>CM060980.1:150434934-151762764 GCA_030765065.1 Deroplatys truncata | reverse complement strand
TAATTTAATAATGCAGGAGCTGTGAGAATAATAGGTTAAGAGTTGCTAACATTGAGGTAACCTTGAGGCAATAATGAGTAAGATAGTTTAATAATGCTACTAGTCATTATTGGAGCAACAATAATGTAAATTTTGAGACAGTTTATACATAGCCAATCAATAACCAGAAAAAGCTTTAGTTAAATGAAGGTATTCTATTGGAGTAGGATTAGCCAATCAGAAACTGAAATATAGCATAATTTACAAACTCAGAAGTCAGTTGGTTGCAGACAGTGTTCCTAACCGGACGCGAGACACGTCCTCGAAAAATTTAATACGTATTCGCGTGAGACGAAAATGGTCTTACGTGTTAAAAAGTGCAAGTAATTAATAAAAAATCTAACAGCTTTCTCTCTCTATATATCAGTGAAGTGTTATTTAAATCGTGACAAGCATTAATAAAAGGAGTGAAGTAAAATTATAATCTGTGTAAGCCTACATTCTTCAGTCGCACCACAACCCTGCAAAGATAAACATTTCTCTAACAATAATACTGACGCAGTCGAGGCAAACATAAATATAATATTTAAAGAAACAGTCAAAGATTACAGTTAGTTTTTTTTAAACATTTTTTGGGGGCAAAGGCCACCGGAAAGTACATTTGGGACGAAGGCTACCGGAAAGCGGGTACTATACTTGTGGTTGCAACGAATTTCAAGTTCGGCTCCCCAACAGTTGAAATATAATACATCATCTTCAAACTGACTTTCCATACGTAGCAGCAACAAACCTTCTTCAACATTACCTCCGTTCAAAATCAGATACCTTATGAAACGGTCAAAGACAACCTTGAATTGAGAATACAAGGTGTTCACCGTATCTCTTGTGAACACGACGCTGCCTATACAGGGCAAACGGGAAGAACAGTTTCCTCCAGGGATTACTAAACACAAGAGAAGCTATGTCTGATGCAGCCAGAAATATTGGATCTGGCGGAACACTGTTTTGAACAAGACAACAGGTCCAACTTCGGCGGAACATCGTATTAGCCCAGTGTACGGGTTACTGCTAACAGAGGGTGAAGGAAGCTTTAGCTATTTCTTCCGAGAAAGGCAACCTAAACCAGATTCTGGACTAGAGCTCAGCGCGGTCTGGAAACCGGCCCTAAAAATGCATCAAAGCCAGCAGAAACACAAAATCGTCGAACGAGATTTGCTTGGCGAAGAATTTCATCACGCATGCGCTGCCTATTGTGTTACATCGTAGCATAACCAGCACGGCGACTACAAACTTTGTGCTGGTACGAAAGGGATGTGCTTGGTGGGGAAGTCTACCTAACAGGCGCTTCCAATTCTGCTGCAATGTAGTATATCCAGCATGGCGACTATAAACATTTTTCTGGGAAAGTCTATCCAACGGACGCTTCCTTTTATGCTGTAGTGTAATATAAGCACGGATACTAAAATCCGCAATAGGCGCTTTCCCGGTGCTGTGTTGGAGTATAGCCTGGTACTCTGTTCCACTGGACATGTTATATGTAATACTCTATTCAGTCCATTGCATTATAGCGTAATATAGCCGCTGCCTATTTGGATATTAACCATACTTGTACAATCAAATTTCGGTTGATCACCAAGCCCTTTACTAGAAATTAAAACGTAACACGAGTGGTAACGTTTCACTTTACCGAAAATATCTTCTACTGTGTAATTTTAATTATTTATTATTCTCAGTATTTTGTGAAGCAAAATTCAGAGGACATTTAACTTTGAAATTCTCTAAGCATTTCTGTAACAGTAACGGAAAATAATTTAATACAGACATTAAAATATTAACTCAATTATTGTGGAAAATTACGTTTGTCTGGCTACGTATTCGAAATGGTTTAATTTAGTTTTAATCCCATAAAAACGTTATTATACCATCTTAAACCATACTCATCTGGTCTTTTCTATTTTGGTGACTCTATAGACATTTGTGGCGTAATACGTTTAAACGTATTTAACATTATTAAAACAGGAGTTTAGCTTAAATATATTTCACAATTTCGTAAGAATACGACAACTATTCGTATGATAATAAGGTAATGCATTAAACTACATCAGATAACAATACATTTAAAAATAATTAAGTATATCATCAGTACATCAATGAAATTCTTAATAGTGTTTGCTAAGTTAACATGCACTCTCTAGACTAGCAAACATTTGCTCTAGATTACTGATTTTAATTCTTAAAATTCTGATGTTTTACACTCACATGACTTTCTCTACTCTTGTACAAACGCTTATTCTCCATATGCTTCATGTTAATCGAGATATCGAGATGTTAATCTTATTGGTAATTTTCTTGTAGATGCAAGGGGAATTGGTAGGCTTTAAGCGATAGTCAAATATTTTAAGAGCTGGTTGCTATGTAGAGTATTCCATTCTCTTTGCATTACCAGGACAAAAAAAATGAATAACGAATTTCCATTTTAGAAAAAGTAAAAAGTATTGGAAAATTTAAGGAAATAACAAGCAATGTCTCGAAAATGGTTAAGTCAACAAAAAAATTTATATGACATAAATTGTGTATTTTAACGCGATCTACATTTTTTGTGTAGTAAAATTTTGTCTATCCCTTATGGTTTACCAGTTATGCAAAAGTTGTTCACAATGAAGAGTACTTTTGGAGACATTCCCAGAAAATTCAGATATACATTTCATTTGTTATGAAAATGTCTTAAGCATATGATATTTTAATCAAAATCGTTAGAGCCATTTTTGAGAAAATTAAAATTATCTGACTGTTCGTTTTTGAGTTATGCTGTTCACAGACACAGACACAGACACACACACACAGACACATACACGGACATGTTTTCAAAAATGCTTTTTTTGGATTCAGGGGTCCTCAAAACATATAAATCTCTGTATCGAATTTTTGGGTGGAATACAATACTTCCCCTACTTACTATACGTAGTAGAGAAAGTAAAAATGTATGTTTATTTGGTTTTTCTTACACTGTGCTGAATTTATGCTATTCTCTAAAATGGATAAATATGGTTTTTTCCCTTAAAATATAGAACTATCCTATGAAAACAGAGGATACAGCGAGTGTAAAACTGAACTAATAGGTATACTTATGTTCCAAATTTGTTATAAGAAATATATTGATACATTAAACTGTGACATGAATGGCAAATGCTGCGTTAAAAAACAAACACTAATTGGTTATTATACCAGTATTTACACCGTTTTATAACATTTTTAATGAGCAGGGAGTCAAAACGTTAGATTACAGTTAATGTTTCAAAAAATATAGTGCATGCGTTGTAAATTAAGACAAACCATTATAAATCAAATGTAATGCATTACTGGATTGTTATTACGAAGTGATGTTTTTGAACCAAAGCTTTTAAAACCAGAATTATGACTTACTAAATTTTGCAAATCTATACATTCTCTTTATTTAAACAATTCTAACAGATACACTATTTAAAATAGTGTTCGTTTGTATTTGTGTATAATGATTACACATTTGAAATATTTCATTTTCAAATGTATTATGTCGCAAAATAGAGGATTCATAAATCCAAATTTGCTTAAAGAAGTTTATAATGGGATGAAAACTCTGTCATGTCCTTCTGTTTTATAAACTCAGATCTGCAGACATTGTGAACGAAATAGCGGATTTTTTTATGAAATGAACACCTAGTACATTCAGCTGAGATTTATCAGTTATGCCCTACAAGGCTAAGGGAAAGCCTCGGGAAAAAGCCTTTCAGAAGTAACTAATCCTAAAGAGATAACAACTCAAGACCTCCGGAGCAGAACGCTACCCAGACTAAGGGTAGGAACTTGATGTGATACACACACATGAATTTCTGTACCCTCTATCTTTATTAATGGATATATAAACTATCGTTACTAATGTTTATTTTTCTATCTACTACATTGTAATCCAAAGAAACCTTTGCAGAAATAGCTATATTACACATTTCGTTACAGATACAAAAGAACAGCTGCAGTCAAATGTTTTAAGAACTGGACGCTATTCGCTGGCCTTAAAATTCCATACTGCTTCCATGCAATCGCGAGAAACAACTGAAAATCGATGATACTAAAAGAATGACGAATATTGAACAACCCGAACCTTCATTAACGGATATCTCAGTAACGCATTATGCCATTTATCAACTTATTTTAAGTAAATTGTGTGTTTTTAGAGAGATCCACATTTCTTTAGTGGTACATTTTCTCTATCGCTTAACGTTTACCAGTTGTACAAGCTTATACAAAATTCCTTCCGAATAAAGAGCACTTCACAGGTTATTCCCATAAAATTTAATATATACATTTTATTTGTCATGTAAATATCTTTAATATGTGATAATTTAATCAAACTCGTTACCTGTTTTTAAAAAAAGTCAAAATTTTCGAAAAATCTTCCACATAAAGGTTACTTGCTGGGGGGATTTTTTTAAAATCTTTGTGTCGCATTTTTGGAAGGTACTGAATCTAAATACCAAGTTCGGTATTCAACCGACTTTTCGTTTTTGAGTTATGCTATTCATAGACACATACGGACCTTTTTCTAATTTTTTTATTCATGGGGCCTTAAAACGTGCATTTCCGCTGAAAAATCAACATAACATTTTTGGGTGGAATGTAATACCTTCTCTACTTACTATGTATGTGGTAGAGAACGTAAAAAGCAAAACGTTCGCTCTCATTATTGGTGTTTTATGACAAACATTATATTAAAAGTTTATAGGTTACCTTTTTCTAACATTTTACCCTTCATTTTTCTTATGCTTCTTTTTTGCTTACTAAATTTTTACAGGATGAATATTTAAGAAGTTGTACAAATTCTTTGTTTACATTCTTTGTGTATATAAGCAGCTAAACGTATTACAATTCAGTTTGTTTTATGTTTTTCTTTCTAGCTACAATAAAACAGGCGAGTATAATCACATAACTGCATAAAAATCAGGTACAAGTTTGGGAACTATTCCGTTTTAATTTTATTAACGTCCTGCAGAAAAGTTTACTATCGGTTTTTAAAACATCGGACATTTCGGATACAGAGAAATTGATAAGAGTAGAGAAAGAGAGAGGGTAGGGAATATCAGATGTGTAAAATTGGCTCGCTATATGCTAGCTTTGAAATTCCAATCTCTTCGCGAGAAACAATTGAAAAGCGACAACATTTCAAAAGTAGTGAGTGTTCTAACGAATACTAAGAGATATCTCGAAAATGGCTGATGCCACAACTTATTTTAAATAGTGGTTTTAAAGAGGATCTAAATTTTTATATAGGTAAATTTCTGTCTACTATGGTTTACGTGTTATGCAAAGTTCCTTCCAAATGAAGGTTTTACAGGCTATTTCCGGAAAGTACATCATATACGTCTTACATGCCTTATAAATATCTTAAATTAAAATTAAATTGAATTTTATTTACGGAGCTCTTTAACTGCTGTGGTTCCTTAGCGTCCCATTCTATATTAGGCGTGAGGGACACCATTAATTTTGCTCAGAGGCCCCTTTATCAGGCTTGAGGTTCTTTTATGTGCCGTAAATCTACGACACGGGACCACCAGCTTTACTTCCCTTCCGAAGGGATTTTACGCCCGAAAAAAAATCATCGCACTCCGCCGGGTTTGAACCCGCGACCTTGTGAACTAGACGTTAGTGTTAACCACACTACACCATATAAATACCTTAAATATATGGTACTTGAAGTAAAATCGCTACAGCTATTTTTGAGATAAATATATTGAAACATTACCATGTATAGGATAGTTTGGGATAGGGGAATTTTCCTGAAAATCTAAGCATCCAATTTTTGGAAGACACTAAACATAAATACTAGGTATGTCATTTGTTTGGCTTTTCGTTTTAGAGTAATACTGTTCCCACACATACACACACACACACCTTTTATTAAAGTTGCATTTTTGGACTAAAAATGTACTTAGGGTGAAACCTTGATATCAGATTTTTGAGTGGAATGCAATGCTTGCTCTGCTTATTAAAGGTAAGCAGAGTAGAAGGTAAAATTCTCCTTTCTTAGGGACTCGAGGAGCATCAAAATATTTATGTCTTATAAAATCTCCGGATCGAATTTTTGGTTGGAATAAAATGCTATCTGTAAGCAGAAAACTCTGATGTGTTACACTCACATGACTTTCTCTACTCTTGTACAAACTATTTTTACAAACGCTTATTTTCCATATGCTTCATGTTAATCGAGATGTTAATCTTATTGCTAATTTTCTTGTAGATGCAAGGGGAACTGGTAGGCGTTAAACGATATATAAATATTTTAAGAGCTGGTTGCTATGTGGAGTATTCCATTTTCTTTGCATTACCCGGACAAAAAAATGAATAACGAATTTGAGAAAAAGTATAAGTATTGGAATATTTAAGGGAATAACAAGCAATATCTCGAAAATGGTTCACTCAACAAAAAAAATTATATATGACATAAACTGTGTACTTTAACGCGAGCTACATTTTTTCTGTAGTAAAATTTTGTCTATCTCTTATGGTTTACCAGTTATGCAAAAGTCGTTCACAATGAAGAATACTTTTGGAGACATTCCCAGAAAATTCGAGATATACATTTCATTTGTCACGAGAATATCTTAAACATATGACATTTTAATCAAAGTCGTTGGAGCAATTTTTGAGAAAATTAAATTTTCGAAACATGTTCCATGTAAGGTTTAGTCTGGGGTAGGGGAATTTTCTTGAAAACCTTCGTATCGCATCTCCGGAAGATACTGAACCTAAATACGAAGTTTGGTGCTTATCCGACTGTTCGTTTCTGAGTTATGCTGTTCACAGACAGACACACACACGGACATGTTGCCAAAAATGTTTTTTTTGGATTCAGGGGGTTTCAAAACATGTATTTCCGGTGAAATCTCGGTATCGAATTTTTGGGTGGAATGCAATACTTCCCCTGCTTACTATAAGTAGTAGAGAAAGTAAAAAGTGAATTACTATAGCTGTATTTCAAATTACGAAACCTGCATTAGCTAACAGTTCAACATCAAAGAATGGACACAAAGATATTTTACGACACTCACGAAAAACAAATCTGTGTCACTAAATTATGAGGAAGATAGAATAGCAGTACATTTACATTTAGAACCAGCAATTGCGCCCTCAGCCGCTAAATGATCATCGCACACATAAAACGTGAAAAGAACCCTTCGTGCCTCAGGGATTAGAGGTGAAGATGCTGCGCCGGCTTTATCGCGTATAAATCCGATATACTCTCAGTCAGTCGGGGGAGGAACAGGGCCGTTGGACCGTTCTCGTGACCTTTGAACCTGGCGGTGAAGAGTCCATACAGTCGGCGCAGGCGCTGACCGAGCGACGCACCTTGTTTAACTTCATTATGAGAGCCTGAAAACGGCACTTTATTATTCAGCCTCTATGATATTCGTTTTGCACTGAATCGATTTCTGACACTGTCAGTGTCCAGAGTCAATACGAGAGTCACTCGCGTAATTAATACATGTTATTGCCTTGCAGGAGTGGTATTAAACACGCGGAGAAAACGCCTGTTTCTTTAAATCAAACACATTTGTAAAGACATTTAAAATATCCCTAACAATTCCATGTGTACATTCACGTGACTTACAAATAAAAACCAAAACAGCATTGGATTTCTCGGAAATGTTTAATGTCAAAAAGTAATCATAAATTCTGTCTTTTAAGCAGATATCATTTTGTGCAGAAAATTTCTGTATTTCTCTTTTGGTTTGCCAGTTGAAAATTGAGGCAGTATTTTTAACACTTATATAATTTCAGTCTAACTATATAATATGTAAATTCAATAACAGCCCACCTTGGAGCAATGTGTGTATATAATAATTTGTAAAATGTATGTAAGTCATTGAATATGCTTATATCATTGTATACATGTTCAATAATGTTATGTGAATGCATTACGCAATTTAATAATGTAGGAGCTGTGAGAATAATAGGTTAAAAGTTGCTAACAATGAGGTAACCTTGAGGCAATAATGAGTAAGAATATTTAATAATGCTACTAGTCATTATTGGAGCAACAATAATATAATTTTAGTGACAGTTTATAAAATAGCCAATCAACAACCAGAAAAAGCTTTAGTTAAACGAAGGTATTCTATTGGAGTAGGATTAGCCAATCAGAAACTGAAAAGGAAAAAATTTTACAAATTTAGTGTTCAGTTGCCTACAAATAGTGTTCCTAACCGGACGCGAAACACATCCTCGAGGGATTTAATACGTATTCGTGTGAGACGAAACATAAGTTTACGTGTTAAAAATGCAATTAATTAATAAAAAGAATCTCACAGCTCTTTATGTCAGTGAAGTGTTATTTAAATCGTGTCAAGCAGTAATAAAAGGAGTGAAGTAAAATTATAATCTGTGTAAGCCTACATTCTTGTCGCATCACAACCCTGCTAAGAGAAACGTGTCTCTAACAATAATACTGACGCAGTCGAGGCAAACATAAATATTAAATATTTAAAGAAACAGTTTAATTACAAAGTTAATAATTTTTACACTTGGGACAAAGGCCTCCTGAAAGTAAATTTGGGGCGAAGGCTATCGGAAAGCGGGTACCATTTATGCAGTTGCAACTACTACAAGTTTGGCTCCCCAACAGTTGAAATGCAATACAACTCTCACTTCAAATCGGCTTTTCCATACGTGAAACTATAATTTTCTCAAATTGGCTTCCATACGTGGAGGCTAATAAATAAAATTCTCAAAATCCATTCAGAAAGAAATGAACTTCTGAATCTATTCACAGAAATTTTAAGATATACGTTAGTCATTAAAATATCTTGAAATATATTTTACTCTAATAAAAATTGTAGGAACTATTCTTGAGGAAGTACAAAATAATGAAACACTTTAGGTGTGAAGGGTAGTTTAGAGTGAGGGCTGTCTCTTAGGATGATTGTAAACTAACCAGGTTTGATATTCATCGGATATTTCGATTTTGAGTTATTCTGTTCACAGACAGCTCATTTGCATTCATAGGTTTCGTCAATAATTTTCTCCCTTCACTATCTATTTGTAAAACGTTCTATAAACTTTTTCTTGCCCTGGATATATTTTAATTTATTGCTCTAAATTATTGAATGTCTTGTTTTATTCATTACTTCACACGTTGGTTCCGGGGAAGTTTGTTACACAATGCAGACGAATTGGTTTTTAAATACTAAATTGTGTAAAACAAGAGCATCAGACACCATCTTTCTGGTACATACTAAACTATAATTCTTAGGTTTACATTAAATTGAAGAAAAATAAAGCTCTAATGTGATACACATAACTTTTTCTACCCTCTGTCGTTTATTAGCGAGTATATAAACCATTTTTATTAAAGCTTATTTATTCTATCTACTACATTTTAATCGAGATAAACCTTCCAGAAATAGCTACATTACACATTTCGTTAGAAATACAAAGGGAAAAACGGTAGTCAAATATTTGAGAACTGGACGCTATTCGCTGGCCTTTAAATTCCATACTCTTTCCACAACCGCAATAAACCACTGAATGTTAAAATCACATTAAAGAATGACCAAGAAATGAACAATTCAAACCATTAATAACGGATATCCCAGAAATGGCTTATGCTACAGAAAAGTTATTTAATGCAAATTTTGTGTTTTAGAGAGATGTACATTTTTTATAGTAGGTTTTCGTCTATTGTATAAGGTTTACCGGTTAAACAAGATTACAAATATTTTTTCCCAATGATGAGGACTTTAAAGGCTATTCCTAGAAAAATCAAGATATACCTTTTATTTTTCATATAAATATCTTTAATATATGTTTTTTAATCAAAATCGTTAGAGCCATCTTTTAGAAAGTTAAAGTCTTTGAAATATGTTGCATAAATTAAATTAGGTTTTATTTGTGGGCGCTCTTTAACTACTGTGGTGCTTAGCGTCCCATTCTATATTGGGCGTGAAGGACCGGTAATTTTTCTCAGAGGTCTTTTTATCGGGCTTGAGGTTCTTTTACGTGTCTACGACACGAGACCACCGGTTTTACTTTCCTTCCGAGGTAAGGCATGCTAAGGATTTTTACGCCCGAAGAAATACATCGCCCTCCGCCGGGTTTGAACACGCGATCTCGGGAACTAGAGGCTGGCATGGTAACGGCTACATCACGGAGAACGACAAATAAATATGTTCCATGTAAAGGATAGTTCGGAGTGGTGGAATGTTCTTGAAAATCTTCGTTTTGCATCTTTGGAAGGTACTGAACATAAATACCAAGCTTGGTATTATCCGACTTTTCGTTTCCGAGTTATGCTGTTCACACACGCACACACACGCACACACGCGCGCGCGCGGAACTTTTTCTAAATATTCTACTTTTATTCAGGGGGCAAAACATATATTTTCGGTTAAATCTCGGTACTGAATTTTTGGCTGGAATACAATACCTTCTCTCCCTACTATGTACATGGTAGAGAAAGCAATATATTAATTAAAACTTGAAAAAAAACACAGAGTAAAATATTTCGGAAAATGCAACCACTAAAAATGAGATGTTACTTGTTGAAACTAGAACTTGCTGTTTCCTATCTATTATAATACCTCATTTGTATACAAGTTCAAGAAACAAATGAAATATAGACCATTTGTTAGATAATTCGCTATAAATGTTATGGCATTACATTACCTCAGGTTTATATTTCGTTCAAAACTTTAATAGCATAAAAAATATATCAAAAGTAAGCTTTTTTAAGTGGGTAATGGTTTCAATAACTGAATCCCTGAAGATGTACAATTTGATATTCATATACATGTCCCGCTTTTGGTTATAGACGGACACGTGACCTTTTCCGTCGAAAAATATAATCCTGTTTTAGTTGACCAGGACACTCGAAAGCTTTATTGTTTAGTTTCCCTAATCTCTCTAATACACAGACCATTATATATCATAAAACATGCAGATAATTTATTAATATTAATAGTAATGAAGACTAAATCGTTTCATAATACTAAAAACTCGCAACATAAAAAATGGCTAAATTTATATCCCAACATCCGTATGTATCCAGTGGGTGGTTTCTGCACTATAGTGAATTGGATATTTTTGGTGATAGCAGATGCATTATATTAATATCTGTGCTTTAAAGCGCTTAAAAGATTATGCAGCACTTAAAACCGTAATTTTAAATCTCAAGCTAAAATTAGTTTAATCAACTTCTGCCTTTATTAAATTTCGTTCTCCATTCAGATTTATTCCTGTGGACACTGGAAATATGACATTGTAGATCAAGGAAATTTTAAGTATAGGATTATTCAGAAAAACTCAATAACACAGCGAGGCTCAAACCAAGGATCTTCAGCTCTCCGTGTCGACGTTCTTGCCGCTTGAGCTACATGGCGAGGTTTCCGTGCGTGTAGTAAATCTTCTCGTTTTATTCAAGTATCTCGGTAAACCATCAAGCCGATTTAAAGTATTAGAGTTATAATTTCTAAAATTTCCGTACATAAAGCGGTAGATTTGTGGTTCAAGTTCCATGAGGCGTTTAAGCCTACTTCAACTTTTTACTTTCTCTACTACGTATAGTAAGTAGGGGAAGTAGTGCATTCCACCCAAAAATTCGATACCGAGATTTCACCGGAAATACATGTTTTGAGAACTCCTGAATCCAAAAAAAAGCATTTTTGGAAACCTGTCCGTGTGTGTGTCTCTCTCTCTCTCTCTGTGTGTGTGTGTGTGTGTGTGTGTGTGTGTCTGTCTGTGTCTGTGTGTCTTTGAACAGCATAACTCAAAAACGAACAGTCGGATAAGCACCAAACTTGGTATTTAGGTTCAGTATCTTCAAGAGATGCCACACGAAGGTTTTCAAGAAAATCCCCCCACCCCAAACTACCCTTTACATGGAAGATTTTTCGAAAATTTTAATTTTCTCAAAAATGGCTCTAACGATTTTGATGAAAACATCATATGTTTAAGATAATGTCATGAGAAATGAAATGTATATCTCGAATTTTCTGGGAATGTCTCCAAAAGTATTCTTCATTGTGAACGACTTTTGCATAACTGGTAAACCATAAGAGATAGACAAAAGTTTACTACACAAAAAATGTAGATCGCGTTAAAATACACAACTTATGTTATATACATTTCTTTTGTTGAGTGAACCGTTTTCGAGATATTGCTTATTATTTCCTTAAATTTTCCAATACTTATACTTTTTCTCAAATTCGTTATTCATTTTTTTATGTCCTGGACATGCAAAGATAATTGAATGCGCCACATAGCAACCAGCGTTAAAATATTTGACTATCGCTTTAAAGCTACCATATTCCCCTTGCATCTACAAGAAAATTATCAATAAGATTGACATCTCGATATCTCGATTAACATGAAGCATATGGAGAATAGGCGTTTGTAAAATTAGATTGTACAAGAGTAGAGCAAGTCATGTGAGTGTAACACATCAGATTTTTTAACTTAGTGCCTACACAACGGTGGTGTCAAAGAATAAAGTTACCAAAACATTAGATTGTTTAGTTGATAAATTACTCATAAAAGCCTAATAGTATATGAATAATGTCAAGGGGACAGCTTCTGAATGGCAGGAAACAAATTTATTAACTAATGTAGAATGCAACAGTAAGGTTGTGGCGTGCAAAGTATAACTGGATAGCCAACCAGAACAAAGTTTTAAGGCTCATTTCTACCAAAGCTGAATTTTACATGTAAATTGGTTGTAAATGGTGCTTGGGACAAAGCAGACATATTAGATGTGTTCTATCAATGCCCTCTAAAAGTTCCATAATCTCTGCTTTGTCACCAGCACCACTAACCATTCAACTTTGAAAGAAATTAGGGTCACAACTATGTTCTAGGCAGTTGCCTTACTTGATGCCTTTAACAGAACGTTCAACTTGTGCAAAAGAAACGACCTAAATTATTTAGGTGTTCCTAGTCTAATACAGATAGTAATTTCTCCAACCACAATTTGAAGCAATTGATTTTATTGTCATGAGTTTCTTTGAAATGACACTTTCATGACAAATCACTAAGCAATTAATATTTTATTGAAGTGAAAGGTCTCTGAAATCCAAACAGAGGACGTCCAACGAGTCCAACAAAGTTAATGAAAAGTAACCTATTTGGGATAAATCCGGACCAATGGTTACCCTACATTTGGGTTATATGCAATATCATCTCTGGTTGAAGATGAGTAAAGGAAATTAAAGTAGGAAGGTATTTTTTGTTGTTCTCAAAATACTAATAGTAATATTTTAGAACTAAAATATAAATGACAGTTATATTAAATGGGAAATTACAGAAATGAAGAGATAGGACACTTATGACGGAAAACTGAATTATTAGTATTTAAATATTTCAAGGATACTGATATTTTGTATAGTCCACAGCTTGGTGATGCTATGAAGATCAAGATTAGAGTGCAAGAATTAATCTCTTACAGAATTGAATAATATAATAATTAGATCATTTCTTTTTTCCTTTCTTTCTGTCGTTTTTCTCCTTTGAAGGTGGCCATTGTTATAATTCTAAGCATACTGTTGTTCATAAAAAGTGACCCACATCACCATATTTTTCTTTCTCCGTAAGAATTTCATCTTCAGGAAACCAACTTTTGACTCCGTGCGGTCGGCATCAGCTCTCTATGTGATTGGTCTGAAAAACAATTCAGGGAAATAAAACTAACCAATGAACGATATTTAAAATGGAGGGGTGGTTCGGATACCACTCTAAGAAAGAGTTTCGCTACGATTGGTACACAAGGAAAGGCTAAACCAATTGCAATTAATTCAGCCTTCTAGAGGAAGGAGAAAAGAATCATTTGCATGTGTAGTTAAACTGTCATCTACGGAATTTTGAGGCAGTATTTTATATCATAACATGCTGTGAATGCTATAGTGATTGTAGTGTAAATTAATATCATTGTATGTACAGTATTTTAGATGTTTGTTAGCCATAAGCATTGTTAGGAAATAAGTTTACACGGCCTCACTAAAACTGACAATAGAAGTGGGTAACAATAAGCCTAGAGGGTGAGTTGTTTATTACTAAGAAGAGACAAACAAATGACGTCAGGGTAGCGTGCCGTTTTTAGAAATGGAGGGCATATCTTCCCTAGAGCATATATGTAGTAGTAGTGATTGACTAACAAAACAGACGCTAATGTTGGCGCGATTTGGTAACCAATAGCAGCTCTATTATAATGTTTAGGCATTTCGAGGAGAGGGGTATATATTCTCGAGCCATAAGCATGTGTCGCGCAGTCTTGAAGAATCTCTCGTGAGGTGCACGTCATAGAGTTTGGGAGAATCGCAAGGTGTACGTCGTAAAGTTAGTTACAAAATGTGAAGTACGCGGCAACTAATACGACAGTAATTATATTCGAAAATATAACAGTTTCAGTCAGGTGTGTATAAAGATTAAATATGTGAGTTATTAATTAAGTGTGACGGTAATAAAAGTGTAAAAACAAATGATTTTATCAGTGTTATCTTTTAGCAACAACTCCTTTCCGTTTACACGCCCTTCTCAAAGATAATTGCTTAACAGAGCTAGCCGGAGGACAAAGAACCCAAATTTTAAAATAATAAAACAATAACAGGCGCCCAGCAAAAATGATAACACGAGCCGATTCCCGCGACAATTTACATCAGCGACATGGAGACGAAGGATACGTTTTCGCTGCTACTAAACGGCAATAAGAAAACGTAGTGTAACACGAAAATATAAGGTTTATACTGTAATGATACTGTTCGACCATACCTATTTTTGGGAAAGTAAAGTACCCTGCCAATCCAGTGGCTAGAATTATCCTCCAAAACAGAGTTGGTTACGCTGGTAGAAGATGTAGCTAGATTTTGTCAGTACAGAAATAACTCCGTTCTATTATAAGCTACATTTTATGGAAGGGAGTAAAGGTGATCAAACCCCGGATGTATGCTTGAACACAAGCTTTTGCAACAGGAGGCGATATATTGACGGCGGTGTGGTATTATACAATCTTTACATAGGGCAATGGAGAAAGGAAATAGCAGCGAAACGTCGGGTCGTTAGAACTTGATTTAATTGGGAGGCAAGCATAAGTGATTCATGCAGGACGGCGCTCACCACATTGCGCTATTGGAGTACGTCATTAGCTGGATGATGTCGACGGAGTGGGAGGCGAGGACCAGTGGAGTGGGCATCATGATCATCTGACCTTATGCGGCTGGGCTTTGCTGTGGTTCTTCAAGGCACGCAGTCAACATTATAACTTTTCCTCTGGCGAAGCTGTCGGTTCCGATACCGTGATACACAACCTCAGAAACTCGATGAATAAAAAAGAATATTCTGGTGCATTGGCACCAAACTTTTAAAACCAAACTTTTTAAAATACTGAGAAAACATACTTAATCCCATGTTATGAGTTTATCATCGAGAGGCAAAAGCTCTTACCAAATAGAATTTCAACAGGACGTTAGATTTATTTTACCATTAGGAGTTAGGAATACTCCGGGCGTAGGGGCCTCTATCAACTGGATCACAGCACCGGAAGTAGGGCATATAGGTCTTTTGAGCTTTCAATGTGACACTTGCGAGGAAGGGGAGACCCGAAGGGACCACCAGTAACCTGGGGATCTCAGGAATAAGCGAGACAGCTCCCAGGAAGGAAGGGGAGCCCAGTAGTCCCATCAAACAAAGGGAGGAATCTTCCCAAAGCACAATGAGCCGTCCTGCCGCAACACTCAAACCGTCGCTTGGTCTTAAACACTGAAACAAATGAAAGGAAATAATGGGGACAGGAAATGGGCAAGTAATTCGTGGTATAAGGGAACCACTCCAGAATTCGCCTACTGTCCCGGGGAAACCATAGGATTTTTACTACGTAGAGAAAGTAGGGGAAGTATTGTATTCCATCCAAAAATTCGATACCGAGATTTCACCGGAAATATGTGTTTTGAGACCCCCTGAATCCAAAAAAAAATTTTTTTGGAAACATGTCCATTTGTGTGTGTCTGTGAACAGCATAACTCAGAAACAAACAGTCGGATAAACACCAAACTTGGTATTTAGGCTCAATATCCTCCAGAGATGCAACAGACACGAAGGTTTTCAAGAAAATCCCCCAACCCAGATTACCCTATATATGGAACACTTTTCGAAAATTTTAATTTTCTCAAAAATGGCTCTAACGATTTTGATTAAAATATCATATTTTCATGACAAATAAAATGTATATCTCGAATTTTCTGGAAATGTCTCCAAACGTATTCTTCATTGTGAACGACTTTTGCACAACTGGTAAACCATAAGAGATAGACAAAATTTTAATACACAAAATATAGATCGCGTTAAAATACACAATTTATGTCATATGCATTTTTGTTGTTGAGTAAACCATTTTCGAGATATTGCTTGTTATTCCCTTAAATTTTCCAATACTTATACTTTTTCTCAAATTCGTTATTAAATTTTTTTGCCCTGGTAATGCAAAGAAAATGGAATAGTCCACATAGCAACCAACTCTTAAAATATTTGACTGTAGCTTAATGCTTACCATATTCCCCTTGCATCTACAAGAAAGTTAGCAATAAGATTAACATCTCGATGTCTCGATTAACATGAAGCATATGGAGAATAAGCGTTTGTAAAAATAGTTCGTACAAGAGTAGAGAAAGTCATGTGAGTGTAACACATCAGAATTTTTATATTAGCTTGTTTTCTGATACGGTGTAGCATTTCTTTACGTTAACAAATACCATAAATATAATAACATCCTTTAACACGATGGAGTTTATGCCCCATCAATGAATGCGGTATTGTTGTGAATTTACTTCAGAGTGCCGCGTTGAAGGCATCGAAAACGCCTTACTACAGAATATTATGAATACTTCATCATATTAATACAGCAACTACGGATTTGAATGTTGAATTTAAACGTTTAAGGAACTATTGTTTCCATTGCAAAATAACAAATTTATAGAAATACAAGGGCATTCCCAGAAGCACCCACCTGACGTATATATATCGGTTGTTGTTTCAAACAAATGACTATGGTAGAGAGTACCATCCTTATAAAGCTTAAGTTTGAAGTTTGACGATGCTACGCTGTTTAGTAATTGTTTGGGTCATTAATACTGAACTCTCTCAGGGAATTTGTAAACATGGATAAAACTGGCCATCGTTATGTAATAAAATACTTTCATTTGAAAGGTCTTAGTCCAATTAATATTAAAGCTGAGCTAGTTTCTACTCTGAGAGAGTCTGCTCCTTCGTTTACAACAGTAAAGCTTTGGATGGCAAAGTTTAAGCAAGGCCGTACGAGCTGCCAAGTCGAACATCGTAGGGTCAAACAAATGAGCTGACCACGCCAGAAATTGTGACAGAAAATCCACAAAATGATATTGGATGACCGTCGACTGAACGTGCGCGAGCTAACAGACATCGTAGGCATTTCAAAAAGTGCTGTACATCGCACACTAACTGAAAATTTAAACATGGAAGCTGTGGGCAAGAAGGGTGCCGAGTTTACTCACACTGGAACAAAAGCAGCGTTATAAGGATGTTTCAGTCGAGTATTTGGCGATGTTTCGCTGCAATAAATCCGAATTTTTGCGTGGATTCATACATAACCATGGATGAAACATGGATCCATCACTTCACAACTGGGACGAAGGAACAGTCAAAACAATGTATTCAAAGGGGAGAATCAGATCCAAAGAAGGCGAAGACAGTTCCATTTGCAGGTAAATTCATGACGTCGGTTTTTTTTGGGATGCGCGTGGGATAATTTTCATTGATTATCTTCAAAAAGGAAAAACAATCAATTATTCGCCAGACTTAGTCCCCTCTGATTAGTTTCTGTTTCCAAAGTTGAGGAAATGGCTTGGTGGTAAAAGATTTGCCAACAATGAAGAGGTGGAGTTTGCAGTTGATTGCTATTTTGCAGAATTCGATGGTTCTCATATAAACAGGATATCGAAGTTATTGAACATCGCTGGGAAAAGTGTATCGGACTGAAAGGAGACTATGTAGAGAAACAAATGTTTTTTCCCCCAAATTTTTGTGTTCTTTGTTAGGTCGGGTACTTCTGGAACAGCCCTCGTATAAAGGTTTTGAGGTTATGATACGTTATGATACTTCTACGTTTTTGGTCCACTGGATCCCAAAAAATACATTTTTATGACAAGATTCACGAGGTTCTATGTGTGCGTGTACACAATAGCACAATCGAAGATTAAATCCCAAGCTTGAAATTTGAGTTCAGCAACCTCCAAGGATACGAAAAGATACTTTCTCCTATCTACTACACGTAGAAGGGGAAGTATTGCATTCTATCCAAACATTCTATATCGAGATTTCACCGGAAATACATATTTTGAGGCCCCCTAAATAAAAAAAAGGATTTTTAGAAAAAGGTCCATTTGTGTGTGTGTGTGAACAACATAACTCAACAAAGTCGGATAAATACCAAACTTGGTATTTATCTGCGGTATCTTTCAAAGATGCGACATAAAGATTTTCATAAAAATCCCAGACTACGCTTTACATGGAACGTTGTTCGAAAAGTTTGATTTTCTCAAAAATGGCTATAATGATTTTGAATAAACTAACATATATTTAAGATAATGTTATGGCAAATGAAATGTATATCATGAATTTTCAAGAAATATTCCCAAAAGTCCTCTTCATTTTGAATGACTTTTGCATAACTGGTAAATCGTAAGCGATAGACAAAATTTTACTACACAAAAAACAGATCTCCTTAAAACACACAATCTATGCATTTTTTTCTTGAGTGACCCATTTCTGAGATATTCCTTGTTATGTTTTTCAATTTTCAAATACTTATACTTTTTCTCGAATGGGAATTCGTTATTCGATTTTTTATGCCCTGGAAATGCAAAGAGAATGGAATGCTCCACATAGCAACCAATTCTTAAAAGATTTGACTATCGCTTAAAACCTACCATATTCCCCTTGCACCTACAAGAAAATTAGCAATACCATAGCTCCTGCAAACTTTTATATCGATTAACATGAATTGGATGGAGAATAAGCGTTTGTAAGAATAGTTTGTACAAGAGTAGAGAAAGCCATGTGAGTAACAAATCAGATTTTTTAAGTATGCCCTTCGATGATATACACATGCACCTTTTTATAAACACCTTTTATAATCAGGGAACTTTAAAGGATTTATTTACCGTGAAATCTCTTCATTAGTATTTGAGTGAACTGAAATAGTTCCAGTAACAGCCTCTGCTTGTAAATTGTGCAAGTTAAAAATTTAGGTCCCCTTAAGTGACATGGGGACAGCAATTTGGGCAAAATCCTTAATAACATTTAGCGTTTTAGATTTTTGCATAAAACGTACGCTTTTTCATACGCTAACATGCTTTTAACACTTTAACCCATTTGAACAGCTCTGAATATCTTTAAATCTCCCTACGCTTGACTCCTTTAGAAAGACCTATGCTGCAAGTAGTCTAAATGCCTTAAATTACCATTTCCTTAAAATTCATGTCCTTGCTCAACAATTCACTAAACTATTTTGTACATGATGAAATCCTTGTGAAATAAAACTGCATAACTAAGAAAGGAAAAACTTTTATAATACTTAGAATTTTAAAACTGAGTGGAGAAAGGAATTTATTGCCTCTCAGTTTTTGAAATATATCAAAATTATTTATATCCTAGGTACACTGGATACTGCGAGTATTCATGAGCTTTTTCAAACGAAGTTATTGCGTCAGGAGAATTTTCTAACTATGTGTTTTCACTAAATATAGATAATGAAACTTTGAACATTTTAAGTATTACTAAATCAAATTTTATGTCACTCATACGTCTGATTAGAAATCCACCTACAACTGTGCAACATCATTTGAACAAGTTTCAAATGCACAAGTTTCAATTTTCAGTACCACGGCCCCTTAAATATATTTATATTCTCCCTTTCTTAGGTACAAAATTTGCTATGGGATCACTAATAAGTTTTAGGGTCATTATTTAAAGTGAGAAAGGTCAACGTGAAAGGGAAGGTAATGAAAATAGTCATCAAATATTGCTACCACATTAGTTAAAATCAGAAGAGAATACTTTAAAATTAAGCCTTAGATACCAAGAGAAACATTTAAGCTCTGTGAATTGGCTGAGCAAAGTTAAGGGCAAATTAGACAAGAATGTTTTAGGGTATAACTTGGTTACAAATTTATACTTGGTGAAGGAGTAAGGCTTATGAATAGTACAATTATAGTGATTAAAATGTTTTGTAATTATTCTCAGTAAAAAACTTTAGGGGAATTTCTTTGGAATGTGAAGATAAATGCGAATGGTCAGTGTATATCAGTTAGTAGTTTAGGTAAATAACGTATAGAAACAAAATGATTGGAATAAAATTGTTTGTCTGGATGTCTTAGCGACAAGTGGCCAGGACAAGGTCCTACAGCCCACCCCTATTAGATAGTGCACTTAGCAACATTTGTAAATTGCAGTTTTTAAAGAGAAAATATAAATCGTATATTTAAGGGTAGAAGAACCCAAGGACTTATATTTCGGACAAAAGAACTTAACTATTAAATGCTGAATTGTAATGTAGAAATACACTTAAGATCAAATAGACTTCATGTGGCATTTTAGTCTATTAAACATTTTAAAATTTATATTAACAATGTTGAAATGCTCAGTGATTGGAAATTTAAAAGCCTATATCATGGCATGATTTTTTACCTTATATACTACGTATAGTAAGTAGGTGAAGTACTGCATTATGCCGAAAAATTCTACATCAAGATTTTACCGAAAATATATGCTTAGAGGCACCCTTAATCCAAGAAAAAAATGTTAGAAAAAGGTCCATATGTGTGTGTGTGTGTGTTTGAGCAGTAGACTACCCTTTACATGGAAAATTGTTCGAACATTTTGACTTTCTCCAAAATGGTAACATTTCTATTAAAATGTTCATATGTTTAAGATATTTTCATGGCAACTGAAATATATATCATGAATTTTATAGGAATGTCTCCAAAAGACCTCTTCATTCTGAATGACTTTTTCGTAACTGTTAAACCGTAAGAAACACACAAAATGTCACTGCACAAAAAATGTAAATCTCGTTAAAACACCAATTTATGTTATATACATTTTCTGTATGGAGTAAACCATTTCCTAGATATTCCTTATTATTTGTTTAAATTTTTAAACACTTATATTTTTTCTCTAATGGAAATTCGTTATTCTTTTTTTATTTCCTGTACATGCTAAGAGAATGAAATGCTCCACATAGCAACAGCTCTTAAAATATTTGACTATCGCTTAAAGCCTAATACATTCCCCTTACACCTACAAGAAAATTAGTTTCCATAATGTTACTGGTTTAATCGTAGAAAATTAGACATTTTAATTTTAAGAATCCTTAAAGGAAACATAAATGCATATATCAATAAGCCAACGTCTATATAAGAACTAATAACTATCTCTAATTTGTTAAATTTGAAAAACCAGAAAAATGCATATACTGCTTAAAATGTTATGTTGGAAGAAGTCTTCAAAGTCCTAACTATGCTGCTTCTAATTTTTATGTAATATTTAATATCTTGGAAAGAAATTATATCATCAAATTGAAAGTTCACATCTGATTATTTTAAACAACAAAGCTGTACACAGATTTTAAACTACATGAATCTTAAAATTACAAAATCTGATAAATTCGGTCCCAGGTCCCTGTTAACCAAATTACATGTAACGTCAGCTTAGAGAAGTACTCTTTAAAGGCATTTTATTTTCTAAATATTTAGTTGTAATTTGATTGCATGACCATTATTACCAGTGCAGCTCTAGACCATAAACAGCACGCCCAGTTGATGCGTTTCAACTCTCATGTGCACTTAATTGCAACAAAGAACAAATATCATTTCGTCATAACGGCGCCCACCCACACTAATTGCGTCACGGCGCGCGCCCACATGATCCTGCGCCTCCATGGCTCGGCGCCGATGACACTTCTATCGTTCTCATGGTTGACCTTCCTGTCAGAATCGCTTCTTCACGCCTGGGCCGTGCCCACTTCAACGCCCCGCCAAAATGCTGACATTGCCACCTCTCCTACGTGCAAGAGGGAATTCCGCTGTCCTAGGAAAATCTGATACCCGCTGCAATTTCCAGGAAATGTTTATTAACGGCGTTCCAGGAAAAATATCGCCAGGTTATCTCGAGAGGAAACACTCACGCTGGTCAGAGAATAAACATTTTGACGTGAATAAAGTCTTTATTCCAAGATATATTACAGGATACTGCGACACTAAACTGAAAGCGTTTGCGTTCTGGGAGCAGAACAGACAGTACAATGTTCAAAATATATGGGAGAGATAAAGCTCCGAAAATTTTGCCGTTGATATTTGAGCCCTGACACTATTTACACTTTAATAAAATGGGATGTAGTTTCTTATTTATAATTGAAGTTCTACTGCAAATTTACAACACAGGTTTTACGCTTTCGTTCGTGTTTTAATTAAAGCTGATCTGGAAAATAATACGTTCTTTTGAGGTATACATTCAAAGGTTTAAGAGCAAAATAGTCTTTATAATTCAATCTTAGGGAACAGATATAACAGATCTAAAACAATGAAGTCTTAAGTTGTGCATTTTTAAGAAAATCATACTTTTAAATCTGCATTAAGTATGCTAAAATTTAGAATAATTGCTTATAAACCGTTTGTTTTTAAATATATAAAAACTGATGCTTCTATGTGGAATGGAATATGTAAATATTCTTTATGATTGACCATGCCAAAATGTAGTATTTATACGACTGGTAGCAGTACTTTAATGGGCCTCATTAAAATACGCCTGTTCATTAAAGTATTGGTATTCGACCAATCAGAAGTGGCCACGAAACATTGTGAAAGCGCAAGTATCGATTATTCTGCGTAGTACGTCTCACAACGCTAGCAACTTTGTTTAACACAGATGCTACAAGGTCACTGTATTGTAATCATAGATAAAGGAATACCGATTGTAACACATCACTCAAACCAGAAACAAATACTTATGAAACCTTTAATTTAGATACATGGTCGAGCATAAACAGTCGTATGAAACCTGACTATAATGGTGATTTAAACGCTCGCATAATAATTATCTATTTTCTATTTACGTAGAAAAAGTTAAGTATAATTTATTAAGCATTTTAAAAGACTTTTAATACACTGACAATAACGTTTGTGTAAGACCAAGACACATTTTCTGTTACAAAAAAGGATATTTAGATAGCGACTTAAGATAAAATTGTAAACCAGTACAATATGAAACAGGGGAAAAATGACATTCAGTGGAAGAAACGAGATATAAAATAGAACCTTAACAATAAAATTATAGAACATGTTGTCGGTTTCAGTTTTTGGGTTTCCACATCACATAGGAAAGACACAGGGACTAAACTAATTCAAATTCAAGAAGGAACTTAATAAGCATACAAGAACAACCGATTTAAAAATATACCACACTTCCGGCAGTAAACACCGAGCCGTAAGCTGGATTTTTGGTAGTAAATAATCCTTTAAAATATGCACATAATAATATGCTTGCAACTTAATATTTGCTGAAGCTGAAACCCTTTGGTGATGTCAAAATTAAAATTGCTATACCTAAAAGTAGAAACTTGCTTTTCACAAAAGCTGCAATAAAACAACTGCCTGATGAGGTGTTAAACTTTTGAGCATACCCTTTAAGCTGATATTTACTATAGCTGGACCATTTAAATTGAGACTGTAAATATATATAAAGCTAAGCGTTGTAAAAAGAAATGTCTGATAAAAGTTTCTTGATATTATGGGGGAAGGAAATTTCATTAGTCGTGTTTTATATGGACGTTATGATGGTCATTTTAGGATCAATTTAATTTTCTTTAAATGGGAACCTACATTTTGTATGCTATTTTCTCAAAAAATGGTTCATAAAAACTATTTATTTTGTGACGAGGAATAAGGACAAAATAAAAAATGTTGGTTCTCAATTACGAAACGTAACTTGGCCCTCAAATGACCATCCATGGATGGTCCAACTACTCATTGCGTCTTCGTACATAGATATTTAGAATTTCCGTTGTTAAAGTGATTTATACAAATGTAGCTAGCTTTTATGAGAAGTTAGAAAATAACAAAGGTGCGTTCCCATTTAAAAGAATTAAATTGACACTAAAATGACCGTCACGACATCCTCCAAATAAAACCCGATTAGTTGGATTTACATTCCCCCCATAATATCAAGCGACTTTTCTTAAGGCAAGTTATTTCTACAACGTTTAGTTTTGCAGATAGTCTTAAATAGTACAGCCTGTATAAACAATATCGTTATTGTTATTATTATGAAAGTCATTTATAATTATATTTATTATATAATAAATTACGTCTTCGTATATTGTACCATTGATACCAACCACTGAGTTATTAAATAATCTCAAAAGCAAAGCTAGAATTTTGCAATAACTGAATAAAAATTTAAACCCTCGGGAAGAACATTTATTTTTACAACTAAATAAGTGTATCATAATTGATGAAATATTAAAGCTGTCATTTGGTTTTAAATCTTCCATAATACGAAATGGACGATATTAATTTCATAAAATGAATTCAAATATGGAAAATATAAAATAAGCTGCTGATTATCACATCCTCCACGCCACGTATACAATACTTCTTAAAGCAAATTCGCGGCGCTCATATCATATGTGTGAAATAGTTTAGGTGTATTTGTTATTACCTCACTGAAAAAAAAGAATAAGGCCTTCCCACTTAAAAAAGTAAAAGTATTTGAAAATGAAATCAATAACGAACAATATTTTGGAAATGGTGAACTCTCCAAAAATGCTATTGGAATAAATTTTGTGATTTAGTGAAATCTGCATTTTTGTCTCGTAACATTTGTAGACTATTTGACCCGTCGAGATTCAGTTGTTTTGCGTTTGCATGGAAAGAGTATGGAATTTTAAGACCAGTATGTAGCGCCCAGTTCTTATCAATTTGACTATCACTGTTATCTTTGTATCCCATTTCGATTAAAATAAAGAATAAACTTTCGGAAGAATAATTTTATACTCACTAATAAGCGGTAGAGGGTAGAGAATGTCATGTAATGTGATACTTCAGATTGTTTTAATAGGTAAACGAAGTTGCGTGATTATAATTGACAGTTTTCTGAGTGGCTTGTTTTGGATATTCCCATCATGAGGCGGCAGTTTTAACACTTAAATGATTTTAGTCAAATTACATAATAAAAAATATAATAATAGCCCGCCTTAAAGCAATATGTGTATGTAACAATATATAAAAAGTGTATATTATAGTCATTGTAAATGTTTATATTATTGTATACATGCAATAATGGTATCTGAATGTCTTACTTAATTTAATAATGTAGGAGCTGTGAGAATAATAGGTTAAAAGTTGCTAACAATGAGGTAACCTTGATGCAATAGTGAGTAAGAAAGTGTAATAATGCTACTAGTCATTATTGGAGCTACAATAATGTAAATTTTGAGACAATTTATAAAATAGCCAATCAACAATAAAAAAAAAAGCTTATGTTAAATAAAAGTATTATCTTGGATTAGGAATATCCAATCAGAAATACAGAAATTTACAAATTTAGGCGTTAGAAATCAAGTCAGTTGCTTGTAGACAGCGCTCATAACTAGACGCGTTGGTTGCAGACAGTGTTCCTAACCGGACGCGAGATGTGTCCTAGAGAAATTTAATACGTATTCGTGTGAGACAAAAATAGTTTACGTGTTAAAAAGTGCAAGTAACTAAAAAAACAATCTCACAGCTCTCGTGTCTAGCATCAATAAATGGAGTGAAGAAAAACTTAAAATCTGTGTAAGCCTACATTCTTCAGTCGCACTACTCCCTGCAAAGAGAAACATGTCTCTAAGAATAATACTGACGCAGCCGAGGCAAACATAAATATATATATTATTTATAGAAACAGTAAAATACAAAGTTAATATCTTTAAACATCTTTTGGGGCAAAGGCTACCGTAAAGTACATTTGGGGCGAAGGCTACCGGAAACGTTTTACCATACGTGCGGTTGCAACTACTTCAAGTTCGGCTCCCCAACAGTCGAAATATAATACATCTTCTTCAAATTGACTTTCCATACGTAAAGACAACAACTACCAACTTCAAATTGGCTCCCAAAGCGTGGGGCAAATAACAACGTAAAAATAAGAATACAAAATAACAATTTCAATCAATTAGGTAGCAGCATAGTGCAGCCTTAATGCACAGGTCAAGATACGTACCAAGAGCTATGTATAGTGCGACTGTTAGCTGAGAAATAACAAACCCTTAGAAATAAATGGAGTGCACCAAGTCGTTTTATGGAACGCTGTTTATTCTCTTTCTCTTTTGTAATTTTTTTCCTTGGAAGCATAAAGGAGTAATTAAAAACAGGCCGTCGCTTTCAATGAAGCGTGCAGAAGAAACAATGGTCATTCTAGCTAAGCTAAAACAGTGGGAAACGTATGCGTGATAAACAAGGAAGAAACACAGAAAGAGAGGAACGGTTGTCTGTTCTCTATTAGAGGAGAAGTTGTGGGGAGAGATTCTGACTGATGGAGTTGACTGTCGGCTTAATGAGCGGAAGTTTGGACAGCGGGTTACAAACCAGGGACACACACAAACTGTTCCACTAACGTGAACTCGTCCCTAATAGGGTTAATCTCTGTCCGTCCTAAGGTACCTCGAACTGCGCATTCAAAATATTGTGAGAATAAAGTCTTTGATAAGGAACGTAAATCTATATACAGTATTAAAGGTTGAGGGCTTAAATCAGTATTTATTAATGTTGTACCGCGTAATATTTATCATAATGATTAAGGAAGAGTGCAAGGGGAAGTTATAATCATTGATATTTCATAATGCTTAATTGTATAATAGAAAATTATAATACAAGGTGTAAAACCACTTTTAACACTTGTGGCATATACTATTACTTTCTCTGGTATGTATAGCAAGTAGCGAAAGTATTGTATTCCACCCAAAAATTCGATACCGAGATTTCACCGGAAATACACGTTTTGAGACCCCCTGAATCCAAAGAAAGCATTTTTGGAAACATGTCCGTTTCTGTGTCTGTGTCTGTGAACAGCATAACTCAGAAACGAACAGTCGGATAAACACCAAACTTGGTATTTAGATTCAGTATCTTCCAGAGATGCGACTCGAAGGTTTTCAAGAAAATCCCCCACCCCAGACTACCCTTTACATGAAACATTTTTCAAAAATTTTAATTTTCTCAAAAATGGCTTTAACAATTTTGATTAAAATATCATACGTTTAAGATATTTTCATGACAAATTAAATATATATCTCAAGTTTTCTGGGAATGTCTCCAAAAGTATTCTTCATTGTGAACGACTTTTCCATAACTGGTAAACCATAAGAGATAGACAAAATTTTACTACACAAATAATGTAGATCGCGTTAAAATACACAATTTATGTCATATACTTTTTTTGTTGTTGAGTGAACCATGTTCGAGAAATTGCTTGTTATTCCCTCAAATTCGTTATTCATTTGTTTTGTCCTGGACATGCAAAGAGAATGGAATACTCCACATAGCAACCAGCTCTTAAAATATTTGACTATCGCTTGAAACCTACCACTTCCCCTTGCATCTACAAGAAAATTAGCAATAAGATTAACATCTCGATATCTCAATTAACATGAAGCATATGGAGAATAAGCGTTTGTAAAAATAGTTTGTACAAGAGTAGAGAAAGACATGTGAGTGTAATACATAGATCTTTTTTAGACAGCGCTAGAATTTGTAAGATATTAATAATATTATATTGAATTCATGAAACTAACAGATATCACGTTTAGAACGCGTAATTGAAACAAGAGAAATGAGATGTCAAACGTTTTGTTGATTCCTAAGCAGTCATTTTCAGTGAAATTATGTTCAACATGTTATGCTTAACACCAGTTAATGAAGCGATTAAATGTTATATCATATTGCCTTCTGGATTTTTTGGTAAGTACTTCTAGTGTTGGAATTAATTGTTCTTTCACATAAACAGTGTTGGACAAGGTAGAATCAGGCGACTGAAAAATGCAGTGCCATAGCAGGATTTGAACCACGGATCTCCCGGTAGCTATGCCAGTAAGATATTAAATTCCCCAAATGATTCGTATTTTTTCCGGTAAACCACATGGAGATCTCAAATTTTATTGAGATGACATACCCCAATGGCGACTTACAATGCTGTAAGTACTTTAAGTCCCGGGTTTCATAGATTCAACCACTATTAGGACAATTAATGGGTTAATGGAAAAATGGCAAATTAGGTCAACTGAATTGAAAAAAAATGTGAATGAGTTGGGGAACTTAATGTCGTACCAGCATGTTGCTATGGTAGCTCAATGGTTAGAGCAACCGCACGGAGACCGGCAGATCCGTGGGTCAAATCCCAGCTATGGCATTCAATTTTTCAGTCGTCTGATTCTACCTTTCCAACATTGTCCAACACACGGCTTGTGTGGAGATACAATTTTAGATCTCCTTGTGGTTTACCGGGAAAAATGCGAATGAGTTGGAGAATTTAATATCATACTGGCATGTTGCCATGGTAGCTCAGTGGTTAGAGCAACCGGACGGATACCGGGAGATCCAGGCTTCAAATTTCGGCCATGGCATTGAATTTTACTGTGGTATGATTCTACCTTTCCAAATTCAAGTGTTATTCTTATTCTTTCTGCTGCTTCTATAACTTCACTTCCATTTCAGTTTCTTCTGAATTCATAATTTCTGCCATTTAATCTTTATGTAGGTTAGTAACATTTTAGGTCAAATAAAGCTACTAATATAGTGGTAGTGGTGGTATTTATTAAGTATTTAGTATTACATTAATTGCATAACACAGTCGCATGGGTCATAAGACCGTACATGCTCTCTAGATAAATACCTGGTCTGTATACGTGACTTGCAGTATCAACCAGAAAACAACTATTTTTTTTCAATCACCGCACTATATACATACATACATATACAATTGAAAAAAAACACACTGAATCACACACTCAAACACACACACACACACACACAGTCGCGCACAAGTACTCAAGCAACACATATGTTTAAAGAAAAATTACATAAACACCTTATCTCTTAGTACACGTACTTCCATTAAGTATGTGCCCAAGCTTGGCCAGTTTTGGCTGTTTATAATCATGTCCCAGCATGCTGTCCTCCGTCTGTTGGAAGCCAAAAATACTTCAGGTAATAGTTTTTTCCTAATACCCTCCGTCTGCCCGCATGCTGCCAAAATATGCGTCCAGTCTTCTTGTTCCCCGCATAATGGGCAAATCCTCCTGCCATCGTTATCAACAATCTTGCGAGCTTTCCACCCTCCCAACCTAAGCCATGCTATTCCAGTCCTCTGTTTTATACTCAATTCCAAAATATATGTTTCCTTACCCCACCTAGTTTTTATTTCATTTTGTAGCTCCAATGTTGATCTTTGTCTACATTCAGATTCTATTTTCTGCCTGTTTATATCGCATAGTCGTCTTTTGACCTTTCTTACAGCACTGTGTGTATTTTCATTACCCCTTTGCCAGATATCATTTAAGCCAATTTTTGATAATTCGCGTTGCAACCCCGCCGCCCACCATTTTGGATGCCCTATGTTGTTTATTTGATGAGTATGGGCTAATTCTACAGCGAATTGCGATATATTGAAGTATGACGATTTGTATTGTGAACAGATAATGCGAGCGCCATGAGAAATTAATCACGTAAAGAAGGCATAATGAAAAATAAAACCTAATCAAACCATGTCGAGTTATTAAACATGTGCAAATACAAAGCGCAACTGCCATGTGATTGGACTTGAAACCAAAGTTGGATACACTGGAGATTATTGCACTAGTGCGAAAATCTAAAGCTTTCAGCTCGTATGCCCTGTGCTAGAAGCTCTAATTTTAGTCCATGCTGCCTAAAATTTTTACTTTCTCTACTACGTATAGTAAGCTGGGGAAGTATTGTATTCCACCCAAAAATTCGATACCGAGATTTCAACGGAAATAATGTTTTGTGGCCCCCTGTTTACAAAAAGAATTTTTGTAAACATGTCCATGTGTGTGTCTGTCTGTATGTCTGTCTGTGAACAGTATAACTCAAAAGGAACAGTCGGATAAACACCAAACTTGGTATTTAGGTTTAGTATCTTCCAGAGATGCGACACGAAGGTTTTCAGGAAAATCCCCACCCCAGATTACTCTTTACATGGAACATTTTTCGAAAATTTTAATTTTCTCAGAAATGGCTCTAAAGATTTTGATTAAAATATCATATATTTAAGATACTTTCATGACAAATAAAATGTATATCTCGAATTTTCTGGGAATGTCTCTAAAAGTATTCCTCATTGTGAATGACTTTTGCATAGCTGTTGAACCATAAGAGATACATAAAATTTTACTACACAAAAAATGTAGATCGCGTAAAAATACACAATTTATGTCATAGAAATTTTTTTTATTGATTGAACCATTTTCAAGATATTGCTTGTTTTTCCTATAAATTTTCCAATACTTGTACTTTTTCTCAAATGGAAATTCGTTATTCATTTTTTTATGTTCTGGACATACAAAGAGAATGGAATGCGCCACATAGCAACCAGCTCTTAAAAGATTTGACTATCGCTTAAAGCCTATCATATTCCCCTTGCATCTAAAGAAAATTAGCAATACGATTATCATCTCAATATCTCGATTAACATGAAGCATATGGAGAATGAGCGTTTGTAAAAATAGTTTGTACAAGAGTAGAGAATGTCATGTGAGTGTAACACATCATAATTTTTAAATTGTATATAATTAATGAAGAACAACAAATATAAGATAAAAATCATGAAAATAATCTTAATTTCTAAAAGTACACAAAAGAACTGACATTTTATGTATGTAATTTACAATCGTATTTTTAAAATTTACAATATATAAGCGATTTTTACGAAATTGACCATATTAAATTGTTACATTAGCAATAAGTGTTACAAAATGTAATTTAAATGTAAAATACGACTTAATATCTCCGTTCCTATGGAGAATCAATATAAGATAAAAATGTTGGAATAAGAAGACTAGGAACTAAAAGGATGCCACAAAGAACAAAGCAATAATGAATGATATTTGTATTAAAACAACGTAAAGAGGAATTTACGGTAAAGTGTAGAGTAAAAGGTATTTGTATAGATAATTATGGAAAGCAAAACGGATTGAGAGACAATAATGGGCTTGGTATACTCACCATAAGGTATGTACTGTACATGTATTATGTATAGAAAAACCATGCACACTTTTGAAATTGTTCTAAAAGGATTAAGAATAGTTATTTAAGTAATTTCATTGGGATTGCTCCACAAAACTCTCATACAAATATTCTTTAGAGAAAATAAAGTTAAACATGTAAAGAAATGGTTTTAATATTTTTTTTAACAACCACTGTCATTATCATGCGTGGTAACACTTGATCTACACCAGTTTACCAGGTTAGATATTATTTCTGCAAAACTTTGTTAGTGAACCTTGAGAAAAAATCTGATGTGTTACACTCACATGACTTTCTCTACTCTTGTACAATCTAATTTTACAAACGCCTATTCTCCATATGCTTCATGTTAATCGAGATATCGAGATGTCAATCTTATTGGTAATTTTCTTGTAGATGCAAGGGAAATATGGTAGCTTTTAAGCGATAGTCAAATATTTTAACGCTGGTTGCTATGTGCCGCATTCCATTCTCTTTGCATGTCCAGGACATAAAAAAAATGAATAACGCATTTGAGAAAAAGTATAAGTATTGGAAAATTTAAGGAAATAACAAGAAATATCTCGAAAACGGTTCACTCAACAAAAGAAATGTATATGACATAAGTTGTGTATTTTAATGCGATCTACATTCTTTGTGTAGTAAAATTTTGTCTATCTCTTATGGTTTACCAGTTATGCAAAAGTCGTTCACAATGAAGAATACTTTTGGAGACATTCCCAGAAAATTCAAGATATACATTTCATTTCTCATGACATTATCTTAAAGATATGATATTTTCATCAAAATCGTTAGAGCCATTTTTGAGAAAATTACAATTTTCGAAAAATCTTCCATGTAAAGGGTAGTCTGGGGTGGGGGGATTTTCTTGAAAACCTTCGTGTCGCATCTCTGGAAGATACTGAACCTAAATACCAAGTTTGGTGCTTATCCGACTGTTCGTTTTTGAGTTATGCTGTTCACAGACACACAGACACACACACAGACACACACACACAGACACACACACACACAGACACACACACGGACATGTTTCCAAAAATGCTTTTTTTGGATTCAGGAGGTCTCAAAACATGTATTTCCGGCGAAATCTCGGTATCGAATTTTTGGGTGGAATGCAATACTTCCCCTACTTACTATACGTAGTAGAGAAAGTAAAAATCTGATGTGTTACACTCACGTGACTTTCACTACTCTTGAACAAACTATTTTTATAAAAGCTTATTCTCCATATGCTTCATGTTAATCGACATACCGAGATTGTTAATCTTATTGCTAATTTTCTTGTAGATGCAAGGGGAAGTAATAGGCTTTAAGCGATAGTCAAATATTTTAAGAGGTGGTTGCTATGTGGAGTATTCCATTCTCTTTGCATTACTAGGACAAAAAAGGAATAACGAATTTCCATTTGAGAAAAAGTATAAGTATTGGAAAACTTAAGGGAATGACAAGCAATATCTCGAAAATGGTTCACTAAACAAAAAAAAATTATACATGACATAAATTGTGTATTTTAACGCGATCTACATTTTTGTCTAGTAAAATGGTTTACTACTTATACAAAAGTTGTTCACAATGAAGAATACTTCTGGAGACATCCTCAGAAAATTCAAGATATATATTTCATTTGTCATGAAAATATCTTAAACATATGATATTTTAATCAAAATCGTTAGAGCCATTTTTGAGAAATTTAAAATTTTCGAAAAGTGTTTTATGTAAAGGGTAATATGGGGTGGGGGGAGTTTTTTGAAAACCTTCGTGTCGCATCTCTGAAACATACTGAACCTAAATACCAAGTTTGGTGTTTATCCGTCTGTTCGTTTCTGATGTATGCTGTTCACAACACACAGACACACACACAGACAGGTTTCCAAAAGTGCTTTTTTGGATTCAGGGGTCCTCAAAACATATATTTCCGGTGAAATCTCGGTATCGAATTTTTGTGTGAAATACAATGCTTCCCTTACTTACTCTACGCAGTAGGACTCCGCGACAAAAATGTAATACATGGCATGCCATATTGTTTCACAGTAACACTATGCTGCAATCCACACGGTATCCACTACCATATGCACAACCGACATGGTTACAGGTACATGTGTTAATCTTGACTTATTAAAATAATTATTCTTTCTTATTTCCAGCTTTTGTAAAGCTTATATTGAATAAAGGGTTCTCAACGTCATGGAAATATTATTTTCTTTTCTCCCGAAACCTAAAGTCTTGACAGCAGTACCTGCCACGCAAAGCTGTCAAAGTTATAGAAATTAGCAAATATTTATAAATTACAGAATGATTTAAAATATAATGGAGTTTCATAATGCTGCAATAGTTGTAGGAACTTGAATTTCGGTTATATGTAATATTCATTTCATCCCGGTGACGTGTGACACCATATCCGAAGTTCGACCAATTTGTTCTGTTTTTTATGGTAACAATCGCACAGGACTTCTGTTTAAGGTGGTAGGTTTAGTATAAATAATTCTTAAAATCTACTCGTGGTCGCACTCCGCTCTCTCCTGTCTCTTGTAACTGTCAAAGTTAGAGATTTGTCACAGAAGTGGAGCATCGACTCGTGGTTATTTCATTTAGGTAACTGAGCCCAGAGAGTACTCCTCGCTAGGTCCCCAACATGGCTCTGTTAGTACAGAGTGGACCATTAAAGTTGAGTCTGTACAATATCTCCAAAGATATTGTAGAAAGAAATGTCTTTAATAAAGTTGCTAGATATTATGGGGGAAAGTTATTATCACTCGTATTTTATTTGTAGGACGTGGTGGTGTTCATTTTAGGTTCAAATTTAAACTGACCCTAATAGGTTCTCATTTAAAAAAAATCTGATGTGTTACAGTCACATAACTTTCTCTACTCTTGTACAATCTATTTTTACAAACGCCTATTCTCCATATGCTTCATGTTAAACGAGATATCGAGATGTCAATCTTATTGCTAATTTTCTTGTAGATGCAAGGGGAATATGGTAGCTTTTAAGCGATAGTCAAATATTTTAACGCTGGTTGCTATGTGGCGCATTCCATTCTCTTTGCATGTCCAGGACAAAAAAAAATGAATAACGAATTTAAGAAAAAGTATAAGTATTGGAAAATTTAAGGAAATAACAAGCAATATCTCGAAAACGGTTCACTCAACAAAAGAAATGTATATGACATACGTTGTGTATTTTAACGCGATCTACATTTTTTGTGTAGTAAAATTTTGTCTATCTCTTATGGTTTACCAGTTATGCAAAAGTCGTTCACAATGAAGAATACTTTTGGAGACATTCCCAGAAAATTCGAGATATACATTTCATTTCTCATAACATTATCTTAAACATATGATGTTTTCATCAAAATCGTTAGAGCCATTTTTGAGAAAATTAAAATTTTCGAAAAATGTTCCATGTAAAGGGTAGTCTGGAGTGGGGGGATTTTCTTGAAAACCTTCGTGTCGCATCTCTTGAAGATACTGAACCTAAATACCAAGTTTGGTGTTTATCCGACTGTTCGTTTTTGAGTTATGCTGTTCACAGACACACACACAGACACACACACACAGACACACACACAGACACACACACGGACATGTTTCCAAAAATGCTTTTTTTGGATTCAGGAGGTCTCAAAACATGTATTTACGGTGAAATCTCGGTATCGAATTTTTGGGTGGAATGCAATACTTCCCCTACTTACTATACGTAGTAGAGAAAGTAAAAATAAATTGATCCTGAAATGACCACCATAACGTCCTACAAAGAAAACAATGGCGTTTACTTTCCCCCCATAATATCAAGCATCTTTTATACAAGACATTTCTTTCTACAACGCTTAGTTTTGCAGATATTGTACAGTAACTGAATGGCCCATCCTGTATCTCTCTCCTTGCCAGTTATATAACTTATTACTAGTTTTAGTCACGTTTTTCAATGGTTTTCTATTACTTTCTCTACTACTTATAGTAAGCAGGGGAAGTAATTCGATACCGAGATTTCACCGGAAATATATGCTTTGAGACCCCCTGAATCCAAAAAAAGCATTTTTGGAAACATCCGTGTGTGTCTGTCTGTATGTCTGTCTGTGTGTGAACAGCATAACTCAGAAACGAACAGTCGGATAAACACCAAACTTGGTATTTAGGTTCAGTATCTTCCAGAAATGCGACACGAAGGTTTTCAAGAAAATCCCCCACACCAGATTACCTTTTACATAGAACATTTTTCGAAAATTTTAATTTTCTCAGAAATGGCTAACCTTTTTAATTAAAATATCATATATTTAAGATACTTTTATGACAAAGAAAATAAATATCTTGAATTTTCTGGAATGTCTTCAAAAGTATTCTTCATTGTGAACGAATTTTACATAACTGGTAAACCATAAGAGATAGACAAAATTTTACTGCCCAGAAAATGTAGATTGCGTTAAAATACACAATTTTTTTATTGAGTGAACCATTTTCGAGATATTGCTTGTTATTCCCTTAAATTTTCCAATACTTCTGATTTTTCTCAAATGGGAATTCGTTATACATTTTTTATGTCCTGGACATGCAAAGAGAATGGAATGTTCCACATAGCAACAGCTGTTAAAAGATTTTACTGTCGCTTAAAGCCTACCAATTCCCCTTGCATCTACAAGAAAATTAGCAATAAGATTAACATCTCGATATCTCGATTAACATGAAGCATATGGAGAATAAGCGTTTGTAAAACTAGTTTGTACAAGAGTAGAGAAAGTCATGTTAATGTAACACATCATATTTTTAGTGTTATTTTCACTTGCTCCTTGTCCACAACCTCCAAGATATGTTCTCCAACCATGTCCAATCCTAACCACCCCAAATTAGGATCGTGGCACTATGATATTTTAATAACGCAGCTAGAGTGCAAAAGAAATTTAAAGAAATACAATTCTTCTTCTGTTCTCCGCCTCAAGGATTAGGAAAATGGCCTGTTCTAGTCTTGTAGGTCTCTGCAGCCTTTCCTGGAACTTCCCTGATCTGTTTCTTATAGTTTTCTGTAACTATAAGCTGTTTTGGTAGCCTAAATACTAGTGTGATTGGACCATATTACTGTTTATCTATACTCGATACTCACTTTATAAAAAAAACTTTAAAGGCGATAGATAGTTTGTCCACTGAATTATACGCATGTAAGCAATTCTGTACTGTAAGGGTGGCGAGAACACCTTCCTTCCGCGGGTCACCAAATATGCAACACGCACTGCATCACTCAGCAACATGTGAATAACAAAGGGACGGTGGCAGAGAGGGAATGGCGCCTACGAGTCAAAATTACTCGCGAGTCCCGTTTTCGCCATCTCTGCTGTACTGTATTATAATTTAGAAATTGGTCCTGTTTGACATTCTCCAATTGACAGCAATTTTTTTTCTTGATAATATCACATATGTACTTTTTCATCTGCTAATAAGTAATTGACAATATAACACTCGGACACATACTAAGTTTGTGGTTTGAACCTCCCTACTACCCACCTTTATATAGCAGTATATACATGTTTAATACAAAGGTATATTAGATACAATTAAAAATTCGAAGAAAGAATCGTGGAGGTATTATATGAATTGTGAAGGAATCAAATATTTTTGTTTAAGAACTCCAACATTCAATAAAGAACAAATACTTCCGTGCGGTGTATTATTTAACTTCATGAGTTCTAATTTATTTCTGCTGTAGTCAGTCACCAAGCCAGGCTATTGCAGAAATGTGATTTACTGCGTCAGCTTCATTCACAGCTGAGTTGACGCTGCTTGTTACACGTGTGCTTCTACTCCTGTCCCTGTTGTTTTACACGTTTTCATTTTCACACAAGTGTCTATGGAATTTTACATTCATCGCAGTCAAGATCTAACAAGTATTATAGTCCAGCAACTCTTGCGAGGCATTAACATGAAGTCTCGATTCCTTTCATTCCTTATCTAGCAATAATTAAACGCAACAACTTCGATAAAAAAATTAAAATTTAGAAGTATCGTAGGTTTATCTCAAAGTATTAGACTTACTTTGATACCACCGAGTATCGAGGTATCGAGGTCCTATCCCTACTAAGTACGTAAGTAGGTTTTACAGCAAAACTTTTGTTTTCTATTCATTTCAGACATGATTTTATCAAAGTTTTGCATCCTTTCAATCTTTAAGAAATCTGTACAGCCTATCATATGATCAATATGGACCAGTCACGTGAAGGAATTTTTCATGCGTTTATTTTCTGCTGTTTTAACTTACAATTTGGTAGTCATATCACGACAATATGTTTGTAACCATGTATAAAAATAGTCTAAGATTAGTATAATACAATTTCACGGATTTAAGAAAGAGGATGTGTTGCCTTATATTTCACTATAAACATTTTTAAGAATTTAAATAGCATTTTACGGTGTGACGGATTGTTGAGGACTTCTTGAACGTCTGGTAGAATGCATTTTGCTCGCCGGTGTTGATACTGTAGACGCTCTGAGAGTATGTAACGTACAGACATGGCAGTGTGGGAGATGTTGCATTCAGGATGGGCTGTTTTATTTAGTAGATGGGAATTAGTTAACTTAGTGTGTCCAATCCGCAGCCTGGTGGTGACAACCTGGTCCTTCGTCTCAATTTCTGCAGTAGATGTGATGCTCTAAAACTCTGTTTAATTTCGTGTAGTTTGCTAGGAGGTGATTGTGCCCACTAATTTGCCAGAGGTTGTATATAGGGTCACTCCAAAATTTTGGGAATGGACGCAATAACATATTAAAATTTTAGATTCAATCATTTCATCTTTTCAAAATGCATTCCATATACCGTCTCAAACCACTTTTCAAATGCTGAATGCCATTCTTCTTTGAAGAGAACCCAAATGTATTCCTCGTGAGTAGCTGCTGCGGCTGCAGGTGACTCAAATCGTTGACCTTGAATTTTTATTTTATTTTGGGGAATACAAAAAAGTTACATGGGGTCACATCTGGTCTGAAGGGAGGATGGCACAAATATCTGACTCCTGCAGAATTTGGGTTGTTTCTTGGGAAGTGTGGGCAGAGGTATTGTCATGTTCAACAAAATTCCACGCAGACCAATCTTAGGACGCTTTTTTCTCAGTTCATTGCACACTGTTACAATGTTAGATATGTTTTCGGATCTTTCTCCATTGAATTTTTCAATCATTTCCTGGTCCCCATTGCACGCGTGCTTGTTTCTGCTCATTTGTGAGGTGGTGAGGGATCCAGCGACTGCAGATCTTCCTGACGTCAAGGTTTAGTTCCAGGACTGTTTTCACTGCTGCAAATCCAATATTTAGGGTTTCTTGAATCTGACCATATGTGAAACGATCTTCCGGCAACATGCGCTCTGCTTTCACTACATTGTCATCCATTGATGCTGTAGCCGGCCGTCCTTCTTGGTCTTCATCTTCGAGGAAATCCCGTCTTCTTCTTCTTCTTCTTCTTCTTCTTCTTCTTCTTCTTCTTCTAAACTCTGCAGATCATTGATAAATTGTGGATTGTGAAGGGGAATGATCTCTAAATGCACGATGCAGCTTTTAAAGGTATTATCTCTCCCTTAAATCGACTTTAAAGTCGTAGAAGAATCATAGCACGGAAATGTTCTCGCTTGAGATCTATCCAGCGTATAGTGGAGTGGAGTTGATCTGGTAGGCTCGTGGTGAACTTAAGTGAGTTTTGCTATGTACCTACCCTTAGATGGGCTTTGCCATAGGTATGATGGATTGTTGTAGGGTGACGGTTTTGTGTTGAAGTTGGGGGTGTGATGGGAGGTAGCTCTATGTTTTTATAGGCTTCTCAGTGGCTGCCTTTTCAAGGGCAGCGCCAGTACCCTGCTCCGCTTCTGTTTATTTTTGTTTAAATTTTGATTGGTTGAATTTTGTTGACCACTCCCACTGGGGAGGGGGAATACTTAGGGACAGCATATTTTTGCTGTTGGCAGGTTTAAAGCCTTCGTAACAACAACTGCTATATATACACACGCGGTGCTGACGATGCACATTGTTGGAGCGCGCCCAGACTTACATATGACTATCCGAAATTGAGAAATGGCTTACCACTACTCATTGTTGCCCATTCTCAAAACTTTCAGAGTGACCCTATAAACTTCTGGATACATATTTTGCAACATCTCTGTGAGGTAAGGGTATCTGTTCATATATGTTCATGTACTAGCTATCTTGTGGCTTTGTTTGCTGCGCAGTATGCATATCAGCTGCCTCAAATACTCTGCTATGAGGGTAATCATATTAGAGCTATTTTCCTCCCTTGCTTTATCAGAACTGTAGACGATGTGTGAATGTCTTTGAAAATATTATAGCTCTTGTATACTGGATATAGAATCGATATGAATTAGCAAGATTCATTTACTTTCTCTACTACGTATAGAGAGTCGGGGAAGTGTTGTATTCCACTCAAAAATTCGATACCGAGATTTCACCGCAAATACATGTTTTGAGGCCCCCTGAAACCAAAAAAGGCAATTTTGGAAACACGTCCGTGTGTGTCCGTGAAAAGCATAACTCAGAAACGAACAGTTGGATAAACTCCAAACTTAGTATTTAGATTCAGTATCTTCCAGAGATGCGACACGAAGGTTTTCAAGAAAATCCTCCCACCCCAGATTACCCTTTACATAGAACTTTTTTCGAAAATTTTAATTTTCTCAAAAGTGGCTCTAACGATTTTGATTAAAATATCATATGTTTAAGGTATTTTCATGACAAATAAAATGCATATCTTGAATTTTCTGGAAATGTCCCCAAAAGTATTCTTCATTGTGAACGACTTTTATATAACTGGTAAACCATAAGAGATAGACAAAATTTTTCTGCACAAAAAATGTAGATCGCGTTAAAATGCACAATTGTTGCACCCTCTAGTTCCATTTATACTCCGCTTTTAACTACGCGAGTCTTATGGGCGGTCATATACAGTGAAGCATTTTCGAGATATTGCTTGTTATTCCCTTAAATCTTCAATACTTATTTTCTCAAATGGGAATTCGTTATTCATTTTTTTGTCTTGGATATGCATAGAGTATTAATCTGTGGCAAAGAGAATGGTGCTGTACATAACAACCAGCTATTAAGAGATATATCCATGCTTAAAGGCTATTGTATTTCTATATTGCCCTTGCAAATACAAAACATGGGGAACATAGTAGGCCTTAAGCGATAGTCAAATATTTTTAGAATGGTCGCTATGTGTAAAATATAGCTGTCTTAACATGTCAAAAGATCGTTTCTGCAAATGTTTATCTCGATTAATATGAAAAAATGGAGAATAAGAGTTTGTAAAAATAGTTTGTACAAGAGTAGAGAAAGTCATATGAGTGTAACACATAGAATTTTTTTATTTGTCATGAATATGTGCAGTAATCTAAAAATGTCTTAGGCATCAAAAAGTCTGAACATTAATCAATGAAGAATTATCTTCCGAAGTTAAGCGAGTCGAAATAATAATCGAACAATATTTAGATGAGATAAACATGTTTTATCACATTATATGAGTTTAAAAAAGCCTAATGTGATGCATTCACATAACGTTCTCTACCCTGTATTGTTTATTATTGGGTACACAATATATTCTTACTAAACCTTATTTTTCTATATACTTCATTTTAATCTATATAAACCTTTGTGGAAGGTTTAATACATTTCGTTGTAGATACAAAGGGAACAGCGACAGTAAAATGTTTAAGAACTGGACGCTAAATGCCGGCCTTAAAATTCCATACTGTTTCCATTCAATCGTGAAAAACAACTAAAAATCGATGGGCCTTAAAAGGAATTATAAAGTATTGAAAAAATCGAACAATTAGTAACAGATATACCGAAAATGGCTAATGATACAAACATTTATTTCAAATAAATTGTGTTTTAAAGAACGTTACATTTTTTGTGTAGTACGTGTTCGTTCATCCCTTAATTTGCCAGTTGTATAAGATTATATATAATGTCTTATAAATGAAGTGGTCTTCACATACTGTCACCGAAAATTCAAGACATAAATTTTATTTGTAATATACATATCATTAATATATGGCATTTTAACTAAAAAGTAGCCATTTTGTTTAAAATAGCATATGTGAAATATATTTAGATTACAAACAAAATACCTGCCTTGAATTTTCTGCGAACGGCTTTTGAAGTCTTCATTAGGAAGGAATTTTGTATAAACTTGTATAATTGGTAAACGTTAAGCGACAGACGAAATGTATCAAAGAGAGATGTATATCTCTTTAAAATACACAATTTACTTAAAGAAGTTTTTCGTGGCACAAGCCGTTTCTTAGATATCGGTTATTATAGGCTCGATTTTTTTTAGTTCCATTTATACTCTGCTCCATTTATACACGAGTATTTTCGGTGGTCTTTTCTTTGGAAGTTATTGCCTAAGGCAATGGTGTTAACTCGTATTCATTTGTCGTTGGGTTTCTTGCACTTTAGGTATTTTAATCATTAAATCGCACACACATTCACACTCTCATTCATACCTCAGACTCTGGGTAGGGTAGAATAGGGAATAATCTTGGCTAGAGAAAAATTACCACCTCCAGCCGGAATCGAACCCGGGATCCCTCGCACAGTAGACAGGTGCTTTACAGACTGAGCTACGGGGCCAGCCAAAAAGCATTTCGGTACCGGGAATCGAATCCGAGCCTCTAGACGATACCGGAGTGACGATGTTCGAATTGTTCAGTACTTGTTATTCTGAAGTCCTGTCAACATACAGTTGATTCTCACGATTGTATGGAAACAGTTCGGAATTTTAAGGTCAGCATATAATGTCCAGTTCTTAAACATTTGAATTTGACTGTCACTGTTTTCTTTGTTTCTCTAACGAAATGTGTAATATAGCTATGTTAGCAAAGGTTTATTTAAATTAAAATGCAGTAGAAAAATAAGCTTTAGTAAGAATAGTTCCTATACCCACTAACAAAGATAGAGTAGAGAAAGTCATCAATCAGAATTTTTTAAGGTTGTAGGTTACTTGTTTCTCGCCAGTGGAACTTCAAAGCCAGCATTTAGTAGCTCTGTTATTAAACATTTGATTGTTGCTTCACTCTCCTGTATCCACCTTGCGCCTAAAACAAAATGTGTATCTGCAAAGGAATATCTGGATTAACTTTACGTATGCAGAAAAATAAACCTTTGCAAGATATCCAGCTATATAAAAGTAAACTGTAGTGGGTAGAGCAAGTAACGTGAATATAACAGATCACATTTCTAATTTCTCTACTACGTATAGTAAGTAGGGGAAGTATTGTATTCCACCCAAAAATTCGATATGTTTTGAGACTCCCTGAATCCAAAAAAAACATTTTGGAAACATGTCCTTGAGTGTCTGTGTGTCTGTCTTTGAACAGCATAACTCAGAAGCGAACAGTCGGATAAACACCAAACTTGGTATTTAGGTTCAGTATCTTCCAGAGATGCGACACGAAGGTTTTCAAGAAAATCCCCCCACCCCAGATTACCCTTTACATGGAACATATTTAGAAAATTTTAATTTTCTCAAAAACGGCTCTAACGATTTTTATTAAAGTAACTGTTTAAGATATTTTCATGACAAATGAAATGTATATCTCGAATTGTCTGGGAATGTCTCCAAAAGTATTCTTCATTGTGAACGACTTTTGCATAACTGGTAAACCATAAGAGATAGACAAAATTTTACTACACAAAAATGTAGATCACGTTAAAATACACAATTTATGTCATATACATTTTTTTGTTGAGTGAACCATTTTCGAGATATTGCTTGTTATTCCCTTAAATTTTCCAATACTTACACTTTTTCTCAAATTCGCTACTAATTTTTTTGTCCTGGTTATGCAAAGAGAATGGAATACTCCACATAGCAACCAGCTCTTAAAATATTTGACTATAGCTTAAAACCTACCAATTCCCCTTGCATCTGCAAGAAAATTAGCAATAACATTAACATCTCGATATCTCGATTAACATGAGGCATATGGAGAATAAGAGTTTGTAAAAATAGTTTGTACAAGAGTAGAGAAAGTCATGCGAGTGTAACACATAAGATTTTTTATCATCAATCCCCACACAGTATTTTCACGTACGCTTTTCTGACTTAAAACCGTCCATCTGCAATGCGTATCGTTTTTTTTTCTAAAAGCAATTGGTAAACAGCAAGCAATGAAGTAGAGACAGGAAGGAATTTTAATAACATATTTTAAATGGAAGCTATTTTTACCAGCCCTGGCCTGACCTTGCTCTCTTTATTTTAGTAGAGGTCACATACATAAGCAGCGAGCGATGATCAACAAGCAGTCAGTTGTTTGACGTTCTGAACTGACCCTGTGATTTATGGCCGCTCTGACGGCAGATGAATTCATCAACAAGCCTGCAGTTTAAAGAAACGCATTTCACATTACTGCAGAACAGAATCCGCAAAAGTAATAAAAGAAAGATAAATCCTGACCTCAAAATAAAGAATAAGGTCACCAAATTCCCCAACTCTAATCCTTGTTCTGGCAGATAACGAGGAGAATTCTGACAGTTTCACGAAAATAACTTTTGAAGATGAGAGCACAACAGGCGTTTTGAGTGACAAGAATGTATTATTTGTTTCTGCACCATTTAAACTATCTAAAGATTACTGCTTGCGTCGATTAAATGTCAAATTTCAAATCAATTCGGACATTGTTAGCAAGCTGTAAGCAAAGATTTTCATGCTATCTTCCCTACATCAATAAAACGTTCATCCGGAAGCCTTTTGTTTATTTTAAGTCTCAAAATGGATCCAACGGATTTAATGAATTCATAATTTTGATATTATGGTGGAGCGAGCGGCATGGGGTCCACATGTGGAAGGTTCGGGTCAAACCCCCGGGACCGAATAATTTGATCGAAGGTTTTTTCGCGGTTTTCCTCCGTCGCTAGGCTAATGTTGGGCTGGATAATTTGATTCGCGAATTTTCCTAGTATCCCTTTCATCACTACATTTCATTCTCTCCTCCTTCACCGTCATACCAGGCATTGGTTGATTATCCATCCTGAATATGCTATGATCCAGAGCTTGCTTGCTCCTCGACAGGCTACTGCAAAAGCATTGGCTTGTAAGTCCGTGGGAGTGTAAGAACTACAAAGAAAAGGGTAAGAAAAACTGCTAAAGAATAAAAACTGTATTTAAGAACTGCAAAACCTCAAAACATGGATAAAAACTTAGGGTAGGATAGTTCACCGTTGTTCGCTTGAAGTTTTTTACATTTAACAATTGATGTTAAATGATAGTGTTTTCGGAGAATCTATGAGCTTATGCAAAGATCATGTGCTGTCAGAGATAGTCTGTAATTATTTAATTTTTGACACGCTTTTTGAACACTATAGATGGCGTTTATCGATAAGTCTCACGCTACTGGTAGATTGTTGTCGCAGAAATGAAGACCATTTGGGGATGTAGTTTTCAAGAAATGAAATATTTTTCCTAGGTTGCATAAAATCATATATTATTTGTATTAATCTCATGTTTGTTAATTTATATTTGTGCATGTCAGATGTAGGCAATTGGAATGTCAGAATCAGACTTAAAAATCCAATGCCATAGCGGGATTTGAACCATGGATTTGGGCTTTCAGTGCCGTTGCTCTACTCGACAAATGAACTTAAGCCTACATACGGCAGGTATGGAAGACGAATTAATTATCACTGAGTTACCTAATAGGTGTTAACTATGAAGTTTTGGACTTTAAGTACTTAGTTACATTGTATGCTGTTATTGGGGTAGGTATATTGAGGCAGTATTTTTAACACTTACATGATTTCAGTCAAATTATATAATAAAACATATAATAACAGCCCGCCTTAAAGCAATATGTGTATGTAACAATATATAAAAACTGTATATTACAGACATTGTAAATGTTTATATTATTGTATACATGTTCAATAATGTTATGTGAATGTATTACGTAATTTAATAATGTAGGAGCTGTGAGAATAATAGGCTAAAAGCTGCTAACAATGAGGAAATAATGAATTTGAAAGTTTAATAATACTACTAGTGCTTCTTGGAAGCAATAATGTAATTTCAGTGACAGTTTATAAAATAGCCAATCAACAACCAGAAAAAAGCTTAAGTTAAATACAAATATTCTATTGAACTGGGAATAGCCAATCAGAGAATCGGAATATAGAAATTTACAAATTTAGGCGGTAGAAATCAAGTCAGTTGCTTGTAGACAGCGCTCATAACTGGACGCGTTGATTGTAGACAGTGTTCCTAACCGGACGCGAGATGTGTCCTCGAGAAATTGAATAGGTATTTTGTGTGAGAAAATAGTTTACGTGTTTGAAAAGTGCAAGTATTTAATAAAAGAATCTTACAGCTCTCTATATCAGTGAAGTGTTAAGAATTAATAAAAAGGAGTGAATAAAAAAATGAAAATCTGTGTAAGCCTACATTCTTCAGCCGCACCACGCCTTGCAAAGAAATTCATGTCTCTAACAATAATACTGAAGCAGCCGAGGTAAACATAAATATATTATATTTAAAGAAACCATCAAATTACAAAGTTAATATTTTTAAATTTTGGGGCGAAGGCTACCGGGTACCATACGTTCGGTTGCAACTACTTCAAGTTCGGTTCCCCAACAGTCGAAATAATACATCTTCAAACTGACTTTCCATACGTAGCAGCAACAAACCTTCAAATTGGCTCCCAAAACGTGGGTCAAATAATAATACAACAAACCTACTACTTCAATATTTCAAAATGAATTTGAGAACCTAGTTTACCGGAAAAAAATGTAAAGACTGTTGGAAATTGTATGCAATACTGGAATGATACCATATTGGTTCATTTGGTTGAAGAGCGACACAGAGAGCCGACAATCCGTGGTTCATATCCTGGGTATGGTATTGAATATTTTAGTTAGATTCCATATTTCCAACATGCTTAATGTTTAGTATACAACTGTAAACATGAATAGTCCTGCAGGTATAATGACTATCCCACAAATAGCAGGGGTGTTGTCCGTATATTGAGTTTATTAGAAGTGAAATTAAAAGCTTCATCAATTAAAGCTTTGATGTTTATTTAAATGTGTAGTGTCCACTTTGTCGAGACGATAAAATTGACACACTTGGCATTAAGGTAAGAAGCTAGCGTCTGTTCGTTTCCTTACGTTACAGCTGGTTTAAGTTTTGAATCAACTATTTAAAAAGCATTCCTTTCCTATAACATTTAACTTCTTCTTTAACTGATTACGCTATTCTTTGTGGAACTTACATCCCCAAGGAGTTACAATCAATGCCTTGGGTCAATAGCCTGTCGAGGAGCAAGCAAACTCTGGATGGGTAACCAACCCAATACCTAGTACAGTGGCGATGAAGAAGGAAATTAAATTTAGTGATGAAAGGGATGATAAAATTCGCGGATCAAATTATCCAGCCCAGCATTCACTTAGTGACCGAGGAAATCCGCGAAAAACCCTCGGTCAGATTTCAGATCCGGGGTTTGAATGCGAGTCACAGACGTTAATCCATCGGTGTAAACATTTAACATGGATCGTAAATAATGTTATAAGGTAAGACAAAATGATACATTTATGGGTTAAGAACTTATTCTTTAATAGAGTCTGCACTTCTCCATTTGTAATGAAGTTCTAAATTTGGATGCCCTTTTCTTAACGATAATACAAAGGATAAACATAGGATTTTAAGAATTTATTTGAGTCTGAAGTTATTAATACACTGCAAATGTGTTTTCAGCCTATTGTATAGAACAGTTTTAATTTTCAAACTTTCTTATTTCTGAGTAATATTACTAAAGTTTTAAGTTTTTCTATCAGAATGTATTACGTTTACTCACAAATGTGAAAGTAACACTTACCAGCCATATTTAAAGGAATTCTATTGCAGGATATCGTGATTCAAATTACCATAAGAAAGCTACGGAAAACCACAGCAGATAGAAAGGTTTTCATGAAAGTTCAAATGCTTCTGGAGAAGTCACGGTCCAAATATTATAAGATTGCTTAAACTAAAAAGAGCCAGGTTAAACAAAGCATACGCGGTTGTAATAAATGATATTTAAGATTAACTCACTTGGTTAAATTAAAAAACCTGATGTGTTACACTCATATGACTTTCTCTAGGTACTCTTGTACAAACTATTTTTACAAACTCTTATTCTCCATCTATTTCATATTAATCGAGATAAACATTTGCAGAAACGATCTTTTGACATGCAAAGAGAATTACATTTTACACATAGCGACCAGTTCTAAAAATATTTGACTATCGCTTAAGGCGTACTATGTTCCCCTTATTTTGTATTTGCAAGGGCAATATAGAAATACAGTAGCCTTTAAGCATAGACACATCTCTTAATAGCTGGTTGCTATGTGCAGCACCATTCTCTTTGCCACAGATTAATACTTTTTGCATATCCAAAGCAAAATAATGAATAACGAATTCCCATTTGAGAAAATAAGTATTGAAAAATTTAACTGAATAACAAGCAATATCTCGAAAATGGTTCACTCAACAAAAGAAATATATGACATAAATTGTGTAATTTAACGCGATCTATATTTTTGTTTAGTAAAAGTTTGTCTATCTCTTATGGTTTACCAGTTATACAAATGTCGTTCACAATGAAGAATACTTTTGGATATATTCCCAAAAAATTCAAAATATACATTTTATTTGTCATGAACATATCTTAAACATGTGGCATTTTAATCAAAATCGTTAGAGCGATTTTTGAGAAAATTAAAATTTTAGAAAAATGTTCCATGTAAAGGGTAATCTGGGTTGGGGGATTTTCTTGAAAACCTTCGTTTCGCATCTCTGAAAGATGCTGAACCTAAATACTAAGTTTGGTGTTTATCCGACTGTTCGTTTCTGAGTTATGCTGTTCATAGACACACACACAGACAGACAGACAGACACACAGGGACATATTTCCAAAAAAAAATTTTTTGGATTCAGGGGTCTCAAAGAATATATTCCCGGTGAAATCATGGTATCGAATTTTTGGGTGGAATACAACACTTCCCCTACTTACTATACGTAGTAGAGAAAGTAAAAAAAACATGTTATGATATTTTATTAATACGAAAGGATTGAAAAACGGTTAAAACCCCATTTTTGCTTTCTCTACTGCGTGTAGTAGGGGAAATATTGTATACCACGAAAAATTTTGATATCGAGATTTCACCAGAAATGTCTGTTTAGGGCCCCTGAACCTCCACCCCCCCCAAAATAAACATTTTTAGAAAAGTCCCGAAGGTTTTCAAGAGAATACTCCTATCCCAAACTACCCTTTATATTGAACACTTTTCGTAAATTGTAATTTTCTCAAAAATTGCTCTAACAAGTTTCATTAAAATACCATACATTACACATATTTACGCTATAAATAAATGTGTATTTTGAATTTTCTGGGCTTGGCCTGTGTAGTTCGCTTAATTCGAAAGGGATTTTATATAATCCTGTTTAACTTCTAAACATTAAGCCGTTTCCGAGATATCCTTTATTAATGGTTCGAATTTTTCAATATCTATGTCATTCTTTTATAGTCCTGTCGACATTCAGTTTGGTTTTCGTGATTGCGTAGGAGGAGTTGAATTTTATGGCCAGCTTATAGCGTCCAGTTCTTAAATATTTGAACTATCGTTATACCCTTAGTATCTATAACGAAATTAGTAACTATTTCTGCAAAGGTGTATCTCATTCAAAATGAAATAGAAAAATAAACTTAACAATAGTTGCATACACATTAATTAATGATAGAGACTAGATAAAGTCATCTGAATGTAGCACATAGTTGTTTTTTTTTTAGTTTTGTTTAGTTTTTGTCGCATTTCGGTGACTCCCCCTTAGGATAAAATACTTATTTTTGCATTTTAACATCTGTTACATAATTCACTATTTTACGTGTCAAAACGCTTTTAATTATATATGGGTACACTAATAATTGTTGTTTTAATTATATCAAAAATAGTGCCTACGAATCGTTTGGAGAAATTGTATAATTATAAAATCAGGAATGGTTCTTGGGTAATTCCTTAAAATCATCTTTAATTAAAGTGAAAGAAAACATATTAAATATTTCTTTTTCTGTCTGAATTGAATTGTAAACGTTAGCACACACCCAAATGGTTACGCAATCAAATAAATAGGAAAAGGGATACTGAATGCCTTTAGCCCATATGTGCACAGCGCCATTTGGTGAAATGTATTTCGAGGGTAATGCTAGCTAACTCATGGTGGGTTGAAGGCGCAATGCATGCTGGGATGAAGCGTCTTGACGCAGATGATGTGCGTTCAAAGGACTCGCCTTACAACAGTCAGCCGTGATGCCATGCTCGTGTTCTTCACATCGATAATTGGGTCACACTGCCCACCACAGCGTCCAATCAATAACCCACACAGAACTCCACGTGGCAGCGCAGCGACGCCGGCACCTTCGCCATCTAGCGCTCTCGGCCGGAACTTCGTAGTTCAGGCGTCCCTCTACAGAGGGCAGGCTTCGCGTTTGTTTATGCGTTGCGCAATTAAGCGTGTAGGAGGAGAGAATGGGGTTACAGGAGCGCAGTGGCGTATCACATCACGGAAATACCAGCTGACGCAATACCACTAGTATTCCATCCTAGCGCATCACTGGAGATAAAAAGAAACGTCCTAAATCAGTCTAAAGTTGGTCAGAATGCCTTCTAGAAGAACAATACATATTCCTTGCGGATAGATCTACCACTGATATAGTTTTCACAATACAGAAAGTATTTGATAAAAGGAGATAAAACAACTTATAACCCTACACCGTCCTTACAGCCCTAAAGAAATGTCCTTGAGAACATTTGTATTCAAATTTTAAAGGATTTTTAACAATATTAAATAATAATCTGTACTGGGGATCTCAAACGTTAAAAAATTGTATATTTACTGTTATTATTGCCTATTAGGATGTATGTTTTTTCTAATTAATTTTTTGTAGATGCAATTGTTTATTTAAACTAATTTATTTCTGTAATGTATTCTGGATCTTTATGGTAACCTATACTGTCAGGGCAGATATAACTGTATCTCATGTCATAGAGTCACACAACCTTCTCTACCCTCTATCGTTTATTAGTGGTATGCTTACTAGCTTATTTTTTCCATCTACTACGTTTTAATCCAAATAAACCTTTGCAGAAATAGCTACATTACATATCGACAAATAGAGAACAGCGTTAGTCAGTTGTTTAAAAACTGGACACTATGCTGCCTTAAAATTCCATACTGTTTTTATGTAATCGCGAGAAACAAGTGAAAGTCGATTTTAAGAGAATGGCCAAGAAATGAACAATCTAAACCTTTAATAACGGATATTTCAGAAACGTTATACCACAAAAAATTATATGAAATGAATTGTGTATTTTAAAGAGGTAAACATTTTTGTACACTGCGTTTTCTTCTGTCGCTTAACGTTTATCAGATATATAATATTATACAAAATTCCTTCCGAATGAACAGGACGCAAAGGCTATTTCCAGAAAAGTCTACATATGCATTTTATTTTTCATGTAAATATCTTTAATTTATAGTATTTTAATTAAAATCCTTAGAGGCACCTTTTAGTAAATCAAACATTTCGAATCATTTTCCATTCAAGATAGTTTGTGATGGGGGGATTCTCATGTAAATCTTGTGTCGTATCCTTGGAAGATACTGAACTTAAATACCAAGGTAGGCATTTATCTGGCTGTTCAATTTTGAGTTATGTTGTTTACAGACACACACATGCGCGAGGTCATCTTTCCGAAAGTACTTTATTTGGATTCAGGGGCTTCAAGACATAAATTTCCCATGAAATCTCGGTATAGAAATTTTGGATGGAATGCAATACTTTCTCTACTTACCATGTACCTGGCAGAGAAAGTTAAAATACTTAATACTGGTAGAAATTGCGCAAAAAGGTATGCTAAAGAGAAACTCTTTAAAATCAAAGTGCATAAGTGGCAAGTTGACCAAGAGGACAAACCGAACAAAAAAACTGCAACATGGACAGACGAGAGAATGAAAGCCCACAGCCAAAGAATGAGAGAACTTTGGAATCAAAGGAAAACAAAGAAACATCTCTACCTATTTTTCTAATACTACATGCTCTACTTTAGGTATGAGTGGTTAGAACGGCTGGTTTCTGAAGAAGGGTTTCAGAGTTCGAACCTGTAACCGTCTGCACAGCTTCATATGTAAATTCATACTGTAGTTTACGTGTACATGTAAGTATAGAGCTACAACTCGTAACCGATTATAATTTATACCACTCCTGAAATCCTTGCAACATACAACAAACATTACCGTGGCGCCGTGCACAACTACGAGATAGAGCTTCAAGACGTGGACGCTTAGCGCATTAGGTAAATATCCGCTATTCATCCTAAACAGAATATTCCCCGCACATTTTCGGTTGGGGTTTTATTATATTGTAGCGAAGCGAGATGTAAGAAATAGAATTGAATGCTGGGGATTACGTCAGATGTGATAATCGAGCAGAAAGTGTTGAAACGCGGTTACCTCAACACAGGCTTACTGAGGAATGCGGAGTCAGCATTTGCTAAAGTATTTATACCGCGGGAGGTTAGGCCATGGCATCTGGCTCGTGGAACGATATCCCGGCTTACCAACCATCCTGGTACCAAAGCATCCCCTACCTCTGAGCTATCACCCCGCTAGTGTAAGCAACTACTGGGGGTAAGTACCCCCGGTAGCGGTGTTACAAATTGTAGATATAGATTGAATCTAGGTAACGTTTATGAAAAACATGCCACAAAGAGTAAATTACTCACTATTTTGATGATGATAATCTGTTTATAATTCTAGATTTGAATAAAGAATACCTATGAATAAACTTTGACGATGCTCAATTCGTCAGACATGATTAAATAAACAGAAAAATGACGTTTCAAAACACGATAAGTCCACACGTGGTCGTAAATTATGTAGTTTTCCACTCCAAAAGAAGGGCTGCATCAAAATACTGTGTTGCTTTGATTCTAAACACAGTTTTTAAATCTTTAAATCAAGTACAAGTTTTGGCTTTGGTTCAAAAAGCGATCAGTCAGCATCGAAATTGGTTCAAACTGTAAGTTCAAATTATTATGATTGCTAATGTATGTTGCGCCTGAAGTCTAATAAAAAAGGTAAACTGTGAAAGCAAACATTCCAAACCTTCACAACAATGTTTTGGCTCTAAACCACTTATTGCTGTAGAAACGTATTGTCATATGCGGCAGGTTTCTTGTGTTCACATACTAGCCTGCATATGTGCACTTCCATTTATGCCGTCACCATAGCTTTGTGAGGTATTCTACTGGTCTTCACAGGTGGAGCATCTAAATATACCGAGGAAGTGTGTATCTATCCTTTCGTGCATTTAGTGGCGTCCTGTTTAACATGCAGAATTCTAGATTATTCATATATAAATATATAACTTTGAGCAATATATTTACTCGTCATCACTATAATACGCATGTTGAAATATATAACTAAATAAAACCCTATTTTACACAATTTCTCAACGAAAAATATTTTAATGGCGACATAATGTAAAATTGAAGTAAATTATACGTTTTACTCTGAAAGAGGACACATTTACTAGAAATTGTTTTAATAATCTCCCCAATCTCCATTCTTATCCAATACCCGATTGCTTAGGCACTGAAACACTCGTCGCCCTCTATGACCAGTGTCATGAAACGTGAGAACATTTGCGTTTAGAGCCATTCTTCCAGCACCTAAGTGATTCGGTGCCTAGGTGGTAAATCAGGTATTCGATAAGAATGGAAATAATGTATATTATTAAAATAATATCTAGTATATGGCCCTCTTTGGGAGTAAAAGTATAATTTACTTCAGTTCTACGTTATATTGTAATTAAAATTACTTTTCATGCAGAAATTGTGCAAAACAATGTTTTCTTTCGTTACCATTTAGATTGGACAGACCATTCCAATAACCTATTTCAGTTTTACATTATGTTGCCATTAAAATATTTTTTCATGGAGGCATTGTGCAAAACAGGATTCTATTTAGTTAATATCTTTAAGCATAGTTTCTATAACTGATGACTAGTGAAGCTAATGCTTAAAGCTACATATTCATTTGTGAATAATCTAGAATTGTGCACGTAAAACAGGACGCCACTGCATGCACGAAAAGGTAAACAGGTACATAAACTTCCTCCTTGTCATACATACTCCACCTTTGAAGGCCAGGAATGCCTTCCAAAGCTGCGGTGACGTGTACAGTTACTTGCAAAGAAGAGTGTTGTTTTTTTAATGTTGGCAGAATCCCTTATCAGTGGTGTTCCACACTACTCCGATATACTAATCTCTTATTGGTTTGAACAAAGTGAGCAGCAAAAGGGGTGAGAAACGAAACCATTTTACCTGAATGGCTGCAAGGACTCGCCAGATGCTCGTCAAATCTACCCGTCCTTTATTGGTTTGATGTCAAAAGTCTGGCACTGAAACCCCAACCAATAAACAGTGGTCGATTTCCGGCTCAGGAGTGAAGGAAGCCGGGGAGAGGCAAGACCAACACGTGATAGGTAAATACTTATTTTTATCTTGTAGAGCTTACAAGCCATAAGTCATGTGAAATTATTACATAGAATTAAGTGCGTGGAATTATATGGGCACACGTTAATTACAGGTGATTAACAAAGTGAAGTGGTGAGATGAAATTGGGTTTTAAACAACTTTCTCTTTATTATATGGTATGTCATTTGAAACGAACAAAAGGTATGCCCTTAATGAGCAAGGTCATAGCACAGAGAGATCTGCTGAACTATAGAGCACTCGAAAAACAGTGTCAAGCTGGTGGAATAAATACCACGAACGTGGTTACTGGACACACAAATCAGGTGGCGTATTTAATTATAAATACATAATGCAGTCCGCATCGCACAGAAGCTTAAAAACATAACGGGATACAAAACAAAATTAAAGAACATTTATAGAATGGGGCTATTATTAGTATCTTCTACTAATAATATTGTTTGCAAAGCAATAAGATCAATAGACATTGATTTTGGAATTATAAAATAGCCCAAACAAGCATGGTAAGGAACTGAGTTATACAATATTAATCATCTCAAGCTTCATTGGGATAAGAATGTACAACAGATACTCAACATGGGGACTGACATTCTTGAAACAAGATTCAAGTTTGATTTGAAATTTACGGTCTCCTATCCACAGCGGAGTGAATGGGAAAGACTGGTAAAACCTCATAATCACAAAGGCCCAATCTGGTATACTGATGGTTCTAGAACCAAATCGGGAACGGGGGCTGGGTTTTACGGTAATGGCACCAAGATTTCTTATAGTCTTGGTACCTTAGCTACAGTTTTCCAGGCTGAGGTTAATGCAATCCTAGCCAGTGTCATGGAAAGCATTAAAAGGAGATATAAGAATAGAAGTATTCTTATCCTCTCAGACAGGCAAGCTGCTCTTAAAGCACTTGAATCACCATCAATAAAATCAAAGTTCGTCTCAGAATGCTGGGAATCCTTAATGACACTGGCTGAACACAATAAGGTTCAACTTATGTGGGTGCCAGGACACATAGGTATACCAGGCAATGAGAAAGCAGATGAAGCAGCCAAGATTGGCAGTGAAATCCCATTTTTTGGTCCGGAGCCTGTACCAGGAGTGTCCTACAGACCAGTGAAACAGGCTATTAAGTGCTGGGCTCAAGCAGAACACAAGAACTACTGGAACTCCATTGCGGGTTGCAGACATTCCAAGTTCTTTATTACAGACCTGGATAACAGCTGGGCAAAATACTTGCGCGGTCTTATAGAAGACTTGCATGGGCAACAAGATTCATTACAGGACACTGTGCCCTAAAGTTTAATCTATACAGGATGGGATTGTTTAACAACCCTGTCTGTAGTAGATGCCTAGAAGGAGATGAGACTGTTACTCATCTACTATGCGATTGACCTGCTCTTGCGAATCAAAGACCAAGTATTTTTGGCAATCACTTTCCAAAGATAGATGAACTATAGAAAGCCTCAGTTAGCAGTCTGGTTAAGTTCATATCGAGCAACAGACTACTTAACTGTTGAAAGGGGGGATGCGCAATAGATCTTAAGGTCGCAGTGCTTGGGCATAAAACCCACCCCTTTTCAAACTAGAACTAGAGAAGAGTTATACAAAATGAACTATCTGAAACGAAAAAGCATTACAAAACGGTCGTAAAGCAGGATTTTCGTATTACTTAGTAAGGGTTGGCAACCTTCTTTATATCCCTTTTCATGCAAAACTCTTACAATAAAATTTATTTACGATAATACTACTTCCAAATTAACTATAGAAAGTTAAAATCAGAATAAAAAAATTCAATGCCATTGTCGGGATTGGAGCCACCGATATTCATCTTCCCGTACCGCTGTTCTGCCGTCTGAGCTACGGTTTCGATATGATAAAACGTCATGAAATTCTCCATATACTTCCAATTCTCCAGTGAAAAAGCCATCCTTATTTTCCCTTAAGAAAAAGCATACCCCAATGTCGTCATATACTTTTTTAGTCTGCTTCAACTCTTCCCAACTACAAAGAAGAATTAATAAAAATGAATTATGTTTTCTCAACGAATCTAAAGCTGCATTAGACTCTAGCCTCTGGTGCACATCTGCCATCGTGAGAAAAGGCTATGCAAAAGCCGCCATCAACTTGGGTTGCTAGAACTAAGTAGCGGGTGGGGTGGAGCCATGAATGAGGAGGATTCTCTTACCAACTTAAACGTGCAGTTCATTATATCGGCCTTTTTTTGTTTGCACCCAAGCGAACAGGACCACTCTTCTGGATCTAGGAAATAGCAGAAGGGCATAGTGACAAAATGCTGCCAGTTTGGCACACACTATAAGATCATAAAAAAGACTCACTCTTCTGCAGCAATGCTTTGGTAATAGCTGGAAGGTGGAGAAAACTCTGAAAATTTATGTTTGATCTACTTGAGAGGAAACATGATGAATTAAACAATTTGTAGAACAACAGGTTTGAGGATGGAGAATGATTGGAGAAGGATCTGGATACCAAATGTTCTGAAGAGGAGTAAGAGGCATAACATACATTCAAATTTCAACATTGTAACTATAGTCTGTGATAATACATTGAGCAATATTTGTCATGTCAGTATCATTTTATTTTCTACCAAATTAGCGCTTACCTCTCTGTTCTCGTATTACAACTACCGCCTCCGATCCAGCCGTTCTCCTTAGATAGAGTAAAAAAACCCATTAAAAATCTGATCTGTTGCACTCACATGAACTTCTCTACTCTTGTACAAACTATTTTTACAAACGCTTATTCTCCATATGCTTCATGTCAATAGAGATACCGAGATGTTAATCTTATTGCTAATTTCCTTGTAGATGCAAGGGGAATTGCTAGGCTTTAAGGTATAGTCAAATATTTTAAGAGCTCGTTGCTATGTGGAGTATTCCATTTTCTTTGCATCACCAGGACAAAAAAAATCTGATGTGTTACACTCACACGCCTTTCTCTACTCTTATACAAACTATTTTTACAAAATCTTATTCTCCATCTATTTCATATTAATCGAGATAAACACTTGCAGAAACGAACTTTTGACATACAAAGAGAATTACATTTTGCACATATCGACCAGTTCTAAAAGTATTTGACTATCGTCTAAGGCGTACTATGTTCCCCTTGTTTTGTATTTGCAGGGCAATATAAAAATACAGTAGCCTTTAAGCATACACATATCTCTTAATAGAGGGTTGCTATGCGCAGCTCCATTCTCTTTGCCACAGATTAATACTCTTTGCATATGCAAGATAAAAAAATGAATAACGAATTCCAATTTGAGAAAAGTATTGAAAAACTTAAGGAAATAGCAAGCAATATCTCGAAAATGATTCAGTCAACAACAAAAATTGTGTACTTTAACGCGATCTACATTTTTTGTGTAGTAAAATTTTGTCTATCTCTTATGGTTTACCAGTTATGCAAAAGTCGTTCACAATGAAGAATACTTTTGGAGACATTCCCAGAAAATTCAAGATATACATTTTATTTGTCATGAAAATATCTTAAACATATAATATTTTAATCAAAATCGTTAGCCATTTTTGAAAAAATTTAAATTTTCGAAAAGTGTTCCATGTAAAGGGTAATCTGGGGTGGGGGGAATTTTCTTGAAAACCTTCGTGTCACATCTCTGGAAGATACTAAACCTAAATACCAAGTTTGGTGTTTTTCCGACTGTTCGTTTCTAAGTTATGCTGTTCACAGACACACACATGGACATGTTTCCAAAAATGCTTTTTTTTGGATTCAGGGGGTATCAAAACATGTATTTCCGGTGAAGCCTCGGTATCAAATTTTTGGGTGGAATGCAATACTTCCCCTACTTACTATACGTAGTAGAGAAAGTAAAAAGACATACTAACTCCACAAAAAGTCCTGGTTGTGAAGTTTTTACCGGCAAAGTGCTATTGGAATCTCCTAAAAAGGCTTATGCATTTATTACATATATTTTAATGTTTTCTTAGCTGTGGCCATTTCCCTAGTCAGGGAAAGTGGCACAAATAATTAAGATCCACAAACCGGGGAAGGCCCGACTGAAGCAGCGTGGTACAGGCGAATTAGTTTATTGCCTGTTATGTTCAAAGTATTTGAGAAGCTCTTTCTTCTAGGATTGAAATCTCTACTTTAATACCTAATATATTATTTGGCTTTTGTCAACACCATTCGACAATTGAACAACCCATCGAATAGTAAACTTTATAACAAAATCCTTTCAATCACACCGGCACTGTATTGCATCTTTCCTTGATATACAGCAGGTATTAGGCTATGACATACCAATGTTCTACATAAAATAACATTGGTACTTTCTTATCTTTATTATATTCTGTTAGAATCTTATCCCAGGGTGGATATTTTCAACTCAAATACAAAGTTTAACATTCAACCTACCATTACATCAATCTGGAGTGCCCCAAGGTAGTGTTCATGGGCCAATTTTGTACCTTATCTACACATATGATCTACCAACAACTAAACATACCAGGACAGCAATTTTTGCAGGTGATACGGTCAGTCTCACCTCGCATGAAAATCCTCATACGGCCTCAGAATATCCCCACAACCATCTACACCTGCTTCAACAATAGCTAAACAAATGGACAATACAGGTAAACTCAAGTAAATCTCACCATATCACATTTACTTTATGTCGCGGTACATGCCTTAAAGTATATGTAAATAATGTAGCAATTCCTGTAACATCAACTATAAAATACCTTGGATTGCACTTAGATGGAACACTTTACATGGAGAGACCACATTATGGCAAAAATTTTCATGTCTCTCTACAACAAAATATTAATACAGGGTGTAACAAAAATGTACAGCACAGTCCCACACGTAGACGAGGAAATTATGATATATGGACATAGGTCTGGAAACACTTTGTTTCCACGTTATTCCAACTCATTATTCATGGAAAACTTACACGAACAGAACGTTAGAATCATGGGAAACATGCACTGTTGGTTACGTCTCGTTACGTTGTCATTATCTTAGATGAACCGGCGCTGTTTTGTTTTACATATCCTTGTTGCCATGCCATTTACGTCCTTGCTTGTTTACAGGTAACATCAACTGTTCCAATGAGCAGTACGACCTTGGCAAGCCACTGGTTACTACGTACTAGTCGAGTTTTGATCACAGACTTGGCTCGTGCAATGTCAGTGTACACAAATGCAGATATGGCAGATGCCCATTTGATGTATGGATTAGCAGATGGCAATGGCGCTTGCGCTCAACGTTTGTACAGGAGAGATTTCCAAGACGAAGGTGCTCCGAAAACATTTGAAGCCATTGATCGTCGTCTTAGGGAACATGGGGCATTTCAGTCTGATAATCGCGATTGGGGGAGGCCTAGAAGGACGATGACACTGCATCTGGAGGCGAAAATTCTTCAGGCAGTTGGCGACGACCTAGTGTCAATAGAGGACAAGTAGCTGCAACAATGAATGTTGCCCACATAACTGTCTGGCGAGAGATCTGGCCGTATCCATACTATTTCAGCGTTTATCTAACAAAGTGCCAACCCTAATTTTAGTGCAACGGTGCTGTTCACAGATGCATCGTTTCAACGAAAACAGATTGTACATTACCACAATCCTCACGCAACTGTTGAAGGAAGTCATCAACAAAGATTTTCTGTGAATGTTTGGGCTGGCATTGTTGGTGACTGTTTGGTAGGGTCTCAAGTTCTTCCACCCAGGCTCAACAGACTAAGTTATCATAATTTCGTAGACAATTTTCTACCTGACTTACTAGCAGATGTACCTTGAGCTGTGCGAGAAAAATGTACTTTAAGCACGATGGAACACCGCATTTTAGTGTTAATGTCCGTCGGCTTCTAAATAACAAATTCGGTGACAGATGGATAGGTAGAGGTGGACCAATTACTGGCCTTCACGCTCCCCAGACCGAAAAACACTGGACCTGTATTTGTGGGGACATTTGAAAGCTCTTGTGTATCGAATCCATTACCAGATATTCAGAGTCTCCGTGCCGTATAATGGAATGCTGCGAAACTATACGCAATACTCCAGGGACACATCAGCGCATCCGGGATTCACTATGACCACAGTTGATGCATGTATAAATGCTCACGGAGAGCATATGAGAAAGAGTTGCTTGTGGTATGCTGGTACGTTCTATTTTTGTGCATTTCGCATGATTAAGAGTTGGAGAAAATGAGTTGTAACATGGCAACAAAGCGTTTCCAAACCCATGTTTATATAATATAACTTCTTGGTCTACGTGTGAGGAATGTGTCCTACAATTTGTGCCTACATTTTTGTTACATTCTGTATACAAGGTATCATTAGACCCGTATGTACACATGGTATCCAGCTTTAGGGAACTGCCAGTAACTCCACTATTAACACCTTCGAAGACTTGAATCTATTACTCTTCGCTGTCTGGCAAGCATACCATGGTACCACCGCTAAGGTACATAACGATCTTCGCATCTCAAGAAGAAATCTACAAGAATAAATTACTTCCATAGTCTTCGATATCAGCAGCGATTAAGTAACTAACCGAACTATATTGCCATCAATCTACTAGACAGCAGTACCACGATTAACCGTCTACAACACTAACATTTTGGACCTACCGTTCCGTTTTAGCCTACCTTTAGAGTTATAGATATTACTTGCAACCCATTTGCTAAATGTTGTGTTAAAAACAGATAGTGAATTTGCAGTTAATTTAATAAAAATACCTGCTTTAAGGCAGGATTTTTTACGCTTTACTTTAAAATTGGATAAGTGTTGAATACTTAAAGGTTTTTTTGTGAATTAATAATATTGGTTGTATTTTTAATATAAGCCAAAATAGAACTTTGCAAATTCTCCAGAAACAAATTAATTTTGATGTTGTTATTAATTATAAAATAAGGTGGGAAAAGAACTTGCGGAATTATTAATTAATGGATTAATTGCTTAATATAATATTTCTAAATTTTTTAAGGAAAAGATGTATAATTGAAGTAGGTAAGAATTTTTACTGTATTTCTTTAAATAATGTTTGAAAATGTGCTGTAATTACATTTTGATTGCATTGCTTAAATAATGTTTGGACAGCAAAAAAATATTTAACTGTTAAAACAAGTGCGTGATTTTGATTGCATTGTATAAATAATTGTTTGTGAACATCTTTATGAATTACTGATTTCATTGGATCAATTATCTGACTACAAATGAGTAGGTTCTAGCATTATTTCTATGCAAATTTGTTTAAGAAATTGTTACGTCCACAGATCTTCAATATTCAATTAGCAAGTAGGCCTTTAAACAAAGAGCGAGATTTTGTCACTTATCCTATTTTCTACATTTAAAATTGTTAATAATTCCACACTTAAATTTATATTATGAAACCTTGTTCAATATGTTTTTAGCTTTACCTGTAAAATTTGTATTTATGAACTTGTCGCATTTTGAGAAGTTACTCCAAGTTACTCCATCTACCGCCGCTATCTTAGGAAGAAATTTCGTCGTTATCTTCACAAAGAGCATTACAGTACACATTTTAAATAATACTGAACAAGTACAATTAAGTATGGCGAAAATTGTAGTTTTAGTTAGAATAATAACGAAGAATTAGCATTGAATTTTGCCTACAGATCGCAGCAGCATCGACCGCAGAGACGCCGTACTCGTTGTTCAGCGTCGTCACACTAGATGGCAGGGTGAGCGCTAGTCTCGTCAGCGTTCAGAGGCTAACCGGTTTTAAACATAGCAACTTCATGATAGGAAGATAACGCAGGTTGTATATTTCTAATCTTTGTTTTGTGCTCCTTTTAGAATACGTTAGCGATGCTGTTTTAAATCATGATGCCAAACCTTTAAGAAGTAAAGAGGAAAACGTATCAAAAATGCACGCACCCTATACAGAAAATCTAGGGAAAACGTATTAGCGTATTTCTGTTTTGTTTCGTATTCTCTTAAGACTGCAGGTACCAAGATAAGGGATAAATAGAAACAGAAGCGGGGGAAATAAGCGAATAGATAAGATGCGTAAAAACACTGATTGACACATTCACATTACCTTCTCTACTCGCTATCGTTTCTATTTTAATTAACAGTCCGTCTCATGTTTGAGAATACAGGACGCTTAATTATAAATAATAAACTGGTGAATTTAACAGTGAATATGAGTCTTGTATGCAGTCAGAGTATTTAATAATGTTAAATACGTCGATATCTTGAGTTTTTTGTTAATTTTATATTTTCATCTCAATCAGAAAAAATGGCACTGTCCGCCGTGAACCAAATAAAAGACCGGTAGCGTTTATAAATTTGAGCTTGTAGATTCCTATACAGCATCGCAAAGTGGGTTTGTAAATTTCTCTCTTCTTGGCGTAAACCTCTTGGGGTAGTTAAATTCTTAATTAAAATCTTGAAATAGTATCAGTTATTTCAGCTGCTATATTTGCCAACTTATTGCAATTATATTGTTGGCAATTATTCTTGCAAAAGCTTATTACTTTCTCTACCACGTAGGTACATAGCAGGTAGAGAAGGTGCTGTACTCCACCCAGAAATTGGATTCCGAGATTTCACTGTAAATACATGTTTGGGGGTCCCCTGAATCCTAAAAAGCATTTTTTAAAAGAAGGTCCGCGTGTGTGTACCTGAACACGCTTGTTCGAAGGCTACCCGGAGCCGAAGCTCCCCTTCTAAAATCCAGGGGCAGGCGTCAACCAAATGACATTTCCCCTCGTGGAGTTTCCCATGAGGTCAATGCCTTGAGTCTAAAAAGACCTCCTGCTTACGTGAGGACGGAAGTGGATACGCCACTTACGCGCGTCAACCCCGAAGGGAAGACTAACGATAACCTTGGTTGGGCTGGCAGTGGTTTAGCACGCCGTCTACCAGCTCTCCAGGTTGGTGCCACAGGACATTGAGGCGTCTCACAACCCCGCCTGATATCACCGCCCAGGCTTACTTAATCACCCATGGGTATCGTGAATCGTCGCCCCGTCGAGTGCAACCCAATCCGAACAACTCCTCTCCGGAGGGAGCGCAGATATTCGGACCGACGCACCACTAGTAACGTCAGAAGTATGAACGGCATACCAGGACAGTCCCAGAAGTACCCGACGTGACGTAAATATAGCGGTTGTTGTTTCAAACAAATGACTATGGTATAAAGTACCACCTTTATAAAGCTTAATTTTTAAGTCCGACGATGCTACGTTGTTTAGTAATTGTTTGGCAGCCATTAATATTGAACTCTCCCAGCGAATTTGTAAAAACGGATAAAACTGGTCATCGTTGTGTGATACAATACTTTCATTTTAAAGGTCTTAATCCAACTAATATTAAAGCTGAGCTAGATTCTACTCTGGGGGAGTCTGCTCCTTCGTTTACAACAGTAAAATATTGGGTGGCAGAGTTTAAGCTAGGTGACCACGCCAGAAATTGTGAAGAAAATTCACAAAATGCTACTGGATGACCGTCGACTGAAAGTACGCGAGCTAGTGGACATCGTAGGCATTTCAAAAAGTGCTGTATATCGCATACTAACTGAAAATTTAGACATGAGAAAGCTGTGCGCAAGATGGATGCCGCGTTTGCTCACAATGGAACAAAAGCAGCGTTCTGAGAATGTTTCGCTGCAATAAAGTCGAGTTTTTGCGTCGATTAAAACATAACCATGGATGAAACATGGGTCCAACACTTCACATCTGAGACGAAGGAACAGTCAGAACAGTGGATTGAAAGGGGAGAAACGGCTCCAAAGAAGGTGAAGACAATTCCACCTGCAGACAATGTCATGGCGTCAGCTTTTGAGATGCACGTGGGATAATTTTCATTTATTAACTTCAAAAATGAAAAGCAATCAATAGCGAGTATCATGCAAACTTATTTCAGCGTTTGAATTATGAAATTCAGCAAAAACGGCCGCATTTAGCGAAAAAAAAAGTTCTGTTTCATCAAGACAATGCGCCAGTTCACACATTCATTATCACCATGGCCAAAATCAATGTGTTAAACTTCGAATTGCTTTTTTATGCACCCTATTCGTCAGACTTAGCCCCCTCTGATCATTTTCTGTTACCAAACTTCAAGAAAGGGCTTGGTGGTAAAAGATTTGCCACCAATGAAGAGGTGGAGTTTGCAGTTGATGGCTAGTTTGCAGAACTCTACGGTTCTCACTGTAAACAGGGTATCGAAACTATTGAAGATCGCTGGGAAAATTATATCAAGCTGAAAGGAGACTATGTAGAAAAATAAAGTTTTTTTTTCAAAATTTGTGTTTTCTTTGTTACGTCGGATACTTCTGGTACAGCCCTCGTAACTCTGAAAAAGAAAAGTCGGATAAATACCAAACTTGTTTCACAGGTGTGACACGAACATTTTCAAGGAAATCTGCTCACCCCAAACCACCTTTTAAATGGAACATTTATCTAAATTTGTTTTCTAAAAATGCTTAATTATGAAATATCATATATTAAAAATATTTCCATAACAAATAAATCCCCTCCATTCGGAAAGAGTTTTGTATAATCTTGTATAAGTAGTAAACGTTAAGCGGTAGAAGAAAACGTACAACACAGAATATCTACCTCCCTTTAAAACACATAATTTATTTAAGAACATTTTTGTGGAATTAGCAAATTCTGAGATATCCGTTTTTAATTATCCGAATTGTTCAATATCTAACTATTCTTAAAGTCCTTTCTACATTCAGTTGTTTCTCGCGATTGCGTGGAATTTTAAGGGCAGCACATAGCGTCCAGTTCTAAAACATTTGACTATCGTTTTTCCCTTTGTATCTATAGCGAAATTTGTAATGTAGCTCTTTTTGGAAAACTTTATCTCCATTAAAATTAAGTAGATAGTAAAATAAGATTTCTTAAGAGTTATTTGTATACCCACTAATAAGCGATAGAGGGTAGAGAAAGTATGTGAATGTAACGCAATGTACTTTCTATCTACTTCATGTTAATCGAGGTAAACGTTTGCAGATATGGTTTCATTTTACCTTTCGTTGTAAATACAAAAGGGATACAGAAGGCTGAAGCAACTGTCAAATCTTTAATAATAGCAAACAGGTATATGCTGGTTTTGAAGTTCGTCTCTTTGCATGACATCACGAGACGTAATTTAATGACCACTTAGCACTTCAAAAAATTGCTAAAATTGAAACCGAGCGGAATGGTTCAGGCTGTTGCGTTTCTGGCCCGTATTCGGGAGCTCCTGCGGGCGACTTTTCTGACCCATGGGTTTTTTCAGGGATTTCTCCGCGTCACTAGGCGAATGATGGGAAGGCTAAATGCCCCCCCCCGCGAATTTCTCTTACATTATTCCTTCTCATTTCACCTTCCTTATTCGTGTTACAGGTTGGCTCCAGGGCTGTGTGTCGGACGGCTATGGACGATGGCGCAGATGGCTTGCGTGGAGACCGCTCGAATCTCCGCTGCTGGATGAGCTTTCCCCGGTCTCCGCTGGAGGTGAGCCTGTTGAGCCCTCCGGAACCAGAGTGCATTCCGTGGCCGTTACGCATTCTAGCATACAGTGCCACGGAGTAGGATATCTGTTGAAGATGCTGAACTGAAATTCGAAGTTCAATTCTATATCCAGATATATCTACTTACTAATGTTTGTTGAATGCCCTTGTCATTATAAAAGCTTATGTTACAGCTAAGATATTTGAAATTTGATACTTCTCCTCTAAAAACCATATTTCCCTTTTCGTAACTTAAATTTTCAAATATTAACATTTAATGAATTGTTTAAAAACTGCATGGATTTATGTAGCTGTATTTCACTTTCTTGAATCATTATTTCATCGTCTGAAAATAGAAGAGAATTTAAATAACTAGTAGTTATTTGCTAAAATAAACATATATACAGATATTTAATCACAAATAAGTGAAAAAGACGCTAAATATTGTAACGTATGAAGTCGAGACGTTGAAGTTGAGTTAAAAATCATTTTTCTAAATTTAATTCTCCACAGGATGCATGAGCTGGTCATTCAGTGCCAGTCATATCCTTGTGTTATATGTGGGTTGTTGATGCCAACTCATACAGTAGAGGTTATCTTTCCATATATAGCCATGTCCTGTGTGGAGCCGTGTAGCAATAATATAAAAAATCTGATGTGTTACACTCACATGACTTTCTCTACTCTTGTACAATCTATTTTTACAAACGCCTATTCTCCATATGCTTCATGTTAATCGAGATATCAATCTTATTGGTAATTTTCTTGTAGATGCAAGGGGGATATGGTAGCTTTTAAGCGATAGTCAAATATTTTAACGCTGGTTGCTATGTGGCGCATTCCATTCTCTTTGTATGTCCAGGACATAAAAAAATGAATAACGAATTTGAGAAAAAGTATATGTATTGGAAAATTTAAGGAAATAACAAGCAATATCTCGAAAACGGTTCACTCAACAAAAGAAATGTATATGACATAAGTTGTGTATTTTAACGCGATCTACATTTTTTGTGTAGTAAAATTTTGTCTATCTCTTATGGTTTACCACTTATGCAAAAGTCGTTCACAATGAAGAATACTTTTGGAGACATTCCCAGAAAATTCGGGATATACATTTCCATTTCTCATGACATTATCTTAAACATATGATATTTTCATCAAAATCGTTAGAGCCATTTTTGAGAAAATTAAAATTTTCGAAAAATGTTCCATGTAAAGGGTAGTCTGGGGTGGGGGGATTTTCTTGAAAACCTTCGTGTCGCATCTCTGGAAGATACTGAACCTAAATACCAAGTTTGGTGTTTATCCGACTGTTCGTTTTTGAGTTATGCTGTTCACAGACACACACACACACACACAGACACACACACACACACACACACACACACAGACACACACACGGACATGTTTCCAAAAATGCTTTTTTTGGATTCAGGAGGTCTCAAAACATGTATTTCCGGTGAAATCTCGGTATCGAATTTTTGGGTGGAATGCAATACTTCCCCTACTTACTATACGTAGTAGAGAAAGTAAAAACCCTTCATAAATTAATGTGTGGAGCCAGTCTTGATAGAAACGATACCAGGTGTAGTCGGAGGCGATACTCAGATAACCACCACCTTTGGGCATGGTATTCGACATTACATCTGTTTCCAGGTAATGTGTAGCTATTCACTGAACTCTCTTAGATATGTACTTATTTTCAGAATAGCTTGCTTGCACACTTAGTTGTCTTTATTTGCTCATTATATTAAATCTATGTTATCATTTTCATTAAGCATGTCTTGATGATAATGCTTAGAGTTGCTCACCAATCCTTAATCCTGCTTCGCTCCCAAATGCACGTCCTCAACCGCCTCCAAATTAAGGGCGTGACATTAGTGGTGGACGCGCCGGTTTCTGTATTATATTGTTTCCCGCACTTCGCTTATACTTAAAGTCTGCAAGCTACACATTCGTATTTTTTTTAACTAAGTTATAATGTTCTTTTTTATTAGTGATGATTAATGTATTGTATTGCCATTTTATACATTTGTTTCTTGAACAGATAAGTTTATATTGTACCTAGTTCGCGTTATATCATGTATTTTTCATTAGTTTATAACAACGAATGGTGGGTCTCCCATTCAAAAGGAAATTAATAATTTGTGTACGTCACTACATAATATTTTGCAGCAGGATGATACGTTTTATTTCGAGCATAGGTGACTCTCAGGAAATTTTCACAGAATTAGATTCACTAGCAGAATGCATGACAGAAACTCGATTACGCTCAGGACGTCGCCTTCTCCCACAATATTCCAAACTGCTTTCCAGTACCCACCCCTCGACATCGGAAGAACTGCTACCCTTAACACCAGAACTGGTAGAGTCCTCACCGACAGTGACCCAGGGCATTTTAGAGGAAAACCAGACCAAAATGTCTTGATGTATATTAACAATTTTGAAATTGTGGCTAAAGCTAATGCATGGAATGAGACAAAAAATACCTTACCTGCTATTTGAGGGGAGGTATTGCACCCCATGGATGGGATCGAACCCAAGTGCATTCCGTGGCCGGGAACAAGAGCTACGCGCTCTAGCACACAGCGCCACGGAGCAGGACATCAGTTGAAGTTGCTGAACTAAAATACGAAGTTCAATTCTATATATAAATATATCTACTTACTAACCTTTGTTGAATTCCCTTGTCATTATAAAAGCTTATGCAACATGTAAGATATTTGAAATTTGATACTTGTCCTCTAAAAACAATTATTTCCCCTTTCTTAACTGAAATTTTAGAATAAAAAAGAGAAAAAGATACATGGATTTATGTAGCTGTATTTCACTTTCTTGAATCATTATTTCATCGTTTGCAATTAGAAGAGAATTTAAATAAGTAGTACTTGATAACTGGAGTCCTGAATCTACTAAAAGTTTCCACTTCTTCAAATGTCGTAAGAGTGGCTGATAAGCTGTACCCTTTCTAAGTTCTATATTTGATAAAATAAACATATATACAGATATTTAATCACAAGTGAATATATATATATATATATATATATATATATATATATATCATAAAACTAATAAATGCTCAAAGCTTAAATTTAAGAGCACTTTAGCTCAGTAAGTGAAATTAATGTTGTGAGTGTATATTTTCCTTGAAATCGCTGAAAAACAGTGACACATATCCGAAAGATACGTTAAAATTTTATATATATAATATCTATGTGGTGTTTTCATCATATAGTAATTGTACATAAAGCAGGCAAATATAGAATTCAAAATGTAAATTTATGTAACAGTTTTAGATAATACAAATCAAGAATTATGAATGAAAGTTAATTTTGGCAATTAAAAATTGGCCTAAATTTTAATTGAACCTCCAATTTTTTCTCAGGTAAAAACCTTCCGTGGATTTTATCGGAGACTGCGCAATTTTGGCTTATTCGCAATGACGAAACAATGTTAATTATATACTTTCAACGTTGTTTCTTCAAAAAAACTATTCTTCCTCAACATAGTGTTTTCTAAATGTTCTTTCTGGAATGCCCCCTCTCACTCTTTCTCTCGTTTATTGTTAGGATCAAATTAATGCCGACGACTTCGTGTTATTTTCCGCCTATCATGGCATGGGCCTTCCATTTCGATGTGATCTCTTGAAATATGGATGAATCTCTCAGTTCTCTATGCGACACACATTTATCATCCTATTTCCTCTTCTTTTCTCATTACCTTCTGTCCCGTGCTTGACACTTCTATTTCTCTTTACTTTCTTCTCATTATCAACATCTATTTGATCCTCTTCTCTTTATAATGAGCATTCGAATAGCTTTTCAGATTTTATATGGAGTAAAACAATTCAAATTAATGTGAATGAGTTTAAAGAAAAACTCCTGTTCCTGAAAGAATTCAACATAAGAATACACGAGAAAAATATACGTTATTTTAAAGTACGCTGGAAATATTTCCTAACAAGATGCTTAGGACAATGGAAAACATACTCTTTAATTATATTTACGTTGTAATAATAATAATAATAATAATAATAATAATAATAATAATATAATCAGCATCGTTTTGATACAGGGTGATTTATGAAGAACTGACACATTTATTTATTTCTTTAATTGTTTCAAAACGAGTTATGCTAGCGACAACTTATTATACCTGAAATGCAGAGGAATTTTGGGAGATTATTTACATCTATAGAAAATGTTGAAAATGTCTCTATCCTGCATAAGGCACAACTCAACACGTCATTCCATTTTACTGGCCATTCGTTGGAGGACTCTTGTTTGTTAATAGCTTGAATCTCCTGTGTAACATTGTGCTTGATATCGTCCAATGTCTGGGGACGTGTGACATAAACCCTGTCATAGAAAGACGTGCGGCAATGTCAAGTCCGGAGATCTGGGTTACCACAGGTTCTTGGAAATGATCCGGTCGTCAAAGAAACTTGCAATTAGTGCCATGGATTCATTTGATGTATGGATGTAGCGCCGTTCTGCTGGAAATATGCTTGACTCAGCTCTACATCGTCTAGTTGCTCAGCAAACTCCATGAAAATCCGTCAATACTAGTGTTCACATTGTTTAAAACATTAGTCCCACTATTCTCTGTGCGGATATTGTGCACCAAACTCCGATTTTAACCGGTTGCATAGGTGCTTCATGAATAACACGTGGATTTTCGCTGGCCCAATAGCGTGAGTTATTTGAGTTCACACAATCGGATAAATGGAAGCATGTTTCATTTGTGAACCATGTGATGTGTAATATGGCAGGATTTTGCACAATGAACGCCTGAAACCAACGACAATAATTCAGTCATCTATCTTTATCTGGTTCCTGTAACTGATGGACAACCGTAATCCTATACGGCTTTAGACCTGCACTTTTCACAGCTCTCTGGCACATTGAGTAGCTGTAATCTGTCTCCTGCGACAAACGTCTTAATGATTTTTTGGGTGACGATCCAGTCGTGCTTTTACGTCAAAAACCACCGTGAGAAGCTTAGATGAACGAGTTTTGCCTTTTCACTCACCAGAGAGCCATGTTTCCAATTTGCTTACCAGTTCCAGTATTGTGTTTTTTGGCGAGGATTCTGAACACCAAATTCTCTCTGGTATGCCCTTTGAGTGGCTGTAATTGAATTTGTAATCAAGTATTGCTTTACAAGGAAGAGTCGTTCATTTATGTGTACATTTTCACGTTGAGTAGAATAAAATCTCAAAAAGAGTTGCCGAAAATAAAACTAACAATTAAAAGTAAAACACGAACCTCTGCGCATCTAGTGACAGGCAATCGAAACTCCAGAGTATTCTGTTTAATTTGGTGGCATTGAGTGAATTTCGAACAGAATAATGAAAGAAAGGTGTCAGTTCTTCATAAATCACCGTTACCTTAAACAGATGAGTGATACAAAGCGAAACTACGGGGTATTTGGTCAAAAGAAGGACATGTGCTATTTTTGCATGTTAAAAATTTAGTTGAGACTTGATGTTTTGTATATTGGGTGCTGCAACTGATTCTTCTATCAAAAAATACGAAGAATCCAAGAGCGATCGCTTTTGTCCACAGAGCTTGTAGCCAAATAAGAAAAACAAGAGTGCGCAAATGAAACCGAGGCTTATGTTGGTGATGGTGATAGTGTATTGTTTAGAAAATACTACGTATACAGAAGTATACAGATGAAATACTGCCTACATAGAGCCAATGAGCGAGGTTAGTGTGCGACTAGCATTCGGATGTCCCCGGCGACCGCTCACTATATGGCTATTCTGGTTTCCCCGCGTCGTAAGCCAATGTTGCTGTAGTTTCTCTTTTTACACAGCCTTCCTGCCCTTCGTTTACTGTACCCACTTTCTCCTTCATTATCACATGTTTCAGAATTGTAGGACCAGGGGACGGTGTTCGGCGGGATGTGGCTCTGCGCTTTGTGGAGGTTTTTTCCCTGGCGTAGTTGTGCGACGGCTCAGTTAGGACCCGCCTCCGAGTAGGTCCTACCCGCGGTGGCCTCTGGGTGTCTGCAGGCTTGAGAGTGGGCCCGGGCGGCGACGGATGCGTTTGAACTGGAAATGTTAGGGACCTTATCCATGCTTCCGCCCGTAGTCATTTGGATCTGGTCCTCCCTCTGGTCTCTCTCGTTATCCCCCCTTCCAGAGGTCACGAGACAAGCAAAAAAGGTCCATTGCGGCCTTCCCGGTTGCGGGGGAACCCTTCGTTCTTCCGTATCTTTCTTTACCTTTCACACAGAGCCGCCTTATCGGCTAAAATAGTGTCCAGCGAAAAATTTACATCGTTGTCTGTGAAACAATTCTTCCATGGCATTTTGGAACTCCTAGTTGTTTACAAAACGGTGTACCTTGAGGAATTTATTCAACGGTCCAAAGACATAGCAGCCTCAGATGAGAAGAGGGAGGCAACGGCGCTCCCAATAAGTCGCAGTTTCACTTAAGTAACCCTTATGTAAAGTAGCAGTAGAATTAGCGCTTTAGATTTTAATTCAAATAATGTTTCCCTTTCCTCCAGTTAAGGATTTATGGTACTTTGAATCTTTTACCACATTTGTATTGTGCCAAATTGGCCCTCCCGGAGACTTTAGGTGACTGGGCTGTACTAAAGGAAGGCTGACATTTACGGGAACAGAAGTGAAACGACTATGGTAGTGGTTCTCAAGGAGACGACAACAACAACAAGAAAGGGCGCAGTTATTTTGAGTGACGCAGTACGTCAGGCGATTGTGGTCCTCGACTGCGCAGGCGCCGGATCAGTTCCAGCCTGCTTCAATGTGCTGTCCACAAGGCTGATCAGTCTTTCTTCGACGGCGAGCTAGGTTACGAGGAAAACAACAGGACACAGTTTATATAGAAGGCATTCTGGACGGTATTTCTAAATTCATTTTTGGCTTAACATATTCAAAATTCTCTTTAGTAATTCTTCGCTGGGATAAGATTGATCGTCTGAACTATAGACTTATTGCTGTTAATTTAGAAATATATCGGTAAATGTGAGAACACCAGCAATTATGTAATTATTGTAATTTAATTTAAAGCATTGAAGCCGTAAAGAATCGTGAACGAATAAGGATTTTGTAAATTGTAATTATTTATGTTATTGAAGTGTGAGATTTTTAAATGGAAGAAATTCGGCTTGTTAATTAATTTATGGGATATATTTTCAAGTAGGAATCTGCCATTATTCCTAATTTAATCCACTTCCTCTTGGGACAAAAGACCACGTTTCAGTATGTGTTTAATGAAGTGCGTTTACTATTTTTTATATATTTTAAGTGGTTAAGGTATTTTACAAAAAATACCCTTTACGATGAATTTTCATAATTTTTAAACAAAATTTCCCATTTATGTTCCTTACTGAACAATAAAATAATTTTGCTAATAAACAGACATTTAAATTAATTAGTTTTAAAACAGTAGTTTTTGTTCAATTGTGAGATTCGGCTTTTGTAAGACTTGCAGATATCAAACATGGGTGGGCTTGGTGATATTACACATTTTACTTGCATTAATAACCATATATGCCACCAAAATATCATGTTTTGGTAGCATATATTGGGGAAATATTCCTAAGGCTTCACTTTGTCACTTAAAAACTGCATCGTTGGCTGAATTTTTAACACTTAAAGCACCTAAAACGTTACAACCAAGAAAAGTGCACCGTAAAATTTATTCATAAAACTGGTAAGAAATTGTGCTTGTAAGAAATTTTATTAAACGGTGTAAGACTAAAAGATAGATTATTTTTATTCACAACTTTGAAGGATATTAGTTCACTTAACTTTGGTATTTTATGTTTAGTATTAAGAATCAGTTTAACTCTAAGAATTATTTTTCTATTCTGAAATCATCCTTTTTGTTTAAAATACATAACTTATAATATATTTTACATTAAAAGGCAACCTGGGCTCGTCTATTGCCTCAACATTTAATAATGCGTTATTTTTTTCTTTTTCCCTGAAACCACTAGCGAATGTTTTTACACTAAATTCATAAATGTATAGTGTTCATACTGAAACAACATTTTTTATTATGGGTTACTGGGCAAGAATGTTTTCCCCACAACGATATTTTTTAAAAATATTTTTCAACATTTTGCAATGCTTTGTCACTCAAAAATGTTCCCAAAATTCACAGATTATAAAAATCTGTGTTGCATTATGTATATAACATTCATATAATTAGCTCCTAAAAATTTTATCCATTTAGGTTCAATGGGAGGTTTGGAAAAGATATTTGTAACTGAAAAAACTAACTTTTAGAAAATTAAGTTTAAAGTTGAAATATCAATGCATGTTGAAGCACAGTTTTTCTCCTCTTCACAGAGCGGAATGTCTCAGGTGGTAACGCCGGGAAGTCCCGAGTTCGATCCCCGGCGACCGTTCACTCTGACCCATGGATTTTTCTGGGATTTCTCGGGTCGTTAGGCGAATGCTGGAGTGGATTTTTTCAGGCCCGGGTTTCCTGTCCCTCCATTTCGTTCCATTCATCATTTCATTCTTCCTTCACTACTTTTGATCTGTTTTAGAGTTTGAAGAATCGGCGATGGCGTTTCAGTGCAGCGTGGCAGGGAAAAGGGATGTTCTCTGTGATCTCTCTCTAACGCTCGGGCTTCGGCTGGTTGCCGGGATATAAGGACTGCCCCTTGGTAGCGTTGGACCCTGTGTGAGGCGAGGTCCCCGGTCTGCCAGTTGGATTGCCGGGGCGTCTCCATCTGGAAACTATAGTAATCTTGTCACTACTGTGCCGTCATTTCTGGTTCCGGCCGCCCGGTGTCTCCCTTCACTTCATCCCTCCCGGTGGCGCCCCCTTGTGGGACGTTGGAACATTATCTCCATTGCTGGATCGGTGCTGAATCCCCCTCCACTTCACAATCCAATCCAACCCTCCTTTTCAAGATTTGACGTGGTTAAAACGTTTTCACAATCATGAATCACCTTTTAACCATAATTACCTTTTAAAAGAATAGAAATAAAACAAATAAAAAATTGTGCTTTTCAACGAAAATGGATGGCAAATTGGCTTCATATGTGCAGCAAATTTTGAAGAAAGGCTTCTAAAAATGTGGGAAATGTAAAACAACTAACTAGCAAGATTATAAAGCTGCTGCCGCGGCTCGAAAAATATGTGAAGTGGAAGGAGAAGGTGTCGATAGTGAGCGTGTGGTACATGGTGGTTCCAACGGTTCAAGATTGGAGAAGAAAACACTAACAATTTACCAGTTCTGGAAGACCTAAATCATGGAATATTGAGAATACAGGTAGAAGTTTGGAAGAAAATCCGCAATAAAGTACTCGTGGGCTGTCAGAAGAACTGTGTATATGAAAAGATACTATACATCGCCAGATTAAGAAACTTGAAAATCAAACAGAAGCTGTAGATCGTACCTCATGAATTGACACCTTAAAAGCTCAAGGTGGAGATGGTATCTGTCGTCAACTTATCGATAATGCCATGGATGACATATTTATCAGGAGAATTGTCACATATGGTGAAAAATGGGTCTATTACCGCAACCTAACGCCTCGAAACAGTGGCTCAGTGTCCGTCAACCTGCCAAGTCATCGTTGAAAAAATAAACTCGGCCCCAAAGTAATGTTGTGTGCCTGTGGAATTTTAAAGAGTAATTCACTGGGAGTTTGCTCCAAACGGGCGTGCAGTCAATGCGGTTCTTCATTCTCAGGTGGTTTATGCAATTTTGTGACAGATATTCAGCATTAGTTAACCGAAATAGAGTTTTCTTGCAGCAGGACAATGCAACACCCTACTGCTTGAACAACCATGACAAAAATTCAGGAATTGAAAGAAGTCGAATTGCTATCATGCTCAACATACAGCCCTGATCCTGGGCCTTCAGATTGTTATTTGTTTCGATCCATAGCCCATTTATTAGGTGGAGGAAATTTTGAAAACGTTGAAGCTGTGGAAGTGGGTCTCGCAAATTCTTCGCATCAAAACCCAGAGATGGCATCGTCGCTTGATAATAAACCTCGCTGAAAGATGGCTAAAGACCATAGAATATGATGGTCTCTACTTCGAAGAGTAGTTTAATTCCACCGAAAGGAACTTTATTTTGTCAGATAAATTACACTAATTAATATTATTCATAGTAACGCATTTATTATTGTTGTTGGAACAATAGAAGTATTATAACCTATAGGTCTGACGAGTAGACTATAAACTATAAGTTAAAAAGAAAATTATTGGCAACAGAAATGGATTATTGGAGGAGATCTGCTAGGATATCTAAAAGAAAACAATTATAAACGACATAAAAGAAAATATGAATGTACAAAACTCAATTTTGGATTTTAATAAACAGAAATAATTAAAATGGTACGGTCATGCTAAAGTAATACAAGATGAAGTCTAACCAAAGGAATAATGTAGTGGGCGCCATCAGGAAGGACGCGAAAAGGAAGACCGCATAGCACGTGGATTCAAGGCAGTATAGGGCAATGATGGATTGAGAAATTGAAGATTTCTCGTCCAACATGCAAGAATGGAGAAGAGGGATAATAATATATTAGAAACTGTAGTGTTGGATGTCGGAAAATGTTTTGTTATAATATATTATTGTTGTTAGCAGGGGCTGCGGTTGTATAATTTTGTTTAAAATCAAAACTATTATGCAGCAGACATGTTTCACATTATCAGGGCTATCTGACTTAAAACTTTGTAAGCACCCAAAAAACACTCAAGAATTGCTACTGTGTAGGATCGAATACATATCCTTTTTGTTGGTTCTTGAACGCTACCATATTGACCCTACGTGTACATCCATCTTTGAATGAACCGTGAACTTCCTCATATGCTGTGAATCCAGAGTCATGCAAAGCTTGACATACTGTTGATGTAATCTTATGGTGTCTTGCGTGTCTTAATACCTAACAATGAGAGCCGGAACCAAGGGTTCCTATCTCGTTGCGACAATGTCTACAATGGTTACTGTCCACGGTCCTGCCTGATGTGGCACGCACAGCTGTAACTTGGCCTGTCATTTTAATTGTCTTTCCATTCACTTGAGGAGAGTCTTTTGTGGTGGTTTATCATCAGCTGGCTGATAAGTAGGCAGGGAGGTTTAGTAAGTAAACAGAGCAATGGTGCTACTGCACAATGTTTAGCTGACTTTAGGTATTGTGATAGATACTCTCCTCCCCAACGTTACAGATGTTTCGTTTCGACTTTTCCCATTTATACGATGCATATAGACCAGAAGAGGACTGTGGCAATATGTCTAAAGTAAAGAAGATTTTGTACATCAAAAACATCACAATAAGCATCGCTTGAGGGGAATTTCGAATTCAGCTTCAGCACAAGAGGTGAAACTATCAGATGTAGCACTAGAGCTCAAAGGACGTTTAAAGCACCACGTTAATCTGCAATTCATTGAAACACTAAGGAGAATGTGGCCTTATTAGAGGAACAGTGAATGAAGTTGAGTTTCAATAACCTTACCTCCAAACTATGCATCAATTTTTTGTGTGTAATACGCCAATAATACTAACTACAAGTTTATAGCCTTGCAAGTAAAAGAGAAGGCAATGAATCTCAGATGCCTGAATTAAATTTAATAGTTTTATTACACACTACCAATAGCTAAACATTCATTTTTTTCGTTTTTCAAATATTCCTTAATTCTGGTCTACCTGCTATCGAAGTAGTGTGCACTGCCTTCAAACTGTACATGATTTTGTTTACAGAGAACACCGCAAGGTCACAAGCGCTTCCATCTACTTTCGCCACCAGCCCTCAGAGCGTTCCTAACTTGAAAGTTTTACTTATTAAAACTCCTCTGCCTGATGACTGGTTAGTCCTGGAAAAGAATAATTCGTTTTCCTTTGGTTGGGAGATTATACCACTTTCTAAATTCAACCTCCCTTAATTTGTTTACCTTCCTGGAGTCTAAATAGACGTTTTTACTATTGATGAGTTCGTCAGATGATAACAGTAGATACAATTAATGACTATTCAATAAATATGAATCACCTTAAAATGTAATTAAAACACTTCAAGCTTGTCGTTACATTTCATAATGAGGGTACCGAAAAAGGGGAACGCAAAGTTCAGAGAAAGTCGTTAGTGCGCCCGGTTATGGAAAATGGAGAGTATTGATTCGTTATAAAAGATACAGGGAAGGGCTATAAAAATTCACAAAAACGGATAAATATTTGGGCCTATAAAAGGGGAAGAGAGTAAATGGGATCCTTTAAAAGTTCGGCGTAAGAGACATCGGTTGTGCATATTATTTAAAGCTTATGCTGGTTAATGATGGGTGGGCGTTAGTGAAGGATTGGAGAACCAACAGGAAGAAACGATCACTTGTTTAAAAGGGAAGAAGGCATACAACCGACGTAAAAAAATTCTCCTTTGTTAGAGAACCATTGAAGAATGCAACGAATTGCCTGTAGTAGCCTTTCAGGGCTGTGCTCTGTCCGTAAGTAAATTTAGGAAAACTCTGAATAGAATAAACTAAGGATAATTAATTATAAATGTTACTTAGATGTATATTTGAAATTTTATAAACGTATTTTGAATACTAATGGTAAACTTATTGACTACACTGACTGGACAGGTAATTAATTACTGAATGTAAATACTAAAGCAATTAATAGTTTCAAAACTTTCAGCTCTTATGTTACACTGGTAGCTGCAATAATATGATTGTTGATAGAACGTTATTCACATTATCGCTTATTGATAACTGGGGGATTACATTACCAGACATATTGTTGTTCATGGCTCTATCAGTTTCGGCCTCAGACCCTCTTCCTCCTGGGCACTGATCACGCCAGCCGGAAGGCATTTTCATGTTTGACTGGGATGACGTCACCCCTGGCTGGTAGTTTTGCTAGTCGCGAGTGGAGGGGATATATCATCTGTATTACTTAGGTTTCCGTGAGGAGCGGATCGCGTGTGCAAGCTGGGATATCTCCCCTCATCTTTCATTTTTAATAATGTAGATACCCCAAACGGTTGTGGAATAAATCCAGGAATGTGTAAGTATATTTGTGTTATGGATTTTACACAGTAAAACCCACGCCTTTCTCTTAATTTCCACGTCAAGTGAGTATGCGTCTCCTCAATGTTCGTGCTGGGTACTAACAATTAATTTAATTTTCTTGTGAACATTTAGGCCTCTACACAGGATGTAACAGTATTACCATTGTTTGTGCACTTATTTTTGTAATATTATTTTGGATATTTAACTCTGCCACGGGGTAATACCCATTTGCAGTGAATAAATACACACATGCTAATATTCACAACACAGAGGTATCTGGAGCTACAATTTGGTACCTGAATTGATACAGTTCAATAAAATATATTTTACTTTCCCTTCAGGACTAAATACTTTAGAGCTGGAAAGTTAGGAATTAAGAAACTCACATGATGTCTCCGAGTTTGACCCGTGTTTGGACGAGGGCACAGGACTTGAAATCCGAGGTGGTGACGGCCCGACGGCGGCGATAGCGGGGGCTTGCTGGAGGTTGGAGGGGAATGGTGGCATTCCATGGCTCCCCTAACTGGTCCCCTAGACGTACCAGGGGCGAGGAACCCCGCCGCCTCGTGCTCATGTGTCGGCCAGCCACTCCACCCAGCATTCTGCAACACAAAGCAAATTTAATTAGCATGCATGTCTTAACACCACAAGCCTAAGATTTAGCAATAAAACATTGTAGCGTGCAGAACACGAGTACAGATAATAGCACGCAAGAGTCTTCTGGTAATAATTTCAAATTCGCATGCAAGTCTCGCAGTTTCTGCAATGCCTTGTATGAGAATGAGCTGAAGGAGAAAAGCTGCAACTGTAACTGCAACTCATAGATAAAATCTAGATATTCTTTCACCTGCAACACAAGGTCAGTGCTCTCAGAGTAATTTTCTAATGTACGACGGTATTATTTATAATGATTGTGTATTTATTTATTGAGCCCCACGTTTGGGAGCCAATTTTGCGACGGTAACTTTAATGTTGTTTATGTATTTGTGTTTACTCCACGTGGTGAAGCCATTTTGTGACGTGATTCTTTGTTAGGTTTGTTAGCTCCACCTGGTGGTAGCAATGTGCGGCAGTATTAGTGTTTGTTTGAAAGAATTCTACTGTTATTTTATTTAATTTTGGTTCTCTGTCCTCCGGCTAGCTATGATCTTTTTGGTCAAGCACTTCTCTTTATACAGGTTGTGTAAACGGAAAGGAATCATTTATCCAAAGATAACACTGATGAAGGAATTTGTTTTACACTTTTATTGTCGAACACATTCACTATCTCCTTTACACATTGATCTTGACACACGCCAAACTGAAACTGTTATAATAACTTCATTACTGATCACTCTTAATTCGCGTAGTTCAACTTTTTGTACAATTAACTTTACAACATTTAAGATTTTTCATAACTCTGTTACGCGTAACCTGCAAATTGATAGCCGACCGTAAAAATATTTCTGCTGGACTGAAGGCGACGTGTAACGTGCAAATGTTCTCGACGAACTGACGGACTGAAGGACTTTACCTCTAACCTAGCCTTTTTTATACTCCTACACCCCGATATGGCTAAAGATTATAACTGAGGTGCTATTGGCTAATAAAATGCGCCAACATTAACGTCTATTTTTATATCCAATGAAAATTATGAACACATATGCTCTAGGAAAAATGTTCCAGTAAATTCTAAAGTAAAACGCGCCAATATTACGTAACTTCCTCGTCTCTAATAATGATAAACAGCTCACCCCCTCGCTGCATTATTGAACGCTATTATTGTCAGTTTCAGTAAGGCCGTATAAACTTACTTCTCAACAATAATTACAATCAACAAACATCTCAAATCAATGTCACACAAAAATGCATATTCATACTATAATCATTCTTTACATCATAAATAATTTGTGATACAAATTACTGCATCAAATGGACCTAAAACACTTTACAAATTAAAGAAACAGATGTGTTGCACTCTTTCTCTACTCTTGTACAAACTATTTTTACAAACGCTCATTCTCCATATGCTTCATGTTAATCGAGATATCGAGATGTTAATCTTATTGCTAATTTTCTTGTAAATGCAAGGGGAATTGGTAGGCTTTAAGCGATAGTCAAATATTTTAAGAGCTGGTTGCTATGTGGAGCATTCCATTCTCTTTGTATGTCCAGGACATAAAAGCGAATAAGGAATTCCCATTTGAGAAAAAGCATAAGTATTGGAAAATTTAAACCAATAACACATAATATCTCGGAAATAGCTCACCCGACAAGAAAACTGCATACGACATAAATTGTATGTTTTAACGAGATCCACATTTTTTTTCTAGTATAATGTTTTCTATTTCTTACAATTTACCAGTTATGCGAAAGTCATCCAGAATGGGGAGGACTTTAGTGGATACTCCCGGAAATTTCAAGGTATACATTTCATTTGACAAAACAATATCTGAAACATCTTTAAGAATATACTTTAATCAAAATCGTTAGTTATTTTTGAGTAAAAATTTTCGAAAATTGTAAAGGGTAATCTAGGGCGGGGAGAAGATGTTATTTTAGGAGGAGTTGTATTTTTATTTGCCACACACTTTGGGAGCCAATTTAAAGAAGGTTTGTTTGTTGCTGCTACGTATTGAAAGCAGTTGGAACATGATGTATTATATTTCGACTGTTGGGGAGCCGAACTTGAAGTAGTTGCAACCGCACGTATGGTACCCGGTAGCTTTCGTCCCAAATTTAAAAATATTAAAGTTTGTAATTTGACTGTTTCTTTAAATATTATATATTTATGTTTGCCTCGGCTGCATCAGTATTTATTTTTAAAGACATGAATGTCTTAGCAGAGGGTGGTGAGACTAAAGAATGTAGGCTTACACAGATTATAATTTTACTTCATTCCTTTTATTAATGCTTGATACGATTTAAATATCACTTTACTGATATAGAGAGCTGCGAGATTCTTTTATTAATTACTTGCACTTTTTAACACGTAAACTATTTTCGTTTCACACGAATACGTATTAAATTTCTCGAGGACGTAACTCGCGTCTGGTTAGTAACACTGTCTGCTAGCAACGCGTCCAGTTATGAGCGCTGTCTACAAGCAAGTGACTTGATTTCTATCGCCAAATTTGTAAATTTCTGTATTCCAGGTCTCTGATTGACTATTCCTAATCCAATAGAATACTTTTAACTAAAGCTTTTTTGTGGTTGTTGATCAGCTATTTTATAAACTGTCACAAAAATTACATTATTGTTGCTCCAGTAATGACTAGTAGCATTATTACACTTTCTTACTCATTATTGCCTCAACGTTACCTCACTGTTACCTAATTGTTAGCAACCTTTAACCTATTATTCTCACAGCTCCTACATTACTAAATTACGTAATACATTCCTATAACATTATTTAACATGTATACAATAATATAAACATATACAATCACTGTAATATACACTTTTTATATATATTAATACATATACATGTTGCTTTAAGGTGGGCTGTTTTTGAATTTTTTATTATATAATTTGACTAAAATCATTTAAGTGTTAAAAATACTGCCTCATCTGGGGGCGGGGATTCTCTTGAAAATCTTTGTGTCGCATCCTTGGAAGATATTGGCGAGTTTTCGCTTTTGAGTTATGCTGTGCACAGACAGACATACACACACACACACACACACACACACACACACACACACACACACAAACACACGGACTTGTTTCCAAAAATGCTTTATTTGGATTCATGGTACATCAAAACATGTATTTCAGTGAAATCCTGGTATAGAATTTTTGGGTGGAATGCAATACTTCCCTACTTGCTATACGTAGTAGAGAAAGTAAAAACGGACTGTCACATTATTGTGTCAAACGTACGTGCAAATCCCATAGTTACCTCGGTTTGCTTCTGGGCCAGATGTACGAACTCGGAATAAACCTCTGTTAGACGTTATTCCATGGTTACGAGCTAAATTGTGTTGTACGGCACAGAACAAAGCCTATCAAAAGAATATCATCGAATACCTTATTCCATGATTCCATGCAGGGATAAGCCGTTATACCTGCTTGTGCAATTTTATCCAGTATAAACGATGAATTTCTCTATAATATTTTCTTGAAAACCAGAAACCTGAACGCAAACGTTACAGAGGCAGTCCGATAAATTCAAATTGAGAGAGGATATGGCGTTTAGATAATTTGATGGTTATTTATAACATACGATAGGAGATAGATAATATAAAATTAATATTTAAAATAGTATAACGTATATGAAATATTATCAATAAACTAAGTCTAGATTTATGGATCACTTAGAGTGATTACTACTACAATAGTGAGACTACAATACTATCCAAGATAAACACAAAATACGGTTTAACAATTCACTAATAAGACGCGTAGCAATGTAAAGATTGAGGTTAAGGTGTTATCGAAGAACTGTGAATGTTGGTGTGCATATTGCGTGCCATGATCAGTATTTGGAGGTTATGTGTAAGTTTAACAACGGTGAAGCAAATGGTCCATAGGCTTCGCGATGTGGGGAGGAGGTACAGGTGACGACCATATTAGTGGAGGCCCCCAGAGTTCCCACATCTAATCTAAGATTAGCGTAATTTATTTTGGAAAAAATTCATAACTGTTATTTATTCAGGAATTAGGATTGTATCTTCTTTTTCTCCTCCCCCATCGGCATCAGTGTTGTTGCAATATATCGACGTGGTCACGGATGAACTATTTTACTAAAGGAACATTAATGTTTATTTTTACTTTCTCTACTACGTATAGTAAGTAGGGGAAGTATTGTATTCCACCCAAAAATTCTATACTAAGATTTCACCGGAAATATGTTTTGAGGCCCCTGAATCAAAAAAAGGATTTTTGGAAACATGTCCGTGTGCGTGACTGACTGTGAACAGCATAGCTCAGAAACGAACAGTTCGATAAACATCAAACTTGGTATTTAGGTTCAGTATATTTCAGAGACGCGGCACGAAGATTTTCAATAAAATCCCCCCAACAAAGAGTACCCTTTACTTGGAAAAATTTTCGAAAATTTAAATTTTCTCAAAAATGGATCTAACGATTTGGATTAAAATATCATATGTTTAAGATATTTTCATGAAATGAAATATATATCTCGAATTTTCTGGGAATGTCTCCAAAAGTATTCTTCATTGTGAACGACTTTTGCATAACTGGTAAACCATAAGAGAGAGACAAAATTTTACTACACAAAATATGTAGATCGCATTAAAATACACAATTTATGTCATATACATTGTTTTTGTTGAGTGAACCATTTTTGAGATATTGCTTGTTATTTTCTTAAATTTTCCAATACTTTTTCTCAAATGAGAATTCGTTATTCTTTTCTTTTTTTTTGTCCTGGACATGCAAAGAGAATGGAATGCGCCACATAGCAATCAGCTTTTAAAAGATTTGACTATCGCTTAAAACCTACCATATTCCCCTTGCACCTACAAGAAAATTAGCAATAAGATTAACATCTCAATTAACATGAAGCATATGGAGAATAAGCGTTTGTAAAAACAGTTTGTACCAAGAGTAGAGAAAGTCATACGAGTGTAACACAGATTTTTTCTATAGTCATAGCAATCTCGCCACCATCCCGTACTCAGTCCTATGTAGGTCAGCCATTGTCTCGTAACCCGGTAGCAAGAAAAGCACATCTTGCATCTTGTAGTGGAAGGTCTATTAAGGCACTGTCCCCGTAACCCTCTGACCAACTCATTAAATAGGCAACACGCTGTTCTTCAACAAAAGGCCAGAGACATTTACCTCCCGCTGATTCGGCGACACATTTCTTGCCAGATGCACCAGGAAACCTACAAATTATTTTATTTTGTGAGAAAGCGCCCTATCAGCCTTAGTGTTGTACTAGATTCTCTTACTTAAAATACTTTTCAACTAACAGCAGGTCTTATTGCTGATTATCAGTAACTGCAATCTGGATGTACTGCCAATGAAGATTTAAGTATCATCAGTATTGAAGAATGAACCTAGCTATAATGTGCTACATAGTTCGTTCCTAAGTGAGAGTGTTTATATTGTCATATTGCCAAGGCTATAGGTGGGTTTTCCTAGCAACGCACATTCTAGGCCGCGTGCAACGTACAACGTCGAGCGCAATACTTAGCAGACTCAAACAATGAAAAAGAATCCCATGTGTTACACTCACATGACTTTCTCTACTCTTGTACAAACTATTTTTAGAAACGCTTATTCCCCATATGCTTCATGTTAATCGAGATGTTAATCTTATTGCTAATTTTCTTGTAGATGCAAGGGGAATATGGTAGTATTTAGGCGATAGTCAAATATTTTAAGCGCTGGTTGCTATGTGGCGCATTCTATTCCCTTTGCATGTCCAGGACATACAAAAAAATAAATAACGAATTTGAGAAACAGTAAAATCTGTGTTACACTCACATGACTTTCTCTACTGTTGTACAAACTATTTTTACAAACGCTTATTCTCCATATGCTTCATGTTAATCGAGATATCGAGATGTTAATCTTACTGCTAATTTTCTTGTAGATGCAAGGGGAATATGGTAGGTTTTAAGCGATAGTCAAATATTTTAACGCTGGTTGTATGTGGCGCATTCCATTCTCTTTGCATGTCCAAGACATAAAAAATCTGATGTGTTACACTCACATGACTTTCTCTACTCTTGTACAAACTATTTTTACAAACGCTTATTCTCCATATGCTTTATGTTAATCGAGATATCGAGATGTCAATCTTATTGGTAATTTTCTTGTAGAAGCAAGGGGAATATGGTAGCTTTTAAGCGATAGTCAAATATTTTATCGCTGGTTGCTATGTGGCGCATTCCATTCTCTTTGCATGTCCAGGACATAAAAAAAATGAATAACGAATTTGAGAAAAAGTATAAGTATTGGAAAATTTAAGGAAATAACAAGCAATATCTCGAAAACGGTTCACTCAACAAAAGAAATGTATATGATATAAGTTGTCTATTTTAACGCGATCTACATTTTTTGTGTAGTAACATTTTGTCTATCTCTTATGGTTTACCAGTTATGCAAAAGTCGTTCACAATGAAGAATACTTTTGGAGACATTCCCAGAAAATTCGAGATATACATTTCATTTCTCATGACATTATCGTAAACATATGATATTTTAATCAAAATCGTTAGAGCCATTTTTGAGAAAATTAAAATTTTCGAAAAATGTTCCATGTAAAGGGTAGTCTGGGGTGGGGGGATTTTCTTGAAAACCTTCGTGTCGCATCTCTGGAAGATACTGAACCTAAATACCAAGTTTGGTGTTTATCCGACTGTTCGTTTTTGAGTTATGCTGTTCACAGACACACACACACACAGACACACACACACACACAGACACACACACACACACAGACACACACACGGACATGTTTCCAAAAATGCTTTTTTTGGATTCAGGAGGTCTCAAAACATGTATTTCCGGCGAAATCTCGGTGTCGAATTTTTGGGTGGAATGCAATACTTCCCCTACTTACTATACGTAGTAGAGAAAGTAAAAAAATCTGATGTGTTACACTCACATGACTTTCTCTACTCTTGTACAATCTATTTTTACAAACGTCTATTCTCCAAATGCTTCATGTTAATCGAGATATCGAGATGTCAATCTTATTGGTAATTTTCTTGTAGATGCGAGGGGAATATGGTAGCTTTTAAGCCATAGTCAAATATTTTAACGCTGGTTGCTATGCGGCGCATTCCATTCTCTTTGCATGTCTAGGACATAAAAAAATGAATAACGAATTTGAGAAAAAGTATAAGTATTGGAAAATGTAAGGAAATAACAAGCAATATCTCGAAAACGGTTCACTCAACAAAAGAAATGTATATGACATAAGTTGTGTATTTCAACGCGATCTACATTTTTTGTGTAGTAAAATTTTGTCTATCTCTTATGGTTTACCAGTTATGCAAAAGTCGTTCACAATGAAGAATACTTTTGGAGACATTCCCAGAAAATTCGAGATATACATTTCATTTCTCATGACTTTATCTTACACATATGATATTTTCATCAAAATCGTTAGAGCCATTTTTGAGAAAATTAAAATTTTCGAAAAATGTTCCATGTAAAGGGTAGTCTGGGGTGGGGGGATTTTCTTGAAAACCTTCGTGTCGCATCTCTGGAAGATACTGAACCTAAATACCAAGTTTGGTGTTTATCCGACTGTTCGTTTTTGAGTTATGCTGTTCACAGACACACACACACACAGACACACACACACACAGACACACAGACACACACACGGACATGTTTCTAAAAATGCTTTTTTTGGATTCAGGAGGTCTCAAAACATGTATTTCCAGTGAAATCTCGGTATCGAATTTTTGGGTGGAATGCAATACTTCCCCTACTTACTATACGTAGTAGAGAAAGTAAAAATGGATAACGAATTTGAGAAAAAGTATAAGTATTGGAAAATTTAAGGGAATAACAAGCAATATCTCGAAAACGGTTCACTCCACAAAAGAAATGCATATGACATAAATTGTGTAGTTTAACGCGATCTACATTTTTTGTGTAGTAAAATTTTGTCTATCTCTTATGGTTTACCAGTTATGCAAAAGTCGTTCACAATGAAGAATACTTTTGAAGACATTCCCAGAATATTCGAGATATACATTTAATTTCTGATGACAATATCTTAAACATATGATATTTTAATAAAAATCGTTAGAGCCATTTTTGAGAAAATTAAAATTTTCGAAAAATGTTCCATGTAAAGGGTAGTCTGGGGTGGGAGGATTTTCTTGAAAACCTTCGTGTCGCATACCTGTAAGATACTGAACCTAAATACCAGGTTTGGTGTTTATCCGACTGTTCGTTTCTGAGTTATGCTGTTCACAGACACACAGACACACACACAGATAGACACACAGACACACACACGGACATGTTTCCAAAAATGCTTTTTTTGGATTCAGGTGGTCTCAAAACATGTATTTCCGGTGAAATCTCGGTATCGAATTTTTGGGTGGAATACAATACTTCCCCTACTTACTATACGTAGTAAAGAAAGTAATAAGTATTGGAAAATTTAACGGAATAACAAGCAATATCTCGAAAATGGCTCACTCAACAAAAAAATCTGATGTGTTACACTCACATGACTTTCTCTACTCTTGCACAATCTAATTTTGCAAACGCTTATTCTCCATATGCTTCATGTTAATCGAGATATCGAGATGTCAATCTTATTGGTAATTTTCTTATAGATGCAAGGGAAATATGGTAGCTTTTAAGCGATAGTCAAATATTTTAATGCTGGTTGCTATGTGGCGCATTCCATTCTCTTTGCATGTCCAGGAAATAAAAAATATGAATAACGAATTTGAGAAAAAGTATAAGTATTGTAAAATTTAAGGAAATAACAAGCAATATCTCGAAAACGGTTCACTCAACAAAAGAAATGTATATGACATAAGTTGTGTATTTTAACGCGATCTACATTTTTTGTGTAGTAAAATCTCTTATGGTTTACCTGTTATGAAAAAGTCGTTCACAATGAAGAATACTTCTGGAGACATTCCCAGAACATTCAAGATATACATTTCATTTCTCATGACATTATCGTAAACATATGATATTTTCATCAAAATCGTTTGAGCCATTTTTGAGAAAATCAAAATTTTCGAAAAATCTTCCATGTAAAGGGTAGTCTGGTTTGCGGGGATTTTCTTGAAAACCTTTGTGTCGCATCTCTGGAAGATACTGAGCCTAAATACCAAGTTTGGTGCTTATCCGACTGTTCGTTTTTGAGTTATGCTGTTCACAGACACAGAGACACACACACACAGACACACACACACTCACACACACACAGACACACACACGGACATGTTTCCACTTTTTTGGATTCAGGAGGTCTCAAAACATGTATTTCCGGTGAAATCTCGGTATCGAATTTTTGGTTGGAATGCAATACTTCCCCTACTTACTATACGTAGTAGAGAAAGTAAAAAATGTATATGACATATATTCTGTATTTTAACGCAATCTATATTTTTGTGTAGTAAAATTTTGTCTATCTCTTACGGTTTACCAGTTATGCAAAAGTCGTTCACAACGAAGAATACTTTTGGAGACATTCCCAGAAAATTCGAGATATACATTTCATTTGTCATAAAAATAGCTTAAACATATGATATTTTAATCAAAATCGTTAGAGCTATTTTTGAGAAAATTAAAATTTTCGAAAAATGTTCAATGTAAAGGGTAATCTAGGGTGGGAGATTTTTTGAAAACCTTCATGTTACATCTCTGGAAGATACTGAACCTAAATACCAAGTTTGGTGTTTATCTGACTTCGTTTCTGAGATATGCTGTTTACAAACACACACACAGACATGTTTCCAAAAATTCTTTTTTTGGATTCAGGGAGTCTCAAAACATATTTAGGGTAAATTTCGGAATCGAATTTTTGGGTGAAATACAATACTTCCCCTACTTACTATACGTAGTAGAGAAAGTAATAATTGAAATGTTTTCCTAAACTACGCAGTTCGTTTTGCGCCAGCATCGAGAGGAGTCCAGTGCGTTGTTCGCTGCGTGATAGAAGCCCTGTATGTGAAGTTGTATTTGATACACATCGTGCATATTACAAAATTACAGCTCCTACTATTCGATTTTCAGCTGTAGAAGACGAACAGCTAATTGAATTGAATTTTGTGGAGTATGGCGAATACAGACTTCAAAAACACTTTAAAGAAGGATTCACCACTGCAGCACTGGTGAACGCTCATCTTACTCATCTGGCACCACGGCCAACAATGAAGAAAGCTACGATAATTTGTGTAATTTTAGTACTTTTTGTGTAGCACTATAAGAAATAGAGAAACCACTTGTTCATTAAATTCTTAATTAATTAAGAAATGCAACTTTCCTTGCTAATATATACCTCAGAGTTAGGGCAATTTTTCCTTTCCCTACTACGTATAGTAAGTAGGGAAAGTATTGTATTCCACCCAAAAATTCGATACAGAGATTTCACCGGAAATATATGTTTTAAGACCCCTGAATCCCAAAAAAAGCATTTTTTGAAACATGTCCGTGTGTGTGTCTGTCTTTGAACAACATTACTCAGAAACGAACAGTCGTATAAACACCAAGCTTGGTATAGGTCCAGTTTCTTCCAGAGATTCCACACGAAGGTTTTCAAGAAAATCCCCCCACCCCAGTTTATCCTTTACATGGAACATTTTTCGAAAATTTTAATTTTCTCAAAAAAATATCGTATGTTTAAGATATGTTATGACAAATAAAATGTATATCTTGAGTTTTCTGGGAATGTCACCAAAAGTATTCTTCATTGTGAACGACTTTGCATAACTGGTAAACGATAAGAGATAGACAAAGGTTTACTACACAAAAAATGTAAATCGCGTTAAAATACACAATGTATGTCATATACATTTTTTTGTTGAGTGAACCATTTTAGAGATATTGCTTTTTATTCCCTTAAATTTTTCAATACTTGTTTTCTCAAATGGGAATTCGTTATTCATTTTTTGTCTTGGATTTGCAACGAGTATTAATCTGTGGCAAAGAGAATGGTGCTGCACCTAGCAACCAGCTATTAAGAGACATGTCTATACTTAAAGGCTAATGTATTTCTATATTGCCCTTGCAAATACAAAACAAAGGGAACATAGTAGGCCTTAAGTGATAGTCAAATATTTTTAGAACTGGTCACTATGTGTAAAATGTAATTCTCTTTGCATGTCAAAAGATCGTTTCAGCAAACGTTTATCGCGATTAATATGAAATAGGTGGAGAATAAGAGTTTGTAAAAATAGTTTTTACAAGAGTAGAGAAAGTCCTGTGTGTATGACACATCAGAGTTTTTTCTTCTGGTGAAATGGGCATTTTCATTCGATTGTATGGTTTTGTAGTCAAATCATCTTGAATTAGGTTAACTAGAAAACTAAACCGTTCTCTGGTGCATCTGAAGTATGCTTTAAACTTCACATCGTCTTCCAATAGGTGATTCTCAATTCGTATTTTAAAAACTCCCTCGTTTCCTGTATAAGAAAAACTTCAATAACAGAACCTACTATGTAATAATGATCAACTACATAATCAATTTCTCTTCTATATTTTCAGTCTTCTAACAGCCACATTAAGCACAGTTTTTTCTGTTTTGACACACAATTGAGGCAGTATTTTTAACATTTAAATGATTTCAGTTTAATTATATAATATGTAAATTCAATAACAGCCCACCTTAAAGCAATATGTATATGTAACAATATATAAAAAGTGTATATTATAGTCATTGTATATGTTTATATTATTGTATACATGTAATAATGTTATCTGAATGTATTACGTAATTTAATAGTGTAGGAGCTGTGAGAATGATAGGTTAAAGTTGCTAACAATGAGGTAACAATGAGCTAACTTTGAGGTAATAATGAGTAAGAACGTTTAATAATACCACTAGTCATTGTTGGAGCAACAATAATGTAATTTTTGTGACAGTTTATAAAATAGCCACTCAACAACCAGAAAAAGCTTTAGTTAAATGAAGGTAGGATTAGTCAATCAAGGACTTGAAATACAGAAATTTACAAATTTAAGCGGTAGAAATGAAGTCAGTTGCTTGTGGACAGTGCTCAAAACTGGACGGTTTTGTTGCAGACAGTGTTTCTAACCGGACGTGAGATGTGTCCTCGAGAAGTTTAATATGTATTCAGTGTGAGACGAAAATAGTTTACGTGTTTAAAAAGTGCAAGTAATTAATAAAGGAATATCACAGCCCTCTATAGCAGTGAAGTGTTATTTAAATTGTGTTAAGGATTAATAAATGCAGTGAAGTAAAAATTACAATCTGTGTAAACCTACATTTTCAGCCGCACCACACTCTATTAAGAAATTCATGTCTCTAAAAATAAATACTGACGCAGCCGAGGCAAACATAAATATATAATATTTAAAGAAATAGTAAAAAATTACAAAGTTAATATTTTTAAACTTTTGGGACAAAGGCACCGGAAAGTACATTTAGGGCGAAGGCTACCGGAAACTTTTTACCATACGTGTGGTTGCAACTACTTCAAATTTGGCTTCCCAACAGTTGAATTACAATACAACCCCTACTTCAAATTGGTTTTCCATACGTGAAGCAACAAACCTACTTTATAATTTATTTTTTAATCTTTTCTCAACTGCGATAAGGTTTGTAGGAAAACACAATACGCAGCGCAATACGTCATGTGTTTAAGGTCGGCGTTTTAAGCTACGCGTGACATAATAAGTGCACCGCTAGGAAAATCCGCCTTATATGAACAGCTATACAATCTCCTCTAGGTGTCACTCTCCACAGAGCGAGGTGGCGCCGTGGAAACGTGTGCGACTCGCATTCGGGAGGTCCCGGGTTCGATCCATGGCGACCGCCCACTCTGACCCATGGGCTTTTCGTGGTTTCCCTGAGTCGGCAGGTGAATACAGGAAGGTTCATCTTCTACCATGACTCCGCTGCTGCTCATTTTCTGTACCCATCATCTTCCTTGTCATCTGTTTCAGGGTTGTAGGACCAGGCGACGCTGCGGTACCGCTCAGTTAGGTCTCACCTCTGAGTGGGCTCCGGCCCTGGGGGACTCCCAGGGGCTCGTTGGTTTGTGGGTGGACCAGGTGGCGAAGGATGTGTTCGATCTAGAAAAGTTAAGGGTCCCGTCCATGCTTGCGACCGTCGTCATCCAAATTTGTCGCCCTTCATGTCTTTCTCTTCATCCCTACCTCCCAGGGGACGCGGTAGAAGTAAAAGGGCGACTGTGGCGTACTTGTTGGGCCCCTCCGTTCGTCGTACCTTTACCTAGATTTCACTTTCTATGCCCAGAATTTTCGCTTGCATCGAAATTTCGAATTTTGGGAAATGGAATACTTCACCTGTTTAAGTTGATTATGGAAAAAGTAAAATAAGACGAGAGAGAGAGAGACAGAGAGAGATGCCGAAAGTGAGAATAATGGAGCTGGTTAGGTTTTCAGTAAACACAATATCTATTGTTATTCATCTTTTTAGCATATCCTATTTAAACAGGGCAACGAGTGTCAATGATGAATGAATCATTAAAATGAATGGCCAAGCGCATCATGTAACATAAGTGCTGTTATGGTAATTATTGGCAAGAAGATATAAGTAACTAAATTAAGAAACACTACTAAGATAGACAAACTATTCTAATAAATAATTTCCGTATATTAAAAGAACGTATAATGTAATCAATTTGAGTTGAAAGGTTTGTCCGGAGAAAAAAACTAATTAACGAGTCATGTTAAGCAAAGCCATTAAGGATAGCCGTAAGAGCGAAAGCAGTAGCTTAAAGATTCTTGGAACGAAGTTTAGAGTTAAGTTCAGTACGCTTTAACAGCCACGTAGTCAAAATTTTGGAAAAGTGAAAGGTATTTCTGAGAGTTTAGCAAGGCTCCCATAGCAACAGATGTATAGGAATAGTTTAGAGATTGACCCGCGTATGAATAACTTTAATGGGAGGTGTCCTAGGTATGCAGAGCCTAAGTCAACATAAGGGCGTGCAATTCCAATCAGAGACAGGTTCATTCGTGCATACACTCTGCACTCTGGATACTTATGGCACTCATACGTAATTTTAAGCGCCCAGAGATGCGTGTTAGATTTAGCGGTTTTGTCAGGGGTTCTGCCGGTAAGCAATTTAGCGACTCACGGCAAAGCTAATGCCTTTATTGCGAAAATAGTTATTTCAAACCGTAAAACGAATGCTGCAAAAGTTAGCAGGTATAATAATTCCATTGTTATAGCTTTGAGTGGTCGATTCATAATCATTTTCGTTCTTTATCTTTAGACGGTGGGCAATTCGCTTCAATAGCTCAAGTATTAGATCACATTAAATTTCTCAGTCAATTTCAGATTGACGTACGAGATAACGTAGAACGAGCTAGAGACGACAGCAGCAGAATCAATAACGAAGCAGGTAAAGTAAACGGCTTTAAAATTGTTGCTCATCGAGCGGATTTGAAAACAGATAACGAGTACTTATAAAAATAATCTGATGTGTTATACTCACATGACTTTCTCTATTCTTATACAAACTATTTTTACACACGCTTATTCTCCATATGCTTCATGTTAATCGAGATGTTAATCTTATTGCTAATTTTCTTGTAGATGCAAGGATGCGACAGTCAAATATTTTAAGAGGTGGTTGCTCTGTGGAGTATTCCATTCTCTTTACATTTCCAGGACAAAAAAATGAATAACGTATTTGAGAAAAAGTATAAGTATTGGAAAATTTAAGGGAATAACAAGCAATATCTCGAAAATGGTTCACTCAACAAAAAAATGTATATGACATAAATTGTGTATTTTAACGCGATCTACATTTTTTGTGTAGTAAAATTTTCTCTATCTCTTATGGTTTAGTTATGCAAAAGTCGTTCAGAATGCAGAAGACTTTTGGAGAAATTCCCAGAAAATTCGAGATATACATTTCATTTGTCATGTAAATATCTTAAATATATGATAATAAAATTTTCGAAAAATGTTTCATGTAAAGAGTATTCTGGGGTGGGGGGATTTTCTTGAAACCTTCGTGTCGCATCTCTGGAAGATACTGAACCTAAATACCCAGTTTGGTGTTATGCTGTTCACAGACACACACGGACATGTTTCCAAAAATGCTTTTTTTGGATTCAGGGGATGTCAAAACATGTATTTCCGGTGAAATCTCGGTATCGAATTTTTGGGTGGAATACAATACTTCCCCTACTTACTATACGTAGTAGAGAAAGTAAAAAAAACTGGCGCCCCATTGTGGTGCAATCCAGCTTCAGGACTAAAACAAGGGCTAAGAGAAAACCGCAAATAAAAAACTGCTGTTTGATCCAACTACATTCGAACACGAGTCCCGCAACGAGAGAGACACGAACTTGCGCGTATTGTACTTCCAGAAATAACAGGACAGCCTAAACAAATGAGTAGCCATCCACCTCTTTCCATGCGGAATTGCAAAACGGGCCAGAGCACCGGTGTTGTAATGAGTCCAGTGAGAGCAAATTGTTCAGATACAATTAATTGCAAAACCTTAAACTGCGAAATGACATAGCAGACGATTAAACAGTAAAGCAGAAACTCAGATCACTGTCATTTAATACACGCACAAAATGCTTCTCTCGGCTTAATATAACCTTATAATTATTATCATATGTGTTATTCTCTACGGAGTTTATGTGCATGAAAGTGACACCTTATTGTAGTCCATTAAAGTAATAGAATATAGAGAAACAATGTTATTTATGCAAAATAATGAATAATGTAACTGATGTATTGTGTCGCAGTAACCTGTCGTGTTATCTGTTTTTACTTGGCGCCTGTTATTGTTTTACTATTTTGAATTTTGGGTTCTTTTTCCTCCTGCTTGCTATTATTACTCAGTCGAGCAAATATCTCTTGAGCAGGGCGTGTAAACGGAAAGGAGTTGTTACTTAAAGTAACACTGATAAAATAATTTGTTTTTACAGTTTTATTGCCGTCACAACTAATTTCACATATTTAATCTTGATACACGCCTGACTGAAACTGTTATATTTCCGAATGTAATTACTGTCTTAATAGTTGTCGCGTCTTCACATTTTGTAACTAACTTTACGACGCGAGAGATTCTGTAGAATTGCGTAATGTGTACTTCGTGAATGCTTTCTTAGAACTGCCTGACGTGTAACTCACGAGAGAGATTTCTTAGAACTGCGCGATACTTGCCTTTGGCTCAAGAATTTATACTCCCTCACCCCGATATGCCTAAACATTATAATAGAGCTGCTGTTGGTTAATAAATCGCACGAAAATTAGTGTCTATTTTATAAGCCAATCATAATTACTAAAGCATATGCTCTAGGGAAGATATTCCCTCCATTAATAAAGAAAGGCACGCTACCCTGACGTCATTTGTTTGTCTCTTCTAAGTGATAAACAACTCACCCCTTCGCTTCATTGTTACCCACTCCTATTGTCAGTTTCAGTGAGGCCGTGTAAACTTATTTCCTAACAATGCTTATAGCTAACAAACATCTAAAATCGTTGTCATACAATAATGCTAATTTACACTACAATCACTCTGGCATTCACAGTGTTGTGATATAAAATACTGCCTCAAATGTAAACATTCCTATATTTTTACGTAGGAATTATCTCAGTCATTACATTCGACTTGAGAAGCTTGCCTGTCACTGAACCGGAAAGCGAATGTGAATGATGCCTACATCAGGTACTTGTCACTTCCTTAGGGTTACGCAGCCATTTCTAGGCCTATATGAGCAGCATGTTAACATTTAAATCACTGTGAGGAGAGTAAGGATAAACGAGAACTTGTGGGCGTATGCGTTCAAATTCAGAATACATATCCATTCGTAACATCCTGCTCTTAAAAAAGGTTATGACTCACATTTTTAAAATTTGAAATAACTTGTGTTACTTCCATAATCCATACCCAGTGGAACCATATAGAAGCACAGTGCTTTTCCTTCACGATGCTGCTCCCGTGCCGGCCGCCACAGATCGGACTTCCGCCGAAACAGATATTACATCCCCGCAATCGTCTCAGATTTTCATAGTTACAATTACAATGTTAATATGTATCCGAACACCCGGCTGAAGATGACGTACAAGTTCGTGGCGCCCTCCAGCGGTAAAGCTGGAAGTCAATATGGTGTTGGCCCACTCTTAGCCTTGATGACAGCGTTCACTCTCGCAGGCATACTTTCAATCAGGTGCTGGAAGGTTTCTGGAGGAATGGCAGCCCATTCTTCACGGAGTGCGGAACTGAGGAGAGGTATCGATGTAGGTCGGTAAGGCGTTGCACGAAGTCGGCGTTCCAAAACATCCCAAAGGTGTTCTATAGAATTCAAGTCAGGACTCTGTGAAGGCCAGTCCATTACAGGGATGTTCTTGTCATGTAACCACTCCGCCACAGCCCGTGCAGTATGAACAGGTGGTCGATAGTGTTGAAAGATGCCATCGCCATCCCCGAATTGCTCTTCAACAGTGGGAAGCAAGAAGGTGCTTAAAATATCAATGTAGGTCTTCACTGTGATCGTGCCACGCAAAAGAACAAGGGGTGCAAGCCCCCTCCAGGAAAAACACGACCACACCATAACACCACCTCCGAATTTCACTGTTGTCATTACACACGCTGGCAGATGACATTCACTGAGCATTCGCCATACCCACACCCTGCCATCGGATCGCCACATTGTGTACCGTGATTTGTCACTCCACACAAGGTTTTGCCACTGTTCAATTGTGTAATGTTGACGCTCCTTATACCAAGCGAGACGTCGTTTGGCATTTTCCTGCGTGATGTGTGGCTTATGAGCAGCCGCTCGACCATGGAATCCAAGTTCTGTCAGCTCACGCCTAATAGTAATGGTACTTGGAGTGAGTCGTGATGAAGTTTGGAATTCCTGTGTGATGGTCTGGATAGATATCTGCCTATTACTCTTTACGACCGTCTTCAAATTTTGGCTGTCTGTCAGTCAACAGACGAGGTCGACCTGTACGCTTTTGTGCTGTACATTTCCCTTCACTTTTCCAGTTCACTATCACATCAGAAACAGTGGACCTAGGGATGTTTAGGAGTGTGGAAATCTCGCGTACAGACTTCTGACACAAGTGAAACCCAATCACCTGACCACGTTCGAAGTCCGTGAGTTCCACGGAGCGTCCCATTCTGCTGTTTCACGATGTCTAATGACTACCGAACTTATGTTTGTTGGGGGGTCCGGATACTTTTGATTAAATAGTGTATTTCGGTTATCTGCTCAAAAAATTCTCATTCACACTCGGGAATTCAATATCCGAAATTAAGTGAATTTCTTGCTTGATGTTTTCTTTAGTTCTTCCAATGCATGGAGGTTTGTTTCATACACTTTATTTTTTAATTTCCCCAAAGACAATAATTGCATATAGTTAAATCAGAGGATCGTTAGGGCTACAAACCTTTACGAATTACCCTAACTTCAAAAATTTCCTGAATTAAATTTGACTCGTCGGCGATATGCACGGTATCAGAGCCCTGTTGGATAAATCCAGACTGACATTGAACATCGTTTAGCTGTTAAAAAATGACATGAGAGCGACATTCCTATATCTCTCTATATTATATATATATATATATTAAATATATGTCATATTATTTGTATTGTACTGCACACCGATTTTCGCGACTTGCAAGCGAATCTCGTGTACTCCATATTTGTTATTTTGTGCCAAAACAGCCATACAAACGAAACCATTTTTCGTCAGAGAAGAATATTAAGCGTGGGTCAATTAGTCTACAGTTCCCAAAATCAAATTACAGAAATTTACCCGACTTTAATGATTACCTGAAAATGAAGAATGAAAATTTTGACTCAACACGGATGTCGCTGAAGGGTATGGAATTTATTCCCATTTCTCTCTCTATTGTGACGCGCCAACCCGATGCCTAATCAATTAGTAAGAATATTTGAATAATAGACTAAATAATAAAATTGTATTTTTATTACATATATTTCTCTTGAAGCTTTCGTATGCTTGCAAACGGAGAATTCTAAGTTACATTACTTTACACTTCCGGTGTTAAACCCAGGCAAAGAATGATGCATCTTGCAAAAGGATCATCATTTACGTCAGCCGTGACATTTAATATGATTGGTACATTAAAAATCATCCGATGGCTTTTAACCTCCATATATGGATTGCCTACAAGATAATTGTTGGATCCCTCTAAGAAGGAATGAATGTTATTTAAGAGATAGTAACGTCCGGCTTGCTGTCTGTCTGGGCACCGCTCGTTCCGTTCTGTCTGAGCCGACGCTTGTGCGGCTCGAGTCTTAGCGTGTGATTCTGTAGGATGGAAGATTAATAGTCTTCGTGGAAGATGTCCTCTTTAAAATAGGTTAACTTTCTGCTAGACATCAAGACATCAGGTTGGGTCGCCACATTGGAATCTAGAGGTAAGGAATCATGTTATGCATAGTTGATAATATTTACAGGCTGTTGGTTGAGCATTATTTGTAATCCCCACCCCAAGATGAATAAATTATAAGCCAAGTGAGTTCACTCGCCTCTTTATTACTACTCCCCCCAGTCGTACTCGCCGCCAGAGAGGGGGTGGTGTGACACTATGGTTTCCAAAACTTTGTAGGTTGAAGCAGACGTATTTGAGGCAGTATTTTTACCACTTAAATGATTTCAGTCTAATTATTTAATATAAATTTCAATAACAACCCGCCTTAAAGCAATATGTGTATAAATAACATATAAAATGTATGTAACAGTCATTGTATTATGTTTATATTATTATGTACATGTGTAATAATGTTATGTGAATGTATTAGGTAATTGATATAGGAGCTGTGATAATAGAGGCCGAAAGTTGCTAGCAATGAGAGAACAATGAGGTAACCTTGAGGCAATAATGAATTGGAAAGTTTAATAATCCTACTAGTAATTCTTGGAGCAACAATAATGTAATCTTTGAGACAGTTTATAAATAGCCAATCAACAACCAGAAAACCGGAAAGTTACATAAAAGTATTCTATTGGGTTAGCATTAGCCAATCAGAGACTTCAAATAGATGAAATTTGCAAATTCAGGCGGTAGAAATCAGTTGCTTGTAGACAGCGTTCCTAACTGGACGCGAGACGCGTCCTCGAGAAGTTTAATACGTATTCAGTGCGAGACGAAAATTCATTACGGCGAGAATATTATAAAGTTTACGTGTTAAATTTGTTTAAGCCTACGTTCTTTAGCCGAATCACACCCTGTTATGAAATACATGTTTCTACAAACTAATACTGACGCAGCCGAGGCAGACATAAATATATAATATTTAAAGAAACATAACAGTACAAAGTTGATTTCTAACATTGGGGTGAAGACCACCGGGAAAGTAAACATGGGGCGAAGACCACCGGAAACTTTGTACCATACGTGTGGTTGCAACTACTTCAAGTTCGGCTCCCCAACATTTGAACTACAATACAACTCCTAAAACAATACCTTCTTCATATGGCTTGAAGCCTTATCCTAATGCAACCAGACTTTTTTACTTTCTCTACTACGTACAGTAAGTAGGGGAAGTATTGTATTCCATTCCACCCAAAAATTCGATACCGAGATTTCACCGGAAATAGATGTTTTGAGACCCCCTGAATCCAAAAAAAGCATTTTTGGAAACATGTCCGTGTGTGTGTCGGTGAACAGCATAACTCAGAAACAAACAGTCGGATAAACACCAAACTTGATATTTAGGTTCAATATCTTCCAGAGATGCGACACGAAGGTTTTCAAGAAAATCCCCCCACCCCAGATTACCCTTTACATCGAATATTTAACGAAAATTTTAATTTTCTCAAAAATGGCTCTAACGATTTTGCTTAAAATATCATATGTTTACGATATTTTCACCACAAATGAAATGTATATCCTGAATTTTCTGGGAATGTCTCCAAAAGTATTCATTGTGAACGACTTTTGCATAACTGGTAAATCGTAAGAGATAGACAAAATTTTACTACTCAAAAAATGTAGATCGCGTTAAAATACACAATTTATGTCATATACATTTTTTTCTTGAGTGAACCATTTTCGAAATATTGCTTGTTTTCCCTTAAAGTTATTAATACCTATACTTTTTGTCAAATTCGTTATTCAATTTTTTTGTCCTGGTAATGCAAAGAAATTGGAATACTCCACATAGCAACCAGCTCTTAAAATGTTTGACTATCGCTTAAAGCCTAGCAATTCCCCTTGCATCTACAAGAAAATTAGCAATAAGATTAACATCTCGATATCTCGATTAACATGAAGTAGATAGAGAATAAGCGTTTGTAAAAATAGTTTGTACAAGAGTAGAGAAAGGCATGTGAGTGTAACACATCAGATTTTTTACATCTTCACCATAGAGAACAGAGATTTCTGTATGGAAAATTGGTATCAGGACGTTATAATATACCAAATTAATTTTCACATTTTTATGTAGACGACAAACGGTTAATTTGCCATTGTAACTATACCTTGCCATTGCCATGAAATCATTGGGGAAAGTTTCGTTAGTTACTTTATACCAACTTTGTTTTTTTTTCCTCCCCTCAGTCGGTAATATACATCCCAGAGTTTGCTGCAGTCACTTAGATAAACATATACCTCATCTAAAAAGACAACAAACATCCACTTTTTAGCAGCTAGGTATCGTTCAAACAGCTTTCTTCTGTTAGTCGCACGCTCTGCAATGTGTTTTAGGCAACAGCTTATATCCCCGGCTCTTATGGTACTTTTCTAGATTCAAATCCTGGTTGATTATGGTGTTCACAGTAGTAACAGAGATTCCTAATTACAGCACAATGGCCCTGTTAGTTGCAGGATTTGGCCCGGAGGCATGGGCCTTCACATTCCAAATTATCTCCGGGATGCAACTGGTGACCGGTCGTGGATTTCCCTGTTTCTTGCTCTTTGGAAGGTGTGACCTTACCTTTTTTTGTTGAGTGTACATGAGATAACTTTCTTAAATATGGTAAAACCACGCCTTTTGCTTAATAATCTTATAATACAGTATTTTGCATCAGAAAGGGCAATAATGTACCCTTATCAGAATGGTTCTGTTTTTGACGCCATTTGATGCAGCAAGAACGGGAACATACAACTAAGCAAACACAGTGATGCACTCATACTGCTGAACTTTCATTTGGTTCCACATGTTTCAGGCGGAGCTATTATGCTCGTTTAATATTGTTGTTATAGATCGTGAACAACCCTCCGTAGTTAAATGGGGCAAATACTAAACAGAGCAAGTAGGAGCAGAGCCACATAGATGGGTTGCCATACTGAAAACCCACCCGGAAAGAGACGTTAATATCGTGGATAACTAACATGGATAAAAGCATCCTTTATAAGAATCATATAATAATTAAGTGAATTTATAAACAACTGAAAAATTCTATATTGAGGCAATATTTTATATCATAACATGCTGTGAATGCCAGAGTGATTGTAGTGTAAATTAATATTATTGTATGTACATGAAATTAGATGTTTGTTAGCCATAAGGATTGTTAGGAAATAAGTTTGCACGGCCTAGCTGAAACTGACAATAGAAGTGGGTAACAATAAACCGAGGGGGTGAGTTGTTTGTCACTAAGAAGAGAAAGCCGAAATTGACGTCAGAACAGCGTGCCTTTTTTTAGAAATGGAGGGAATATCTTTCCTAAAGCGTATATGTTAGTAGTAGTGATTGCCTGACTAAAACAGACGCTAAAGTTGGCGCAAGTTTGGTAACCAATAGGAGCTATATTATAATGTTTAGGCAATTCGAGGTGAAGGAGTATATATTCTCAAGCCATAAGGAAGTGTCGCACAGTTCTGAAGAATCTCTCACGAGGTGCACGTCGCAGAGTGATTTACAAAAATGTAAAGTACGCGAAGTAATTGGTACGCGGCAACTAAAACGATTATATTTACATTCGGAAATATCACAGTTTCAGTCAGGCGTGTATAAAGATTAAATATGTCAATTATTAATTAAGCGTGACGGCAATAAAAGCCTAGATTCATATTTTTTATCAGTGTTATCTTTTAGCCACAACTCATTTCCGTTTACACACCCTGATTAGAGACACGTGCTCGACTGAGTTATGATAGTTAGCCGGAGGACAAAGAACCCAAATTTAAAAAAATAAGCACCCAACAAATAAGATAACACAAGTCATCTGAGAACTGCGACAATATGTCAGATTTGTTTAGTGGTAATTGAAGGTGTAGAAGTTTGTAAGAAACACGCTATATTTTAGCAACAGAAAAATTACTTCTGTAGCATAAGGGACACTGGGAGTGAAATTTTCAAGAAAAGTCAAAACACGAAAAATTGATTTTTCGCAAAAATGCATCCTTTGAACCTTCACCTAATTGTCACAGGATTTTTTTATTCGTTTGGGCACGGCAGACATTTTTAAATAACCATGCGTACCTTGGTCTTCTCTTTAAACCACTCTGACACACCCATCAACGCCAGCGGCAAAGCTCCGCAAAGTAACACCAAGAGTCTGTTCAATTTGATGAAAGTATAGTAAGAAGAATTTTACCAAAACACCAAAGATTGGCAAGTGGTGAACCTTCAGCTCGCTGTAATACCGGGTACACACAATTCAAATGAGTGTGTCCAATCAGTAATTGTATAAAATGACCAAAAGAAATTGCTATTTCTAACAATGTTTGAACATAGGGGGATATAATAGACTGTCAGAATTTAACATGGGTTGCTCTGTGTGCGAGATAAGAGGTGATGAGAAGATAACTACTTGGAACACTTACGTCAGAAGCGAGATTCAGCTAGGCTTACCACAACAGGAAGAAAAACACAAAAGGCAAAAGACAGACAAATATACAGAAACCTACATAAAGAAGCTGGCAATATCTTTGACACAAGCAAAGCTTATGAATCAGGAGCTTTATAATATTTCATGTTTGGTATGTTCCATTTTGTAATTTATTGTTTCATAAATGTGATTTTTTCGAAACTACTTTTTTAGATAATGAAAATATTCCATTCGCAGAGATACACCAAAACTCAATGAATTTTACACCAGTGTCTATAAGGCTTCCATACAAAAAATTTTAGTAGCTTTGACCTGAAGTGGTTAATTTTTTTTCATAAAAATTGTTCACTTTTTAAAAAAATAATAAGTGCATTACTTAAAAATTACAACACTTATACAATTATTTTTCTCTAATATTGGAACGTAACTTTGTTCAGTATCACTAAACACTGAATTAACATAACAAAGCCTTATCTTAAACGCTTATGCGTGTTGAAAAGTTTTATTATGCAATAAATATCGCAGTTACAAGCAATAAAAAATTGTAACTCATAAACCAAAACGACATACTGAAATGAAATTTGTTATATATACTATTTTATTAGTTATGTGTTAAGCCCACTGTGCACGATCAAACTTTTTTTCCAATTCAAGAGTTTACAAGAAAAATTGTTAAATATTGTTCAATATGTGACAAGATTGGAGAAGGCTTGGCAAGACCTGGCAAGACTTGATAATGTCAAGTCTGTTCGCCAAACTGAAACCCTTCATAACACATTGATAATTTATCACGCGCAAAGCAATTTACTATTTGCGTCACAGTGTAACAATTCGCAAAGAAATGTTGTTTTTTACTAATATTATGTAGCACTTTCACGTGTTATATCCAACGAAATCACATTACGAGTGTGGAATACAGTGGAAGTAACACCAACTGATAGGTTAACCACACTATATAACATTGCATAAATGTATACTTAGTTCGGAAAACTTCTTCATAACCACCTTCATCTGCTCCATCTTGTGGTAATACACGAAGCCTTCGACGTACAGACATGGCCAGCTTAGGTATAACCTAATCAGTTCGCATTCAACATACCTTGCCCAAGTAGCCATGTTTGTTTACTTTTCGCTTTCACATGTTGCAGATTTCGTGACGCATTGTGGATCTCGCATTTCATTGGCCAAAGCCATTAAATCATTGTGAAATCTTTGTCCATTTAGAGAATGTCCTTATTTGCTTTCAAGACTTTCAAAGACCTTTAAAGTATGGAAGCAATTTGACAAGAAAAGTTGTGAAGTTGTGACAACTTTTGAAAAGTCTTGTAAAGTATTGAATTTGACAAAAATTTGATCGCTAACAAGCGGCTTTAGAGACATAACTTTAAGAAAAGGCCATTCAGGAATGCGGAAATTTGAAAATTCACCTCCAATGTTCCTTAAAATATGCATAACATATATTTAAGTGGATTTGTAAAGCACTGAAAAAGCTCTATATGTCAAATCTGTTTAGTGGGTAGTTGAAATCTGAGAAGTTAGTTTGGAACACCCTGTATTTTAGCAACAGCAAAATCACTTCTGTAGCATGTTGTGTTAGCCATGCATAATGCATATGGAATTAACTTGGTGCTCTGCACCACGTAAGAGGCAGTGCAACACAATTTACTAAACGTAGTAATCCGGTTTAAAATAACGTTTCATCCACATTACGTTTTCTGCGCGGAGGAGGGTAAAGGGGCAGGGTGGAATGGCGATGCAACAAGTGTTTGCCCGTCCAGGGACGCACGTAGTGGGCATGCCAGAATTCACAATACGGAGCCATGGGATAGGCGTAGGTATCTCTGGCAACGCACATCCGAACTGGAGAGGGGTGGCTATTGTTACCCTGGAGCAGACCCAGGAGCTCTAATCTCTGTTACCAGGCTAAATATAGAGCAGGGGTCTCCATGGTGACGCCAGGCGGGCCAGGAAATTGTCTGCAGCAGGGGGTAACAAATGGCGTCGTGACTGGGCTGCACCCAAGCCGGTCATTTATTGGAAACAAGCAACAAGCTCTTTTATCAGACCATCACATGAAAGTTTCAAAAGGTAATCTGAATAATGCAGCTTGACAATTCAAAATACACCATATTTATTTACTTATTACAACTCAATGACGAATTTACGGAGTAATCAGCGAAGAACTTACTTTACAAAACATATATCAGACGAAATACGTGTTATACAGAGCGCTCCGTTTGGAAAAACTACATGAAAACGATATAAAATGAGATATTTTTTCACTTATGTGTTTTTGTACACTTTTTAGTGCCTATATGATTGTATATATATAATATATATATATATAATATTACAAAAATATAAGATACATTTATATCGATGGGAGCTTTTCATACTAGTCTACAATTGCTTAACGTTAAGTGAACATGGTTTTTATAGTGTACGAAAAATGAAGAAAGGTTACCATACATTTGGTTCGTTTTTAATTTGAAGGATGATTTATAAAAAAATAATAATAATAATAATTATTATTATTATTATTATTATTATTATTACTGTTACATAAAACTGTGCATTCATGCACTTTCTTTCTTTTGTATAGTTTTGATGGTAATGAAATTTCAACCTCTTACTAACAGAAGACCTTAAGTAAAAGTGCCACATCTTTAAAGTATGTCCATTCCTTTAATACGAGGGCTCAGATGAACCTGTTTTTGTAAAAGACCTTTCTTTTTAAATCAGAAAAACTCATAGAAATCAGGACGCTTTCATTTATTCTAAAATAACTGCACCATGAACACCGACTTACAATTATAAACATAGATTTCATAGCCTAGTGAAATAGTTTGTGAAAAAAGTGCACAAATATGCGGTGATTCAACAATAGTTTTAAAAAAATCTGATGTTTTGGACTCGCATGGCTTTCTCTACTCTTGTACAAACTATTTTTACAAACTCTTATTTTCCATCTATTTTATATTAATCGAGATAAACATTTGCAGAAACTATCTTTTGACATGCAAAAGAATTACATTTTACACATAGCGACCAGTTCTAAAAATATTTGACTATCGCTTAAGGCGTATTATGTTCCTCTTGTTTTGTATTTGCAAGGGCAATATAGAAATACAGTAGCCTTTAAGCATAGACATATCTCTTAATAGCTGGTTGCTATGTGCAGCACCATTCTCTTTGCCACAGATTAATACTCTTTGCATATCCAAGACAAAAAATGAATAACGAATTCCCATTTGAGAAAATGAGTATTGAAAAATTTAAGGAAATAACAAGTAATATCTCGAACTGGTTCACTCAACAAAAAATGTATATGACTAAAATGTGTATTTTAACGCGATCTACATAATTACTGTTGCTTCAATAATGATTAGTAGCATTTAAACTTTCAATGCTTCAAGGTTACCTCATTGTTACCTCATTGTTAGCAACCTTTAACCTATTATTCTCACAGCTCCTACACTATTAAATTGCGTAATATATTCACACAACATTATTACATATGGATACAATAATACAAAGATATACAATTATTGTTACATACATTTTTATATATTGTTACATACACATATTGCTTTAAGGCGGGCTGTTATTGAATTTACATATTATATAGTTAGACTGAAATTATTTAAGTGTTAAAAATACTGCCTCACAACCCAAGTTGATTGGCGTCTTTTGCATAGCCTCTTGTTCGCGATGGCGGATGTGCACCAGAGAGTAGAATCCAAGGCAGTTTTATATTCGTTGAGAAAACGTAATCAGTTCAGTTTTATCAATTGTTCCTCCGTAGGCTGGAAAGGTAGAATCAGAATGGAAAAGTAAGCAAATCGACAATGGGGTATGCTATCTCAAGAGAATTTCCGGATGGCTTGTTTTACGAGGAAAATTGGAAGTCACATACAGAATTTCATAACTGTTATGATATCGAATCATAACTCAAGACAGCGGAGCAGCGATACAGGAAGCTGAAAATCGGTGGTTTGAGTCCCGACTATGGCATTTAAATTTTTATTCTGATTTTACCTTTCCAAACTTAATTCGGAATTATCTTAAATAAATTTTATTATCAGAGTTTTGCAAGAAAATGATTATAAAGAAGGCTGCCAACCCTTTTCAGGTAATGCGAGAAAGCTGTTTTGCAACCTTTTAGTAATGCTTTTTCGTTTTATGTGGATCATTTCGTATCAGCCCCTTACCTACTTGTTTGTGATATTTTATACCTCAAAATGCCTGTTGCTCTTATTGCTTTGCAAACAATTAGCAACAGCAGTATATGATAACCCCATAATGCCACAACCTATTAAATTACTGTCAATCGTAAAATACTTTTTATTATTTCCTGAAAACTTTATTTATTAAACTGTTTTCTTCACATCTCCTTTAACATTGTTTTGTATACCGTTGTAATAAGTTTGAAACTTTTGGCGCCATGCGGACTGATTATGCATTTATAATTAAATACTCCACCTGCGTATCCAGTAACGACATTCGCAGTATTTCTTCCAACGGTTTTTAGCTATTCTTGGAGTAGTGAACAGCTCACCAGCCCTCTTTGTTATAAATAACCTTGCTCATTAGGGGTAGTAATTTTCAGTTTGTTGACCATTCCTTTGTTCCTTTCAAATGACATAATAAGGAAAAAATTGTTTAAAAGCCAATTTTTATCCAACCTCTTCACCTTATTAATTACTAGTAATTAAAGTGTGCCATTATGATTTGCATGCACTTAATTTTAATTTGTAATTTGTATCTTATGACTTGTCTACAAGATAAAAATGTCCATCCATCTATCTGTCTGTCTCAAAATGTTTGTCTTACTCCCTCCCCTCGGCTTCCTTCGCTCCTAGCAGAAAATTGACCACTGCCATTGTTTAGGGTAGCAGACTTTTGACAGTAAATCAATAAGAGACCTACTTATTTCTGAATATCTGGCGAGTACCTTGCAGCCATTCAGGTAAAATGCTTCCGTTTCCCATACTTTTCGCCACTTACTTTGTTCAAACCAATAAGAGATTAGCACAATCGGGTAGGTATGTAACTTAACTGATTCTGCCAAACTTAAATAAAGAAAAACACCAGAGGAAACCAAAAGCATCGGCACGTTTCCTTGCACTGTACTTATTTTCGTGCAATACACTGGTGCCAGTTTCTTTGACATAATAAAACTCTAGGAACCTTGTCATCATGTCAACAAAAGCAATTTTCAATGACTCGTATTCCTAATGAACTTTCTTTCTTCATAATAATAATTTTGGAAACATCGACGTCAGGCCGAAATTTCTAATTTTCCAAACTCCAGAAATGGGGGAATTTAATGATGATGGGGCGGATCCTGGCTCACTCACGAAACTGCTCCCGTTCTAATACAATATTTTATTAATAATGGTTTTATGGTATTACTACTCTAAATGCACAAAAATAATAGGTTATGATATACCCTTTTTACCTTAAATTATACTGAAAAAATAGCTACATATCACAGAGGTGCCCCCGAAACAAGTGCATAGCACCGCACTTAGGTCAGTGTGATTCTTTGCGCCATGAACGCGATCCCTGAGAGGGAGGGATGAGGGAGAGACCCGAAGGACATTCAAATCCGGGAGACGACGTGCGCAAGCGTTAAAGGGGTTCCTAACAATTCCAGATTGAATGCATCCGACGCCGTTAAAACCTGCCCACTAGCCCCGAGTCCCCCGGGGAGTCTCTTAAGGGAAGCCTCTCACAGATGGCGGGTTCGTCAGTACTCCTACCAATGACAGGGAAATCGTCAACGTCTAGCCGCAATACTCCTGACCCTTTAACACTGAAACAGATAAATGGAAATGATGGGTACAGGAAAATAATGGACAGGAAAGCTGTGGTAGAAGAAGAACCACTCCAGCATTTGCCTACCGACGCGGGGAAACCACGAAAAACCCATAGTCAGAGTGGGCGGTCGCCGAATCGCAAGGGAATCGAACCTGTGACCTCAAGAAATAGAGCTTCATCGTTACCGCCGAAACTTCTCGCTCGGTGATAAATAGCATTGAAGACACCGCAGCTACATTTTGAATTTAAAACTTCCCTTGCCGAAATAATCAACCATACCTGGTAAAGAACCTTTCCTCACGGTAGCTGTAATATATCTCAATCAGAAGTGAAAACTACCTCCGGGAACTATTTTGATGTACTCATTCGCGGTGGTACCTTATGGTATGTTCAGCATCTATGACGTAATTGGGTGCTTTCTCAAATGTACCGTCACAATACACAGGCATTCTTGCTTTCTCTGTCACACACCTAGTAAATTGAAGTATGTCGTAATTTCACCTCAAACACATCTTTGAGGCTCCCTGAATTAAAAATCCTTTCTACTTTCTCTACTACGTAGAGTAAGTAGGGGAAGTATTGTATTCCACCCAAAAATTCGATACCACATTTCACCGGAAATATGTTTTGAGGCCCCCTGAATCCAAAAAAAGCATTTTTGGAAACATGTCCGTGTGTGTGTGTGTCTGTGAACGACTTTTGCATAACCGGTAAACCATAAGAGCTAGACAAAATTTTACCATACAAAAAATGTATATCGCGTTAAAATACACAATTAATGTCATATACATTTTTTTTTGGTTGAGTGAACCATTTTCGAGATATTGGTTGTTATTCCCTTAAATTTTCAATACTTATACTTTTTCTCAAATGGGAATTCGTTATTCATTTTTTTATGTCCTGGACATGCAAAGAGAATGGAATGCGCCACATAGCAACCAGCGCTTAAAATGTTTGACTCTCACTTAAAGCCTACCTTATTCCCCTTCCACCTACAAGAAAATCAGCAATACGAATAACATCTCTATTAACATGAAGCATATGGAGAATAAGGGTTTGTAAAGATAGTTTGTACAAGAGTAGAGAAAGTCTTGTGAGTGTAACACATCAGATTTTTTAAAAAAAACGTCTGTATGTTTGAAAAGGACAGCTCAAAGACTAAATGTCGGATAAATATCAAACTGGGTACTTAGGTTCACTGTCACCGAAAGAGGTGAACTTTGAATGTTTTGGGAATAGTTTGAGAAGTCCTCTTCATATGGAAGGAGTTCTTTAAAATGTTTTATGTTACTGTTAAATCCTTAAGAGATGAACAAAAACTTACGCCACAAAAATTAGGATCATTGAAAGTTACTTCAATTAACATTTTTTGTGGCACCGGGCATTCTCGAAATATCCGATGTAATCGATTTTAAATGTTAAATACTGGCATTTCATCTTTGCTTTCTCTATCACGTACATCATTCCACCCAAAAATTCGATACAGCGATTTCACCGGAAATCATGTTTTGAGGCTTATTGAATCCAAACAAAGCATTTCTAGGAAAATTTCCATGTGTATGTGTCTCTGCGTGTCTATGAACACAATAACGATATACAACATGCCACAGGAAGATTTTCAAGATAATGGCTCCACCCCAACTACCCTTTACATGGAAAATTTTTCGAGCATTTTGATTTTCTACAAATCGGCTCTAGCGATTCTGACTAAACTAATTTGTCATGTAAATACTAAAAGTATTTACATGACAAATAAAATGTATACCTTGAATTTTCTGGGAATAGCCTTTTAAGTCCTCTTCATTCGGAAGGAATTTTGTATAATCTTGTATAACTGTTAAACTTTAAGGGATAGACGAAATTGTACTTTACACAAAATTTAGATCTGTTTAAAACACACGCTTTGTTTAAATAAGCCTTTTTGGTGGCATAAGCCACTTCTAAGATATCCGCGATTAAAGGTTCGAACTGTTCATTCTCTTTAAGTCCTTTTAATATCAAGTTGTTTCTCGCGATTACATACAGCTTCCATAGCAAAACATTTGACTGCCGCTGTTTACTTTGTAACTATCTAATAACTATTTCTGCAAAAGCTTAGTTGGATTAAAACGTAATAGATAGAAAAAAAATCTGATGTGTTACACTCACATGACTTTCTCTACTCTTGTACAAACTATTTTTACAAACTCTTACTCTCCATCTATTTCATATTAATCGAAATAAACATTTGCAGAAACGATCTTTTGACATGCAAAGAGAATTACATTTTATACATAGCGATCAGTTCTAAAAATATTTGACTATCGCTTAAGGCGTACTATGTTTCCCTTGATTTGTATTTTGATGTTGCTTAATGTTATTTATATTTAATATTATTGTAGCCCCACGTTGTGGTGCCAATTTGCAGTGGTATACTTATAATGTTTGTGTATGTGTGTTTACTCCACGTGGTAATGCCATTTTGTGACGTGATTCATTTGTTAGGTTTGTTAGCTCCATCTGGTGTTAGCAATTTGCGGCAGTATTAGTGTTCGTTTAAAAGAATGCTACTGTTATTTTATTTAATTTTGGTTCTCTGTCCTCCGGCTAGCTATGATCTTTTGGTCAAGCACTTCTCTTTATACAGGTTGTGTAAACGGAAAGGAATCTTTTATCCAAAGATAACACTGATGAAGAAATTTGTTTTACACTTTTATTGTCGAACACATTAACTATCACATTTACACATTGATCTTGACACTCGCCAAACTGAAACTGTTATAATAACTTCATTACTGATCACTCTTAATTCGCGTACTTCAACTTTTTGTATAATTAACTTTACAACATTTTAGATTTTTCATAATTCTGCTAAAGTAACTTGTGAATCGATAGCCGACGTGTAATATTTCTGCTGGACTGAAGGTGACGTGTATCATACAAATATTTTCGACGAACTGACGGGAATGCGACGTGTAGTGTACATAGAATTTTGATGAACTGACGGGCTCTACCTCTGACTTGGCTCTTTTATACTCATACACCCCGATATGCCTAAAGATTATAACTGAGCTGCAATTGGCTAATAAAACGCGCCAACATTAGCGTCTATTTTAATATCCAATGAAAATTATGAATACATATGCTCTAGGTAAATGTTCCAGAAGATTCTAAAGGAAAACGCGCCAACATTACGTAACTTCCTCGTTTCCAATAATGATAAACAGCTCACCCCCTCGCTGCATTATTGCACGCTATTATTGTCAGTTTCAGTAAGGCAGTATAAACTTACTTCCCAACAATAATTACAATCAACAAACATCTCAAATTAATGTCACATAATAATGCATATTCATACTGTAATCATTCTTTACATTTAAATAACTTGTGATACAAATTACTGCATCAATTTGCAAGAGCAATATAGAAATACAGTAGCCTTTAAGCATATACATATCTCTTAATAGCTGGTTGCTAGGTGCAGCACCATTCTCTTTGTCACAGATTAATACTCTTTGCATATCCAAGACAAAAAAGTGAATAACGAATTCGCATTTGAGAAAATAAGTATTGAAAAATTTAAGGGTATAACAAGCAATATCTCGAAAATGGTTCACTCAACAAAAAAAAATGTATGTAACATTAATTGTGTATTTTAACGCGATATACATTTTTTGTGTAGTAAACTTCTGTCTATCTTTTATGGTTTACCAGTTATGCAAAATTCGTTCACAATGAAGAATACAGAAAATTCAAGATATACATTTTATTTGGCATGAATATATCTTAAACATATGATAGTTTAATCAAAAACGTTACAGCCATTTTTGAGAAAATTAAAATTTTCGAAAAATGTTCCATGTGAAGGGTAACCTGGATTTTCTTGAAAACCTTCGTGTCGCATCTCTGGAAGATACTGAATCTAAATACCAAGTTTGGCGTTTAACGACTGTTCGTTTCTGAGTTATGCTACTTACAGACACAGACACACACACACGGACATGTTTCCAAAAATGCTTTTTTTGGATTCAGGGGTCTCAAAACATGTATTTCTGGTGAAATTTCGGTATCGAATTTTTGGGTGGAATACAATACTTCCCCTACTTACTGTATGTAGTCTAGAAAGTAATAAGGTTTAGTAAGAATAGTTTGCATACCCACTAATAAAGACGGAGGGTAGAGAAAGTCATATGATTGTATCACATAAGATGTTTAGAAAAAGGTCCGTGTGTGTCTGTAATAGCATAACTCGAAAACGAAAAGTCGGATGAACACCAATCTTGGTATTTATGTTCAGTATTTTTCAAAGTGCGACCCAGAGGTTTGCAAGAAACTCCTCCACCCCAATTCACTTTACATGGATCATGTTCCGGAAATTTTGATTTTCTAAAACAAATTGATAACGATTTTCATTAATATACTATATATTAAAGATATTTACATGACAAATAAAATGATTATGTTGAATGTTCTGAGAAAAGCATTTGGAGTTCTTTCATTCTGATTTAGTTTTGCATAATTTTTTATAATTGTTAAACGTTAAGCGATAGACGAAAACGTACTGCACAAAAAATGCAGAACTCTTTAAAACATACAATTTATTTCCAGTAGATTTTTTCTGGCGTAAACCATTTCTGAGACATCCGTTATTAATAGTTCCATTATTCATTACTTATTCAATCTCTTGAAGTCCTGTCAACATGCAGTTGTTTCTCGCAATTGCATGGGAAACAGTATGGAATTTTTTTGACCTACATACAGCGTCCAGATCTTGAAAAATTGACTATCGCTGTATCTATCTCTTTATAACAAAATGTGTAATGTAGGTATTTCTGCAAAGGTTTATTTAGATTAAAACATAATAGACAGAAAAACAACCTGATGTGTTACACTCACACGACTATCTCTACTCTTGTACGAACTGTTTTTACAAACGCTTATTCTCCATATGCTTCATGTTAATCGAGATGTTATTCGTATTCCTAATTTTCTTGTAGATGCAAGGGGAATATGGTAGGCTTTAGGCAATAGTCAAATATTTTAAGCGTTGGTTGCTATTTTGAGTATTCCATTCTCTTTGGATTGCCAGGACAATAAAAAATTAATAACGAATTCCTATTTGAGAAAATGCATAAGTATTGGAAAATTTAAGGGAATAATCAGCAATATCTTGAAAATGGTTCACTCAACAAAGAAAATGTATATGACATAAATTGTGTATTTTAATGCGATCTACATTTTTTTGTGTAGTAAAATTTTGTCTCTCTCTTACGGTTTACCAGTTATGTAAAAGTCGTTCACAATGAAGAATACTTTTGGAGACACTCCCAAAAAATTCGAGATATACATTTCATTTGTCATGAAAATATCTTAAACATATGATATTTTAATCAAAATCGTTGGTACCATTTTTGAGAAAATTAAAATTTTCGAAAAATGTTCCATATAAAGGGTAATCTGGGGTGGGGGGATTTTCTTGAAAACCTTCGTGTCGCATCTCTGGAGGATACTGAACCTAAATACCAAGTTTGGTGTTTATCCGACTGTTCGTTTCTGAGTTATGCTGTTCACAGACAGACACACAGACACACACGCGGACATGTTTCTAAAAAACAGTATTTCCGGTGAAATCTCGGTATCGAATTTTTGGGTGGAATACAATACTTCCCCTACTTACTATACGTAGTAGAGAAAGTAAAAAGGAAGCATCATGAAAGGTTTTATTTGTTTCTTCAAGGTACAGCAATAATAATTTGCTTTGAAAACAAGTTACCATTACAGAAAGTAAACCCTTGGCTGCAAGATAGCGTCTGAACTACCGTGATGAACTTGAGTGCGCTCCCAGCTCGCTATTCCAATCTTCTTGCCAACATGTCTTACATGATTTTAATACCGTCTGAATTCCCTTCGACAAGCACCCTTGTCTCTCTCCCTTTTGTGTGCTGCTTATAATTTTCCGCACCATGGCTTATTTCCTCAAGCTCTGCACACAATAAGTTTCAATCTGCTCTCTTTCTCGCTCTCTTGCTTGGCTTTATTATGCAGTACTCAGTTTTTCAGTATGTAATTATTGATCTTAAACCTAGGTTTGGTGTAAAATGACTTATAAACAAATAACTAGGGAAATGAATCTTTAAGAAGATGAACCCTTACATCAGTATCAACATTTCAACAGAGCACGCATTAAACATTACAAACATCACACGGATGTTATAATTTTAACGTCCTTTAACCGAGTGGAACGTACAGGACGCTGAATGATCGACATGGTTGAAATTATGCTCAAATGAGCACTTTTTACTTTCTCTACTACGTGTAGTAAATAGGGGAAGTGTTGTATTCCACCCAAAAATTCGATACCGAGATTTCACAGAAAATACATGTTTTGAGGTGCACTAAATGCATATAAAGCATTTTTGGAAACATGTCCGTGTGTGCTTGTGTGTGTGTGTGTGTGTATGTGAACAACATAGCTCAGAAACGAACAGTCGGATAAACACCAAAGTTGGTATTTTGGTTCACTATCTTTCAGAGATGCGACACGAAGGTTTTCAAGAAAATCCCCCACCCCAGATTACCCTTTACATGGAAAATGTTTCGAAAAATGTAATTTTCTCAAAAATGGCTCTAACGATTTTGAATAAAATACCATAAGCTTAAGACATTTTTTATGGCAAATGAATTATAGATCTCGAATTTTCTGGGAATGTCTCCAAAAGTATTCTTCATTGTGAACGACTTTTGCATAATTGGTAAACCATAAGAGATAGGCAAAATTTTACTATACAAAGAATGTAGATCACGCTAAATTACACAATTTATTCATATACATTTTTGTAGTTGAGTGAACCATTTTCGAGATACTGCTGGTTATTCCCTTTAATTTTCCAATACTTATACTTTTTCTCAAATGGGAATTCGTTATTCATTTTTTTTGTCTTGGTATAGCAAAAAATGGAATACTCCACATAGCAACCAGCTCTTAAAGGATTTGACTATCGCTTAAAGCCTACCAATTCCCCTTGCATCTACAAGAAAATTAGCAATAAGATTAACATGAAGCATGTGGAGAATAAGCGTTTGTAAAAACAGTTTGTACAAGAATAGAGAATGTCATGTGAGTGTAACACATCAATTTTTTTATTTATGGACACTCTAACTGCCGTGGTCTTAGCGTTCCATTCTATTTGGGCGTGAAAGACCGGTAATCGGGCTTGAGGTTCTTTTACGTGCCGTAAATATACGACAACGGACCACCGGCCTTACTTCCCTTCCGAAGGTGGCCATGCTAAGTATTTTTAGGCCTGAAAAAAATCCATCACCCTCCGCCGGGTTTGAACCCGCGACCTGAGGAACTAGAGGCTAGCTTAGTAACCACTACACCACGGAGAGTGACGCTCAAATGGGCTCGTAGTTGCTAGAGCTTGGATACCTTAATCGAGATTTGAGCTCGAGATCTCCTGAATGTGAGGCAGACACACCACCCCAACGTTACGGAGATAGGCGCACACGGAGTTGTCAAATAATATATAATGGAAACAGTTATTTTCTGTACCACTAGTTAATTAAGATAGGAGCTTTTAATTCGTTTTAGATATCCAATTTGACACACAGTCTTATCAAATTAGATACAGCGGTTAGACACTATTTAAGGATGTCAGAGAAGATTTTCAAAAAGCATTCCCCACACCAAAGAAGAAACATACGGAAACGTTTTAGGTTCTTTGACCTTTTCAAAATAACCAACGACTTTAACTAGCATGTCATAGTTTTGAGATACTGATATTAAGAAGAAAATGTATACCTTTAATGTTCTCTCCTTAATGTTTTGTTTAATGTTATTGAATTTCTTATAAGGCAGTTGACAAAACCTTAGAAAATGTCTTACACCAAGAAATGAGAGAGTACATAATGTGTTTCAAATAAATTTTAAAGCATTGGCCTTTACTGAAATATTAATTTATGTGCATTTAAAATTTCTCAGGTTGAAGCATAGGTTAGAATCTTATCTATTAACTTTTGTAAAATAACACTTTTTGTACTACGTGAACGTATGTGTAACAAAAACGCACTTGCAATAAAACCAGCTGATTTATTTCAGCATAATACATGTATATAATTATAAGAAGTACTATTAAATATGATGTTGGGTTCCCTGTTAAAATTTACTGAGTCGACGCTATTTCTCACTCGACAAAGCACTTGGTGTTGGTGGCAGTAGCGTTTCGAAAAGAACCGTCCTTTCATCCTCAGCTGAAACTGTCGACTGCTTTAGCTGCCTCTCCGCTGTCCCCAATATATGAAGTAGAAGGAGAAATTGCTGCCCCCTGTTGTAACTGATCCACTTCCTTGTATCACTTTCTTTGTTTCCATCTGTACTGGAACCACTGACATCTGTAGTGAAGATACAGAACTCCCATGTCTCTCCTTCCATCTTCTATGAGCTGATTGGATGAGCTGCATTATAAAACCAAATGGTGGGATTTCAAAGTTCAGAACGTTCTTGATATTATTTTGAATAAATACTTTTTCCATATTTCCAATTGTGAAGGAGTCTGGATAGCTTTGAGTAGCTTGGTCTCACGGCCTAACTCTGATTTGATGTCCAGAGGTCGTTGGCAACAGCAGATTTATCCACTAACTTAATTTAATGCATGAGTTATGTCAGTACTGCCTCATTTGAATCGTGTATAGGAAATTAGCTTTATGACTGTTAAGGTACTACAAAGACTTGTATGGTGAACAATAAGATTTCATAACTTATTCGCAGAAAATTGCGAGTGTTTTTCTTATAATGGTTGTTTGTGTTTATTTAACATTATTGTAGCCCCACGTTGTGGTAGCCAATTTGTAACGGTATTACTTATAATGTTTGTTTACATCATGTGTTGAAGCCATCTTGTGACGTCATTCATTTGTTCGGTTTGTAGCTCCAGCTAGTGTTAGCAATTTGTGGTAGTATTAGTGTTTGAAAGAATTTTAAGTTTTGTTTACTGTCCTCCGGCTAGCTATTATTTCTCAGTCGAACATGTCTCTTGAATCAGAGTGTGTAAACGGAAAGGAATCTTTTATCCAAATATAACACTGATGAAGAAATTTGTTTTACACATTTATTGTCAAACACGTTAACTATCACATTTATACATTGATCTTAACACTCGCCAAACTGAAACTGTTATAATAACTTCTTACTGATCACTTTTAATCCACGTACTTCAACTTTTTGTATAATTAGCCTTACAACACTTTAGATTATTCATAATTCTGCTGCGCGTAACTTGTGAATCGATACCCGACGTTTGCCGTACAAATACTTTCGACGAACTGACTGACTGAAGACGACGTGTAGTGTACACAGATTTTTGATGAACTGACAGACGCTACCTCTAACCTACCCTATTTATACTCCTGCATCCAGATACGCCTAAAGATTATAACTGAACTACTATTGGCTAATAAAACGCGCCAACATTAGCGTCTATTTTAATATCCAATGAAAATTATGCATACATATGCTCTAGGGAAATATTTCAGAAGGTTCTACCGAAAAACGCGCCAACATTACGTAACTTCCTCGTTTCCAATAATGATAAACAGCTCACCCCCCTCTCTGCATTATCTATTATTGACAGTTTCAGTAAGGTCGTAGAAACTTACTTATCAACAATAATTACAGTCAAGAAACATCTCAAATCAATGTCACATAAAAATGCATATTCATATTACAATTATTATTTACATTTAAGTAATTTGTGATACAAATTACTGCATCAAAATTCAAGATGTACATTTCATTTATCATGTAAATATCTTTCGTTTCTGGTATTTTAATAAAATCATTAGTCATCTTTTAGAATATTAAAAATTTCAAACAATGTTCCATGTAAATAGAATTTTAGGATGGTTCGATTTCGTTGAAAATCTTCGTGTGGCATCTTTGGAATGTATTTAACGCAAGTACCAAATTTGGTATTAATCCGAATTTTCGTTTTTAAGTTATGGTGTTCACACACATATGGACACGTTTTCAAATAGCTTTATTTGGACTCAGGGGACCTCAAAACATGTATTTCCGGTGAAGTCTCGGTATCGAATTTTTGGGTTGAATAAAATACTTTCTCCACGTACTAAATAGTAGAGAAAGTAAAAGGACCCCATTTTGTGACACCCAGCGTTCAACATTACATACAAGCCTACCTTCATTCCCCTATCGGAATCCAGAAACTGTGATCGTGAATGTTATTTTATTAGCAATTCTGTTTATCTGCACTCAGCCAGAATATGTTTTCTCTTCGCCACAGAGTAGAAATATTTTTACTCCGGTGCCAGCTAATTTGTTACCTTTCCACGCACCCAATTTTAGCCACGTTAAGCCGCTTCTTTGTTCTCGCGCACATTCATAAGAGGATGCACGGAGGGGGACTTTTTGGAGGGGAACAGGAAGAGGGTTACAGGAAAAATAACAAGGGATTTTGGGTAGGGAATGGGATGTTGTGTTGGGGAAGGATCTTATGTTGTTGTGGTACAGTTTATTTGTTATGAAGGTGGAAGTTGTGTCCGGTACCGCAGATTCAGCATATATCTTGTATATGAACTGCAAAGTCGAACGAGATATGGATGGAGGTCGAATGGCATGGCCAAGAGCCCAGACAAATACCTCCGCGACGTAGGCGATGCTTGGTCGGTTGACGTGGCAGGTTTGGTGATCTTCAGATGGTGAGGGATAGTTCATTGTTGAATTAGACCTAAAGCCTGCAGGGAGGCGTGGCCTGTAAGTTCCACGTGGGCTGAGGATCGTTTCGGTTATGGTGAGGTTTGGGAGCGATCAATCTTGTTGCGGTCAGTTGGTCCTCCAGCTGCTTAATTCTCATCAGAAGGATGTTGGTGTGTTCCTGCAGGATGACTGAGGTGTCCTTGTACTTTTTAGCAGGTCTGGTGTTGTTAATATAGACCACTATCTTCTGGAGCCTTTAGAGATATCGTATGGCTGTTGTGGCGGTGGTGACTGCGTCTGTATAGGTGCCAATGTGTCTCTTTGTTGGTGATTGTGGTTATTGACTCTAAGAGCGCTTCTTCAAAGGAGGCGAGGCTGTGAGTGACGTCATGTAGCGTGCTTCTCATCTCTTGAATTTTGGCAGTAAGGACTGCTGTGCAGGCGTGCTGAGTTTGTTCTGAATTGCAGATTACTGATATTCCCGGAGTTCTTGGAGTGTTGTGGGGATGATATCAGCTTGCAGGCTGTGAATTGCGGCATTGTGCTCTTGCGTAGCTGTGAGATGGTCAGTGTTGCGGCTGTGCGAGTGTGGATAGTCTTGGTGCTGCCTTGTGATGTGTCTGTGAGGTGGCGTGGCGGTGTGTAAGCTGTGAGAGTCCGGCGTTAGGCTGTGGGTTTGGGTACAACGTGCGGCGGCAGAGTGAGTGGAGTGCCCCGACTGGCCTCAACCTCTAGCACTTGCCCAAGAGCAGGCAGCGCATTGGTTAAGGCTGCACCGTCCGCGTCAGCGAGGGCCAACGCGAGTAGATAAGTGCGTCTGGTAGCTGCACTGTACTCCTGCAAAATGGCACTGAAGAGTGGCAGCGTTGCGAGATCGGCATCCGGAAAGGTGGTAGTAGGCTTAGCTGGTGAGCCTTCTAGTTGCAGTGCTTGGTATCGGTCTCTCTTGCTGCGCTCTGCGGCTCAGGTGAGGCAGGAGTAGGTGGTGGTGGTACTGGCGACGGCTGCGAGTTTGGCTGAGAGGCGACGACGCTGGCGTTCTCAGGTTCATCCGCTGGAGGATTTACTGCTGAAGCGGCTCTTCTCTTATTTCCTGCCATGTTGACTCCGGAACGGCTGTGAAGCGCCATATAGGGTACACCTCACACACCGCTGCTTATACAGATCTATTGTGGCTAACCCGCCCCGCCGAGGAGGAATGGATAAACCACATGAAGCTGCAAGCAGTAGGCCACAGAGAAGTGCGGAACTCGCCAACATTTCCTAGCACGAAGCCTCTACTCACCTCCGGTGGGCGATGAACAACCCATATAACCTAGGCAGCCCTCTGGGATCACTATTTACTTGAAGCAAGCATCTGCATCATTTTTGCGACATTGCTTCATACTGTGAAATATGAAAGTACCTGAAAACGGAACGAAGGGAAATGAAGGAGAGGAGGTCGTGGTGGAAGAGCAGCGATGTTCAGCCTTACAGAGAGAGAGAGGGGGGAGAAGGGAGTTTCCCTTCCTGTTTATTTCCGCTCGTACTTCAAAGACTGAATCTTGACTGGTCTATTTTGTCAGTTTCTTCAAATACAGTAGGTGGGGTGAACTATGAACTTTGAACCTTAGCTCTTAAAAGAAGAGGTTCTGCTTCACTGTGGTAGTGAGAAACCACTCCCTACCGTCCAGGGAAAACCACTAAAAATCAAAGGTCAGGGTGAGTAGTCAACGGTAATAGAACCGTGGTCACCGGATTTCGAGCGCGTTACCTTAAAGCCAACTGCTCGGAATTAAGGTAAAGTGGATACATATAAGGGATATCTTGGTTTTGAGTTATATTTTTTCTGCGCTCTCCTATCTCTGTCTGTCACACACACAAACATTTTTATAATTTGGGGAGGGAGTGCTGTGGACTTCCAAAATATGTTTTTCTCAAAAAATACCAACTTTTTACCTACAAGAGGTTAGTGGTAGAGAAAATAAAATAAAATATTCCTCATTTTTCTATTGAATTCTTATAATCAGTAAAAATACAGTTGTTTGTGAACCCTTTCAAAAAATCAATAACCAAATATTTGAATTTGGTTCAACCCCCTTTTCACTCAGGTGCCATACAGCATGTTCTCAAAGTTTCAACTAAAAGGTTTTATGTGAATTCATTCATATATTTGAGAATGAAAATGAATTATTTAATTTCTTTAATTCCCCAATGAAAGGGTTGACCATAAGAAAGTATAATAAATACAGATGTGGTTGAATAATATGAAATGAGTAATAGTGATACCTGAAGTTAAAACCTGATGCTATGTATTCATATTACATTATCTACCCTTTTCGTTTATTACTGGATACTCAAACTATTCCTACCAAATCTTATTTTTACTTTCTCTACTACGTATAGTAAGTAGGGGAAGTATTGTATTCCACCCAAAAATTCGATACCGAGATTTCACCGAAAATACATGTTTTGAGACCCCTGAATCCAAAAAAGCATTTTTGGAAACATGTACGTGTGTGTGACTGTGAACAGCTTAACTCAGAAACGAACAGTCGGATAAACACCAAACTTGGTATTTAGGTTCAGTATCTTCCAGAGATGCGACACGAAGGTTTTCAAGAAAGTCCCCCCACCGCAGATTACCCTTTACATCGAACATTTTTCGAGAGTTTTAATTTTCATAAAAATGGCTCAAACGATTTTGAATAAAATATCATATGTTTAAGATATTTTTATGACAAATGAAGTGTATATCTCGAATTTTCTGGGAATGTCTCCCAAAGTATTCTTCATTGTGAACGACGTTTGCATAAATGGTAAACCATAACAGATAGACAAAATTTTACTACACAAAAATGTAGATCGCGTTAAAATGCACAATTTATGTCATATACATTTTTTTTGTTGAGTGAACCATTTTCGAGATATTGCTTATTATTCCCTTAAATTTTTAAATACTTATTTTCTCAAATGGGAATTCGTTATTCATTTTTTTATGTCCTGGACATACAACGGGAATGGAATGCGCCACATAGCACCAGCTCTTAAAATATTTGACTTTCGCTTAAAGCCTACCAACTTCCCTTGCATCTACAAGAAAATTAGCAATAAGATTAACATCTCGATTAACATGAAGCATATGGAGAATAAGCGTTTATAAAATAGTTTGTACAACAGTAGAGAAATTCATGTGAATGTAACACATCAGATTTTTTTCTTTTTACTTAATTAACCCAAATAAGCCTTTGTAGAAATAGCTACATTACACATTTCGCTACAGATACAAAGGGAACAGTGATAGCTAAATGTTTCAGAACGCTATATACTGGCCTTAAAGTTCCATACTGTTTCCATGGAATCGCGTGAAACAACTGAATGTTGAAACTTTAAAGAAGGACCAATAAAGGAACAATTCGCACGATTAATAACCGATACCTCAGAAAATCTTATGCCACACGAAAACTATTTGAAATAATTTGTGTGTTTTAAAGAGATCTACATATCTTGAGTAATACGTTTTCGTTTATCGCTTAAGTTTGCCAGTTAAACAAGATTATATAAAATTCCTGACAAATGAAGAGGACTTTAAAGGCTATTTCCAGAAAATTCAAGACATACATTTTATTTGTCATGTAAATATCGTTGATATCTGGTATTTTAATCAAAATCGTCAAGAGCCATTTCTTAAGACTGTCAAAAGTTTCGAAAAATTTCCAATGTAAATGGTAGTTGGGGAGTGGGAGATTTTCTTGGGAATTTGTATGTCTCATCCTTGGAAGATACTGAAGTTAAATACCAAGTTTGGTATTTATAGGTATTTATACGACTTTCGTTTTTGAGTTATGCTGTTCACAGACACACACATGGACCTTTTTCTAAAAATGCTTTTTTTTGGATTAGGGGGCCTCAAAATATGTATTTCCGGTGAAATCTGGATATCCAACTTTTGGTTGGAATGCAATAGCTTCTCTACGTATTATGTACGCTGTAGAGTAAGTAAAAATAATAAAAGCAGTAGAAAAAATCGGAACAATAAATATTAGGTTGTCTAATAATCAATTCCGTTTTCTAATTTGGAATTTTATGAGATAGAATTTGTTTTCCTTGGTTCACCAATGCCATTCACAGGATGCCGTATATTGCGAGAATATATCAGTCGTCAGTTGTTAATACACAATCACAAAATGGAAGTTACAAAGTTTGAGATTGTAGTACCTCTAAAGCACTACTGGAAACAGTATTATAAAGCTTCTGTCGCGGCTCGAAAAATATGCGATGTGGAAGGTGAAGGAGTCGTTAGTGAGCGTGTGGCATAACGATGGTTCCAACCTTTCAACACTGGTGAAGAAAACACTAAAGATTACCACGTTCTGGAAGACCTAAATTATGATATATTGAGAACACACGCAGAATTTTGGAAGAAAATCTGCCAAAAAAGTACTCGTAGGCTATCAGAAGAACTTGGTCCATCAAAAGATACCATACATCGCCAGATTAAGAAACTTTGAAAATCAAACAAAAGCAGTAGCTCTGCCCCTCATGAAATGACACCTCAACAGGCTCAACATAAGAATGGATACCTGTGTCAATCCCATGGTTGATAGATTTATCAGAATTGTCACATGAGGTAAAAAATGGATCATGGGTCTATTACGGCAACCCTACGCCTTGAAGCAGTGACTCAGTCCCCGTCAACCTGACAAAGTCATCGTTAAAAAAAATCAGTTCGGTCCCAAAGTAATGTGTGCCTGATGGAGTTTTGAAGGAGGGATTCACTGGGAGTTTGTTCCAAAGAGATGTTTTGTGTAGTATTTCCTCTGGTTGTTGATCGAGGGCCCCACGTTAGGGCGGCAAGTTGCGGTGGTTTGTGGCTATTTTACGGTACGGGGTTTGTAGGAATGGTCTCGGGTTCGGTACTAGCTTAGGGTTATTTGCATGAATCTTGGATCTCGGGTTAGTGGTGAATACGACTGTTTGTTTTCCTGCTCGTTTATTTACCTTCACCCTTTTAACATTTGATTCCTGCTATTATTTCGGCATACACACGCGCCTTTCCTTATTGTTACGTTTCATATCATCGCAAACATCCCCAAAGAACTACCACAGCCAAGTTTGTTTTCTAAAATCTCCTGTTCCTCTATTTCAAACGTCCTATCACCTTATTTATATCTTCTTTCATTGGATACCTACTGGCTTTTGGCGAACATTGACCCTTTTCTACATGTCTGCGTTCCAGCAACCTAGCGGGACACTTAACAATAGAGGGAAAACCACACGTTTCCGGCGCTGATGGCACTGTCTCTCTCAACCCTTACTTCCACCTACAGTAACATCCGCTTTCCAGTTTTATTTAACACTATCCTTACTGTTATTGATATTTATTCTCCCTATGATCTTAATTTTATTTTACTACTCAAAACAAACTGTTTCAATAGTCAATACGGATATTTATTCTCAACAATTAGAACGAATTTTTTTAAAGCTTGAGACAGAGATATCCAGCATTCGTTAACCGAAATAAGAGTTTTCCTGCAGCAGGAAAATGCAACACCCCATACTGCACCAACATCCATGACAAAAATTCAGGATTTGGAAGGAGTCGAACTGCTACCCAGCATACAGCCCTGATTTTGCGCCTTCAGATTACCATTATTTCGATCCATTGCCCATTTCATGCGTGGAAGAAATCTGGAAAACATTGAAGCTGTAGAAGTGGGTCTCACCGAATTCTTCGCAACAAAAACCAGAGACAGGTACCGTCGCGGGGTGATAAAACTCATTGAAAGATGGCTAAAGACCATAGAAACTGATGGTCTCTACTTTGAAGAGTACTTTAATTCCTTGTCAGAAAACGTTTCAAATGAAGTTTAAAAATCGACATTACTTATGAGACACCATATACGAGGGCTGATCAACAAAGACTGAGACTGATTTTTTTCACAGATGTTTATTACTCCAATTCAATGTTTACATGATCTTTTTCAAAGTAGTCCCCTCCTACATCAATGCACTTTTTATAGCGTCTCTGCCAGTCCTTGAACACGTGTTGCAGGCCATTCTTGGTCAGGTCCTTGAGAATCGCCTCACTTTTCTTGAGCACTGCTTCAGAGCTCTCAAATCGAATACCCCTAAGCTTTGCCTTTAGTGATGGGAATAAAAAAAGTCACAGGGTGCAAATCGGGGGTGGATGTGTTACACAGGTAATGTTGAATCGAGCCAGAAACTGCATGACTTGATTTGCGACGTGAGGCCGTGCATTGTCATGATGAAGTCGCCACCCAGTCCGAGAAAGCTCTGGTCGTTTCTTTGCAATGTGCTTCCTCAGTGTAGCCAATATTGACGTGTAGTATGCTCTGTAACAGTGGTGTGAGGGGTAACTGCATGCTTGTAAATCATTCCATTACAGTCATAAAATGTGATCACCATCACTTTCCCTGCAGATGGAACAACTTTTGCCTTTTTTGGTGTTGGAGAGCCTGGCGATTTCCACACTGTGCTGGCTTGTTTTCCTTCAGGATCATAATGATGCAGCCATGACTCTTCACCGGTGATAATCGATTTAAAAAATGCATCACCCTGTCTGGTATGCGAAATGTACATAGGGTCTACAAAATAGAGCATTACTACCAACCTACCAATACGAGAGTGCTGCCGCCTACCAACATTATACATAAAAACCCGCTCTTTTCAAATATTTATATTACAGATACGAAACTATCACGGAAGCTACAGGAAAATATCTGTCTCAGTCTTTGTTGATCAGCCCTCGTATAATAATCCCGTGGAGCTACTGCCTGTCCAAGAGCCTTTATCTGCCAACCCGACAGTCAGCCTCACGCTCACGTATGCATGGCAGAGGTAGGCAATCATCCAAGCGAACGAATAGGTGATGCGGCCAACATCAAGCATCTCTCAGCTAGAATGTTGGCTTCCGTGGCCAGAATTGCTACCTATCGTAGCTTCTCTCTCCTCATTCTAGCCCATACGCCACAGTGCAGGAAAAAATAGGAACAGTACAACTACAGTTTCAATTAAAATTAATCAAAGAACTGCCAAAATGTACATATTTGCATTTGCAACTGGTTTTTAAAACGAAAATGCTTTAGTTCGCAATAGTATGTTGCAAATTTTGTCAGTTATTAATCCAGAATCACAAATGACCAGCAAAACTTCTGTTGCAACTTAATTACACTATGTACGGATTTCAAAACCAGATACCGAGGGGAGTCATAGAGGGCGGATATTGCAATGTTTGAAACAATAAGCAGCATTTCGTTGATCAAACAACAAGTTTTGGTGTTTCATTTGTTTGCTGTTTGCATTTCATAATTACTATTGTACCTATACGATTGATTAAAACAGTGATTATTTTATTAATAATTCAATGGCCGTGTTTAAGTTTCAAGCAAAGATACAGACACATTTAGAATGGCTAAGAGTCCAATGGAAGAGTACCACGCCAACGCTCAGGTAATAGTTGCTATTTATTTGATGCAGGGTTTTTAATGCACGATGAGCCATGATTGTGGTATACAAGAGATAATAAAGGGATAACACAAAACCTAAGAGGCATAGACAAGTATTATGAAAAAGGCTACATCTTCCTGCTTTCTTCCCAATAGTCTTAATTTGTCTACTGCTTACCTATGGTAGTAGAATGATACAACTCAAACAGTCTCATTAAGTTGCTTCAGCATAAGCAAACGTTTTATGAAAAAACTCATTGTTACTTTCTCTACTACGTATAGTAATTAGGGGAAGTATTGCATTCCACCTAAAAATTCGATACCGAGATTTCACCGAACACATAAGTTTGAGGCCCTCTGAATAAAAAAATCTGATGCGTTACACTCACATGACTTTCTCTACTCGTGTACAAACTATTTTTACAAACGCTTATTCTCCATATGCTTCATGTTAATCGAGATGTTAATCTTATTGCTAATTTTCTTGTAGGTGCAAGGGGAATTGGTAGGCTTTAAGCGATAGTCAATTTTAGGAGCTGGTTGCTATGTGGAGTATTCCATTCTCTTTGCATTGCCAGGAAAAATGAATAACGAATTCCCATTTGAGAAAAATATAAGTATTGGAAGGATTAAGAGAATAAAAAGCAATATCTTGAAAATGGTTCAGTGAACAAACAAAAAATGTATATGACATAAATTGTGTATTTTAACGCGATCTACATTTTTTGTGTAGTAAAATTTTGTCTATCTCTTATGGTTTACCAGTTATGCAAAAGTCGTTCACAATGAAGAACACTTTTGGAGACATTACCAGAAAATTCCAGATATACATTTTATTTGTCATTAAAGTATCTTAAATATATGATATTTTAATCAAAATCGTTAGAGCCGTTTTTCAGAAAATTAAAATTTTCGAAAAATGTTTCATGTAAAGGGTAATCTGGGGTGGGGGGATTTTCTTGAAAACCTTCGTGTGGTATCTCTGGAAGATACTGAACCTAAATACCAAGTTTGGTGTTCATCCGACTGTTCGTTTCTGAGTATTCTTCATTGTGATCGACTTTTGTATAACTGGTAAACCATAAGAGATAGATAAAATTTTACTACACTAAAACTGTAGATCGCGTTAAAATACACAATTTATGTCATTTACATTTTTGTTGTTGAGTGAACCATTTTCCAGATATTGCTTGTTATTCCCTTAAATTTTCCAATACTTATACTTTTTCTCAAATTCTTTATTCATTTTTATTCGTCCTGGTAATGCAAAGAGAATGGAATACTCCACATAGCAACCAGCTCTTAAAATATTTGACTATAGCTTAAAGCCCAGCATTCCCCTTGCATCTACAAGAAAATTAGCAATAAGATTAACATCTCGATATCTCGATTAACATGGAGCATATGGAGAATAAGCGTTTGTAAAAATAGTTTGTACCGGAGTAGAGAAAGTCATGTGAGTGTAACAAATCAGATTTTTATGTATCAATTGAAGCATAGTTGTAAAAGTGATAGTAGTAGAGGAATTAGTATTGTTGTAACACAAGAGTTTTATATGCTCTTTATTTTATACTGTTTTCAAGGATTTTTTTTTCATTTTATATAAGTATTACATCATTAATTTCCCTTTGAGAATATCGACGGCGTTTTAAACACAGACATGCATTAAAATTATACCTGAAGTCAAAAAATCATTTATCTTAAATAATACTTTATTTTTACTATACGAGACTAGCTTGCCGGTGCTCAGGGGAAATTTACGTGCTTGATTTTATTCTTTGGCACAAAGAGCATTAGGTACGTACGTTCGTTTCACAGGAAGTGATGAAAAAAGTCCCTTTGGCATAGCAGACTGCAGCATAAAGAAAATGTTTCAAAAACTGACATGCTGCCATGAGAGACTTTCTATGCCGTTGACGTTTGTATGTACCGTCCATATATGGAGTGAATGAAAGTATAGCGAATTTTGTTCGTACGCATATGTAAAACCTTGTTGTTGGCAGGTTCCTTTAAGTTACAGAAAATTGTTTTAAACTGTAGTTATACTTCGAACATTTTCTATTTTAGACAATTGTCATAAGACAGGCTGAATTTCGTATGAAGCATTATGTGTGTGAAATGTTACGTACCGGGGTGAGGCCAAAAGGTTTGCAGTTAGATATTAAATTTTAGTTACCCCAGCATATACATTGGAAGGCATAGCATCAGAGGTAGCAAGAGGACCAGAAACCTTAACAACACATTCCAGAGCAGGCGTGGGATGGTTATCACAAAAATTCACAGAATTTCTCATTAATCACATAACCTGTGTTTATTCAATATAACACGGTGCTCCTACATCACACACAAAAGTTAAAAAGGAAGAAATTGAAGGCAGATGCTACACACACACGCTTACATTCACAAAATTTACATACGACCTTCCACACCAGACATTCAACCAGAAGTCACGCTAACACACAGCACACATAGGAATAATCCTCACTTCCCTCCACTCTCCACCGCTAGCTAAGCGGTGGCGAGTTGCCATGCCAAACGAACTTCAAAAAAATTCGAGTCATTTGGAGAATTCAAAGTCGTGTCGGCATTGGCATGGTATCTCAGTTAGTTACAGCAATCGGACTGAAACCGGAAGATCCGTGGTTGAAATCTCGGTTATGGCATTAAAGTTTTCAATTTGGTTCTATCTTTTCATTATTGTTTATTTATCTGAAATAAATACAGACAAGAGTAACCCGACAAGAGACAACAGTAATTAGGAAATAAGCAATTTAGAGCGACATCATCAACAATAGCGACGAGAAGAAGAGAAGCAAGACCTTCAACCTAGCATCCTGGACTTCAATAGCACAATGCTACAATTGACACCATTATCAGACACCACTACAAGCACATATTAAAAAATAAAATAAAAGTATACCATTTCAGTTTAGTAAGAAAATAGTATAACAAAATGGTTGATTTATAATTTTTATATGCGTTTCGCCATTTACTAGGAGTGATCAGAAACTAAGCTTACAAGGCCGGTATTCCTGGAGTTTCGTCCGTTATAGAGAAATCAGTAGTGTGCAGTAATTCTAATTATATGCAGAGTTTCAGCCACCCACCACCTACAGCGCTAGTTGTAGGTAAACACAAATGGCGACTCGTTTGGAAAACGAGTCTCGTGAAATAATCCGCTCCGTTATTCGATTTCGTTTAACCGTGGCTAATTCACCGGCAGCCGGTAAAGATTCACATAGAAACTGTAATGGCTCGTCAGCATGTCAAAGAATGGTATCGAAACTTTTCGGCCGGTAGAGAAAACGTCGCCGACGAAGATTGCAATGGCCTACCCAGAAAGGCATCAATAGAGTTCAACACAGCTCGTGTGCAGGAGCTGATCCAGGATAACAGGGGAACTACATTACGACATGACGGTAGAATTGGGAATGTCGTTCGGAAGCGTTTGTCTCAGTGTTCACGATATTCTGCAGTACCGGAATGTTCGTTCCCGATGGGTTCCACGAAATCTGTCCAACCTAAGGAGAAGCGCATGGGGTCAAGTCTGCAACTTTTGAAACGTTCTCTACAGAATGGAACAATTTTCTTCACCACATTGTCATGGGCGACGAAATATGAATTCACCAGTACACCCCCAGCAGTAAGCGGTCGTCGATGTAGTGGAAACACCCCTCTTCTCCAAAGACAACGAAGCTTAAGGTGACGCCATCCCGGAAAGATGATGGCCACAGTGTTTTGAGACAGCGCGGGTGCCATACTCGTGGAAGTTTTGGAAAGAGGGCACACAGTGACCGCTGACTGATACTGCGACACCTTGACACGATTGCGCCTAGCAATCAGGAGGAAACGGCCAGGACTTCTCACTAAGGGCGTCATCTTCCTTCACAACAACGCGCGACCTGATACAGTCCAGAAGACCAGCACGCTGTTGAAGCAGTTTCGCTGGGAAATCATTGAACACCCTCCCAACAGCCCGGGTCTATTTCCAAGTAAGTTTCACGCTTTTCCTCACTTGAAGGAGCACCTAGGAGGCCGACGATTCGCTTCAGGCAGGAGGTGAAACACTTCACGAAAACTTGGCTGAACACGCAAGGTGTAGCGGGGTTTAATGGGTAATGGGTTGGTTCTTGGTGTTGGGTTTGTTATTCGGAAGGATTGATGTTTCTGCCGGCTACTCAGGTAGAGGAATGTTGGTTGTGGGACTCTTACCTCAAGGAGTGTCGATGGGAGATGAAGGATGTTCACTGTTCTCTCAGATGGCCCGTTTATTGAAGATCCACACCGTTTTCCTCGTCAGAGTTCCCTTTCACACAAGACGCGATTACTCCTGTCATCCCCTGCTATTGTTTAGGCGCTTTACCCTTTCTTAAGTACCTTTAGAAGTTGAAACATATTAGGACGTTAATTTAATGACTTGGTTTTTGTCATTTCCTAGCTATCCTTTTACTCACTTTTACTTCACACTAATTTTCAAATACATAAAGAATTACTTTTACACATCTGCACTGTTTCCCTCTCTGATGTAAAATACTTTGAATTCCTACATCTATCTTGCTATTTCCTGTATGACACGAAGTCATCTACTCTTCCTCAAAGTACGACACGAAGTGACCTTCCCTACCCCAAAGTACGACACGAAGTGATGCATCTTACACACGTCTGAAAATTGCTCTCTGTCATAGTTAATTTTTCTATTTCACGCCTCTTTTCTAGTTTCGATCCCTCTTGTTACTATGCACGTGATTTTTATTAATTCTTATTAGTTATGTATCTAAATTTTTCTCTTTTCCCCATTGGCTTGTTATTTCATCGCCCTGACCTCGTCCGCGTCTGTCATTAATAACTTATGTTCGTTAGACTGAATTTTCTGTGCGCTTGACTGAATTCGGTTTCCGTCCCGTTGTCTTCCCTTCCTGTGAGTTCTACCAAATTTCATAGGACTTAAACGTTTACTAATGTTCTCTTCCTGTACGTTCCTAAGTCTTCAACCTTTTTACAGCTTTCGTCAAGTCTCTTAGTTCTAAAATATGCGTTTTCTACATTTTATTTCACGTTCTGATTATTTATTCATATCTACTATTTACTTTATTTCTCACGTTATGATTTTATTCCCCCCTTTTCTAATCCTTACTCTTCTCTTTTATTCTTCCATCTTATTGGTATTCCCCTCATTATTTTGATTAGATGCTTATTAATATTCCCATTATGGTTATCATTATTATTCCTATTATTCGGGCGGATTTTATCACTTCAAAGGACAGGATTTTTACGAGGAGGGAATATTCAAACTCATCCCATGAAGCAACAGGTGCCTAAACCGACATGGAGACTGTATCAAAACATAACCTAATGTATGTATACTATCAGTTGACTGTATGGAATAAAGTGTACACGTTTCACTTCAGGCTTTATAACCTTAGTTTCTGATCACCCTTCGTACAAAACTTCAACAGGGTGAATATTTAAGGAATGTCTTCCGTGATACAATGGTTAGTATATTAACCTATGGTTCTAAAGCTGCGTATCGAAAACCGGTGGAAGGTAATGGATACCTGCCGGATGTAACAATTGTTGTTATGGTTTCTTTTGGAGGTGACTTCCCTTTAACTATGATGTTTATTTACACATAAAGCACCTTATACTATGAAATGTCACAACCAATGAGACCTAGATACTTCTAAAAGGGAAATCATTGCGGGTACCTATGGCAGGTACTAGTAGAATGTGAAAGGATTGCAGAAAACCTCACTAGAGCTCTAGATATATCCCTATTGAGGCGATTTGTTTGATGATAAATTACTAAGGGGCTACATAAATCTGTATCACTATTATGGTATTATATAAACCAATATAAACTGTATCTTTCATTCTGTTTATCCAAAGGTATTTCCTGCCTGAAGCGCAGACAAGTAATTCATTACTACACTCAGTTTGGGCAGGCTGCCTCGCTGTAACAAATCAGGCAAAACCCGACATGGGCAGGCTATGGGTGTTCCAACTTGCTTGACTGATTTTTTCTTAGTGTGGTATACATCAAAGTAGTATGGGTGTGCCGGAATTTTGGCTCGTGTAATAATAGCATTAACCTTAGAGGAAAAAAAGAGTATTGCTTAACTGAATTTGCGATTCTTCAACACAAATCATTTGTTTGTTTAAGAAACAAGTATTCTTATTGTTACTCATTACAGCACTCTTTACTTTCGATATACAGATGCTTTAAGTAGTTATTTTACAAATAAACTTTCAACCGTTAAAAGTAATTATATAAAAAGGCAACCAGTATATCACACCAAAAATATAATTCTAATACATCCAAACATAATCGTGAATATAGTGTACATGTCAAGATATATTACCTAAGAGCATTTTGTTTTAAACGAATATTTAGTTGAGTATTTAAAAAATGGACACTCACCCTTCCACCTGAAAAAAACTCAACAAAATGCTATGTGGTTTTAGTTTATTAAATCCTGGCAGTAAACATAAGATAAACATAACATCATTTTTCCATGCTGTACTTTTATTCTCTCGTTGGAAGCTACAACCACCCTTTATTACTTTTTGCTCTGTCTCCTTTAGGGTTGCTTTATTCATTTACCTGCAGTTTCTAACCTCACAGCCTGAACTGCAAGAAACGAAGTACACAAACCTACTATGCACACGTTTCCCTTCTTCCGTTTTTTGTTTGTGAATGTATGCGCATTTTAATTAGTATACACCCAAAAGAGATAAATTAATTACAATTTTCTCCAACGCTTACCGACTGTAGTAGAGGACATACTCTATTCTATACAAAATTTAATACCGAGATATTACTGGAAGTATATATTTTCATGTTCCCTGAATTCAAATTAAATAATGCTAGTAAATGTTACGCGTGCTTGTGTGTATTTCCAACTGTCACTTTTCTCAGCGCTCACTGTCTTAAGTCTTATTTAGTTCAACTTCATTGGGGGTTGACTTCGTTCACACTTCACTAAGATAAACTAGTTCAATTCTCCGTCACTTCACTTCCTTTGTGACGTAGTCTCTTCACGCAGGAGTTCACTTCACTCGGGAGTCGAACACAAGATCTGTACAACCCATCGCCCCGCAGAAGTACTCCCTGCATTCAGACAGTCGTCACCAACTGCTCGGAGAATCCCTCTTGTCGCAAGGAAACTCACCCGCCAACTCAACTCGCACTCGACTCGCAATGACTCTATTGACTAACTCACGCGAGAGCGCTCGCGTATATAGTCAGTGGATCTTTCCACAAGGATCTCGAATGTTCCAGAACTATTTCAACAGACTTTTTGAGGATGGGAAAAAGAAGCTTCCAGATGGTTCTAGTTGTCTGCCGATAGCACGTTCGCTGTTTACGCTGGCGAGCAGCCGTTATCGTTGTTTATACTGACCGCTCGGCGCCGACCTTCAGATAACCTTGGGCCATAGCCGCTGCATCACATAAATAAAAACCCCAAAGCTGGATAATGCCACACTTGTCAGGTAAGTCCAGCGTGTTTTAAGGATGCGACGTGAAGACGTTTATGAAGTTTCTCCATCACAATCTACGCTTTACGTACAAAAAAGATCAATTTTATTGAGAGAAAATATGAATATGATTAAAATATCAGGAATTTGTTTGACATACTGGCACGAAGAATAAAATATATACATTGAATTTTCTGTGAATCCTCGTCAATCTCATTGAATATGTATAATTTTGTATAATTAGGAAACCATAAAAGATAGACAAAAACGCTCATTAAAATAAAACAATTTGTATCAATGTATCCCTAATGTTAACCGTTTTGGAAATATTTGAAAGGGGATATGGTATGCATATATAAGAATTGTACAGTAATAATATAATTAACCAATAAACATGTTAAAGTACTCAACATCCAACATTTGTACAGAGCAAATTGTAAGAAACGGGCGAGCTAGCAAAATTCCAGGAAAAACATAATTCTAAGTAGTGCACACCTTTCACCAAGCCAACGAGCAGGGAACTGGTAATGGTCAGAAGAAATAGAAAGAGACGGAGGTATGGAGCCTGCTTCACAACTCGCCAGGGTGACACGTAAGCGCACGAATTTGGAGCAACATATATTCATACATGTCAAGGTAACGCGGTCTGTGGACCAATGAGAAACATCGTTACATTTTTAAACGCAGAGGTGAGCGTCACTAGGCTCAGGTATATAAGGGCAAACAAGGCCCCAGAGCACTCTCTCTCTTATCTTCTATAATTACGTCGGCACGAAGTGTTACGCTCATAGCGACAGATGCACGTGTGTGTGCAAATGGTGGGAGTGCGTGTGCAGATAGTTAGGCTCCTGACTTATTTAAAGTGGTGGGATTAGAAAAATGGGAAAAGCTAGCCGCCCATAGATATTTAAATTGTTAATAAACTACACTGAGTATGGGAAATGAAGTATATTTTTAATTCACCTCAGCCACGACAACCCTGAGAACCAAGAGTTAGATATATATATATATATATATATATATATATATATATATATATAGGAAGCTAGGAATGGAAAACTCAACAGCTGACGAGGATCCATAGCCGAGGAACAACACTGCAGCAGATAGCATCAACCGAAGGACCGCCGGTTTCTACAAATAGAGCCCAGCAACCGTTTCCCGCTACAAAATCTTTTACGGTGACTATGGAGCAGTAAGTGTTTTCTGAGAATACTAATTTTTACTCTGTGTTTTTGTAAAAATGCAAGGATTATTTTCACATGTTGCGTGTAATTACGTACACATTGTTTAAGTTGAAATAATTTCTAGATGAAAGTGTATCATGAATAGCCTAATGGTGGTAAAACAATTATTGTTTTTAAGCAACGACAACATATATAAGTTAATTATACGGCTTTGCATTGAGCATGTCAAGTTTTATGATGGACATTAGATTTGTTATAAAATTCGTAAATATTTATGAATAATAGTTATTCTAAATTCGAGCCTTCCTCGCTGTCATGTATACCAAAATCACGATAGTTATTATTCTTTGAACAATTCTCTGTTGTTTTCCTATTGTTTATATATGTATGACGCAACTGGGCTAACTCTTCCATTTACATACTTCACTAATAATTTTTCTCTCAAAGTGTTATCCCAGATATTGTTTTTCGTTTGAATCGAAAATAAACCTGTTCTCTAAATATAGGTGTGCCGGTAGCTGCAAAACTGGTGTTTTTGTGCTCAAAAACTTCAAAATAAAACTTATGATTATAAACAAAATTATCACTCATTATAATCATGTAACTGGTCTATCAGGTAAGTTTATTCCTTGCTTCGTTTAACTGTGTTTGGGAGCATCAGCTGTTTTAGTTATCAGGAAGCAGAGGAGAATTAAGCTTTTAATCGCACATGAAGGCAGAGTGTGCTTCTAAAAACTTCAAGGAGAAAGGGATGAGGTGGACACACAGTAAAAACAGATCAGGGGCGGCAAGCAGGGTCCTTAACGTTTCCAAATATTACATCTTGACGTTGGTGGGACTCCTCCCCCTTCCGTACTTCTACTTCTCCCCACGGAGAGGTCTCTCTGAAGCTAGTTCCACACTGAACGCTAGGGCAACAGTTGCATAAAGCAGACTTCACCACTATACGACTCGCCCGCCGTCCACTCGCCTGATCATTCGACCTTTACACATAAGAAGGCAGCGGTTCCCAAACCTCTTGCACACACGACCCCCTTTTCGATAATGGAATTATTGGCGACCCCTCCATTCACTTCGCTGCTTAATCATTAATTTGCAAGTTTTCGCGCACAGTTCAACAACTTAAGTGCGAAGTTAAAGGATAAATTAATTGAGCTTTTTTCAGACCAAAGTTTAAAACTGACTTTCCAGAAGGAAGTTTAGTATCGGTTCTGGCCAGCAAGAATAACAGAATACCCTTGTGTCTGCCGTACTAAACGTGCTTATTCCATTCTGCACCTCATATCTCTGCGAAATTGGATTTTCGTCAATGATGAACATCAAGACTAAATCTAGGAATAGACTGCACTTAGATAGTGGCTTAATAATACGTGCAACTAATATACAGCCAGACATTGAACGATTAATTAATAGCAAACAGGTTCATACTTATCACTAATCATCCTGATGTGCAGTGTACTAACTAATGGTTTACATAAAATTGTACATGTGCATTTACTGTTAAATTGTGGTATTAATACACGTCTTAAATACAACACATGATTATCCTTAAATGTAATATGTAATAGGTGACTAAGTTCCATTTACCCCACTATTATAATAATAATTAACAATAAAATTATTTATTAATAATTCCAAATATCTACTGCGACCCCTAGATAGAATACCGCGGGCCACTTGAGGGTCGCGACCCACAGTTTGGGAACCGCTGTGATAAGGAAATGAACTGACAAGAATTGGGGGACAGGAAAATTGGCGGCATTATATAGTTCACTCCACTATTCGCCTACCAACCGGGGAAAGCTGTGAAAAAGTACACAGAGTGGCTAGACCTACAGGAGTTGATTCCGGGACCACTCGTATGTGAGCCTGTTACCGCGGAGTCATTTCGCTCGGTAGCAGTAACTGTTACTTTGGTTTAGAGATCTGTTTAGAAATAAATATGTACCTTCTACATACAAGGTGGACCATTTAAGTTGATGTACAATAACTCCAAAATTAAGCGTTGTAGAAAGAAATGTCTATGATAAAAGTTGCTTGATATTATCCCCTTAGTTGTGTTTTGTTTGGAAGGCGTATTGATGCTCATTTTAGTGTCAATTTAATTTTTACTTTCGCTACTACGTACAGTAAGTAGGGGAAGTATTGTATTCCACCCAAAAATTCGATACCGAGATTTCACCGGTTTTGAGATGCCCTGTGTGTCTGTGTGTCTGTGAACAGCATAACTCAGAAACGAACAGTCGGCTAAACACCAAACTTGGTATTTAGTTTCACTATCTTCCAGTGATGCGACACGAAGGTTTTCAAGACAATCCCCCACCTCAGATTACCCTTTACATGGAACATTTTTCGAAAAGTTTAATTTTCTCAAAAATGCCTCTAACAAGTTTGATTAAAATATCATATGTTTAAGATATTTTCATGACAAATAAAATGTATATCTCAAATTTTCTGCGAATGTCTCCAAAAGTATTCTTCATTGTGAACGATTTTTGCATAACTGGTAAACCATAAAAGATAGACAAAATTTTACTACATAAAAATGTAGATGGCGTTAAAATACACAATTTATGTCATACACATTTTTCTTGTTGAGTAACCATTTTCGAGATATTGCTTGTTATTCCCTTTAATTTTTCAATACTTATTTTCTCAAATGGGAATTCGTTATTCATTTTTTTGTCTTGGATATGCAAAGAGTATTAATCTGTGGGAAAGGGAATGGTGCTGCACCTAGCAACCAGCTATTAAGAGATATGTCTATGCTTAAAGGCTACTGTATTTCTATATTGCCTTTGCAATACAAAACAAGGGGAGCATAGTAGCGATAGTCAAATATTTTTAAATAGGGATACACATTTTGTATGTTGTTTTCTCATTAGAAGATTGTTTATAAAAAGCTATTAGCTTTTTATGAAGAATAAGGAAACAAAATAAAAAAATCTCTTGTGTTACACTCACATGACTTTCTCTACTCTTGTACAAAATATTTTCCAAACGCTTATTCTCCATCTACTTCATGTTAATCGAGATAAACATTTGCAGACTCTATCTTATTGCTAATTTTCTTGTAGATGTAAGGGTAATATATATTTACAAGGGCAATTTGGAAATACAGTAGCCTTTAAGCACATACAAATCTCTTAATAGCTGGGTGCTAGATGCAGCACCATTCCCTTAGCCACAGATTAATACTCTTTGCATATCCAAGACCAAAAAATGAATAACGAATTCCCATTTGAGAAAATAAGTATTGAAAAATTAAAGGGAATAACAAGCAATATCTCGAAAATGGTTAATTCAAAAAAATGTGTATGACATAAATTGTGTATTTTAGCGCGATCTATATTTTTTGTGTAGTAAAAGTTTGTCTATCTCTTATGGTTTACCAGTTATGCAAAACTCGTTCACAATGAAGAATACTTTTGGAGACATTCCCAGAAAATTCAAGATATACATTTTATTTTTCATGAAAACATCTTAAACATATGATATTTTAATTAAATTCGTTAGAAGCATTTTTGAGAAAATTTAAATTTTCGAAAAATCTTCCATGTAAAGGGTAATCTGGAGTGGGGGGATTTTCTTGAAAACCTTCGTGTCGCATCTCTGGAAGATGCTGAACCAAAATACCAAGTTTGGTGTTTGTCCGACTGTTCGTTTCTGAGTTATGCTGTTCAAAGACAGACACACAAACACACACCATTGACTACATTCTGTGTTCACAGGACGTATTGCCGTTAGTTCAAAATTTTAAGGTTGAAAACAGCATTGACTCTCATCATTTTCCACTGATAATGACTCTAAAAACATCTCGGCTGGTTTCTTATACAAGGGATGAAAGCGCATGCGAAACATTGACGCCATTGTTTAAATATAGATGGAGGGAGGCAGGAAAGGAGATTTTTATTAACACTTTAGAAAACGAAATTATATCTTTTGACGTAGATCAACACAAAGGAACTGAAAGTATACAGAATATAACTAATATTATACAGAAAGCAAGTGCACACATGCTAACAGGAAGGGTTAATGCATCAAACGGCTTAACATCAAATAGTTGGTTCAATGATCAGTGTAAAACAGCGAAGAAAGCAGCGGAATCTGCACTTGTCAAATACAGAAGAGAGGGGGGTGAAGAACGTAGAATTTCTTTTGCAAATCTAAGAAAGTCGTATAGGGAAGTCCTAAAGCAGAGCAAAACAGCTTGGCAGGACGCAAAGGCAGAAGAGGTACGTTAAGTAGTCGAAAATGGGGAAATTGGTGACATGTGGAAAGTTATTAGACCGATTCGAAGACGACGGTCCATTCAGGCAACTATCCCTGCTGGAGAATGGATAAAGCACTTTTAAACAGTCTATGAAGGAGGGGAGTTTAGGATACAATTGAATACTTTGGCCGCTGAAGAGATGACTGGGGCTCCAATTGTGCAAATGCTTGATTATGAAATTAGCCCAGCAGAGGTTGTTCGTGCAATAAAATGTTTAAAAAACGGGAAGGCAGCTGGTATAGAGGGCTTGTCAGCTGAGTTTTTCAAGAGCTCGCTGGAAGTTAATAAAATGGTAGATTTCTATAGAAAAAGCTTCAATAAAGTATTTGAAGGCGGAGAATATCCGGAAGCATGGTAAACCGCCATTATCCAACCTCTTTACAAGGGCAAAGGGAGTTACAGCATTCCAGGAAATTACAGGGGTATCTCGCTGCTCTCTATATTTGGAAAAATTTGCAGTAGAATCTTATATGAAAGAATTAAGTGCTGGGCTAAGACACATCATAGGATTTCTAAATTTCAGGCAGGATTTAGGGAAGGTTTCTCGACTATTGACAATGTCTTTGTTCTGAAAACAATAATTGATGACAATTTGAGAAATAAAGGTGGTAAGGTATATACTGTATTTGTAGATTTTAAAATGGCATTTGATACTGTGGAACGCAGTGCTCTCTAGGAGAAATTAATACGTAAAGGACTTTCGTGGAAAATGATTAGAGCACTTAGGGCAATGTATAAAGAAGTTGAGTTTGTTATCAAGACCGATCAGCACAATACATCAGAATGTAACAAAGCGCAGAGGGGGGTTAAACAGGGTTGTATACTATCTCCGTTACTTTTTAGTTTGTTTATTGATGATGTTGTTAGCGTGATGACGGAGGAAGACATAGATGAACCGACAATCGCAGACCAAACAATACCAATTCTTTTGTACGCGGATGACATTGTAGTTCTTTCTAAAACGATAAAAGGTTTGCAGTCAGGTTTAAACGCTCTTCGGCAATATTGTAGGCAATGGGGTATGGAGGTAAATATTCTTAAAACTAAAACAGTCACCTTTAAAAATGGATATGTGTACGGCCAACATGAAAAATGGACCTATGTGGAGGAAGAAATTCAAAATGTTAAACACTTCGATTACTTAGGAGTAAGGTTTGATATGGGCGGAAAATGGAACAAGAACATGGAGTTTATAAAACACAAAGGGATTGGACAACTTTCTGAAGTATTAAGGATATTGACCCGGGTACCAGATATGTCAGTAAAAACATTACAGACCATGTATGAAGCAATGGTTAGGTCCTCATTGCTATACGGCAGTGAAGTGTGGGGATGGGAGAGGGTGGATAATGTAAATAAAATACAATGCAATTTCTGGAAGCGCATTCTAGGGTTGGGGAGGAGTACTTCAAACTACGTAGTTCTTCGTGAGGTAGGATGCTGGGAAGATGCTGTATTTGCTAAACTAAACGTAGTTAGGTACTGGCTGCGAATAATTAAAGGTGATCAAACAACTCTGAGAGCAATATGTTATCGTCATCAAATGAACAACATAGAGCATCCAAAATGGTGGGCGGCGGGGTTGCAACGCGAATTATCAAAAATTAGCTTAAATGATATCTGGCAAAGGGGTAATGAAAATACACACAGTGCCGTGAGAAAAGTCAAAAGGCGACTATGCGATATAAACAGGCAGAAAATAGAATCTGAATGTAGACAAAGATCAACATTGGAGCTACAAAATGAAATAAAAACTAGGTGGGGTAAGGAAACATATACTTTGGAATTAGGTATAAAACAGAGGACTGGAATAGCATGGCTTAGGTTGGGAGGGTGGAAAGCTCGCAAGATTGTTGATGACGATGGCAGGAGGATTTGCCCATTATGCGGGGAACAAGAAGACTGGACGCATATTTTGGCAGCATGCGTGCAGACGGAGGGTATTAGGAAAAAACTATTACCGGAAGTATTTTTGGCTTCCAACAGACGGAGGACAGCATGCTGGGACATGATTCTAAACAGCCAAAACTGGCCAAGCTTGGTCACATACTTAATGGTAGTACGTGTACTAAGATATAAGGTGTTAATGTAAATTTTCTTTAAATATATGTGGTGCTTGAGTACTTGTGCGCGACTGTGTGTGCGCGTGTGTTTGAGTGTGTGATTCAGAGTGTTTTTTTTCAATTTTATATGTATGTATGTATATAGTGCGGTGATTGTAAAAAAAATAGTTGTTTTCTGGTTGATACTGCAAGTCACGTATACAGACCAGGTATTTTTCTAGAGAGCATGTACGGTCTTATGACCCATGCGACTGTGTTATGCAATTAGTATAATACTAAGTACTTAATAAATACTACTACTACTACGACTACTACACGGACATGTTTCCAAAAATGCTTTTTTTGGGTTCAGGGGGTCTCAAAACATGTATTTCCGGTGAAATCTCAGTATCGAATTTTTGTGTGGAATACAAATCTTCCCCGACTTACTATACGTAGTAGAGAAAGTAAAAATTTTGGCTCTGAACTACGAAACGGAACACGAACCTCAAATAACCTTCCATGGATGGTGAACCATTCATTGCGCTCTTTGTACATAGCCATTCAGAATTGTGTTGTTGTTTAGGTTGTGTAAGAACAATTGTATACAAATGTCGCTTAGTTTTTTATGAGAAGTGAGAAAACAACTTTAAAAAGGTAGCTTCCTATTAAAAAAATCTGATATGTTACACTGACATGACTTTCTCTACTCTTGTACAAACTATTTTAACAAAAGCTTATTCTCCATATGCTTCATGTTAATCGATATGTTAATCTTATTGCTGATTTTCTTATAGATGCAAGGGGAATATAGTAGACTTTAAGCGATAGTCAAATCTTTTAACAGCTGGTTGCTATGTGGCGCATTCCATTCTCTTTGTATGTCCAGGACATAAAAAAATGAATAACGAATTCCCATTTGAGAAAAAGTATTGGAAAATTTAAGGGAATAACAAACAATAACTCGAAAACAGTTCACTCAACAAAAAAAAGTATATGACATAAATTGTGTAATTTAACGCGATCTAAAAGTTTGTCTCTCTCTTATGGTTTACCAGTTATGCAAAAGTCGTTCACAATGAAGAATACTTTTGGAGACATTCCAAGAAAATTCGAGATATACATTTCATTTGTCAAAAAATATCTTAAACATATGATATTTTAATCAAAATCGTTAGAGCCATTTTTTAGAAAATTAAAAACTTCGAAAAATGTTCCATTTCAAGGGTAATCTGCGGTGGGGGGATTTTCTTGAAAATCTTCGAGTTGCATCTCTGGAAGATACTAAACCTAAATGCCAAGTTTGGTGTTTATCCGACTGTTCGTTTCTGAGTTATGCTGTTCACAGACACACACACGGAGATGTTTCCAAAAATGTTTTTTTTCCGGGGGTCTCAAAACATATTTCCGGTGAAATCTCGGTATCGAATTTTTGGATGGAATACAATACTTCCCCTACTTACTATACGTAGTAGAGAAAGTAAAAAACTAAATCGACTCTAAAATGATCATCACAATGTCCTCCAAATAAAACACGACTAATGAAATTTACTTTGCCCCATAATATCAAGCAACTTTTATTAAAGACATTTCTTTCTACAACGCTTAGTTTTGGAGATATTACACAATCTCAACTTAAATGGCCCACCCTGCATAATTAAGACAGCAGTTGAGTTAATTTTCATGTTTTCCTGCGTCGCTGCAAGCAAACTGAACATTATGCTGTTCTGGAATGTAGAGAGGAAGTTCATTTCAAATTGCTCTCCACTGAGCTGCCGTGGAGCTGCTCCCTTGGTGCCTCCTAACGTTCATTGGATCAGGAATCCCCAACATCTAGATGCACGGACGTTGTAGCTACTTGAGCTATCAAAACTCTGGAACCAAAGAATAGCTCTATGCTATAGCAGTCCAACAAACCGCATTCCTACACTGTAATTCTGCACCTATCTATTAAATATTTCCGCGGTTATTATAGAGAAAGACAATCCTGCAACTTTAACATTATTGTTTGACAGTTTCAACTTTAGTCACAGAAATCTGTGTGGAAGCATTTGATATATTATGCACTATTAGTCAGCACATTGATTTGATGCAAACACATAATGAAACAGAACGCGTGTGCGATTCATGACTAAGTTATAAACAGATTACATTTGGCACAGTAGTGACACATTGTCTCGGTGAAGACACATGAATTTTGCAGAAATGACTGCACAGAGCGCAGCTTACCTGTCAGTCTAGAGCCAGTCCAAACAAACCACATTCCAATCGATGCAGTTTTTGATAGTTCATGAGCCAGCTCTCAGCTGTAAAGGGTCAGATTTGAAACCTACAGAGAACTGTCTCTAGAGTAAACATCAATGAGGCCATTATCTGATTTTCGTTATTATCATAATTATCCGTTAAATAATAACAAAGTCCATTTTAATATCACTAATTGCTCTAAAAGGTCTCTCAAGATTCCTTTCCCCTCATGACCTTTACTCATTTCTTTCTTTAGATCGCGTGTTCTAAAAATGTGCATTCTCAGTTGTGATGTTTATGGTAGAGTTGGAGAACAGAGTTGAAGAAAACATTGGAAGAATTAGGATAAAGGAACAGTCCAGGTTTTTGGATTCGAGTGAGGGAAAGGCAGGAGATAGGGGAAGCATAGGAAACAAAAAAAAATGGATAACAGAAAGATACTTATAGCAATAGAGCAATGTAATAAAAGAGAGAAAGAAAGGTTGGGTTGGATGAAAACGGGAACGATATTTTAAACCGGTTTAAGAGGTAGTGATAAAGGAAATGTGAATTTTGTCATGGTGGGGAGAGTGAAAATCTGGATCAAGAAATATAATAATATGAAGGGTGATTTAGTCGCACTGAAAACCTTAACAAGCAAGCAGGAAGGAAGAAATAGAAAAATAGGAGACTTTTTTTAGTAAAAATGAAAGAGAAATGGGTGAGGAAATTTAAAAAGAAGAAGAACGAGAGGGAGGAGGGTAGGTAAGATAAAATGAATTAAATTGTAATGAGGCTTTAGCTAAGAGAAGTAAAGGTTTCATAGCAGTGTTGAAGGCCAGGGAGCTACACTGGCTTTGCAACACAAAGTAGGGTACCAGACATGTACATAATGAAGTAGAAGCACGAAAATAAACGTAATAAATTTGTAAAATTGTGACTTTGGAATCTGTGCAATAAACTAAATAATACGTGTTTATGGTACTGTAGACATGTTGTATTATATAATAGTTTTTAGCCAAGTAAATATTTGTATAAATCAAACTTAAATTATTTGTATATATGTATCCATCAATATCATAACCTATGCTTGTGTTAAATCAAATAAGTGTATTTCCCTTGCTGTGTTCTTGAGTGTTCCACCCACACACATATATTGGAATTGATGAACTCTCTTCACAGACCAAGTGGAATGGATCAGGCGGCAATTCTTGTGGACCGTGGTTCTATTCCCGATGCCGCACACTCTAATCAGAATTTTCGTGGTTTTTCTCTGGTCCTCTGCTGAGCTGGTGTATTCTACTACGATTACTCCTTTCCCTCCATTTCCTATCATTTCATCTCTCTCCTTTTCACCATTCAGGAAGTGTCTACGGATTCCATAGTGCAGCTAGCGTCGGGCAGACAGCATGGTTGCTGCGCTTTGTAAAGGTTTTCTTCCCGTAAAATGCCATGGTGCGCTGGCTCGCTTGCTAGGGTCGCTTCGTCACCTCTCACGGGATTCTTCGCCTCTGCTGATGACGGCGGGTGTTTCAGCTTGGACATATTAGAGACTTCCGTGCGTCTTTGTGGACCTCCAGCGGCTCCTAACTACATCCCTGCCTCCCGGGGGTGTAGTTACAATATATCTAATTGGTCGCAGTGGCGAGGTGCTGCCCTCCTCCGGTAAATACCTCATACTCGCTTCACAGACATCAAAATGTAATTTACACGCAATATAAGCAAAGCTGCACATAGTGTTTATTTAGGCTGAGTTGCTTTCCATGTCATTATTTTAGTATTTGCCATAGAGATATTCAGATTATAGGTTTTACATATTTAATTAATAAATTTTATACTCTACCCTTAAAAAAATGTTTCTTGTTTCTTGTATTATGAACTAATCTTTATCAGGACACAAACACTCAAAAGCTTTTATCAAAGATTATAAAAACGGGCACCTAGGAATTTCACTACAACGGACAGTTAATTAAACAATCAGACTGTTAATTGAATCTCTAAACAAAATCAGCAAAGCAGTCGATTAAATATGTAGAAGATTTAGGAGATCGAATGAAACAGTGCCTCATTTACTGTGTAATTGTGAAGTTCTCACAGTTATTAGGGTTAAATACTTTAATCAGGAAATCATGCAATTGCAAGCATTTCGGGCTTACTAAGAGACTTGCAGACTTGGCAAAGGAGGCAAACATCTTAGGAAATTAAACGAAGGAAAGCACAATAGGGTGCATAAGGGCATTTATTGACCTCCCTTTCTTTAAAATAAGAAAGTGAGTCAACACTCTAGTAAAATATACAGCAATTAGAGTAAGTATTGCATTCCACCTTAAATTTAGATATGGATATTTCAGTGTAAATATACATGTTTTGATTTCCCTGAATTAAAAACTGTATTTTTTAGAAAAATTGTGTATCTGTGTGTATATGAAAGCACAGCTGAAAACGAAAAGTTGGATAAATAACACACTTGGAGTTTAAGCTCAGGATCTGTCAAGAATAAGACATGAATTTTCAATATAATTCCTCACACCAAGCTTCCCTTGACATGGACAATTCTTCATTATTTTATTTATTTTCTCAAAAATGCTCCCAATGATCTTTATTAAAACACTATGTTTTAAGATATTTCTATGACAAATAAAATATATTTATCTTGAATTTTCTGGGAATAGCCTATGAAGTCGTCTTTATTCTGAATGACTTTTGTGCAACAGGTAAATCGTAAAAGATAGACAAAATTTTACTGCACAGAAAAGGTGAGGATCTCGTAAAAGTGCAAAATTTATGTTAATTTAATAACTTTTTGTGTGGCATTAAGCATTACCTAGATATTCTATGTCACTGATTTGAATTTCAAATACTTCTTTTTTCAAGTAAAATGTAGCTAATCGTTTTGCTCGTGTTCTTGCAAAGCGAATGCAGTTACAACCGAATAGCAACACAATTATTAAAAATCTGACTGTCACTTTGGCGTACTGTATCTTTATTCCAACAACGAAATGTGTAAATTTATAGAGAGACTTTATTTCGACCATCAAGAAGTAGATAGAATATATTGAATAGAGGTAGTCATGTAAATGTAGCACAACATTTTTACTTTCTCTACTACGTATAGTAAGTAGGGAAAGTATTGTATTCCACCCAAAAATTCGATACCGAGATTTTACCGGAAATACATGTTATGAGACCCCTGAATCCAAGAAAAAACATTTTTGGAAATATGTTCGCATGTATGTCTCTGTCTGTGTGTCTGTCTGTCTGTCTGTGAACAGCATAACTCAGAAACGAACAGTCGGATAAACACCAAACTTGGTATTTAGGTTCAGTATCTTCCACAGATGCAACACAAAGGTTTTCAAAAAATTCCCCCATCCCAGATTACCCTTTACATGGAACATTTTTCGAAAATTTTAATTTTCGCAGAAATGGCTCTAACGATTTTGATTAAAATATTAGATATTTAAGGTACTTTCATGACAAAATGTATATCTTGAATTTTCTGGGAATGTCTCCAAAAGTATTCTTCATTGTGAACTGCTTTTGCATAACTGGTAAACCATAAGAGATAGACAAAATGCTACTATACCAAAAATGTAGATCGCGTTAAAATACACAATTTATGTCATATACTTTTTTGTTGAGTGAACCATTTCCGAGATATTGCTTGTTATTCCCTTAAATTTTCCAATACTTATACTTTTTCTCAAATTCGTTATTCATTTTTTTTGTCCTGGCATTGCAAAGAAAATGGAATACTCCACATAGCAACCACCTCTTAAAATATTTGACAATCGCTTAAGGCCTACCAATTCCCCTTGCATCTACAAGAAAATTAGCAATTAGGTTAACATCTCGATATCTCGATTAACATGAGGTAGATGGATAATAAGCGTTTGTAAAATAGTTTGCACAAGAGTAGAGAATGTCATGTGAGTGTAACACATCAGATTTTTTATATAAAGTTGTTGCTTTATATTCAAAGGTATAATCTTAATATGGAATTTCTGGGTGGAATATTAACGGAGGATTTCGAATATAAGCCACGTCTAGTATATGCGCCTACTTAACCTCCGGGAAGAAGGAATGAAGTGAAGGAAACGTAGAGAGGCCAGATCTAATAGGGAAAGACATAGTATAGAGGGTTACTAAGGTTTCTAGATTGTGCAATCAATCAGATCGTCCCCCGACTCCATTTCTATCCGGGTCGGAAGTATTGTAAGGATATAAATAGTGTATCCACCGCAAACGCTGCACATCACCCTCCACTGAACCTAATCGTGATAGAGAGAAGGGAGAGCATTCTCTTAGCGACTACAAAAATAGCCTTATTCTGAGTAGTTGGACACCTCAGTTCGAAACCGCGGCCTCAGAAGCAATATCGCTCGTTGAACGATATACAATGATTCTGTAAACAATAGGTAAAATAAACAACTTTATTCTGTATGTTGAAATCATCTATACTATTACCTGCTTAATATAGTGTGGTGCTATAAAGGTGTCCCGCTGAAGTGATTTCAGTTGTTAATAACTATATTAATAAGGACATCGCAATGGCCAGGTACTAGATATACGCAGTTCACGCTTCAACTGTTCGTGTGATAGATCGAAATATTTACTCCATTAGTGCCACTACAGTAAATTCAATTTGTATCCCTGGAAACTCTCATGTGAAATGTCCATGACATCTGGTTACTTTCTCTACTACATATAGTAAGTAGGGAAAGTGTTGTATTCCATCCAAAAATTCGATACCGAGATTTCACCGCAAATACATGTTTTGAGGCCCCATGAATACAAAAAGAGCATTTTTAGAAATAACGAAAAGTCGGATAAATACCTAACTTGGTATTTAGTTTGAGTACCTTCCAAAAATGCCACACGAAGCTTATCAAGAAAATTCTCCCACTCCCAACTACCCTTTACATGGAATATTTTTTCGAAAATTTTGATCTTCAAAAAATTGCTCTAACGATTTGGATTACAATACCATATATTAAAGATATTTACATGAAAAATAAATGTATGTCTTGAATTTTCTGGGGGTAGTCTATGAAGTTCTCTACATTCGAAAGGAATTTTGTATAAATGGCAAACGTTGGGCGATAGACGAAAACGTACTACACAAAAAATGTAGATCTCCTTAAAACGCACAGTTTACTTTAAGTAAGCTATTTGTGGCATAAGTTCTTTCTAAGATAGTAAACGTTATAATTGTTCAATACTTGTCTTTTTTTAGTCTCATCGATTGCCAGTTGTTTCTCGCGATTGCATGGAAATTGCATAGAATTTAAGGCCGGCACATAGCGTCCAACATCTGACTGTCGCTGTTCTGTTTAATGTGGCTATTTCTGCAAAGGTTTATTTGGATTAAAATGTAGTAGAGAGAACAATAAATTTTAGTAAGAATAGTTTGTATACGTGTAATAAGGATGGAGGATAGAGAATGTTATGTGGGTGTATCACATTAGATTTTTTACTAATGCATCCTGCTAAGGGAAATATGTTCTTTATGTGATATTCGCACACTATCTTCTAATCACTGTGTCACGGGTATACCATAATAGAGTATATTGTTCATAAGAAATTATTCTTCTGTGAACTTTACAATAATCAGGATAAATTGATTGTCTAGCACAGTGGTGGCGAAAGCGCGACTCGCGAAGCACTGTGACTCACGGGCGCAACTTCTTTTCTAGCCGTCTATTCATTTGTTTCCCATGCGCTACTGAGTGGTGTAGTGCGGGTTGCATATTTTATGACTCGGGAGAAAAAGGCATTTTCACCACCCTTGGTCTAGCAAATGATTTTAAATAACGTAGTATAGACTTAGTTTATGCAAGTTGCAAGACAAACCCAAATGTTTATTACATTCGTCAATTTATGTTCTAATAAGCCCATAGGGTAAACACAAGACACCTTTTAGTTCAAGGAGGGTAGGTTTATGGGTAGGGGTAGGATAGACAACAGAGGAGGACACTCGCGCTCTGCAACCTACAGGAGATCTATTGTGGCCAACATCCCAGGATGAAGGGATGAAGTGAATGAACCACAGGAGGCTACGAACTGCAGGCAGGCAGAGACGCGCGGAAGTTCCTGGCTCGAAGGCCCATCCCACTACTGAGTTGCCCAGAGAGGGTGGTGATCAAACCAGACAGCACTCTAGTGTTCACAGTGAATATTCTTTCCTTGGGACATGCATCCGCACCATTTGTCCGGCACCGCCTTACGCCACGAAACTTAGAGGCACACCTGAAGCATGAAAAGGAAACGGAATGAAAGGGAAATCGTGGTAGATGAGGAACCACCTCAGCATTCGCCTATCGACCAGGGAAAACCACGAAAATCCAAGGTAGATTGCGCAATCGATATCTCACTAATGCGAGTCGCACATTTTACTGCGGAGCCACCTCGCTCGGTTTAGTTCAAGGGTAGAAAGCTGCGAAAAGTTTCAAAAATTCTGATAAGTAGTGATTTCATTCAGTATGAAATATTATACTGCATTTACTTTGAGTGAAACATGAAAACTAGAAAGAGAGAGCACTATATTCCACAAGACATTTGGTAATCCTTAACTGCCTAATCTCAAAACATTTACTATTGAAACTTACTATTTAAAATCTGAGTTAGGTTGAAACATAAATTTAGAAGAAAACAACCAACACCTGCTTGTAACAATACTAAAGCCAGCGAAGCAAGGATCGCCGAAGATATCAGAATATTTTCCATATTTTACTGCCAAAACCTCAACTGGCAACAACACTATTACAAATCATACTGACAGACTAGGCAGTGATGAGTGATTGTGTCTGGGTTTCTCAGCATTGGGACCGTCATTAGCGCACCCCTCTCCTAGACCGGTCAGGTAGCGTCAAAATGGACATGCTTCAACTTAAACCTCACGTACTGTAGCGTTTTTATGAGGGATGGATAATGGTGCAGACCCAAAATCATTAAAATACCAGTCATTGCAGTAGTGAGGATTTCTGAAGTTAAAATAAATTTTCTTCATTTTGTTTTTTGATATTCATTATCACTAAAATTGCCCCTGAGGTGCAAGCTTTTGCGAATTACTTTTAAACTACACCAAGAAACCTTAAGGTGATAAAACCAATAGAAGTTATTATTTGAAATTTTCAGCAATCAGAAATCACTTTAATTAATTAAAAAAGGTAAAAGCCAAGAAGTATTCTAAATTTTTTTCTCAGTGATAATTCATGTTTTATTTTAAAATCATGTGGTATACTATTAAAACATATTTTTGGAAAACAAAGTTTAAATTTAGTTCCAAGTTTTTGAAAACAGCAGCGCAAGAAAATTTTCCTGTATATTATTAAAAACGCTGAACCTTTCTCGAGAAGTCCAAATTTGGAAGTTTGTTATGGATAATCTCGCTGATAAAGGTCAAACTAATTGTTTAGGAAATACAGAATTTCCCCTTGGGAAATTCTGTATTTAACCGGCGAATGAATGAAATAAGTGAAATGATGCTCAAATGAGCCTGTGATCCATCGAGCTTAGACTTAAATTTATCTTTTAAATATAATGTGAAATCCCGAGGAAAACCTTAATCAGGCAATTCACTTTAACCGAAATTCGAACTCAAGATCTCTTAAGTATGGGACGAGCATATTTTAGCATTTTCTCTTAGTTAAGTTGGCTGCTATGACATTCTAAAATTCAGACAAATACATTCTAGTCACTTTACCTTTTCTTAAAACTGAGGCAGTATTTTTAACACCTAAATGATCACAGTCAAATTATATAATAAAAAATATAACAGCCCGCCTTAAAGCCATATGTGTATGTAACAATATATAAAACGTGTATATTACAGTCATTTTATATGTTTATACTATTGTATACATGTGTAATAATGTTATCTGAATGCATTACGCAATTTAATAATGTAGGAGCTGTGAGAACAATAGGTTAAAAGTTGCTAACAATGCGGTAACCTAGAGGCAATAATGAGTAAGAAAGTGTCATAATGCTACAGTCATTCTTGGAGCAACAATAATGTAATTTTTGGTACAGTTTATAAAATAGCCAATCAACAACCAGAAAAAAGCTCAAGTTAAATAAAAGTATTCTATTTGACTAGGAATAGCCAATCAGAGACTTTAAATACAGAAATTTACAAATTTAAGGGGTAGAAATCAGATCAGTTGCTTGTAGACAGCGCTCATAACTGGACGCGTTGCTTGTAGACAGTGTTTCCAACCGGACGCGAGATGTGTCCTCGAGAAATTTAATATGTATTTTGTGTGAGACAAAAATAGTTTACGTGTTAAAAAGTGGAAGTAATTACTAAAAACATCTCACAGCTCTCTCTTTCTCTATATCAGTGAAGTGTTATTTAAATCGTGTCAGGAATTAATAAAAAGGAGTGGATTAAAAATTATAATCCGTGTGAGCCTACATTCTTCAGCCGCACCACGCCTTGCAAAGAAATCCATGTCTCTAACAATAATACTGACGTAGCCGAGGAAAACATAAATATATAACATTTAAAGAAACAGTCAAATTACAAAGTTAATATTTTTTTTAACATTGTTTTGGGCAAAGGCTACCGGAAAGTACATTTGGGGCAAAGGCCACCGGAAAGTACATTTGGGGCGAAGTTGCCGGGAACTTTTCATCATGCGTGCGGTTGTAACTACAGCAGGATCGATGGATTTGTGCCGGTGAAGACTGGGTGCGCAATCGTTTAGAGCCCAGTTGCCGAGCCTATGTTCTCGGTCATGCGCAGTATACTGAAATGGCCAGTATCGTGGAGAGCTTTGACCGTGCAACATCCGTCTTCTACCGCTTCGGTGCCAGCACGTTAAGTTTTACAAGTTTTAGAAAGTGATTATTAATCGTATTCGTGATTAGTGTTTTGTGTATGTGTGTGCGCGTGTATATGTATTTGCTTATTTAGACTAAAATGCCTCCCATTCAAAGCAAACTTGGTGGAAAAACACTGCACAGCCAAACACGTGAAGTTGTTAATAACATCCATTTCTTCATGAAACGGGAAGCAGCTTCTGGCGATATTCTAATTCCATTGAAGAAAGTGCAAGGGAGGGTGAGTGCAGCAACAAAAGTATCCGAGAGGACAATACGTAAAATAATTAAAGAAGGGGAGGAACATGTGAGGAACAGGGAACCTCCTTTGGGACACCTGGAAAGGTACATCGTGTACCAAAATGGATCACAGACATTGATGACTTTGATAGGTGTGTGATTCGGCAAACAATTTACAATTTTTATATTCAGGAGAAAACCGTGCCCACTGTCAGAAATCTGCTCCTGAAGCTTAAGGATTCCATTAACCTTAAAGGGGGAAGCACTAGTTTAAATATTATCTTACGTGACATGGGTTTCGCGTGGAAGAAAACAAGGAACAATAAGGTCTTGCTACAGGAGAGACATGAAATAAGAGATTGGCGCGTGTCATATTTGGGTGCCATTAAAAAGTTTAGAGACGAAGTGCAATACATTGTTCTGTGAGCAGCGCGATCTCGCACCCGCCCGTAGCAGCCGTCATTCTAGGAATGAACAACAATACGGTGAGTCACATGATAGTATACTACTTAGTTATTCTTTTGCCGGTTTATTTTCCCGGGTTTTCTGTTTTACTGTTTGTTTACCGTTTCCATACACCACATTTACAAAGAGCTGCCTGGCATTAGACATAGACTCGCTTCAGTGCGCGAGGAAACAAGGTCACCGGCACAAAACCATCGTTTCTGCTGTACTTCAAGTTCGGCTCCCCAACAGTTGAAAAACAACACAACTCCTACTTCAAATTGGCTTTCCATACGTGAAGCAACAACCTTCTTCAAATTGGCTCCCAAAGCGTGGGGCAAATAACGTAAAGACAATAACTTCTTCAAATCATCCGTATGCGTGCACTGCTCCTGGAAAATTTTCCAAAATAAAATGTAGAGCAATAATGCTCAAACATAATGGAATTTCATTTTAAAGCACCAGATGAACATGCTACTAGTAAAAGCATAATTAATTCTGTTTTTAACGTTATTTTAGGAAAGAATGTTGAGTTCGGTGTTTGTAATTATCATTTAAATGCAGAAACTAGAAAATAGACTCTTTGTCAGAATGTTCGGCTTATGGTCTGTCACCTTAACACTGACAACACGAATAAAATCGCTGCATCACCTCGTACTTATAAGTGCGCGGATTGTGTTGTATTAAAAGGCAATGTTTTTGGTACTACATTATGACATCAATAATCTGGAGATACTGTCTAATGAGTTATATTTGGGTGTACACTTTTTCAAGTACATAAACCTCTAAGGTATTTTCCTACTATTCTTTTTATCTGGTTTTTGAGTAGCTCAAGAATACGTAATCTATTCCAGAATCTACATAATATCTCTCTTGAAGTTAAGATCACAGCCCTTTTAATTTTTGTATAATGGTAATAAGAATAATTAAATATTCAGGCATAATCCTCCAAATACCACTGACTAAAGCTCTAGTCAATAACATCAGGTATGAGTTACATTCAGAAGAACAAAAGTTATCGTTTATTTGATTTATACTGCCCTTAGATTTTATCTAGTCACGCAACTACTTCACCAAGATAGCGTTTAACGGCGAGGTAATGAACTTTCATTTCTCTGTTATCGGAGTTAAATATGGGAAGAGCTCGTGCCAACAGTTGCCCCATTTTCCTCTATCATCGCACACCTCCAATTAAGGTTAATTGGATGTTTGACATTTTTGATGGCGTTAAAAACTCAGTAATTCGCGTATTGGAAAATGAACAAAGAGAAAGAGCTAAACTCATGTGTTGATGCAATCCATAACTAATTAATTACCCTCGCGTTTCAACAATGTGATCACAAAAAACTTGTTCGTATTAACTTTGTATGCAAAAGCGAGAACTATTACAAACAACAAAGTCTTTCTTAAGCGTTCACCGCTGTACAGAATTGATAGGTACAAATATTCCTTCGGGTACATGGGAGCAAAACATAAAGTATTAAAGCTTTTATGTTTAACCAATACTAGTTTCTATCTAGCACTTATTATTGACTTGAAACAAATGCCAAAAAACAAGCATGATCGATGCTATACTTAAAACCACTCTAAATAAATTGTACTAAAATTCATGTAAACAAGTAAAGTGGGGTAACACAATGTAATTGTATTAGCGACTGATCTCTAGAGGGAGGGGTGCGTGAGAAATGTGTTTCTTATAGTGCTGAAACGTACAGCAGCTATAATGTTTTAGACAAACGTTCGACACGAGGACTAAAATTACTGCCATCAGAAGGATAATATTTCTATGTATTTGTCAAGTTGAATATGTACTTTTAGCCATAACTATTTAGGTACAATGATGGTGTATATAGTTTATTATTACTTAATAATATCTAGTGTGGTACTGGTAGTCATAAACGTAAAGCAAACAATTTAACGATATTTTTTGTTTAGCACGGTAATAATAGTAATAATAATAATAATAATAATAATAATAATAATAATAATAATAATAATAATAAATACATGCATAAAGTAGTATCCTTCTTTGTATCTTTTTCCACCAACAAGATTCAGTTCCTTGCAGTATGTTGCACACTTAATCATACCTTTCAGCGTTATATTCTTATTCGATGATAACATTACTTTTATATTCCATTTCTATGTCCACTTAAGAAGAAATTTTTGGCATCAATATTTTAACTGCATTTTAACGTTACAGGTAACTCATTTAATCACCCGCTCCTCCTTCCACGAGGTCGAGTTGCTTATCATTATACGGGCTATTCTGTTTACACCAATCAGAGTAGAATTCATTAAGAAAAAAGCTATTAGCCTATCACTGATCCCTCTTTCGTTTCATACGACTATAATATCGCTCACTTATTCATGAGTGTTTCTTGAATTCTGTTTCAATTCAGCCTTGGAGAGTGGTGATAAGGGTTGGGTGGAATCTAGCTGTTAGGTAAACCTGGAAAACTTATGCAAGAACAGATGGATAAGGTACCTTTATTAGTGTTCAATTATTAAACTTATTATACACATACTTACTGCATGGGTCACTGACCTACATGCACAATTAAGATCTAACACAAATATGTAGAAAAGAAAGAAAATAAAATTAAAACAAGTAATAATCGATAGAGATAAATTGCCTCTGATTAGCTGAGCCAATTTATCTAGCTTCAGCCGGGGAATTGCCAATGTTTTCTCAACATGTCAGTCTCTTTCTAGCTGGACTTAAGACTTATCTTTGAACTTAATTTTTCGCTGACTCACCTAATGTGCGTCCATAAAAGTGGTCATCCCCACCACAAACGGATTCTCCTGCCAGATTCGTCAATCCTTTTTTGTGCTCACCCGCCTCCCTGCCTCTTTAGCCAATGTAATTTTATTTCATTTTCTAGGTTTAGCGAAGGTTTAATTTTATAAACTGACTCAATTTTCTGACGGCTGATGTCTTACTAGTCTTTAATTAGAGCTTCTCCGTATGTTTTTGTGATTTATTTCACCTCTTTGCCATACTCATCCCCTATTTTCCTCAAACCTCTTTCCAGCTCAGGTGTCCCAAAATTACGAGACAGGTTTTCTCGTTAGTATTTGTAACATAAAGGAATGCGTTTACTATATAGGGTAATGGATCAGTTGCGTTTCTTTTGACTCCCAGTTGCTAAATAATAGTGCAAGTAAAAAAATTCAATACGAATTTTCATTAAGCCTAATCTGTCAAACCATTAACACCCAGTGTACATAAAACAGAACAATACATACGATATTCAAGCTTTATATTGCGGTGTAATAAACGGCCTATATTGGTGTGCATAGAATGTGGTCCATAATGGAACGGACCTCTTATGTTGGTACTGACAAAACATAACCACGCCCCCTAACAGCGTAACCATGTCTGTTTTTCAATATAATTCTAGCCACTGGATTGGCAGGGTACTTCACCTCCCCCAAAGATTGGCCGAACTATAGTGTGGTAACGTTACAACTTATACCTTATATTTTCATGCTCCATTATCGCTTTCTTAATGCCTGTTCTCTTATTGCCGTTTAGTAGCGGCAACAACTTTAACCTTCGTCTTCATGTTGTTGATGAAAGTTCTCATATAGAGGTGTTCCCGAATCACCATCCAGTTCTTGAAGTTATACGTCGCATGTCACGCCTGTAAGACTGGTTGCATATTACAGTTTTAAGGGATACACAAAGTATACTCCACTCAGTTACGAGTTGTAGCTCTTTAAGTGCGGTGGTGACCGAGCGGGAGGGCTGTGGCCCGCATTCGGGAGGTTGTGGGTGCGTTTTCCGCGGCCGAACTTCCTGACCCATGGGTTTTTCGGGCGTTTCCACGTGTCACTAGGCGAATGCTGGGAAGGATCACTGTCTTCCCAGAATTTCTCTCTCCTCCATTCCACTCATTTCATCTTCCTCTTTCACGTTACTTGTTCACTCCGCGACTGCGTGTCGGAACGACTGCGGACAGATGCGCAGATGGCTTGCGTGTTGGAACCTCTTCTCGACCCCGTCAAATGGAGGCCGCTCGAGTCTCTGTTGCTAGGTAGAGCCTTCCCCGGGGAGGCTATGAGCCATCTTTCGGTGGCTTAGAAGGGCTGCGTTGAGCGCTCACCTGCTGGGTGCTCAAGCTTGAACTGTTACAGATCTCTGCACGTCTTTAACGCCTGCGTCGGCCGGTTCTGCAGCCTATACGTCACCTGTGGTTCCTTTATCTCTTCCGTTCCTCCCGGGGGAGTATGCACAAAAGATGCCTGTGTGGGTCGAGGTACTAGGTGTACTCTCTGTAGCGCAATACTAATCCTATGTGTAGTGGTGTGTGTGTTCCTCAAAATAGGTTGTGCTGATTAGTAAATATTTTCATTGAATTAAATTAATGATGCACTGAAGATAGCTCAAATGGTTTGCTACGGATGAAAGTTTAAAAATATTATTAACTTTCTAATTTGACTGTTTCTTTAAATATTGCATATTTATGTTTGCCTCGGCTGCGTCAGTATTATTGTTAGAGACATGGATGTCTTGGCAGGGTTGTGGTACGACTTAAGAATGTAGGCTTACACAGATTATAATTTTACTTCACTCATTTTTATTAATGCTTGACACGATTTTAAATAACACTTCACTGATAGAGCTGTAAGATTCTTTTATTAATTACTTGTACTTTTTAACACGTAAACGTATTTTTCGTCTCACACGAATACGTATTATATCTCTCGAGAACGCATCTCGCATCCGGTTACGAACACTGTCTGCAGGCAACTGAATTGATTTCAACCGCCTAAACTTGTAAATTTCTTTATTTCAAGTCTCTGATTGGCAATTACTAATCCAATAGAATACCTTCATTTAACTAAAGCTTTTTCTGGTTGTTGATTGGCTATTTTTATAAACTGTCACTAAAATTACCTTATTGCTCCCAAGAATCACAAGTAGTATTGTTAAACTTTCAAATTCATTATTGCCTCAAGGTTACCTCATTGTTAGCAACTTTTAACCTATTATTCTCACAGCTCCTGCATTATTAAATTACGTAATATATTTAAATAATATTATTGAACATGTATACAATAATATAAGCATATGCAATGACTATTACATATATTTTACAAATTTTTACATACACATATTGCTTTAAGGCGGGCTGTTATTGAATTTATGTATTATATAATTTGACTGAAATCATTTAAGTGTTAAAAACACTGCCTCAAGATTAATAAGACAATCTTTTTCCAATGGTCTAGAAATAGGTACACAATTAGTATAGTAGTGTGTGTTACAGATGTAAAAACCTGCAGACGGGAGCGGGATCTGAACTCGAAACCTCTTCGTTAAAAACCCACCCCTCTAACCACTCGTACACAAAGCACAACTGCGATATGTAGGTTAATGCGCTATTTAAGAGATTATATTCAGATTTCTAATTCATAACAGAGAATCATAACGGAACAATTAATAATAAATTCAGTATGTCGGTTAATCGAAACAACAATCAAAGCTAATTGTTGGTACATTAAATACACTTGCTTTGTACGCAGTGATAGTGTTAGCAGTACTATAAAGCTTGTACATAAAAGAACTGAAGCGGAAGCAAGTAGTCCTACTTAATGTAATGAAACTGCAGTAGAGGTATTTTACCATACCTCATACTGTCATATGGGTTGCGTATTCTAACAAAGTGGACAGCGATTCGACAACATCCTGTATGTAAATGTTATAGCTGTCATTTAGTTTAACGTTACATGCAAATAATTCTCCACCCCTCTTCTATAAGATCGAATGATATTGTAATTGGTTTAGCCATTCTTTATGTACAAAGAGCGCCAAAGATAATCTCACTGCACCTCGCGTCTAAGTCAGAATGTTTACGTTGTAAGTGGCCTTGATAGGGCATAGCCATTTCATTGGTTGCTTTAAGCCATAGTGCAAGGTGCACTACTCCCTCTGCTAAATAGTTGCATCAATAACCACCACAAAGGTTACAAAATGGTGTATAAACGAAATATATGTTTACGCTCTCGATCATATTGGCTAAAATAGAAAGAAGTAGAGTGAGTGTATTCAGTATTCACATTGACCTCTTATCATAATTGGTAGCAATACCTTATCGGTTAGTGCAGGACACGCCTTTGAAAGGGTTAAAAGCTAAGGGAAAACTTGATGAGCTCCCAGGTTAGCGAAATGTAGAATGTGTAGCGTGAGAATATTTTCAAGGGGTGCAAATCAAAGCTAAGAATGGTATTCATTAAATACTTAGCAAGGCTGCACTTTATAAAAAAAATAAACAGAACTGCATTCTCGCAGTGATATCAATGCCTGTTGCTGAATAGAAGCAAATATAACTAAATAATAAATAAAGCAGCATGTTTTCCCGCTAATTCAAACTATAATTGGTTAATATACCTTTACTAACATATTGCTAATGATAGGCGAAAGTATAACCCAATTTTATTGTCCTAATATGTATGTCATATTCGGTAAACCATATACATATTTATCTCTAGCTTCTAAACCTGATCAGTCAATTATAACAAAACAGTAATTTGCATTTAGTAAACGAATATCATCTTCTGCGGATGTTTTACCGGGAGTGCCCACTTTCTGACGAGTATGTAGGCCGTCTTCCCCACTTTTCTGGAATATTTTTATCCAGTAATTTACTATAAAACACTTTTATGCAGTGCCGTTGCAATTGCGGCCAGCCTCCCACATACCCAAGTTACGTCCACGAGTAATTTCGCTAGTATACGGCATGACTGGCTCCCAGACAATAAACATTTTTGGTTTCAGTAACACCAGAAAAAGCAAAGGCATCAACCTCCCCAATTTTCCTCCTTACTGCTGTGTTATCAAGCCACCACGCTCTGCGATAGGTAAGGTGAAGAACACGCCTAAAAAGACCCCAGAAAATTATGCAAAATCCGCCGAAGATTTTCTTTAGCGCTGTTTGTACCAATTCTAGAAGTGGTATTCGAATCACCCCCTTATTCCACGTAAAATTGGTTACTTAGTATGTTCCTGTATTTCTTTCAGACCAGGTGCCGGATAGGTGGAGTCAAAATTTGGTTACCTTTAAGTGGAAACCTAAAACACTAAGGCAACCTAAAGCACTATGAAAATCTAGGGGAATGGGCCACTTTTTATGCGCGACAGTGTACATATTCGAACATTCAACGCAGATTACAATATTTAGTCAAAGTGTATATTTGTTTGAAATAAACACATAACATAGCTGCTGTCAATGGCTTGAATGTAAACATCTCGCTCTTGAATAAAGACCAATAATTTATGCCCTTGGTAAATAACCATTTGCTGTAATGACTTATTGAAAGAATAACTACCATGCAATTTATGTTTACTTTATTCATTACTATTCTTTTTTTTGTTTTTGAGAAATCCGCATTTTCGTAGCCCGTTCTTAAAAAAAAGAGATAGACTCATTGTCCTATCTTATTTCTATCAGGGTTCTGCTCTTTAAAATGCAACAGGGAAAATGCTTTTGACTCACTCTTTCCACGCACATCAAAGCAACTCCATCTCTTTCTGACGCTTACGTGTCCTCTTTTAGGAGAATGGCATCTATTATTCCTCTTAAAGCTTAAATAAGATTTGTTTGTCACTTTCATCTTTCATGCCTTTATAGAATTTCTCCTTCATATGTCGCACCAACAATGGTTACACCATCTAAGAATATGAATCAGAGACAACGTCAAAAACTGAAACGCGTTCCGAAAATATGACCTTAGCTTCTCCTAGTTGAGTTATTGGTGTTACTGGAAGAAGAATGAAAAATCTGATGTGTTACACTCACATGACTTTCTCTACTCTTGTACAAACTATTTTTACAAACACTTACTCTCCATCTACTTCATGTTAATCTTATTGCTAATTTTCTTGTAGGTGCAAGGGGAATATGGTAGTATTTAAGCGATAGTCAAATCTTTTAAGAGCTGGTTGCAATGTGGCGCATTCCATTCTCTTTGCATGTCCAGTACGTAAAAAAACGAATAACGAATTCCCATTTGAGAAAAAGTGTAGGTATCTGAAAATTAAAACAAATAACAAGAGAAATGGTTCACTCCACAAAAAAAATAAAAAAAATGTATATGACATAAACTGTGTGTTTTAACGAGCTCAACATGTTTTGTGTAGAAAACGTTGTCTATTTGTTACGTTTTATCAGCTATGCAAAAGCCATTCAGAAAGAAGAGGGCTCTTGGTGAAATTCCCAGAAAATGTAGGACATACATTTTATTTGTTATGAAAATATTTTAAATACATAATATTTTAATCAAAATCGTTACAGCCATTTGAGAAAATCAAAATTTTTGAAAAATACTCCATGAAAATGGTAGTCTAGGGTGTAGGGAATTTAATTTAAAACCTTCGTGTCCATCTTTTAAAGATACTGAACCTAAATACCAAGTTTGGCATTTATCCAATTTTTCGTTTTTGCGTTTTGCTGTTCACAGACACACGCACGCGTGCGCGGAACTTTATTCTAAAAATGCTTTTTCTGGATTCAGAGGGCTTCAAAACGTATATTTCCGGTGAAATCTCGAAATCTAATTGTTGTGTGCAATACAGTACTTCCCCTAATTACTATACGTAACAGAAAAAGTAAAAAGAGATATGAAAAGAATAGTATATAGAGATCGTGTGATTACACCTTAGACTTTTCTATTTACTTCTTTATGTTTACTTTCTCTACTACGTATAGTAAGTAGGGAAAGCATTGTATTCCACCCAAAAATTAGATATCGAGATTTCTCGGGAAATACATGTTTTGAGGTGTCCTGAATCTAAATAACGCATTTTTTTGGAAACATGTCCGAATGTGTTTGTGTATCTGTCTGTCAACAGCATAACTCAAAAACAAAAAGCCGGATAATTACCAAACTTGGTACCTGAGTTTAGTATCTTCCAAGGATGCGAGACGAAGATTTTAAGGAAAATCCCACACCCTAACCTACCCTTTGCATGACACATTTTTAGGAAATTTTTATTTTCTCAAAAATGGCTGTAACGATTTTTATTAAAATATCATATGTTTAAAATATTTTCATGGCAAATGAGATGTGCACTTTGAATTTTCAGGAATGTCCCGAAAAGTCCTCCTCATTCTGAATGACTTTGGCATAACTGGTAAACCATAAGAGACAGACAAAATCCTACTACACAAAAAATGTAGATCTGGTTGAAACATACAGTTTATGTCATATAGATTTTGTTTTGGAGTGATCCATTTTCGAGATATTCCTTGTTATTTGTTTGAATACTTATGCGTTTTCTCAAATGGGAATTCGTTATTCGTTTGTTATGTCCTGAATTTGCAAAGAGAATGGAATGCACCACATTGCAACCAGCTCTTAAAAGATTTGACTATCGCTTAAAGCCTATCATATTACCCTTGTACCTGTAATAAAATTAGCAATAAGATTAACACCTGGTCATCTCGATTAACACGAAGTAGATGTTGAATAAGCTTTGTAAAAATAACTTGTACAATAGTAGAGAAAGTCATGCGAGTCCAACACATCAGATTTTTTGCTATATACACTATGTGATCAAAAGTATCCCCACAAACATACGTTTTTCATCTTAGGTGTTGGTGCTGCCACCTACTGCCTGGTACTCATTATCCGCGACCTCAGTAGTCATTAGACATCGTGAAACAGCAGAATGAGACGCTCCGTGGAACTCACGGACTTCGAACGTGGTCAGGTGATTGGGTGTCACTTGTGTCAGAAGTCTGCACGCGATATTTCCACACTCCTAATTATCCCTAGCTCCACTGTTTCTAATGTGATAGTGAAGTGAAAGCGTGAAGGGACATGTACAGCACAAAAGCGTACAGGCCGATCTTGTCTGTTGACTGACAGAGACCCCCGACATTTGAAGAGGGTCGTAAAGAGTAATAGGCAGACATCTATCCAGACCATCGCACAGGAACTCCAAACTGCATCAGGATCCACTCCAAGTACATGACAGTTATGCGTGAGGTGAGAAACCTTGGATTACATGGTCGAGCGGCTGCTCATAAGCCACACATCACGTAGGAAAATGCCAAACGACGCCTCGCTTGGTGTAAGGAGCGTCCACATTACACGATTGAACAGTGGAAAAACGTTGTGTGGAGTGACGAATCACGGTACACAATGTGGCGATCCGATGGCAGGGTGTGGGTATGGCGAATGCCCGGTGAACGTCATCTGCCAGTGTGTGTAGTGCCAACAGTGAAATTAGGAGTTGGTGGTGTTATGGTGTGGTCGTGTTTTTCCTGGAGAGGACTTGCACCACTTGTTGTTTTGCGTGGCGCAGACCTACATTGATATTTTAAGCACCTACTTGCTTCCCACTGTTGAAGAGCAATTCGGGGATGGCGATTGCATCTTTCAACACGATCGAGCACCTGTTCATACTGCACGGGCTGTGGCGGAGTGGGTACTCGACAATAACTTCCCTGTAATGGAGTGGTCTGCACAGAGTCCTGATTTGAATGCTATAGACACCTTTGGGATGTTTTGGAACGCCGACTTCGTGCCAGGTCTCACCGACCTACATCGATACCTTTCCTCAGTTCCGCACTCCGTGAAGAATGGGCTCTGCCATTCCCCAAGAAACCTTCCAGCACCTGATTGAATGTATGCCTGCGAGAGTGTGATGATAACCTAGTGTAGGTTCCGACAGGCGAACAGTTAGCTCTGCAACTTGAGTACTATCCCAGATTCAGGTAGGCATCCCGCGTGCGCAGTGACTCGCCAGTATTATTAGGAAGCATATCGGGGTCGAGCCGTCGTTCTATCATTAAACTTCGCTAGCGCAAGGATTAGCACAGTTTCGAATATCTCCATGAGCACGATCAGTGTGTTATTCAACTCTGTGCCTTTTCGGACCGGGCTACATTGAGAATTCGGAATCTCTCTAGAGAAGCATCCGTTCGTTGTCAATTGCAGAATGGTGTTTCTAATAGAATGTATCTGGAACACAGCATATCCAATGGAATGTTATCTGGACATTCTGATGATACACGGGGAAACGCGAGAGAATGCAATAAGGGTGACTTACCTCATCTGGTAGTAAGTTATTACAAAAAAGGGACAGTACTAGGTGTTTTGGAAATTCGAGAAACATTGCGTTAAGCTATATAATATTTATTCTAGAATACTGCAGAAGGAATTAAAGTAATACTGTGTGTAGCTTAAAAGTTCACGTTGCAACTAACTGAAGAAATATGACTAAGAGAACGGTGGAGCAAGTGATAAATAAAACAACTAATGGACTGTCTTGACTGGGCGGGGAAAAAATAATATTGAAACTGAAGAGAAAAAGATCCGATGTTACATTCGCACGACTTTCTCTACTACGTTTAGGAACTAGGGGCTATGTTGCATTCTACCCAAAACATAGATATGAAGATATCACCGGAAATACATGTTTGAGGTGCCCTAAATAAAAAAGGCATTTTAGAAAACGGTACATGTGTATGTCTGTATCTGTGTGCTGTGAACAGTACAACTCAAAAACTAAAAGTCAGATAAACACCAAACTTGATATTGAGGTTCCGTTTCTTCCAAAGATGCGACATGAACATTTCAAGAAAACTCCCACCCCAGACTACCCTTTACATGAAGCTTTTTAGAAAATTTTGATTTTCCCAAAAATGGCTCAAAATATTTTGATTAAAACATCATATATTTAAGATATTTTCATAGCAAATGAAATGTATATTATGAATTTTCTGGGAATGTCCCCAAAATCTTCCTCATTCTGAATGACGTTTACATAACTGGTAAACCATAAGAGATAGACAAACTTTTACTACACAAAAAATGTACATATCGTTAAAATACACAATTTATGTCACATACATTTTTTTCTTGAGTGAACCATTTCCGAGATATTGCTTATTATTTGTTTGAATTTTCTAATACTTACACTTTTTCTCAAATGAATTCGTTATTCGTTTTTTTGTTATGTCCTGGACATGCAAAGAGATTTGAATGCTCCACATAGCAACCAGCTCTTAAAAATAGCTTAAAGCCTACCATATTCCCCTTGCACCTACAAGAAATTAGCAATACATGGAGAACAAACGGTTGTAAAAATAGTTTGTACAAGAGTAGAGAAAGGCATGTGATTGCAACACATCACATTTGTTTTTTCCATATGCTTCACAACATTCGAGAAGAAATAGCATCATTGCGCACATTTCGTTGTTGGTACAAAGTGAATACAGGAGGCTGGAACCACAGTTATATCTTTAAAAAGAGGGTCACTTTATTTGACTTTGAAATGGAAAATGAAAGAAGGTGGTCTAGCACTTCAAAAAACTAGTATTGCAAAATGTAGACCAAGGGGAATTAAAATCTCAGAAACGCTTAATGCCAAAAAATGTTCACATAATTTCTATGGCTTCACGGCTGGCGTTATCAATTCCAGTATAAAAAGTGGACCATTTAAGTTGAGACTGTACAATATCTCCAAATCTAAGCGTTGTAGAAAGAAATGTCTTAAATACAAGTTGCTTGATATTATGGAGGAAAATAAATGCATTTAGTCGTGTTTTGTTTGGAGGACGTTATGGTGGTCTTTTAGGGTCAATTTAAGTTTTTAAAATAATACTACATTTTGTATGTTGTTTTCTCATTAGAAAATGGTTTATAAAAAACTGTTCATTCTGTGATGAGGAATGAGGAAACAAAAAAATGTTGGATCGCAATTACGAAATGTAATTTGAACCTCAAATGACCATCCTGGATGGTCCAACTATTCGCTTTGCTCTCGTACACAGCCATTCAGAATTTTGTTATTCACGTTGATGTAAGAACAATTACAAAGTGCTATATTCTTATGTTTAGCTTTTTATGAGGAGTGAGATATAATGGAAAAAGCTCCAGGAATTGCTTCTCTTTTTTTTTCAAAATATCAATTGGAGTAAAATATTTTAAATTTTAGTTTTTATAAATTTCTGTTAATCAAACGGGATGGCTCAGGTGGGAATATCCGTGGTCCGCATTTGGGACGCCCCGGGTTCGTATCCCTGAGCTGACTAATCTGAATCGAAGGTTGCTTCACGGTTTTCCTCGGTCCCAAAGCGAATGCTGGGTAGGATAATTTTATCGGCGAATTTCCCTATAATTACTTTCATCACTATACTTCATTTCTTTCTTCACCGTCATGTGAGACATTGGGTAGATTAACCATCCTGGATATGCTATGATCCAGAGCTTTTTTACTTGTCGTCAGGCTATTGCCCCAAGGCATTGGCTTGTAAATCCCTGGGGGGTATGCAAGTTCTAGAAATAGGAGGGTATTCCGTTAAAGAAGAGAATTTTATTTTAGGAAACATATCATATTTAAAATTATGTAATTCTATGTTTAATTTCTTTTTATTCTATTTTATTTTACGTCGCTTTAACTCCTTCGTCATATCGCAACGGATCTGTTAGTGAATGTCTCTTAGAAAGATATGCGATGACCAGTTAGCCTTCTAGGTCTCATCCCTGTAACCCCTGCTTCATGCTGTGCAGATGGCATTAGGTTGCCGTCCAGTCTAACTGCCGCCCTCACACGGAAAGGCGGACAGTTAGCCTTCAAGGTCTCATCCCTGTAACCCCTGCTTAATGCCGTGCAGATGGCATTAGAGTGCCGTCCATTCTAGCCGCCGCCCTCACACAGAAAGGCGTACAGTTAGCCTTCAAGGTCTCATCCCTTTAACCCCTGCTCCATGCCGTGCAGATGGCGTTAGGGTGCCGTCCAGTCTAACCGCCGCCCTCACACAGAAAGGCGGACAGTTGGCCTTCAAGGTCTCATCCTTGTAACCCCTGCTCCATGCCGTGCAGATGGCGTTAGGGTGCCGTCCAGTCTAACCGCCGCCCTCACACAGAAAGGCGTACAGTTAGCCTTCAAGGTCTCATCCCTGTAACCCCTGCTCCATGCCGTGCAGATGGCGTTAGGGTGCCGTCCAGTCTAACCGCCGCCCTCACACAGAAAGGCGGACAGTTAGCCTTCAAGGTTTCATCCTTGTAACCCCTGCTCCATGCCGTGCAGATGGCGTTAGGGTGCCGTCCAGTCTAACCGCCGCCCTCACACAGAAAGGCGTAGAGTTAGCCTACATGGTCTCATCCCTGTAACCCCTGCTCATGCCGTGCAGATGGCGTTAGGGTGCCGTCCAGTCTAACCGCCGCCCTCACACAGAAAGGCGTACAGTTAGCCTTCAAGGTCTCATCCCTGTAACCCCTGCTCCATGCCGTGCAGATGGCGTTAGGGTGCCGTCCAGTCTAACCGCCGCCCTCACACAGAAAGGCGTACAGTTAGCCTTCAAGGTCTCATCCCTGCAACCCCTGCTCCATGCCGTGCAGATGGCGTTAGGGTGCCGTCCAGTCTAACCGCCGCCCTCACACAGAAAGGCGGACAGTTAGCCTTCAAGGTCTCATCCCTGTAACCCCTGCTCCATGCCGTGCAGATGGCGTTAGGGTGCCGTCCAGTCTAACCGCCGCCCTCACACAGAAAGGCGGACAGCCTTCAAGGTCTCATCCTTGTAATCCCTGCTCCATGCCGTGCAGATGGCGTTAGGGTGACGTCCAGCTTAACTGCTTATATTATCTGTAGATAGATGGCACAGCATTCGCTATTACCACTTATTTTTCATTTTACTATTATTTTAGACTTAAGATGGAACTTTGGGTCGTGTTATTAAAGATCCAATCCGGTATTTACCTTGACGACTGAGGAAAATCACGAAAAAACCTCAGACAGATTGGTTCGGCCCACGGGATTTGAACCCGGAACCTCCCGTATATTTAATTGGTTTCTTTTGATAAGTAATATTTAGAGTTATTCCTAAAAGTGAGCTAAATGTACTGCGCACATTTAAGATAAACTGGATAAAATGTATTATAAAAAGTAGGGGTAAAACTGAAGGAAAAATACAATTTAAGTTATGAGCGTTAACTCTAGCCACCTCTCCTGGTCTTATTTAGTATTATCAAATATATAAGAATAATTGACTAAAATCCTTTATCCTATTACCTGAACCTGTGTTACCTATGAACCGACGGTGCAAGCGCCTCCCAGCTCATCTACTTTCCGCGGGTGAGGATAACGGCCGGTACCCCTGCAGAACAATAGTAGTACGGAACAATAGCCAAAGTAGCCCAATGGAGTTACAAACTTGTGCACTTGTGCTACAGTACAACTTACAAAAACTACCCTTACTCACACTTCCAATCTATAGCCTTCATAAACTGACCAGTCTTGATAGGTACCCTTTAGGTACCAGCGAAAAGTGTAGGCTACTCAAAGGTTTTAAAAATTACCCTCATTCTTCAACTACTTAATTGCACATTTCCACTATGTGATCTATACTGGGTGAATCACCTAAAACTTGCACCACAAATATATCGGAAATGGAAAGTGCTATTGATGTGTAATTTTCACAGCATTAATTGGAGTCAGGAACTCCTACATTTAGCCTATAAACAGATTTTAATAATACTGAGAAAGTGTATTTTTTGAGCAAACATACAATTTTTTAAATGAAACAATGCCTAGTTACATCAACAGAATAAAGGTAGGGTAAATTAGAATGTCAATGTTCTTTGTTGCAGGATTCTAGTTCAAGTGGTTTACGAGAAATCTTATTTTGAAAAGTTTCCTCCCCACAATTGTTTGTCCCATTCAAGCTGCTTAGTTGCTGGGTACGATGTTGTTATATTTGTTTGCATTGTGCTTTCTGATCATTGATTTCATTGCGACTTTCTGGTCAGTTAGTTTGTGACAGTTCAAGCAGTAAGTCGTGAGTGGAAGATGGTGTTTACTAATGCAGAAAAAGCTGACATGCTCATGGTGTATGGAGAGTGTAGAAAGAATGCAGTTCGTTCCTGTACGGTGTATGCGGAAACGTATCCCAATAGACGTCAACCATCTCGGCAATTATTTATCAACCTCTTCAACTAGTTACGTGAATGTGGTACTGTAACACTTAGAAAATGTAACAGAAACGAACAAGTGACTGGAGAAGAGGCAGCAATTAATATTTTGGCTGCCGTTGCAGTAGATCCGCAAATTAGTTCCCGCACAATCGCACGAGGAAGTGGCATAAGTCAGGCAAGTGTACTGCGCATTCTCCATCAACATAGGTTCCATCTCTATCACATCTCTCTCCATCAAGAGCTGCATGGAAACGAGTTTGAGAATCGTGTTAACTTTTGTACATGGGCATTAAGACATGATACTCCAGATTCATCATGTAACTTATTTAGTGATGAGGCAATATTTACTAATCATGGCCAGGTAGACCGCAGAAACATGCACTATTGGTCTGTTGACAATCCCCGTTGGCTTCGTCAGATAACGTGCATAGAGTTTAAACGTGTGGTGTGGGATAGTGAACCATCAGCTCATAGGCCCTTTGTTCATTGAAGGAACAATGAACTCGCACAGGTATCGCAGCCTCCTGGCGCAGATGCTAGAAGACGTTCCTTAACAGACTAGGAGAATCCTGTGGTACCAACATGATGGCTGTCCAGCCCATAGTGCACGAAGTACTACAACTTGTCTTAACGGATTGTTTCCAAATCTTTGGATTGGACGAAGAGGACCTGCACCTTGGCCGGCCCTTAACTGAATCTGACCCCTTTAGACTTTTTTCTGTGGGGAAGGCTGAAAGACACTGTCTACAAGGATGTACATACCAACTACACCAGATGATATGAAACGACGTATTACTGCTGCCTGCTCTGAAATTTCCGCTGAAATGCTAGAACGTGTGCAGCAGTCTTTCCATAGCAGAAGGAAGCGTATTGAAGCTGCTGGTAGTCATTTTGAATACAGCCTTTGAAGGGTTATGTTCTCTTCACTAGTAAAAATCCACAGAAGTATTGTAATTCCCTTGTGTTTTTCTTTAGTTTGTGCTACCACAGGTTGTACAAGTGTCAGTGTGTAATAGCTTCAAAATAAGATTTCTCGTACACAACTTGCACTAGAATCTTGCAACAAATGCCACTGACATTCTGATTTACCCTACCTTTATTCTGTTGATGTAACTAGGCATTTTTCCATTTAAAAAATTATATGTTTGCTCGAAAAATACACTTTCTCCCCTGACTACCAATCAATGCTGTGAAAAATGCACATCAATAGCACTTTCCATTTCCGAAATATTTGCGTTGCAGATAGAACTTACCGAACGGGGTGCCTCAGGTGGCAACGTCTGTGACTCGCATTCGGGAGGTCCCGGGTTCGATTCCGTCGACCGTCCACTTTGACCCATGGGTTTTCCGTGGTTTCTTCGGAATCAGAGGCGAATGTTGGGGTGGTTTCTTTTCTGCCACGATTTCTTTCCGCCGTTTCCCTTTCATCCCATTTCCTTCTCATCTTTCAGGTGTGATTCTAGGTCTCGTGGTGTATGGCGGTGTCAGACGGATGGCGCGGATGCGTGCTCACTGGAAAGAACACTCCCCGTGAACACCGGAGGGTTCCTCGACTTGTGGGTCATTCATCGTCCTCCCTCGGCGGCTCCGGTAGTGACACACAAGTCTGCGAGTTTAGAAATGCTAGGGACATCCGCGCGTCTCTGTAGCCTGGCTACCCACGGCCTGTAACATCCTCTATAGTTTCTTCTCTTCACGTCTTCCTCCTGGAGTGTAGTAGACATAATACATCTCTGTAGGTCGCGGTGACGAGGTGTCCGCCTGCGTTAAACAACCTATAGGTAGCCTTGGAGAGAACTGTACACTTACGCTGTAGGATGCGTCGAATATCTAAGTTACTTAAAATTTCTAAAATAACCGTTGCCCATATTTTCAACCCTTAATGTATACAGGGCACCAAAGAAAATTCTTCGGCGGATTTTGTATCGTTTTCAGGGGTCTTTAGAGGCGTGTCCTTCACCTTACCTATCACAGAGCGTGGTGGCTTGATAACATAGCAATAAGTGGGAAAAGAGTGGAGGTTGATGCCTTTTGCTTTTTCAGGTGTTATTGAAACCAAAACATGTTTATTGTCTCAGAACCAGTCATGCCGCATACTAGCGAAATTACTCGTGGACGTATCTCGGATATGAGAGAGGTGGTCGCACTGTTACAGCAATTGCTACGGCAGTGCATAAAAGTGTTTTATAGTAAATTACTGGATTAAAATATTCTAGGAAAGTGGGGAAGACGGTCTACATACTCGTCAGAAAGTTGGCACTCCCCGTAAAACATATGCAGATGATGATATTCATTTACTAAATGCAAATTACTCTTTTGTTGTGATTAACTGATCATGTTTAGAAACTAGAGATAAATATGTACATGTATGTGGGTTATCGAATATCACATACATATTATGGCAATAAAATTGGGTTATAGTTTTGTCTATAATCCTGTTGTATTCCTATGAACAGCAATATGTTATTAAAGGTGTAATAGTCAATTACTCTATGAATTAGAGGGAAACATGCTGCTTTATTTATACATTATTTAGTTATGTTTACTTCTATGTAGCAACAAGCATTGGTATCACTGTGAGAATACAGTTCTGTTTGTTTCTTGTTATAAAGTACTGCCTTGCTATGTATTTAATGAATGCCATTGAAGCTTCAATTTGCACCCCCTAAAAATCTTCTCACACTATACATTCTACATTTCGTTAACCTGGGCGCTCATCAAGTTTTCCCCTTAGCTTTTAACCCTTTTAAAGGCGTATCCTGCACTAGCCGATAAGGTATGGGCTACCTATCACGATAAGAGGTCTGTATGACAAACTGAATGCACTCACTCTACCTCTTTCTCTTTAAGCCAATATGCCATTTTGTAAACTTTTTTTAGCAGGAGGAGTGGCGCACCCTTGCACCGTGACCTAAGTCAACTAATGATATGGCCATGGCTGCACGTACAACGATAAATAATGCGACATAAACGCGAGGTGCAGTGAGATTTACTTTGGCGCTCTATGTACAAGTTAATACTCCTTAACGTATCTAAACCACAGTAAAATTACATTATAGAGTCTGACAAAGATCACGGGATAGCTTAAATTTTACTAAAGCTACCCAAACGTGGAGTTTGTTGTTTTTAGCTGCCGTCAATTCAATCCTAACTATACAGAACTGAACCGGATGGCCAACCGAGACACTAATTTGTAATCTTACACTATAAGACCAAAGGAAAATTATAAGCTACCTTAAACATAATATCCATACTGGAATTTTCAACTCTTAGATACAAATCTGCACAAACCATGCATGTGCAGTTATGAGTTAGGTCTCAGTGAAAACATTAGGCTACTCACAATGTTTAAAATCTACCCATCCTTATCTAAAGAATGTATCCGTGCATCGCTGGGTAAGGTAGATAGTAGTATATCATATACACAGACAAAGAGGAAAACGGAAAAGAGAAAAAAAAATGTTGGTCTTGCAGAGAAGAACATATCTCAGGAGAAAAATTGATTGACTTATCAAGCTGAAGACTCAAGTCATGGAGTTGGAGAATTCGAAAATTGCACATACTTGGTATTGCAAATCTTTCACCATCAAAGAGTGGTGTACAATAACCAAAACGAAAGCCTTTAACAGATCGTGAAAGGATTTGAAAAATCTAGAGAGTCCACAAATCCGACTTATTGATGGTGCGATGTGAATGAATTACGGAGGTGACCCTAAGGTTCATTCCTATCAAAGCTGTATAAATTAACCTGTAAGGAAATATTTAAATACCAGTTTATTGTATTTTTAATAATATTCAATCAATAACCCATGATGCAATGTCCACTCAGCCTTGGACTGGGAGAATTATTCTCGATTTTATTGTCACTCACCTCCGCTTGATCCAAATCTTCTCCTGGTCAAAGATTGAGTATTCTTCCAGTTCTGAAGCGGACATAATATGGTCGTGTCGTATCAATCTTAGTCCCCTAACATACAGTAGTAAATAAATACGAGGGTTGGGGCATAAGTCATGGCAACTATTTTATTTAGTGAGAATACCGGCGCATTGGAAACTGTGAAATATACACATTACAGGACAAGGTATGAACTACGTGTATGGGCATTAAATATAATGCCAACATTGTACTTCACATATTTATTAAGGTAGTTGACATGACAGTACTGGTTTTATATTTTACACTCATTACAGCACAGCACACGTAACTATTCTAAAGGCGCTTAAAGTAATCTGCAATGTTCAAAACATGTTGCCAATGATGTGAGAGGCACTGAATACCATCTGCGTCACCACGTTCCTCCCCATGAGGGAATTTGATCATCTGTTACTGCACAGCATTTGCAATGTCCTCATTTGTTGAAAACTACTTACCACGTAGTGGTTGCTTTGTAGCTGTAGTAGCCTTCTGACACTCTACTTTATGTGGTCTTGTGATGTCATGAAGAATGATTACTCTCTCCAGCATGATTCCCAATAGCTTCCACCAATTCCCTGTTACATTCTCTGGCAGTTCTCTCATGGAGAAGGACTATATTGATATACAAGTGCTGCTCAACATGAGTTACATCTATCTTGCACAGTGATCACTGGACAACTGATTTTTACATTGATCTCTGTACTTGTACAGGCCATTCCAGTGCCGTCTGTCATTGTCAATACACACTAGGACTCTTTCTTTCCTGTGACATACAATTTTGTACTCAAACAACAATTTGTCACAAAAAACAAAATAGTTGCCATGACTTATGCCCCAACCCTCGTAAATGTTACGAGGCTCGGTGTTAGGAAGATGGTTAGCAGGTAGTCATATTCTGTAAATAAACCCATGTCTATAAACGTTTAGTTTGCGTGCTAGGGTCTCCGAAATATAGAGAAGGAAGTAGGCAATGTGGTTTACGAAAGAGAAAAGCAGTGAAAAAGAAAACTGAAACACTGTGAAAGGGAAAGAATTTCATAAACTACTCAAGATGCTCAAAATGGCTGTTCCCAACTTCAATGCATTTGGTGCATGTGTGTTTGTATGGACGTAAGCGGGCTTTTTCACTAGAACGACTTTTCAATCTTGGAAATGCGGTGTGAGCCAGATAATGTCTGTTGGTAATGCCAGGCAATGCTTTTGATAGAGCCAGCAAGCTTCCCCTGCAATCCTTCGGCTGTCGCCATAGAGGAGAAGCATCTCGATGTACTGCATTTATTTACATGGACATCATTGTTAATTCCTACTCGACGATAGCCAAAATATAGGCAAACAATTTACGTATTATTGTTGTTATTATTAAACAGAATAACAGTGTAAACACTGCCACTGGCTGTAGGTGCTGCATCACAACAGATGGTGCAATACCATTGGCAAATAACACTTAACTCAGAAATGCCACCTCTACTGCTTATCGAGGAGTCTACAGTTTACCTACAATCATCCCTCTTCCCGTTTCGGGGGAGGAATTTAAATTACTTATGGGAAAGAAAAAAAACCTGAACAAAGAATCTACTTTTATTTTTATTCTAGTGCGTAAACAAATATTTCAGAATATAAACCACACTTCACATAGATTATTAACATCATTCATAGGTTAGTTTGTAAGTACCTGAATTGCTTTTCAGGTTAGTCACATAGAAACTGATACCGGCTGGGCGGCATCAAAAGCTTCTGAAGATGAAAACCTTAGGGAGGGAAAAACACTATGACGATCTAAGGAAATTCTATCACTTTTTACTTTCTCTACTACGTATAGTAAGTAGGGGAAGAATTGTATTCCACCCAAAAATTCGATACTCAGATTTCACCGGAAATACATGTTTTGAGGCCTCCTGAATCCAAAAAAGCATTTTGGAAACACGTCCGTGTGTGTGTGTATGAACAGCATAACTCAGAAACGAACAGTCGGATAAACACCAAACTTGGTATTTAGGTTCAGTATCTTCCAGAGATGTGACACGAAGGTTTTCAAGTAAATCCCCCACCCCAGATTACCCCTTACATGGAACATTTTTCTAAAATTTTAATTCTCAAAAACGGCTCTAAGGATTTTTATTAAAATATCATATGCTTGAGATATTTTCATGACAAATGAAATGAATATCTCGAATTTTCTGTGAATGTCTTCAAAAGTATTCTTCATTGTGAGCGACTTTTGCATAACTGGTAAACCATAAGAAATAGACAAACTTTTACTACACAAAAACTGTAGATCGGGTTAAAATACACAATTTATGTTATATACATTTTATTGTTAAGTGAACCATTTTGGAGATAGTGCTTGTTATTCCATTAAATTTTGCAATGCTTATACTTTTTCTGAGATTCGTTATTCATTTTTTTTGTCCTGGTGATGCAAAGAGAATGGAATACTCCACATAGCAACCAGCTCTTAAAATATTTGACGATCGCTTAAAGCCTACCAATTCTCATTGCATCTACAAGAAAATTAGCAATAAGATTTAACATCTCGATATCTGGAATAACATGAAGCATATGGGGAATAAGCGTTTGAAAAAATAGTTTGTACAAGAGTAGAGAAAGTCATGTGAGTGTAACACAACATTTTTAGGCATGTTAGCTAAGCTTCTGACATCACATTCAGCGGTGTGTTGCCCGGGAAATGCAGAAGATTCTCTGCTGCAGAGCATCCCCTAAGGTAACAATTAATAGCAGGCTATGAAGCAAGAGACGGTGTCAGAACCGGAAATAAAATTAACAGCCAGCTCCAAGTTTCCTGTCTCGACATTTTCATAACTCTCTGTCACGATTATTCCGCCGTCTTAGCATACTGATTAATCTACATCCCCTGTCGCAGTAGGGTGTTGCGCTAACGATGGCAACTACTCCATGAGGAAATGTAATTGACGACTTCAAATTGTGTTTCCCGACATTGCAATTATTTGTTACGACTGCGTCAAATGTAAAGTTACGTTCAAGTTCTCTTCACGCTCTTGATCGTAAAGAATGCCATAATTTTAGGGATCTACTTATAAGATCAACATATTGAATGCACATTAAAAAAGTTATGTTTTATGTATTAATTGAATACCATTGTATTACTATCACGTGTATAACACGATTATTTTAAAAGCTGTTGGTGTTTATGCATTTGAATCCTCGTTATTCATAATCTCCAATTTTTATCTTTAATGAAAACCTCTTAGAGATAAGGAAATTAAATTTGCATAAGATTTTTAACTCAAAAACAAAAATAATAAAATAAAATAAAAATTCTGCGTTGGTTGGTTTTCCTTAGATTAAGTTTAAGGATTTTAATTTAAGTGGAGAACTAGCTCTGTTAATTACTTATAATAAAAATGTAGTTAGGTACTAGCTGCGAATTATTAAAGGTGATCAAACAACTCTGAGGGCAATATGTTATCGTCATCAAATTAACAACATAGGGCATCCAAAATGGTGCGCGACGGGGTTACAACGGGAGTTATCAAAAATAGGCTTAAATGATATCTGGCAAAGGTGTAATGAAAATACACACAGTGACGTGAAAAAAGTCAAAAGACGACTGTGTGATATAAACAGACAGAAAAAGATCAACATTGGAGCTACAAAAGGAAATAAAAACTACGTGGGGTAAGGAAACATATATTTTGGAATTAAGTATAAAACAGAGGACGGAAATAGCATGGCTTAGGTTGGGAGAGTGGAAAGCTCGCAAGATTGCTGATGATGATGGCAGGAGGATTTGCCCATTATGCGGGAAACAAGAAGACTGGACGCATATTTTGGTAGCATGCGTGCAGACGGAGAGTATTAGGAAAAATTTATTACCGGAAGTATTTTTGGCTTCCAACAGACGGAGGACAGCATGCTGGGACTTGATTCTAAACAGCCAAAACTGGCCAAGCTTGGGCACATACTTAATGGAAGTACGTGTACTAAGAGATAAGGTGTTAATGTAAATTTTCTTTAAATATATGTGGTTCTTGAGCACGCGTGTGTGTGTGTGTGTGTGTGTGTGTGTGTGTGTGTGTGTGTGTGTGTGTGTTTGCGTGTGTGATTCAGAATGTTTTTCAATTTTATATGAATGTATATAATGTGGCGATTATAAACATAGTTGTTTCTGGTAGATTCTGCAAGTCACGTATACAGACCAGGTATTACTCTAGAGAGCATGTACGGACTTATGACCCATGCGACTTTGTTATGCAATTAATGTAATACTAAGTACTTAATAAATACTACTACTACTTATAATAAAATAATATTTTATTAAGAAAGTAATCACTATACTTAGTTTTCCGTGCAAGTGTTCGTAAGGAGCAACAAAACTTAATAGTAAATGAGAAAATGTTATTTTTTTACAGTTTTTTTAATTCTCACTTCTGAGTTCCCAATATCGCTTCACTGTTTTTAGTAGTTGACTCTTACTAGGACTTCACTTAGTTCGCACTGTCACTTCACTAATGTGAACCATTTCAATTCCCTGTTACGTAACCTCTTCATCCGAACGGTTCACTCGCTGGGGAGTCAAACACAAGACCTCCAATATCACACGGAAGCAACACACTTTGCGCATCACACTAGTAGTCACAGACGCACTCGGAGAACGGCATGTTCGTCCCACTCACTCGCTCACTGACCACTGACTGCCTCACACACCGACTCTTCTTGCGAGAACGCTCGCTTATATATCCAATGAAATCTTCCACAGAACATTCTAGAACTATCTGGGCACACATTCTGCAGACGTTGGGAAAGAAACTTTTAAAGGACTCTGGTTATCTGCCATTAGCCCTTCCAATGTTTACCCTGGGCAAGAGCACGATTTATCTTTGTTTATCTCCGACTTAGTGCCAACCTCCCGATAACTTTGAAGCATAGCCGCCGTGTCACAGAAGGTTACACTAATTTGCAAGAACACCGCAAAATATTATGCTAACAATTTTACTACACTTGAACCAAATGTGAATAAACGTCACTAGCTATTTGACTAGAGTGCATCCTGATCTGTGTGTAAACCATATATAAAATTCATCACACACGCACACTTACGGAATAGTTGGCTTCCAGTGCTGATTTTCTGGTAAGCAAATGTAATTAAAGCAATGTTAATACTAAAATGCTTTATACCTACCTTCTGACCATTCAAAGTATCTTAAATACCTTAATGAATAAGTCAATCAGTTCATTTTGCATTTTGTTATGCGTTTTAATTCCCAATTGTTCTTATTTTAAAGTAATATTTACATAAGTGGATAAGATAAATTATCGGATATTATGAATGAGACTGGTGATACGTTTTAGAATTTAATTTCTGAACATTTCTGAAATGCTGGAAGCTTCGTTTTCACAGTCAGAAATCTGTCAGCAAGTAAAAACGAGTGAACACGAAGGGGTCAGAGAGAGGTAGAGAACAGAGACATGTCAATCACATTCAGTAGAAGTTCTCCGAACAATATAGAATTTTTTTTGCCGTGATAATATAGTTTAGAAACCATGTGCATAGATAAAATAGGGCTATAGCAAGGAGAAAATATTTTATTCCACTAAAAATTCGTTTGTTTTTCCTAATTAGTTTCTACTATAGCGTTTTTACTTTCTCTACTACGTATAGTAAGTAGGAGAAGTATTGTATTCCACCCAAAAATTCGATACCGAGATTTCACCGGAAATATGTGTTTTGAGACGCCCTGAATCCAAAGAAAGCATTTTTGGAAACATGTCCGTGTGTGTGTCTGTGAACAGCATAACTCAGAAACGAACAGTCGGATAAACACCAAACTTGGTATTTAGGTTCGGTATCTTCCGGAGATGCGACACGAAGGTTTTCGAGAAAATCCCCCACTCCCGATTACCCTTTACATGGAACATATTTGGAAAATTTTAATTTCCTCAGAAATGGCTCTAACGATTTTGATTAAAATATCATATATTTAAGATACTTTGATGACAAATAAGATGTATTTCTTGAATTTTCTTGGAATGTCTCCAAAAGTATTCTTCATTGTGAACGACTTTTCCATAACTGGTAAAACATAAGACATAGACAAAATTTTACTACACAAAAAATGTAGATCGCGTTACAATACACAATTTATGTCATATACATGTTTTTTATTGAGTGAACCATTTTCGAAATATTGCTTGTTATTCCCTTAAATTTTCCAATACTTTTACTTTGTCTCAAATGGGAATTCGTTATTCATTTTTCTTGTCCTGGACATGCAAAAAGAATCGAATGCGCCACATAGCAACCAGCGCTTAAAAAATTTGACTATCGCTTAAAACCTACCATATTCCCCTTGCACCTACAAGAAAATTAGCAGTAAGATTAACATCTCGATTAACATGAAGCATATGGAGAATAAGCGTTTGTAAAAATAGTTTGTACAAGAATAGAGAAAGTCATGTGAGTGTAACACATCAGATTTGTTTTTAAATTATCAGTACTTTAAAAACACGTCTAACTTTTGGTCATATCGGGGGCTTTGATTTGCGAAACATCTGATGGTGTTTTTACTTGAAGTGCAAGTTTCTTAATCCTGGTGTTTATTACACATTAACATTCACTCCTACATTGTAATAATTTGTATTTAAGTTCAGTGTCGGTTTTCAAGAAAATCTATCCTAACCACAACTACGCTTTATATGGAAGATCTTTCGAAATGTTTTGTTTTCTGAAAAAATGGATCTAATGATTTTGATTAAAATATCATGTATTAAAGGTATTTGCCTCACAAATAAAACGTTCTATCTTGAACTTTCTGGCAATAGCCTGTGAAGTCCTGTTTATTGGGAAGGAATTTCATATAAGTGGTTTATCTGGTAAACCTTAGCCGATATACGAAAACGTTCTACACAAAAATTTAAACGTCTTTAAAGCACAACTTTGAAATAACTTTTTAGTAGGGTAAGTAATTTCCGAGATATTCGTTCTTAGTGGTTGAATTGTGTTCAATACTTTATCATTATTTTAAAATCCTGTCGAAGTTGTTGCTGTTTCTCTCAATGTGACGATAAAGGTATGAAATTTTAAGACCAGCACATAGCGTTTTGTTTTAAAACATTTGACTGTCCTTTGTATCTACAACGAAATGTATAATTTAGCTATTTTGAGGCAGTATTTTTAACACTTAAATGATTTCAGTCTAATTATATAATATATAAATTCAATAACAACCCGCCTTAAGGCAATATGTGTATGTAACAAGATATAAAAAGTGTATATTGCAGTCATTGTATATGTTTATATTATTGTATACATGTGTAATAATGTTATCTGAATATATTACGTAATTTAATAATGTAGGAGCCTTGAGAATAATAGGTTAAAATTTGCTAACAATGAGGTAACAATGGGGTAACCTTGAGGCAATAATGAGTAAGAAAGTTTAATAATGCTACTAGTCATTCTTGGAGCAACAATAATGTAATTTTTTGTGACATTTTATAGTCAATCAACAACCAGAAAAAAACTTAAGTTAAATAAAAGTATTATATCGGATTAGGAATAGCCAATCAGAGACTTAAAATACAGGAATTTACAAATTTAGGCGGTAGAATTCAATGCAGTTGCTTGTAGATAGCGCTTATAACTGGACGTGTTGGTTGTAGACAGTGTTCCTAACCGGACCCGAGATGCATCCTCAAGAAATTTAATACGTATTCAGTGTGGGACGAAAATTGTTTGTGTTTTTAAAAAGTGCAAGTATTTAATAAAATAATCCTACAGCTCTCTATATCAGTGAAGTTTTATTTAAATCGTGTCAAGGATTAATAAATGTAGCGAAGTAACAATTATAATCTGTGTAAGTCTACATTCATTGTCGCACTACTCCCTGCAAAGAAATCCATGTCTCTAACAATAATACTGACGCAGCCGAGGCAAACATAAATATATAATATTTAAAGAAACAGTCAAATTTCAAAGTTAATATTTTTAAACTTAGGTCGAAGGCTACCGGAAACTTTTTACCATACGTGCGATTATAACTACCCCCAAACGTCGAAATATAATAAATCTTCTTCAAACTTACTTTCCAAAAGTAACGACAATACTACTACAAATTGGCGCCCAACGTGGGGCTAATAAAAAAACGTAAATATAACTTCAATTTCTGCAAACGTTTATCTCTCTTAAAATGAAGTAAACAGAAAAATAACTTTTGTAAGATTAATTTGTATGCCTACTAGTAAACTCTTAAGGTAGTGAAAATCATAAACGTAACGCATCAAAATTTTGTGTCATAGAGTAACATATAAGGAATACCAGAGAAATGGCAGAGAAACCCGTGTGTGATTTTCTCAGTAATATGTATTTTGCTTGTACTCTATGTAGTATGTGGATTTGTGTTACTCCTACGAGTTATCTTGTGTTCTCATGCTGCTCCTTGCAGTCGCTTGTGTTTTTCATCTTATTCCCTCCTTTTCCGATATGTAGGACACAGCTGACGGTACAGAAGTATATCATCCCCTCCGCCGCTAGTTAATTCCGTGCCAATAACAGAAGACAGATTGACGTACCCACCAAACAGGATATTCGTAATGCAACACTCCCTCTGCTGGGACACCTGTTGAACTCCACAACCTGTTGCTTCCGGTCGATATGACGAGGTTTTACCAAGTCCCCTAGGGATATACTGTTACACTATATTCGAAAACAGTAGTACAATTCGTCTTCCGGTTCCATTCTCATTTCCGTCCACAAATTTAATTCATGCAGCTTGTGACTATCAATTTTGATAACCTCTCCGTCTGTTTTTGTTTCTGCACAAAAACTCACCTATCTGGTGTTCATTAATCCGGATTTTGGTTTATCTGGATTAAGGCTTGCTTACCTTTTCACAATGAAAATGCAGTGTCTTTCAAAATCTCGCACACTTTCTGCTACAGCTAAATGGAAGTGTTTTGCAAAATACGCTCCGATTCGTCAAACAGTACATTTTACAAGAATGTTTTTACAGAAATAAACCATTCTTAATGCCCTTGTGATATCATCGCAAACATTTTTAAACGATATCATCAGCTGCTGCAAGACCTGCACTTTATATCAATGATATCTACAACGATGCAGAAATCTCCTGATGGTGGTTCTTGGTATATCAAATGTGGATTACCTTTCACTGTTATCAAGATGTCTAGCTCCTTGCCTTTATTACATGATGGCGGTCTACCATATCATTTGACATCTCTCACATGTCCATGTTTCCTGAGCATATTTAGCATTCTACTTACAGTAGATTGATAAATAGGAGGGCGATCAGGATGTGTTTCATCGAAAATTGCACATCTCCTGTGTAGGTTCCATGTCACCATATTCAATCATTAAAATCTCAGTTTTGTCACTTTCACTTAAAACACTGTTATTCTGTTTTAATTTCTACAAACTTCTACATCAATAATACCAATTCATGTATTTATTTCGTTGCCATTTCAAAGTTTGTTGTATAAAACAATTAATAGCCTGCACAATCGTACACATAAGTAAAACCTTTGAGGTGTACAAAAACTACACTCTGTGATCAAAAGTATCCGCACACCCCCACAAACATATGTTTTTTACTTTCTCTACTACGTATAGTAAGTAGGGGAAGTATTGCATTCCACCCAAAAATTCGATACCGAGATTTCACCGGAAATACACGTTTTGAGACCTCCTGAATCCAAAAAAAGCATTTTTGGAAACATGTCCGTGTGTGTGTCTGTGTGTGTGTGTGTCTGTGTGTGTGTGTCTGTGTGTGTGTGTGTCTGTGAACAGCATAACTCAAAAACGAACAATCGGATAAGCACCAAACTTGGTATTTAGGTTCAGTATCTTCCAGAGATGCGACACGAAGGTTTTCAAGAGAATCCCCCCACCCCAGACTACCCTTTACATGGAAGATTTTTCGAAAATTTTAATTTTCTCAAAAATGGCTCTAACGATTTTGATGAAAATATCATATGTTTAGGGTAATGTCATGACAAATGAAATGTATATCTCGAATTTTCTGGGAATGTCTCCAAAAGTATTCTTCATTGTGAACGACTTTTGCATAACTGGTAAACCATAAGAGATAGACAAAATTTTACTACGCAAAAAATGTAGATCGCGTTAAAATACACAATTGATGTCATATACATTTCTTTTGTTGAGTGAACCGTTTTCGAGATATTGCTTGTTATTTCCTTAAATTTTCCAATACTTATACTTTTTCTCAAATTCGTTATTCATTTTTTTTATGTCCTGGACATGCAAAGAGAATGGAATGCGTCACATAGCAACCAGCGTTAAAATATTTGACTATCGCTTAAAAGCTACCATATTTTCCTTGCATCTACAAGAAAATTACCAATAAGATTGACATCTCGATATCTCGATTAACATGAAGCATATGGAGAATAGGCGTTTGTAAAATTAGGTTGTACAAGAGTAGAGAAAGTTATGTGAGTGTAACACATCAGATTTTTTATCTTAGGTGCATTGTGCTGCCACCTACTGTCTGATACTCATTATCCGCGACCACAGTAGTCATTAGACATCATGAAACAGCAGAATGGGACGCTCCGTGGAAGGTGATTGGGTGTCACTTGTGTCAGAAGTCTGTACGCGAGATTTCCACACTCCTAAACACCTCTAGGTCCACTGTTTCTGATATGATACTGAAGTGGAAACGTGCAGGGACATATACAGCACAAAAACCTACAGGCCGACCTCTTCTGTTGACTAACATATACCGCCGACATTTGAATGGGGTCGTAAAAGTAATAGGCAAACATCTATTCAGGCTATCACACAGGAATCCAAACTGCATCAGGATCCACTCCAAATACTATGACAGTTAGGCGTGAGGTGAGAAACCTTGGATTCTATGGTCGAGCGGCTGCTCATAAACCACACATCACGCAGGAAAATGCTAAACGACGCCTCGCTTGGTGTAAGGAGCGTCAACATTGCACGATTGAACAGTGGCAAAACGTTGTGTGGAGTGATGAATCACGGTACCCAATGTGGCGATCCGATCGCAGGGTGTAGGTATGGCGAATGCCCGGTGAGCGTCATCTGCCAGCGTGTGTAGTGCTAAAAGTGAAAGTCGGAGGTGGTGGAGTTATGGTGTGGTCGTATTTTTCCTGGAGGGGGCTTGCAGCCCTTGTTGTTTTGCGTGGAACGATCACAGCGCAGACCTACATTGATATTTTAAGCACCTTCTTGCTTCCCACTGTTGAAGAGCAATTCGGGGATGGCGACTGCATCTTTCAACACGATCGAGCACCTGTTCATAATTCACGGGCTGTGGCGGAGTGCTTACACGACAATAACATCCCTGTAATGGACTGGCTTGCACAGAGTCCGACTTGAATCCTATAGAACACCTTTGGGATGTTTTGGAACGCCGACTTCGTGCCAGGCCTCACCGACCTAGATCGATACCTCTGCTCAGTTCAGCACTCCGTGAAGAATGGGCTGCCATTTCCCAAGAAACCTTCCAGTACCTGATTGAAAGCATGCCTGCGAGAGTGAACGCTGTCATCAAGGCTAAGGGTGGGCCAACACCATATTGACTTCCAGAATTACCGATGGAGGGCGCCACGAACTTGTACGTTATTTTCAGCCAGGTGTCCGGATACTTTTGATCACGTAGTGTATATGCTTTCATTTAAAAATGTTTCCGATGATGACACACCTTGTAAAACAATGATATTAAGAATGGATTGTTTCTTTGAAAAAGTCTCTTAAAATACACTGTCTTATGTGCCCGATCAGTTGTTTTAAAAACATTTCCATTTAGCAGTAGTAGAAAACCTGCAGGAATTTTGAAGTGTACTGCAGTGAGTCATTTGATGTGTATAGAGTTGTAATGTTGGCATTGTCGTTAGTATAAAACCGCCATCGGTTGCATGCTTCACATTGACAATAATTACAGCTACCAAGGTCAGTGTCACAGAGCAAGAAGGCTAAAGCAGGTGAGATTATGTTTCCATTAGTTTTCATGACAGTCGTGATAGGGATCGTGGACGTCTCATCTGCATAGCTTTCATTTCTTTTCCCTCTGCTTTTACAGTGTTCCAAATGTCCTATCGTAAGAGTTTATATTCATGTAATAGCTTGTGTCCGAATTATCCAATTATCTCTTGTCCCACATAGTCCGAATAAACGAGGGCCTTTTGTATATGCATGCAATATGAGCAATAACCATTGAAAAAAAATTCTTGGTTATAACCAACAAGGATCCTTAAAATATTCAGTATATCTTCTTGAGAACTATCAAGTAGTCAAGACAACCAAGCATTCAAAAGGTACTAATAACACATTAGTGTTGTTTCACTTTAAATTAATTCAATTTACTCTGAGACGGTATCCGTAACAAAAGTTTAAATATTGTTCAATTAATATCAATCACAGCAACCTATAATCATATTAAGGTATACCATCCTTTAATGTCAGTGTTCCTAATTTTTAAAGAGTTGTGTGCTACGACAATGTACATAATGTTAGTAATATTTAAAAACAAAGCCAGAAGTATTTCGTATTTGCAGCTAGAAAACATTTTATAAGGACTGTAACAAAGGGAATTCAATAGGAAATTTAATGATATATCACTGGCCAGAAAAGGAAGACCTTCAACTGATATGTTTCTTACAAACGTCTGTTTAACGAATTCTGTACACTGTATTCAACATATGCTCATACCTTCACTGATGGATCCACACTTGGTCATTATGGACGTGCAGCGGTATTCTCTGATTACATCATTCAATATAGTCTTCCCAACTATAATTCTGTCTATTCTTGTAAATTGTTCGCAATTCTACTGCAATTGGAACATATACTTAAAAAGGATAACCTACTTAATTACAAATATTCCCCGGCCCGTTAGTGCCTTAACATCTCAACAAACCTCAACCCCCCACAATATTGTTAAATAACTTCAGAAATTGTACAATCAAACGCTAATCTCAGGTAAATCAGTATTATTCGCCTGGACTACGTCTCGCGTCGGAATTCTGCAAAATGAACCAGCTTATCAGGCAGCCAAAGACGCCACCAAACATCCCCCTCAGGACATCAAGCTTTCACAGACGGACTTCATCAACTTCATCTAAAAGACTTGCATTAATCAATGGAGACAACATGGAAAGTCACATCCAGAAGCAAGTTACACGATCTCTACATTTCCGAGTCCAAACTTCAACACTATCATTTCAGCCGCAAAGACCTAGTTGTATTAACTCGACTAAGTATTGGACATACTTCTATACGCACAAACATCTCCTCAATCGTGTGCGACTTCTGCAGATCCAATCTCATAGTTCATCATCTCGTCACAGCCTGCCGTCGCTATGTACAACACAGAGAAAGATGTGACATCCCCAAGAGCCTACCAGACGCTCTAAATTCAGCACAACAAAGAACTTTAAACTTTATGAAAGCGACAGAATTGTATAACAATGTGTAGAACACCTATCTAGAGAATGTGATGTTGTATGTACTATCACTGCTTAAAATATTGTATTTTCATTGTAATCATGTTCTGGATTCTGAAGTATACGATAGCAATTTTAAATGCCAGTAAACGTTCCTCTAAAATGTTTTAGTACATAGTATTGTACAAGCTTGTACGCATGATACGTCATTATAGTAGGCAACAGAATTTCAGATCTTATACACACACACACACACACACACACACTGCAGTTTGTGAAAATTGCAACACCAAGAAAGAGTTTCCCGAATAACGCCAAACTTTGTAGAAGTGTAGAAGAGTGTGCAAGCAATAAGTGATTAGGAGAGATGGGGTACACATAGGCCGAGCAGAACCCTCTCTTGCCTGTCCGTAAGAGGTCAGTGTTGCGCCCAGTGTAGTCAGTGCAGAGCTGTCAAACAAGGTGGAAACAAAGTGAGGGCCAGTATGCCTCGTCGACGTCAAAGGGAGCCATATCGGCATGTGAGTTCGAACGGGGCAGAATGATCTGTTTCCGATAAGTGGGTTTGTCTTACCGTGACATTTCGGCTCGTACAGAGCATGCTGCTACGACAGTGATGCGTGCGTGGAAGCAGTGGATAGATGAAGGATGCACGTAGCGAAGAGCGGATACTGGACCACGGAACATGACCACAGCACGGGATGACCGTCATTTTGTCCGCATGGACATAACGGACCGTAACGCTTCATCCACATTGTTGGCTCCACGCTAGATCACTGCAACAGGTGTGAACTTGTCTGCATCAACGGTTCGTCGACTTATGCTACAGCTTGGAATGGTTGCATGCATGCAATTACGTCGGCTTCCATTGTCCTGAAACCACAAGCTCCTCCGACTGCAATGGGCACATGAACATCGCCACTGAGGTGCTGAGTGGAAAAATTTAGTCTTTTCGGACGAGTCCCGCTTTAACGTGTCTTACAGTGATGACCGATACGTGTCCGGCGTTACCGTGGTGAGCGCAACCTGGAGGGCTGCATTGTTGAGCGGCATAGCGGACAAACACCAGGTGTGATGGTTTGGGGCGCCATTGGCTACAACAACCTATCTTGCCTCCTAAGAATTGAAGGCACTTTGAACACCAAGCGGTACATAAGGTTGGTTGTAGAGCCTGAGAAACTCCCCCTGCTTCAGGCATCTCTACAGGCCACATTTCAACAGGACAATCCCTGGCCACATATTGCGAGGAATGTACAAGCCGACTTCGAAAAACAGCGGTACCATTGCTTCCCTGGCCTGCACGTTCGCCTAACATGTCGCCGATCGAACATGTCTGGGATATGGTTAGTCGGCACCTGGTGCGTCATGGTTCTCCAGTAAACAGTGTCACGGATTTGTGGGCTCGAAAACAAAATGCGTGGAAGGAAATCTCCCAGGAACCTATTCAGAACCTTTTTGATTCAATGCCACGGCGTACTGGAGCTCTAATTCCAGCGCATGGAGGCCACACCAAATACTGAATACTAGGGCTCAAAGATCATGTATAGATTTGAAAAGTTTATCATTTGTTACTTATCTGTACCTAACTTGTGGTATTTAATTCATTGAATTCATTCGTTTCCTTCTTGGTGTTGCAATTTTCATAAACGGCAGTGTATTTAAGTGCGGATAGAAGCAACGCCACAAAAGTCGTTGCAAATAAATCAGTTCATATTCAGACTCGCGTGGTAGATGGTAGCTATGTGTGTAGTTCCGTGAAATGTGTTACAAAAGTGTGGGAATCTTAAAGAATATTGAATTAAATGTCAGATTAATATGAAGTATGACAGCAACTGGCAAGTGATCTAATAATAATAATAATAATAATAATAATAATAATAATAATAATAATAATAGAATTAGCTAATATTACTAGAAACAGATATATTCTTCGTGTGCACAGTAATACTCTGGCAAATAAAGTAAAGCTATTAGTTTATAACGAGTGTTGAGTTTTAAAGTGACTTACAAAGTTTCAACATATTCTAAGTATTGGTACAGTGAATTGTGTGTGTTAAGTTATTTACATTCATTGTTAGTTATTGTTTCACGCCCTGACTAGGGCAAAGTGACTAACGAAAGCATAGCTAGCCGAGGGAAAACAAACATAATCTACAACAACAGATTGTACACATTCATGAAAACATACACCAATATTCCACAAGGGTCATTCAGCACAGCGGCATACAGAGGCAAGCAAAGAAGCATCAACCCCAAAGATAAACGGAAGGTGACATCGAGACGGCGATGAAGAGAGACGGAACCGCGTTAACTTTGCCGCTGCATAATTTTAATATCGTTATCCCACTTATTTATAAGAAGTTGTCAAATCCTTGAGGAGGTGCCCATATGCAGTATCATTTTACTTTCGCTACTACGTATAGTAAGTAGGGGTAGTATTGTATTCCGCCCAAAAATCGATACCAGATTTCACCGGAAATACATGTTTTGAGACCCCCTGAATCCAAAAAGAGCTTTTTGGAAACATGTCCGTGTGTGTGTGTCTGTGAAGAGCATAACTCAGAAACGAACAGTCGGATAAACACCAAACTTGGTATTTAGGGTCAGTATCTTCCAGAGTAGCGACACGAAGGTTTTCAAGAAAATCCCCCAACCAAGATTACCCTTTACATGGAACATTTTTCGAAAATGTTAATTTTCTCAAAAACGGGTCTAAAGATTTTGATTAAAATATATGTTTAAGATATTTTCATGACAAATGAAATGTATATCTCGAATTTTCTAGGAATGTCTCCTAAAGTATTCTTCATTGTGAACGACTTTTGCGTAACTGGTAAACCATAAGAGATAGACAAAATTTTACCACACAAAAAATGTAGATCGTGTTAAAATACACAATTTATGTTATATACATTTTTTTGCTGAGTGAACCATTTTCGAGATATTGCTTGTTATTCCCTTAAATTTCCCAATACTTATACCTTTTCTCAAATTCGTTATTCATTTTTTTTGTCCTGGTAATGCAAAGAGAATGGAATACTCCACATAGCAACCAGCTGTTAAAATATTTGACTATCGCTTAAAGCCTACCAATTCCCCTTGCATCTACAAAAAAATTAGCAATAACATCTCGATTAACATGAAGCATATGGATAATAAGCGTTTGTAAAAATAGTTTGTACAAGAGTAGAGAAAGTCATGTGAGTGTAACACATCAGATTTTTTGATATCTCTTGCTGACCGATATAAACCTCTTATATGTAGTTTCCCTATACAAGGTCAATGTCTTACTTCCTATCATGTTTAACAAATTTCTGTAGTAAGTAATCTGTACTATGAGCTTGTTATAATGCCCTACAACACGGAAATCTATTTTTAACTTGGGCCAGTAAATTGATACCATTTGTTGAAGGGTCCTCTAACTAGATTTATGTTAATAATTATTTTGACTGTGAAATTATGGTATGGAATGTGTGGATCCATATGTGTATTATAAATTAGCAAAGTATTCAGTTAGGTATAGCTGTAGACGAATATTTTAATATAATGTTTTAAAAGTCATTCAATTATTCTTATTACTCGCCTTTATATTTTAAAACAACATTTGATAAGCATTGTAAGTCGCCATTTGAGAAAGGTGTTGTCTTTACGTTGTTTGCACCACGCTTTGGGCGTCAATTTGAAGTAGTTTGTATTGAAGGAGTTGTATTATATTTCAACTGTTGGGGAGCCGAACTACTTGTAGTTGCAACCGCACGTACAGTAAACAGTTTTCGGCAGCCATCACCCCAAATGTGCATTCAGGTGGCCTTTGCCCCCCAAAAAAGTATTAGCTTTGTAATTTAACTGTTTCTTTAAATATATAATATATATGTTTGCCTCGGCTGCGTCAGTATTTATTTTAGAGACGTGGATATGTTGGCAGGGTTGTGATGCAACAAGAATGTAGGCCTAAACAGATTATAATTTTACTTCACTCCTTTTATCAATACTTGATACGATTTAAATAACAATTCACTAATATAGAGAGCTGTGAGATTCTTTTTATTAATTAATTAATTACACTTTTTTAACACGTAAACTTATTTTTCGTCTCACACGAATGCATATTATATTTCTTGAGGACACTTTTTGCGTCTGGTTAGTAACTCTGTCTGCAGGCAACTGACTTCTAGATTTTGCTATATTTCAGTTTCTGATTGGCTAATCCTACTCCAATAGAATATCTTCATTTAACTAAAGCTTTTTCTGGTTGTTGATTGGCTACTTTATAAACTGTCACTAAAATTACATTATTGTTACTCCAAGAATCACAAGTAGTACTGTTAAACTTTCTTACTCATTATTGACTCAAGATTACCTCAAGGTTACCTCATTGTTAACAACTTTTAACTTATTATTCTCACAGCTCCTACATTATTAAATTACATAATATATTCACATAACATTATTACACATGGATACAATAATATAAGCATGTGCAATGACTGTTACATACATTTTACAAATTATTACATACACATATTTCTTCAAGGCGGGCTGTTATTGAATTTACATACTATATAATTAGACCGAAATTATTTAAGTGTTAATACTGCCTCACATAAGTGTATGTCATCTCAAGATAAATCTTCCAGTTGCATCACTTGAATACTAAACAATTTAGAGAAGTAATAGCCGAAACCAATAATAAAATTTAGTTTTGTGGGAACGGAAATGGTGTTTCGTGAAACAACTAGAGGATTTCAGCGTAAACTACAATGTTTGAAGAAAATATTATCATTTACATGGTTGAAAACAGAAAATTTACTAGTATATGAGATTTGTGTTGCGTCTTTATTTACGAAAATCTACCATCACATATACGACTGATCCTAGTAAAAAATGTTCCCGAGGTCGCGATGGATTTTTTTCGGGCACAAAAATCCTTAGCATGGCTTCCTTCGGAAGGGGAGTAAAGCCGGTGGTCCTGTGTCGCATATTTGCGGTACGTAAAAGAAACTCAAGCCTGATAAAGAGGCCTCTGAGCAATGTTTACGGTCTTTCACGCCAAATAGTATGGGACGGTAAGCACCGTAATAGTTAAAAAGCATCCATAAATAAAATCAATTTAATTTTACTAGTACAATTTGTGATTCACGGTTATCTTCCCGGTGACTTGCTTGAGTCCAGGTCGTCACCGATATATGATCCAAAAATAAGATAATTGTATTCATCGACAAAAACACATACCATTTATAATAAAAGTGTATAGTAAAAGAATAGAACAGATAGATAAGGCTAGTCACTTAGGATCCAAAATGCCTTGCTGCCAAAAAAGTAGATACATACAAACAAATAAACGAATTGAACGTTTATTTTTCCACTATAGGCAATATACAGAAAAATAATGCGCTAAGAATCACAGAATTATAGATTTATCGAATATCTGGGCTTTATTGCTAGAAATTGTTATGTATTCAAAGAAACAAGCATTAATTCGAATACGCAGTTCTCTTGTTAGACAAATTCTTTGAAGTTTAAATCTGGTAGGTCATATCGAGTGACGGATGAATGAAATGGGTGATATGGCCCTTCCTCCTAAATGTGACACAGGAGTCGCCCATAGCTGATATAAAACATTTAAGTACAGAATTCCACTTGTCAGAGGCACTATGTTCCACAGGCACTCCTGTGTACTTGATTAGGTAACGCAGATGAAGTAACTTGAAACCCCAGGAGCACACACATGGACATTTATTTCTTACGGAATCACATAGAAAAGGTCAACGAAGTCCTTTAGATGATAGGAAAATACATTGTGTTCCCGAATACCCATCTACTTCTTGGAGTTATATCCCTAGATATGCACGCGCGCCGGTGGCTCTGTACATACACTGCGTGATCTAAAGTATACGGACACCTGGCTGAAAATGACGTCCAAGTTCGTGGCACCCTCCATCGGTAATGCTAAAAGTCAATTTGGTGTTGGCCCACCCTTAGCCTTGATGAGAGCGTTCACTCTCGCAGGCATACTTTCAATCAGGTGCTGGAAGGTCTCTTGGGGAATGGCAGCCCATTCTTCACGGAGTGCGCAACTGAGGAGAGGTATCGACATAGGTCGGTGAGGTCTGGCACGAAGTCGGCGTTCCAAAACATCCCAAAGGTGTTCTATAGGATTCAAGTCGGGACTCTGTACAGACTAGTCCATTACAGGGACGTTATTGTCGTGTAAACACTCCGCCACAGCCCGTGCAGTATGAACAGGTGGTCGATCGTGTTGAAAGATTCAATCGCCATCCCCGAATTGTTGTTCAACATTGGGAAGCAAGACGGTGCTTAAAATATCAATGTATGTCTGCGCTGTGATCGTGCCACGCAAAACAAGGGGTGCCAGCCCCTCCAGGAAAAACAAGACCACACCATAACACCACCACCTCCGAGTTTCACTGTTGGCACTGCACACGCTGGCAGATGACGTTCACCGGGCATTCGCCATATCCACACACTGCCATCGGATCGCCACATTGTGTACCGTGATTCGTCACTCCACACAACGTTTTGCCGCTGTTCAATCGTGTAATGTTGACGCTCCTTACACCAAGCGAGGCGTCGTTTAGCATTTTCCTGCGTGATGTGTGGCTTATGAGCAGCCGCTCGGCCATGGAATCCAAGGTTTCTCACCTCACGCCTAACTGTCATAGTACTTGAAGTGGATTCTGATGCAGTTTGGAATTCCTGTGTGATGGTCTGGATAGATGTCTGCCTATTACTCTTTACGATCCTCTTTAAATGTCGGCGATCTCTGTCAGTCAACAGACGAGGCCGGCCTGTACTCTTTTGTGCTGTACATGTCCCTTCACGTTTCCACTTCACTATCACATCAGAAACAGTGGACCTAGGGATGTTTAGGAGTGTGGAAATCTCGCGTACAGACTTCTGACACAAGTAACACCCAATCACCTGACCACTTTCGAAGTCCGTGAGTTCCACGGAGCGAACCATTCTGCTGTTTCACGATGTGTAATGCACCTAAGATGAAAAACTTATGTTGGAGGCGTCCGGATACTTTTGGTAACATAGTGTAGATGTATACAGCATGTATTACAGATACAAACTCTGTAGACGGAAACGGGATTGAACTCGGGACCACCTAGTTAGAAACTCGCCGTCCTAACCACACGTTCACAAAGCAGAGCTGCCGATGTGTATGTCAAAGCAGCTACCCAATGGTTAATCCTCAAACGACGTATTATTATTATTATTATTATTATTATTATTATTATTCAATACTACGAAATGTCACGTTATATTCATATCATAAACACTGTAATACTATAGAAGTATACAAAATTAAACAATTACAAACGGTATGTTGTAGTTATTCTCTTCGTCGTCGCAGTAGTCGTATTAACTGCGTCGTTGTAGTTCCCGCCGCTACGTCTTAGGGGTCGTCTTCAGGAATCGATGTCACCGATGTCAGTTAGGAAGCAATCGTTATCATCTCAGGGTTCAACTGTCGGCGAATAGATTTGAAATTCCCTACGGTGATTGTGTCAGGGTAGCATGAGGGAGTAATAACACCAGAATACTATCTAGAAAGAAACATTGTTTTCACTTTTCTCACTCTGGCGCGTCCTTATGCTAGAACTCCTGCAAGATTCTCTTATTACCACTAACACGTACGATTCTTTAACACTCAACCCCCACGATTATCACTTAGTTCACTAACGTCTACTCCGGCTACGTAATAACCCGGAGTCCTATCACCGTTTTTTAGACTCCCGTTAACTTGATATAGTAACTTGACAAATATTAATTTATTTATGGATAAAATAATATCGACGAATACTGTTAGCACAACAGATAAATATTCAACACAAATCACTTTGTAGTTACATAATTGCGCGGCACTTAAATTCAGGAACTTGGCGACCTTTTCAGACTCTCAGTTCTACTCTTAGCGAAGAATCATGACAAAACTCACGCTTAAGTTCACATATATAAAGTTACTACTCGCCTCCGAATTTCTGTACATGAAGCATTGCATTTCTATCTTCTCATTGTTGCTAACAATCACGCTGTATCTTTATTGGCTCTCCGTTTGAAAATTTGAAGCATAAACGGTAAGAAGAGACCGTTGCCCTAGCGTCTAATTTCTCTTGAAACTTGGTTCATCCCCTCGAAATACAAAGAAACGTTGGATTTTATGGCCCCACGCTCGGAAAAATACGATGAATATTTTGAAGCGTAGCTACTGTATTTCTCCTAAATCTTGCAGATTTTCTTACGCAATTACGCTTGGTGGAGTTTATTGTTGCAGTTGCTCCACGTTTAGGCACCAATTTGAAGCTGTTTTATACCACGTACGTAATGGATACCAATTTGCAGGAGATTGTTTCTAGGGGTGTTCGCTCCACGTACGGTACTAACTTTCCGGTGGCCTTCGCCCCACGTTTAAGAATCAACTTTTTATTTTTTAATGTTTATTTTATTTATCAATGTATGCCTCGGCTTCGTTATTAGAATTTGTAGAGCACGTATCTCTTAACAGGGGTGGTACGGCTAAAGAACAAGGCTTACACAAATTATAATTGTACTTAACTTTTTTTATTAATCCTTCACACGATTAAATAACACTTCACTGATGTATCCCACTATAGAGCTGTGAGATTATTGTTAATTGCACTTTTAACAGGTAACCATTTATTCTCAACGCAATGAATTTTCATGTCTCACACTGAACCTGTACTAAACCGAACTGCCTGGGTACGCTTTCTTGTAGCGTCTACCGCTTGAATTTGTACATTTTCTCTATTTCAAGTCTGATTGGCTAATCCTACATCAATAGAATACCTTTATTTAACTTTTATCTTTTCTAGCTTTTTGACTGGCTATTTATAAATTGTTTTAAATATAACATTATATTGTTTCAAAAACTATTAGTAGCCTTTTTTAACCTTCTAATTTATTGTTGTCTCAGATTATAACATTGTTAGCAACTTTCGGCTTTTACTTTGTAATTCTGTTTGCTACGGAAAGCAGCTTGCTTCTATTCTCACAGCGCCTACATTCTTAAATTACGTAATACACTCACATAGCATTTTTATACATGTACATAATAATATAAACATATTGCTTTAAGGCGGACTGTTATTATATTTATATTATATAATTAGACTGATATTTTTAAGTGACAAAAATACTACCTCACGCTTTTATTTATGTAACAATATCTATGAAATTTAGAATATATTTACACTTTTTGAAGCGCTCTCAATTGATATACTTTTTAATCCAATTGTTTTAAAATTGTAGAAAATTATCAAGTTGCGTGTTGGTTAATTACTAATAATTCATAAACTATAATTAGCTAGGATATTATTTTTGTGCAAGTGTACCCTGGCGGAAATATTGCTACAATGATAATTAGATCAATGTAACAATCAAAGTTAAATGTTAGTACACGAATACACTTACCTCGTACGCGGTGATAGTGTTAGCAATACCAAAAAATCAGAAGCACAAAGTGCTACGTAATATAATGATGAAACAGTCGAGATAGTTTACTATGCCTGATGATGTCATCTGGGTTGCCTATTCAAAAATCTGGTGTGTTACACTCACATGATTTTCTCTACTCTTGTACAAACTATTTTTACAAACTCTTATTCTCCATCTATTTTATATTAATCGAGATGAACACTTGCAGAAACGATCTTTTGACATGCAAAGAGAATTACATTTTACACTTAGCGACCAGTTCTAAAAATATTTGACTATCGCTTAAGGCCTCCAATGTTCCCCTTGTTTTGTTATTTGCAAGGCCAATATAGAAATACAGTAGCCTTTAAGCATAGACATATCTCTTAATAGCTGGTTGCTAGGTGCAGCACCATTCTCTTTGCCACAGATTAATACTCTTTGCATATCCAAGACAAAAAAATTAATAACGAATTCCCATTTGAGAACATAAGTATTGTAAAAGTTTAACAGAATGACAAGCAATATCCCGAAAATTGTTCACTCAACAACAAAAAAATGCATATGACAAATTGTGTATTTTAAAGCGATCTACATTTTTTGTAAAGTAACCGTTTATCTATCTCTTATGGTTTACCAGTTATGCAAAAGTCGTTCACAATGAAGAATACTTTTGGAGACATTCCCAGAAAATTCAAGATATACATTTTATTTGTCATAAAAATATCTTAAACACATGATATTTTAATCAAAATCGTTACAGCCATTTTTGAGAAAATGAAAATTTTCGAAAAGTATTCCACGTAAAGGGTAATCTGGAGTGGGGGGGATTTTCTTGAAAACCTTTGAGTCGCATTTCTGGATATTATTGAACCTAAATACCAAGTTTGATGTTTATCTGACTGTTTGTTTCTGAGTTATGCTGTTCACAGACACACACACGGACATGTTTCCAAAATGCTTTTTTTGGATTCAGGGGGTCTCAAAACATATATTTCCGGTGAAATCTCGGTATCGAATTTTTGGGTGGAATATAATACTTCCCCTACTTACTATACGTGATAGAGAAAGTAAAAAGTAGACGGAGATTCAGGAACACAGTGTATAACAAAGATATGGTTCCTTGTTTTAAATCAAATAGCCTACAAATTGGTTTTGTAAGTGGCCAATAAACATTGCAGTGTCGAACATCATAAAATATATGAAACTCACGTAGAATATAAATTAATAGCACACATACCTTTAGAGAGGCATTTTCAGAGATAGCTACAGCACACTTATTCAAACAAGTACAGGTCAAAGGCCACGGGGCTCGTATCAGGTTGAATGACCTCGTTCTGCGCCTAAGGTATTTGCAGTTCAGTCTAACGTTGTTTATCATGGTACTGTGACCGCACATTTGAGAATGTACTGCTAATGTCACGCACAAATAGTTGCGGGAAGTAGTTTTCCTGGCAGGTGCAAAATTATAGGTCATGGAGATATACGACAGCTACCATTTCGAGGTTACTCTCCCAAGTTAGGTTAGCTACTTCAGCATCCAGATAAAAAATCTGATGTGTTACACTCACACATATTTTTCTACTCTTGTACAAAATATTTTTACAAACGTTTATTCTCCATATGCTTCGTGTTAATCGAGATGTTAATCTTATTGCTAATTTTCTTGTAGATGCAAGGGGAATGGTAGGCTTCAAGCGATAGTCAAATATTTTAAGAGTTGGTTGCGATGTGCAGTATTCCATTCCTTTTGCATTACCAGGACAAAAATCTGATGTGTTACACTCACATGACTTTCTCTACTCTTGTGCAAACTATTTTTACAGACGCTTATTCTCCATATGCATCATGTTAATCGAGATATAGAGATGTCAATTTTATTGGTAATTTTCTTGTAGATGCAAGGGGAATATGGTAGGTTTTAAGCGATAGCCAAATATTTTAACGCGGTTGCTATGTAGTGCTTTGCATTCTCTTTGATGTCCAGGACATAAAAAATGAATAACGAATTTGGGAAAAAGTATAAGTATTGGAAAATTTAAGGGAATAACAAGCAATATCTCGAAAACGGTTCACTCAACAAAAGAAATGTATATGACATAAATTGTGTATTTTAGCGCGATCTACATTTTGTGTGTAGTAAAATTTTGTCTATCTCTTATGGTTTACCAGTTATGCAAAAATCGTTCACAATGAAGAATACTTTTGGAGACATTCCTAGAAAATTTGAGATATACATTTTATATCTCATGACAATAACTTAAACACATGATATTTTAATCAAATTCGTTAGAGCTATTTTTGAGAAAATTAAAATTATCGAAAAATGTTCCATGTAAAGGGTAGTCTGGGGTGGGAGGATTTTCTTGAAAACCTTCGTGTCGCATTTCTGGAAGATACTGAACGTAAATACTAAGTTTGGTGTTTATCCGACTGTTCGTTTCTGAGCTATGTTGTTCACAGACACACACACAGACACACACACACGGACATGTTTCCAAAAATGCTTTTTTGGATTCAGGGGGCCTCAAAACATGTATTTCCGGTGAAATCTCGTATCGAATTTTGGGGTGGAATACGATACTTCCCCTACTTACTAGTAGAGAAAGTAAAAAAATGAGTAACGAATTCCAATTTGAGAAAAGGTATAAGTATCGGAAAATTTAATGGAACAACAAGCAATATCTCGAAAATGGTTCACTCAACAACAAAAAAACATTTCATTTGTCATGAAATTATCTTAAACATATGATATTTTAATCAAAATCGTTAGAGCCATTTTTGATAAAATTGAAGTTTTCGAAAAATGTTCCATGTAAAGGGTATTCTGGGGTGGGGGAGTTTCTTGAAAAACCTTAGTGTCGCATCTCTGTAAGGTACCAAACCTAAATACCCAGTTTGGTGTATATCCGACTGTTCGTTTCTGAGTTATGCTGTTCACAGACACACACACGGACATGTTTCCAAAAATGCTTTTTTTTGGATTCAGGGGGTCTCAAAACATGTATTCCGGTGAAATCTCGGTATCGAATTTTTGGGTGGAATACAATACTTCCCCTACTTACTATACGTAGTAGAGAAAGTAAAAATGTATAGCACAAGCTACTGTGTTTGTTTATTTAATGCATTAAATGTATTAATGAAAGTTTTCAGCTTTAGTTTCCCGAACGCGCCTAGGTGTACGTTTCCAAAATGTATATTTCTGTGTGGCAAGGAAGTCCTTTAAGAATTTGAATGCATTGAAGATTGCATTGTCAACGGTTCCGTAAATACTTTCCAGTTGAAATCTGGAAGAAAGATGATTTAAAGAGGGAAAATACGTATACTACACAGTTTAAACAGAGATGTGCACAGTTGGAAAGGTTGTAACCCAACCGCGTGCCCTTTATAAGACATCTTTTACTTTCTCTACTAAGTATAGTAAGTAGGGGAAGTATTGTATTCCACCCAAAAATTCGATACCTAGATTTCACCGGAAATATATGTTTTGAGACCCCCTGAATTAAAAAAAGAGCATTTTTGGAAACAGTCCGTATGTGTGTCTGTGAACAGCATAACTCATGAAGCGAATACTTTGACCCAAGATCACATGGATTATACAAGGAATAATGGCTTGAAGATATATTCATAAAAATAATTAACAACCGTATTCTTTACTTTAATAACTCAACACGTGAATATCACACAAATGGTTACAATTATCAACCCTTGTTCATTCACTATTTCATTTTAGAGTTTACAGTTTCCATATTTATTATTCAATTACAACTTTTACAATTTGCTTCCTGCTCTCACATTTAAAGATTAATAGTTAAACGCCAAGAATAATTATATCTATCCGACGATAAATCTTTACCGATACCCAATTACAAAGAGAATTTTAAATATATTTAGCCGAAAGAGAATTTTGTGTACCGTGCCGAATGCCTCTATCTGACGTGATCCTGCGTGTTTCCCTCGGTGAAGACAGACTGGTTCGTCCTGCTACCCAGCACGTTGGAGCAGATGTCGAGCAGATCGAGAATGTTTAGCGCGTGCGCAGTCGACGAGTCTCGTGGCGTGACCTACTACGTGAGTCCAAACTTGTGCTGGTTCTTCTTCTTGTAGCGACTTAGTTGAACTACTACGTTGATCATTTCACGTCTTTTTGTCGCATTCGGCAGCGTTCCTTGGATACATGCCCGTCGCGTAGTGTATATTTGTCCTGGGAGGGTGGATTTGGCACACTCAGAAGCGAACAGTATAAACACCAAACTTGGTATTTAGGCTCAGTCTCCCCGGAGGTGTGACACGAAGATTTTCAAGAAAATCCTCCCACCTCAGTTTACCGTTTACATGGAACATTTTCGAAAATTTTAATTTTCTCAAAAATGACTAACAATTTTGATTAAAATATCATATATTTAAGATACTTTCATGACAAATAAAATGTATATCTCGAATTTTCTTGGAATGTCTCCAAAAGTATTCTTCATTGTGAACGACTTTTGCATAACTGGTGAATCATAAGAAATAGACAAAATTTTACTACACAAAAAATGTAGATGGCGTTACAAGACACAATTTATGTCATATACATTTTTTGTTGTTGAGTGAACCATTTTCAAGATACTGCTTGTTATTCCCTTAAATTTTCCAATACTTATACTTTTTCTCAAATGGAAATTAGTTATTCATGTTTTTTGGTCCTGGTAAGAATAAGCGTTTGTAAAAATAGTTTATACAAGAGTAGAGAAAGTCATGTGAGTGTAACACATCAGATTTTTTACTACTGTGCATGCGCGGAAGGAAGTTCCAAGCCACGAGTGCTAGCAAAATTCGCCCAAATGGAGACCTTTTTAGCTGTTCTTCCAAACACATTCGTTAACTACCGCATTTATCCAACCAAATAAAGTGTCATAATTCTTCATTGTAATTTAGCCACACTTATCCCATGGCTACGCCCTGTCGTCGTTCCTCGTCTTCATTCCTCTACTTACAAAAATCTGATGTGATACATTCACATGACTTTCTCTACTCTGTGTCATTTGTTATTGCGTATACATACTATTCTTACGGAGCTTTTTTATGTACTGCGTTTTAATCCAAATAAACTTTTGTAGAAATAGCTACATTACACCTTTCGTTATGGATACAGAGAGAACAGCGATAGTGAAATGTTTAAGAACTGGACGCTATATGCTGGCCTTAAGCTCCATCTGTTTCCATGCAATCTCGAGAAACAACTGAATGTTGGCAGTACTTCACGAGAATGGCCAAGTAATGAACAATTTGAACCATTAATAACGGATATCTCAGAAATGGCTTGTACCACAAAAAACTTATTTGAAATAAATTTACATTTTTATGTAGTACGTTTTCGTCTATCGTTTAACGTTTACCAGCCATTCAAGATTATACAGAATACCTTCTGAATGAAGAGGACTGCACAGGTTATGCCCAAAAATTCAAAATATACATTTTATTTTTATGTAACAAATGTATTTAATATATGCTATTTTTCCAAGATTATTACAGCCATTTTTATAAAATAAGCAGTTTCAAAAATGTTGCATGTAAAGGGTAGTTTGGGGTTGAGTGATTTTCTTGAAAATCTTCGTGTGGCACAGATACTGAACGTAATATTTTTTCAACTTTTCGGTTTTGAGTTATGCTCGGGCGGCGCCGTGGCCCAGTGGTTAGACCGCTCGCCTCTCACCGAGGTGACCCAGGTTCAATCCCAGGGCCATTTTCTTCGCCATTCATTCCACCAACTGCTCCATCATCACCTTTCCTTTCATTCATTTCGCAGTCGTTTTGTTTCATCTACTTTCTTCATCCCATACCAGGCATCGGGCTGATCACCCATCCTGGACATTCTGCCTACTCCATGAGTGTCTGCTCCTCGACGGGCCTCTGACCCCAGGCACACGCCTGTAAGTCCTGGGGGGTTTAAGTCCTACATAAGATGAGGATAAACAGTGAATGAATGAGTTATGCTCTTCACAGACGCACAGACACACACACATGGACATTTTTCTCAAAATGCTTTTTGTGGATTCAGGGGGGCTCAAACATGTATTTCCGATAAAATCTAGATATCGAATTTTTGGGTGGAATACAATACATCCCCTATCTTACTATACGTAAGATACGTATGATCTTGTATGAATACTTGTAGATGAGCATGAAAAAACTAATCATTAGAGAAAGTCGTGTGATTGTTAAGCAACGGATGTTTATTGTCCTAACTGGATCTGCAGCGAAGTTGGCAATTGCTTTATGTTTCCTTCGGCAAGGTAACAAGCCGACAGACCGGGAGTTTATCCCATTTTCCAGGGAAGCTAATCTAGAAAACGAACACTTTCCAAAAAGCAAAAGAAGCAGGAATAAAGCCGCGGAGAAAGGGCCTTGGCAGTCGGTACAAAAGCAGGATTAGAGAACTTTTATACACGCTACGGCTTACTCTGTTTGATGGCACCAACAGCTTCAAAGGTCAGAGGGGAGAACACAGTAGCCTTTACTAATGTACGAAGCAGAACAAAATTTTATCTGTATCTTCCATAGTAAATAGCATTAAAGGGGAATGCTTTTATTTATTTTAAGTACTTGCTCCCAGTTAGTCTTTGGAGAGGATGAATAGAGTGACTTTACGGATAAATCTAGAATCATTCGGCATTTAAGCTTACTAGATAATTAGTAAGAGACCAAGAAGTAGAGGTGGAAAACAAGACCCTTCGCCTGGTTCAAAGTTCTCATTTGCTGGAGTTTTTGAGCTGGAGCTAAAACTGAACTAAGTTTAATGACCCGGCTCACATTGAGATTTATCTTCAGCTGGAGGCTTAGCAATTCCTGATTATAATCTGAAACATGAGGCAGTATTTTAACACTTAAATGATTTCAGTATATATATATATATATATATATATATATATAAATTCAATGATAAGCCGCCTTAAAGCAATATGTGTATGTAACAATATATAAAAAGTGTATATTACAGTCATTGTAAATGTTTATATTATGTGTAATAATGTTATGTGAATGTATTACGTAATTTAATACTGTAGGAGCCGTGAGAATAAGTTAAAAGTTGCTAACAATGAGGCAACCTTGAGCCAATATTGAATTAGAAAGTTTAAATGTTACTTGTGATTTTTGGAAGCAATAATGTAATTTTAGTGACAGTTTATAAAATAGCCAATCAACAACCAGAAAAAGATTAAGTTAAATGAAGGTATTCTATTGGACTAGGATTAGCCAATCAGAAACTAAAAAGGAGAAAATTTTATAAATCTAAAAGCCAGTTGCATGTAAACAGTGTTCCTAACTGGACGCAAGAGACGTCCTCGAGAAGTATAATACGCATTCGTGTGAGACGAAAATAGTTTACGTGTTAAAAAGTGCAAGTAATTCATAAAAGAATCTCACAGCTCTCTCTATATCAGTGAAGTGTTATTTAAATCGTGTCAAGCATTAATAAAAAGAGTGAAGTAAAATTATAATCTGTGTAAGCCTACATTCTTAGTCGCATCACAACCCTGCCAAGACATCCATGTCTCTAACAATAATACTGACGCAGCCGAGGCAAACACAAGTATTTAAAGCAACACTCAAATTACAAAGTTAATATTTTTTTAAACTTGGGGCGAAGGTTACCAGAAACTGTTTACCATATGTGCGGTTGCAAACAAACTTGAAGTTTGATTCCCAACAGTTGAACTACAATACAACACCTACTTCAAATTGGCTTTCCATACGTGAAGCTATAAATATAAATTCACTCTTTTATTAATTCGGTAAAGTGTTAAGCAAAAATCCGTGTTACATTCACATGATTTATTAATCGAGATAAACCTTTGCAGAAATAACTATGTTGCACATTTCGTTATAGATACAAAGAGAATAACACAGACAAACGTTTAAGAACTGGGCGCTATGTGTTGGCCTTAAAATTCCATACTGTTTCTATGCAATCTGAAAATCGACAGAGATAAAAAGAATGACAAAAGAAATGAACAAATCGAAATATTAATAACGCATATATCGGAAATGTCTTATGCTACAAAAAAGTTCTTTGGAATAAAATATGCATTTTAAGGATTAATACATTTTTATGTAATACGTTTTCATATACCACTTAACGTTTATCAGCGACATACGATTACATAAAATTCATTTCTTCCTAAGACTTCACAGAATACTTCTGGAAAATTCAAGCTAAATATTTTAGTTATCATATAATGAGGCAGTATTTTTATCACTTAAATGATATCAGTGTAATTATATAATACAAAATAAAATAACAGGCCGCCTTAAAAGCAATATGTGTATAACTTGTAAAGTGTATGTAACAGTCATTGTATTATGTTTATATTATTATGTATATATAATAATGTTATGTGAATGTATTACGTAATTTAACTATGTAGGATCTGTGAGAATAGAAGCAAACTACCTTTCGTAACAAACAGAATTATAAAGTAGAAGCCGAAAGTGGATAACAAGTAGCCTTGAGACAACAATAAATTAGAAAGTTTAATAATGCTATTAATAATTCTTGGAACAATAATGTAATATTTAAAACAGTTTAAATATAGCCAATCAAAAACTATAAAAAGCTAAAAGTTGAATAAAAGTATTCTATTGGAGTAGGCTTAGCCAATCAGAGACTTGAAATAAATGAAATGTGCAAATTCAGGCGGCAGACGCTACAAGATAGCCTACCCGATCGGTACAATACGTGTTCAGGTGAAACATAAAAACTTCATTGCGGTGAGAATAATATAAAGTTTACGTGTTAAAAGGTGTAATTAACAAAACTCTCACAGCTCTATAGAAGGATACATCAGTGAAGTGTTATTTAAACGCGTGAAGGATTAATAAACAAAGTACAATACAATTATAATTTGTGTAAGCCTTGTTCTTTAGCCACACCAGTCCTGCTAAATATACGTATTCTAAAAAATACTAATAATGCAGCCGAGACATACATATATAATATTTAAATAAACATTAAAATACAAAGTTGATCTTTTTTAAACGTGGGGGCGAAGGCCCCCGGAAAGTTTGTATCATACGTGGGGCGAACACTCCAAGAAACATATCTCCCGCAATACGTGGTGCAACTGCTACAAATAAACAACCTCAAGTTTGGCTCTCTAACAGTGGGGCAACAGCACTCTCAAGTTTGACTCCCATACGTGGGGCAGCACTAACCCTCAATAAATATCATTAATATATGGTACTTTAATCCTTACTTATTTTTTAAAAAATAAAACATTTCGAAAAATGTTCCATGTAAAAGGTAGCTCGGTTAGAAGGACTCTCTGAAAAATATTCGTGTCGCACCTTTGGAGGATATTGATCTTAAATACCAATTTTGGCATCTACTCGAATTTTTGTTTTTGAGTAATTCTGTTCGCACGCACGCACACAAACATACGTGGACCTTTTTCTAAAAATGCTTTTTTTGTGTATTCAGGGGTCTTAAAACATGTATTTCCAGTGAAATCTCGGTATCAAATTTTCAGATGGAATGCAGTACCTTCTCTACCTACCATGTACGTTGTGGAGAAAGTAAAAATAACAATTGTTTACGTACTGAAATTTGGTCCTAGCCTCACATTATTAATTCAAACAAAAGTATAAATCTTATTCATAAATCATAAAGAGAAAATTATTTAGTTTATTCTTAAGTTTATATAAATTATTGTTTTAATTTTTACTTATATATTAGAATAGTTACGTGCACTTACTTAGTCGGCTTACCCTACTCTATGTAAACGCTACTATAATTCATTCAAATTTAATAACTAATATCATTACCCGTAATTGTCTTTCTATATCTTTGTAGTCCATTTGCACTTATTTCATTCACTACACAATTGACCACACTGTTGCTTTCTTATCAGCATATTCTGTTTAAAACTAACCTTCCGTCTTTTTTGAAAAGCTCATGCGATTAAACATTCGTCTTTACAGTTTTAACTTCCTTTACAATTAAGCATTACGTCCACCTCCCCTCCACATAAGGACACTACCTCTGTATATGACCTTTTAACCTCCGCATTCCAGTTCTACCCCATGCTATGCCCTCTCTTTCTTCCTTGTTTACCTCATCAATATATTTATGTCTATCCCATAAAGTTTTCAATATAGGATACCATTCAAACCAGATTTGTTTCCCTATAAGTGTAAATAGTACCGAGAATATACTTTACAAAAGTACAATAAAGGCAATTCTCCAAAAAAGGCAAGATATGAACTTCAACCAAGACTATACTCCATTTATGTTGCCTATATTCATAGCTTTTAATAAAAACTACCAAAATATTTAAGAAATAAATTATCATTATCACAAGTCTGAAGTCATTTTAAGAAAGACAAATAAACAATATTTTGATTTGCCATTTGTGAAAGAGATTATTAACTAACCATGTTTATGAAAAATATTCAACTGAGATTTTTAGTATGTAAAATAATACTTCTTACCTTTCCAAATATAGTGAAAATAAACCTAAAAGTACCTATTCATTATTATATAAAATATGGTATTGGATATCAAATAATCGATATGCCCATAATTAAAATATAATTAATATTTGGAAATGGCTGGAACAACTAATACTATTGTCGACTTACAATTTCTATAGTACGGCCTTTGGAAGAACATGTTCTGTTTGGCGTAGTGTGATGTTGCATTTCTCAGTATCGTTCATTTTTATGCATTTCTAGAAACTGTTATTACAAAAGCTCATTTTTGCATCTACTTCATTTTTATCAAGATAGACATATGCATAAATACTTTTATTGGACATTTCGTTATAGGTACTAGGCGGATACAAGAGACCGAGCGATAGTTATTTGTAGGACTTAATACCCCTAAGGACTTAAAGCCAATCTTGGGTCAGTAGTCTGTCGAGGAGCAACTAACTCTGGATCATAGCATATCCAGGAAGGGTGATCAACCCAATGCCTTGAATCAGTAACCTGTCGAGGAGCAAGCAAACTCTGGACGATAGCACATCCAGAATGGGTGATCAACACAATGCCTTGGGTCAGTAGCCTTTCGAGGAGAAAACAAACTCCAATATCCAGGATGGGTGATCAATATCTTGGGTCGGTAGCCTGTCGAGGAGCTACAAACTTTGGATCATAGCACATCCAAGATGGGTGGTCAACACAATGCTTGGTCAGTAGCCTGTCGAGGAGTAAGCAAACTCTCGATCAAAGTATATCTAGGATGGACGATCAGCCCAATGTCTTGGGTCAATAGCCTGTTGAGAAGCAAGCAAACTCTGGATCATAGCATATCCAAGATGGGTGGTCAACACAATGCCTTGGTCAGTAGGTTGTCGAGGAGCAAGCGATCTCTGGATCATAGTATATCTAGAATGGGTGATCAGCCCAATGCCTTGGGTCAATAGCCTGTTGAGGAGCTAGCGAACTCTGGATTATAGTATATCTAGAATGGATGATCAGACCAATGCCTTGGGTTAATAGCCTGTCGAGGAGCAAGCGATCTCTGGATCATAATATATCTAGGATGGGTCATCAGACCAATGCCTTGGGTTAATAGCCTGTCGAGGAGCAAGCGATCTGTGGATCATAATATATCTAGGATGGGTCATCAGACCAATGCCTTGGGTCAATAGCCTGTCGAGGAGCAAGCGAACTCTGGATCATAGCATATCCAGGATGGGTGATCACCCCAGTGCTTGGTATAGCGGTGAGGAAGAAGGAAATTAAATCTAGTGATTAAAGGGATAGTAAGAAAATTTGTGGATCAAATTATACAGCTGTTGCCTAGCGACTAAAGAAAACCGTCAAACACCTTAGATCAGGTTGGTTCGCTCCAGGGTTTCAAACACGGAACCTCCCGAATGCGAGTCGCACGTGTTACCGTGGCGCCACCTCGCTTGGTGAGCGACGGCAAATGTTTAAAATCGGTTCGCTATAGGCTAGCCTAGAAATTGCATACTGTTTTTCATGATATCGCCCGAAACAACTGAATTGTGACAGCACTTCAAATAACGGAAAGTATTAAAAATGTAAACCAATAACAACGGATATCTCGGAAATGGTTAATGCCACAAAAGTTACCTGAAATAATCTGTGTGTTTTAAAGAGATCGAAATATTTTATGGAATAAGCTTTTTTTCTATTTATTATCTTTACTAGTTATACAAAATTCCTTGCGTATGAAGAGGACTCATACGCTATTCTAGTAACGTTCAAGTTATACTTCTCATTATCATGTAAATCTCTTAAATTTATCGCACTTCAATCAAAACCGTTTGAGCCGTTTTTGAGAAATATAGATGGTGTCTCATAATTAATGTCGATTTTTAAGCAAAACTTTGTTTGAAACGTTTTCCGACAAGAAATTAAACTACTCTCCAAAGTATAGACCATTAGATTCTATAGTCTTTACCCAACTTTCAGCGAAATTTATTATTCCGCGACGGTATCTGTCTCTGGTTTTGATGGGAAGAATTCGGCGAGATCCACTTCAACTGCTTGCGTTTTCAAAATTTCTTACACGCAAGAAATGGGCCATGGATCGAAACAGATGGTAATCTGAAGGCGTAAGATTAAGTTTGTATACTGGGTGTGGTAACAATTCGAACTCCTGAATTTTTGTCATGGTTGTCCGTGCAGTATGGGGTATTGCATTGTCCTGCTGCAAGAGAACTCTATTTCGGTTAACTAATTGCTGGGCAATTGCGTCTCAAGATTTCATGAACTCGTTCCAGTTGTTGGAAATAAAGATTTTTAACACTTATATGATTTTTAGTCTAATCGTATAATATGAAAAATATAACAATGAGGTAACCTTGAGGCAATAATGATTTGGAAAGTTTAATAATGCTACTAGTAATTCTTTGAGCAACAAGTTTATAAAATAGCTAATTAACAACCAGAAAAATCCTTAAGGTAAATAAAAGTATTCTATTGGAGTAGGATTAGCCAATCAGAAACTGAAATAGAGAAATTGTAGAAATTTAAAAGTCAGTTGCCCTCAGACAGCGTTCCTAACTGGACGCGAGACGTGTCCTCGAGAAGTTTAATATGCATTCAGTGTGAGACCAAGTTTTATTACGGCGAGGATATTATAAAGCTTACGTGTTTAAAAAGTGCAAGTAATTAATAAATTATCTCACAGCTCTCTATATCAGTGAAGTTTTATTTAATCGTGTAAACGATTAATAAAAGGAGTGAAGTAAAAATTTAGCCGTATCACACCCTGTTAAGAGAAAGAAGTTTCTACAAATTAATACTGACGCAGCCGAGGCAAACATAAAGATATATAATATTTCAAGAAACATTAAAATACAAAGTTGAAAGTAAAGTTGGGACGAATGCCACCGGAAAGTAAAGTTGGGGCGAAGACCACCGGAAAGTGAACGTTGGGGCGAACAATCCAAGAAACTTCCTTCAGCATTGACTGCACATCCGTTTGTAACAAACTCCCAGTGAATCATTCCTTCAAAATTCCACCAGACACCAACATTGCTTTGGAGCAGAACTGATTTCTTTTAACGATGACTTTGGCAGGTTGAAGGAGACTGAGTCACTGCTCCGAGGCGTCAGAGTTGGTGTAATAGACCCATTTTTCATCACATGTAACAATTCTCCTGATAAATCTATCATCCATTGGATTACCGATAAGCTGACGACAGATATTCACCCTACGTTGAGCCTGTTGAGGTGTCAATTCATGAGGTACAGATCTACAGCTCCTGTTTGATTTTCCAAATTTCTTAATCTGGCGATGTATGCTATCTTTTGATGGACTAAGATCTTCTGACTGCATACGAATATTTGTTGCGGATTTTCTTCCAAAACTATGCGTGTATTCTCAATATTCCATAATTTAGGTCTTTCAGGACGTGATAAATCTTTGCTGTTTTCTTCTCCAATGTTGAAATGTTGAAACCATCGTCGTACAACACGCTCACTAACGACCTCTTCACCTTCCACTTCACATATTTTTCTAGGCGCGGCAGCAGCTTTATAATTTTGTTTCCAGTGGTTGATAAGGCTCAACTAGGCCCCGTATTTAATTTGATTGTATATAGATCAAGCAAAAATGTTTAAGGTTGTATTTAATATTATAACTCGATAGGAAAAATCTTCATAAAAATATTTCAACTGTTTGAGGAAGTAACGTTCGAGTCACCAGCCCATCCCTTTTTTGGGACAGGAAAGGTCTGTAGGTACGTATACAAATGCATTGAGCCATTAAATAAGGGTCTGTGGAAAATAAGTCTCGGAAAGTGCTATTTCCTTTCAAAGCGGAAGAAACATGATGTTTGTGCCGAGAAAAGGATTAAAGCCATAAACATACGTACGTGCTACAGTATAAATTAAACTAATTGTGAATAGTACCGTGGGAAGAGAAAGCTAAACAGAACTGAAATTTTAGCCAGTAAATGGAGAGTCAAGAATACAAACTGACGAATGCGAAAACAGAAGATCGTCACATGATTGAAAACTGAATAAAATAATCACGTGACATATGTGGAGCAGGGATGAAATCAGACATGGCGAAATTCACAAAATACAAGTAACTTCACTCTTAGCCGAACTGTGAGGTTGCGGCTATGAACGCAGAGAAAACATTGCAATACTTCTTAATACTGCCGACTAACAAATCATCTCGATGTCAGTCACGGATAATTGACGGGGTGGTGGCTTGCGTTCCTAATGTGTAACATAACAGTATAATAAAGCCAAAATTTACCAGAGCCGATGTGTTTATTATCGCAATATATATATAATTTTACCACCTCCTGTAGACTTTACATAGTCGGCACTGCTCAACGCTAGCCGGAGAAAGAAGAGACTTAATTGTTACGCATCGAGGACACGGCCAGCTTCATAGTCCTTTACGTATTCTGCACGCATTCATGAACACACACAAACCTTTTCACTCAGGGAGCCTCAAAACGTGTACTTTTGGTTAAATCTTGGTACTGAATGTTTGGATACAGTGAAATACTTCCTCTACCTACTAGATACACATCTGGTAAGAAAGTGAAGTAATATTTTATTAGCTCCACGTATGGAAAGCTAGTTTGAAGATGATTTGTTACGTTATTTGCACCACGCTTTGGGCGTCAATTTTAAGTATGTGGTTTCTTGCTGCTACATATGAAAAGTCAGTTTGAAGATGATGTATTATATTTCAACTGTTGAGGAGCCGAACTTGTAGTAGTTGCAACCGCACGTATAGTAAACAGTTTCCTTCGCCCCAAATGTACGTTCAGATGGCCTTTGCCCCAAGTTTAAAAATATATTAACTTTGTAATTAAACTGTTTATTTAAATATTTATGTTTGCCTCAGTATTATTTTAGAGACAAAGATATCTTGGCAGGTAGGCTTGCGCAGATTATAATTTTTACTTCACTCCTTTTATTAATACTTGATACGATTTAAATAACACTTCACTGATATAGAGAGCTGTGAGATTCTTTTTATTAATTAATTACACTTTTTAACACGTAAACTTATTTATCGTCTCGCAACGCATCCAGTTATGAGCACTGTCTGCAGGCAACTGAATTGATTTCAACCGTCTAAACTTGTAACTTTCTGTATTTCAAGTCTCTGATTGGCTAATCCTACTCCAATAGAATACCTTCATTTAACTAAAACGTTTTCTGGTTGTTGATTGGCTATTTTATTAACTGTCACTAAAATTACATTATTGTTACTCCAAGAATCACAAGTAGTATTGTTAAGCTCTCAAACTCATTATTGCCTCAAGGTTACCTCATTGTTAGCAAATTTTGACCTATTTCTCACAGCTCCTACATTATTAAATTACGTAATGCATTCACATAACATTATTGAACATGTTTACAATAATATAAGCATATGCAATTACTGTTGCATACATTTTACAAATTATTACATACACACATTGCTTCAAGGCGGGCTGTTATTGAATTTAGATATTATATAATTTGATTAAAATCATTTAAGTGTTAAAAATACTGCCACCAAAGTAAAACTTTCAAATTATATTTAAACCTTTAGAGCATCTTTCCAGTAACTTTCACGCTGATTACTATAGGCACTATTTTAGAAGAAGGTAATTATTTACCTTATTTAAATAACATATTACACAAACCAACGCTTTGTTTTGTGTCAATTCAATCTAACTTGAATTAAACTAATTAAATTAATGTTTGATTTCATTTTCTGTGTGTATGTTATAGCTTTAATTATTAACACAAATAACGCATTTATAGCATAAATTTCGCTGTGTGTAATATAAACAGAGTACACCAAGTCATTACTTTGTTTTGGGAACCATTATGTACCCTGTGTTTATTACACTGTGTTTATTGCAGCACAATGGACTATAATCCTGAGTTGTTAACAATGGACTGCCTCAACTAAGCTCTACTTGTTTAGCATTTTGTTTTACTTGTCGATCAAAATTAGGGCTAATACCATCAAAAGGGATGATACGAAGAAAGGAGTCAGGACACTATTTTCATAGCATGCACATCACCTTGAGATGGTATTCCGACGGAGGGTGATGGCCTTTCTTTGGTGTAAAAGATGCTTAGAGTAGCTTCCTTCGTAAGGGAAGTAAAGCCGGTGATCCCGTGCCGTAGATTTACTCACGTAAACGAACCTCAAGCCTGATAAAGAGGCCTCCGAGCAAAATTTCCGGTCTTTCACTCCTAATATAGAATTGGATGCTAATAAGCATAGCAGTTAAAAAGCTCGTCTATAAATACGAGGGTAAGTAAATAAATATCCGCACTTAATTTTTACTTTCTCTACTACGTATAGTAAGTAGGGGAAGTATTGTATTCCACCCAAAAATTCGGTACCGAGATTTCACCGGAAATATATGTTTTGAGAGCCTCTGAATCCAAAAAAAGCATTTTTGGAAACATGTCCGTGTGTGCGTCTGTGAACAGCATTAACTCAGAATCGAACATTCGGATAAACACAAAACTTGGTATTTAGATTCAGTATCTTCCAAAGATGCGACACGAAGGGTTTCATGAAAGTCCCCCAACCCCAGATTACTCTTTACATGGAACATTTTTCGAAAATTTTAGTTTTCTCAAAAATGGCCCTAACGATTTTGATTAAAATATCAGATGTTTAAGATATTTTCATGACAAATGAAATGTATATCTCGGCGGTGCCGTGGCCGAGTGGTTCGACCGCTCGCCTGTCACCGAGGCGGCCTGGGTTCAATTCCAGGGACCTGCAATTTGGTATTTGTGGTGGACAAAGCGGCGCCTGGGCGGGTTTTCTCCGGGTTCTCCGGTTTCCCCCGCCATTCACTCCACCAACTGCTCCATCATCACCTTTCCTTTCATCCATTTCACCACCAATTCGTTTCATCTACTTCCTTCCTCCCATACAAGCATCGGACTGATCACCCATCCTGGATATTCTGTCTGTTCCTCGACGGGCCTCTGACCCCAGGCACCCGCCTGTAAGTCCTACATAAGAGGAGGTTAAACAGATAAAGAAGAAGAAGATGAAATGTATATCTCGAATTTTCTGGGAATGTCTCCAAAAGTATTCTTCATTGTGAACGACTTTTGCATAACTGGTAAACCATAAGAGATAGACAAAAGTTTACTACACAGAAAATGTAGATAGCGTTAAAATACACAATTTATGTTATATACATTTTTTTGTTGGGTGAACCATTTTCGAGATATTGCTTGTTATTCCCTTAAATTTTACAAAACTTATACTTTTTCTCAAATACGTTATTCATTTTTTTTTGTCCTGGTAATGCAAACAGCAACCCCTCTTAAAATATCTGACTATTGCTTAAAGCCTACTATATTCCCCTTGCATCTACAAGAAAATTAGCAATAAGGTTAACATCTCGATTAACTGAAGCATATAGAGAATAAGCGTTTGTAAAAATAGTTTGTACAAGAGTAGAGAAAGTCATGTGAGTGTAACACATCAGATTTTTTTTAATCGATGGCTCTTTAAGGCATTATTAAGTGGACCAAAAAAGATATTGTTTGCCTCTTCGACAGTAAATCTTTGGTTCTCTGAATCAGGATACGGACTTCCTCAATGTCGGCGTCACTAGTGGATATGGATGGGTGTCCTGCTCTCTCCTTGCCCTTCACAGTTGTCCAATCATTTCTGAGCTTTTCAATCCATTCGTACACATTTCGCCGAGGTAAAACATTACCACCATATTTTGCGAAAAGTCTTCGATGTATTTTATCTCCTGGTACACTTTCAGACGACAAAACCGGATTCTTTTGAATTGATTCAAAAACACACTATTCTTCATGATGCAAACTGAGAGGGGTGCAGCAATGTTTATTAAGCAACACTCACTGGAGTGATAACCGTCAAGCATTCCACGGGCGGAAACAAAGGAACAACATCTTAAGTACGCGCGCACAAACTGATATAGCCAACCTACAAAAAATTAAAAATGGCGTGTGGATACTTATTGACTTATCCTCGTAAAACTCAATTTTTGGGAATGCACCAGTATTAAGCAAACCAGTTCCATTAAGTTATAAAAATATGTTCACTTCAGGAAACATCAACGTAAGGTAGCCATGTACCAAGATGAACTTTTTTGTAGAACGTGCAAAGAGGTTGATGAAACTGCCTCGCTTATCCTTTTTGACTGCCCATTCCTGTTAATAAAGAGACACTCTTTCTGTAACTAAGGCAATTCTAGGAATGGATGCTGACAAGATACTCCAACTTGTTCAGGGAGCAGATTTTGGGAAACAATGAAGTCATCTTTTCCAATGGGGTTGCACCATAAGCCTTTTTGGCTGACGTGCGAAAAGTCAACAAAACTCCAACGACCCCTCGTAATTTATTACTTTATTTTGCGAGCCATTATGTATATTGGGTTTATTGTAGCAAAATAGATTACAATCGCGAGTCCTTAAGAATGCATACCGTAACTAATCACTACGTGCTCTTCATCTTATTATACTTGTCGATTAAAATTAGGTTAACTAATGCTAGCGAGATGGATGTTACAGAGATAAAGAAGTCAAAACGCTATCTATACCATGCACTGCACATTGGGATAGGATAGGTTAGGATAGAATCGGTCAGACGGAGGGCCCCCCCCCAACCCTGGAGTTCAGCACTGCACATAGGCGATCTAATTAGGTCCATTGTGTCCCACGTGACATATGGGAAGAAGGAAAGACCCGAAAGCCGACCAGATCCGGACGACAATGAGCGTAGCAAGAACGGGATCCCTTACTAGTGATACCAATCCTGACGCCGGAGTGAGGCTGCCGGCGTCATTAACCCGAGGGTTCCCAGGAACGAGCCCCCCCAGGAAGGGCACCTGCCGACCATCCAAGCCCCAGAACTCCACCGCCCCATCGCAACGCATCAACCACCGCCTCCTGACCCTACAGTGCAACGGGTGAAAAGAAATTATGGGGATGGGAAATGGTAAACAGAAAATTCATGTTATAAGGGGAACTGCTCCAACTGTGAAGAAACTTAAGGTCAGGGTGGTGGACCAGACGGATTCGAATCCTGGGCCTCGCAAATGGGAACCTAACACATACACGGCACCTTTGTGTAACTTAACGGTCACAAAAAGGATACATGAAGTAACAGCAACTAGTGATTACTATCACATTTCTCTCTTCTGATTTGAGCAAAACTACCTATAGGAAACGAAACAATTGAACTGGGTTTACTTTATGGACACTTTTTAACTGTTATGGTTCTTAGCGTTCCATTGCTCAGAGGCCTCTTTATCAGGCCTGAGGTTCTTTTGCGTGCCGTAAATCTACGACACGGGACCACCGGCTTTACTTCCCTTCCGAAGGAAGCCATGCTAACGATTTTTGCGCCCAAAAAAATCCATCGCCCTCGGCCTGATTGAACCCGCGACTTCAGAAGCTAGAGGTTAGTATGGTACCCCTAGATCACGAAGGAAGATAGGAAACGAAACCTTATCCAGGTAACTCTTAAAATAAGTTAATTACTTTGTTCATTTTTTTCATTTGTATTATCCCGTTCAATTACTGCGGCCATGTCGGGAATTTTAACTTGAAAAACAATTATGGTGTTATTATTCGTTGAACAGTAGGTTGTAATGTAGGTTTTATTATGATTATTCCTCACGATTACTCTCACACTGCTACTTCCAACTCTGAGGAGGGTAGAGAATGATTTCAGTTAAAATTCCTCCACCTCAGCCAAGAATCGAACTCTAAATCTCTAATTTGAGGAGCTGGAACGCTAACCATACTTACACAGACTATCACCACTAATTTTATTGCCCTCCCATGCTTGCAGCGTCTTTATTTATTAAAAAGCATACACACTTACTTGGTAGCAGAAAAAAATAAACAATTAGGAAATAGAAAATTTAAGTCTGTATTGAAATTTATTGTTCCGTCCCCTGTTTAAATGGCCTTTCTATCTCTTCTCTTGCGTAATTCTAGTTACTTGATTAAAAGGTTGCTTACGTCACTCCAAAATTTGTCACTAAGTCTTTTACGTTAGTGCCATAAATACTGAAAATTCACCTTAATATTCAATTGATTTGAGGTTTTTGACCATTGATTTAATATTAGTGCCAACAATAATAATATTTTTACTTTCTCTACTACGCATAGTAAGTAGGGGAAGTATTGTATTCCACCCAAAAATTCGATGCCGAGATTTCACCGGAAATATATGTTTTGAGGCCCCCTCAATCCAAAAACCGCATTTTTGGAAACATGTCCGTGTGTGTGTTTGTCTGTGTGTCTGTGAACAGCATAACTCAGAAACGAACAGTCGGATAAACACCAAACTTGGTATTTAGGTTCAGTATCTTCCAGAGATGCGACACGAAGGTTTTCAAGAAAATCCCCCCACCCCAGATTACCCCTTACATGGAACATTTTTCGAAAATTTTAATTTTCTCAAAAATGGCGCTAACGATTTTGATTAAAATATCATATGTTTAAGATATTTTCATGACAAATGAAATGTATATCTCGAATTTTCTGGGAATGTCTCCAAAAGTATTCTTCATTGTGAACGACATTTGGATAACTGGTAAACAATAAGAGATAAACAAAATTTTACTACACAAAAGATGTAGATCGCATTAAAATGCAGAATTTATGTCATATACATTTGTTGCTGTTGAGTGAACCATTTTCGAGGTATTGCTTGTTATTCCCTTAAATTTTCCAATACTTATACTTTTTCTCAAATGGGAACTTCTTATTCATCTTTTTGTCCTATTAATTCAAAGAGAATGGAATACTCCACATAGTAACCAGCTCTTAAAATATTTGACTATCGCTTAAAACCTACCATATTCACCTTGCATCTACAAGAAAATTAGCAATAATATTAACATCTCGATTAACATGAAGCATATGGAGAATAAGCGTTTGTAAAAATAGTTTGTACAATAGTAGAGAAAGTCATGTGAGTGTAACACATGGGATTTTTATTATATGTACTGATAATAATTTGCGATAGTATTTATCTATATAACCGTAATTATTAGTAGGGGAGATTTGTTTATATGCATTACCTCGTGAAACATTTGTCAATGAGTACTGTGTCTTAGCAACGTCAATAAACAAACTCAAATATTGACACTGGAGGCTGCTGCATAAGAGCACGTGAACACCCTGACTTTTGACACCCTTTTTGATTACCATTTCTTTGAATGCTCTTAAACGTAACATATACGTGATAATTTAAAATCGGCGGCGTTTAAATCTACCGCGTTACTCCTCTAAACTCGATAAAATTTGGTGACAGGGTCGGTAGCACATCTTAACTTGTGCACGTTTTAAGGAACTTTTGCACATGCGGAATTGATATGATGTAATTATCTTATGAGCCAAATACATATGGGTCGTGCACGCCTTCAAGTGTGCTTCTGGCGCACTGTGTTTCCATACTATTACTACAATGTTACGTTCATACCACTAGAAATAGGTAGGGTGCACGAGCACGGAAACTTCTTTCTAATCCAGACCATCCATTCTCTCAATAATTAATTTACGTATTACGCTGTGTAATCCCCAAAACGCTGTACTTAATTGCGTACATAACAAACACCCACAAAACCCTTTCTTTCGACGGTGCATTTATGCATTATTATTATTATTATTATTATTATTATTATTATTATTATTATTATTATTATTTATCATCATAATTGTTACCGAGATCCGCTGCAGTTATGTCAATTTGTTCATAATATAACTATTATGCAGCACATGGTCTCTTACATTTTCAGGGCTATCTGACTAAAATTTTGTTAACACCCAAAACGAGCCGCTACTGAGTATAGAAATCTCGTAGCAATAGGACAAAGTGGCTTATTTGCAGATATGGCAGGAGGAACTGCCACTAAATCAGTCAGAATGCTATCTTATATCTGCTTCTTGAAGTTATTTTTAACTCGGAGAGATGAGAGGTAAATGGGCTCTTGTGCTAGTGACGTCACCACAACCCTTCGGCAGAATAGAGTGATTTAGCTGTCTATAAAGGGTTGGTAAGCAAATTCACTTCCTGTTTTGTCCAAATGTATTTACAAAGTCGTTTCAGCAAGTGGTTGAATGCATACAGTAGCTTCTAATGGGAAATCAATTTCAAGAATTTAATTCTCCCATGATGTAAGCGAGAAACCAACCGAAATTTCCACTTGTGATCACAATACAAGATGTATGTTGCTTCATTTTCTTGATATTTAGTCTTTTCTCTAAAATATTAAGGATGCATAAAAGTATCATATCGATGTATAATTTCAAGTTGACTCGAAATGGAGTTGACCTTCTATCCTGTTCTGTTTCACTGGCATGATTCATAGTCTGGTATCTATTCAGAAACTAGAAGGTTAGCAACATGTCAGTTTTACACATATGTTTCATTCACCTGTAGCCAAACCAAACTTAGGAAACGTCTTGAGAATTTTTACAAGCCTGGCATTTCTTCAGAAGCCCTGAAGTTCTAAAATATATATGAATCATAAAAAAACGTTTTAGTTAATGATAGTTAAGGATGCCCCCTGTGAAATTTCAAAAATCCAGAATTTCAGTCCAATTCATTTGCAATTTTAATGTATAATATATACAAAAAATTCCATGCTTATTTTTAAATTACTTCCAGAGATATTAATCCTTTTTATTATTTTTTTAAAATTGTATTAAAAAATCAATATAATAAAACTCTTAGCAGTATATTATTAAATTGCAGAGGCAAATTGTTTATTATCCTACTAGTTTGGAAGAAAATAGATATCAAACATGAAAATTCAATGTTGCTTAAATGCTTACACAACTAAGCATGTTATAAAAACTTCATCTCAACTTCTTTTATTTATAAGTACGCCTACAAACATTTCATAGATTTTATAGAAAATTATACTCGTGTGCATAAACTATGGTCATAATAGAACGGAGCTGTTTATGTTGGTACTGGCAAAATTTAGCCACACCTCCTACCAGCTTGACCACGGTAATTTTAGCCACTGGATTAGCAGATATTTTATATCTTCAAAAGTAGGTTTGGCCGAACTGTTCAAGGGTAACACTACAACTTAAACGTTATATTTTCATGCGACACTAAAGTTTCTTAATTCGGTTTTCTTATTGTCGTTTAGTAGCAGCAAACAACTTAACCTTCATCTCCATGTCGCTGATGAAAGCTCTCATATATGTAAATTTCGTAGCTACCATTGAGTTTGTCGTCCTCCGTGGTATAGTGGTTACCATACTAGCCATAGTTCCCGAGGTCACGGTTTCAAACACGACGGAGGCCGATGGATTTCTTCGGGCGTAAAAGTCCTTAGCATTGCTTCCTTTGGAAGGGAAGTAAAGCCGGTGGTCCCGTTTCATAGATTTACGGTACGTAAAAGAACCTCAAGCCTGATAAAGAGGCCTCTGAGCAAACCGGGCTTTCACGGCCAATGTAGAATGGGACCATAAGTCATAAATAAAACTCAATTTCATTTTTGTCATTGATGTTAACCAGACATGTAAATGATCCTACACCCCTTTCTCTAGAAGGGCGAGTTATACTGTAATTGTAATTTTAGCCTTTCCTAGTGTAGCGCAACTCTTAATAGAGGTGTATCCGAACCACCCCTTCATTTTATATAGAGAATAAATATCGTTAAATGACTAGTGTATATGCTCATAAATTGTTTTTCAGGCCAGTCACACAAAGAATTGTTACGGGGTGGGCGGAGCCAAAATTTGCTTACTTGGGGATGGAAACGGAGATCAAAGCACTATGGCGAGCTAGGGGAATGGACCACTTTTTATGTGCGACAGTACATTGTGCGGAATAATTTGAAAATGTAAATGTGCCGATAAATGAAAGCCCTACAAAAGAGTTTAACAATTACAAAGCTAAAGTAATACGGTTTCTGGCTTTATACCCCTTCAAAAGCATTTAATGCATAATCAGGGCCTGCTTTCTCTGCTCCTCTGTAGCAATTTTGACGATTCCTGAGCCTCTCGAGTTGTCTGTTCACGTTTATATCGGCAAAACTTATTTTTTATTACTATTTCATATGAAGCTAGGCTTTCAGGCAGATTCATAAATCACTTTATGACATGTTTTAAAAGATCGTACAGCTATAAAAGGCTACATAGAAATACAGTAGAACGTTTGTAGTGTTTAATAGCACTAGAATCCGTATTCATGAATTTTGGTAATTTCTGAGCGCTTTTCATAGGTGTTCTACTCTTAAAAACTCTCCTCTTCAAATGTGTCATTCTTCTTACTTTCTCTACTAGTACACTTGTGTGCAAAAATGCTGATATAGTGAACTGCGTGTTAAGTTGGCAAGGGATTCCTCCCCATTCATGGCCCACCCTCACCTGGTTATAGCAACGTAAGTTGACTGGCGATTTTGCATAGCTTTTTTTCGCGATGGCGGATCTGCACCAGAGGCTAAGGTTCAATTTTATAGTTGCTCTTACGTAGGCTGAAAAGGTAGAATCAGAATGAAAAGATATGCAAAACGAGATTGGGATATGTTGTCTTAAGAGAAGGATGCATTGTTTTACCGGGAAAACTGTAGTCATGTGGAGAATTTCATGGCGTGTTATCATACCGAAATCGCAGTTCAGACGGCGGAGCAGTACGGAAGGCTGAAGATCGGTAGTTCTAATCCCGAGTCTGGCATTGAACGTTTTATCCTGAGTTTACCTTTTCATTGTTAATTCGGAATTAGTAGTACATAAATTTTATTATCAGAGTTTTACAAGAAAAGGTATATAAGGAGTTGCAAATCTTTTCAAGTAATACGAAAAGGCTATGTTTTGCGACCCTTTTATAATGTTTTTTTTGCTTTGCGTGGTTCATTTCATATAACTCAGTTCCTTGTCATGCTTGTTTGTGATCTTTTATAATTAAAAACCAATATGACTCTTGCTCTTGTTGCTTTATAAACAATTATTAGTAGAGGTAATAATAATAATAACAATAATAATACTCCCATAATCCTTAACCTATTAAATGAGGTTGTCCAAAGTAAAATACTCTCTCCTGAAAGCTTTATTTATTACACTGTTTTCTTCATATGTCCTTTAATTTTGTATTGTATCCCGTTGTGATATGTTTTTTAACTTTGCGGTGCCAAGCGAAATGCATTATGCATTATAATTAAATACGCCAACTAGTTTACGTGTTCAGTAACGACATTAGTGATATTTATTTCACCAGTTGCGTTCTTGAACTACTCCATTGCTCAGCAGCCCTCGCTGCGCTATAGCTTTTCCTCATTCGGACCATTAGGTTAGTATTGGAATGTATAATTCCGCCCTCTATAAACAGTACCCTTCTATATCCCCTGTTGCATAATTCTAGCCATTGATTGACTAGTTGCTTACGTCATGCCAAAATATGAGCTGAGATTATCAGTGCCAAAGGGCTCCGTTTATTCTTGCCAGTTCAATACAGCTAAGCTAATAATATTACTATAATATTATATTTCTCTGACACAATAATGTAGTATTATTAAGGGGAGCCGTCAAGTCCTATCTCAATAATGTTAAATTAGCTATGTTAATAACCAGTTTTCTCATAACCCACCTGAAACACAAATATAATATTTTCACATGAAGTTGATTCATTGCTTCTGAGAGACTGGCTCATTTTGATGTTAAAATACTGATTGGAAAAACATTATGATTTTTGTTGTAACTTATTTTATTTTTAAAACAATAAACTGTTTCAGCAACTTCAACTAAAGCAATTCCACATGATGATGAATTGCTTGTACGATGTTGCAGAATGTTTATGCAGATACACATTACTTTCAGGGAAAAACGGATTATTTATGTTGAAAATGCTGCTTTGAGTAATTTAACATTTAAAGTAAAAATTTATATAAAATTCTCTTAATCATAATATTTTTAAAAATTAATTTATAATAAAATATTTCAATACTTTAATTAACCAAAAACCAAATTAAATGCAAGAAAAAAAACAAAGATGTATTTTTTTTTTTCATTTTTGTCTTGAAGATTTTCCTTAAGTATATATCAAGTATTATCATCATACTCTATTAATATTCTGGCTTCTAAATACTTAAGGACTACGGCAATAAATGATAATACCCAATCTACCAACAGGATTCAGTTGTTACTATTCGATGGCCGCAACAATTTTAAACTTCGCTTCCATTCTACTTCAGAAGAAATGTTTGACCCAAGTTTTTCCGTCAATTTTACCATTACAGGCAACTAGTTTATCACCCACAATCCCCTCAACGGGTCATTTGAATCGATAATATCATATTGGCCCAGCTCTAGTTGTTCACGCGAATCAGAGTAGAAGAGGTCATATCTAATCCCCTTCGTTTAGCGCCGTATAATAAATCAATCGTTCGTTCATGTCTGTTTCTTGAAATTTGTTTCAAGCGAGCCGTAGAGATATGATAGGCTGGGTGGAATCAAATTATAAATAAATATGGAAATCCTGCTTAATAAAAAAACACTACTACGAAAGATAACTACTTACAAACTTTCGGTAAAAATCCTAAATTTCTTTTATATCCTCTCCCCTTAAAACTATTTTTAGACAACTTTTTCAAAGCATATATAACATTTTAAACCAGATTTTGCATCATTTCGCGAGTTGCTTCATTCAAACAGACGGAGCAATTGAGCTTAATGGTGCCCTACAATAGCGAACGCACCTTAAAAAAAACAAAGCAAAGAAAAACACACCACAAGCAAGCTGAGTATATTACGTCTCGTGTAAGAGGTGCTTATCACTGCTGGAAACAAAGAAATACTAATGGTGCTCCAGAGTTGAAACGCAACATAAGTAATCCATCAGCTTCAGGAATTTGCCAGGCCATTCACACAAAAATCTTACGGCAAACAGGGCGAACGAAAAAATTGGCCACAAAAATCTTCGTAAACGTGACATCAAAAGCTAGCGAACTGCAAACTTTTCGTTTAGAATAAGAATTATAGAAAATAATATGAATATTTCAGATCCTTCAGTAGACATTGTTTAACATACACGCTTGTGGATTTATACGAATTTACATCAATAAACAATTTTTTCCCCTTTTTAATGCAGTCATTTGTTTTATCGATACATTTTGTAACCTAGCTAAAGCTATTGTGTATCACGACTCTACTTGACCTCGTCTAGGAGAACTCGAAGACCCTTCGACCGCCAACTCTTGAATATTTCGTGATTTTCCCTGGACGGAAAGTGAATGCTGGGGTGGTTTCTCATTTACTACAATTTCCTTTCATAATTTCTGTTTCATTCCATTTCCTTCTCATAGGTTTTGAAAGGGGATATACTATACATATAAGAACTGTACAGTAATAATATAATTCACTAATGTATTAAAATAATCAACATCTAACATTTGTACGGAGCTGATTGTAAGAAACAGGCGTGCTAGGAAAAATTCCAGGTAAAGCATACCTTTCACCAAGCCAACAAGCAGGGAACCGGTAACAATACTGAGAAATAGAAACAGACAGATAGTGAAAAGAAAGCGATGGAGATATTGCATCAATAGGAGGACCAATTGGAAACGTCATTACATTTTTAAACGCAGAGGTAAGCGTCACTACGCTCAGTTATATAAGGGCAAACAAGGCCACAGAACCCACTCTCTCTCTCTCTCTCTCTCTCTCTCTCGATCTCATCTAGAATTTCGACGACACGAGGTGCTATGCTCTTAGCAATTGCACGTGTGTGCTTATGGGTGGGAGTGCGTGTGCAGATAGCTAGGCTCCTGACTTATCTGACTTATTTAAAGTGGTGGGATTATAATAATGGGAAAAGCTAGCTGCCCATAATTATTTCAATTGCGAATAAACTTCATTGATTAAGGGAAAAGTGCAGTGTATTTTTCAACTTGCCTCACCCACAACAACCTGAGAATTAAGAATTAGACATAGGTAAGAAAAGTTAGGAATGGAATACGCAACAACCGACGAGCATCCATAGCCGAGGAAGAACACTGCAGCAGACAACATCAACAAAAGGATCGACGATTTCGCGCTACAAATAGCGCACAGCACTGTTTCCCGCTACAGTTTCGTGGCGTAGAGCGGTACAGGACAGATGGAGCGGATGCTTGCTACTGAAAGGCTACTGTCCAAGAACACTAGAGGATTACTTAGTTCATCGCCCACTCCGGGCAGCTCCAGCAGTGGAAAGTGTCTTCGGGCCAGGAACTGTTAGGTCCTTCCATGCATCAATGGCCTATCTGCCTGCGACCTGTAGCCTCCTGCAGTTCCTTCAATTCGTCCCTTCCTCTTGAGGGGTGGTGGGCGCATAAACTTCTCGTGGCCCGCAGTGCGCAAGGTGTCTCCTCCGTTGTATACCTTACACTTTGTGACTTCACTTTTTACTACTACTGTGACGTATACAGCATAAGCTGGTATCTTCACTTTCTCTACTACGTATAGTAAGTAGGGAAGTATTGCATTTCACCCAAAAATTCTATACCAAAATTTCATGGTCCCCTGAATCCATGAAAAGCAGTTTTAGAAAAAGGTCGTGTGTGTGTGTGTGTGTCTGTGAACAGCATAACTCAAAAATTAAAGGTCTAATAAATACCAAACTTGATATATCAGTTCAGTATCTTTCAGAGATGTGAAACGAAGATTTTCAAGAACATCACCCCACACCAGACTGCCCTTTACATGGAACATTTCTCGAAAAGTTTGATTATCTCAAAAATGGCTGTAACGATTTTGATTAAAATATCATGCGTTTAAGATATTTTCATGGCAAATTAAATGTTTATATTAAATTTATGGAAATGTCCCCAAAAGTACTCTTCATTCAGAATGACTTTCGCATAACTGGTAAACCGTAAAAGATTACACAAAATTTTACTACACAAAAATGGGGATCTCGTTAAAACACCAATTTATGTCATATAATTCCTTTTTTTTGTAGTGAACCATTTCCGAGATATTCCTTGTTATTTGTTTGAATTTTCCAATTGTTATACTTTTTCTCAAATGGGAATTTGTTATTCGTTTTTTTATGTCCTGGACATACAAAGACAATGGAACGCTCCACATAGCAACCAGCTCTTAAAAATTTGACTATCGCTTAGATCCTACCATATTCCCCTTGCACCTACAAGAAAATTAGTAAAAAGTTTCTGCAAATGTTTACCTCGGTTAACATGTAGTAGATGGAAAATAAACTTTGTAAAAATAGGTTGTACAATTCATGTGAGTGTTACACATCATATTGTTTAAATGGAAACCTCTCATTATTTTTGACGCAGCTGATATCATGGAAAATAACATTAAGAATGGCGTATGTAGCAACGCGGTAAGTAAATTAGGTACATCCCGAAAAACTATAACGCGAAGTTGACGACTGAGATTGAAGTAGTTATTGTCTTTTTTTTTATTTGCCCCACCCTTTGGGAGCCAATTTCAAGAAGTTATTTTTTGTTGTAGGAGTTGTATTATATTCCGACTGTTGGGGAGCCGAACTTGAAGTAGTTGCAACCGCACGTATGGTAAAACGTTTCCGGTAACCTTCGCCCCAAATGTATTTTCCGATAGCCTTCACCCCAAATGTTTAAAAAATATTAACTTTGTAATCTTGACTGTTTCTTTAAATATATATATTTATGTTTGCCTCCGCTGCGTCAGTATTATTGTTAGAGACATGTTTCTCGTTACAGGGTGGTGGTGCGACTGAAGAATGTAGGCTTACACAGATTATAATTTTACTTCACTCCTTTTATTAATGCTTGACACTATTTAAATAACACTTCACTCATATAGAGAGAGCTGTGAGATTTCTTTATTAATTACTTGCACTGTTTTAACACGTAAACAATTTTTGTCTCGCACGAATACGTATTAAATTTCTCGAGGACACATTTCGCGTCTGGTTAGGAACACTGTTTACAACCAACGCGTCCAGTTATGAGCGCTGTCTACAAACAACTGACTTCTAGATTTGTAAACTTTGCTATATTTCAGTTTCTGATTGGCTAATCCTACTCCAATAGAATACTCCTATTTAACTTAAGGTTTTCTTCTGGTTGTTGATTGGCTATTTTATGAACTGTCTCAAAATTTACATTATTTTTACTCCAATAATCACTAGTAGAATTATTAAACATTCTTACTCATTTTTGCCTCAAGGTTACCTCATTGTTACTTCATTATTAGCAACTTTTAACCTATTATTCTCACAGCTCCTACATTATTAAATTAGTAATGCATTCACATAACATTTTTGAACATGGATACAGTAATATAAACATTTACAATGACAGTAATATACACTTGTTATATATAGTTACATACACATATTGATTTAAGGCGGGCTGTTATTGAATTTCCATATTATATAATTTGACTAAAATCATTTGAGTGTTAAAAATACTGCCTCAAATAAAACAAAACGCACATCAGTGCACATTTTGAGGTTCAACCACGTCGTCGAGTCTCAGCATGACTTCACATTGCAGTTATTTGCGATGTGATTCGCGTATACAAGGCAACAAAAGCTGTTGTTAAATTCCCTTTATGCATGCGATTTTGTATCGTGCGATAAGTGCGATGTGTTCTGAAAGTACAGCGAGTTAAATGGTTGCATTTCTACAAAGCAATGCGACAGTTGCACATTATTCTATATCTCAAAAACACGTCGCATTGTCTTTCAGTTCGCGCGACACATGCGACAGTCGCATGACCTCACTATATACAGGCCTGTTTATACACGTCGCATTCTGTGCGAGACAGTCGAGTTAGACTGCTAATCCAGAGCCGTAGTCATCATTTTTCAGTGTGGTTTGTGCTTTCACGATGTTGCGGTTTCGTCTTTCAGACTTATTGAGTATGGAATATTTTATAGAAAAAAATTTGATGTGTTACACTCACATGACTTTCTCTACTCTTATACAAACTATTTTTACAAACGCTTATTCTCCATATGCTTCATGTTAATCGAGATGTTAATCTTATTGCTAATTTTCTTGTAGATGCAAGGGAAATTGTTAGTCTTTAAGCGATAGTCAAACATATTAAGAGCTGGTTGCTATGTGGAGTATTCCATTCTCTTTGCATTACCAGGAAAAAAAATGAATAACGAATTCCCATTTGAGGAAATAAGTATTGAAAAATTTAAGGGAATAACAAGCAATATCTCGAAAATGGCTCACTCAACAAAAAAAATGCATATGACATAAATTGTGTATTTTAAGGCGATCTACATTTTATGGGTAGTAAAATTTTGTCTATCTGTTATGGTTTACCAGTTATGCAAAAGTCGTTCACAATGAAGAATACTTTCGGAGACATTCCCAGAAAATTCGAGATATACATTTCATTTGTCATGAAAATATCTTAAACATATGATATTTTAATCAAAATCATTAGCCATTTTTGAGAAAATTAACATTTTCGCAAAATGTACCATATAAAGGGTAATTTGAGATGGGGGGATTTCCTTGAAAACCTTTGTGTCGCATTTCTGGAAGATACTGAACCTAAATACCATGTTTGGTGTTTATCTGACTGTTCGTTTTTGAGTTATGCTGCTCACAGACACACATATACACACACAGACACACACGGATATGTTTCCAAAAATGCTTTTTTTGGATTCAGGGGGTTTCAAAACATGTATTTCCGGTGAAATCTCGGTATCCAAGTTTTGGGTGGAATATAATACTTCCCCTACTTACTATAGGTAGTAGGTAAAATAAAAATGAATAACGAATTCCCATTTCAGAAATTTTCCATGTAAAGGATAATCTGGGGTGGGGGGATTTCCTTGAAAACCTTCGTGTCGCATCTCTGGAAGATACTGAACCTAAATACCAAGTTTGGTGTTTATCCGACTGTTCGTTTCTGAGTTATGAGTTTTTAAAATGCCTACGATGTCTGCTAGCTCGCGTAGTTTCAGTCGACGTCATCCAATACCATTTTGTGGATTTTCTACACAGTTTCTGGCGTGGTCACCTCATTTGGTCGACCACTGCGATGTTCGTCTTAGCAACTCGTACGGCCTCGCTTAAACTCTGCCACCCAATATTTTACTGTTATAAACGAAGGAGTAGACTCCCCCAGAGCAGAATCTAGCTCAGCTATAATATTAATTGGACTAAGACCTTTCAAATAAAAGTATTGTATCACGTAACGATGACCAGTTTTATCCGTGTTTACAAATTTGCTGAGAGTGTTCACTATTTATGCCTGCCAAATAATTACAAAACAATGTAGCATTGTCAAACTTCAAACTTAAGCTTTATAAGGATGATACTTTCTACCATTGTCATTTTTTTGAAACAACAACCGCTATCTATACGTCAAGTCGGGTACTTCTGGGACTGCCCTCGTACATATCTTAACATTGCAATAAATCAAATGAATTAAAATAATCATTTCCATGACCGATTTCCAAAGAAGGCACAGCGCGACACGTCGCATACGTCGTGCGACATGAAATCGCATTAGAGATAAATGAGGCCTTAATGTTATTTTCACTGTTATCAATTGTGCTGTAAGTAATCCAGGTATTCCGATCATAAGGTTTGCCTCCTTCGTTGCATCTGAAGCGTCAACTTCGCGTTACAATTCCTCAGCTGTAATTAATCTTTGCGGTGCAACATATGCCATACTTTATGTCATTCTCCATGCAATTAATTGCGTCAAAAAGTATACAGAGTTTATATTTTTAAAAAATAAAAGTTTATGTTGCAAATCACAGTATCTTAACAGTTCAACTGTTGTAGTTTATTGTCGAATTGTTGTTTATTTATTTATTTCCACACTTGTAAAACCAATTTGAAAAAGTGCTCTGTTGTTGAAGTTTGCACCACACGTTTTCGTAAGCCAATTTGAAGTAGTATTTTTCTTTGAGTTTATTTATTTAATCAGCTCCATGTAGTGGATTATTTGTTACGTAATATGCTACTACGTATGAGAAGCTGATTTTTGAAGATGTATTTTTGTTGTTAAACTCCAAGTTTTAAAATATTATATTAACTTTGTTATTAAACTGCTTCTATAGGTAGTATTTATGTTTATGTTTGCCTCGGCTGCGTCAGTCTTACTTTAGAGACACGTTTCTCTTAATCAGGGTGTGGTACGACAAGAATGTAGGCTTACACAGATTTTAAGTTTAAATTCACATCTTTTTATTAATCCTTGGCACAAACTAATTAGCACTACACTGATATTAAGGGCAGTGAGATTCTTTAATTTAAAACTTGTACTTTGTTATCACGTATACTTCATTTCTGTTACACACGAATACATAATATTTCTTTAGAGATCACATCTTTCACCCGGTCACTACTAAGATCTGCCAGCAACTGAACATATTTTAACCATATAAACTTTTAACTTTTTGTATTTCAAGTCTGTGATTGGCTAATCCTAGTCCAATAGAATACCTGTATTTAATTAAAGCTTCTTCTGTCTGTTGATTGGCTAATTTTAAACTGTCACAAGCATTTACATTATTGCTGCTCTAATCATGACTAGTAGTATTCAAACTCTCAAACTCATTATTGCCTCAAGGTTACCTCATTGTTACCTCATTGTTAGCAACGTTAAAATTATTATTCTCACAGCTCTTATATTATTAAATTACCTAATGCATTCACATATAATTATTGAACATGTTTACAATAATATTAGCATTTGCAATGACTGTTACATACATATTACAAGTTATTACATACATATTGCTTCAAGGCAATTGGCAAGGTTATTGAAATTACATATTATATAATTTAATTAAAATTGTTCAAGTGTTAAAAATACTGCCTCAACGTTTATGATAGCGGTTTCTTTGTGAATTATCGTCGACTTCTGTTGCATAACACAAACTATACTAGTTGTCTTTCTTAGAAGCATGATTAGAGAAGTTTTGAAGTTGATTTATGAATCTATTAGAGCAATGCATCACAGAAGCGACAAATAAATTCAAGTTGGAATTAAATCACCCTTACCTTCGATACTAACGTAATTTTCGTGCGTTTGTTTCCATCAGTGTTTACAGACCTTTTTCTCTACGCTGTCAACTTGTTGAAGTATCAGTACCACGTGAGTAAACTTAATTAGCACATACTCGATTTGCTGCAACTAGGTGAAATCTCATTTCCCTCCAGGGCTGAACATGACACTGCTCCCTAACTTTAGCTTCTCTCTGTTATCACTTTCAGCTCATGCTCTACTTTAAATTTCTGCAGAACTGTCAAACTTAGACAATAGCAGTATTTCGTGCATTTTTACTTTCTCTGCCACATATAGTAGGTAGAGAAGGTATTGCATTTCACCCAAAATTTCGATAACCGATATTTCAATGTTGAGGCAGTATTTTTAATACTTGAATAACTTCAGTCTAATTATATAAATATGTAACCTCAATAACAGTCCGCCTTAAAACAATATGTGTATATAACAATAATTTGTAAAATGTATGTAATAGTCATTGCATATGCTTATATTATTGTATCCATGTGTAATAATGTTATGTGAATGCATTACGTAATTTAATAATGTAGGAGCCGTTTGAGAAATAAGTTAAAAGTTGCTAACAATGAGGTAACAATGAGGTAACCTTGAGTCAATAATGAGTAAGAAAGTTTAACAGCACTACTTGTGATTCTTGGAGTAACAATAATGTAATTTTGAGACGGTTTAAAAATAGCCAATCAACAACTAGAAAAACCTTTAGTTAAATGCAGGTATTCTATTGGAGTTGGATTAGCCAATCACAGACTTCAAATACATAAATTTACAAACTTTAGACGGTTGAAATCTATTCAGTTGCCTGCAAACTGTGCTCATAACTGGATGCGTTGCTTGAGCGTCCTCGAGAGATTTAGTATGTATTCGTGTGAGACGAAAAATAGTTTTACGTGTTAAAAAGTACAGTAGTTAATAAAAGAATCTCACAGCTCTCGATATCAGTGAAGTTCTATTTAATTTGTGTCAAGGATTAATAAAAAGGAGTGAATTAAAACTTTAAATCTGTGTAAGCCTACATTCTTGTCGCATCACGCCCTTCTAAGAAATCTAAAATAATACTGACGCAGCCGAGGCAAACGTAAATATTAAATATTTAAGGAAACAGTTTAATTACAAAGTTAATATTTTTTAAAACTTGGGGCAAAGGCCACCTGAAACTGTTTACTATACGTGCGGTTGCAACTACTACTAGTTCGGTTCCCCAACAGTTGAACTACTATACATCCTACTGCAAATTGACGCCCAAAGCGTGGGGCAAATAACGTAAACAAACCATCTTATTCAAATTGGCGACCATACGTGGAGCTAAATAAATAAAAAACTATAACTAACATTTCACAATGTAAATATATGCTTTGAGGCACCTGATAAAATAAACGTCTGTGTGTGTTAACAGCATATATCAGAAACGAAATTCGGATAAATACCAAACTTGGCATTTAAGCTCAGTATTTTCCAAAGATGCGACACAAAGATTTTTAAGAAGTCTCCTACCACAAATCATCTATATATCTAACTGAAAAAATGGCTCTAACGATTTTGATTAAAATACCACGTACTAAAGGCATTTACATGAAGAATAACATATGCTTATTGAATTTTCAGGGAACAGTTTGTGAAGTCTTCTTTTCTTCATTTGGAAGGAAATTTATATAATCTTGCCTAACTGCTAAACGTTAAAACACAGACGAAAAAACACTACACAAAAGATATAGGCCTCTTTAAAACACGCAATTTATTTCAAATAACTTTTTTTGGGTCATCATCTATTTCCGAGATATCTGTTATTAATGGTTCGAATTGTTCAATACTTTTTCATTCTCTTAAAGTTCTGTCGATTTTCAGTTGTTTCATACGATGTCATGGAAAGAGTATGGAATTTTAAGACCAGCATATAGATTAAATTCTAAAACATTTGACTATCGCTATTCCCTTTGTATCTGTAACGAAATGTGTAATGAAAACATATCCGGAAAGATTTATCTAGATGATAATGAAGTACATAAGTAAATGAACTTTCGTATGATTAATTCGTGTAACCACTAATAAGCGATAGAGGGTAGAGAAAGTCAAGTGAATGTAACATCGGACTGTCTGCGTGTGCATTTGTGTGTAAGTGAGCAGCATAACCCAAAAATGAAACATCCCCCCACCCGAAACTTCTCTTTACATGGAAACATTTTCGAAATTTTAGATTTTTCTCAAAAATAGCTCTAACGATTTGGATTAAAATACCTTAATTTTAAGGTATTTACATTACGAATAAAATGTATATCAATTTTTTTGGGATAGCCTGTGAAGTTCTCATTCTGAATGACTTTTGTACAATTTTATATAATTGGCAAACCGTAATAGAAAGACAAAAACGTACTGCACAACAAATGTAGCTGTGTTTAAAACAAATAAATGTTTGTAGTATCAGCCGTTTCCAGATATCCATTGTTTATTGGTTTGAGTTTTTCTCATTTGTTAAAGTGCTGTCGATATTCAGTTGTTTCTCGTAATATCATGGAAAGGGTATCGAATTTCTAGACCAACATATGTATATCGTAGTTGAGAAAGGTATTTTGTTGTAACTTGTTTGCAACCTTTATTTGCCCCACGCTTTGGGCGCCAATTTGAGAAACATTTATTGTTTCACGTATGGAAAAGCCGATTTGAAGTAGGAGTTGTATTGTATTTCAACTGTTGGGGAGCCGAACTTGTAGTAGTTGCAACCGCACGTATAGTAAAGATTTTCCGGTAGCCTTTGCCCCAAATGTACTTTCAGGTGGCCTTTGCCCCAAGTTTAAAAAAATATTAACTTTGTACTTTAACTGTTTCTTTAAATATTATATATTTATGTTTTCCTCGGCTGCATCAGTATTATTGTTAGAGACACGTTTCTCTTAACAGGGTTGTGGTGTGACTAACAATGTAGACTTACACAGATTACAATTTACTTCACTCCTTTTATTAATGCTTGATACGATTTAAATAACACTTCACTGATATAGAGAGAGAGCTGCGAGATTCTTGTATTAATTATTTGCACTTTTTAACACGTAAACTATTTTTCGTCTCACACGAATACGTATTACATTTCTTAAGGACACTTTTTGCGTCTGGTTAGTAACGCTGTCTGCAACCAACTAAACTGATTTCGACCGCATAAACTTGTAAAGTTCTGTATTTCAAATCTCAGATTGGCTAATCCTACTCCAATACAATATCTTCAATTAACTAAAGCTTTTTCTGGTTGTTGATTGGCTATTTTTAAACTGTCTCAATATTTACATTATTGTTGCTCCAATAATGACAGTAGCATTTAAACTTTCAAATTCATTACTGTCTCAAGGTTACCTCATTGTAAGCAGCTTTTAACCTAATATTCTCACAGCTCCTACATTATTAAATTACGTTTTATATTCACATAACATTATTACACATGGATACAATAATACAAGCATATGTAATGACTGTTGCATACATTTTACAAATTATTATATACACATATTTCTTCAAGGTGGGCTGTTATTGAAACATATATATGAAATCTCGGTATCGAATTTTTGGGTGGAATACAATACTTCCCCTACTTACTATACGTAGTAGAGAAAGTAATAGAAAGTCTTCGAAATATCAAACTCGTATTTAATCCTGTACCATAATCAAGGACGTACCGAAGTTCTTTGTACCCAATAAACCTTTAGGAGTGAAATATATATTTATGTTTATTTTCTCAAAAATAATGAACATTGACCACTTTCACTATAGCTCCATAATTGTTCGAGATACTAGAACGACAAACAATCAATGCAAATCCTACATTTTGCTTCAATAATTGAAGGTCTGGTTCACTGAATTTTATGCAGAGTGAGTTACGGTGAAATAATTTCAGGGATTGTAGATAGGCAATACGACGGTCACTATTTATATTTTGAGCCTTGGCAACCCTGATTGTTGTAGGTGCCATCTGAGGTTTCCAATGGAACGTTTGACATTTTTGACCATAATCCACTTCAAATATTTTGTCAATAGAGCCTCATTTGTTTTGTTTACATTAACTTGAAAATTGTGTGTCAACAAAAACATGGAATTAATTCGTGAAAATGTTCGTGCAATGATTTACTACGAAATGCGACGTGGATTATCAAGACAAGAGCGCATCTATCAACTAACTTTCACATTTGGCGACAAAGCTTCATCCTTTGCCACCGTGAAACGATGGTATAACAAATTTAATCGTGGCCGCCGTTCGCTCAATGATGAAGTTCGTGAAGGTCGTCCAAAATAGTTGTGCCAGAAAACATTCATGCTGTGCAAAAACTAATAATGAAAGATCGTCATGCGACATATTTGAGATTGAGGAAACTCTAGGCATTAGTTCCACTAGCATATATAAAATATTGCATTAATATTTAGCCGTGAAAAAGATTTGCTCTCGTTGGATCCCACATAATTTGCCGCAATCTCAAAAAGATGCTCGTGTCGATTGGTGTACAAAAATGCTCAAGAAATACAATGGCTGTGACTCAAAATACGTATATAAGATTGTAAAAGGTGACGAATTATGGATCTATGCGTAAGAGATTGAACGTAAACAGCAGTCGACTGTTTGGGTGTTTCAAAATGAAGCAAATCCAACAAAAGTTGTTCGCACTCGAAGAATTTCGAAGCAAATTGTCGCCTGCTTTTTCAGCAAAACTGGCCATGTGGCAACAGTGCCTTTAGAGGAACATAAAATGGTCAATGCTGGATGATACACAACCATTTGTTTGCCGGAAGTCTTCAGTGAGGTAAGGAAACCAACAAAAACCGTATGATCGTTCTTCATCAAGACAATGCGAGCACACACACATCTCGTCTAACAACAGAGTATTTGAAGGCTCAAAAAATCGAATTAATGGGTCATCCGACATACAGTCCTTATTTGGCACTCAATGACTTCTTTTTGCTCCCGAACATCCAGAATAAATTGCGTGGACAACGATTTGCGTTGGCAGAAGAAGCCGTTGATGCCTTCAAAAATCATTTTTGGAGGTGTCTTAAGAAGACTGGAATAAATGCTTTGACAAATAGTTCAATCAGATGCAAAAGTATATTGACCATAAAGCAGAATATTTTGAAAAACAATAAAGCAGGTTTCAATCACAATTTACTTTTTTTTAATTATTAGCCTCAAAATATAAATAGTGCCCATCGTATATGGTTCAGAACTAAACATAATGCAGCTTTATATTATTAAAAATTCTGCTGTTACAACCAAGTCGGTTGAAAAAAATTGGCTTAGAATGCCTTTGACACTGCATAGAAATCTTCATTATCAGCACCACCTTATCAGAGTTTTCAAGGTTTACTGACAAAAGAATCTCACAAATCTCGAATTAATAAATTGACAGTGGGACATTGAACTGCGATATTATGTTGTGTAGCCTATTCTTAGAACTGCTCGTGTGGCTTAACGCAAAAACTGTATTACGTAGGTCATGGGTTCGATTTCTGTGATTCAGTTATTTTTTTATTTAATATGAAGAAATGCTACGATGCGCTCAACCAAAGACAACATTCTCATTGGTATATACCAAAACGATTTCATTGTTAGGCTCACTGCGGTTAGAGAGCTTCGAATTGTCTGGAGATAACATGGAGAAGATTTACACCAGGATTTGCACTGGAGGGGACATTGTCTGCCTACCATTCAAGGAGCATCTATTCCATCAGCACCGTGTCGCCGTAAAGTCCGATCACCTCCAACACACGAAGTTGGAGGGAGAAAGGAGGAGTGTGACTCCGAGTGTCGCAAAATGGCATGCCTGATTTACGCATTCTCTAACTTGTATATATACATATTTTTAAGGCGAAACAAAAAATTATGCTTCAGTAGCTCTACCACTGTAGAATTGTTAATATTCTATTTATACTTTATTTTTAATTTTATATTATAATATTGATTTCTTTTTATATATTATTTTATTGCTTATTTTGTTTGTTAAATTAATTCTAATTAATTTTCTTTTCTACCTTTATGCATTTTTCACTTATTTACTTTAGCTACTTAATTTACAATTAGGCATTCGTTCCATATACCTCGGTTTAAGGAATTAGGTAGCAGGGTTAAGTATTACAGATTTTTAATACTTTCTCTACTACGTATAGTAAGTAGGGGAAGTATTGTATTCCACCCAAAATGATACCGAATTTCACCGGAAATGTATGTTTTGAGTCTCCCTGAATCCGAAAAAAGCATTTTTGGAAACATGTCTGTCTGTGTGTCTGTGAACAGCATAACTCAGAAACGAACAGTCGGATAAACACCAAACTTGGTATTTAGGTTCAATATCTTCCAGAGATGTAACACAAAGGTTTTCAAGAAAATCCTCCCAACCCAGACTACCCTTTACGTGGAACATTTTTCGAAAATTTTAATTTTCTCAAAAATGGCTGTAACGATTTTGATTAAAATACCATATGTTTAAGATATTTTCATGACAAATGAAATGTATATCTCGAATTTTCTGGGAATGTCTCCAAAAGTATTCTTCATTGTGAACGACGTTTGCGTAACTGGTAAACCATAAGAGATGGACAAAGTTTTACTACACAAAAAATGTAGATCGCGTTGAAATACACAAGTTATATCATATACATTTCTTCTGTTGAGTGAACCATGTTATAGATATTGCTTGTTATTCCTTTAAATTTTCCAATACTTATACTTTTTCTCAAATGTGAATTCGTTATATATTTTTTTATGTCCTGGACATACGAAGAGAATGGAATGCGTTACATAGCAACCAGCTCTTAAAACATTTTACTGTCGCTTAAATACTACCATATTCCCCTTGCACCTACAAGAAAATTAGCAGTAAGATTAACATCTCCATATCTCGAGTAACATGAAGCATATGGAGAATAAGCGTTTGTAAACATAGTTTGTACAAGAGTAGAGAAAATCATGTGAGTGTAACACATCATATTTTTTTATTTTATTTTGTACAGGGAAGGATATCCCGATAGTCACCAAGCACATCACTCCACTCTCCAGTTCATCGATAGCAGTTTGCGATAATTTGGAACCTTCAAGTTAAATGCCACGACACAGGTGCTAGACAAACTCGCCGCACAGTGTAATTTGAGGAAAATGTGTTTTATACAACTGCATAAGAGCCCTATCAGCAAGCACACTATAACACGTGTACTGAGCACTAACCCGTTAGTGTATTGTAAGACATACAAACATTGCATCCCTTTCACATCAAAAGGTGCAAGCGTTAAGTCCCCGTGTACACTTTTGCAGCTGGGCTTTGCTGCAGCAGTCGGAGTTATTTTTCTCTGCAAGGTTCACTGACGAGGTCGTGTTCACCATAGAAGGACTATTTTAAACTGTGTTTGGGACTTTATTAGTCCACATACTATTATGGTGAAGGGTCACCAGCAGATATTTTCTGTGACCATATGCGTCGGAATTATTTCAGAACAGGCCATTGGCACATATCTGCTTCCTTCTCGGAAAATGGACACTTTAATCTCAATTTGGCTATATTTCTAGAAGATGTATCTCTGCATATTCAAGTGTAACATGATGTAGCTCCTCCCTATTTCTCCCTGGCTGTGCGAGAACAACCAAACTATGATGTATCGGAAGGAGGAATGCAACTAAAGTTTGGCCAACTCATTCCCATTTATTTATTTTCTGGGATATATGAAACACCTGTCAACTCAGAAGGGTGTTAATTGCTCGGTATTTGCAGCCTGTGATGTTATTTAGCATACACCAGGAATATTTGATGCACTGTGGCAAACGTTCCTGCACCGATGGCAACTTTGCTGTAAAAATGTAGCTCGCCACTTAGAGTAGTTTCTGGATGTTCTGTTTTTTTTATTTATTCTTCTTCCAGCCTTTAAATCACTTTTCGTTTTAAGTGCACTAGGTGAATGTTACTGCATTAAGCACAATTATACTTTTTGTAAGCAAGTATTGTAATTACATGAATTGATTTATTTTAAAATGTAACTGTATAAATTGAAATCAACTTAAAACATACACTGATAACTATATTATTATGCCCTAAAGTGAGGAACGAAACAAGAAGTTGAAAACAAGGACTACCTCTTACTCTAAAGCTAATGCCATAGCCATTGCGCCAGAGAGATACGCTCTGAGTGGCTAATTTCTTATGCTTTAAATAAACAAGAAAGATTGCAGCTTGTAAATTTCTATGTTCAGGTTATAATTTATTACCATATTTATGCCAACGACAGGAACGCGTGCACTAAAATAACATAGAATAAGCTTCTATGCCTACATTATACTTATACCTAAGTTTAATTGTGAATAGCTCCTTTCAGAGAACACTGTACATAGCCGAAAGAACGAATTAGGCTGTGGTAAAGTTCAAAACGGGTCAAAAACGTTTCAAATATTTAACCGAGTGTAAAGTATAAGTTAGTGCACCGAATGGGATAGTTCAGGCGGTAACGTCTGTTCCCCGCATTTGGGGGTTCGTGAGTTCGATTTCCGCGGACGGCCTTCCTCACCTATAGATTTCCTCGGGGTTTCCCCGGGTCGCTATGCGAATGCTGGGAAGGATCATTACATCCCCCGAATTTTCTGTTCCTCCATTTCATCTCAATTCTCATTTCACTTTACCTCTCATCTGCTTGGTCTCTTTCAGGGTTGTAAGTGTCGGTGGGACGTCCTGGTGTGTGCATGACAGGGGAAAAAGATGCTTTGAGTAAACCTTCGTCCCGAGGAATGGGAACAATTTCCGGGTCCCGCCGCCAGTGGATGTGTAAGCCACAGGGGGAGCGGAAATAAACACTCAGCACTCACCCTCGGACCCCAGGAACAAGCTCGTGGGGCGTTTCCATTAGGGCAGCACCTATTTTATAATCTGCTATCCCTGCGTGGCTGAAATCACGGCAGAATGCCTACCTCCCCACGTCTCCTGCCAAACATGAACGGAAGTGGTTACGTCACTTATGCGTGTCAGGTCAATAGGGAACACCCTACCAGGAAAGACTACCGAATAACCTCGGTGGGGCCGACAGTATACCTAGTTAATGTCTACCAGCTGTCACTCATGGTTGGTACCGGAGAACAACTGTGCGTCTCACAACCCCGTTTGGGTGGTAAGCCGGGCAAGTGTATCCAATCTACCATGGGTATCGGGAACCACAGCCCTACCGAGTCCAACCCAATCCAAACCACACCCATACGGGTGCGGCTCGAACGTTTGTCCCGACGTACTTCTAGTAACATTAGATGTACCAGGAGTACTCAGGGTCCGCAGCGCATGTCTTACTGGGAAGGGGGGAGGGGTTCCGATTGCACTAGCTGCCATCCGGGGAGTCTAAATCTGTAAACGGTAGAGACACTGCCCTCTGTCTGTCGTGCCCCCTAGTCCGGCCACCTCCTGTCTCCTCTTACCGTATCCATTCCTACCGGGGGTGCCCCGTCAGCGGCTTAGATAGAAAAGATTTGCGAGAGGTTGAAGTCCCCCCTCCGCTCCTAGTCCTATCCTATAATTTAGTTCGAAAAACAAATTGATCTTTGGCTAAAAGTAGCTAATTTTCACCATCATTCGTCTAAGGTTTGAAGTAGGAGTTGTATTGTATTTCAACTGTTGGGGAGCCGAACTTTTAGTAGTTGCAACCGCACATATGGGAAACAGTTTCCGGTAGCATTCGCCCCAAGTTTAAAAAAAAACATTAACTTTGTAATTTAACTGTTGTTTAAATATTATATATTTATATTTGCCTCGGCTGCGTCAGTATGATTGTTAGAGACACGATTCTCTTAGCAGGGTTGTGGTGCGACTAAGAATGTAGGCTTACACAGATTATAATTTTACTTCACTCCTTTTATTAATGCTTGATACGACTTATATAACACTTCACTGACAGAGAACTATGAGATTCTTTTATTAATTATTTGCACTTTTTAACACAAACTATTTTTCGTCTCACACGAATACGTATTAAATCTCTTTGAGGGCACTTTTTGTCTGGTTGGTAACGCTGTCTGCAACCAACTGAATTGATTTCAACCGCCCAAACTTGTAAATTTCTGATTGGTTATTCCTAATCCAATAGAATACCTTCATTTAACTAAAGCTTTTTCTGGTTGTTGATTGGTTATTTTTAAACTGTCTCTAAGTTTACACTATTGCTTCCAAGAATCGCAAGTAACATATAAACGTTCTAATTCATTATTGCCTCAAGGTTACCTCATTGTTAGCAACTTTTAACGTATTATTCTCACAGCTCCTAAATTATTAAATTACGTAATAATATTCACATAACATTATTACACAGGGATACAATAATACAAAAATATACAATGATTGTAATATACACTTTTTATATATTGTTACATACACATATTGCTTTAAGGTGGGCTGTTATTGAATTTACATATTATATAATTAGACTGAAATTATTTAAGTGTTAAAAATACTCCCTCAATATCCATGTTTTCTTTATACAACGTATCGTAAAACAAGAAACAAAAATTGTGTTTCTTCATACTTGCTATGAACATTCTCATACTAGAAAACGTTTCTGGCCAATGTTCCGAGCCTGTAAAATAAAAATTTAATTAAACCCAACCTTTCTTTTAGCATGTTGGTATTATCAATTATGTATCTTGTCTCAAGTTAATCTGTGTTAGATTCTATTACAGGTAACTTTTGGAAACGTTGTGTCATGTATAGAACAACTTGAATTAATTTCTCTATTCCACACTTCAGTGCATAAAATCGGTTAGGGATTCGAAATAGATATCCAAAAACGTTTAAGATATAAAGATGGGGGGAGAGAGAGAGAGGTAGAGATTTAAATTCATTCCTTAAGGAGATCAATGTGTTGTTTGGAAATTCTGTATTTCCTAGGCTATTAGCTTCATTTTTCAGCCACATACTTATCATATATTCTGTAAAAAATCTGATGTGTTGCACACACATGAGTTTCTCTGCTCTTGTACAAACTATTTTTACAAACGCTTATTCTCCCCCTACTTCTTGTTAATGGAGATAAACATGTGCAGAAACTATCTTATTACCATTTTTTGTAGGTGTAAGGGGAATAGGGTAGACCTTAAGGGATAGTCAAATCTTTTAAGAGCTGGTTACTATGTGGAGCATTCCATTCTCTTTGCATGTCCACGACATAAAAAAGGAGAATAACGAACTCCCATTTGAAAACAGGTGTAAGTATTGGAAAGTGCAAAGAAATAACAAGGAATATCTCGGAAATGGTTCACTTGATAAAAAAAAATGCATATGACAAATTGTGGATTTTAACGAGATGTGCATTTTTTGTGTAGTAAAATTTTGTCTATTTCTTACGGTTTACCAGTTACGCGAAAGTCATTCAGAATAAAGAAAGCTTTGGGGGACATTCCCAGGAAATAAAATATACACATCTTTTTGCCATAAAATATCTTAAACATATGATATTTTAAACAAAACCGTTAGCGCCATTTTTGAGAAAACCAAAAACTTTCCATATAAAGGTAGTCTGGGATAGGACATTTCTTAAGGGTCTTCGTGTCGTCCTTGAAAGATACTAAACTCAAATCCCAAGTTTGGTATTTATCCGCCTTCTCGTTTTTGAGTTACGTTTTCAAAAAGGCTTTATTTGGATCCGGTCGCCTCAAAACATATTTCCTGTTTAATCTCGGTATCAGAATTTTGGGTGGAATGCAATACTTCCCCTACTACTACAGGTAGTAGAAAAAGTAAAAAAGTGTCAAATTTTCATTAGCTTTTTATTTGAGTAGATTCTAAAGGGAAAAACATTTTACTGTCTTTTTAATAATCTACAGGAAAAACTTCTTATGGAAATTTTGTAACCAAAACTAATGTTCTGTTCCAAAAATATTCGTCTTGAAAACGTATATGATTTGTAATTAAAACATTAATTGCTTTAGAAAACAAATTTTAAAAACATATCTAAAGACATTTTAAAGATATATACTTAATTTTTTAATTTCGCAAAGATTTTTATTTATCATCTGAAGACACCTTGATGAAAGGTTTCAAGTAATTGGCAAAAGTTTGCAGCGGAAGGAGAAATTTGAATGATAATGGGCACTAAAAATAAAAATAAAAAAAGTGTTAAGGGTAGAGAGCTGATTCAAAATGCACTCATGTGTTACCTGGCACTTTAAAACATTAGGTGTCTGCACTAATACATACCCATTCCTCTTAATGGAACCAAATTTATTACACGACAAACTGTGCATTACTTTCTTTACTACGTATAGTAAGTAGGGGAAGTATTGTATTTCACCCAAAAATTCGATACAGAGATTTCACCGGAAATACATGCAGTTTTAGGAAAAGGTTCTGTTGTGTGTCTGTGTATGCCTGTGTGTGTGTGTGTCTCTAAATTAAATTGAGTTTTATTTATGGAAGCTCTTTAGCTGCTGCGTTCCTTAGCGCTCCATTCTATATTGGGCGTGAAAGACCGTAATTTTGCTCAGAGGCCTCTCTATCAGACTTGAGGTTCTTTTACGTTCCGTAAATCTACGGCACGGGACCACCGGCTTTACTTCCCTTACGAAGGAATCCATGCTAATAATTTTTAAGCCCGAAAAAATTCATCGTCCTCCGCCGGGTTTGAACCCGCAACCTCGGAAACTAGAGGCTAGCATGGTAACCACTACATCACGGAGGACGACGTGTTTGTGTCTGTGTATGGTCTGTGTGTGTCTGTGAACAGCATAACTCAAAAACGATAAGTCCGATAAATACCACACTTGGTATTTAGGTTCAGTATATTTCAAAGATGCGATACAAAGATTTTCAAGAAAATCCCCCCACACCAGAGTACCCTTTATATGGAACATTTTTTGTAAAGTTTGCTTTTGTCAAAAATTTATAACCATGTTTATTAAAAAAAATCATATATTTAAAATATTTTTTGCCAAAAAAAACGGATATCTTCTATTTTCTGGGAATGTCCCCAAAAGTCCTCTTCTTTCTGAATGACTTTCGCATAACTGGTAAACCGCAAGAGATAAGACAAACTTTTTCACACAAAAAATGTAAAGCTCTTTAAAATACACAATTTGTCATATATATATATTTTGTCCAGTGAACCATTTCCGAGATATTCCTTTTGTTCAAGTTTTCCAAAAGTTATACTTCTTCTCAAATGAGAATTCGTTATTTGTTTTTACTTTCTCTACTACGTATAAGAAGTAGGGGAACTATTGTATTCCACCCAAAAATTCGATACCGAGATTTCACCGGAAATACATGTTTTGAGACCCCTGAATCCAAAAAAAGCATTTTTGGAAATATGTCCATGTGTGACTGTGTGTGTCTGTGAACAGCATAACTCTGAAACGAACAGTCGGATAAACACCAATATTTAGGTTCAGTATCTTCCAGAGATTCGACACGAAGGTATTCAAGAAAATCCACCCACCCCAGATTACCTTTTACATGGAACATTCTTCGAAAATTTTAATTTTTTCAGAAAAGGCTGTAACGATTTTGATTAAAATATCATATGTTTAAGATATTTTTATGACAAATAAAATGTATATCTTGAATTTCCTGGGAATGTCTCCAAAAGTATTCTTCATTGTGAACGAATTTTGCATAAGTGGTAAACCATAAGAGATGGACAAAATTTTACTACACAAAAAATTTAGATTGCGTTGAAATACACACAATTTATGTTATATACATTTTTTTTGTTGAGTGGATCATTTTCGAGATATTGCTTGTTATTCCCTTAAATTTTTCAATACTTATTTTCTCAAATGGGAATTCGTTATTCATTTTTTTATCTTGCATATGCAAAGAGTATTAATGTGTGGCAAAGGGAATGGTGCTGCACCTAGCAACCAGCTATTAAGAGATATGTATGTGCTACTGTATTTCGATACTGCCCTTGTAAATATATATTCCCCTTACATCTACAAGAAAATTAGCAATAAGATAGAGTCTGCAAATGTTTATCTCGATTAACATGAAGTAGATGGAGAATAAGGGTTTGTATAAATAGTTTGTACAAGAGTAGAGAAAGTCATGTGAGTGTAACACATCAGCTTTTTATATGTTCTGGACATGCAAAGAGAATGGAATCTTCTACATAGCAACCAGCTCTTAAAAGATTTGACTATCACTTAAAGCCTACTATATTTTCCTTAGACGTACAATAAGTTTCTGAAAACGTTCATCTGGATTAACATGAAGTAGATGGAGAATAAGCGTTCGTAAAAATATGTATTTTGTACAAGAGTGTGAAAGTAACCGAATGTAAAACATCAGACTTTCTTTTATAATTTTTGTGAATTTTTCACAGACTGGCACACTTAAATAACAACGTGGCACACACTTTTCTTAGTACCTGTTTCAGATCTCGGTTTTCAACATAACAACATTCTACAAGTTTTGCTATACGTCATATACTGTTTCACATTACTGGAAAGAAATTACGTCTCAACTTTTTGTTACATGTAATTATTGTTTCTCAGTGTTAGAATTGTGCAAACTTTGAATTTAATTACTTTTGCAACAACATTAAGGCCTCTGCTAGTTTTAATTAAAATCTTCACAGTTCCAAATGCTGCTGGTTTAAAACTCTCTCAAAGGTAAACGTTACTATGAAAGCTCTGCGTGCATGCACAATTTATTGTATTCAGCCTCAGAATTAGAAACTACTGCGAAATTTGCTGAAGTTTCCATGGCAACACAGCATGCTAAATGAACAAGCTCGACATGATTTATATCCTGGAATAACTAACTATGTATGGCCTGTTAAACCAAACGCTGAATCCAAGTAATTCATTACCAGGCAGCTTGGCCAGGATGACATAACAACCTGTTGCATGGTGCTCTAATAGCCTCCCAGATGTCAGCACTCGCAAATCAACAGACTGCATTATTACTAACGTATACAGTCACACTAACAATCGAAACAATTAGTGGAATGGTATTGCTTTCATGCAACAGCTCTGAAATAGAGTAAATATTCACGAAAAGTACTGACAGGTGTTACTCTGAAATTAACGACGCCTATATTATTTACAAAATAACAGAAATATATAATAAATATACACGTCTTTCTTACTTTCTCTCTCTGTTCACCCTCCTCATATGTACGACTTACACCCTCCAGGACTTACATGCGGGTGCTTGGGGAAATATTCACCAGTCACAATTGTGGGTGTACGGCATGGGTGGTGATGCGTGCCGATTTGGTTGCACAGGATTTGCAGGAATGGTCCCCGGTTGGATGCTAGCTCAGGGACTCGCATAGATCTTGGATCTAGTGTTGAGAGTTAATACGACTGGTTCATTTTCCTGCAAATTTATTTCCCGTCACCTTTCTAAAATCTGATTCCTGAGGCAGCATTTTTAACACTTAAATGATTTCAGTCTAATTATATAATATGTAAATTTAATAACAGCCCGCTGTGAAGCAATATGTGTATGTAATAATTTGTAAAATGTATGCAACAGTCATTTCATATGCTTATATTATTGTATTCATGTGTAATAATGTTATGTGAATATAAAACGTAATTTAATAATGTAGGAGCTGTGAGAATAATAGGTTAAACGTTGCTAACAATGAGGTAACCTTGAGGCAATAATGAGTTTGAGAGTTTAACAATACTTCGTCTAATTCTTGGAAGCAATAATGTAATTTTAGAGATAGTTTATAAAATAGCCAATCAAAAACCAGAAAAAGCTTTAGTTAAATGAAGGTATTCTATTGGAGTAGGATTAGCCAATCAGAAACTGAAAAGAAGAAACATTTACAAATTCAGAAGTCAGTTGGTTGCAGACAGCGTTACTAACCAGACGCAAAAAGTGTCCTTAAAAATATAATACGTATTCGTGTGAGACGAAAATAGTTTACATGTTAAAAAGTGCATGTAATTAATAAAAACATCTCACAGCTCTTTCTCTCTATATGAGTGAAGTGTTATTCATATCGTGTCAAGCATTAATAAAAGGAGTGAAGTAAAATTATAATCTGTGTAAGCCTACATTCTTGTCGCACCACAACTCTGCTAAGAGAAACGTGTCCCTAAGAATAATACTGACGCAGCCGAGGCAAACATAAATATATAATATTTAAAGAAACAGTCAAATTACAAAGTTAATATTTTATTTTTAAACTTTGGGCAAAGGCTACCGGAAACTGTTTACCATACGTGCGGTTGTAACTACTACAAGTTCGGCTCCGCAACAGTTGAACTATAATACAATTCCTTCAATACAAACTACTTCAAATTGGCTTCCATATCATGGGACAACAAAATAACTTCTTCATTCCTGATGGAACCTCGCCACACTCGTGCATTTCTTTACTGCTGTGATTCATACAATCTCGCCTATCCGCCGACACTCACATTTGTTTTCAGAACAAGCTCGAAGGAATACCATTAAGTGTTTTCTAAACTCTCTTTATTTCGAAAGTTTCCTATCATCCCATTTTGTTATCACATGATTTCTTCCTCATTTCTTATTGGTTGCTTACCTCAAGTTTCCCCCTGAACTCCAATACTTGCACCTATCAGAGCAATGGCCTACCCTTCCTATGCACCTGTTTTTCAGGCGACCTTACGGTGCACTAACAAAACGTATTCTGTTGCTGGCACTGTCTTTTCAATCTATATTCGCCTTTACAGTAATACTCGCTTTCCAATCTTATTTAATAATACCATTCATACCGTTATTAATATTAATTTTCCCTGTGGTTATCATTTTATATTTAGCTACCTAGAACGTACTGCCTGACAGTGGAACAATATTATTAGTATCCGTTTTAAATAATTAAAATATAACTAACTACTCTTCTTCTACTGCATAGTTATAGCCTAAAAGCCCGTTTTGCCCGTTACCATCTTTTCCTAGGGTGACCTACATCTCGCTCTCAAATTGGCTTATAATTTAGAGCCTGTTTTGCCGGTCTAGACGATTCCATCCATTGCAGGTGTTCTGCCGAATTCACTTTATATTCCTATGCCTTTTCAACTAGGTTAAAAATTTTAGGTTTTCTCTATTTTTTAAACATAATTACGTAGATGTGACCGTCTCAGAAGTCTCATCTCAACTGTTTCTGTTTCACTTTCCTGTTCTATTCAGGACCTAAGTTTCACCTTCTTATAATATGGAAACCACCATTGTCTTATAGAACTTCATTATTGTAACCTTTCTCACTTTATTTCCCTAAGTTCTAATATGTCTCACATATAACGGGTCTTCAGATTTATTCGTCCTTAACCGACAGTCGGTTTAAATTAAGGACGTCATCATTAGTTCAGGGAACCCCTTGTCTCAAAAGAAGGTGCGGAATTGCACCTCGGACTTCATGAGTTTCCGACTTCGTAAACAGTTTAATGTACTACGGTGGTGCAGAACTATTTTTCACTAGCACGTTTGTGTGTTTTTGCATGCGAGATGAAAGTGACCATCGATCACAGAATTTGCATGGTTGAGTGCTACATCCAAACTGAAGAGATAGGGGGAAGATCTGTCGTTACGAATATTGGTCTCTGTGTGAATGATTTTCCCCGTGTTTGCTCAGAATTACATCAAGTCCCGACAAAACACGATAAAATTTAATTTACTGCTGCAAAGACTATCGACAAGCTTTTTTGTAATGGAAAAGTTTTTACCATTAATTCCTAAACACACTACGCTGCAAAAACCATCAAATTATTTGAGTCGCCTATCAGCATGCATGCTGAGATCGCGAGTTTACGAGACGCAAGCGAAAGAAGTTCCAAATGTAAATACTGGAAAGGTATGACACAACTCCCATTTCACTAGGGCGACCTAAACAGTTCACAACCGCCTCTTACGCTGATTTTTCGCTAGTCCTCTGCCAGAAGCACTGGCGATAATCTAGCTTCAACTCAGTACTCTGAGGGAATTGGAAGACCCGAGTTCTTTCAAAATAAGTATATAGTTAGCGTTTTGGTCTATAAAAACATGGTCATTCCGCTAGCTTTTACGCCTGTCGCGAGATATCGTGATTGGAAATGTCGCTCTGGCACGCACCTCAACTATGCCTATAGGCTATATCCGACGTTCATACTGTCATACTAACTCGGTAGCTCTTTTGTAACCTTTGCGCTTCGATCTTTAGGACCATCTTTATCACTGAACATATCTGTGTTAACGTGAATTCAAAACGAATTTCTCTCTCTCTCCTCTCTCTCTCTCTCTCACACGCACACACATGCACACATAAAATGCATAACACGGGGCATTGCTTCAAGGACATTTTTGCCCTGCTTTTCAGTAACGTATCTCACACGTTTGCCATTCATCTCGTATCTTTATAATTGGTGAACAGAACTGGTAGTAAACAAAGAATGCTATTTCATCATCATGTTTTGCTTGCATGACTAATATTTTATTCCTGAACAGGAACAAGAATCGATTCTCCGTAGTGGATTGTTATCTTTTAGATTTTACAACTCGTTTTACTGTATTGTAGTAAAGAATATTACTTGTGTTACTTTTTTTACTTACAAATATGTTTACAATGGTGGAGAAACTTGTGGTTATAAAATTAATTTGACCAAGACTCCTTCCGATCGATAAATTAATTCTACGGTGGCATCTACCGGTATGACAGACTACTATGTAAACCACCTCAGGAACAGCAAGCTAACTCTCTACCACTAAGCTAAGAGTGCTGCAGTAATCTTGACATAGTAACGAGCTTGAGAACCAAGTGTCTTGTCTACGAATACTCAATATTGAAACACTTTGAAACATCTGTTTTGAAATATTGTATGTGAAACGTCTTCTCGGAAGACTTTTGCGATTATAGTTGTGTTCCCCATTATAACTACTACAAGAATATACGCAGTCTTATGAAAACGCCAGGCTGTCCCGAACGCTCACGGAAGTAACCGATTCGAGCTCCGTGTCTCATATGTCGGCCAATTTTAAATTGTCTGAGTACAGAAATAAAAACAGGAGTAACTAGAAACTTCATTTATAGCCTGGACCCATCGAGATGAGCTTACGTCAGGGAGAAGACGATAGAAGGTGAGTAACTGCCACACTATACAGTAACGAAAAATACAACCAGCGTTGCTACAAAACTCTGATGTGTTGGATTCACATGACTTTCTCTATTCGCTCTTCTACAAATTATTCTTACAAAAGCATATTCCTCTATCTATTTTTTTATTAGAGATAAGTTTTCATTAAAGATTTAAACATTTCGTTTAGGTATTAGGAAATAGAACTAAAGTGAGTCAGATTTTTAAAAATCTGATGTGTTACACTCACATGACTTTCTCTACTCTTGTACAAACTATTTTTACAAATGCGTATTCTCCATATGCTTCATGTTAACCGAGATGTCAATCTTATTGATAATTTTCTTGTAGAAGCAAAAGGAATTGGTAGGCTTTAAGCGAGTCAAATATTTTAACGCTGGTTGCTATGTGGCGCATCCCACTCTCTTTGCATGTCCAGGACATAAAAAATGAGTAACGAATTCCCATTTGAGAATAAGTATAAGTATTGGAAAATTTAAGGGAATAATAAGCAATATCTCGAAAATGGTTCACTCAATAAAAAAAATCATGACATAAATTGTGTATTTTAACGCGATCTTCATTGTGTAGTAAATTATTTGGAGACATTTCCAGAAAATTCAAGATATACATTTTATTTTTCATGAAAGTATCTTAAATATATGATATTTTAATCAAAATCATTACAGCCATTTTTGAGAAAATTAAAGTTTTCGAAAAATGTTCCATGTAAAGGATAATCTGGGGTGGGGGATTTTCTTGAAAACCTTCGTGTCGCATCTCTGGAAGATACTGAACCTAAATACCAAGTTTGAAGTGTATCCAACTATTCGTTTCTGAGTTATGCTGTTCACAGACAGACAGACACACACACGGACATGTTTCCAAAAATGTTTTTTTTTTTGGGATTCAGGGGGCTTAAAAACATATATTTCCGGTGTAATCTTGGTATCGAATTTTTGGGTGGAATTCAATACTTCCCCTACTTACTATACGTACTAGTTAAAGTAACAAGTGGGTCGCTATGTGATAAAGCTTTCATGGCAAATGTAACCAGGAGAGTGAATTAAGGATTATAAAATGGATCAAACGAAGCAATAACTTGCACATTTAAGTGTTTTCAAATTCAGTTTCCAGTTTAAAATTCCAACTAACTCTTGCACATGGCAATACTTAAGGTAACAAGGACAATGGGAAAGCGTCTCTCTCTCTCTCTCTCTCTCTCTCTCTCTCTACCCTTATAATAAATGCCCCGCAAGATTACAGTTGAACATGCTAAGAGAACATTTGCCTACAGCGGCCCAAAATTATGCTGACATGAGTCGCAAAAGACTAAAAGCCTTATGCAATACATTCATATGACCTTCTCTACCCTCTATTGTTTATTAGTGGGTACACATTCTTACTAAAGCTTATTTTTCTATGTCCTACATTTTAATTCAAATAAACCCCTGCTGAAATAGCTACACTATGCATTTCGTTTTAGTACAAATAGAAAGGCGACAGTCAAATGTTTAGAAACAAGGCGCTATATTGCGGCATATTAATTTTATTGCCATTACCAGACGCACTGTTGTACTATATTATTGCTATCAGACGTAGCATTATTGGGTCTCCTTGGTTATATTTCGGCTTGACGGTCTTTCCTTTTGGCGCGGACCACGCCAAATGGAAAGATCTGTTTGAAATTGTCTAGATGAGGTCAGCCCTGTCCGATTTTGGCTAAATACGGTTGGTGGGGGCAAGGTAGCGTGACTCGAGTGGAAGTGGTCCTGGGACCAGTCGTGTGTGGCCGGTCTACGATCCGTGTTATCTCCCTCCAACTTGTTCCTTTGTTAATTATGTAGAGAAGCCAAACGTTTTTGTGAATAAATTCCGGGTAATGTAATCTGTCAATGTAATATAAAACCTCACGCCTTCCCCTTAAATTTACACACTAAGGTCGGGGACATTTTGTGCCAGCGAGTTGCGCTTCCTCATGTGAGTGTTGGGGTGACCTAAATTATTCATTTTCTGGTAACCTTTTTGGCCTTTACCCCAACACGCAAATATATACTGGCCTTAAAATTCCATACTATCCATGAATCACAAAAAATAGCCGACCTTTGACAAGACTTAAGAGAATGACCAAGAAATGAACAATTCGAATCTTTAATAACGGATATCTCAAAAATGCTTTATGTCACAAAAAATTTATTGGAATTAAGTTGTGCGTCTTAAAGACATCTACATTTTTGCGTTTTCGTCTGTCGCTTAACGTTTACCAGTTATACAAGATTATACAAAATTTTCTCCGAATGAAGGGGACTTCATAGGTTGTTCCCCAAAAATTCAAGATATGCATTTTATTTGTCATTGTAAATATATTTAATATATCGTATTTTAATCAAATTCGTTACAGACATTTCTTAGAATATAAAATTTCTCGAAAAATCTTACATATAAAGGCTAGTTTGGAGTGGAGGGATTTTGTTGAAAATCTTTTCTGTAGCATCCTTGGAGGATATTGAACCTAAATAGCAATTTTGGTATTTATCTGACTTTTATTTTTGAGTTATGCTGTTCACAGACCACACACACACACACACACACACACACGGACATGTTTCCAAAAATGCTTTATTTGGATTCAGGGCGCTTCAAAACATGTATTTCCGACGAAATCTCGGTATCGAAGTTTTGGGATAAATGCAATGCTATGCGTAGTAGGGAAAGTAAAAATGCTAACACATTAAACACCCAAAATATTTAATTAATATCGTAAAGTTAACTTAACACTCAACACAAACACAAATTACAAATACGCTGAAAATTTACATCGAACCTTGATATAACATTACAATTACTTAGATTCTCCGCTTGTGTGCAATAATAAATTATTACGAGAATGATGCGAACAACGAAAAGGCACGCGATCAGAAAATGACCCACAAGCACGTACTTCTTAATACTCTATATAACTCATCCGGTGCTGTAGCGAAGCATAGGCGAGAACCTGAAAACAAACCTACTTTGCGAGCCAACTACTGTGTTCCTCTCACAAGAATGTGTCTGTAAGGAATGTGTTGACGTCAACCATTCTATCGCTATCTGAGAAAGATCACGGCTCTACTTTCAACATATCAAAAGACTTATGGCCTTATAAAAACCACACGTTCTTCTGTTAGCAATGCTGGATGAACAGTTGCCTTTGTTTGCTTTTCTTGTCACAGATTTTAACAACGTTTCTCGGGCTTGATGTGTGGAGTTCTTCCTTTCTGACTGGGCATTGTAAATAACTTTATAAGTCACTAGAAGTCACTTACTCACTGCTCCAAGTGAAACATGCTGAAAACTAATGTTGTGCGATGTTTTTAATGTAGATAGTAGATCTATTTATGACATCGTGAGCTGCTACGTAATTCTATCCCCTCCTCACACTTCCGGAGAGCAGAACACCCCGCAAACGTTTCCTCGTTAGAGGCCTATAGTAATATCAGAGCGCAACCGGAATGCCCTCATTGTCACGAAATGAAAAGTCTGAAATTCCATTTAAAAAGAAAACAATCGCTACAGTTATCACAAGAATAAACAAATAGTGACTTTCCACTTGAGAAACGTATAAGAAACTGAAAAGATACAGGGGAAAATTGAAGAGTTAGAAACATGGATGGTTAGAAGAGAGTGGACAGAGAGCGAGCAACAGAAGAGTGGAAAAGGAAAATAAAGACAGAACAGAAGAGTCCACAAAAACGTGAGCAATAGGTTCTGCTAGTTATAGAAGGGTTTACGAGGGACACTATTTATACTTTGAGCCTTGGCAACCCTGAATGTTGTAGGTGCCATCTGACATTTCCAATGGAAAGTGACATTTTTTACCATAATCTACTTCAAACCTTTTGTCAATACGTTTACACTAACTTGAAAATTGTGTGTCAACAAAAAGATTGAATTAACTCATGAAACTGTTCGTGCAATGCTCTATTACCACTTTCAACGTGGATTATCAAGATAAGAGTGACTCGATCAATAACTTCCACATTTGGCAACGAAGCTCCATCCTTTGCCACTGTGAAACACTGTATAACGAATTTAATCGTGGCCGCCGTTCACTCAATGATAAAGTTCGTGAAGGTCGTCCAAAATAAGTTGTTATGCCAGAAAACATTGATTCTGTGCAAAAATAATAAAGTAAGATCGTCATATGACATATTGTGAGATTGAGGCAACCCTAGGCATTAGTTCTACTAGCATATATAAAATATTGCATGATTATTTAGCCGTGAAAAGGGTTCGCTCTCGTTGGATCCCACATAATTTGACGCAATCTCAAAAAGATGCTCGTGTCGATTGGTGTACAAAACTGCTCAAGAAATACAATGGCGGTGCCTCAAAAGACGTATATAAGATTGTAACAGGTGACGAATCATGGATCTATGCGTATGACCCGGAACGTAAACAGCAGTCGACTGTATAAGTGTTTCAAGATGAAGCAAATCCAACAAAAGTTTTTCGCACTCGAAGCACTTCGAAACAAATAGTGGCCTGCTTTTTCAGCAAAACTGGCCATGTAGCAACAGTGCCTTTAGCAGAACGTAAAACGGTCAATGCCGAATGGTACACAACCATTTGTTTGCCGGAAGTCTTCGGTGAAGTAAGGAAAACCAACAAGAAGCATAGGATCGTTCATCAAGACAATGCGAGCGCACACACATCTCGTCTACCAACAGAGTATTTGAAGGCTCAAAAAATCGAATTGATGGTTCATCCGACACACAGTCCTGATTTGGCACCCAATGACTTGTTTTTGTTCCCGAACATCAAGAATAAATTGCATGGTCAACGATTTTCGTTGGCAGAAGAAGCCGTTGATGCCTTCAAAAACCATGTTTTGGAGGTGTCTCAAGAAGACTGGAATAAATGCTTTTGACAAATGGTTCAAACGGATGCAAAAGTGTATTGATCATAAAGGAGAATGTTTTGAAAAACAAAAAGCAGTTTTCAATCAGAAATTACTTTGTTTTAATTATTAGGTTGCAAATATAAATAGTGCCCCTCGTATTACGGCTGTCTGAATGTTTTAGGCAACACAAATAAGCTTTATGGTTTAAAATATTTTTAGCAAGACCTAAAAGTAGAACTTCCAACAGTGCGCACGAGCTAAAAGCTTTAGATTATCGCACTAGTTGTGACCAACTTTGGTTTCAAGTCCAATCACATGGCAATTACCCTTGTATTTGCAGTCGACTTGGATTGATTAGGTTTTACTCTTCATTGTCCTTTTACATGATTAATTTCTCATGGCGCTCGCAATGTGTTAACAGTGCTAATCCTCAACTTCGATTTATCGCAATACGTCATGTTGGCGGCCTTCTGCTTTCTTTGATCTAAAATGTTATTCTTTTATCTACGACAACCTACAAAAGGATTCAATGACGGAAATTATAAATTTAAAAGAAACTGAAATGGAAGAGCTGGGTGAAATTACATAAGCGGCAGAAATAATAACAGTAGAAGTACTTGAAAAAAATCCAGAAAGCAATATGATATAGAATTTAATCACTTCATTGGCTGGTGTATGGCAAAAGAGGTTGAAAATAATTATATTGGAAATGACTGGAAGCGAATCAACAAAATATCTGACATCTCGCTTTTTACTTTCTCTGCTACGTATAGTAAGTAGGGGAAGTATTGTATTCCACCCAAAATTTCGATACCGAGATTTCACCGGAAATACATGTTTTGAGACCCCCTGAATCCAAAAAAAGCATTTTTGGAAACATGTCCGTGTGTGTGTCTGTGTGTGAACAGCATAACTCAGAAACGAACAGTCAGATAAACACCAAACTTGGTATTCGGGTTCAGTATCTTCCAAGGATGCGACACGAAGGTTTTCAAGAAAATCCCCCCACCCCAGAGTACCCTTTACATGGAAGATTTTTCGAAAATTTTAATTTTCTCAAAAATGGCTCTAACGATTTTGATTAAAATATCATATGTTTAAGATATTTTTGTGACAAATAAAATGTATATCTTGAATTTTCTGGGAATGTCTCCAAAAGTATTCTTTATTGTGAACGACTTTTGCATAACTAGTAAACCATAAGAGATAGACGAAATTTTACTACACAAAAAATGTAGATCGCGTTAAAATACACAATTTATGTCATACACATTTGTTTTGTTGAGTGAACCATTTTCGAGATATTGCTTGTTATTCCCTTAAATTTTTCAATACTTATTTTCTCAAATGGGAATTCGTTATTCATTTTTTTGTCTTGGATATGCAAAGAGTATTAATCTGTGGCAAAGGGAATGGTGCTGCACCTAGCAACCAGCTATTAAGAGATATGTATGTGCTTAAAGGCTACTGTATTTCTATATTGCCCTTGTAAATATATATTCCCCTTACATCTACAAGAAAATTAGCAATAAGATAGAGTTTGCAAATGTTTATCTCGATTAACATGAAGCATATGGAGAATAAGCGTTTGTAAAAATACTTTGTACAAGAGTAGAGAAAGTCATGTGAGTGTAACACATCAGATTTTTTAATGTCATTTCTCTTGTTTCAAGAACCGCGTTAAAAGCAGATTTCTCTTAGTTTCGGGAAACAATATAATTTATTGACATTTTACAAATTCGAGCGCTGTCCAAAAACTCTGTTACATTCACATGACTTTCTCTACTCTTGTGCAAACTATTTTTACAAACCTTATTCTCCACCTACTTCACGTTAATCGAGATAAACGTTTGCAGTAATTATCTTATTGCTAATTTTCTTGTAGTTGCAAGGAGAATATGGCAGGCTTTAAGCAATAGTCAAATCTTTTAAGCGCTGGTTGCTATGTGGAGCATTCCATTCTCTTTGCATGTCCAGGACATAAAAAACGAATAAAATTTCCTATTTGAAAAAAGGAAAAGTATTGGAAAATTCAAACAAATAACAAGAATATCTCTGAAATGGTTCACTCCAAAAAAACGAAATTCAGATGTGTTACACTCACATGACTTTCTCTGCTCTTGTACAAGCTCTTATTCTCCATCCATTTCATAATAATCGAGATAAAAATTTGCGGAAACGATCTTTTGACATGCAAACAGAATTACATTTTACACATAGTGACCAGTTGTAAAAATATTTGAACTATCGCTTAAGGCGTACTATGTTCCCCTTGTTTTGTAATTGCAAGGGCAATATAAGCACAGACGTATCTCTTCATAGCTGGTTGCTATGTGCAGCACCATTCTCTTTCCCACAGATTAATACTCTTTGCATATCCAAGACAAAAAAAATGAATAACGAATTCCCATTTGAGAAAATAAGTATTGAAAAATTTAAGAGAATAACAAGCAATATCCCGAAAATGGCTCACTCAACAAAAAATATAAATGACATAAATTGTGTATTTTAACGCGATATACAGTTTTTGTGTAGTAAAATTTTGTCTATCTCTTATGGTTTATCATATATGCAAAAGTCGTTCACAATGAAGAATATTTAGGAGACATGCCCAGAAAATTCAAGATATACATTTTATTTCTCACGAAAATATCTTAAACATATGATCTTTTAATCAAAATCGTTAAAGCCATTTTTTGAGAAAATTAACACTTTCGGAAAATACTCCATGTAAAGGGTAATCTGGGGTGGGGGATTTTCTTGAAGACCTTCGTGTCGCATCTCTGGAAGATACTGAACCTAAATAGCAAGTTTGGTGTTTAACCGACTGTTCCTTTTTGGGTTATGCTGTTCACAGACAGACACACAGACACATACACGGACATGTTTCCAAAAATGCTTTTTTTTGGATTCAGGGCGTCTCAAAACATGTATTTCCGGTGAAATCTCGGTATCGAATTTTTGGGTGGAATACAATACTTCCCCTACTTACTACACGTAGTAGAGGAAGTAAAAAAGTATGACATGAATTTTGCGTTTTAACGATATCTACATTTTTTTAGTAGAAACATTTTGTCTATCTTTTGCAGTTTACCAGTTATACAAAAGTCATTCAGAGTAAAGAGGACTTTTAGGGATATTCCCAGACTATTCAAGATAACATTTCTTTTTTCATGAAAACGTTTTAAATATATTATATTTTAATCAAAATCGTTACAGGCATTTTTGCGAAAATCAAAATTTTCGAAAAGTATTTTATGTTAAGGGTAGTCTGGTGTGGGGAGATTTTCCTGAAAATCTTCGTGTCGCATCTTTAAAAGATACTGAACCTAAATACCAAGTTCACTATTTATCCGACTTCTCGTTTTTTAGCTATGCTGTTCACAGACACACAAACATAGAAACTTTTTTCTAAAAATGCTTTTTTTATTCAGGGGGCCTCAAAACATGTATTTCCGGTGAAATCTCGTTATTGAATTTTTGGTTTAAATGCAATACTTCCCCTACTTAGTATACGTAGTAGAGAAAGCAAACATAGTGATCGCCACAAGTGTTAAAAGTGCTTTTATTTTGCTCGTAAAATTTCTAAACACAGAATAAAACCCTACTATATCCCTTGTGTCATAATTAGACTTCGGATCTTTAGGTCCTAAAAAATGTGATTTTAAGCGCCTAAAAGGTCCTAAAACGTAGGGAAATAGGTCTTTAATAGGTACTATAAACAAATTTTATGCATCACGCCATGCAAAACACAGTGATTAAAGTTTTATTTAAAAGCACACTTAAATACAGTAGGATAGATAAGATAAAACAGTAATTTAACAATAATTCTATAAAAAAGCTGTGTCACGTCAGTTAATTAAAATATAAAGGATGTCTTACATGAATTTTAAATATTAATGCACTTTTGTTCTTAGGCATTTTGTAGCACTAACTGAAAAATTATCACAGCAACCAAAGATTTTAATCTAGTTATATTATGAACAGGAACTGACACTTTGCCTTATATTCAAATAACTGTTTCTGAGAACCGGACGTGGGCCAATTGTTATTGCATTCCATTGTTGAAGTTCCGATTTCGCATGCAGCACCTTAAGATTTCACTAATTGTTGCTTTATTTATTGTTGCGCTAAGCCTTTTAAAAACGACACCACGCCGCATTTTATCAAACACAAATCAAATAAGTATCCAGTCAATGAAAGGTTTGTTGTTGATTAAATAATTATTTATTGAATACAACAGTGTAATGAATAAATTCATTCGAATTTAAAAAAATCTGACGTGTTACACTCGCATGACTTTCTCTACTCTTGTACAAACTATTTTTACAAATGCTCTTGCTCCATCTACTTCATGTTAATCGAGATAAACATTTGCAGTCTCTATCTTATTGCTAATTTTCTTGTAGATGTAAGGGGAATTTATATTTACATGGGCAATATAGGATTACAGTAGCCTTTAGGCATAGACATTACTGTTAATAGCTGGTTGCTATGTGCAGCACCATTCTCTTTGCCATAGATTAATACTCTTTGCATATGCAAGACAAAAAAGGAATAACGAATTCCCATTTTAGAAAATTAGTATTGAAAATTTTAAGGGAATAACAAGCAATATCTCGAAAAGGGTTCACTCAACAAAAAAATGTATATGACATAAATCATGTATTTTAACGCGATCAACAGTTTTTGTGTAGTAAAATTTTGTCTATCTCTTATGGTTTACCAGTTATGCAAAAGTCGTTCACAATGAAGAATACTTTTGGAGACATTCCCAGAAAACTCGAGACATCCATTTCATGTGTCATAAAAATATCTTAAAAATATGATAATTTAATTAAAATCGTTAGAGCCATTTATGAGAAAATTAAAATTTTCGAAAAATGTTCCATGTAAAGGGTAATCTGGGGTGCGGGGATTTTCTTGAAAACCTTCGTGCCGCATCTCTGGAAGATACTGAACCTAAATACCAAGTTTGGTGTTTATCGGACTGTTCGTTTGTGAGTTATGCTGTTTACAGACACACACACACACACACACGGACATGTTACCAAAAATGCTTTTTTTGGATTCAGGGGATGTTAAAACATGTATTTCCTGTGAAATATAGTATCAAATTTTTGGGTGGAATACAATACTTCCCCTACTTACTATACGAAGTAGAGAAAATAAAAAGGCATTTATAGGCACCAACAGGCAGAAATAGATATTTATGTTGAAATAGGTGCCTATGGCACTATAAAAGTTGGTTAATACCTTTTTAGTTCAATTATATTGCAATTATCTATGTTAGGTTCAATAGGCTGTAAAGCAAAGCAATAGATAAAAACCTAAATGTCTAATCATACCTACTATTTTTACTTATATCACGAAAATGTGTTCAATAACTAGGCTTATGCACTCGACATAATTAAATGCTAACGGGCTGTAGACTCAACATAGAAGCTCCTGTTGTGAAATGCTTGAAGCTGTGTTTATCCAGCGACCCAATAAATGTCCCAGAACTATACCCCCGACTGCCGCAGGTATTTCCGACCATTTTTGTGCTTGGCTACACATCATAAGATTGGGCAGCTTTGTACAGCAAACTTGGCCAGCACAAGTTGGCGCTGACGTACTCTGCATTTCCCCATCCCCGGATCTATTGTGTGGCGCTGATTTGATTGTCCCATCCCACAGCAGCACTTTCCGGAATCAATTAGCTATCCATCCTTTCTGAACCTGCTCCAGCTTCTGCCAGGACATCTCTTCCACAGAGTTTCCGGTGAATAGACCATCTTAACTGCTGCTGCGATCAACTGCAATATCAGCATGATGGTATTCCTTTACTCTAACAGAGGCATCCATCTGCACAGTGGAAAATGCAACATTTTATGTTATATTCACATAGCTTTCACCTTAACCTTACTGTTTTTATATCTTCCAGGGGTGGGTGGTGACTCTGAACATCATCCTTGCAATTTGAAATGTTTTACGTAATAAATACGGAATAAGTTTCTCACTATAGGCTGATTAATTTACGCAAATAAACAAGAAATGGGAATTCACAATATATAACACATGCATATTTCATGAAGATGCTACAGATCATTCACGCCATGCTTTGTCCATGTATCTTCACCACCAAATAAAACGCAAGGAAAGCAAAACAGGGCGTTTTTAATATCACAGCCACTTATCCAATCATATTACTTTCTCTATTACGTATAGTAAGTAGGGGAAGTATTGTATTCCACCCAAAAATTCTATACCGAGATTTCACCGGAAATACATGTTTTGAAACCCCCTGAATCCAAAAAAAGCGTTTTTAGAAACATGTCTGTGTGTGTGTGTGTGTCTGTCTGTCTGTCTGTCTGTGAACAGCATAACTCAGAAACGAACAGTCGGATAAACACCAAACTTGGTATTTAGGTTCAGTATCTTCCAGAGATGCGACACGAAGGTTTTATTTTTGAGTTACACTGTTCACATATATACACACACATTTTGTTCTAAACATTCGTATTTTTGTTTCAGGGAACTTCAAAATGTGAATTTCCGGTGAAATATGTATATCTGATATATGGGTGGTAAATTATATATACTTATACTTATATAGGTAAGTAGTAAAACAATCTGATGTGTTGCACTCACTTTCTATACTCTTGTACAAACTATTTTTACAAACGCTTATTCTCCATATGCTTCATGTTAATCAAGATGTTAATCTTATTGCTAATTTTCTTGTAGAGGCAAGGGGAATTGTTAGGCTTTAAGCGATAGTCAATTTGAGGCAGTATTTTTAACACTTAAATAATTTCAGTCTAATTATATAATATGTAAATTTAATAACAGCCCGCCTTGAAGCAATATGTGTATGTAATAATTTTTAAAATGTATGTAACAGTCATTGCATATGCTTATATTATTGTATACATGTTCAATAATGTTATATGAATGTATTACATAACTTAATAATGTAGGAGCTGTGGTAATAATAAGTTAAAAGTTGCTAACAATGAGGTAACCTTTAGGTAATGATGAGTTCGAGAGAGTTTAAATGTTACTTGTGAATCTTGTAAGCAATAATGTGATTTTGGTGACAGTTTATAAAATAGCTAATCAACAACCGAATGGGGTTTTAGTTAAATAAAGGTATTCTATTGGAGTAGGATTAGCCAATCAGGAACTAAAATATAGCAAAATTTACAAATTCAGAGTTCAGTTGCTTATAGACAGTGTTCCTAACCGGCCGCGAGATGTGTCCTCGAGAAATTCAATACGTATTCAGTGTGAGACGAAAATAGTTTACGTGTTAAAAAGTGTAAGTTGTTAACAAAAGAATCTCACAGCTCTCTATATCAGTGAAGTGTTATTTAAATCGTGTCAAGCATTAATAAAAGAAGTGAAGTAAAATTATAATCTGTGTAAACCTACATTCTTCAGCCGCACCACTCCCTGCTAAGACATTCATGTCTCTAAACGTAAATACTGAGGCACCCGAGGCAAACATAAATATATAATGTTTAAAGAAACAGTCAAATTACAAAATTAATATTTTTTTAAACTTGGGGCAAAGGCCACCTGAAAGTACATTGGGGCGAGGGCTACCGGAAAGCGGGTACTATACGTGTGGCTGCAATGGATATCAAGTTCGGTTCCCCAGCAGTTGAAATATAATACAACTCCTTCAATACAAACTACTTCAAATTGACGCCCAAATCGTGGTAAAAAAATAACGTAACAAACCATCTTTCTCAAATTGGCGTCCATACCTGGGGCTAATAAAATACTTCTCAAATGAGATGTTCATTTTTTGTGTAGTACGTTGTCGTCTATCACTTCAACGTTTATCAGGTATATAATTTTTTCTAGCTTTTTGATTCGCTATTTTTAAACTGTCACGAAGTTTACATTATCGTTGCTCTAATCATGAGTAGTAACATTCAAACTCTCAAACTCATTATTGCCTCAAGGTTACCTCATTGTTAGCAACTCTAAACTTTATATTCTCACAGCTCTTACATTATTAAAGTATGTAATGTATTTAAATTACATCATTAAACATGTTTACAATAATATAAGCATATGCAATGACTGTTACATACATTTTAAAAATTATTACATACATATTGCTTCAAGGCGGGTTGTTATTGAATTTACATATTATATAATTTAATTGAAATTATTCAAGTGTTAAAAATACTGCCTCAAAAAAGAAAAATGATAAGAGTCAAAACGGAGCTGTGTTATAAATAAAAAGACAAAAAAAGCATTGCATTCGCAACACTTTAAACATTGTATTACATAAAAAACAGAAAATCATTATTGAAATATGTTAAAAATGAATTTGAGGAGTTAGCATGTTATTTATATTAATATATGATGTATTTAACCTCTACTATTTGTAGATGCATTGTAAATTATTTCGTTATGCTTAGCAATGAAGCTAGAATAAGTAAAATGCTTTCATTTTTAAGAATTTTTTTCACTAAGCAGACGCCTTGAGCAACCCTCAATATAAATATTTACTTGCAAGGCAAAACTTATATGCAAGAGATGATCAACAGTTAATTGTTGAAGCAATATAAAGAGTCAACAAGCAGAATTATAAAATTGTACGTAAAACTGAATTAAAAATCATTCTCAATACCCGTGAGAAAATAAATTAATTTTCAATGAAAACTATTATTGCTATTCTTATTTAAATGTCTTACCTTAAAATCAGTAAAGAAACCCCGTACAAGAGCAGATTTATATTAATAGAGCTATGCGTATTTTAAATCGCTTAAAACATACCGAACAAACCAAGTAAATGAAAATAATGTTCTAACAAGATCCTAAAGCGCAACACACACTTTAGAATTCGAACAATAAATTTACGCCAACAATTATTTCTGCCAAACCAGGCAGACGCGATGCTACCAACTGATTTCATCAGCGCCGTAAATTCAAATCGGGTAATTATAAGTTACAGCATCCGAGACTAACAGATCATCAGTGAGCTACAAGATTAACTCACTGCCGAAGCGGAAATCCCTTTTCAACTGGCTGGGTTTAAACATTCTTGCAGGAGCTACCAATCGTAAGTGTATGTGAAATAACTTCGTTAAAAGAAGAGTAATTTACTTAGCTTGATATTACAAAATGACTAACAACCAAGCTAAAAATGAAGTTATCAAAGCACAGTACCGAATTGTTTGCACGACCGACTTATAGATGCGTGTCCGCAAACAAATTTGTTTGTCCTGGGTCCAGTGATTGCTACAACGGGAGAGGCATTCCCCTGAGCGAAACCTGCATCAAAGCAAACAATATTAATTTTGATTTGTCGATCCTCCCAATACACAGAGAGCAAGCATATGCAACACGGAGTTGTGTTACAAAATTAATTATAGGACTGAAGCCACATCTGAAGATCATATCCTGTCTTAATTTATGAATGTGAATCATTTATTAGATTAAGTTCGAATCTTTAATTAATTATAGCATTGAAAGCAATATCTATAACAATATACAGGCTCCATAGAAATAATGAGGCAGTATTTTTAACACTTAAAGACTTTAATCAAATTATATAAATATAAATTTGAATAACAGCCCTCCTTAAAACAATACGTGTATGTAACAATATCTAAAAAGTGTATATTACAGTCATTGTATATGTTTATTTTATTGTATCCATGTGTAATAATGTTATGTGAATGTATTACGTAATTTATTAATGTGGGAACTGTGAGAATAATAAGTTTAAAATTGCTAACAATGAGGTAACCTTGAGGCAATAATGAGTAAGAAAGTTTAAATGCTACTAGTCATTATTAGAGCAGCAATAATGTAAATTTTGAGACAGTTTAAAAACAGCCAATCAACAACCAGAAAAAGCTTTAGTTAAAAGAAGTATACTATTGGATTATGAATAGCCCATCAGAGACTTGAGATACAGAAATTTACAAGTTTAGACAGTTGAAATCAATTCAGTTGCCTCCAAACAGTGCTCATAACCAGACGTGTTGCCTCCAAACAGTGCTCATAACCAGACGCGAGATGTGTCCTCGAGAAATTAAATACGTATTCGTGTGAGACAAAAATAGTTTACGTGTTACAAAAAAAGCAAGTATTAAATAAAATAATCTCAGAGCTCTCTGTAGCAATGAAGTGCTATTTAATTTGCATCAAGGATTAATAAAAAGGAGTGAATTAAAACTTAAAATATTTGTAAGCCTACATTCTTAGTCGTACCAAAACCCTCCCAAGAGAAACATGTCCCTAACAAATACTGAAGCAGCCGAGTCAAACATAAATATATCTAAAGAAACAGTCAAGTTACAAAGCTAATATTTTTAAACTTGGGGCGAAGGCTACCGGAAACCGGATACTATACGTGTGATTGCAACTACTTCAAGTTCGGCTCCCCAACAGTTGAAATATAGTACATCTTCAAACTGGCTTTCAATACGTAGCAGCAACTACACACTACAAATTGACGTCCATACGTGGAGCAAATAAATTAAAGAAACCATCAACTTCATATTGGCTTCCCAAACGTAGGGCTAACATCAATAACACAGTTACTTCAATAATATATAATTCCCATTAGCAGTCAGTTGAAATTCTGCTCCAGGATTTTTCATTCATACTTTCTCTACCATGTACATAGCATGGAGATGATACTGCATTCCATCCAAAAATTTGATACCAACGTTTCACCGAAATACATGTTTTTAGGTCACCTTAATCCAAAAAAAACAAAACATTTTTACGTTCTGTACCACGTATAGTAGGTAAGGGATGTATTGCATTTCACCCAATAATTTCATACCGAGATTTCATTGGAAATACATGTTTTGAGGCACTCTGAATCCAAATAAATCGTTTTTGAAAACATGTCCGTGTGTGTACCTGTGTCTGTGAACAGCATAACTCAAGAACGAAAAGTTGGATAAAAACCAAACTTGGTATTTGAGTTTAGTATCTTCCATGGATGCGACTCTAAGGTTTTCCAGAAAATCCCCCGCCCCAACTACCCTTTACACGGAACATTTTTCGAAAACTTTGATTTTGTAAAAAAAATGGCTCAAACGATTTTGATTAAAATATCGTGCTTGAAGGATATTTACATCACAAATAAACTGTATATCTTGAATTTTTTGAGAACAGTCCAGTAAGTCCTCATCATTTCGAAGGAATTTTGTATTATCTTGTATAACTGTTAAACATTAATCGATAGACGATAACGTACCACACAAAAACGTAGATCTCTTTAAAATACACAATTTATTTAAAATAGACTTTTGTGGCATACGCCATTTCTGAGATATTCGTTATTAATGATTCAAATTGTTTATTACTTGTTCATTCCCTTAAGCTGTTTCTCGCGATTGCATGGAAATATGCATTAAGGCCAGCATATAGCGTCCAATTCTTAAACATTTGACTGTCGCGGTTTTAATTATATTTATAACGAAATGGCAAAACAGCTATTTCTGCGAAATGTAGTAGATCGAAAAATAAACTTTTGTAAGAATAGTTTGTGTATCCAGTAATAAACAATAAAGAGTAGAGAAGTCGTGCGAATGCATCACATCAGACTTTTTCTTTCAGTATCTATCCATTTGCTTTGGACTTTAACCTGCTTTACTGTAGTTTATATTTCGCCTTAATTGCAGAATTGTTTTGCTCGAATTCTTCGGTTTCATAGCAAATTTATCCCCCCGGTTCTTCGTTCCTTTGTGTCCTCCACATAATCGATACAAGTATTGCTCAAAACAATTTTCACACATGAAAACTATATGAAACCCTCCTTTGTTCTTTATGAACAACATATATGCATTTTCTCTATTTCAACTTTATGTCATTGAAATATAACAACTTCTTAAGCCCTGTTCACACTGATTAACATTTAACAAAACTTGCCAAGTGCAACATGCTAACATTTTGCATGCTGGCCAAATTTCCATAGCAAAATTGACTTAACATGTTAACCAAAAGTGTTGTGCTTGACACTTTTAACATGTTGGGCGTTTTCCGCTTTTAATGGAAATCTTTGTTAAGTCAATTTGCTCTCTGTGTATGCGATTGGGTGAACTTCGGCAGCTTCCAGACTATAACCATGGCAACGGCGTACTTCTGATTTCTTCACGCTATTGTGTTCGGTAGTTCTGTGATGACTCGTTCTGTGCTCGTATCGTTGATTTGGTTTGCTTCATGTGAAGTTATGAAATGGACGAAGGTAAAGGCACTTTCATTAATACAATCTTTGTTGAGACTATCGTTATGCAGCATTGTAATATATGCAATAAAAAGAATGGACAATTATACCAAACTATGTGTAATTTATTGTTGTTCCAGAGACAATATCAGAAAAAAAATTAGCCTCGCTTTGCTAGAGAATTGCAAAAAGGCTCAAGTCTGTCAGCTGGAATGGCTCCTCTCAAATATGTGTCGTTTTTATGAATTATAGGTTACAAACCTCGCTCAAAACAAAGTTGAAGTCACTCTGACTTGTTCTTAAGAAATTGAAGTCAAACCTGCTCCAAATTTTAAACTTATTCAAAATATTTTCACTCCTGTGCCGATTAACAAGATAGAGCCTCATTACCTTTTACTTTTCTTTTTATTAAATATCAAGCACAGATACAAATAGCAATAGCCAAATCCTGATCACTGGAGTCCATTTTGCTTTTAGTTGAGAGATTTTGTTGTCCCAACAACTCAACTGGTGTGGATAGAATGTTAAACGTTCATAGTTACAACATGTTAAAGGCATTTAACATGTTGAATGAGACATTTTGTTAATTGTGTAAGTTAACTGTTGATATGTTGAACAGTATGGACTCGCCTTTATACCTGTGTTAGATTAACAAATCTGATTGTTACATCCATATGACTTTGTTTACACACTATCTTTTATCTTATATAGCTTCTATGAACTGTTCTTACAACAGCTTATTTCACTGAGAAGATGGCTCCGTGGTTAACGTGTGAGGCTCGAATTCGGGAGGTCTCGGTGGCGCCCTCACTGAACATGGTTTTTCCTGGTTTTATCTCATTTACCTCGTTGGCGTAAGGCAAATGCTGTAATGTTTTACCACGGATTTCTTCTCATTTTATGTTTCAGGTTGACTCCAGGGCTGTGGTTCCGTCGGTGTTGGGCAGATGGCGTAGGTGCTTGCAATTTAAAACTTCTTCTCGGCCCCGCTATAGGGAGACTGTCGATTCTTCCTGCTAGGTCGTGTTTCCACGGTCCCACTATAGGGACAGCGACCCTCTCGTGGCCGGGTGGTCAAGCCTGGAAGTAATAGCGAACTCTGCGCGCCTCTGTCGACTTGCGCCGGCCTGCTCTGCAGCCCATGTGTTTCCTGTGGTTCCCTCGCCTTATCTATTCCTCCTGGGGATGTATGCAGGAAAGATCCATTAGGGATCTAAATGCTAGGTGTGTCCTCCGTCAACTGGTCATAGTTATAGTCAAAACTTATTACTTTCTCTAACACGTGCATGGTAGGTTGAGGCAATATTTTATGTCACACATGCTATGAATGCCGGAGTGATTATAGTGTAAATTACAAAGTATTTCGTTAACCAGCTTTGTGTGTAAAATATTATTATATATACATACTTTTAGATGTTTGTTAACTACAAGGACTTGTTAGGAAATAAGTTTGCATTGCCTAACTGAAATTGGCAATAGAAGTTGGGTAACAATAAACCGAGGGCGCGAATTGTTTGTCACCAGGAAGAGAAAACCGGAATTGAGGTAACAAGGTAGCGTGTCTTTTACAGAAATGGAGGGAATATCTTCCCTAGAGTAGATATGTCAGTAGCAGTGATTGGCTGACCAAAAGAGACGCTAAAGTTGGCGCAATTTGATAACCAATAAGAATTATATTAGAATGTTTAGGCAATACGAAATGAAAGAGAGCCATAAGGAAGTATCACACAGTTCTGACGAATCTCTCACGAGGTGCACGTCGCAGAGTTAGTTACAAATGTAAAGTACGCCAAGTAATTGGTGCGTGGCAACTAAACGGACTATAGCTACGTTCAGAAACATAACAGCTTTAGGCAGGCATGTTGAAACATTAAATATGTCAATTATTAACTTAAACTACGCGTGACGGCAATAAAAGTCTACGATTCAGATTCTACATCAGTGTTATCTTTTAGGAACAACTCCTTTCCGTTTATACACCCTACTTAGAGATACGTGCTCGACTAAACTACAATAACTAGCCGGAGGAAGAGGATTCCCAAATTTAAAAATAATTAAACAACAACGACAAATAAATATAATAAAAGTCAATGAGCTACTGCGACAAGGTAGAGAAGGTATTGCATTCCACCCAAAAAATTCGATACCGAGATCTCATCGTAAATATATGTTTTGAGGCTCCTTGAATCCAAATAAAGCATTCTTGGAAACATGTCTGCGTGCACGCGCGTGTGTGTGTATGTGTGTGTGCCTGTGTGTCTGTGAACAGCAGAATTCAAAAACGATAAGTCGGTAAGTACCAAACTTGGTATTTAAGTTCAGTATCTTCCATAGATGTGACATGAAGAATTTCAAGAAAATCCCCAATTACCCTTTACATAGAAAATGTTTCCAAAATATTTATGCTCTAAAAATGGCTAACGATTTTGATTAAAATATCACATATTAAAGATATTTGCAAGACAAATAAAATGTATATCTGGAATGTTCTGGGGACAGCCTTTGAAGTCGTCTTCATTCGGAAGGAAGTTTATATAATGTTGTATAACTAGTAAACGTTATAAGACAGACGAAAGCAGACTTCACAAAAAAATCTGATGTGATACACTCACATGACTTTCTCTACTCTTGTACAAACTATTTATACAAACGCTTATTCTTCATATGCTTCATGTTAATCGATATAAACATTTTTAGACTCTATCTTATCGCTAATTTTCTTGTAGATGTAAGAGGAATATATATTTACAAGGGCAATATAGAAATACAGTAGCCTTTAAGCACATACATATCTCTTAATAGCTGGTTGCTAGGTGCAGCACCATTGCCTTTGCCGCAGATTAATATTCTTTGCATATCCAAGACAAAAAAATCTGATGTGTTACACTCACATGACTTTCTCTACTCTTGTACAATCTATTTTTACAAACGCCTATTCTCCATATGCTTCATGTTAATCGAGATATCGAGATGTCAATCTTATTGCTAGTTTTCTTGTAGATGCAAGAGGAATATGGTAGCTTTTAAGCGATGGTCAAATATTTTAACGCTGGTTGCTATGCGGCGCATTCCATTCTCTTTGCAAGTCCAGGACATAAAAAAATGAATAACGAATTTGAGAAAAAGTATAAGTATTGGAAAATTTAAGGGAATAACAAGCAATAACTCGAAAACGGTTCACCCAACAAAAGAAATGTATATGACATAAGTTGTGTATTTTAACGAGATCTACATTTTTTGTGTAGTAAAATTTTGTCTATCTCTTATGGTTTACCAGTTATGCAAAAGTCGTTCACAATGAAGAATACTTTTGGAGACATTCCCAGAAAATTCGAAATATACATTTCATTTCTCATGACATTATCTTAAACATATGATATTTTAATCAAAATCGTTAGAGCCATTTTTGAGAAAATTAAAATTTTCGAAAAATGTTCCATGTAAAGGGTAGTTTGGGGTGGGGGGATTTTCTTGAAAACCTTCGTGTCGCATCTCTGGAAGATACTGAACCGAAATACCAAGTTTGGTGTTTATCCAACTGTTCGTTTTTGAGTTATGCTGTTCACAGACACACACACAGACACACACACAGACACACACACAGACACACACACACACAGACACACACACACACAGACACACACACGGACATGTTTCCAAAAATGCTTATTTTGGATTCAGGAGGTCTCAAAACATGTATTTCCGGTGAAATCTCGGTATCGAATTTTTGGGTGGAATGCAATACTTCCCCTACTTACTATACGTAGTAGAGAAAGTAAAAATGAATAACGAATTCCCATTTGAGAAAAGTATTGAAAAATTTAAGGGAATAACAAGTAATATCTCGAAAATGGTTCACTCAACAACAAAAATGTATATGACATGAATTGTGTATTTTAATGCGATCTACATTTTTTGTGTAGTAAAATTTTGTCTATCTCTTATGGTTTACCAGTTATGTAAAAGTCGTTCACAATGAAGAACACTTTTGGAGACATTGCCAGGAAATTCAAGATATACATTTTATTTGTCATAAAAATATCTTAAACATATGATATTTTAATCAAAATCGTTAGAGCCATTTTTGAGAAAATTAAAATTTTCGAAAAATCTTCCATGTAAAGGGTACTCTGGGATGGGGGGATTTTCTTGAAAACCTTCGTGTCGCATCCTTGGAAGATACTGAACCCAAATACCAAGTTTGGTGTTTATCCGACTGTTCCTTTCTGAGTTATGCTGTTCACAGACACACAGACACACACACACAGACACACAGAAAGACACACAGACATGTTTCCAAAAATGCTTTTTTTGGATTCAGGGGGTCTCAAAACATGTATTTCCGGTGAAATCTAGGTATCGAAATTTTGGGTGGAATACAATACTTCCCCTACTTACTATACGTAGTAGAGAAAGTAAAAATGTAGATCGCTTTAAAACACACAATTTATTTCAAATAAGTTCTTTTATCGCATAACCCATGTCCGTTTTTAATGGCACGAATTGTTTTATTTCTTGGTCATTCTCTTCAAGTCATTTCAACATTCAGTTGTTTCTCGCAATGTCATGGAAACAGTATGAAATTTTAAGACCAGCATATATCGCCCTGTTCTTAAACATTTGACTATCGCTGTTCTCTTTGTATATATAAGGAAATGTTAATGTAGCTATTTCTCCAAAGGTACATTCCAATTAAAACGTAGCTGATCACCGGCAACCGCCCATTCTAACCAATGGGCTTTTTTGGTTTCCTCGGGCTCGGAAGTCAAATCCTGGGTTGATTTCTTGTCTACCACGATTTCCTTCCCATCATTTCCCTTACATTCCGATTCCTTCTCCTCTTTCAGGTGTGCTTTTAGTTTTCGTTGAGTATGGTGGTGCCGGTGTGGATGCACGCTCAATGGAAAGAGGATTTCCCATGAACACGAGAGGGCTGCTTAATTGGTGGGAGCTTGGAAATGTTAGAGACTTCCGCGGTTTCTTGTAGCGGTTTGAGGCAGTATTTTTAACACTTAAATGATTTAAGTCAAATTATATAATATGTAAATTCAAACAGCCCGCCTTGAACCAATATGTGTATGTAATAATTTGTAAAATTATGTAACAGTCATTGCATATGCTTATATTATTGTATACATGTTCAATAATTTTATATGAATGTATCACGTAACTTAATAATGTAGGGGCTGTGAGAATAATAAGTTAAAAGTTGCTAACAATGAAGTAACCTTGAGGCAATAATGAGTTTTAGAGTTTAAATGTTACTTGCGATTCTTGTAAGCAATAATGTGATTTTAGTGACAGTTTATAAAATAGCCAATCAACAACCGGAGGGGGTATTCTATTGGAGTAGGATTAGCCAATCAGAAACTTGAAATACAGAAATTTGCAAGTTTAGAACGTTGAATTCTAGTCAGTTGCCTGCAGACAGTATTCCTAATCAGACGCAAAAAGTGTCCTCGAGAGATTTAATATGTATTCATGCGAGACGAAAAATATGGTTACGTGTTAAAAAAGTGTAATTAATGAATAAAAAGAATCTCACAGCTCTCTGTATCAGTGAAGTGCTATTTAATTTAATAAAAAGGAGTGGAATTAAAACTTAAAATCTGCGTAAGCCTACATTCTTGTCGCATCACGCCCTGCCAAGATATTCATGTCTCTAAAATAATACTGGCGCAGCCAAGGCAAATATAAATATTAAATATTTTAAGAAACAGTTTAATTACAAAGTTAATATTTTTTAAACTTGGGGAAAAGGCCACCGGAAAATACATTTTGGGGCAAAGGCTACCGGGAACTGTTTACTATACGTGCTGTTGCAACTACTACAAGTTTGATTCCCCAACAGTTGAACTATAATACAAACAACTCCTACAATACAAACTACTTCAAATCGGTTTTTCCTACGTAGCAACAAACAACGTAAAGACAATAACTTCAAGTTGGCGTCCATAAGTGGAGCTAAATAAATAAACAGCTCCAACAAAACAACTTCTTCAGGTTCCCTTCATAAGGCCCCCAGTACGTTGATGATGGATGCTGCATTACGTACCTGTAGGTCGTCTTGATGCCAGTACTCTCGTGACGTAACTCGAAGTTCCCTTAGACTGGAATCTGATGATCGTATATTTGTATTCTTGGTGTGTGTTAGTATGTTGTAATTATTATTTTATAATTATGCCATGGCTGCTGTATTTGTGTCGGAGAGCGCTTGTGTCTTATCAGGGTTGGGTATGGAGAATGTTAAAATATTTTGAACACACGTATTCTTTTAATTATTTCACTTCTTTTTAGATAAACGACATATGATATTCATAATTCACTATTAATTTGTCATGCTAAAATATGTATAACTGGTACTCTTTAGTACGTAGTTTTAGCGTCTATTCAGAGACGAGTTTATACACTTCCTTCCTGCTCAAAGACTGACAAGCTTCTGTTAGCGTTCCGTTCAACCGTTTTCTTAGCGTACGTATTTGAATTATAGGCATGTATCAATGCACCTGATTGGTGCTACTATCCAATTACATCTAATAACAATTTATGTTTATATATATATATATATATATGTGTGTGTGTGTGTGTGTGGTTATAGACTTCCATCGTCTTAATTCTATATTACTGGTTCTATAGCTAACAATAGCCTTTCCTCCTCATATTATATTTTATATGTTATAACGTTATGTATTTATTCTGTACCATGTGTACATTATGAATGTGTGTTTTTAACCTACTCTTAATTATTATACGTACAATATTAGCAAAGAAAATACATAACACATAAAACTTAGAACAAAAATATTAAAGAAGAAGTTATTAATGTGTTGATGCTGAGAAGCTGTGAATTAGATATCTTATTACATTCTGAGTTATTGTATTAGTTTGTCTGCAGCTAGTACTATATGTTGCTTCACTCTGTGTCCTCTCTTCCTACCGTCTGTAGCCTCCTGTGGTTCCTTCACCTCAACCCTTTCTCCTGAGCGATGGTAGACACAATATACCTGTGCAGATCGAGGTTCGCGAGCTGTCCTCCCCGTTGACTAACCTATACCTATACGTAGCGCCTTATCATCTGTGTTCCATACCAATTCTGGGCGAGCTTATTAGTTCGAATTCAAGTCCGACACACACGCATCAGACTATGAAGAAAGGTCAGGCCTAATGAGAGGCAAAAAAGGAAGAGTAGGGAAAATTTCACCTGAGTGGCTGGAAGGCATGCCACACGGTCCACACCAGCCCCAGATAAATCTATCTCGTGCTGGTTTGATGTCAAAAGTCTAAACACCAACGCCAACGAGCTGCTGGCAGGCTACGTTTTAGCCCGAGTGAATTTTTGCTGTGTGCCTACCCCCATCAGGGTTTAACCACAAGATGATTATTTCAGTAGGAAATGATGTTTAAGGATGAAGGTCTGCTTTGAGGTTGTAAGAAAGAAGAGGGAAGCATATAACTCGTCAAACTGCCTGTTAGGATGCAGCGGCCCTTCTGCACCCTGGTGTGTGTGTATCAATTTCTTTAGTTAGGATTGAATTTTGAGACTAATCAACTCTTGGGTAGGATTACTATGGAGTTCAGCTTTAGCTGCTGTTGGTGTAACTCCTTGGTTATCTGGTGTGCCCGCATGCCATGCGGGGAACCCGATGACGCCGAAGACGGCGATTTCTAGGGTTGTAATCCCCAAGTATTCTGCCCAGGATACTCTGATGGTTTGGTAAACTGGCGTAAAATTTTGTAGCCCGGCGCCTAATTTCATCTTCCACATATGGAAGAGAGAGGCTTCGTGTAGTTGTCTCACGGGGAAGGAGCGGCCGACAGAGTAGATGGACCGGAGTCCCCTATTCTGCGCCCATTGTAGCCATAGCAACCAGCTGTCTGCGGTCATGCCACAGACCTCGCAGGCGTAAAGCATGAGGGGGACTATCAGGGCTCGGAAAAAGTGTATCTTCAGGCGAACAGGCATCCCGGATCTCAGCATCGGGTACAAGGAAGCAATCGCCCCCTGCGCCCCTGCCGAGACGTCTCGGATGTGCTAGCCAAAAGTTACACCCTTATCAAACTTCACTCCCAGGTAGGTTATAGAATTCCTCCAATCAATCCTTCGGCCTTGAAATTGAAATGTGGGACAGTCTGCGGGGATGTGGCGTTTCGTTAGAAGCATGGAGTGGCTCTTGTCCGCGCCAACGGACATGCGCCAACGCCGGCACCACTGCTGGATGAGACGGAGGTGCCTCTGTATTGGGTTGAAGGCTCTGATTAGGTTTTTGTTTGAGCAGTACAGAATCACGTTGTCAGTATACTGGGCCATTTCGACTTGCTGCTGCGTTGGAAGGTCTGCCATAAAGACACTGAAACGCGTGGGGGATAGAACAGAGCCTTCAGGGACTCCGCCTCTAACTGGCAAAAGTCTAGCACTCTAACATTAACCTATAAATACAGGTCGGTGTCGTGCTCAGGAAAGAAGGAAAAGGGATAACTAAGAAAAATTAAGTGGAGTGCTAGAACCAAGTAAGGGATGGGTCTGGGCCCGACAAGAGACACGATCCCATGCACTCGACTGAAAGTTTTCTCCAAACGTTATCCTTCAAGTTTCTTCCTAAAGTTTCCAATAGCATATACGGTTCCTTTCTGGAAGTTTGCCCTCTATTAGGGATTTGCTAAACCCGGATATAACATAACCTACTGAAGGCCATGTTTAGATATATTTACAACTCCTCCCACTACTTCCTGCGGTGCAGACGATCACTTTTAGCCGTATATTGACTCACGTGTATGCAAATCTCTGTGGAAACATTGACAAAGCCGGTTTTATTTCCGCCTCAAAGAGTTCAAACCGTTTTAAAGACAAAGGGTTGCTTCCTGTACTCACGCAAGGGTTATTCTTTCCGTGTTTATTTTAGAGGGAAGTTGGCTTTGTCGTGCTTCGAACCTACCTGTGGCTGGAAACGTAAAGGATGTTCATACTGAACCTGTCGTAAATCTTATTTAAAGGTCAAGCTATTTACATATTGCTAGCTGTGTGATAAAGCTATAGTCTTATATAGAATATCGTAATTATGTTCATTTTATTTACGGACTTTCTAGTTTCTTTGAAACATATGTTTATGGGTATGTTTTTATTATTATTTGGGGCAATGTGTCAGTCAAAGTTGGCAAAAGTGTGAAAAGGATCGATTTTTTATTTTCTCTATTACTTACATTACTAGATAGAGAAGGTATTCATTCCATCCAAAAATTCTATATCGAGGAAATTTTTTGAAGCTACCTGAATAAAAAAAACATTTTTAGGAAAATGTCCCTGTTTGTGTGTTTGAGCAACATAACTCAAAAGATATGTAGGAAAAATACAAAATTTGGTATTTAAGTTAAGCATCTTACAAAAATAAAACGAAGATTTTCAAGAAATCCCCCACCCCAAACTACCCTTCATATGCACTATTTTCAAATTTGTTTATTTGCATAAAACTGCCTCAAATGATTTTCTGTAAGACATTTACATAATAACTAAAATTTATTTCTTGCATTTTCTGGGAATTGCCAAGAAGTCCTGTTCATTTAGGAGGAATTTTGTACAATCTTATATAATTCGTAAACGTTAAGTGGTGGACGAAAATTTTGCACAAAAAATGTAGATCTCCTTAAAAATAATTTACTTCAAATAACTTTTTTGTGGCATATCAAAAAACTAGATAACTCAAATATCCGTTATTAATGGATCGAATTGTTCAACACTTTGTGATGCAAATCCTGTCCATTGTCAGTTGTTTGCTGCGATTACATGGAAACAGTATGGAATTTTAAGCTCAAAATACAGATAAGATATAAAATACTTCTCGTAAGGTTAGCTTGTATACTCACTAATAAACGACAAAGGTAGAGAAGATAATGTGAATATAACACAGAATTATTATTATTATTATTATTATTATTATTATTATTATTATTATTATTATTATTATTATTATTATTATTATTGCGTTCTTGTTATACCCACAACTTGTAATGTCATGCTATATAATTGCTTTTTAATGCCAAATATTTTAAAGCCACAAATGACTGTTTATTTCGTCCAATACAATTTAAAGTTCACACTGTGCTCTAACTAAACTGTTTTATTCATTTCCTTTTCTTCAGGATTTTCCAAAATTGAAAATGTTCCTTGGAAAACAGTTTAAAATTTATTAACTTGAAATTTTTAGAATAGCTTCAGGAATTATAGATTTAAAAATTACTATGCACCAGTTAAAATGTTGAAAAACTCAGTTGAAATTATTTTCCATAATTACCATGAAGAATTTTAAAATCCAACACGTTTATAATTTTTTTCTCTTAATCTAATTAAAATTAACAAATGCTTACACAACTATTTCTTTATCTTAGTATATTAAGCTGAGATTAAAAATTTGGAAGTGATAAGATAGACCGTAGCGTGCAATAAGCATTTTATACTACCATATCAAAAAGCGATTAATTACGAATAAAAATTGGTATGTTAACAACGGTTTGGCTAGCTTTTGGGTGCAGTATATGATTTAGGCTTATATGGTAAAAAACTAATCAGAAGAAAACGGCGAAGAATTGGATTTTCATGGATACAGAGTTCACTATACCAGGTGAGTTAGCTGCCCCTAGGTATTCGTATCTATGCAGCCCGCAGTTTATAGACTAATGTGAAAACTTTGACCCTTTTATCAAACAAACTGTTATTGTAGCTCTGTCCTTCTATTCGATACTATACACAACCACCATTAAGGATTAAAGACCTGAATGATCCAAGGAGCCGCGAAAGGCTTTAAAAAGACGGCTTTTCATGGATATAACGCTTGCAAGGAGATTGTGGCAGTAATTTGTATCACAATAATGTAAATGCCAGAGTGATTGTAGGTAAATAAGCATTATGGTATGACATTGATTTGAGATGTTTGTTAATTATATGCATTGTTAGGAAATAAGTTTACACGACCTCACTGAAACTGACAATAAGAGCGGATAACAATGAGCGAGGGGGTGAGTTGAATATTAATTAGAAGAGACAAACAAATGACGTCAGATTGGCGCGCTTTTCTTAGAAATAGCGGGAATATTTTCCCTAGAGCATTTGTGTTCGTAATTTTGATTGGATATAAAAATAGACGCTAAAGTTGGCGCGTTTTATTAACCAATAGCAGCTCGGTTATAATCTTTAGGCATATCGGGGTGTGGGAGTATAAAAAGCTAAAGCCAGAGGCAGATTTCGTCAGTCCAACAGAAGCATTCGCGTGTAATACGTCGATCAGTTCAACATAAGTATTCGTGAGTTATGCGTCGCGTAGTTCAACGGAAGCATACATAAAGTACACGTTACGCAATTCTACAGAACCTCTCGCGTCTTAAAGTTTGTTATAGATGTGAAACACGCGAATTAATAATGTGAAGTAAATAAGTGATTATAGTGATATTAGAAAATATAACAGTTTCAGTCTGGCGTGTATCACGAGTCAATATGTGAACTTAATTAATTGTGACGGTAATAAAAGTGTAAAAACAAATTCTTTTATCAGTGTTATCTTTGAGTAACAAATCCTTTCCGTTTACACACCTTGATCAAGAGATATGCTCGACCGAGAAACAATAGCTAGCCGGAGGACAATGAACCCAACATTAAAAGTAGAAAAACAATAACAGGCGCTCAGAAATAAGATAACACGAAGTGACCATGACAAATTGGCTCCCATATGTGGTGCATATAAACATGAAGCATCTACCAACTACAAACAAATATTCCACTTCAAATTGGCACCCAAACGTGGGGCTAACAAACAAACCATCTACTACAAGATAGAGGTATGTTTTCCCGAAGAGCGAGATATAACACTTGCGTTCTGACCGAGTGGATTAGATGCCGGCATGTGGTAAAGCAACGGTTAGCTTCGGAAGTTCGAATCTAATACAAACATCAAATTGTTTTGGTTATTTTTTTTCTTTCTTTCTCCTTTCTATTTGTTTTTGTTATTGGCTCTCCTGTGAACCAAAGACACAATAATTACAATTAGATAATTGTGTATCATGCTTACGACAATAATCTGTACCTATCTGGTATTGTAAACCGTGTCACGTAGTTATCTTTTATTCTTTTGGGCACATATCGACGATATTAAATCTAACAGCTTTTGTTTCACGTTTAAACCTTATGTTTCACTTCTACTGACAAAGGAGTTGTAAATGTGCTAAGTTCATGGTAAACAGAATAATAAATGGTTAAAGAGCGTGGATTTCCTCAACAAAGTAAATGTTCAAATGACGACCCCTTCATCAATGCACATTTATGTACGTTGCCGGAAAGACCTTCTTGCTTGTTGTAACCTGCCCGGTGTAATCTGCCTGCATTCTTCGCGTAAGAGTGCCTGGAAATTATTTGTGTTTTGCAGCTCTTCTTCTTTACGGTAGAAAAACATGGTGATTGTTCTATTTTGTACACACTTATAATGTTATCAAATATGTTCTTTGTATCATAATATCAAATTATAGGTCAAACGAGATACAATAAAAGGTAATAAACGTTTTTAACTTAACACGACGGATATGAACGCTAAAGCGGCACAGTGGTAAAGTAACTATTCAGCCAATGTTACGTTGCGAGTTGGAGTTCCTATACGAATTCATAATAGCAAACCTCAACCCCACCTCCAATCTTTACCTGATTTTTGCAACTTCATACAGCGTTTGGAGGTCATTTTAGTAACTTTAACTCAAATAAACAAACTGCATCATCCATTTCAAACTGTGTGAACTGAAATATGCCATAGTTCGTGACAGGAGAGAAATTATCTAACCTAATGCCTAGCATTTTTTCACAAGGCTGTACAACGAACCTTCGTTGGCTGACGGCTTAAATCCAATTGGTCGCACTGCTAGATCTTCCATTTTGTTTTCAAATAGTTTTGTCAACCGATGCATGTGATAAATTGTTCCTTCAGGGGCGTTTTCAAAGGTGTGTATCAATGTATGCTAAAGAACAAAAGTTTGTAAAATCAGCTTAAAGTGCCACTGAAGCTCCCAGTGTCTGGGTGGGATGTTTTTGACATCGACATACATGACGATAGCATTCTGTCCCGTAAAACACTTATGCACTGAGTTATCCATCCCTCCTCTATAAAGTGTTATGCAAATCAGTCTTTAGAAGGAATTAAGAAAGGCGTAAGACACATATGTTGCTTAGCACGTTGCATAAATTAAAAAATAAATAGGGTCAGCTGACTCACCGGGTATATTATAACCAAGTAAAATCACTTATCTGGCAGTTGGACTTCATAATAGTAACTGCTAGACAGAAATTATACCGATGAATGATTTTGCAAAGTACACTTTTCATGCAAGAACATAAAATAACTGCACTATTTCTTCAGTTTGCCCTTTTGAGTCGTCTTGTTATGTTACTGTTGTCTAAAATCTGAAGCAAAGTGGGGTTTTCATGGTTGTAAAGTCTCTTTTCATGTTTCTGTGCCATGGTTCTTATTCCTTCATTGAGAGTAATCATTTTCAAGTACTTGTAATTTCCAGTGTACCATAGTCATTAACAGCTTTTCGTAGTTTCTTATTTTGAAAAGTGTTTGTCATTTTAATATTATATATTTCCATTAAAAACCCAATATTTGCTACTCATATATTCATACTGCTTTTAAACACTACTTATACGATGCTTATCTTTCAAACTGTGGCCACCACACACCTGTTCGCGCACCGGCCGCAGCAGCTCAGATTCCCACCGATACAGTTATGATACCGCCGCCATCGCCTCAGTTCTCATTGTTATAGTCACGATTGCAATATTAATAAATTAGAATTAAATTGAGTTTTATTTATAGACGCTCAAAGGCCTCTTTATCAGACTTGAGGTTCTTTTAAACCTACGACACGGGACCACCGGCTTTAATTCCCTTCCTTTAATTCCTTGGCCGTGCTAAGGAACTTTACGCCCGAAAATTCCATCGCCCTCGGCCGGGTTTGAACCCGCGACCTCGGAAACTAGAGGCTAGCATGGTAACCACTACACTACAGGGGACGACGCAGTGTTAATAAGCACATGTCTTATCATAAGATATGTTGGAAGTATTGTCCTCTATCCACACATTTCTGGCATCTTCTCAGGAAATATTTCATTCACACTGGAGAGCTCAATATAGGGAATTGAGTGAATTTCTCGCCTGAAGTTTTCTTTTAGCTCTTCCGATGTATGTAGGTTTGTTCGGTACACTTTATTACTTTCTCTACTACGTATAATAAATAGGGGAAGTATTGTATTCCACCCAAAAATTCGATACAGATTTTACCGGAAATACATGACCCTCTGAATCCAAAAAATCTTATGTGTTACACTCACATGACTTTCTCTACTCTTGTACAAACTATTTATACAAACGCTTATTATTCATCTACTTCATATTAATCGACATAAACATTTGCAGACTCTATCTTATTGCTAATTTTCTTGTAGATGTAAGAGGAATATATATTTACAAGGGCAATATAGAAATACAGTAGCCTTTAAGCACAGGCATATCTCTTAATAGCTGGTTGCTAGGTGTAGCACCATTCGCTTTGCCACAGATTAATACTCTTTGCATATCCAAGACAAAAAAATGAATAACGAATTCCCAATTGAGAAAATAAGTATTGAAAAAGTTAAGGGAATAACAAGCAATATCTCGAAAATGATTCACTCAATAAAAAATGTATATGACATAAATTGTGTATTTTAACGCGATCTACATTTTCTGTGTAGTAAAAGTTTGTCTATCTCTTATGGTTTACCAGCTATGCAAAAGTCATTCAGAATGAAGAATACTTTTGGAGACACTTCCAGAAAATTCAAGAAATACATTTTATTTGTCATGAAAATATCTTAAATATATGATATTTTAATCAAAATCGTTAGAGCCATTTTTTAGAAAATTAAAATTTTCGAAAAATCTTCCACGTAAAGGGTAATCCGGGATGGGGGGATTCTCTTGAAAACCTTCGTGTCGCATCTCTGGACGATACTGAACCTAAATACCAAGTTTGGTGTTTATCCAACTGTTCGTTTCTGAGTTATGCTGTTCACAGACACACACTCAGACACACACACGGACATGTTTCCAAAAATGCTTTTTTTAGATTCAGGGGGTCTCAAAACATGTATTTCCAGTGAAATCTCGGTATCAAATTTTTGGGTGGAATACAATACTTCCCCTACTTGCTATACGTAATAGAGAAAGTAAAAATGAATAACGAATTCCCATATGAGAAAATAAGTATTGAAAAATTTAAGGGAATAACAAGCAATATCTCGAAAATGGTTCACTCAACAAAAAAATGTATATGACGTAAATTGTGTATTTTAACGCGATCTACATTTTTTGTGTAGTAAAATTTTGTGTATCTCTTGTGGTTTACCAGTTATGGAAAAGTCGTTCACAATGAAGAATGCTTTTGGAGACATTCCCAGAAAATTCAAAATATACATTGTATTTGTCATGAAAATATATTAAACATATGATATTTTATCAAAATCGTTAGAACCATTTTTGAGAAAATTAAAATTTTCGAAAAACATTCCATGTAAAGGGTAATCTGAAGTGGGGGGATTTTCTTAAATACCTTCGTGTCGCAACTCTGGAAGATACCTAACCTATATACCAAGTTTGGTGTTTATCCGACTGTTCGGTTCTGAGTTATGCTGTTCACAGACAGACACACAGAGAGACAGACACACAGACAGACAGCCAGCCACACAGACACACGCACGGACATGTTTCCAAAAATGGTTTTTTTTGGAGTCAGGGGGCTCAAAACATGTATTTCCGGTGAAATCTCGGTATCGAATTTTTGGGTGGAATACAATACTTCCCCTGAAAGTAAAAAGCATTTTTAGAAACATGTCCGTGTGTATGTCTGTGAGCAGCATAACTCAGAAATGAACAGTCGGATAAACACCAAACATGGTATTTAGGTTCCGCATGTTCCAGAGATGCGACACGAAGGTTTTCAAGAAAATCCCCCCACCCCGGACTACCCTTTACATGGAACATTTTTCGAAAATTTTAATTTTCTCAAAAATGGCTCTAACGATTTTGATTAAAATGTAATATGTTTAAGATTTTTTTATGACAAATGAAATGTATATTTAGAATTTTCTGGGAATGTCTCCAAAAGTATTCTTCATTGTGAACGACTTTTTCATAACTGGTAAACCATAAGAGATAAACAAAATTTTACTATACAAAAAATGTAGATCGCGTTAAAATACACGATTTATGTCATATACATTTTTTTTTGTTGAGTGAACCGTTTTCGAGATATTGCTTGTTATTCCCTTAAATTTTCCAATACTTATACTTTTTCTCAAATTGGTTGTTCATTTTTTTTTTGTCCTGGCCATGCAAAGAGAATGTAGAGCGCCACATAGCAACCAGCTCTTAAAATATTTGACTATCGCTTAAAGCCTAGCAATTCCCCTTGCATCTACAAGAAAATTAGCAATAAGATTGACATCTCCATATCTCGATTAACATGAAGCACATGGAGAATAAGCGTTTCTAAAAATACTCTGTACAAGAGTAGAAAAAGTAATGTGAGTGTAACACATCAGACTCTGTGATCATCAGAGTCGGGTAAATTTCTGTAATTGGGTTTTGCTAAATAAGAGTAATTGACCTACACTTTATATTTCTCTCTGACGAACCTGGTTTCATTTTCATGGTCATACTTCGTTGCACAATAACAGATAGTTATGTACATAGAAACTCCATGTGATTCCCTTTTGAGGCAGTGTTTTTAACATTTAAATGATTTCAGTCTAATTATATAATATGTAAATTCAATAACAGCCCGCCTTAAAGCAATATGTGTATATAATAATTTGTAAAATGTATGTAACAGTCATTGCATATGCTTATATTATTGTATCCATGTGTAATAATGTTATGTGAATATTACGTAATTTAATAATGTAGGATCTGTGAGAACAATAAGTTAAAAGTTGCTAACAATGAGGTAACTTTGAGGCTATAATGAGTAAGAATGTTTAATAATGCTACTAGTCATTATTGGAGCAACAATAATGTAAATTTAGTGACAGTTTATAAAATAGCCAATCAACAACCAGAAAAAGCTTTAGTTAAGTGAAGGTATTCTATTGGATTACGAATAGCCAATCAGAGACTTGAAATACAGAAATTTACAAGTTTAGGCGCTAGAAATCTTGTCAGTTACCTACAAACCGTGTTCCTAACCGGACGCGAGACACATCCTCGAGAGATTTAATACGTATTCGTGTGAGACGAAAATAGTTTTACGTGTTAGAAAGTGTAATTAATTAATAAAAAGTATCTCACAGCCCTCTATATCAGTGAAGTGTTATTTAAATTGTGTCAAGTATTAATAAATGTAGTGAAGTAAAATTATAAGCTGTGTAAGCCTACATTCTTGTCTCATCACAATTCTGCTAAGAGAAACGTGTCTCTAAAATAAATACTGACGCAGCCGAGGCAAACATAAATATATAATATTTAAAGAAACAGTCAAATTACAAAGTTAATGGTTTTTTAAACTTGGGGCAAAGGCTACCGGAAACTTTTTACCATACGTGTGGTTGCAACTACTTCAAGTTCGGCTCCCCAACAGTTGAAATATAATACAGCCCCTACAACAAAATAACTACAATACAAACTGCTTCACTTTCAGGATTCAAAAATTGATGTGCGGTGTGCAGTAAATGCATACAGAATATAGGACGTATTTTTTTTTAGCAAAAAGTAAATGCAGAGGTACAGAAATGACTTACACTATTTTTGAACAACTGAACGACGATGGATGTCGGGAAAGTTTTTAAGATTAGGGTAGTTAATGGGTCTCAGGATCCCCTGATTTAACTGTATGGATTTTATCTATGAGGGTACATGAAAAATAAGGTGTGTGTAACAAACCCCATACTTTGGGAGAACTAAAAGAAAACTTCATGCGATAAATTCACTCAATTTCGGATTTTGAACTCTTGGTGTAAATGAAAACTTCTTGAGAAGATACCAGAAATGTGTGGACAGAGAAGGACAACATTTCCAACTTCTTTTGTGATAAGGTATATGATTATTATCATTGTAATTGTAGCAACGAGAACGTGAGGTACTTGCAGCAATATTATAACTGTTTAGGCTGGAGTCCAAGATGCGGCAGTGTTGTAAAATAGCAAATTATTGTGTATATTCAGTTGGAAATATCTTCCTTAACAATCAATACATTTCTGTATTTGATACAGTTCTTACACTGACTGAATAAAAAGTAGCCCATAATGGACCACATGTTTATGTTGGTACTTACAATCTAGCTCCACCCTCTGAAGGGGTAACCACCTCCAGCGTAATTCTAGCCACTGCAGAGTATATTACCACCCACTAATATGACCAAACTGCCTAAGAGTAGCATTAAAAGCTAATGACCATGTTGTCACTAGCGGAATACCGTTATGGGAATCCTTCATGATTTTGGTTGCAAAAATACAAAATAATAATATAAAAACGTAGAAATAAAGACTAAGGTTGTCGAAGTAATCTGTTCGCGTTAGCTTATTTGCTGAGCGCCTGTTATTGTTTTATAATTTTGAATTTTGGGTTCCTTGTCCTCCGGCTAGCTATTATTACTCAGTCGAACAAATATCTCTAAGCAGGGCGTGTAAACGGAAAGGAGTTGTTACTAAAAGATGACACTAATAAAAGAATTTATTTTCACACCTTTATTGCCGTCACACTTAATTAATAGTTCACATCTTTAATCTTTATACACGCCTGACTGAAACTGTTATATTTCCGAATGTAGCTAGTGTCGTAGTAGTTGTCACGTACTTACGTCACATTTTGTAACTAACTTTACGACGCGAGAGATTCTGTAGAACTGCGTACTGTGTACCTCGCGAGAGATTGCTGAGAACTGCGTAATACTTGCTTTTTGCTCAAGAATTTATACTCCCTCACCCCGATATGCCTAAACATTATAATAGAACTGCTATTGGTCACTAAATCGCGCCAAAATTAGCGTCTGTTTTGTAAGCCAATCACAATTACTAATACATATGCTCTATGGAAGATATTCCCCCCATTTCTAAAGAAAGGCACGCTCCCTGACGTCATTTGTTTGTCTCTTTTAAGTGATAAACAACTCACCCCATCGCTTCATTGTTAGGCACTCATATTGTCAGTTTTAGTGAGGCCGTGTAAACGTATTTCCTAACAATGCTTATGGCTAACAAACATCTAAAATTATTGTCATACAATAATGTTAGTTTACACTACAATCACTCTGGCATTCACAGTGTTGTGATATAAAATACTGCCTCAAGGTTAATAACTTTTTTGTTTTTGTTTCTTTCACACACACTTAAACCTTGTATTTTCGTGTTACATCACTGTTTTCTTAATGTCGGTTCTCTTATTGCCGCTCGTTACCATGTGTGGGAGGTGCGCGCTGGTTACACTGCTCGTTCTTGGAGATGCTGAAAGTCATACCTAGCCCTATCTTTGCTATCTCAGAAGTGTGGGCAAAGACAAATCATGAGCAAGTGTTAAGTTTTAAAACCGGACTTCATTCTAGGAACAACAAATAAAAAAATGTATACGATTAGCAACATTATTCCCTTATTTATATGAGTTATTTCGTATACCCACCATTTCAATAAGTTTTGGGAAAATTATTTCTCATTGGCACATGCTATCTCCCCCCCCCACCCTTCAAAAACACGTAGCAGATGCAGCGTCTCGTCTCACTATTAGTAGCAAAGCAAGAGTGTGTGCAAGTTCCGAGAGTCCTACTTTTATATATAAGTGTCCTGACGCGAAAACTCGCGCCAATATTAGTAACAGGTCTTTGATTGGCAATTGCTTAGTGTGGTATCAGAGCTAAATTATACACTTTTTATGAATCAGGCTTCACTTGGCACTTTGGAAATGTCCTTCTATCTCCACCTCTTTCACACGCCGACTTTCTCTATCGCACAGTCTCTGATTTTATCCAACTCCCTGTTCTGCGACTGACGCTTTCAGGAGTTTCACTTGATTGCCTTTATTTCCTCTCTCTCCCTTGATTTGTTATTTACCAATTCCCTGTGTTACTAACTTCACAGCAGATCGTGTTTTGAATACGAACCTACATCCGAAACGTACCATTTTTGTGCTACAACGCTTTCAAGTTGGTTTGCCTAGTATGCAACCGGCTGGTCACGACCAGCGGTGTTTAGGTCAGATGAGCAGCTGATCATTTGAACTCTACCCTACCTCTCTACCCTGATCCGAGTCCCATTCACGTATCATTTAGTCTCCTAGCAACATGGCGGAATACACGTTTGCAGAATACGCAAATATGGTCCTTCTGTATGACGAAGTTCAAGGTAATGGGAAACCTGCTCGTCTCCTTTATCAAGGTCTTTATCCGCAACATCCTTTTCGCCACAATTGCGCAACGGCTTGAAAAGCGGACACCTTCATGGTCAGCAGGAGAGATTGTGGTGCGTAGTCCCAACTTTGAAGAGGTCATTCTGCATCACGTTGATAAGCACCCGACAACGAATACGCAAGGAATTACACGTGCAATCGATGTTGCCCATAGCATCGTTTGGGACGTTCTGTATGAGCAACAATTACAGCCATACTACGTTCAAAGGGTACATGCACTACTGCCAACCGGTTTTACACTACGTGATGCCTTCTGCACGTGGTTTTTGCACAGCTACAACAACGAGCTCCTGTTTCCACGTTGCATTCTCTACACAGATGAATGTCAGTTCACTAGGGATGGCTTTCTCAATTCCCGAAACAGCCATGTCTGTGCAGACGAAAACCCTAATGCCATGCATGCCCAGGCATACGAACATAGTTTGGCACCAATGTGTGGGCAGTAATTCTGGATGCTCATGTGATTGGGCCATAAGATCTTTCGCCCAAGCTAACGGGTCCCATCTATTTGATCAGGTGTTGGAAGTGTTGGTGAGGGATGTGTCATAGACGTCCACAAGACTTATGGTTTCAGTCAGCAACGGCGCTTATCACTTTCTGTTCGGCAAGATCTGGATCGACGATTTGGATAAATGTGTATAGGCCGAGGTGGTCCAATCTAGTGACCCCCACGATCACCGGATTTGACTCCATTTCACTTTTTCCTGTGGGGTGCTATGAGGAGTTTAATTTAGATACTCCTGTAAATTCAAAGGAAGATCTGATGGCAGAACTGCGATCGCTGCACAATAAATTACAGAGTTGCCAAATATAATGAAGCGACTTTACCAGAATATCACTCTAGATACAATGTGTGCAACAGGTTGGTGGTCGCCACATCGAACAGGAGTTGTAGCGGATCAGAATACCTGTTCAGTTTAACTGTAAACAAATGTGTTTGTAAAAGATTATTAATTTTGCTTTTTTCATTGTATTATTTCACAATAGGTTGTAATGTATCAGAATGCTAACCATTCTGTGAGAAGGACAAAAGCAAATTGTTTGTTATAATTAAGTTTCCTGCTTGTTTCTTTAGTAGTATGACCCAATGAGTTGAATTGGAAGAAAAGTTATGCATTGCGCCTAACTAAAGTACTTAGCAAATGTGGTCGCATTAAATGCCTGTTTTAAATGGTTGCAGCATGGAAACGGTACGTTTCCGGACGTGGGTTCCTAATAGAAACATAATTCACTCAGTCCCCTCTACAGCCCACTCTAAAAGTTTGTAAGAGGAATTTTTGAGCAACCGGTATACATGAAACTCTGATATTTTATAGTATATCTAATAAATTTACATCTTATTTCCCTTTACTTCTATATTCCTATTATATATCTTCTGTTGTATTTATTAGCATATCTGTGAATCTCGATTATTTACGTATCATCTATCTAATCCATCCTATCCTAATCTATCCTAATCCATCCAATCCAATCCATTCTAATCTTGTCTTATCTTATTCTATTTATGTATCATTCAGTCTACATATCTCTATATAAATACATGTTATTAGTTATGGGTAGGTGTTCTCATACACATCTCGCCTGGTGAAAGTTCTATATAAATACCGTAGCTGTCGTCCAGTTTAATGACACATGCAATTAATTCTTCACCACTTCCTTTGAAAGGTTGAATTGTGTTGTATTGGTTTAGCCTTTGCTGGATTACGAATATAGGAAACTTTTTATACAGACGGTATCCGAGCCACCCCTTAATTTCACACCAATTATTACATCGTTCACTAGTTCATGTTAACGTCTCTGAATTAGTTAAACAGAGAACTGGTTGGAGTCAAACGTTGCTTACCTGAAGATGCAAGTCTTACAGAAGAAAAAAAGATGTAGGAGAATGGACCACTTTTTATGCACGTCATATATATTTGCAAAAATCTAAATTTTGTTCTTCGTGCCTAAAGTTCTCCGAAGTTTTCTTAATGCATTTATATATTATGCTCAATGTATTTGACAGTTAAATATGTGTTCAAACATAGCTGTGTGTAGCTGACACCTCCATTTGAAATACCCAAAGGCTCTGCACTGCATCAATTACACAATTACCTTTGATTTATATTTCAGTACAATGTTTACTCGTGCAGTAAATTTGGTTTTGGGGAGCGGCAAACCTGTGTTAGGAATAAATCAATTTCTGGATGCATATGGAGCTGGGACGTATTAATCTCTCATAAGTTAGTTAAAAATGTATCACTTTGATTTAAATGCAGTTTCCCGACGTATACCTTTTAAGACATTTTCCCCTTAAATTAAGTTAATATAAAAAGTTATAAATTACTATAGTTCAGAGAGCTGAAACTTGATATTTTTCTGTATATAGCATTATATAAAAAACTAAATCACAATCAATTAAACATCTTTTGTAATTAAGTCAATTATGGATCATAATTCTCGAGAATATTTCGTGGTTTGTATAGTAAAGTTGAAAAACATTATACTGAAAGCATTACATGTTTTTAAAGATAATAGACTACTTGTAGAGTGCATACTCTATAAGGAACAAATTTATTAAAAAACAAACATGCAATTTTCATGAGCTTGTTCATGGCCTCGCTTCAACAGGTAGCATTAGAAGGATCGATATGATAGCAGTACCTGGTAACAGTAAAAAGGGATATATAATTCATCCAACTGTCAGATTCGAATGCATAAAGATCACTCTAAAAAGTAAATGTAGAGAAGAAAATTATATACGGTTCCACAACGTCATTTTTCTTGGATAAATATCAAATTACTACAAACAATCAAGAAGTTATATTCTTCTGGATTCCGTTCCACCGTGGAATATCAGGGAATGAGGAAGCAGATAGGGAAGCCAAAGAAGCAACTTTACTATCTCCAGTGGAAGAACTGCCAGTGCCCTACAGAGATGCTCTGTTATTTTTTAGCAGATCAACTGTCAAATGGAAGTAAGACTGGGCCATTAAAACATCAAGCAAACTCCACATAGTTAGGAAAGGCACCACAAAACCCTGCACATTGCAGGCTCTAAAAAGAAAAGATCAACTGATTATATCACGTTTACGAATAGGCCATTCACGCCTAACCCATTCCTTCTTACTCGCCAAGGAAAATGCTCCTAACTGTGAGGCAGTATTTTTAACACTTAAATGATTTCAGTCAAATTATATAATATAAATTCCATAACATCCCGCCTTAAAGCAATATGTGTATGTAAATATATATAAAAAGTGTATATTACAGTCATTGTATATGTGTATATTATTGTATACATGTAATGTTATGTGAATGTATTACGTAATTTAATAATGTAGGAGCTGTGACAATAATAGGTTAAAAGTTGCTAACAATGAGGTAACCTTGGGGCAATAATGAGTAAGAAGGTTTAATAATGCTACTAGTCATTATAGGAGCAACAATAATGTAAATTTTGAGACAGTTTATAAATAGCCAATCTACAACCAGAAACAGCTTTAGTTAAATAAAGGTATTCTATTGGAGTAGGATTAGCCAATCAGAAACTTAAATGGAGCAAAATTTACAAATTTAGAAGTCAGTTGCTTGTATACAGGAATCCTAACCGGACGCGTTGGTTGTAGACAGTGTTCCTAACCAGAGGCGAGATGCATCCTCGAGAAATTTAATACGTATTCGTGTGAGACGAAAATAATTTACGTGTTAAAAAGTGCAAGTAATTAATAAAAGAATCTTACAGCTCTCTATATCAGTGAAGTGTTGTTTAAATTGTATCAAGGATTAATAAATGTAGTGAAGTAAAAATTATAATCTGTGTAAGCTTACATTCTTAGCCGCACTACTCCCTGCAAAGAAATCCATGTCTCTAACAATAATACTGACGCAGCCGAGGCAAACATAAATATATAATATTTAAAGAAACAGTCAAATTACAAAGTTAATATTTTTAAATCTGGGACGAAGGCTACCGGGTACCATACGTGCGGTTGCAACTACTTCAAGTGTTCGGCTCCCCAACAGTCGAAATACAATACAACTCCTACTTAAAATTGGCTTTCCATACGTGAAACAACAACCTACTTAAACTGCGAGACCTGCAATTGCCGTATCACCGTCGAACACCTCATCACTAAATGCAGAAGTTATACCATGGAGAGAAGAAGACATAACATCCCGGAAGACATATTTTTACCTTTAAACAACTCTACTCATTTCAAAAAGATTACTTTTTTTCTTGAAAGAAATCAAACTGTATTTAAATATAATACATCAAATAAAAATGCAAAATAGATAATAGGTTACACTGCTCTAGTTGTGTTCCTGACTTAATAATTTAAAATATGCTTATAAAAATGTATACAATTATTGTATTATTTAATCAATGTAAAGTATACAATGTATTATTGTTGTACTCGTGTGTATGGATAGAAGTCGCGATATGACCTAGTAGTCAAAGCGACTATAAATAAAGAAAAATAACAACAACGGACTCCAAGAAACGGAGGTTAGATGATGGATGCCCGTGGGACGATTACCAAGTTCTTCCTTGCCTTTGCAATATGTTCGGCCTGACGAAAAACAAAATAAAAGATATTTTAATCAATAATTTTGCTTCGTAATCATTTATACACCTATCACCAAATACAATTCTAACAAACTTATTTATATTGCTGTTTTTCTTCTCTTGAAAACTCAAGATATACATTTTATTTGTTGCATTAATATATAAAACACTTTACATTTTTCAAAATCGTTAAATCTACGTTTAATAAAAGTGTCCGCGTCAAGAGAAAGTAAGTTTAGTACGGCTGTTAGTAACGTAATAATGGGGAGACAAAAGTTTCATCTTTCTCCAAGTTAAAAAAATTATTAGACCGCCAAATTTATGCAAAATAATATAATTAAGAAAGTTCTTATCAAATATAGAAGGTTTAGGCTTTTACATATGCCCCCTCAAGTAAATGGTTACTAACTAAACAATGGTGCCCAAGACCACACGGAGGAAGATAAATCTTTGAAGTGATGTAAAAATCCCGTTGTATGACTTTTGGCCGAAGGGAAGTAAGGCAGCGGGTGCTATGTTATCTTTATTCGCACGTAAAAGAACCTCATAATCTGAGAAAAGACCCCCTTGAGCAAAAATCATCCGTCATTTTCAAACACAACTAACGTCAAGTACTCACTACAGCCTTCTAGTCGGCTTTCAACCAAACCCATCCATCCAGTCCTAGTTAGCGGAAAGCTCGTATGTATTGGTACGTTGAAATATCTTAAATACACAGATTCCACCACAAATACTATAAACTACAGAGTTATAGTACTTCAAATGTAAACGCAATAAAAAGTCTGAAGCCCACATTTATACTTTCTCTACTACGTATAATAAGTAGAGGAAGTATTGTATTCCACCCAAAAATTCGATACTGGGATTTCACCGGAAATACGTGTCTTGAGACCCCCTGAATCCAAAAAACATTTTTGGAAACATGTCTGTGTGTGTCTGTGACAGCATAACTCAGAAACGAACAGTCGGATAAACATGAAACTTAGTACTTAGGTTCAGTATCTTCCAGAGATGCGACTTGACGGTTTTCAAGAAAATCCCCTCACCCCATATTACCTTTACATGTAACATTTTTCGAAAATTTTATTTTCTCAAAAATGGCTCTAACGATTTTGATTAAAATATCATATATTTAAGATATTTTCATGACAAATGAAAAGTATATCTCGAATTTACTGGGAATGTCTCCAAAAGTATTCTTCATTGTGACCGACTTTTGCATAACTGGTAAACCATAAGAGATAGACAAAATTGTACTACACAAAAAAAGTAGATCGCATTAAAATACACAACTTATGTCATTTACATTTTTTTGTTGAGTGAACCATTTTCGAGATATTGCTTGTTATTCCCTTAAATTTTCCAATACTTATACTTTTTCTCAAATTCATTATTCATTTTTACTTTCTCTACTACGTATAGTAAGTAGGGGAAGTATTGCATTCCACCCAAAAATTCGATACCTAGATTTCACCGGAAATATATGTTTTGAGACCCCCTGAATCCAAAAAAAGCATTTTTGGAAACATGTCCGTGTGTGTGTCTGTGTGTCTGTCTGTGTGTGTGTGTGTGTCTGTCTGTGAACAGCATAACTCAGAAACGAACAGTCGGATAAACACCAAACTTGGTATTTAGGTTCAGTATCTTCCAAGGATGCGACACGAAGGTTTTCAAGAAAATACCCCCACCCCAGATTACCCTTTACATGGAACATTTTTCGAAAATTTTAATTTTCTCAAAAATGGCTCTAACGATTTTGATTAAAATATCATATGTTTAAGATATTTTTATGACAAATAAAATGTATATCTTGAATTTCCTGGGAATGTCTCCAAAAGTGTTCTTCATTCTGAACGACTTTTGCATAACTGGTAAAGCATAAGAGATAGACAAAATTTTACTACACCAAAAATGTAGATCGCGTTAAAATACACAATTTATGTCATATACATTTTTTTTGTTGAGTGAACCATTTTCAAGATATTACTTGTTATTCCCTTAAATTTTTCAATACTTATTTTCTCGAATGGGAATTCGTTATTCATTTTTTTGTCTTGGATATTCAAAGAGTATTAATCTGTGGCAAAGGGAATGGTGCTGCACCTAGCAACCAGCTATTAAGAGATATGTATATGCTTAAAGGCTACTGTATTTCTATATTGCCCTTGCAAATATATATTCCCCTTACATCTACAAGAAAATTAGCAATAAATTAGAGTCTGCAAATGTTTATCTGGATTAACATGAAGTAGATGGAGAATAAGCGTTTGTAAAAATAGATTGTACAAGAGTAGAGAAAGTCATGTGAGTGTAACACATCAGATTTTCACTTGCTCTACTACGCATAGTAAGTAGGGGAAGTATTGTATTCCACCCAAAAATTCGATACCGAGATTTCACCGGAAATATATGTTTTGAGACCCCGTGAATCCAAAACAAGCATTTTTGGAATCATGTCCGTGTGTGTGTCTGTGTGCCTGTCTGTGAAGAGCATAACTCAGAAACGAACAGTCGAATAAACACCAAACTTGGTATTTAGGTTCAGTATCTTCCATAGATGCGACACGAAGGTTTTCAAGAAAATCCCCCCCACACCAGATTACCCTTTACATGGAACATTTTTCGAAAATTTTAATTTTCTCAAAAATGGCTCTAACGATTTTGATTAAAATATCATATATTTAAGATATTTTCATGACAAATGAAATGTTTATCTCGAATTTTCTGGGAATGTCTCTAAAAGTATTCTTCATTGTGAACACAAAAAATGTAGATCGCGTTAAAATACACAATTTATGTCATATATATTTTTTTGTTGAGATATTGCTTGTTATTCCCTTAAATTTTTCAATACTTGTACTTTTTCTCAAATGGGAATTCGTTATTCATTTTTTGTCCTGGTAATGCAAAGAGAATGGAATACTACACATAGCAACCAGCTCTTAAAATATTTGACTATCGCTTAAAGCCTAGCAATTCCCCTTGCATATACAAGAAAATTAGCAATAAGATTAACATCTCGATATCTCGATTATCATTAAGCATATGGAGAATAGGCGTTTGTAAAAATAGTTTGTACAAGAGTAGAGAAAGTCATGCGAGTGTAACATATCAGATTTTTTCATTCTTCTTCTTCTTTGTCTTTTATGTAGGTTATGAGCCTGTTTTTCTTTACGCTTTATCCCGGAGATTCAGTGGATGTCGACTGCAGATCTTCTCCATCTTTTTTGAGGCCTTCCGATACTTCTTCCTAATGGCTTCATGTTCCTGGAGCGTACATGGAGTAGGAATAGCAGTGAACTCTGCTCAAGCCAATAAAGGATATCACATTGGCTGTAGCAGAGTCCGTTGCTACTCCCACTCCTCCAATAGCAGTCCATTCATATCTAACTTGAGCCAATCAGATCTATCAGAATCTTCTCCATGTGGAGTACATCACGTTGGTTCCGCTTTACTGCTGTGAACACCTTAGGTGCGATGTAAATCTAATTATAAAACTCACTATATTTAGTTGTCAGAGAAGATATTGCATTCCAACCAAAATTTTGATACCAGGATGTCACAGGAAATGCATGTTTTGAGGTCCCCTGAATACAAAACAAGCATATTTAGAAAAAGATCCGTGTGTTAGTGTATGTAAACATCATAACTCAAAAACCAAAAATGGGGTCAACACCGAGCTTAGTACTTAACTTCAGCGCCTTTCAAAATTGCCACACGATGATTTATAACAAAATCTCCTACTCCAAACTACACTTTATATGGAAAATTTTTTGAATTTTTTTTTATTTTATAGAAGCATTTATGTTAAAATACCATATGTTGAAAATATTCACATTACAAATAAAATGGGTATCTAAAATTTGCTGAAAATCTTATATAACCGGTAAACATTAAGTGGTAGAAGAAAATATATTTCACAAGAAATATAGATCTCTTTAAAACACACAATTTATTTCCAATTACTTTTTTGTAGCATTAGCCATTTCCGAGATATCCGTTTTTAATGGTTCGAATTGTTCAGTACTTAGCCATTCTTTTAAAGTCCTATCAACATTCAGTTGTTAAGGCCAGCGTATAGCGTCCAGTTCTTAAAAATTTGACTATCGCTGTTCCCTTTGTATCTATAACAAAAGTATAATGTAGGAATTTCTGCAAAACTTTATTTAGATTAAAATGAAGTAGATATAAAAATAAGGTGTAGTAAGAGTAGCTTTTATACCATTAATAAAACCATAACATTTTTACTTTCTCTACTACATATAGTAAGTAGGGGAAGTATTGCATTCCAAACAAAAATTCGATACCAAGAATTTACTGAATATACATGTTTTGAGGCCTCCTGAATCCCAAAAAAGTATTTTTGGAAACATGTCCGTGTGTGGGTCTGTCTGTAAAAAGCATAACTCAGAAAGGAACAGACGGATAAACACCAAACTTGGTATTTAGGTTCAGTATCTTCCAGAGGTGCGACACGACGGTTTTCATGAAAATCCCACAACCCCAGATTACCCTTTACATGGGACATTTTTCGAAAATTTTAATTTTCTCAAAAATAGCTCTAACGATTTTGATTAAAATATATGTTTAGGATATTTTATTGACAAATAAATTGTATATCTTGAATTTTCTGGGAATGTCTCCAAAAGTGTTGATTGTGAACAACTTTTGCATAATTGGTACACCATAAGAGATAGACAAAAGTTTAAAACCTACAAAATGTAGATCGCGTTAAAATACACAATTTATGTCTTATACATTTTTTTTTGTTGAGTGAACCATTTTCAAGATATTGCTTGTTATTCCCTTATATTTTTCAATAATTATAATTTTTCTAACATGGGAATTCGTTATTCATTTTGTTTTTTGTCCTGGTAATGCAAAGAGAATGGAATGCTCTATATAGCAACCAGCTCTTAAAATATTTGACTATCGTTTAAAGCCTACCATATTCCCCTTGCATGTACAAGAAAATTAGCAATAAGATTAACATCTCGATTAACATGAAGCATATGGAGAATAAGCATTTGTAAAAATAGTTTGTACAAGAGTAGAGAAAGTCATGTGAGTGAATCACTTAAGATCCCCCCCCCCATTTCTACCTAGCCTTTAACTGCTAAAGTCATATCGGCGGTCTTTTTTCTTTGAAAAATGTTCCCTATTGACAAACTGGTATACAGTTGTCATTGGATTTCTGGTTTTCTTTGTGCTTTATACATTACATCATACACACGTTCATTTTCTCATTCATATTTCCAGACTCCTGGGAGAATAGGGAATAATCTTCAGTAGAATAGAATCCTCCCAGGCGGGAATCGACTGAAGATTAGAGCGCTGGGTCTCTCGTCTTCTCTTTCTGGATAGCTGCTCCGTATCTGGAAAATTAGTAGGAGTTTGACTCCGGTGTTTTAAACAAGTTTGGTAAATTTCTTGGATACGCCTTTTAGTAATAATTTTAAATTCTGCCTTTCGATGGTCAGTGCTGATCGTGTGCTTATTGAGCTTACTGTTTAATCAAGCGAAATCTTAAGCTACAGGTCCCTAATTTGGCGTAATGTTGCTGTATTAACAAAGTTAAAACATTAATTAACACGACATTAAATTCTCCAGCTGATTCGTGTCGGCATGTTGCCATGGTAGCTCAGTGGTTAGAGCAACCGGACGGAGACCGGGAGATCCGTGGTTCAAATCCAAAGTGCTTTTACTCGGGTGTTATGTAGTATCGCCGTGTTTATGTCGCTAAACCGGTCACCTTTAAATTATCTGTCAACTCAATTTACGTTTGGGGCTCATGTAATGGATGTTACATCTCTTCGGAGTATATTAATGTGATGTCCATATTGAAGTAGATAGTTTTTTACGTTATTTTTACCGTGCTTTGGGCGTCAATTTGAAGTAGTATATTATTTAGCTCCACATATGGACGCCAATTTAAAGAAGTTTGTATTGAAGGAGTTGTATCGTATTTCAACTGTTGGGGAGCCGAACTTGTAGTAGTTACAATATCACGTATGTTAAACAGTTTCCGGTAGCCTTCGCCCCAAATGTACTTTCAGATGGCCTTTGCCCCAAGTTTAAAAAAAATATTAACTTTGTAATTTGACTGTTTCTTTAAATATTATATATTTATGTTTGCCTCGGCTGCGTCAGTATTTTAGTTAGAGACACGTTTCTCTTAGCAGGGTTGTGATGCGACTAAGAATGTAGGCTTACACATCTTATAATTTTTACTTCACTCCTTTTATTAATACTTGATACGATTTAAATAACACTTCATTGATATAGTGAGCTGTGAGATTCTTTAATTAATTAATTGCACTTTTTAACACGTAAACTTATTTTTCGTCTCACACGAATACGTATTATATTTCTTGAGGACGCACAAGCAACGCATCCAGTTATGAGCACTGTCTGCAGGCAACTGAACTGTTTTCCACCGCCTAAATTTGTAGATTTCTGTATTTCAAGTCTCTGGCTAATCCTAGTCCAATAGAATACCTTCATTTAACTAAAGATTTTTCTGGTTGTTGATTGGATATTTTTTTAAACTGTCTCAAAAATTTACATTATTGCTGCTCTAATAATGACTAGTAGCATTTAAACTTCCTTACTCATTATTGTCTCAAGGTTACCTCATTGTTAGCAACTTTAAACCTATTTTTCTCACAGCTCCTACATTATTAAATTACGTAATGCATTCACATAACATTATTGAACATGTTTACAATAATATAAGCATATGCAATGACTGTTACATACACTTTACAAATTATTACTTACACATATTGCTTCAAGGCGGGCTGTTATTGAATTTATATATTATATAATCTGACTAAAATTATTTAAGTGTTAATAATACTGCCTCAATATATTATTGGTGTTTCTATGTGCGGTCTCAGCATATCAATGCCTAGATGTATCGCATTTTGCTATATTCAGGCCATCTTTGCAATCTTACGAGTTGTGTTTCGTGTATGTTTTAAGAGCTTACATGAAAACATTTGTTTTTAAAGGGGCATCTCTGGGTCAGTTCATTGATTGCCGATCCCGAACTTGCACCTCTGTTTCTGACGAGTTTTAGACAGATATTTCCAATTGTGATTGTTACAAACACGCTACTAAGCGGAGTTGGGGGGGTTACAATATTTAATATATTTACATAGTGAATACAATACATATTCCGACTTTTCTAGGAATATCCCTTGAAGTTCTCTTCTTTCGGAAGGAATGAGGTATAATTTTGTATAAGTGCTACACCATAATAGGTAGACAGACACTTGCTGCCCAAAAATGTAGATCTCTTTAAAACTCACAATTGTTTCTAATAATTTTTTGGTGGTCTCAACCATTTCGAGGTACCTTAATGTTTACTTGCCTTCAATATTTAAACATTCCATTTTATTAAGCACTGCCAATCTTCAGTTATTTCTCGCAGTGGCAGCTACAAGGCCGGAATACAGCGACGCGTTTTTAAACATTTAACGATCGCTATCGCCTTTGTAGCCATCATGAAATATGCAATAAAAGTATTTTTGCGAACATTTAACTCGGTTAACAATGCATAGAACAAAATGCTTTAGCAAGAAAAATTTTGAGAAATCATTTGAATGTAAAACATCATATTTTGTATTAACAAAAACGATGACAAAGTTGTCACTCATAGAGTAAATAACTTATGAAAAATTATAATAGCGTAGAGTTATTGTTCTAAACGTACGCGGGTCATCGCCTTCTAAAATAAAACATTTTAGTCGCTTATAACTACGGTTCTAGAGGCAACAGCAAGCTCTACTAGAGAGTTCAATGATTGTAGAAAATCTGCTGGAGATCCTATAGGCTCAAGGCCACCTTCACATGACAGTTCACATATTTTATAATGAAGGATTACGTAGGGACAAGATTTTAATGCAAACACATATTTCGTCTCTACTATCAGAAATTATGTGTTAATTACTAAGCTTTCAACAATATAAATAATATTTTACGTTACATATAATGTATGTTTTACCTGTTTTGCTAATAAGCATATTTCAGCACTTTTCAAATCATGCTGCATATTTGATTCTTTACACGATTATTTTACCATTATGTTCTTATTTTCTTCATTTTACCTTAATGCTTTATTGAAGTAGTTGTTTATATTGTTTACCCCACGCTTTGGGAGCCAATTTGAAGAAATTTTATTATATTTCGACTGTTGGAGAGCCAAACTTGAAGTAGTTGCAACCGCACGTATGGTAAAAAGTTTCCGGTAGCCTTCGCCCTAAAATATACTTTCCGGTGGCCTTTGCCCCAAGTTTAAAAATATGAACTTTGTAATTTGACTGTTTTCTTTCTTTAAATATTATATATCTATGTTTGCCTCGGCCGCGTCAGTGTTTATTTTTAGAGACATGAATGTCTTAGCAGGGAGTGGTGCGACTGAAGAATGTAGGTTTACACAGATTATAATTTTACTTCACTCCTTTTAAGAATGCTTGACGCGATTTAAATAACACTTCACTGATATAGAGAGTTGTGAGATACTTTTGTTGATTACTTGCTCTTTTTAACACGTAAAATATTTTCGTCTCACACTGAATACGTATTAAATTTCTTGAGGACACATCTCGCGTCTGTCTATAAGCAAGTGAATACTGAATTTGTACATTTTGCTATATTTCAGTTTCGATTAGCTAATCCTACTCCAATAGAATACTTTCGTTTAACCTAAGCTTTTTTCTGGTTGTTGATTGGCTATTTATAAACTGTCACAAAAATTACATTATTGTTGCTCCAAGAATTACCAGTAGCATTTAAACTTTCTAATTAATCATTGCCTCAAGGTTACCTCATTGTTACCTCATTGTTAGAAACTTTTAACCTATTATTCTCACAGCTCCTACATTATTAAATTACGTAATACATTCACATAACAACATTGAACATTTACATAATAATATAAACATTAATACAATGATTTTACATGCATTTTATATATTGTTACATACACATATTGCTTAAAGGCGGGCTGTTATTTAATTTATATATTATATAATTTGACTGAAATCATTTAAGTGTTAAAAATACTGCCTCATTATTTATAAATACTATATTTCCGAATAGCATACTTGAAACTTGGCAACACTGATGGTGGCTCTCACACAACGCAATCAATTGCTCACGTACATCGGTGAATACCCGCCTTATCTGATCGTAAGCGTTCCCTCGCGGTATGAAGGTAGCCGATAAGGAGCTCTCGGAATTGAGTTCACCGAGTACATAATGCTAAATTCAGTTTAAGTTGTATTGTTTAGCATCTCTAAGATTCATAAAAATATTATCTACTACTTTACCCAAAGGAAAGGATTTCAAATTATTCAGCCGTTAAGAGTTTCAGAAATTCAGTTCCCAAAATATGCTTATAGGTTGAGGCAGTATTTTTAAAACTTAAATGATTTCAGTCAAATTATATAATATAAATTCAAAACAGCCCGCCTTTAAGCGATATGTGTATGCAACAATATATAAAATGCATGTAACAGTCATTGTGTTAATGTTTATATTATTGTGTACATGTTCAATAATGTTATGTGAATGTGTTACTAATTTAATGATGTAGGAGCTGTGAGAATAATAGGTTAAAAGTTGCTAACAATGAGGTAACAATAAGTTAACCTTGAGTCAATAATGAATAAGAAAGTTTAATAATGCTACTTGTAATTATTGGAGCAACAATAATGTAAATTTTAAGACAGTTTAGAAAATAGCCAACCCACAACCAGAAAAAAGCTTAAGTTAAATGAAAGTATTCTATTGGAGTAGGATTAGCCAATCAGAAACTGAAATAGAGCAAATTGTACAAATTCAGAAGTCAGTTGCTTGTAGACAGCGTTCCTAACCACACCTCACAGCTCTCTATATCAGTGAAGTGTTATTTAAATCGTGTCAAGAATTAATAAAAGGAGTGAAGTAAAAATTATAATCTATGTAAGTCTTCATTCTTAGCCGCACCACTCCCTGCAAAGATATTCATGCCTCTACAAATTAATACTGACACAGCCGAGGCAAACATAAATATATAATATTTAAAGAAACAGTCAAATTACAAAGTTAATATTTTTAAACATTTGGGTGAAGGCCACCGGGTACCATACTTGGTTACAACTACATCAAGATCGGCTCCCCAACAATCGAAATACAATAAAACTCCTCCTAAAAATTAACCTTCTTCAAGGTTCACAATTGTTCTGTAGTTGAAACTTCAGGTCATTCAAATACAGTGGTGTGGTGTTTGCACTAGTCTCACAAAAGAGTACAGTTTTCAGGCGAGGTCGCTAGTGGCTAGGTTTAGACAGAAACGAGAGTACAGTCTGACCATCAAAACATCAACACAACATACGTAACGGAATAGCTATATCTTTCCGTTTCTCTTCTTTACAAAACTGTAAAACATTCAATATTATTTTTCTAATTTGTGTACGTATGACTTCGCGTGGGGTGTTTGCATTTTGACTTGTTTACGAACCCGTCCATTGTGACTAACAGACTCAACTTCTGCATTTCCTTACTGCAGAGTTTGTAAGGAGACATAATTCTCTTCAATAAATCAGAGTTATAGGAAAATCAGTTATTATTTTGTTTTCGCCCACAAAATCCCAGAGGTATCATATAACTAGATAGAATAGGAATTATTTTCTCAGCTCTTCGATTGGAAGCCGGCAAGAACGTCTAGAAAACAAAGAGATTCAGGAGGTACGTGAGCCTACATTGTACTCCAGCCACAACCTGTATATGCTACGCACCGGGAATGGGGACGTAATACGGCCTGTCTATTATGCTTGTGTGCGAACTTCCTCTTCCCATATTCGACAGGTAGCATATGGTGAAGGCCTTATTTTAGCGTACATACCAAAAGTAAAAGTGTGTGACAAAGCTGGGATCTAGGGGTATTCCTTACTCTTCAATATTAAGGATGGCTGTTGAGTTAAATAATTCATATAGTTCCCAAAATAAGTTTATTAACGTACGGATTATATAAAATTCCCTTAAATTTTTATTTTGTGTTACTACTTTTTATATGGGTTGATGCAGTAATTTGTATCACAAATTACTTAAATGTAAATAATGATTGTAATATGAATATGCATTTTTATGTGACATTGATTTGAGATATTTGTTTATTGTAATTATTGTTGAGAAGTAAGTTTTTAATGCCTTACTGAAACTGTCAATAATAGCGCGCAATAATGCAGCGTGGGGGAGGGGGGTGAGCTGTTTATCATTATTGGAAACGAGGAAGTTACGTAATGTTGGCGCGTTTTTCCGTTGAGAATCTTCTGGAATATTTCCCTAGAGCATATGTATTCATAATTTTCATTGGATATAAAATAGACGCTAATGTTGGCGCGTTTTATTAGCCAATAGTAACGCAGTTATAATCTTTAGGCATATCGGAGTGTATGGGTATAAAAGCAGTAGGTTAGAGGTAAAGTCTATCAGTTCATCAAAAAGCTGTGTACACTCTTCAGTCAGTCAGATCGTCGAAAGTATTAGTACGGCATACATCGGATATAGATTCACAAGTTACGCGCAGCAGAATTATGAAAGATCTAAAGTATGGTAAAGTTAATTATACAAAAGATTGAAGTACATGGATTAAAAGAATTATCAGTAAGAAGTTGTTATAACAGTTTCAGTTTGGCGAGTATCTAGATCAATGTGTAAAAGTGATAGTGAACGTGTTCGACAATAAAAATTATAAAACAAATTTCTTCATCAGTGTTCTTTTTGGATAAAAGATTCCTTTCCATTTACACAACCCTGATCAAGAGATATGTTCGACCGAGAAATAATAGCTAGCCGGAGGACAGTAAACAAAAAAATTAAATCAAATAACAGTCGCATTCTTTCAAACACTAATACTACCACAAATTGCTAACACCAGATGGAGCTACAAACCGAACAAATGAATGACGTCACAAGATGGCTTCACATGAAGTAAACACACATACACAAACATCACAAGTAATAACATTATAAGTAATACCGTTACAAATTGGCTACCACTACGTGGGGCTACAATAATGTTAAATAAATAAAAATAACATTAATCCACCTACAGGGTATATTATGGACGTTTTCAATGCGTAAATACATACACATCCCTGTTCCTAATAAAAAGGAACCTCTGACATACTACACGCTGTTTTTATGGAAAGCTTACAGTACAGATCTCCTTTTCTCTGATGTGGTTCATGCATTACGTCCGGCTCCATATATGCCATAGAGCTTCGATGGCCTTCGTGGTCTAAAAATTCATTAGCACACAATATAACATCTAATATTTGCAATGGATGATATTGCACTGCACGGTATGTTACCTCCATACGCTTAAGCAGCTGGGATTACGGTGAAATATTAATCATTTTACATTGTGCGCTCTAGACAATAAATACGAACGATCCAAAAAGTAGTTTTCATCCCTTTTTGTCTCTTTTCTGAGGGCCAAATGACATTAGCAGCACCCTTTTGAAACGCAACATGCATGTATTCTCTTTCATGTTTTGATTAAAGTCACTGTTTCAGACATAAACGGAACATGGAGGACAGTTCTCTTTGTGATATCAGAGAACAATTTGTAAAGGGAATATGTTTGTTTGATTAACCCTGAATCTCACGAATGGCTAATATTAAAATAAGCGTTTATTGCTAAAACTGTAATACTTTCTAAGTAGGGGAAGTATTTATTCCACCCAAAATTTCGATACCGAGATTTCACCGGAAATACATGTTTTGAGACCCCCTGAATCCAAAAAAAAATTGGAAACATGTCTGTGCGTCTGTGTGTCTGTCTGTGAACAGCATAACTCAGAAACCAACAGTATGATAAACACCAAACTTGGTACTTAGGTTCAGTATTTTCCAGAGATGCGACTATAAGCTTTTCAAGAAAATCCCCCACCCCAGATTACCCTTTACATGGAACATTTTTCGAAAATGTTAATCTTCTCAGAAATGGCTCAAACGATTTTGATTCAAATATCATATATAAGATACTTTTATGACAAATAAAATGTATATCTTGAATTTTTTGGGAATGTCTCCAAAAGCATTCTTCATTGTGAACGACTTTTGCATAACTGGTAAACCATAAGAGATAGACAAAATTTTACTACACAAGAAATGTAGATCGCGTTAAAATACACAATTTATGTCATATACATTTTTGTTGTTGAGTGAACCATTTTCGAGATATTGATTGTTATTCCCTTGAATTTTCCAGTACTTATACTTTTTCTCAAATGGGAATTCGTTATTCATTTTTATGTCCTGGACATGCAAAGAGAATGGAATGCGCCACATAGCAACCAGCGCTTAAAATATTTGACTATCGCTTAAATACTACCTTATTTTAAAAAGAGTGGAAAGGTGGTATATAAATGGAGAGCAAATAGAGGTGGTAAAAGAATTTGATTACTTGGGGATTAGATTCTGAAGTAACGGGAAATGGGAAGCACAATCTAAATATGCACAATTGAAAGGAAAGCAAGCGATGAAAGCGGTTAGAGTTTGCTTGTGCAAAACACCCACGCTAACAATGAACTGGTTGGAAAGGCTATATACTGGCAGAGCTAGGAAGGGTAGGGAGAAAAGGTATAATAATGGCAAGATATTTGAAGTATTGGTATAGAGGTTTAAATTTAGAAGATAGTAATATATTAAAAGAATGTATACAGTTTCAAAAAGCTGTCCTAGGAGAAGAGTGTTGGTTAGGGGAGATGGTAAATGTCCTAAAAGAAATTGGCACGAGGAATATTTTCCTATTAGATAAACATAATAACAGTGGGTTTTGGAAGAAGTGAGATTGAGGGTGGAAGATATCGAGAAACAAGAGATATGGGCTAGTTTTGAGGATAAAAGATCTTTGATCTTGTATAAATCACTTAAAAGAAATTGGGGAAGGGAGAAGTATGTAGATATATGAAATCAATTTGGTAGAGTAGGTCTTGCGTGGATGCGCACAGGAGTAATATTTTTAAAAAGGAATGGATATAATTGTTCGGGGAGATGTATTATGTGTGATGAATCGGGTAGTACTTTTCATTGTCTACTAGAATGTGATAAGGTTAAAAGGTGGAGAGAGGTTATATGGAATAAAAAATGGGACAAGTTAAACAAAGAAGCAGTAGCATTAAGAATGTTGGGAAGCACAAAAGTAGAAACAATTAAAATGATGGGGACATTTTTAGGCAACACAAAGGATAAGTGGATAAGGAGCTTAAGAAAGGTACAGCTGAACGGGCATAGTTTGTAAGTGGAGAGATGGTATAGTAGCTTTATCCCATATATACATCCTAGGGGCTAAATATGGGGGAGCTAGAAAACTGATGCACTAGACATAAGTTTTATTTGTATATTGTAATAATGATGATGAAATAAAAAATACTACCTTAATCCCCTTGCACCTATAAGAAAATTAGCAATAAGATTAACATCTCGATTAACATGAAGCATATGGAGAATAAGCGTTTGTAAAAATAGTTTGTACAAGAGTAGAGAAAGTCATGCGAGTGTAACACATCAGATTTTTTTTCAAAACAACCAAGTTTGTTAGGAATAAAGCTGAGTTAAGGCGGTCTTAAGGTTTCATCAGGCTTTGCAGGGATACGATAAGGGGTGAAAATCTCAGCTTTTTGAAGCTATATTCTATAGCTCAAGTGCACAAATGTGTTTCTTGAATAACCAAGCAGTATAGTTTTATCTACAAGGACTAAAGAAGCTATAGAGTATTTTTAAATATTTTTGAATTACTATATAATTGAAAATGAGGGTTGGGCAGTTTTGGAAAGAGGCATGTTTACCAGGTCTTGTAGTATATTTTCTACGAGGGTCATTCCGAAAGTAATGCCGCACATTTTTACTTTCTCTACCACGTATAGTAAGTAGGGGAAGTATTGTATTCCACCCAAAAATTCGATACCGGGATTTCACCGGAAATGTATGTTTTGAGACCCCCTGAATCCAAAAAAAGCATTTTTGGAAACATGTTCGTGTGTGTGTCTGTCTATCTGTGTGTTTGCCTGTGTGTCTGTCTGTGAACAGCATAACTCAGAAACGAACAGTCGGATAAACACCAAACTTGGTACTTAGGTTCAGTATCTTCCAGAGATGCGACACGAAGGTTTTTAAGAAAATCCCCCCACCCAAAAGTACCCTTTGCATGGAAGATTTTTCGAAAATTTTAATTTTCTCAAAAATGGCTCTAACGATTTTGATTAAAATATCATATGTTTAAGATATTTTCATGACAAATGAAATGTATATCTTGAATTTCCTGGGAATGTCGCCAAAACTATTCTTCATTGTGAACAACTTTTGCATAACTGGTAAACCATAAGAGATAGACAAAATTTTACTACACCAAAAATGTAGATCGCCTTAAAATACACAATTTATGCCATATATATTTTTTTTGTTGAGGTTACTATTTTCGAGATATTGCTTGTTACCTCTTTAAACTTTCCAATAGTTATTTTCTCAAATGGGAATTCGTTATTCATTTCTTTGTCTGCAAAGAGTATTAATCTGTGGGAAAGGGAATAGTGCTGCACCTAGGAACCAGCTATTAAGAGATATGTATGTGCTTAAAGGCTACTGTATTTCTATATTGCCCTTGTAAATATATTTTCCCCTTACATCTACAAGAAACTTAGCAATAAGATAGAGTCTGCAAATGTTTATCTCGATTAACATGAAGTAGATGGAGAATAAGCGTTTATAAAAATAGTTTGTACAAGAGTAGATAAAGTCATGTGAGTGTAAAACATCAGATTTTTTGTGTTACTTTGATTGTCCGAACCAGATTATGTTGGTTCTAGCGGGAACTTGTTGGTCCTCTGGTTGATGCCCTCTGCTGCAGTGTCCTGGCTCAGCGGCTGATATTTTTCCATTCCTAATAAATTACCTATCTAACTAATTTCACTAAATTCAGGTTTTCGTAGGTGAGGTAAATTAAAATGCACTGCGTTTCCCTTAAAACGTGGTTTATTATCAATAAAATACTTATGGGCGCTAGCTTACCCATCTGTAACAATTCCCACCACAATCATAAATTGGAAGCCTAATCTAACTGCATACGCTTCCCACCCATATGCACACACGTGCATCCGTCGTCCAGAGAGATTCCACGAGAGTTAAAATCTGGGGCTTTCTTCCCCCCTTTATACCCAAATTTAGTGATGCTCACCTTCGCGTCTTAGAATGTAACGACATTTCTATTTGATCCTCAGATCGCGTTGCCTTATTATGTATGAAAATATTCTGCTCCAAAACTTTTCGCACACGCGTCCCAGTGACGTGTCCAGAAGCAGATTCAATATCTGTCTCCTTCCTTTCTGTGTCTGCCGCTTTCTATATCTGGTTATTGCTTCAAGTTACTTGTTCATTAGATTGGTAAAAGGTAGTGGGTTTTACTTTTCACCTGGAATTAGCTAGCTCGCACGTCCCTTACTTAATTAAGTTACAATCTACTTTGTACATTTCTTGGCTGCTAAATACTCTAATATCTTTCTTGCTCATTTAGGTACATTATGTACAATTCTTGTATGATATTGATTTATATATGTGTGTGTATGGTATATCCCCTTTCATGGGTAGTATTAATTGCTGAACGTTCCCGCTAGTGTTCGTTTTCCTGCGACAGATAGCAGCAGGGTAGCGTTCCAAAGTGACTTCTGACATCGAGGTGTGTACAAAGCAGAGATTTGTGAATGAATTCCTTACCCCTGAACAAATTGCGCCAATTGAAATCCATCGACGCTTGCTAAAGACATATGGAGACGATGCAGTAGATGTGAGCAATGTGAGGCGGTGGTACAGTGTTTCAGAAGTTGTGAAAAGGAAGTGCAGGACAAGCCATGCCCTTGCCGACTCTGCTCGGCTGTCACAGCAAATAATAAACAGCGTCTCGATCAACTCATCCGTAATGGTCGGCAGATTACGACCATGGAATGTAGATCTGAATCTCGGCTGTAATGCCTTAGAAAAGATGTTACACAACCTTAATCATCGCAAAGTGTGTGCGAGATGGATGCTTTCACAAGGCCAAAATACTCATCGAATGGAAATATGTCGGGACCTGCTGGACCAATACGAGGCTAAAAGTGACAATTTTCTGAACGCCATCACCGGAGATGGGCCGTGGTGTCAATACTACGGGTTCAGTCTATGGAGCGGCGACATGCGACTTTTCCTACAAAGAAGTACACTGCTGTTTGTGAAAACTGCAACACCAAGAAAGAATTTCCCGAGTAACTCAAACTTGATAGAAGTCTAGAAGAATATGCAAGCAATAAATGATTAGGTTTCCAGTGAGGTGAGATACACGTAGGCCGAGCAAAGCCCCCTGTGGCGATCCAGCAAGATCAGTGTTGCGCCCAGTGTAGTCAGTGCAGAGTTGTCACATAGGGTGAAAACAATTACAGATTGCCAGCAGGCCTCGTCGACGTCAAAGCGAGCCATATCGACATGTGAGCTAGTTCGAACGGGCAGAATGATCGGTCTCCGGGAAGCGGGTTTGTCATACCCTGACATTTCGGCTCGTGCAGGGCATGCTGCTACGACAGTGATGCGTGTATGGAAGCAGTTGATAGATGAAGGTCGTACGCAGCAAAGAGCGGGTACTGGACCACGGAACATGACCACAGCATGGGAAGACCGTCATCTTCTCCATAACGGACCGTACAGCTTCATCCATAGTGTTGACTCGACGCTGGAGCACTGCAACACGTGTGAACTTGTCTGCATCAACGGTTCGTCGCATTCTGCTGCAGGTTGGACTGGTTGCAGGCATGCCATTGCGTCGGCTTCCTTTGTCTGAAACTACACGTGAACACCGTCGCTGGGGTACTGAGTGGCAAAATGTAGTCTTTTTGGACGAGTCCCGCTTCAACGTATCCTACGGTGATGACCGCATACGTGTCCGGCGGTACCGTGGTGAGCGCAACCTGGAGTGCTGCATTGTTGAGCGGCATAGCGGTCAAACACCAGGTGTGACGGTTTGGGGCGCCATTGGTTACAACAACCTATCTCACCTCCTACGAATCGAGGGCACTTTGAACAGTAACCGGTACCTAACGGTGGTTGTAGAGCCTGAGATACTCCCCCTGCTTCAGGTATCTCCACAGGCCACATTTCAACAGGACAATACCCGGTCACAGATTGCGAGGAATGTACAAGCCTTCTTCGAAGAGTGACGAGTACCACTGCTTCCCTGGCCTGCACGTTCGCCTGATATGTCACCCAACGGGCATGTCTGGGATATGGTTGGTCGGCAGCTGGTGCGTTACGGTCCTCCAGTGACCAGTGTAACGGATTTGTGGACTCGAATACAAACTGCGTGGAGGGAAATCCCTCAGAACTTATTCAGAACCTTCTTGACTCAATGTCACGGAGTATAGCAGCTTTAATTGTAGCGCATGCAGGCCACACCAAATACTGAATATTAGGGCTCAAACGTCATGAGTAGATATGAAAAGTTTATTATTTGTTACTTGTCATCTAACTAACCTGTGGTATTAAATTCATTGAATTCATGCGTTTTCTTCTTGGTGTTGCAATTTTCACAAACTGCTGTGTAGTTGAAAACACAACCATCCACAGCTAGCCAAGACAGTGGCTAACCCTAGCTAGTTCAGATTTTTATGAATGTGACATGCAAGTTCTTGTTCATCATTGACAAAAGTGCATAACGAATTGTGGTAAATATGTAGAAAAATAACAGTCTGTAGCTTAAATCTTGCTCTATTTAATTGTGTTATTGTTCTTTCTGTATCTGTTGCAGTTTCCATGAAAAGAAATAGGAGGCATTACTTTCGGAATGATGTAATACAATATTTTTATCACATGGGTTAAACAATGCAGACGTATACAAGTATAGCAAGAAGTAATTTGTGAGTTATAACGTAGCATGTGATTTTCATTGAATCTTAGGCTTTTACTAGATGGACCAAAGTGTGTGTATTTGATGTTAGAAGTTGAAAATACAGATTGAAAATAAAGATAGAGATGGATTTGAAACTTTTAGTGTAGTTTATTATTTTTCCAGGTTATAACACACAAGCGTACCAAGGTTTGTCAAAATCATCCAAAACTAATCCTTAACATGAATATCATGCCCCATCCCAGTTACAGCTGAATTTCAAAAGATTTTAAGCTTCCCCATTTTAATCTCTGTGCTAGAAGCCATTAAATATTGCCCATTGTCGCTATAAAATGGCAAACATACTCTTTAATATTTAATTATATTTAATGGAACTGGACAGAAATTTTGTACATGAATATGAAACCCCAGGATTTAATTTCATAGTCTGTGTTGATACAGTAGAGTGGTGCTTTTAATAGTGAAAGGATTATCAAAATCGGTGGGGGAGTTTCCGAGATTACAGTCCCCATAAATTTTCTTTCTTTATAACATTTGTATAAATTAAATACCCCTCACACCAACCACAGGAATTCCAGCATAATTAATTTTCATTTTAACAATGGAAGTATTAGATCCATCGTGTGGAATCCCACTCTAAAATTCCTGTAATATAAGTGATATTAAGAGGCCACAACCAAAACATCAGCTGTCAGTTTTAACTGCAAATCCTCGAAAACCAATGTCAATTTTTTAATATAAACTACATACAGATAGTTTTTTTAGACAGTTGTAAGTAAAATAAACGCTTTCAAATATAAGACTAATTAAAAACAGACAATTATGCCACTGAGTGATATAAAATTATAACACTCCAGGGATATCAACTTTGATTTCCTGACAGATGGAAAGATTATTTTACAAGCGGTTTGTATTGTTGATGTAATGGCGATTAATTTGAATGCAGTAATCATGGAATATGAAGAACCAGCGAAATTTTACAAGCAGTGGGAAGGATAACATTATAATTGCTGCCAAAAACCTCAAGGAAACAGTAAGAAATAGCATATAACAGCTTTCTTCACTGGTGCAATGTAAGAAACGTACAAACGTGAAAATGTGCTATTAGCATAATCTAATTTATTTAATTATATGTAATTAATCACACAGTATGCTATAAACAAAAATTAAAAAAGTATACAAGGTTGTACCTTTCAAAAGTAGCTAAAATATAAGGAATAAGAAATACAGACAAGTCAATTCATACCTAAAGTTACACAGAAGAGAATCCACTTAAATTGGAAAATGGTCTATCCAAAACCCAATCAAAAATCACAGGTTTTAGAGACATCTGTCTAATTCAAATACATAAATTGGAAATGTATGGGCAATTTTGAGGACCACGTATACATAATTATTCCTGTATTTTCTAATCTGTATATAGGCAGGTCAAAGTTATGAACTTTTTTAGTACTTAGATAAATCCTGAATGTTATCCTCGACCAAAAGTACTACCACAAGAATGTATAAAGATATCACGGTCAAAATTTTTAATTTTTTAAAAATTGGTTTACAATGAGTTATAGGTGATGGTTTGCGTATACCCCTTATCGCCATTTTAATAACCAATGTTTTACGAATATGTGCGGAGTTGCCCTATACCAACAAGCCCTATTTAATATTACTTTGAAAATAAGCAAAATATGACATTTTAACATAGTCAAACAGAACAAAATTATTTATACTATGCAAAAGGTATATTATTCTAGAAAGGTTTCACTCAAATAATCGATAAAGTATACCGAGGTCAAGGAATTATTCACAACAGTGCCTAGTATCTTGCAGCTCTGTAACTTGATTATATTTCAAATTTATATTTCAAATATATATTTCAGCAATTATAAGGCAATATTTTTGTTTCTCATTTAAGAAACATCAACTGCTATTAAACCAAGCTTTTGCAGTAAATAAAACCTGGTTAATATTTATTTTAAAATATTCAGTATATTTATTGACCATAAAATTGTGACGTCAACATAAGTAATGGAGCTAACAGATACATTTTCGTATACATCAGTTACCATGATAAAAAACAAAATCGGACAAAGTACAGATCCCCGAGGCACACCATGCCTAATTATCCCGAGTTATGAGTAAATCATTAATTTTAATACATTTTATACTATTTAAAAGATACGATCAAATTAATTTCAGTTATACATCTTTAATCCCAAAACCTTCAATTTTGTCCAATAATCGTGTATGATATAATCAAAGGCTTCACTCAGATCACAAAAACAGCACCTACAGATTCGTGGTCCTCTAAAGCGTTCAAAATAAAGCTGACTAAATTACTGACAGCTTTAGTAGTATTACGACCACTCCTAAAACCAAAATGATTCTCCGAAAACTAGCCATTCTTTACAAAACATTCACAAATCTGTCTCTTCATGACACTTTCAGTCACTTTTGAAAACTGTGGGCAAATTACTCTATGATAAAACTGTGCCTCAATGTCAAAGACATTAGTAAATACTGCAACGACTAGCATTCTTGAAATGCATTTCGAAAGTTACCAGCCGAAAAATTTTAACGAAGGAAGAAGCTTATTCTCATAGCCTTCTTTATGTATAATTTTTTCTAAGCTATCGTGTTGTCAGCACTCATGCTGAAAAGAAACAAGTAGTCAGCACAGCCGCGTTGAGCATCACAGATACGAAATAGGTAAACTTAATCTAATTCATAATCTATAATTTGTCTATAAATATTAATAACTGTCTAAAAATAATGTATTACACGCTTGATCAAATCAAATTTATTCTGCTCAATTTTAATTCGTATATCATACATATCAATTATTATAAATAACTATTATTAATCAACTCTTGTTTTACCTTTTCAACTTTAGCCTACACATAGAATGTGTTGAACAATCAACACAAAAGTATAAAATGTGGAGGAAACAACTTTATCCTACACTGAGCAAAACTGAAAATTAAGTCTTCCTCCACGAATAAAAGAGCTGAATTCCTTACCAAACTGAGCAGTGAAAATAAAGGCTAGGATCTTCAGCAGTACTAACTCCACTCCAAAATTTTGTAGCATTTCGGATATCAACACATAACTTTCTTAGAGAACACCAGCACCGAATGAAGTGTATCTGTATCGAGATGTCATTCTGGGGGAACACCTTAGGAGGTGCCGAGCTCTTCAGCAATATGAAGTCGAAGTCGAATTGACAACTCCATGGTGAAACCAGAAAACTCCGGCCAAATGTTGAATTGCCTGAGTATTAGATTAAATTAATAAAGTATATAAATATTTTTAAAATAAGCTTAAGAGTACTGCAAAGCAATATATCAAAGTGAAGATGCAAAGGAGGACGTCGGCATTTGAGCGCTTAGTCGCCTATTGTGCTTTTAGAAGCCTGCAGGAGAAAGGGATGAATAAAAGGACACAGGGCAACCAGATACGGGCAGGAGACTTGGGCACAAGCGGGGTCCCTAATATGTTACATTGTGATTCCGGCCGGAATCACCACAGAGAGAGGCCTCTCCGAGGGCCTGTTGTACACCAAACACCAAGGTAGACAGTTCCAAAAAGCAAACTCCACCTGCATAAACTGAGGCAGTATTTTTATAGCTTAAATGATATCAGTCTAACTATATAATATTATAATATAATAACAGCCCGCCTTAATGCAAGTGTATGTTACAGTCATTGTATTATACTTATATTATTATGTACATGTATAATAATGTTATGTGAATGTATTACGTAGTTTAACAATGTAGGAGGTGTGAGAATAAAAGCAAGCTGCTTTCCGTAGCAAACAGAATTACAAAGTACAAAGCCGAAAGTTGCTAACAATGAGGTAACCTTGAGACCACAATAAATTAGAAAGTTTAAAAAGGCTACTAATAATTCTTGGGGCAATAATAATGTAGTATTTAAAACAATTTATAAATAGCCAATAACAACTAGAAAAAGCTTAAGTTAAATAAGAGTATTCTATTGGAGTAGGATTAGCCAATAAGAAACTTGAAATAAAGAAAATGTACAAATTCAGGTGGTAGACGCTACAAGGAAGCGCAATCAAGCAGATCGGTACGGTGCGGGTTCAGTGTGAGACATGAAATTTTATTGTGGTGAGAATAATATAAAGTTTACCTGTTAAAAGTGCAAATAACAATAGTCTCACAGCTCTATAGTAGTATATATCAGTGAAGTGTTATTTACCCGTGTGAAGGATTAGTAAAACAAAGTAAAATGCAATTACAATATGTGTAAGCCTTCATTCCTTAGACGTAGCAGTCCTGATAAGAGATGCGTGCTCTACAAATTACTAATGACGCAACCGAGGTATATATACAATATATAAATAAAGAAACATTAAAATAAAAGTTAAATTTTAAACGTGGGGCGAAGGCCACCGGAAACTTTGTACCGTACGTGGGGCGAACACTCCAAGAAACATATCTCACGCAAATTGGTGCCTAAACGTGGTGAAACCATAACTGCAATAATCAACTACTTAAAGTTTTATGCCCATAAGTGGTGCAACGCCACCTTCAAAACCTAACCCGCCGCCTTAAGAGTTTTAGGCGACTGGGGGCTCTGCCTATCACTTACCTAATAAAACTCTGTGACGGCTAGCTCTTTAAATTAATTTTGTGCTAGTTAAGAACTTGGAAGTAGGCCCTAGGCACGATGAGGTTGGAACCCACAAGCAGTCTAGTTCTCTCCCTCTTGCAAGCAGCTAATATTATTAAGCATCTCCCGGAATAAAACTTACATGTCTAATAGCGTCACCCTTTTACCACTATTCCAACTACCTGCAAGCTATAACCCTCTCGATGGCATTCCTGAGCTACGTCCCCGCCCTCGTCACTCTGGTGTATAGGCGCTGGTTTGGGTAAGATGACCTTACGTCACATCTGGTGGAGCCGCCAATGCCTTCCGTGACAATATAATCCACCGCAGCATTCCCCTACCAACCAGGGAACACTGAAAAAAACGGTTAGAGTGATCTGGCCAATGGGAATTTAACCCGTGATCTCCCGAATACGACCATAAATGCTGCCGAGTAGCCATTTCGATGGGCATCGAACACATTCATTAAACTTTTTTTTCTAAAATCACTGAAATTCATAGAAATTTTCTTAAAACAAATTGATGTTACAGCAGTAAGATTTGACCATCCATTCCAATACACTACTACTTGGAGTAAAACCTCTGTTCCTATCTTTCTGAAGATAATTTAATTATCTGCATTTACAAATTCATTTTGCACTATTCGAAATACTCACCTTACATTAACTAGAACAGCAAACGTGCTGGATATCTATCTCGAGGTAGAGAAACCGCAAATAAAAAGCACTATTTGTCTTCGTTAGTGCCTGGAGATGATTAGCATACAGACGTGACGACAAGCCGAATAATGGGATTATCTATAACCTGAAGGCGCACAGAATGTGTTAGAGTACGTCTTTATGCGACCACGAAACCTTTTATTTTCCACAATCAGAAAACAGTTTATCAGTACACCAGCATGAACCATTGAATAGAAATATATTCAAATGCCCATTATTACTTTATTGTTTCAAGAATATATTTACAAAATAGTACCTATTCAAAATTTCCAACAGAAAATGCAACCATAATAAAATATCCTTGTGGCATTAGATAAAGTATTTTGTCTGTTTTTTACAAACACAAAACACATCTGCTGTTGGATGCGATTCAGCTTTCCATTTGCGAAAACTGAGAGTAAGTCAATATGTTTAGTGCTATTTTAGTTAAATACTACTAACTAAAATTCCTGATGTGGTACATCCGCATGACTTTCTCTACCCATCATAAATTCACATCTGGAAAAACTGGAAGATTCTCAAACTTCCAGACATGAGAAAATGCGATCATCCAACTTGGAGTGTGCTGAAAATGGCTACAAAACGTAACTGCATAGGAAAGTGAGCTTTTTTCAGGACGAGTAGGATATAACATCGAAACGAGACCTGAAAAAACCTAACTTTCCTATGCAGTATTTTGTTTGATATTATGTTGAAATGCTTTATATATTGGTTAAATATTGCATTACATATTATGTGAGACATGGACGCAGTCATGTGTTTGATATAATACATGTTGGTAACCTGGAGATTACCATGCACTGGCGCCATTGTCGGAGTAAGTATCAAATAATGAAACATATTTTTGAGTATCGGACTGCAGAAGTATAGTAGCGTTATGAAAAGTTATTCTCGTAGTAGATTTACCATTGTATATTCATGTATTCGTGTTGAAGTACAGAAAATATGAACGAAAAAGTTCATTTTGACATAATGGTTTGGAGACGGAAAAAATATGAAATTGAATAGTATACCAAAAAGTTGTTTAACAAAATATGAGTGTTTTAATGAACTACTTTGTTCAAGCTATAGAAAACAACCAGGATTGCGAAATTTCCATAATATATTTAAACAAATTACAAGGTATGCACTTTAATCGTCTTGTCAATGTCTCAAATATAGAGTAGTTAAATTATATTCGAACCCACTCGCGGCCTATCTCTACTGCGCGAGACAGTCGGCAGTCGCCGGGGAAATTACGCCGGTAGAGGCGGACTAAAATCCTTCTGCTCTCAAGCAGGCAGCATATCTCGTAAATATTCTCGCTCACTCTCCGAAGCTCAGCAGCAGTAATTCTTGTGATGAAGCGCCTTATTATGAACAGAAAATTGGAGTAAGGAGTGCGATAAGTGCTATAAGAATAATAGGGCCCATGTTCTTTAATGAAACAATAAATGCAGAGCGATATCAGATGTTAATTCTGAGGTCATTTTGCAATCGCTTGACAGAAGGAGAGAAATCGTATGGTTGGTTCCAGCAAGATTTAGCAACAGCACATACGGCTGCCGAATCATTACATGCAATAAGAGAGGTGTTTGATGGCAGAATAATTAGTGTTGATTTGTGGCCCCATCGTTCTCCTGTCCTAACGAGTTGTGAGATTTTTATTTATGGGGTTCTTTTAAGGACAAAGTGTATCTTTCCAATCCTCGCACACTACAGGAACTTAGAGAAAGCATTGTGCAAGAAATCGCAAGAATTGCTGCTGCGGCTGCTGCTGCTGCTGAGCTTCGGAGAGTGAGGGAGAATATGCTGCCTTTTTGAGAGCAGGTCAACATTTCCAGCATCTATTATAAGGTAAGGATTATAGTCCGCCTCTGCGGGCGTAATTTCCCAGGCGACTGCCGGCTGTCTCGCGCAGTAGAGAGAGGCCGCGAGTGTGTTCGAATATAATTTAACTACCCTTTACATTGTCATGGGTAACCCTTAACTTACATGAGATCTAAGAAAATGTAGATAAAGGAAATTTATATTTTAAAAATATGATATTACATTCACATGACTTTTTCTAGACACTAACGTTTGTTTTATAGCTCTTCTACAAACTTTCCTATAGAAGCTTATTTTTCTACCTACTTCATGTTAAGATAAACGTTTGCAGAAATTACTTCCTTACACATCTTTGTAGGTACAAAGCGGATAGAGTAGAATCTTTATTTGCAGGGGTTGTAATTCCGCACTCTTTCTACGAAACAAATAAACGGTGATTACTTCAAACAATTACGAATTGTTGAAACATTAAAACCAATAATAACGAAGACTTGGAAAATGGCGAACTTCAATGAATAAAATTATTTGAAATGAATTTAAAGAGCTTTACATTTTAAATGTAGCATGTTTTCGTATTGTGGCTTACAAGTTATATAAAATTATACACAATGCCTTCTGGATGAAGAAGACTTCATCCTAGTACTTTCAAGGTATACTTTAATAGTCATATAGATGTCTTAAACATGAGGTGCTTGAATTAAAATCTTTAGAGCGAATTTTGGGAAAATCAAAAATCAGGAGAATTTTCTATGCAAAGGGTAGGTTTTGTTGGGAGTTTTTTTTTTAATATTTGTGTCCAATCCTTTGAACATGTTAAACTTATTCACGAATATGGATCTTTTGCTTCCCATACACAAATATTTTGTTTTGTAAAGAAGTATCCCTAAAGATGTATTTAGGTGAAACATCCAAATCCAATTTTTGGGTGGAATGTAATGCTTCATTTAAGTATAAGTAGATGCTGGAGAAATTAATACATATTCGTTTATGCTAGAGTGATACCTATTAGTGATGTTTAAAGACTATATATTTCGTCAAGTTTCAAATGTTGTTCCAAACTTCATTACTGTAACAGTTCAAAAGTTACGCAAGTCTTGTAATATTGTATTTTATCTTAAAACCATTAAGAATATGAGCTATGGAATTAATTCTTGATCCGCACAAGCAGGTGTAAAGCACAAGATTGGAAAGATATAATCAGGACTGAATGATTCAATGCCATAGCCGGGATTTGAAGCACGGATCTCCCGGTTCCTCTATTCAACGAAGCTGCCATAGGACATTAAATTCTCCAGCTGACTCGCATTTTTCCGGTAAACCACAAGGAAATCTCAAATTGCTTTGACATGTCCCAGTGGCGACTTACGTGGTAGCGTTCAAATCCTGGCTCTGGCATTGCATTTTTCAGTCGTCTGATTCTAGCTTTCCAATATAATAACTTATTAAACAATGTAAATTGTTTATATTTTTAAGATTTTCCTATCTATGCCGGAAAATTTTCACACTGTGAGTCAATGTCGATGCGCTTTTGTCACTTTTTGCTGTAAAACTAGTGCTGTGAACATTTGCAACGCAGTGATTGGACGCAGATCAATGATATTGGTTTATGCAGCGATGCATTTTCTAAACTTCCTGTAACGGCTATCCATTCAAAGACAAAAGAGGGACTAAATCCGCTACGTGTGTATTCTACCGTGGTTGGGATTTGCGCCGCCCCGTGACATGTGACATAAGCCAGCAGCTTTGAGAGTGCCACAAATAAAGTTAATGTTCTTGCACTGAAGTCCGAGGTCTTCCCACAATGACGCTGCACATCCTTCAACCGTCAGACAAAGGGTGGTGAAGGCGGTGATATTTCTTGCTCACGCTGACAGGGCACGCGATCTGGTTCATTATTTTCTCCCGCAGCACTCAACGAACTAAATTTAAGTAGGAGCGCTACACAGATATCGCCAGGAAATGTCAGTCGATGAGAAATTGCTCACAACTCCCAAGAGATGTAAGAAAAAGGATCCTTCCTCTATTAAGAATAGGACTGCCTCATATACGAGTTCTACTTGGTGAAGTTGTTATAGTTTTTCAAACTTATGAAGATGTCCCACGCTTGGAGATGCACTTTGTACAGGGTTATTTAGTGCACGTTACTTTGGAGTTGGTTTTAGATGCTTGGGACGCCACGCTTTGTAGTAGTGAAGATGATGCTTGTATTACGTAATGTTACACAATATTGCGTAATGTAATTTTTACGTAGAAACTTGAAGATTTTTATATTTAATTTGTCAATTAATTAAGCTTATGTAATATTATTTAAATCTTCCTCGGCTGCTTCAATCGAACTATAGAGACGTAAAGTCTTGTTCAGGTCGTGGTATGACAAAAATTAAAGACGTCACAGAATTACTTTTAAATTTTACTCCTTTTTATTTCTTTATACTTGCACATATAAAACACAGCACTTTATAAAAGAAACTGTGAGAAACTTTATACATTATTAATGTATTTACTATAAAATCTTGCTCGTGACTTTTCCATCTGCACTCTATCACATCATGTCCACGACTAAATCCAACGGTAAAAACCTTGAAGCTTCGGTATTGCCAGTCTCTTATTGGCTAATTCTAGTACAATAGAATTTAAGCATTCAAACTAAAACTTTTCTTTACTATTGATTGGCTAATTAAAAGCTGTAAGCGAAACTACGTCACTACCGATCTTTTCACAACCAGTACTTTTCAAAACACTAGATACATTATTGTCACAAGATTACATTATTACCTTATTGTTAACAACCTAAAACATATTATTCTCACAGGTTTTGTACTATTAGAGTATATAAACATTTACATAACATTAATAAAATATGTTTTACAATAAAATATATATTTGCAATGACTTATATACAATTTAAATAATAATTATATACATATAGTTTTTCAACGTGGGCTGTAATTGAATTTATTTATAATAAAAATTAAATTTATTCAGGCATTAAAATACTGCTTCATTGGCAAAAGGCTGTAATGTATTAAAAACCTTTTCGGTGCCATCGAAGAAGGTACTAGTTTAAGTACACCTTTGTGCCCATATATGATATTGAGAGATCTCTTTGCTTTAAGCCATAATGCATTATTAACTAATGGACTTTTAATCAAGCGCATGTTGAAGCGGAGAAGAATACTTCCAAAGTAAGCTTTGTCACTCATAAAACAGCGAATACGGATATAAAATTCTTTATCAGCGTTTTTGCTATGGAGTCTTGGCAAGTCTGTTGTGAGCGAATTCAGAATTCTATGGTGTACAAAGACAGCTAAACGCTTGAGAACAATGATAGTTTGAAGCCGTTATGATGGTCGGGAATTTTTGAAACCGCTTACTTTACCTGTTTGTTGTCGATTCTGCTTCCGTGATCTCGTGCGCCAACTGCTACTGTGGTAGCTTTCTCTCAGGGTATGCGTGGATGTATTGTTAAAGGATAACACCAGTTTAAATTGACAGAAATTTAATGTGATCTGATACTTGAGCTTTTGAAGCGACTTGCCGAACATTTGAAGACAAAGAATGAAGCAGAGTATGAATCGTAGCACTGTATCAAATGAATTATTATACCTGCTAAATTCTGCAGTATATAACTTACTGCAATAAAAGAAACTAGTAGCGTAAGCTGCCGTGGGTCGCTAAAATGCTTGTCGGCGAGACCTCCCGCAATAGCCGCGAAATCTTACCTAAATAAGCGCGTAGCTAGGCGCTTAAAATATAACACGAGTAGTACGCACCGGTGATGGTACCAGTGTGTGTAACTCTCTGATCTAAAAATGCACACATCCGACTACATTAGAATTACTCCCACCAACATTATCTAGAGTAATGCAGTTTTTGCGCATAGGCGTAAATATCTAAAATTTAAATACGTCTATTGGAAATTATATTATGTATAATATGCGAAATAAATATTATGTTTATCCGTAAAAAACCCATTCAGGGGTCTAATTCGAACGTTGATAATTCTTTCCACTAGACACATATTTATAGCTGCTCGGCTATCATCTCTAATCTCTCCCTCTGTAATAAACGGTTCTGTATTTCTATTTTATTCACTAAGTAATTCATTAATCTTTATTGCCGCTTAAATACAGCCTGTTCCTAAAGTACCGGGTTTCTCTTAAATGACGCGCCTGGTAGCCCGCCACTACTACGGCACTGCTATACGAATCAGCTCGTGCTGTAGCTGCGGACGAACCCGCTGTTTCTCCCCGGGATAATCACAATGCGAAACAATATGAATATGTTACGCTGAAGTTTCGTTACAAAAGGTGTTCTAATGCATCTCTGCGTCTGCACTTACTCAACACACTATGGTTTTCTCCAGTCGAAATATTCGCAAACGCAAGACGGATACCGTCTTCTAATTCATTGGCATATGGGGATTTGAGGCATAAACGTTTCTTACAGATAATAATCACATGGATTCATATCTGGAGAAGTGAACAGGCCAGCTCAAAAACACGCATGAAAACACGTGATATCAAGCATAGATTTCCCAGGACTTCTTTTCAAGAAGCCGCTATCTCAACTGCCTTCCTAGGTCGGTTTAAATTTATCTAACAAACTATAACTGGATTTGTTAGCAAAGGCGACACCAGAAAATTCCTGTACTCGTTCAATTTGATAGTCCATTGTTCGTACATATATCTGTCAATGACTATCTTCTCTACCATAGAATACTTAAAATAAAAATAAATAGAAACTGTATATAAAGTGAGAAATAGAAAATTAATTAAAGTATAAAAATGAAATACTAAAAAAACATTAAATAAATTTAAAGTTATATAAAATTTTAAATAAGTAATAATTACATATAACATTAAATAGTAAAATAACATTAAAATTTGTAAATTGAAAATAAAATAACTGTAAATTTTGAATTGGATGTTATATGTTAAGGTATTGACGTGGGTAATAATGAATAGGAGTTGTGTTGTGTTGATTGAAGAGGTCTTTCCTTTAAATGCTGAATGTATTTTAAATTTATGTATGTAATTTGTATGTTTTTGTCTATTTGTTTTTTGTATTTAAGTTTAATGATTAACGTTTCGGCATTCTAGTGTTAATTATGATTTAAGGTTTATTCAGTGTTTTATTAATGTTGTATTTATATTTTGTTTTTAATTTTAAATTATATTTTTATATTTTATTATCTTACTATTTATTTTATTTGTTAAATTAATTTTAACTAATTTTATTTTATGCTTTTATACATTTGTTTTAATTATTTACTTTAGCTACTTCATTTAGAATTAGTTATTAGTCACACACACACACGTGTATGTGTGCGTGTATGTAAAATATTGTGTTCTAAAACTACTTAGAAGTTTAAAAGCTGTAAAGATCTGGAATACAGGCCCTGGTTTAAGGAAGTAGGTATCAGGGTTAAGCATTACAGATTTTTATTCATTTATTTATTACTTGGCCCACAATATGTTAGAAGATGACGTTTTAGCCAAATCCCACAAATATAAAAAGTACTGTTTCGTCAACATTATCAACCTAATTTTCTCTCAACCAGCTCTGAACATTAGTATATTTCTTAATACACAAATTCCTACATATAACTGGCTTGTTTGCAGCTTTAGTTACAATTTCAACACAAATTTCATGAGACACTTCCATTTTGTTCTAAATGAAGGAGTTTTGTGTATTAAATACAGACCGGTTTTAAACAACCGACAGCAAAATAGAGCAGGCCTCTTCCTTTACATAAAAAAATATGAACAATAAATATACATAAAACAGTTCGGAATGGCATATGAGAAAAATAAAGCAAAAGACACCTAATTTAGAAGTTAAAACAGTCATGTATGCCCATAAGAATGAGCACAATAGTGGAAGCGGAGATTTTACAACCTAGGTATTAATTGTGCTTCCGATTTGATTTCTGCTTTAAGAATGTTTATTAATTTCGAATTTAATTTGAAAACTAAGAGTACTGTTCGAAATGAAATAGCTTTGTTTATTATTAAATACAGAATTCCTAGTTACCTCGTTACAAAAAGTAAAACGCAAGAACCCAAATTGTAATTTACGGTTTTCCAAAACTTATTTATTTATTCAATAACAGACTATCATAACAAATTATGCAAACAGCACGGGAATCATTTATGATCATGCATGAATTGAGTTTTATTTATGGACGCTTTTTAACTGCTGTGGTCCTTAGCGTTTCATTCTATATTGGGCGTGAAAGACCGATAATTTTGCTCAGAGGCCTCTTTGTCAGGCTTGACGTTCTTTTACGTGCCGTAAATCTACGACATGGTACCACCAACTTTACTTTCCTTCCGAATCCATACTAAGGATTTTTACGCCCGAAAAAATCCATCGCCCTCCGCCGGATTTGAACCCGCGACCTCGGGAACTAGGATTAGTGTTTAACGCCCACCCTTACACCATATAGGACCTTAGGCTGTTCACACTTATGATATATGAAATATAATGCTAATCAGAATGGAAATTTAGCAAAGAAGAGTTCCATTGAGTTTAGGGTACTTACTTCCCTGGTATTTGCCAGTTATGAGTGGGAAAACCCTGGAAAAAATGCTCAGTCAGGGTCGGTAGCCCATGCAAGACTCGAACCTCGGACTTGAAGAGTACATGTCTTGACAAGCTCGGGTTTCTAACCCCGTCATCGTCAGGGCACAATAATTAGCATAATACTCTTATATATAAATAATTATTCATTCGTTTAACATTGGCATGCACAAGTCAAATCAGCTTTTGCTCAAAGTTAGCTTCAGGTGAAGGGAACTTTAGAATATTTAATTGCAACATGAATAGAAAACGTCTCTAATACGGCCCGATATAGCAGTCATATCAATAAGTAATCATATTTATCAGTCCAATAGACATCAATAAGCAATTTCTGACGCACCAACCGAAATCGTGCACCCTTTATCACGCAAGCACCCTTTATCACGCAATAACTCTGAAATAACGCAGGTAACGATGAAAGATCGGCGTCCATTGCCTTCACACAGACATGCAATAGGTCCATTACATAGAGCAGTCTATCATTTGAACCAAAATCTGAGGAGTTACACATTACCATTATTGTTTGTAAGAAGCGTTAACCAGGTCCCTATTTCTCCAGAGTGAAAATATATCACTGCCATCATTTCCTAGTACTTTATGGCATCTGTTATGAAGCTGTGGTTACACGTTTTGAAATTTCTTGGGGATCTTTAAACTAAGCCTAAGCAACACGCCATAACATGAATTCATCAGCGGTGGGTGGAGCTTTCTACGTTTTCATGATTAAGGGCAATAGAAACTGTTTACTTCTTGTTAACAAGGTACAGTTATGCTGCTTTTAAAAGTTTGTGATTACAAACAATGACTCTAGAAAGTATTGAACCGCACTTTTAAAACTATTAACAGAAGAGTTACTCAAAATTAATCCAAACGTTTCAACTTCTGCATGCGGGCATTTATAATTATTATATTTTACATGCATTTAATAGAACAAATTTTTGGATAATGCCTAAAAGGGTTATGAGAAAGGGCTTTAATCTGAAGTAGTTGTTTACGTAATTTTATTTTTTACGTAATTTATTATTTAGCTTCGCGCTTGGGAAGCTAACTTGAAGAAGTATTATTCTTGGAGTTACTTTGTTTTAGAAGTTTGCAACACGCTTTGGGCGTTTGAATTTGTTGATTACGTAACAATTACTGTTGTTACGCAACATGCTGCTACGTATGAGAAGCTGATTTTAAGATGTATTTTTAAGTTGTTATACTCCATGTTTTACACTATAATATTTAGCTTCGTTATTAAAAACTGCTTCAATATATTATTTGTGTTTGAATTTGCCTCGGCTGCGTCAGTAATGTTTGTAGAGTCATGTATTTCTTAGGCAGGGTGCGGTACGACAATAATTGTAGACATTCACAGAATTTAAGTTTTTAAATTCACTTCTTTTATTAATCCTTGCACATTTTAATAAAGCACTACACTTATTAAGAGCTGTGAGATTCTTTATTACCTTCACTTAGCTAACGCGTAGACATATTTTACGATACACACGTAATATTTCTGTAGAGAAGACAGCTTCCATCTGGTCACTACCAAGGTTTGCCAGCAACTGAACGTTTCAACCGTTAAACCTGTAAGCTTCGGTATTTCAAGTCTCTGACTGGCTAATTCTAGTTCAATAGAATATCTGCATTTTACTTAAAACTTTTCTTTGCTTTTGATTGGCTAATTTTAAACTGTTACTGAATTTTACATTATCGTTGCTCTAATCATGACTAATAAATTTCAAACTCTCAAACTCATTATTGCCTCATTGTTAGCAATTTTAAACTTATTATTCTCACAGCTCTTACATTAAATTACACAATGCATTCACATAACATTATTAAACATGTTTACAATAATATAAGCATTTTCAATTACTGTTATATACATTTTTACAAATTATTACATACATATTGCTTCAAGGCGGGCTGTTATTAAATTTATATATTATATAATACAATTAAATTATTCAAGTATTAAAATACTGCCTCAAATCAGACGGAGGAAACTTATTTTTACATTTCAAAAATGTATTTCTCCGTCAATTTAATTCATAAGTCAGTATCATTGTCAGATATTCCTTAAAGATAATTTTACAAACGTACAAATTAAAAGTATAACAATAGCTACAATGTTAAAAAACTCTGATGTATTACATTCACATGACTTTCTTTATTCTGCATCGCTTATTTGTGGATACAGAAATTATTCTTACGAAAGTTTATTATCATATCTACTTCATTATAATTTAGATAAACCTTTCCAAAATAGCTGTATTACACATTTCGTTATAGATACAAAGGAAATACCGATGGTCAAATGTTTTGATAACTGAACATTATGTGCTGGTCTTAAAATTCCATACTCTTTCCATGCAATCGCGAGAAACAACTGAATGTCGACAAAGTATTGAACAATTTGAACCATTAATAAGGGATATCTTGTGTAAGATATATGCCACAAAAATGATTTAAAACAAATTGTGTGTTCTAATGAGAAATACTTTCCTATGCAGATCGCTTTCGTCTATCTTAACGTTATCAGTTACACAATTTTATATAAAATTCCTTCTGAATGAAGATGACTTCATAGGCTATTCCCAGATAGTTCAATATATACATTGTAGTTGCTAGTAAATATATTTAGTGTACCATATTTTAATCAAAATATTTAGAGCAATTTATGAGAAAATGAAAACTTCGAAAAATTGTCGTACTTGGGGTGGGGGATTTTCTTCAAAATCTTGCATATTTGGAATATACTGAACTTAAACGCGAAATTTGGTATTTATCCGACTTATCGTTTTTGAGTTATCCTACTCAAGAAACACATACACGCGGGCCTTTTTCTAAAAATATGATGTGTTACACTCACATGCCGTTCTCTACTCTTGTACAAACTATTTTTACAAACGCTTATTCTCCATATGCTTCATGTTAATCGAGATATCGAGATGTTAAATCTTATTGCTAATTTTCTTGTAGATGCAAGGGGAATGGCTAGGTTTTAAGCGATAGTCAAATATTTTTAGAGCTGGTTGCTACGTAGAGTATTCCATTCTCTTTGCATTACCAGGACAAAAAAATGAATAACGAATATAAGTATTGGAAAATATAAGGGAATAACAAGCAATATCTCGAAAATGGTTCACTCAACAAAAAACAATGTATATGACATCCTCGTAAATTGTGTATTTTAACGTGAACTACATTTTTTGTAGTAAAATTTTGTCTATCTCTTATGGTTAACCAGTTATGCAAAAGTCGTTCACAATGAAGAATACTTTTGGAGACATTACCAGAAAATTCAAGATATACATTTTATTTATCATGAAAGTATCTTAAATACATGATATTTTAATCAAAATCGTTACAGCCATTTTTGAGAAAATTAAAATTTTCGAAAAATGTTCCATGTAAAATGCTTTTTTTGGATTCGGGGTCTCAAAACATGTATTTCCGGTGAAATTACGGTATCGAATTTTTTTAATGGAATGCAATAATTGACCTGCCTACTATGTACGTCGTAGAAAGAGTATAAACATGAGTACTTTCTAATACGTAGTAGAATCTAGACTAATAGAAGGGCATAGGCTAATAAATCACCCTGTATAATGACGCACTTCAAGAAAATTAATGTGTTTCTCATTTATAATCGAGCTGAGCCGTGTCAATGAAATTATACCGCTACTGAAATTTATCCTGAGAAAGCCGCCAAGGGTAAATGATATTTTACGATTGCCCTTTTAGTTGATTAGCGCTTGCTACCGAAAATTAAGGATGAAATTACGTTGTAATTTTCTCGTTCATCCGCGGAGCCATAGGAAAGACTTTATATCACTGTTGCGAAGCCGGCGAGGCTAATGACATTACACCCTCTGCCACACTCCTTAATGCAACCTCGTCGTAACCTATTTTGCTGACACTTCCTGGTTTCCTCGCCCTTTTTATCAATACCGCTTATCTCTGAGGGAAATTATCATCACGTATAGGAAGCGTGGGTAGAAAGCTCTTTGAGAGAACGCTGGGGAAAGGTGCTCTTAAAAAGTTTAGCACCGCAAAGTAGGAAAACATAATAAATTATCTTAAGATACACTATCTGAACGTCAGTAACGCTTGCGTTATTGTTTTAACTTTAGAGTGGATTTTGTTGCTCTCTCCCCCTCTCTCCTCCTCGCGTTCAACGTACCTACATGTTCTGAACTTAGGACATTCAACTAATCATGCCTATACTTATATAACCTTTAACTGTTTACTAGCATCCCAGAAACTATAGTGCATAGTTGTGTGCCTATTCCTTATACCAGCTTTGTGATCCGAACTATATTGTTTCTTATGGTAGCTTGATGCTATACTGTTACCATTTCTTATATACATGTGCAGAAAATTGTAGAGTAGAAAGGCAATACTGAAGGAGTGTTGTAGCTCCACTGTTGGGGAGCCAATCTTGATGAAGTGACCGCCCAAACTTTACTTTCCGGTGGCCTTCGCCCCAAATTTAGGAATCAACTTTGTATTTTAATGGTTCTTTTTTTAAATATTATATATATTAAGGTTTTCCTCGGTTGTGTTAGTATTAATTTTGTAAGAAACATGCATCTCTTTGCAGGGGATGATGCGGCTAAAGAATGTAGGCTTACACAAATTATAATTTTTTACTTCACTCCTTTTATTTATCCTTCACGCGATTAAATAACACTTGTTATATAGAGAGCTGTGAGATTATTTATTAATTGCACTTTTAAACAGTAAACTTTATAATATTATCGCCGTAACGAATTTTCGTCTCACACTGGATACGTACGCGTCTAGCGTCAGGTTAGGAACGCTGTCTACAAGCAACTGACTTCTGAATTTGTACAATTTGCTCTATTTCAGTTTCTGATTGGCTAATCCTACTCCAATAGAGTACCTTTATTTAGCTTAAGCTTTTTTCTTGTTGTTGATTGGCTAATTTATAAACTGTCTCAAAAATTACATTATTGTTGCTCCAAGAATTATCAGTAGTGTTATTAAACTTTCCAATTCATTATTGCCTCAAGATTACCTCATTGTTAGCAACCTTTGACCTATATTCTCACAGCTCCCACATTATTAAATTACATAATACATTCACATAACATTATTGAACATGTACATAATAATATAAACATTAATATAATGACTGTTACATGCATTTCATATATTATATTATACACATATTGCTTTAAGGCGGGCTGTTATTATATTTTATATTATACAATTTGACTGAAATCATTTAAGTGTCAGAAATACTGCCTCAACACCAATCGAAGATCTTTTATTGTTTACTAGCACCCCAGAAACTATAGTGTACAATTGTGTGCCTATTCTTTATACTAGCTTTGTGATCGGAACTATATTGTTTCTTATGGTTGCAGTAGTTGCTGCCTCATGTATGGGAGCCAGATTTGAAGGAGTTTAATTATTGTTGCGGTTACACCACGTTTAGGACGTTAATTTGAAGCTGTTTTAGACCACGCACGTAATGGATGCCAATTTTGCGGGAGAATTTTTCTAGGAGTGTTCGCTCCACGTACGATACAAACTTCCCGGTGGCCTTCTCCCCACGTTTAAGAACCAACTTTTTTTTTAATGTTTATTTATTTATTATATATATGAATGTCTCGGCTGCGTCATTAGTATTTTTAGAGCACGTATCTCTTAGCAGGGCTGGTACGGCTAAAGAATGAAGGCTTACACAAATTATAATTGTATTCCACTTCATTTATTAATACTTCACACGATTAAATAACACTTCACTGATGCATCCTACTGTAGAGCTGTGAGATTATTGTTATTTTCACTTAAACACGTAAACACATGTCTCATATTGAACCCGGACCGTATCTAACTGCTTAGTTACGCTTCTTTGTAGCGTCTCCCGCTTGAATTTCCACATTTCCCCTATCTTAAGTGTCTGATTGGCTAATCTTACTTCAATAGAATATCTTTATTTAACCTTAAGCTTCTCTAGTTTTTTATTGGCTACGTATAAACTGTTTTAAATATTACATTATTATTGTTCCAAGAACTATTAGTAGCCTTTTTAAACTTTCTAATTTATTGTTGCCTTAAGGTTACCTCATTGCTAGCAGCTTTCGGCTTTTAGTTTGTAATTCTGCTTGCTACGGAAAGGCAGCGTGCTTCTATTCTCACAGCTCCTACATTGTTAGACTACGTAATACATTCACATAACATTATTATACATGTACATAATATAAACATAATACAATGACTGTAATATACACTTTATATATTATTATATACACGTATTGCTTTAAGGCGGGCTGTTACTAAGTTTTATATTATATAATTAGACTGATATTATTTAAGTGTTAAAAATACTGCCTCATGCTAGCTGGTTTATACTATATTGTTACATTTCTTATATACATGTGCAGAAAATTGTAGAGTAGAAAGCCAATACCAATCGTATAATTTTGAGTTTAGGAGCATGGTATCGAAGATGTATAACAAAGGGAGGTCTGCATGAACACAATTGAAATCTGACTTCATGAAACATTTTCATTTGCCATTAAAATGAAATTTAACTCACACGACAAGTGTGTATGTACTGGTATACAATGAGAAACTAACCAATTACAAGCGGGTACTGTACTGAACGAGACGAGCATTCGGGTTTACCGCACGTTCCAATAGGTTTCGCATCAGACAAACCTAACAGGATTGACTACTATATATTCTAATTTATTAGAAAGCATTTATTTTGTGCGCATTTGTTATTTTAATACTTTTCACCTTCGTAAACTTTTTGTACAGCAGCCTTGAGGTGAAGGAAGCAGAACTTTTCAATAAATTATTTCACTAGTGTATTTTATTTACATCTGACACGCCACAGATTTCACTAACGGGGACTAACATGAAAATTTAGTACTGATGCATTTAGCGCAGTAACAAATCTTCCACGACCACTTTGTTCCTGACCTTAATATTTTGGTATTGTCTTTCTACTCCACAATTTTCTGGACATTGTTTCTCCGCTCACATTATATACACGTACATAAAATAACAAAAATTGCTCTTCAAAAATTCCAATAATAATAATAATAATAATAATAATAATAATAATAATAATAATAATAATAATAATAATAATAATAATAATAATAATAAACTAATAATAATAGAAGAAGAAGAAAATCTCGGTGTTGAAGTTTTAGGTGTAGTGCAATATTTTCTCTACCTGCTATCAGTAGGAAGGACATCCAGTAAGTAAAGAACAATTGCACATCATGCTCGGTGGCGGTCCCCCACTACCACAACTGCATGCAGGCTAGTTAGCCCCTTTACTCCACCTAAGTGTGAGTCGAGTTACGTTGCAGGTCACGCCTGTCTGTTCTAATGCATATCCAAATGGCGGCACCAATTTAAAATTCCGCCAAATGTGAAGTGCGTAGTGTGATTCATTTCTTAAACGCACAAAATGTACGGTCAATAGAAATTTATAGGCAAATAATGCAAGTGTATGGTGATAATACAGTGAACAAGTCTTCAGTGAGGAAATGGTGTATAATTCTAACCAAGGAAGAACCAGTGTGCACGACGAAGATGGTGTGGGAGGCCATCACTCATTACGGATGAGCTGAAAGTAAATGCTGATGAAAGAATTTAGAATATTCACCTGTATCCGAAACTAAAGGACTTTTTGGGTGGAAAAAGAGTTCCCAACCGATGAGGATCTCAAAGAGGAAGTGACAGCTTTTGGCGGTAGAAGAGTATAACATCGGCATTGAAAACTGGTACCACGTTACAATAAATGACGTGACAGAAATGGCGATTACATTGATAAATTGAGTAAGGTACTGTATCTTTGTAAATAAAGTTTTGTGTTACTATCTTTCGTTATTATTTAGTTATGGCAAATAGTTCTTTACTTTCTGGATATCCTTCGTATAAGCAATAAATAAAGTAAAAATGAATTAGTATTTGTATTTGTATTTTTAATTTCTCTACCACGTACATAATAGTAAAGGAGGTATTGCATTCCACCCAAAAATCAGATACGGAGATTTCACCGGAAATACAAGTTTTGAAGCTCTTGAGTTCAAAAAGGGAATTTTTAAAACACATCCGCGCGCGCTCGGGCCTGTGAACATAACTCAAAAACGAAAAACTTGATATTTCAGTTCGGTATCTTCTGAACATCCTCCAGCCTAAACTGTCCTTTACATGAAACATTTTATGAATAGATTTTTTTTCTAACAATTTTGACTAAAATATCGTATATTAATGATTTGTATAATCTTGTATAACTAGTAAACGTTAACCGATAGAAGAAAACATACTACACAAGAAATGTAGATCTCTTTCAAGGACACAATTTATTTCAAATAACTATTTTTTTGTAGTATGAACCATTTCCGAGATAACCGGTATTAAAGGTTCGAATTGTTCATTTCTTGGCCATTATTTAGAGTCCTTTTAACATTCAGTTGTTTCTCGCGATGTCATGGAAACAGTATGGAATTTTAAGGACTGCATATACCGTCCAATTCTTAAACATTTCACTATCGCTATTCCCTTTGTATCCTAATGAAATGTGTCATGTAGCTATTTCTGCAAAGGTTTATTTGAATTAAAATGAAGTAGATAGAAAAATAAGCTTTAGTAAGAGTAGTTTGTATACGCAGTAATAAGCGATAGAGGATAGAGAAAGCCATATGAATTTAACAGTTATTTATCATCACTTCCTTCTCTGTTAGTAGGGAATTACAATTTTGTGGTTATTCATTTAGTTGAATCTAGGACGAAAGCAACCATGACGTTTATACTTTCTCTACTACGTATAGTAAGTAGGGGAAGTATTGTATTCCACCCAAAAATTCGATACCGAGATTTCACCGGAAATACATGTTTTGATACCCCCTGAATAAAAAAAACACTGGGTGTGTCTGTGAACAGCATAACTCAGAAATGAACAGTCGGATAAACACCAAACTTGATATTTAGGTTCAGTATCTTCCAGAGATGCACACAAAGGTTTTCAAGAAAATTCCCCTACCCAGATTACCCTTTACATGGAAGATTTTTTGAAAATTTTAATTTTCTCAAAAATTGCTCTAAGGATTTTCATTAAAATATCATATGTTTAAGATATTTTCATGACATATGAAATGTATCTCTTGAATTTTCTGGGAATGTCTCCAAAAGTATTCATCATTGTGAACGACTTTTGCATAACTGGTAAACCATAAGAGATAGACAAAATGTTACTGCACAAAAAATGTAGATCGCGTTAAAATACACAATTTATGTTATATACATTTTGTTTGTTGAGTGAACCAGTTTCGAGATATGGCTGGTTATTCCCTTAATTTTTCCAATACTTATACTTTTTCTCAAATTCGTTATTCAATTTTTTTGTCCTGGTAATGCAAAGAGAATGGAATACTCCACATAGCAAACAGCTCTTAAAATACTTGACTATAGCTTAAAGCTTACCAATTCCCCTTGCATCTATAAGAAAATTAGTAATAAGCTTAACATCTCGATTAACATGAAGTTGATGGAAAATAAGCGTTTGTAAAAATAGTTTGTACAAGAGTAGAGAAAGTCATGTGAGTGTAACACATCAGATTTTCTTTTTCTCAAAAAGCTGCGCTTAACTCAAGTATATTCTTACATTCATCTTTCTGCCCAACAATGATCAGAACTACATGTTCACGATAAGACAGGAACATAATTTGTGGTCTTTGGGAAATCGATTTCTTCGTTTGACAGTGAAAAACTGAGGACTCGTGGCATTGTGACAAACTGTCACAAGAGAAAAACGGCCGTGTTTTGCAAGCGGTGTAATGTGTGTATACCTACCTGTATTAGTTTACATTTCAGCTTCAAAGGCCATGGCTTCATGAGAAATTGCAGCTTCTGTTTACCGCCGGAGAGGATTAGAATCAAATAAGCGTACCGGTGATAGAACAAATCAATTGCTTTGTAGCGAAATGTGTTTTGCTGCAGTGACATATGTCAGCAGCAGGACTTATTAAAAAATCTCAAGCCTCGCGACATTATCTGCTTATTATCTCATAGCTCTTCCAAACATTTCTATAAACGAAACAAAAAATCATATATGTTACATTCACATAAATTTTTCTAGCCACTACGTCGTAATGTTTTCTCTACCACGTAGGTAGGGAGGGTATGTCATTTCACCCAAAAATTTGATACCGAGATTTCACCGGAAATATGCGTTTTGAGGAAGCATTTTTAGAAAAATTTCCGTGTGCCTGCAACTGTGTGTAAACAGCGTAACTCAAAAACGAAAAACCGGATGAATACCAAACTGAGAAGGATCCAAGGATGGGACACAAAGAGTTTCAAGAAAATCCCCCACCACAAACTACCCTATACATAAAACATTGTTATAAAATTTTTATTTTCTTAAAAGTAGCTCTGACAATTTTGATTAAAATACCGTACACTAAAGATATTTAAGTGCCAAACAGAATGTTTATCTTGAATTTTCTGGAAAGAACCTTGAGGCAGTATTATTAACACGTAAATGATTTCAGTCAAATTATATAATATGTAAATTCAATAACAGCCCGCCTTGAAGCAATATGTGTATGTAATAATTTGTAAAATTTACGTAACATCATTGTATATGCTTATATTATTGTAAACATGTTCAATAATGTTATGTGAATGTATTACGTAATTTAATAATGTAGGAGCTGTGAGAATAATAAGTTAAACGTTGCTAACAATGAGGTAACAATGAGGTAACTTGAGTCAATAATGAGTAAGAAAGTTTAACAGTACTACTTGTGATTCTTGGAGTAACAATAATGTAATTTTAGTGACAGTTTATAAAATAGCCAATCAACAACCAGAAAAAGCTTTAGTTAAATGCAGGTATTCTATTGGAGTAGGATTAGCCAATCAGAGACTTGAAATACAGAAATTTAGAAATTTAGGCGGTTGAAATCAGTTCAGTTGCCTGCAGACAGTGATTGTAAGCAGACGCAAAAAGTGTCCTCAAGAAATTTAATATGTATTCGTGTGAGACGAAAATAGTTTTACGTGTTAAAAAGTGTAATTAATAATAAAAAGAATATCACAGCTCTTGATATCAGTGAAGTGTTATTTAATTTGTGTCAAGGATTAATAAAACGCAGTGAATTAAAACTTATAATCTGTGTAAGCCTACATTCTTGTCGTATCACTCCCTGCCAATATATCATATCTGTAAAATAAATACTGACGCAGCAGGGGCAAACATAAATATTTAATACTTAAAGAAACTATCTTCTTCCAATTGGCTCCCAAAGCGTGATGCAAACAACGTAAACAATAAACTTTCTTCAACCTATGAATCCATTTCGTTGGAAGGAATTTTGTATAAGGTTGCATAACTGGTAAACGTTAAGAGATAGACGAAAACCTACTACAGAAGGACTCTTATTTAGGTTAATTTATTTCAAATAACTCTTGTTAACAATTTTCGATAAATCCGTTATTAATGGTTCGATTTGTTCAATAATTAGCCACTCTTTTAAAGTCCTGTTGATTTTCATTGTTTCTCGCGATGTCATGGAAACAGTATGGAATTTTAAAGCCAGCATCCAGTTCTAAAACATTTGACTATCGCCATTATTACTATTATATTCTTTATTGTCGCTTCTACTTTAAAGTCATATCTCAGCTACTTTAGCATACAGAACATGATTACAATAAAAAAACAATATTTTAAACAGTAGTAGTAGTACATACAACATGAAATTCTCTAGATAGGTGTGCTGCACATTGTTATACAATGTTGTTGCTTTCGTAAAGTTTAAAGCTCTTTGTTGTGCTGAATTTATGGTGTCTGGTAGGCTGTTGGGGATGTCACATCTTTCTCTGTGTTGTACATAGCGACGACAGGCTGTAACGAGAGGATGAAGTGTGAGGTTGGATCCGCAGAGGTCGCACACAGAAGGAAGGTCATGGTTGAGATATTCATGCGTTATAGAAGTATGTCCAATACGTAGTCGAGTTATTACAACTTGGTCTTTGCGGTTGAAATAATAGTGTTGAAGTTTGGACTCGGTAATTAGACATCGTGTAACTTGCTTCTAGATGAGGCCTTCCATATTTGTCTCCATTGATTAATGCAAGTCTTTCTGAAGAAATTGATGAAGCCCGTCTGTGGGCTGTGGATCTTGATGTCCTTAGGGGATGTTTGGTGACTTTTTTGGCTACCTGATCAGCTGATTCATTTTCGAGAATTCTGACATGAGACGGAGTCCAGATGATACTGATTTACCTGAGATTAGTATTTGGTTGTACAGTTTCTGAAGTTTCTTTAACAATATTTTGGTGTGTTGAGGTTTGTTGAAGGGATGTTAAAGCACTCAACGAGTCCGAGAATATTATGTAATTATGTAGGTTATCCTTTTTAAATATTAAATTGCGAACAATTCACAAGAAGAGACAGAAAGATAGTTGGGAAGAATATACTATATAGTGTAATCAGGGAATATCGCTGCACATCCGTTATGGCCATCAAGTCTAGATTCATCAGTGAAGATATGAGTGTATGTTGTCTTTGTATCTATAACAAAAGTGTAATGTAGCTACTTCTATAAAGTTTTATCTCGGTTAAAATGAAGTAGATAGGAAAATAAACTTTCGTAAGAATAATTTGTATACGCACTAACAAACAAAAAGAGTAGAGACAGTCATGTGAGTATAACATCAGTTCTATTTTATACAACTTCCATTAAGTGCTTTCACGAAAGCTTATTTTTCCTTCTACTTAGTGTTAATCTAGATAAATATTTGCAGAAATATGTTCATTACACATTTCGTTGAAGGTACAAGAGGGACAGAGATAACTAATATAGTCAGATGTTTAAAAGCTCTTGCTATATGCTGGATTTGAAATTCCATACCTTTTACGACTTCGCGAGAAGCAACTGAATAGCGGCAACACTTTCTTACTATGGAAATATCTTAAGTATGCCGTACTTTAATATAAATTGTTAGACATTTTAAAAAAATAATAAACAACGAAAAATATTCCTTATAAAGGGTAATTTGAGCTGGGAGATTTTCTTGAAAATGTTTGTGTCGCATATTTGGAAGACGCTGAACAGAAATGCCAAGTTTGATATTTAATCGACTTCTCGTTTTCGATTTGCACTGTTAAAACACACACACACACAAACAGATCTTTTTTTTAAATTTTGTTTATTAATGGAATGTCAAAAATTCTGTATTTCCGGTGAAATCTCGGTATCGAAATTTTGGGTGAAATTCAATGCTTCCCGACATATTATAGGTAAGTAACAGAGAAAGTCATCAATGTTCAAGCTTGCTGCGTCTCCATCAAAAAATTGAACTTCATCTCTTCTTTGGTCCAGCAACATTCCTTTCACCTTTATGATCCAATATAATCTTTGGTATGCCATGTTTCTTTCATTATTTGAATATGTTCTTTCCAGTTATTACTTTCTCTACTACGTGTAGTAAGTAGGGGAAGTATTGTATTCCACCCAAAAATTCGATATCGAGATTTCACCGGAAATACATGTTTTGAGACACCCTGAATCCAAAAAAAAGCATTTTTGGAAACATGTCCGTGTGTGCGCCTCTCTCTGTGTGTGTGTGTGTGTGTGTGTGTGTGTATGTGTGAACAGCATAACTCAGAAACGAACAGTCGGATAAACACCAAACTTGGTGTTTAGGTTCAGTATCTTCCAGAGATGCAACACGAAGGTTTTCAAGAAAATCCCCCCACCCCAGACTACCCTTTACATGGAACATTTTTCGAAAATTTTAATTTTCTCAAAAATGGCTCTAACGATTTTGATTAAAATATCATATGTTTAAGATATTGTCATGAGAAATGAAATGTATATCTCGAATTTTCTGGGAATGTCTCCAAAAGTATTCTTCATTGTGAACGACTTTTGCATAACTGGTAAACCCTAAGAGATAGACAAAATTTTACTGCACAAAAAATGTAGATCGCGTTAAAATCCATAATCTATGTCATATACATTTCTTTTGTTGAGTGAACCGCTTTCGAGATATTTCTTGTTATTTCCATAAATTTTCCAATACTTATACTTTTTCTCAAATTCGTTATTCATTTTTTATGTCCTGGACATGCAAAGAGAATGGAATGAGCCACATAGCAACCAACGCTTAAAAGATTTGACTATCGCTTAAAACCTACCATATTCCCCTTGCACCTACAAGAAAATTAGCAATAAGATTAACATCTCGATATCTCGATTGACATGAAGCATATGGAGGATATACGTTTGTAAAAATAGTTTTTACAAGAGTAGAGAAAGTCATGTGAGCGTAACACATCAGAATTTTTTTAATCTATTAACTTTAACCATCAGCTTAAAAATGTTTAATCCATTTCTATTTCTTTTCTATCCAAGAGTTTACAGCCCGCCACACTTCTCAAAAATCTCATTTCAGCTGCCTCTATGATCTTCTAGTTAAAACCCAAAACTTGCAACCATACACTGTCATTACCTTGTGAAACTTTAGTTTCTGTTCTGTAAATCTTAACGTTCAGGCATTTGTGAGCCATATAATTAAATGTGCTAAATTTATTAAAATTTTTTTTTTTTTTCAAATCAGGAGATATCGCAACCCTAGTTAATTAACACTATTTACCTGTTCAATAGATTTTCAATCCAAAATTATTTTGGCTCTTAAAGGATCTAAATCTTTATATGCTAAAGCTTTGCTTTTCTCGATTCATATATTAATATTCCAATTTCTACAATATTGTTTAATTGATATAGACCTTCTGTAAACCATCCCCTGAGCTAGATATGAGAACCTGGCCATCGTCAAAAAGCAATGTGTCTAACATGTGATTCATTATTTTAAAATGCGAGACTAAAATTATCTGTCAATTATATTGTGCCGGTTGGTTTTGAATTTTGGCAAGCTTAGCTTTTGGTCAAATAGGCAGCGCGTGGGTTCGGGGGCACTGAGCGAGTCGTTGGGGATTTTTTGTTTCAGACAGGTTGCTCCCAAAGTGACTGCTTGGGCCTTGGCGAGTATGCCGGCTTGCTTTGGTTAATTCCCTGGGATAAAATAGGTTGTTTTAAACTCGTCGCCTGTGTTTAGTTTTTCTAGTTTTAATGCGTTCATTGCTATTACCATGTTATTAAGCGAACTCCTTCGGGTACTTCACCGGGGAGGTTGAAAGGGGATACATTATACATATATAGGAATTGTACATATGAAAGGGGAATCATACATATAAGAATTATACAGTAATACTTTAATTCACTAACATGTTAAAATATTCAACATCTAACATTTGTACAGAGCTGATTGTAAGAAACGGGCGAGCTAGCAACAATTCCAGGAAAGCATAAAGAGCGTACCTTTCACCAAGCCAACAGGCAGGGAACCGATAACGGTACGGAGAAATAGAAAGAGACAGATAGAGAAAAGAAAGAGACGGAGATATGGAACTGACGCTTAAAGACAACCATGAAAAATGAAATGTATATCCTGAATTTTCTAGGAATGTCTCCAAAGGTATTCTTCATTGGGAACGACTTTTGCATAACTGGTAAACCATAAGAGATAGACAAAATTTTACTGTACAAAAAATGTAGAGCGCGTTAAAATACGCAATTTATGTCATATACTTTTTTTTATTGAGTGAATCATTTTCGAGATATTGCTTGTTATTCCCTTAAATTTTTCAATAATTATCTTCTCAAATGGGAATTTGTTATTCATTTTTTGTCTTGGATACGCAAAGAGTATTAATCTGTGACAAAGAGAATGGTGCTGCACCTAGCAACCAACTATTAAGATATATGTCGATGCTTAAAGGCTACTGCATTTCTATATTGCCCTTGCAATTACAAACAAGGGGAACATGTGATAGTAATAGTCAAATATTCTTAGAACTGGTCGCTATGTGTAAAATGTAATTCTCTTTGCATGTCAAAAGATCCTTTCTTCAAATGTTTATCTCTATTAATATGAAATAGATGGAGAATAAGAGTTTGTAAAAATAGTTTGTACAAGAGTAGAGAAAGTCATGGGAGTGTAACACATCAGATATCTTAATAAGTCCTTTATTTTCATGTTCTTCAGTGCTAATTTGCTAATTCATTTCCAACCCCATCCCTTGAGACTCCCTCTCAAGATTTATAGGCTTCTGAATTGAAAAAAAACTTTTGCTTTTATTTGTGCCATCTGCTATATTTAAATAACCCGCACCAAAACTACAAAGTCCGAATAACTATCAGTTGCAAGTTGTTACTAGGCTCTCATTCACTTATTCCAGCAAAACTTTTATTTTTCCAAATAGCTTGTTAGCTACTCAGATACGGCTAAAAGCAGATTTCCGGAACAGAAAAACGAGAGCAACCTATTTTCAACATATCCTTAATTAACTATTCACTGTTTATTCTTTCTATTTATATAATCATTAGCCTTAATGGCGGGCCGGACGTGATGCACTCACCGGTGATGTTTTCCGCAATGATGTATTCCATTAAATTTCTCCAGCAGGTCTGTTATATTGGTAATATGCTTTCAGCCTTCTCGCTTTAGTACAAAAGAACAGAGAAAACTAAAACTGTCCATGGTCTTGCCACAAGTATAACGCTAAATGCACTGAGTGCTGTCTTCACTAACTTGCCGCTTGAGGCGCTTGGCATCACTTCTGCCAGCAGTCCTCATAGGCCACATGACTCAAGAGCTGCACTATTGGATTTATTGTTATACTCTGATATTACGGTAATAAACATGTTACTTTACTCAAGCCGAGATGACACTTTTAAGAAAATATCTGATGTGTGACACACACACGACTTTCTCTACTTTGTACAAATTATTTTTACAGATGCTTATTTTTCATCTACTTCATGTTAATCCAGATAAATATTTGCAGAAACGTATTGCAAATTTTCTTGTAGGTTCAAGGGGCACATGTAGGCTTTAAGCGATAGTCAAATCTTTAACTATGTGGAGCATTCCATTCTCTTTGCGTGTCCAGGACATAAAAAAGAATAACAAATTCCCATTTGAGAAAAATTATTAAGTATTGGAAAATTCAAACAAATAACCAGAGACATCTCGGAAATGGTTCACTCGACAAAAAATGTATAAAATTTACACATGACATGTGTAGTAAGATTTTGACTATCACTTATGGTTTATCAGTTATGCAGAAGTCATTCACAATGCGGAGAACATCTTAAACATATGGTATTTTAATCAAAATTGTTAGCCTTTTTGAGAAAATCAAAATGTTGAAAAAATGTTTCATTTAAAGGGTAGAAAAGTCTAGAGTGGGGGATTTTCTTGAAAATCTTCGTATCGCATCCTTGGAAGATACTAAAATCAAACCCCAAGTTTGGTATTTATCCGAGTTTTCGTTTTTGAGGTATGTTGTTCACAGACACACTCTTGTGTTTCCAAAAATGCTTTATTTGGATTCAGTGTATCTCAAAACAGCTCCAGTGAAATCTCGGTATCGAATTTTTGGTGGAATTCAATACTTCCTCTACTTACTGTGTGTAGTAGAGAAAGTAAAAACGCAGTAATTGTAAAATTTAAGTGCTGGTGGTTCTTACGTGTGTGGCGTGGGCCACCAATACTTGAGGTCAACGTATTATTCCCACAAATACAGGGTGATTTAAGGTCGCGCACAAACGAGTGGATGAAATTCAATAACTTAAGAAAAGAAACTTATTGTTTATGAAACAATCCTGAGTCAGGTAATCTTGGGAATGTGAGGGACAAATCTGCGAATATAAGCGTACTATGCAATATGGTAATGCATTCGATTGATGAAGCCGGTCAGGTCAGGTTAGATGGAGAACCTACGCATGTTTGTCTTGAAGTACGCGACATACTAATTGAGACATATTCGAATACTGGATTGGCAGGAAAGGTCCAATTGCACGACCATCCTGCACCCCTGATCTGACGCCTCTAGATTTCTTCTTGTGGGACATATCAAAAGCCTTGTGTTCACCAGCCCCCGATCAAGAGCTACTTTTCACTAGGATACTTACAGCATTTGATGAGGTTCATTAGATGCATGATATACTTGTAAAGTGTCCAGAATGTCCAGAATTTTCTACGAAGATTTTACTGACTGTGGTGATTGCCAATTTGAACACGTTTTATAAAACAAAATTGTTGAATAAACATGATCTTTGCTTAATCCAAGTGTGTGTAAGAAATACATTTATTATAGTTCCTGACGTTTGAGGCAGTATTTTAACACCTAGATGATTTCAGTCTAATTATATTATATGTAAATCCCCTAACAGCCCGCCTTAAAGCAATATCTGAGTGTAACAATATATAGAAATAGTTATACAACAGTCATTGTATATGTTTGTATTATTGTATCCATGTGTAATAATGTTATGTGAATATGTTACGTAATTTAATAATGCAGGAGCTGTGAGAATAATAGGTTAAAAGTTGCTAACAAGAGGTAACAATGAGATAACCTTGAGGCAATAATGAATTTGAAAGTTTAAATGCTACTAGGCATTACTGGAGCAACAATAATGTAAATTTTGAGACAGTTTAAAAATAGCCAATCAACAACCAGAAAAATATTTAGTTAAATGAAGGTATTCTATTGGATTAGGAATAGCCAATCGGAGACTTGAAATACAGAAATTTACAAGTTTAGGCGGTTGAAACCAGTTCAGTTGCCTGCAGACAGTGATTGTAACCGGATGCGAGATGCGTCCTCCAGTGATTTAATACGTATTCGTGTGAGACGAAAAATAAGTTTACGTGTTAAAAAGTGCAATTAATTAATAAAAAGAATCTCACAGCTCTCTATATCAGCGAAGTGTTACTTAAATCGTGTCAAGCATTATTAAAAGAAGTGAATTAAAATTATAATCTGTGTAAGCGTACATTCTTAGTCACTTCACAACCTTGCTAAGAGAAACTGTCTCTAACAATAATACTGACGCAGCCGAGGCAAACATAAATATATAATATTTAAAGAAACAGTCAAATCACAAAGTAAATATTTTTTTTAAATTTGGGGCTAATAAAAGAACTACTTCAAATAGACGTCCAAAGCGTGGTGCAAATAACATAGAGACACTAACTACTTCACAGTCCCAGCTTACACCGACTCAGAGTTACTTCCTGGACCATAAACTCCTTTTGCAAACTCTATTCAACCTCTCTATAAGATCCTTAAGTTTGTGTGTAACTTTCTCAATCAGCCTGTTTAATTTAATGACGAAACTGTGATATAAAATATATTGTCGCTCCCTTTCAAGTCGATCTGTATTTCAGAGACCCACCCTGAAACCACAAAATGTCATTGCTCTTTGGGGATCTAGAAGTAATGGCGAATGGGGGATTGGCTCTTCATTTCAATTGCTGTAGTCCTCTAAATTACAATATTTGTGATTGTCTAATGGTATTTTTCCTAACTTCTCAAATATTATTGCAAGAACATTCTAGTCTGATGTGTGGTTTCTCTTTGAAAACATTAATATTCATGTATCCATTTAAAATAATTTGATGCACGCGATGTTAAGGTATATTGATAGAAAAGTATTCTTCCAGACATTAATCAGTAGCAATGTTTTTAAGACGTGTTTACATTCACGCGCTTTAGTCATCAAAGACTTCTACAGCTGAGTGCAGAGAAGCGTGCCAATGCCTCTGGTTCCCTAGAGTATTTTGCTTTATTTAATGTTGGCAGAAGCCCCTTATCAGTGTTCCAAACCAGTCCTAAGTGAGTCAATCTCCTATTGGGTTGAATTCATTTACAACACACGCGTATTAGTATATGAAAAAAGTACAGGCCTAGGTGAGCGGCGAAAGGGAAAGAGCATGGAAATATTTCACCTGGGTGGCTGAAAGGAATGCTTCGCAAGGACGTTCCAAACCAGACAGTGGATGAATCTGTCTCGTATTAGTTTGATATAAGTTTGCCATCGGGCACTCAAAAATCCATCTATGAACACAGGTCGGCCTTAGACTCAGAGGAAAAGAAAAAGTCAAACATTAAGTGTATACTAGAACCGGTAAGGGGTGGGGCTGGGTGTGGTAGCTGCAGTTTAGTGCCTCCTTACCAAGATAAGCCACTCTGCATCATATCGGCACGATTACATGCACCTGACCTTATATGATAAAACTTTGAAAATCATCAAATTGTCCCAAAGTCCAAATGTCCGTGTTTTAATTTCAGTCATGCAGCAATGTTCCGCAGGTACGGAAGCTGTGATCTTAGCGTAATACCCCCAGAATTCGGCGGTCCTGGTTTCGATTCCCGGTAGAAGTGGGAAGTTTCCTTCACCTGGAGTCTAGAAGCTTGTGTGTATGTCATTTAATGTTTAAAAGAAAGTACAAAAAATGTCACAAATCTAACATTTATCTCAAACTGCGAACGAGTGAAAATTCTTGCCGAGGAGCATTGTTCGAAAGCTGCAGTCACCAATTTGACTTAAGGTATTTGAGGCAGCATACTAACCGGTAAAAATAATGGCAAATAAATCTGCTTGTGGAAAGCAAATTTTTGTATTTAATATCACATATATAATTTTAATATCAATGTTTGTATTAAAAATAATTATAGCGTAATCATTATAACTTGGTTAGAACAATCTCTATCAATATAATTTAAAACAAATCGTACTTCCTCTGAATAACCAGGGAAAAATTGTTAGAATAAATGAATGTTTTATTTATTAAACAAAAACAGTGACTTATTAGTAGTTTTTATATTCTTAGTTTAATCTTCTTGAAAGAAAGAGCAAATTGTGTATACAAATAATGAAAAATGAAAATGACAAGGTATTAATTTTGGTTTACTGTTCAGTAGATATAACATTTGCCAGAGATACCTTCAGATTTTTGGTAAAAATTACTTACACAAGCATTCTCTCTGATTAGTAATGATTTTTTTCCTTGAATCCATTTCAAAAGCAATAAAAATGCTATCTTAGGAATATCAAACTGAAAAATACTTTCTTGCGTTATTTCCCTTATATAATCTTGCACGGATTAGGGTACCGATTCAGCTGGCCGTTGACCATATTTCATGTTCCTTCCCATACTGCTCTTCTACATGTATGCTGATTCAAGGACTGGCCTGAGTAAGGGAACACTATAGAACAATAAATTTTAGCACCTGTTTAGAATTATAGTGGAGAATTAAAGCACTTTACAATCACATACCAGAATGTCCTTGTGAGAGCTGGGTCAGTTTTTTCAGGAAAGTATTTGTAGACATTGTTACGTTGTTTAGAAGGTTTAAACAACGTCGACACATTGTTTAGAATTCCGGAGTTTGTTAGCAAAGGAAATCCAGATTTCAAATTCAGTTTTAAACTGCTGTTTTTTCTTTACAATCACTTACATTTGTCTGATATGGTTCTACATACGTATATTAGAGTTTAAAGAAAGGACTGCACAGAGTGTGAAAACGGAAACCCTCGAGTTTCTTTTCGATTATTACTTTTAATATTTTAACGCCGTCAAGGTAGTCACTCACCCTCTTTTCTGCCAGGGGCTCGATTATTATTTGCGCTAACCCTGATAGTCGCTATAAATACCTGCCGAGCACTCGAGGTTCCACCTGCCAATCGATTTGCGGAGTAGCAGCTGCAGCCAGCAAGACTCGAGTCCAGACAATCGATCCTTGATGTTAATATCGACATTTCTCCTCAATATCTAATTAAGCTCGCTTTAAAATAAACTGCAGCTCATCGGTGAACATAATTATGATGCTGTGAAGTTGTTCGGCTTTGAAGATCAAATTTAATTATTGCCTATCATATTCTACTGTTTATAAAAAACAAGAAGTGCTGGAAGTATGTTCGATTAATTTATAACATGTATAAATATTGCATTATACATATCGATTTTAGTTATACAAGACTTAAAAAAATTTATCCTCCTGTTAAGTGGATTAACGTTTTCAATACCCATGGTGTTTGTAAAAATGTACGTCCTGCTGACTTTCTACGAGTTTATAATAATAATTGTTTCGTAACTTTCCATTTTTTTTAAACGACATCAATGCCATGGCCTTAATACACAATTGGGATGAAGAAAACTATGCTGTTCCTTGTGGAAGAAGTATACATATATGTAAATTTGAAACTACAACAGGTTCCCAAGATCCCTTAACGTACACGGTTGTAGTGCTTAAATATCACCTATGCTAATTTACATCTAGCAGTTAATACTGTAGATGATGTTTAATCTGTTAGGGGGCAGTATCTCCAACTTCATACTGTAAAACTAAATACACAAATCGGCTCAAGCTTCGCGATCGGCGCCAGGAAGTTGATGAAATAAACAAAGATAAATAGCGCTCTTTCCCAGGGTAAACAAAGATTATTCTGGAAGTTTCCCCTTCCTCTCCGCCTCTAGAACGCTCTGGAATCCTAACCAGCGGCTATACAAGCGAGCTCTCTCGCGAGTAAATAAATAAGTGGGAGAGTTATGAGTCGGTGCGCGAGTTAGCGAGTGCGTTTCTGTGCGACAAAGTACAGAGAGTTGTCACTACGAGGGATTAAGAAAGATCATGTGTTCGACTCCCCAGCGGGTGTACCATCCAAAGAAGAACCTGCGTCGTATGTATTTCACTATGCTGCTAAGAACGCGAAGTGATAAGAGAAATTGAATTGGAATACAATGATTGACAGTACGAATTAAGTGAGGTCCCAGTGAAACTTGAACAAGATCAAAACAAAAATATACTCCGTAAACAAAAGAAATAATTAATAGTGAGCAAGCAAATGAAACTAAAATACAAATAATTAATAGGCAATTATAATGCATCAGAAAGATAACAGCAACAAACAAAGATATTAATGATCTAATATTGTATTTATTAAGAGCATTGTAAGAAAACTGGAATATATATATATATATATATATATATATATATTTAAAGTAAGATTTGGCTTCAAATCAGAGTAGTAATGCAAGGAAGAGAAAGAGATTATATCAGATAATAGAATTTTTAGGAAAGAAGAGACTGAGTAATATTATGTGCAGCCGTGTGCAAGAAAACGTGCCGATATGATCGACCGCGGTTTAAGTTGGCAATTAATAATTAACACGCCTCTGCCTCGACTTCCATCTCTCATTAGTTACTAAGGTTAATGCTTGAATGCCGAACCAATAAGAACCGGATTCATTCTGGGGCTAGTATGGACAGTCTTTGGGAGGCATATTATTTTATTCATTCAGGTAACATACGCCGATTCTCCACCCCTTTCATCGCCCAGTTAGGTCTGACCTTTCTTCATAGGATAACGCTAGCGTATCAGACTTCAGCTAAACGCAATTAGAGGATAGTCACCTAAGGTGGGCCCGGAGCACAAATGATGAGATTCTCCCAACGTTCAAGAATGGAAAACCTTAAAAGTAACCAAAAGCCTCGGCACGTTGTTTTGCACTCGACTCTACACTAAGATTCAGCAGTGAAAGCCAAAGTTGACTAAAGGTTTCCTTTGTTAAGAGTTCTGAGTTAATAATCCAAATAGAGTTGGTTTATCCGAGAGAGAGGTTAAAAGTATTGGATAGCGAACAGAAAACATAGAAAGTACTTTAGGAGGTGGAATAAGTGAAACTAATAAGACAATAAGAGTTTGCGCATTAGATAAGACAATAATAGGTGTTGGGAAATAATTCCTTAATCGATAGGTGTGGCTTTAGTAACAAGTATGATCTCTTCTTCTCAACAGATATTCTTCGCCTAAAAGACAACTTTCACGCTACTCAGATATTTTTGTGTTTTAGTATTATTAAGTACATCGTGTTATTTACATGATAGCTTCCTGTCTGTACCATGAATATTTAAAAAGAGCGAGGTTTAATGTATAATGTCCATAGGCAGCAGCGCTCTCGTATCGGTAGGTTGGTAGTAATGCTCTGTTGTGTAGGTCCTGTTCACGCTTCGCATACCACAAAATGATTTATCAACATGCATTTTCCCCTCACACTAGTGTTACAGAGCATACCACACTTCAGTATTGTATAAATTTAGGAAGCACATTGCAGGAAAACTACCAGATCTTCATCGGACTGAGTGGCGACATCATGACAACGCGCGGCCTCACGTCGCAAATCAAGTCATGCAGCTTATGGCTAAATGGAACATTTTCTATGTGCCACATCCGCCTTATACCTCCAATCTTGCACCTTGTGAAGTTTTTTATTCATGTCATTAAAGTCCCGAGGTATTCTACTTCAAAACTGTAAAGCCGTGTTCAAGAAAAGCGGGGCGATTCTCAAGGACCTCACAAAAAGTGACCTGCACAATGTGTTCGGGGACTGGCAGAGACGCTATAAAAAGTAAACTCAAGTAGGAAAGGATTACTTTGAAAAAGATGATTAAACATAGAAATGGAGTAATAAACATATGTGAAAAGAAAATCAGCCTCTGTCTTTGTTGATCATCCCTCGTGTTTTGCTACATAAGCCTCCCTCCTCTAATTCCTAACCGGCTTTCTTATCCCTTTCGTCGGCACCACCACCGAAGAGATTCAAATAACCTTGGTCATTAGAGCGATACGAAATAGACTGGCCATCCATTCAAAGCTAAACGTCGCGAGTTCGAGTGCAGTTAAATGTGCCTATGGTAAAGGACGGGGAGGGCCCAAGCAAAATAATAGGTGTGGTGACACGTTTGTATGCTGACAGGGTTACATTTCACGGCAGTTGTATGGATTTTTGCTTATTTAAAATAAACACTACAGTTAATTGAAAAATGTAATATTTTTACAATATAAAACAGCTACAAATACCTTTCATTTATTGTTGAAAGGTTAATATAATATGAAATTAACTAAAACCGTCAATAAAAACCTGAACTTAAAAAAGCACCTTTGTATGAAATATGGTACACTAGGCTATAAGAGATTAAAATCAACGTTCAATTCCCGTCGTAACATTTATTAAGTTCACCTTGAGCAATTCAAGCTCTCCAAATTACAGATACATTTGCTCCAAAAGGGAAAACCCATAACATGAGGCGTTCAGTACTTAGGAGTTAACGCCTATTTTGCCCGAAGTTGACATTTTAAATCAGGTCTGATAAGACAGCTACACTATGTGATCTAAAGTATCCGTACACCCCCCACAAACATCCGTTTCTCATCTTAGGTGCATTGTGCTGCCACCTACGCCTGGTACTAATTATCTGCGACCTCAGTACTCATTAGACATCGTGAAACAGCAGAATTGGACGCTCCGTGGAACTCACGGACTTCGAACGTGGTCAAGTGATTGGGTGTCACTTGTGTCAGAAGTCTGTACGCGAGATTTCCACACTCCTAAACATCCCTAGGTCCATTGTATATGATGTCAGAGTGAAGTGCAAACGTGAAGGGACATGTACAGCACAAAATCATACCGGCCGACCTCGTCTGTTGACTGACAGAGATCGCCGACATTTGAAGAGTGTCGTAAAGAGTAATAGGCAGACATCTATTCGGACCATCACACAGGAATTCCTAACTGCATCAGGATCCACTCCAAGTGCTATAACAGTTAGGCGTGAGGTGAGAATCCTTGGATTCCATGGTCGAGCGGCTGCTCATAAGCCACACATCACGCAGGAAAATGCCAAACGACGCCTCGCTTGGTGTAAGGAGCGTCAACATTACACAATTAAACAGTGGCAAAACGTTGTGTGGAGTGACGAATCACAGTACACAATGTGGCGATCCAATGGCATGGTGTGGATATGGCGAATGCCCGGTGAACCTCACCTGCCAGCGTGTGTAGTGACAACAGTGAAATTCGGAGGTGGTGGTGTTATGGTGTGGTCGTATTTTTCCTGGAGGGGGCTTGCACCCCTTGTTGTTTTGCGTGGCACGATCACAGCGCAGACCTACATTGATAATTTAAGCACCTTCTTGCTTCCCACCGTTGAAGAGCAATTCGGGGATGGCGATTGCATCTATCAACACGATCGAGCACCTGTCCATACTGCACGGAGTGGTTACACGACAATAACATCCGTGTAATGGACTGGCATGCACAAAGTCCTGACTTGAGTCCTATAGAACACCTTTGGGACGTTTTGGAACGCCGACTTCGTGCCAGGCCTCACCGAGCTACATCGATACCTCTCCTCAGTTCCGCACTCCGTGAAGAATGGGCTGCCATTCCCGAAGAAACCTTCCAGCACCTGATTGAAAGTATGCCTGCGAGAGTGAACACGCTGTCACCAAGGCTAAGGGTGGGCCAATACCATATTGACTTCCAGCATTACCGATGGAGGGTGCCACGAACTTGTACATCATTTTCAGCCAGGTGTCCGGATACTTTTGATCACGTAGTGTAAATGTGGAAGGGACAGGAACAATACCTCTTATTTCATAAATCTCCTAACAAAAACTGTGTACTGAACCAGTTCATCGTGTCAACATTGGGAAAAACAGGCATAAGTTTAACTAGTGTAACTACTTATCACCTCTTTTCCTCATTTACCTTTAGGGGCCACTGCACAAGGTTAAGTAAAAAACTAAGTTTCCTAAACAGTATAGGTTAACTCTGCAATCCAGAGACTTTGCCGCATTCCCTTTATTCTTTTATGCAACACCAAAGGAATTTAAAAATTTGGCATGCTGCACAATGGTGTACCCCGATGATAGAAAGTGGTGCCCGGTTCACTGAACCATTTCGTCACAATAGGAAAATCGTATGTCCAATAGATTGCTTCTTCAATCACGCAAAGATCCCAAGAGTATGGGGTAAAAGGTGGCGACCAGAACCGACGACTTTGCACGATAGCAAGAACGGGGTCCCTGGCGATTCCACAGTGACACCAATCATGACGCCGGTGTAAGCCTGTCTACAGCATCAACCCGAGTATCGGGAACGAGCACCCATAAAGGGACATAATCCAGCCATACAAGAGCCAGGAAAAACTCTTTATACAGAGCAAACCATTCCGTCGCCTGGTCCTGTAACTATGAAAATATGAAGGTGAAATACTCACAGTATTTTCCTACTGACCTGGCAAACTCACGAAAGACCCCAATATCAGGGTGAACGCCCCAACGGTATTCGAACCCTCTGTTATTGTGGAACCATCTCGCTCAGTAGTATAGGTAGAAAGCAGAAGCTTCAACTGTGACAGGTTACAGGAAGTTCGTTGTGATGCTGACAAGCGGGACCTTACCTATAGTGCACCAACTCCATTCCACGCGTAAGAGCACCATGTTGTAGGGGATGTGGAATAGCTTAATAAACAGTTGCGCCAGCAAACTACGATCATAGCTTCACTATTAACTAATGAAGTACAGTACATGAGGTTTAAGTTGAAACATGACCATTTTGACGCTACCTGACCGGTCTAGGAGAGGGGAGTGTTGACGGTCCGAGTGCGGAGAAACCTTTGTACCGGTCCCTCCTTGGTAGTTGTAGCGGGAAAGCGTTGTGCATCATTTGTAGCTGGAAAACGTTTTACTTCTGATTGATGCCCTCTGCTGCAGTGATCTTGTCCCCGGCTATTGCTGCTCGTCGACTGCTGTTTTCTTCATCCCTATTACCTATCTAACTAATTTCATGGGTCTCAGGGTTCTGGTAGGTGAGGTAAATTAAAATACACTCCATTTCCCTTAAAATATGTCGTTTATTACCAAATAAATACTTATGGGCGACTAGCTTTTCCCATTGTAACAATTACCACCATTATAATAAATTAGGAGCCTAATCTAACTGCACACGCCTTCCACCCCATTGCACACACGTGCATCTGTCGTCCAGAGAGTATCACTGTGTATCGACGAGAATCTATAAGAGAGTGAAAATCTGGGGCTATCCTTTCCTTTTATATCTAAACCTACTAAGCTCACCTTTGCCCCTCAAAATGTAACGACATTTCTAATTGGTCCTCAGACCGCGTTGCCTTATTATGTATGAAAATATTCTGCTCCAAAGTTTTATGCATATGCGTCCTAGTGACGCGTCAGGAAGCAGATTCAATATCTCTGTCTCTTTCCTTTCTATATCTGTCTCTAGAATTAGCTAGCTCGCCCATTCCTTACTTATCTAAGTTACAATCGGATTTTTACATTTCTTGGCTGCTAAATACTCTAACATCTTTCTTGGTGAATTATATTATTATGTACAATTCTTGTTTAATATTGATTTATATGTCTATATATATATATATATATGTGTGTGTGTGTGTGTGTGTTATATCCCCGTTCATAGGTCCCCACTACGTTGATGATTGGGTGCTGTGTTGCGTACCTGTAGGTCGTCCTGATGCCCATACTCTTGTGATGCATCTTGAAGTTCTGTTAGACTGGAATCTGATGGTCATGTATCTGTATTCTTGTGTGTGTTAGTATGTTGTAATTATTATTTTATAATTGTGCCACGGCTGCTGTGTTTGTGTCGGAGAGCAATTGCGCCTTGTCAGGGTTAGGTATAGAGAATGTTAAAATATTTTGTACACACGTATTCTGTTAACTATTTCACTTGTATTTTATGTAAACCACATATGAAATTCACAATTCACTAACACCTTTTTTATGTTAAAATATGTATAACTGGTGGACTTTAAATAGTAGTTTTAGCGTCTATTTAGAGACGTGCTTATAGCCTATCTTTCCGCTCGGACACTGACAAGCTTCTGTTAGCGTTCCTTCCAACCTTTTCTTAACGTACGTATTTGAATTATAAGCATGTATCAATGTACCTGATTGGTGTTACTATCCAATAACATCCAATAACAGTTTATGTATATGCATACACAGACTTCCATTGTCTTGGTTATGAATCCAAGGTTCGTTACATGCTTACGTAGATACTACTGCATTTCTAGTAATTTTATATTACTGGTTATATAGCTAGCAATAGCTCTTCCCTCTTACAATATGTTTTATATGTCATAACGGTATATACTTGTGCAAATTATGAATATATGTGTTTTAACATCCTTTTAACTATTATACGTACAATATTGGCAAAAGAATACATAACACGTAAAAATTAGAACAAAAATATTAAAGAAAGAAATTATTAATGTGTTGATGCTGAGAAGATGTCAATGAGATATCTTATTTCATTAATGAATTATCGTATTAGTTTGTCCGTGGCTAGTTCTGTATGTTGATTCTCCCTGTCACAGTCAGCCTCTCTGCCTAGTTCCTCAGTACAGTTGTACTAATTCTGTCAGTTGCACTTTTAGCAGTGAAAAATGGAAAAAAATCCTATATCTTCGGCCTTCCTCGTTTGCTGGCTTTCGTATTCTTATATGTGGGTGATGGCTGTTCTCTTCTAAATTTCATGTTTCAGTCTAATCCAGATTTTAAATAGTAAGTTTCAGTAGTAAAGGTTTTGAGATTAGGCAGTTAAGTATTACCAACTGTCTGCGGAATATAGTACTATCTCGTTCTATTTTCCGTGTTTCAACTTAAAGCAAGTGCACTATAGTTCAAACAGATTACCAAATACAATACAACTTGATAGGGACTTGCGGTAGTGTCGATGATCAAGAAAAGCTGCAATAAACCTAAACCTGTGGTTCATGTATATATCAAAGGACTACGCATGGACAATAGCATGGACTACGCCAAGTGACGCGCAATAAGGCACTCAGCCCTCTGCTGGAGGGTCATACTACTACGTACTGTTTGGTTCTAAAGTGATGTAAAAGTTCTCGCTAGGTACTTGCTACTTCACGAGTTTGTCCCTGCGACAAAAGCCACCACAGGTTATTTGTAACATTGATATTAACAGCCCTGTCTCAATCAGTGCTTTGCTCCTATTTGTAAATATGCCACAAAATTATGCTGCTATCTTAAAGGGCTAGTTTTACATACTAAGTGCAAAACATTTAAGTTAAATTCATTAACTAGGATGGTCCTGCAATGGATTTAACAGAAGAGGAAACTTCGATTTTACAAGCACACATTGTGTTAAAACAAAATATCTTTACTTGTTGAGGTAGGTTTTGTATTGTATTTCGACTGTTGAGAAACCGAACTTGAAGTAGTTGCAACCGCACGTATAGTAAAAAGTTTCCGGTAGCTCCGCCCCAAGTTTACTTTCCGGTGACGTTTGCCCCAAGTTTGAAAATATTAACTTTCTAATTTGACTGTTTCTTTAAATATTATATATTTATGTTTGCCTCGGCTGCGTCAGTATTAATTTGTAGAGACATGAATTTCTTAACAAGGTATGGTGCGGCTGAAGAATGTAGGCTTAAACAGATTATAATTTTTACTTCACTCTTTTTATTAATCCTTGACACGATTTAAATAACGCTTCATTGATATAGCTGTGAGTTTATTTATTAATTACTTGCACTTTAACACGTAAACTATTTTTTTGCTCTCACCAAATATGTATCAAACTTGTCGAGCACGCGTCTCGCGTCCAGTTAGGAACGCTGTCTGCTAGTAATTGACTTCTGAATTTGTAATTTTTGCTCCATTTCAGTTTCTGATTGGCTAATCCTACTCCAATAGAATACTTTTATTTAACTTAACGTTTTTTATGGTTGATGATTGGCTATTTTATAAACTGTCTCAAAAATAACAATATTATTTCCAAAAACGGCCAGTAGCATTACTAAACTTTCTAATTCCTATTGCCCCAAGGTTACCTTATTGTTACCTCACTGTTACCAGCTTTTAACCTATTATTCTCACAGCTCCTACATTATTAAATTACATAATACATTCACATAACATTTTTAAACATGTATACAATAATATAAACATTAATACAATGACAGTTACATGCGTTTTATATATTATATACACACATATTGCTTCAAGGCGGGTTGTTGTTATATTTTATAATTTGACTGATAATACTGCCTCACTGTGCAAGGTAAAGAAATGAGCAAATAATAAATAAATTATTACGGTAATGTTATTGACATTAATTTTGAATAAATACATTTATAATCCGCCAATATTTGTAAAAAATTAGCGTTCTCTAAAATAGTGTATGATAGACGTATGTTTCTGGTGATTGTCAGTATTATATACTAGTTTATACTGATAATGAAAATATCTATGAAATCGCTATGAATACACGGATATTTTGATTGTTAACGACACTATCCATTGCCAGTACCATATCAGCGATGCTGGTGTGCCGGAATTTTGTCACGCACAAGTTTTTACGTGCTAGTAAATCTATTCAGATGGGGCCGTCGCTTTTGATCACACTTAAAAAATCGTTCGTCTGAACCGTGTTTGAAAACGCGACTTTGGAATCAGAAGGCCAGCGCCTAACCAACTAAGCCATCAGCTAGATATACACAGGATAGAAATCAAATCACCAGACATAGGGATTTAACAAGGGAAATTACTTTTTCTCAGACACTCTCTCCCGTTAATTTTAGAGATAAATGTTACAAGAATATTTTATGAATGTTAAAAGGGGAACAGAATTCATAAGTGTGAAAAAATACGTAGATTTTATTTAGTGTTAACCAAAAACTTAATAGAATAAAATTCCCATAATATGTTTTTGATATTACTATTCTCGGTTGTTACAAATTTGTAGTGCGCCATGGCCCACTATTATGAAAACAAATACATATAATAATGAAAATAATTAAGAGTTTCCATATTGTATTCTCTAAAATAAACAAGCTTCTACTTTTATACTCTATTCCTATTTTAATGTTCTAAAAATACTCTTATAAAATTTATGAGGAAAGTTGATTTTCTAAGTGAAATCCTGATGCCCCATGATTTGATTTGCAGCCTATATAGCTAATAATAATTACTACAGAGAGAATTTCTAAAGCTAAATTATTATACACAGAAGTCAGAAAGGTACTCACTCTGTTCTGTTGGCAGTACTGTGGGCAAGGAGAGAAGATGACAGCAAAATGTTACTTACCTGTAATGAAAAGAAAGGTAAAATATTATGATAGTGCAAATCTGTTGTGCAAATATAACATTACTAAACATATATGCATAACATTTTCAGAAATATACATAGTTCCGTTATTAAATCTTCACCCTGTATTTTAATAGAACCCTGAATATTGTAAATTGGCACACAAAATACTTTTAAAAAAATCTGATGTGTTACACTCACATGACTTTCTATACTCTTGTACAAACTATTTTTACAAACGCTTATTATCCATATGCTTCATATTAATCGAGATGTTAATCTTATTGCTAATTTTCTTGTAGATGCAAGGGGAATTGTTAGGCTTTAAGCGATAGTCAAATATTTTAAGAGCTGGTTGCTATGTGGAGTATTCCATTTTCTTTGCATTACTAGGACAAAAAAATTGAATAACGAATTTGAGAAAAAGTATAAGTATTGGAAAATTTAAGGGAATAATAAGCAATATCTGAAAAATAGTTCACTCAACAAAAAAAATGTATATGACAAATTGTGTATTTTAACGCGATCTAAATTGTTTGTGTAGTAAAATTTTGTCTACCTCTTATGGTTTACCAGTATGCAAAAGTCGTTCATAATGAAGAATACTTTTGCAGACATTCCCAGAAAATTCGAGATATACATTTCATTTGTCATGAAAATATCTTAAACATATGATATTTTAATCAAAATCGTTAGTCATTTTTGAGAAAATTAAAATGTTCCAAAAATGTTCCATGTAAAGGGTAATCTGGGGTGGGGGGATTTTGTTGAAAACCTTCGTGTCGCATCTCTGGAAGATACTGAACCTAAATATCAAGTTTGGTGTTTATGCGACTGTTCGTTTCTGAATTATGCTGTTCAGACACACACACACGAACATGTTCCCAAAAATGCTTTTTTTTTTGATTCAGGGGGTCTCAAAACATGTATTTCCAGTGAAATCTCGGTATCGAATTTTTGGGTGGAATGCAATACTTCCCCTACTTACTATACGTAGTAGAGAAAGTAAAAAACAATGACTGGATCAAATTAAATACGTGAAGAAACATGGAATTAATCGTTCTAAATATGCCATGTGACCCTGAGTCATCCTCCATTCTCCCTCCAACTTCGTGCATTGGGAGTGGTTGGACTTTATGGACTTAATAAAATAGATACTCCTAGGTAAGCTGAAGTAAAACCTCGTGGTCCCTCAAGTGGAAACCCTGTTCTAAAACATCTGGTACGGAGATACGGAAGAACGGACTGGTAACTAATTGATTTTACTATTCCAGTTATAGGACATACACACGATGACATTATGACGCATTTCCTTTATAGATATCTTGGGTGTCGACCACTCGCGGCTTTTTTAGAAAGTAATTGCAGCATCCATTCGGTAATTATTATGCCTCCTCAATTACTTATTTACAATTTTAGGAGGTAGGTGCAAAATGACAGCTTCAGAATTTGGTCAGGTATCATGTATTTAATTATTTTGGATTAAAAATAAATTTTCTTTCAGAAGTTTTGCATTTTCATGTTATTAATATACATTTTTCCTTTTTTTGAGACTAGGCTTATTGGCAGACATTTTTTCATTATTCCCATTATTCCCTATTAAGAGTAGCGTGGTATTTAGTTTTTAAAGGTGTAGCAGAAATAATATGGTGAATTATTATCAGAAAATGGCTAAATATATTTGTATAATTATTCTGAATAAGATAAAGAAGAATAAATCACAGAATTTATGAAATTTCCCAAACAAATCATAATTGCTTAATTATTGTAAACAGCGTTGGCTAAGCAACATTAAAATGAAGTCATCAGCAATTAATTATAGAAATTGAAGACATTTCTTGTAACCAAAATAATATATAATATGTAAAATATAAAGAAACAAAAACGCAACAGATAACGAGATTCAATAACCATAAAGGTCTATTCTCAAGATAGTGAGGAAGTGAAAAGACATCACATACACAGTACTGCCATAAGTTCTGCCAGTACTTTCAATGCATATAGATATTAAATAAAACTGTGCAAACCCATTAATATACATATATTCTGAAAGAAAATACAAAAATGCTACAACAGAATATACTCTCATTGAAATGATCACCATGTGCGGCAACACAACGACGAAGACGTTGAGGCCACTCACAATGGCTGCACGTATCGTGTCCACTGAAATTTTCGCTGACGTGATTAATGTTTTAATATCTCTTTACTGCGGTGCCGTTTTTGACATGCTAGGGCCTCTAGCTTCTGCCACAGAGAATAATCCAATGGATTTAGGTTCGGACTTCCACTAGGCCAGTCAGCAGCAGCGATGAACCGAACATTGATGGCCAACCACTGCTGAGTGCCTTTTACTTTGTGTGTAGGAGCGCTATACTGCTATAAAGTCCACGATTTCGCTTCTAACAGCTTTGTATTGATACGCTCCTGCACTCAAAATTGCCTGTAGAGTTTGAACTTAGTAAAATGAATAAAAAATGAAATGAGAAATACTCACTTGAAATTTTGCATTCCATTAAAATACAACAACACTGCTTTGGCTGCCTTTTTCACTTCCTTCATATTCCCTCCATCGCTTTGTTGAAATATTTATACAGTGGGCTGATAACTTCTTTAGTTTAGGCATGCTGTTTCACTATATTTATAAATATAACCTAATTGATGCATCCTTAAATAAAGACTCATAATATACAATACGTGATCAAAAGTATCCGGAAACCTGACTGAAAATGACGTACAAGTTCGTGGCGCCCTCCACTGGTAATGCTGGAAGTCAATTTGGTGTTGGCCCAACCTTAGCCTTGATGACAGCGTTCACTCTCGCAGGTATACTTTCAATCAGGTGCTGGTAGGTTTCTTGGGGAATGAGGAGAGGTATCGATGTAGGTCGGTGAGGCCTTGCACGAAGTCGGCGTTCCAATACATCCCAAAGATGTTCTATAGGATTCAAGTCAGGACTTTGTGCAGGCCAGTCCATTACAGGGATGTTATTATCGTGTAACCACTCCACCACAGCCCGTGCAATATGAACAGGTGCTCGATCGTGTTGAAAGATGCAATCACTATCCCCGAATTGCTCTTCAACAGTGGGAAGCAAGAAGGTACTTAAAATATCAATGTAGGTCTGCGCTGTGATCGTGCCACGCAAATCAACAAGAAGTGCAAGCCCTCTACAGGAAAAACACGACCACACCATAACACCACCACCTCAGAATTTCACTGTTGGCACTACACACGCTGGCAGATGACGTTCACCGGGCATTGGCCATAACCACACCCTGCCATCGGATCGCCACATTGTGTACCGTGACTCGTCACTCCACACAACGTTTTATCACTGTTCAATCGTGTAATGTTGAGGCTCCTTACACCAAGCGAAGCGTCGTTTGGCATATTCCTGCGTGATGTGTGGCTTATGAGCAGCCGCTCGACCATGGAATCCAAGGTTTCTCACCTCACGCCTAACTGTCATAGTACTTGGAGTGGATCCTGATGTAGCTTGGAATTCCTGTGTGATGGTCTGGATAGATGTCTGCCTATTACTCTTTACGACCCTCTTCAAACGTCGGCGATCTCTGTCAGTCAAGAGACGAGGTCGGCCTGTACGCTTTTGTGCTGTACATGTCCCTTCACGTTTCCACTTCACTATCACATCAGAAACCGTGGACATAGGGACGTTTAGGAGTGTGGAAATCTCGTGTACAGACTTCTGACACAAGTGACACCCAATCACCTGACCACGTTCGAAGTCCGTGAGTTCCATGGAGCGTCCCATTCTGTTATTTCACGATGTCTAACTGAGATCGCGGATAATGAGTACTAGGCAGTAGGTGGCAGCACAAAGCACCTAAGATGAAAGACGTATGTTTGTGGGGGATGTCCGGATACTTTTGATTATAATGCTAACCAAGATGCAGCTGTCCTCAAATATTATTTATAGAATCTTTGTACCCGAAAATTAAACTTTTGAGGAGCCACGCCCAATCGAGGTGGAATATCAGTTGCATAGCATTTAAATATGATGTCACTTCGATTCACATAGCGCTTTGAGATTGGGTCAGCATTTACAGTAAATATTACACACTTATTTTTTGCAAAATTGTAAGAATTAACATTTTGAAAACCATGACGGTTTTTCGCCCGTTTGCACCTTAAGGCAATGCTTCATTGAATTTGGGCGCTAAAATGAAATAATATAGAATAAAAATGTCGAAAGAAAGATAAAAGTTAAATACATTTGTTTTTTTTTATTTTCTCTACCACGTACATAGTAGATAGACATATTCCACCCAAATTATTCGATACCGAGATTTCAGCAGAAATACATGTCTTGAGGTGCCTATATAAAAAGGGCATTTTCAAAAAGTCCGGGTGTGTGTGTGTGTCTGAAGAGTATAAACTCAAAAACCAAAAGTCGTGTAAACATAAAACTTGATATTTAGGTTCAATACCCTCCAAAGATGCTACACAAAAATTTTCAAGAAAATTCCCCAACTCTAGACTACCCTTTACATGGAAGATTTTTCGAGATTTTTTATTTTCTAATGTATGGTATAACGGTTCTGATTAAAATATTATATATTAAATATATCTACAGAAAAAATAAAATTACCTTAAATTTTCTGGGGATAGCCTGCGAAGTCCACTTCATTCGGAAGGAATTTTGTATAATCTTGTATAACTGGTAAACGTTAAGCGATAGACAAAACGCACTATATAAGAAATGTAGATTTAAAATACAAATTTATTTCAAATGCTAGTTTTTATGGCATAAGGCATTTCAGAGATATCCGTTATTAAATGTTCGAATTGTTCGTTTTTTTTTGGCCATTCTCTTAAAATCCTGTCAACATTCAGTTGTTTCCCGCGATTGCATGGAAGCAATATGGAATTTTAAGGCCAGCATATAGCATCTAGTTCTTAAGCATTTGACTATCGCTGTTCCCTTTGTATCCTATTTCTGCAAAGGCTTATTTGGATTAAATTGTAGTAGACAGAAAAATGAGGTTAAGTAAGAATAGTTTGTATACTCACTAATAATTTGTAGAGGGTAGAGAAAGTCATGTGAATGTATCGCATCCTGGTTTTTTTTCCTTTTCTAATACATTTAAACGTTTTTTTAAAGCTACTCTTACGGTTTCTTACAACCGTTCGATGTGAAAGCTTTCATACAAATACCGTAGCTAGCGACAAGTTAATTAATATTATTATTATTTATCCTAATAAATCGAACCTTTGTGCGCCAAATGGCATGTTGTAATTATGTATAAACATACAAAATCAAGTACACATATAAAAAATTAACTTATTACAAATAATAATTAAGTGGATGAATAAGATGTCCTAGTAGGATATATTTTCTCATATGTTGTCGATCTCACTGGAACAGCAGGAGGTATATTGTTTCTTCTGACATTTCATATTTGCACATAAAACCATGTGGTGACTATAGATGAAAACGTTGCAGGTAGCTTAATTTTAGGTGCCGAGTAATAAATCGTGTATAAATGAAATGTGGTATGAAATATCTGCAAGAGACGCGATCAAAAACTGAAGGAAAAAATGAAGTAATTGTTAGTTGTCCTTTTAAGCTGCTTAACCAGAGGCGATTCCACTTTTCTACCATTTCTTTCATTAGATATGAATTTGGACATAACGAATAATTAAATTCCAGGTTGAATTTCGCAGAAAATGTTGTGATGTGATCGACTCTCTCGTTTCAACATCTTCAGAATGGCCTTTAACCCACGATAGCAAATTTGTTTGGTATTTTGAGTAGTGCTCTTTGTAATTATATTTGCCGGAAGATTTTTGTGGTAAATGACAACTAGTTTAAGTACATATTTAAATAATTCCTCACCACTTTCTCTAGAAATTCGAATTATTGTATTGCTCTAGCGTGTCCTTTTGTACCAATCGTAGTGATACAATCTATAGGAGTATCGGAACCACCCCTTCATTTCATATTGATATCGTTCTTTGGTTAGTTTCATGTCCATGAATTGTTTCTGAGGTCAGTCACACAGAGAATTGATACTGGTAGGTGGAGTCAAAAGTTAGTTACCTGAAGATGGAAAGCTTATGGTGGGAAAGTTTGCAATCTAGGGGAATAGGCCAATTTTATACACGTCAGTGTGCAACGATTTCTTTAAAACACTTTTTTGTTAGAGTAAACACATTCCAGTAAGCGAGCAAACTGAGGTAGGGTGTCGCTACCTATGTAGGATGTGACGCCTTTATCTACACGTTTATTTAATTTTTAGTCGACGGTATCGGTTAAACGGTTGATTACAGATCGATAGGTCGTGGTTCGATTTCCAATAATGCCTTTGGAAGTTCAACTTCCGATACACAACATGACCTGGGGGTCGTAACAAAGTTACCTATCCCCGCGAATCAAGACGGTAAGGGAACACCTTCTGCTCAGAGGCAATAAAGTAGGAACACTATACATGTTAAAATGTGCAGTTTATCTTTAAGCTGTTTGAAGTGAATAAAGAAGATTTTCACTCCAGAGATGCAGGAAGCAGGTTTTTATAACGAAGCAAATAGCACGATTAATGAACTTCAGATCTACGTCCAAAGAAGACTACATGATGAACTATGTAATAAATCTAGTGAGGGAGCAAAATAATAAAAAAATATAAAGAGAAAAATTACAAAAATATAACAAGGAGAAGAATCCTTGTGCAACACATATTATGAATTCCCGTGAGTTTTTATACACGCTGGACGATTTAAGATTAGATTGTACAATATCTCTATAACTAAGCGTTGTAGAAAAAAATGTCTTTAATAAAAATTAGTTGATATTATGGGGAAAAGTAAATGTAATTTGTCGTGTTTTGTTTATAGGTTATGATGGTCATTTTAGGGTCAATTTAATTTTTTAAATGTGAACCTGTCCTCCAAATATAACACGACTAATGGCATTTACTTTTCCCCATAATATCAAGTAACTTTCATTCCAGAAATTTCTTTCTACAACGCTTAGTTTTGGAGATATTGTACAGTCTCAACTTAAATGGTCCACCCTGTATATCATACGACAGCAAAACCACTGCTCTTTGTATGGAAAAGTTCACTTATTTCTAGAGCTAGGGGGAAATAAAAAAGTTGATGAACTTGGAGGGCGAGGAGCAGCTTCATAATTTATTTAGCCAGAGTCGGCTCTAGGAACATCAATGTTTAGTAAGAGAGGCTATTAAGAACTGTCCAAAGTGGAACATCATAAAACCTGGCTTCAATCTCCAGGTAACAAACATGATAAACTATTTATTAGAAAACCATGCAAGAAAAGTGATGGCTAAATATAGCTTACTTAAATATAACAGAACAGCTGAGAACGATTATTGCATTTCTCAAGGGCATGCTCCTGAGAAAAAAGCATCTTAACACAGGGTAACTTATATTGCAGATTCTGCAAGAAAGAAACTGAAACAGCCCAGCACATTATGTACTCCTGCGAAGCTTTGGCTTACAGAAGATGTATTGCTTTTGGGGAAATGTTTTTACAAGCAGAAGAATTTGAAACCATAACTATTGTGAGACTATTTCTTGGTACAGGATGCAAGCATAATGAATTGGCTTTAATACAGGTAGCACAATAAGCCCAAGGTTGAAGTGCATCCGAAGCAATGATGGGAATCTGTATCGGAGAAGACAAGAGCTGTGACAAATATCCATTGAGCGCGGAAACAACTACCACCCTACTTAGTACATGTGACGTCATACTGAATACACAGACCCAGGGCTGTACAATCGACAATCAGTAGTTCTCTTGTGTTACTGGTATGGTAGAGTTGCTCTCTGTGAGCTCCATGTTTATGTTCTATTCTCCCCTTGAAGCTTATGTTTACAGTTCCAGGTTATCCGTAGCACCCCTCCCCTCGCCGCACTGTCCATACGAAGTCGCTGCGTGCATACATTGTAACCCAAACGATATTTGGTTTAAAATATATGTAAACCGTTAAGAATTAGAAAAAATCTTACTGCACACCAAATATATATCTGGTTTAAGCAAAAAATTTGTCACATAATTTGTTTTATATAACTACTACCAAGATATTCTTATAATACTGGCTTTGTCCAGTTTTTCAACCGTCACTTCTCTCAGTTCTCACTGTCACTGTTTCGTTTTTATGTAGTTCACCTTCACTGGGAGTTCATTTCACTGTCACCTCACTAAGGTGAACTAGTTCAAATCTATGTCACTTCAGTTTCTTCGTGACTTAGCCTCTTCACGCGGACAATTAATTTCACTCGGGAGTCGACCACATGACCTACACAACTCATCGCTCCGCAATAGCAATCGCTTCACATCACAACAGTCGTCACCAATTCGCTAGTAGAATCGCTCTTAATGTTGCACCAGAAGGGTACTTGCTAACTCGCTGGCTACTCCTCGCCACGCATTTATTCACTCGTGAGAATGTTCGCTTATATAGGCAGTGGAATCTTTCCACAAGGTTCTACGAACGTTCTAGAACCATTTCGACGCACTTTCTGGAGAAGAGGGGAGAACAAGCTTCCAGAACCTTCTAGTTATCTGCCGGTGGGGAGCCTGGGTTTACTCTGGCGAGCGGAGTTTTCCTTGTTTACTCGGACCGCCCGACGCCGACCTCCCGATAATTTTGGGTGATAGCTCGTGATCATTCAAAGAACATGGAATTTCAAAGCCATGTCTAAGCGACACGCTCTTCAAAAACAGTATGGCTTTACCTAACGTATCCTACAACGAAATATGTAATGGAGAATCGAGATTATATCTCCATTTACAAGAAGTGGACAGAAGAATAGGTTTTTGTAATACTAGTTTGTAATAGGGCGAGGAGAGAAAAGTCATACGAGTGTAATACATAACATTTTATTTTCTGCTATGATAGCTGTCTTCGGGTGGCTTTGAATTAGCAGTGGTTTAAATAGAGAAGAAAATATGTACTCGTTTTGGAAGAAAAGTACGTTTAGGTTCTTCAATTATGCAGAACATCCAGAAACAAATGTTCCAATACTTACAGAGGAGAGAGTATACAACAAAATAAAGTTTATGCTCCCATAAACATTGGTTGTAAACTTAATATCTGCCGAGTTATGGTCTACTGCACTAGCGTTAATGATTACCATTTATTTGATTTACTCTTCAAAATAGGTGCTGATAAAATGCAGCCCTCCACCCTGCGTTTCATGGAATCACACATTCTTCGGAACACTTCTGGTTGTTGCCGGATTGCTTCCCAGGCATTGAACACGCTTCCTGTAGTGTCTGCACCTCATTAATAGGGATTACATACACCATGGTATTTAAATGTCCCCAAAGCCAAAATTCTAAACACCAAGGTATTGGCCCTCCCTGATCCATCCAATACTCATTAAAGACTCATGATAGCTGTCGCCTAACCCTATGATAAAATAAGGTGGTGCCCCGGCTCAGGGAAGGACAAGAAAACAAATTGCAGTCCTACAGTGTCACAGCAAAACTTGCACCATTTGGGCACTGCCGTACAATAGACGTAAGTAACATACTGACTGATAGAGCAATACATATGTAGCATGCAGCGCAATACTGTAGTTTAACTGCTCTTGTGTTCTGTTCTTGCTTGATACTTTGGCAGTATACACCTTTCGCCACTTGATTTGGACCTTCGGATGTCGAATGTAGCGTAGCTTAGGTTGGCTACGCCAACATTCCAAAGTAGAGGTTACAACCTGAAACTAACTCCCGTCGACGCGGCTGGCCTGTCCCGATTTTCGACACAGAGATTGATTTCAACCTTAGACGAGCCAACACTTCTGGCTTTGGCCAGTTGCTTACGTATTCGACATGAATGAGACCACGTTAGATCATTATTATATTTGCTAATGCATTTCTTTGTATTTAACGTTGACAGACTTCGAGTATCTCTCTTTAGGATATCGTCTACCACTCAAAATTCAAAATTCTGATTTAACGCGGAGTCATAATATGGAGATTCTTTCAACTATCTTAAATTTTGTGCAACTTGTTACTGAGATGTGTTAACAGGGCAGTTAACTCAGTGTAATTCAACTTTTCTTGTATTCTATCAACTGGGTTGACCAAGCAGGGAATTACATTATATGCGGTACTAATTACCTTAAATTCAGCTTTTTATTGGTTTAATACCCGTTTAGTAATAGAGGGTGTGCCAAATTGACCCTCCCCGGAGAAATCTACTCTAGGCGACTATGGGCTCCACTAAAGGAAGGCTGACATATACCGGAACAGAAGTGGTAGTGGTTTCTCAAGGAGACGACAACAACAAGAAGAAACCGCGGAGTTAATTTGAGTCGTGTAGTACGTCAGGTGATGGTAATCGTCACTGCGCAGGCGTCGGATCAGTTGTAGTTCTCCTCAACGTGCAGTCCACAAGGCTGGCCAGTCTTTCTTCGACGGCGAGAGAGGTCACGAGGAAAACAGCAGGACAGCGTTTAGACAGAAGGCATTCCGAACGGTATTTCCAAATTCTTTTTTGGCTTAAACTATTCAAAATTCTCTTTAGTAATTATTTACCGGAGAAAGGTTGATTGTCCGAGCTATAGATTTATTGGGATTTAGATTTCAAATATATCGGTAAATGTGAGAGCAGGAATCAAGTACGTAATTATTGTAATTTAATTAAATATATTGAAGCCGTAAAGAATGTTAAGAATTGTGAAAGATTAAGGGTTTCTAAAAAGTAATTATGTATGTTATTGAAGTGTAAGTTTATTAATTAATTATGCAATATTTTCTCAAGTAGAAATCTGCCATTATTCCTACATTCAATCCACTTCCTCTTGAGTTAGAAAAACACGTTTCAAGGGTTAAGTATTATACTCGCTTTGCGTTCAAGTGTGAATGATTTGTATTGAGGGCTCCCTTTTAAACCCCTGCTTTATGTTGTACACAAAGGTTGTTTATACATGTCTTTGGCTAGCCAATTTATTACGAAATGCAAGGAATAGGAACTTGATTCTTTAACATCTAAATTCAAGTCAGTGCATTTTCATTTGTATATAGCTCACAGCAGTGTTTATTTCCAACAAATGTTTATTTTTCTGCGCAGATCACAGACAAATAATTTATATATGTTATGCACAGCTTGCTATATTTATGTGTTAAATTGTTTCAAACTGTATTCATATGCTTGTTGAATAATTACTACTCATACCAGTTTACTCTTTAAATTGTTTATGTTCCCCTATATATCTCAGAGTTTCCTTAGGCTCTTAGACCTAGTGCGCTTCCAAGTTAACCCATCCACCTAGGAAGTTAGGGGATTCCAAAAACACCCTCAACATAACTTGACGACAGGAGGTGCGTTTCAATACATCATGTACCAACACGATGTGCTGCATAGTGGCAAACCTATACGACTCTAGTGCAATGTGTTCACTCATTTCGTGCCAAATCATTCTGAGTGTAAGCTATGCTCCTCGTACAAATTAAGACCATAACTTAGAAGATATTACATTTACGACCAATATATGAATGTTTTCTTCTTTTGTCTCATACTACCTCCTCTGTAAATACTGGAATCTTTTTTCCGGGCACCCGATGTAACACAAACTCAGAAATCGAGCAAAATTGTTCATACCTTTATGCTAACTTGCTTTATTTTGCCCTCATACGAGTTTCCCCAGATTTAGTTCCACATTGTGTTAAATCGTTTTCAAAACTTTGGGGTTATATAACTAATAATATAACTTTGAACAATTTTAAATGAACCTGCTTCTAAACATTATCCTTAGGGAATTATTAAAGAAATTATCCCAGCACTGACCACTGATATGTATTCAACTTAAATCTTAAGTGGATTAGCTTTAACCTTAAATTAGGATTTCCATATAGTTTGTTTTGTTTGATACTTCATTTATGCAGAGTAAAATATGATAATCTTTAAACCTAATCCTACGATACCTTCATCAAAACAACCATACCTGGGCCTTTGAAAACCCTTATGAAGCAAAATAGGACAAACATTCAACAGAACTTCAGGATTAAATTATACATAAGCATTTTATTGATCTCTATTTTCGTCTGCCTCCATAAACTTGCCTGCAGTTCTTCAGAAACGAGTTGCATCACCTAACAGGTGGTGTGACCATGAACGTCATCCAAAGAATTTAACTTTAACACGGTGATGCTCCAGTTCAGTCAGACTTTGCATGACCAATTTTCGCAAAAATGGATTGGTTGAGAATTTATTGAAGTCACCTAGTTTCCATACTTTTGAAATACTTAAGACTTTCTGTAAATTATGGACCTGGTATTGTCATTCCGAGAGCGCGCACCCAAACTAGATTTGACCAAATACGAAGCACTCGTGGAAACAAGGCTGGCGGATGGATACATTGAAACAGGAGCATTTAGAGTAATTGGGCTATAACTAATGAATCGTGTAAATGTGAAATAGAGAATTTTTGGATCCAAGTTCATACGAACATTTTGCATCGTTTTAATGTAAGGAATTTGTCTCCAAATACTCTACAGAAGTATTTCTTGTAGGATCATATTAACTAACTGCAGCAACGAGAAGTGCAGTCAATTATAAGCCATTATATACCAAAGAGGACCCAGATAATTCATAATCATTCTGTCTGAAGAAGGTATACAGAACTGTGAGGCAGTATTTTTAACACTTAAATGATTTCAGTCAAATGATATAATATATAATTTAATAACAGCCCGCCTTAAAGCAATATGTGTATGTAGCAATATATAAAAAGAGTAATTACAGTCAATGTATATGTTTAAATTATTCTATACATGTTCAATAACATTTTCTGAATGTATTACGTAATTTAATAATGTAGGAGTTGTGAGAATAATAGGTTAAAAGTTGCTAACGATGAGGTAACCTTGAGGCAATAAAGAGTAAGAAAGTTACTAATGTTACTAGTCATTATTGGAGCAACAATAATGTAAATTTTGTGACAGTTTATAAAATAGCCAATCAACAACCAGAAAAAAGCTTAAGTTAAATAAAAGTATTCTATTGGATTAGGAATAGCGAATCAGAGACTTGAAATACAGAAATTTACAAATTTAGGCGCTATAAATCAAGTCAGTTGCTTGTAGACAGCGCTCAAAATTGGACGCGTTGGTTGTATACAGTGTTCCTAATCGGAAGCGAGATGCGTCCTCGAGAAATTTTATACGTATTCATGTGAGACGAAAATAGTTTACGTGTTAAAAAGTGCAAGCAATTAACAAAAGAATCTTACAGTTCTCTATATCAGTGAACTGTTATTAAAATAGTGTCAAGAATTAATAAAAAGGAGTGAATTAAAAATTAAAATCTGTGTATGCCTACATTCTTCAGTCGCACCACGCCCCGCTAAGACATCCATGTCTCTAACAAAAATACTGACGCAGCCGAGGCAAACATAAATATATAATATTTAAAGAAAGTCAAATTACAAAGTTAATATTTTTTTAAACATTTGGAGAAAAGGACACCGAAAAGTACCTTTGGGGCGAAGGCTACCGGAAATTTTTTCCCATACGTGCGGTTGCAACCACCTCAAGTTCGCTCCCCAACAGTTGAACTACAATACAAATCCAACATACAAACCTTCTTAAAATTGGCTCCCAAAGCGTGGTGCAAATAATAACAATACAACAAAATAACTACTTCAACTGAGAACTGCTAATGGAAGAAAACGTCGTGTGTGTTACCATCACACTTTTTATATTTCTAAGAATTACTTCCTCTTGTGAATCAAGACTTTTTCCTTCATGTTTCAGCATCGTGTCACAGAGGCAATATCTAATTTTATAACAACGAGCGAGGTCCTGTCTAAAGGTTATACCGTTTTCGCTTCCTTAATCTGACGATGATCGATTAGATAGCTGGTCGCCAAGGAAATTTCAAGGTCACTTCACTTGAAGTTCTCTCGCTTCATTGGGCTCCAGTCGGGCGAGATACGAGCATTCCTTCGAACGTACTTCAGCGACACGCTTCAGTGTTAGATTTCCAGTTAAATATTGCGCAGTAGATACTTTGATGGAAACTATATTACGTTGTGAACTGTACTTCTGCAAAAGCAATCCCCTTCACGAGACCTCCAAAGAATATTAAGCGTACAGGGATACCAGTACTATAAAGCTTTATCAATATTGCTTCGAATTGTGGCAGAGGCTTAAATCGCCTGGAATCTCTCATCGCGTTCACAGCCACTTGCATGTCTAAGTGGTGCGAGTGTTTCGATTCACGCACTCCAGTAGGTGTTTGCAGTGTGCCGGCGCATCCAAAGTATCTGAAGACATGCTTTTTGGAATGCAACTGTCTCTGTTCAGCTGCAAAGATGTTTTACAGCCCGCTTACGAACAAATAGTTGAAGTTAAGGCTATTGCACCCATATAATACAATGACAAAAATCAAATACTGAGTGGGATGGCCCAAGCGGGAACGTTTGTGACGCATTCTAGAGGTCCCGTGTTCAAATACCGTGGACCGAAAAAGATCCCTCAGTAAATACCAGATTGGATACTTAAAGATCCATATTTCGACAACAATAATAATACAAGAAAACTAGAACGTAAAACGAATACTCTGTTACCTATTCACATAATATAATAAAAACAGGTATACTGGACGGCACCCTAAAGCTATTTGCTCGGTACATGTGGAAGCAGATGTGCAGTTGCTATACACCTGTGGACACAACTCGAGGCTGCCATCTACTCGTCCCAGAGCAGAGGTACAGTTACTGCACACAACCTCTGTGACATGTGTAGAGGCTGCCATCTGCTCGTCACAGATGTACAGTTGCGTACACAGCCTCTGTGGACACGAGTCGAGGCTATAATCTACCCGTCACAAAGCAGAGGTACATTTGTTGTACATAGCCTCTGTGTACACGATTCGAGGCTATTATCTGCCCGTCACAAAGCAGAGGTACATTTGTTGTACATAGCCTCTGTGGACACGAGTCGAGGCTATAATCTGCCCGTCACAAAGCAGAGGTGCATTTGTTGTACATAGCCTCTGTGTACACGTGTCGAGGCTGCCATCTCTCCCTCACAGAGGTAAAAATGCTGTACACAGCCTCTGTGGACACGTGTCGAGGCTACAATCTGCTCGTCACAGAGCAGAGGTACAGCTGCTGTACAGAGTCTCTGTGGACACTTATCGAGGCTAAAATCTGCTCGTCACAGAGCAGAGGTACAGTTACTGTACACAGCCTCTTTGTACACGTGTCGAGGCTGCCATATCTCCGTCACAGAGCAGAGGTACAGTTACTGTACACAGCCTCGCTGTACACGTGTCGAGGCTGCCATCTCTCCGTCACAGAGCAGAGGTACAGTTACTGTACACAGCCTCTCTGTACACGTGTCGAGGCTGCAATCTCTCCGTCACAGAGCAGAGGTACAGTTACTGTACACAGCCTCTCTGTACACGTGTCGAGGCTGCCATATCTCCGTCACAGAGCAGAGGTACGGTTACTGTACACAGCCTCTCTGTACACGTGTCGAGGCTGCCATCTCTCCGTCACAGAGCAGAGGTACAGTTGCTGTACACAGATCTGTGTACACGTGTCGAGGCTGCCATCTCTCCGTCACAGAGCAGAGGTACAGTTACTGTACACAGCCTCTCTGTACACGTGTCGAGGCTGCCATATCTCCGTCACAGAGCAGAGGTACAGTTACTGTACACAGCCTCTCTGTACACGTGTCGAGGCTGCCATATCTCCGTCACAGAGCAGAGGTACAGTTACTGTACACAGCCTCTCTGTACACGTGTCGAGGCTGCCATATCTCCGTCACAGAGCAGAGGTACAGTTACTGTACACAGCCTCTCTGTACACGTGTCGAGGCTGCCATCTCTCCGTCACAGAGCAGAGGTACAGTTGCTGTACACAGATCTCTGTACACGTGTCGAGGCTGCCATCTCTCCGTCACAGAGCAGAGGTACAGTTGCTGTACACAGATCTCTGTACACGTGTCGAGGCTGCCATATCTCCGTCACAGAGCAGAGGTACAGTTACTGTACACAGCCTCTCTGTACACGTGTCGAGGCTGCCATCTCTCCGTCACAGAGCAGAGGTACAGTTGCTGTACACAGATCTGTGTACACGTGTCGAGGCTGTCATTTCTCCCTCACAGAGGTACAGTTGCTGTACACAGCTGTGTACACGTGTCGAGGCTGCCATCTCTCCCTCACAGAGGTACAGTTGCTGTACACAGCTCTGTGTACACGTGTCGAGGCTGCCATCTCTCCCTCACAGAGGTACAGTTGCTGTACACAGCTCTGTGTACACGTGTCGAGGCTGCCATCTCTCCCTCACAGAGGTACAGTTGCTGTACACAGATCTGTGTACACGTATCGAGGCTGCCATCTCTCCGTCACAGAGGTACAGTTGCTGTACACTGCCTCTGTGTACACGAGTCGAGGCTGCCATCTCTCCTGTCACAGAGGTACAGTTGCTGTACACTGCCTCTGTGTACACGAGTCGAGGCTGCCATCTCTCCCTCACAGAGGTACAGTTGCTGTACACAGATCGGTGTACACGTGTCGAGGCTGCCATCTCTCCCTCACAGAGGTACAGTTGCTGTACACAGCTCTGTGTACACGTGTCGAGGCTGCCATCTCTCCCTCACAGAGGTACAGTTGCTGTACACAGATCGGTGTACACGTGTCGAGGCTGCCATCTCTCCCTCACAGAGGTACAGTTGCTGTACACTGCCTCTGTGTACACGAGTCGAGGCTGCCATCTCTCCTGTCACAGAGGTACAGTTGCTGTACATAGCCTCTGTGTACACGTGTGGAGGCTGCCATCTCTCCCTCACAGAGGTACAGTTGCTGTACATAGCCTCTGTGTACACGTGTGGAGGCTGCCATCTCTCCCTCACAGAGGTACAGTTGCTGTACATAGCCTCTGTGTACACGTGTCGAGGCTGCCATCTCTCCGTTCCAGAGCAGAGATACAGTTGCTGCACACAACCTCTGTGACATGTGTCGAGGCTGCCATCTCTCCGTTCCAGAGCAGAGGTACAGTTGCTGCACACAACCTCTGTGACATGTGTCGAGGCTGCCATCTCTCCGTTCCAGAGCAGAGGTACAGTTGCTGCACACAACCTCTGTGACATGTGTCGAGGCTGCCATCTCTCCGTTCCAGAGCAGAGGTACAGTTGCTGCACACAACCTCTGTGACATGTGTCGAGGCTGCCATCTCTCCGTTCCAGAGCAGAGGTACAGTTGCTGCACACAACCTCTGTGACATGTGTCGAGGCTGCCATCTCTCCGTTCCAGAGCAGAGGTACAGTTGCTGCACACAACCTCTGTGACATGTGTCGAGGCTGCCATCTCTCCGTTCCAGAGCAGAGGTACAGTTGCTGCACACAACCTCTGTGACATGTGTCGAGGCTGCCATCTCTCCGTTCCAGAGCAGAGGTACAGTTGCTGCACACAACCTCTGTGACATGTGTCGAGGCTGCAATCTCTCCGTTCCAGAGCAGAGGTACAGTTGCTGCACACAACCTCTGTGACATGTGTGGAGGCTGCCATCTCTCCGTCACAGAGGTACAGTTGCTGTACACAGCCTCTGTGTACACGTGTCGAGGGTGCCATCTCTCCGTTCCAGAGCAGAGGTACAGTTGCTGCACACAACCTCTGTGACATGCGTCGAGACTGCCATGTACTCGTCCCAGAGCAGAGGTACAGTTGCTGCACACAAGCTCTGTGACATGTGTCGAGGCTGCCATCTCTCCGTCACAGAGGTACAGTTGCTGTACACAAGCTCTGTGACATGTGTCGAGGCTGCCATCTCTCCGTCACAGGGGTACAGTTGCTGCACACAAGCTCTGTGACATGTGTCGAGGCTGCCATCTCTCCGTCACAGAGGTACAGTTGCTGTACACAGCCTCTGTGTACACGTGTCGAGGGTGCCATCTCTCCGTTCCAGAGCAGAGGTACAGTTGCTGCACACAACCTCTGTGACATGCGTCGAGACTGCCATGTACTCGTCCCAGAGCAGAGGTACAGTTGCTGCACACAAGCTCTGTGACATGTTTCGAGGCTGCCATCTACTCATCGCAGAGCAGAGGTACAGTTGCTGCACACAACCTCTGTGACATGTTTCGAGGCTGCCATCAACTCGTCCCAGAGCAGAAGTACAGTTACTGCACACAACCTCTGTGACATGTTTCGAGGCTGCCATCTACTCATCCCAGAGCAGAGGTACAGTTGCTGCACACAACCTCTGTGACATGTTTCGAGGCTGCCATCTACTCATCCCAGAGCAGAGGTACAGTTGCTGCACACAACCTCTGTGACATGTTTCGAGGCTGCCATCAACTCATCCCATAACAGAGGTACAGTTGCTGCACACAACCTCTGTGACAGGTTTCGAGGCTGCCATCTACTCATCCCATAACAGAGGTACAGTTGCTGCACACAACCTCTGTGACATGTTTCGAGGCTGCCATCAACTCGTCCCAGAGCAGAAGTACAGTTGCTGCACACAACCTCTGTGACATGTTTCGAGGCTGCCATCTACTCATCCCAGAACAGAGCTACAGTTGCTGCACACAACCTCTGTGACAGGTTTCGAGGCTGCCATCTACTCATCCCAGAGCAGAGGTACAGTTGCTGCACACAACCTCTGTGACAGGTTTCGAGGCTGCCATCTACTCATCCCAGAACAGAGGTACAGTTGCTGCACACAACCTCTGTGACAGGTTTCGAGGCTGCCATCTACTCATCCCAGAACAGAGGTACAGTTGCTGCACACAACCTCTGTGACAGGTTTCGAGGCTGCCATCTACTCATCCCAGAGCAGAGGTACAGTTGCTGCACACAACCTCTGTGACAGGTTTCGAGGCTGCCATCTACTCATCCCAGAACAGAGGTACAGTTGCTGCACACAACCTCTGTGACATGTTTCGAGGCTGCCATCTACTCATCCCAGAACAGAGCTACAGTTGCTGCACACAACCTCTGTGACAGGTTTCGAGGCTGCCATCTACTCATCCCAGAACAGAGGTACAGTTGCTGCACACAACCTCCGTGACAGGTTTCGAGGCTGCCATCTACTCATCCCAGAACAGAGGTACAGTTGCTGCACACAACCTCTGTGACATGTTTCGAGGCTGCCATCTACTCATCCCAGAACAGAGCTACAGTTGCTGCACACAACCTCTGTGACAGGTTTCGAGGCTGCCATCTACTCATCCCAGAACAGAGGTACAGTTGCTGCACACAACCTCTGTGACAGGTTTCGAGGCTGCCATCTACTCATCCCAGAACAGAGCTACAGTTGCTGCACACAACCTCTGTGACATGTTTCGAGGCTGCCATCTACTCATCCCAGAGCAGAGGTACAGTTGCTGCACACAACCTCTGTGACATGTTTCGAGGCTGCCATCTACTCATCCCAGAGCAGAGGTACAGTTGCTGCACACAACCTCTGTGACAGGTTTCGAGGCTGCCATCTACTCATCCCAGAACAGAGGTACAGTTGCTGCACACAACCTCTGTGACATGTGTCGAGGCTGCCATCTGCTCGTTCCAGAACAGAGGTACAGTTGCTGCCCACAACCTCCGTGACATGTGTCGAGATTGCCTCTACTCATCCCAGAGCAGAGGTACAGTTGCTGCACACAACCTCTGTGACATGTTTCGAGGCTGCCATCTACTCATCCCAGAACAGAGCTACAGTTGCTGCACACAACCTCTGTGACATGTTTCGAGGCTGCCATCTACTCATCCCAGAACAGAGCTACAGTTGCTGCACACAACCTCTGTGACATGTTTCGAGGCTGCCATCTTCTCATCCCAGAACAGAGCTACAGTTACTGTATACAACTCTGTGCAAAGAAGTAAGAAGGTATGGTACAGCGATGCGACCTACAAGCCTAACTACAACAGGTATTTCCGGTGAAATCCCGTATCCAATTTGTGGGTGGAATGCAATACGTTCTTCACCGACAATGTACGTGGTGGAGAAAGTAAAAATTAATGTGATTAATGCATTGAGAACTTCTGAGCCGTGGCTAGTGGTTCTCAGCCAAAGGAATGCGCATGTGTTCGAGTCCACCCATGGAGTGCGGGTTATCCCGTGTGCTTTCCTGTGCTCACTCATCATCGTGATGCATTTGAGAAGTTATTATAGGTAGAGGTCTTCGAGTCATGACAGCCAACTCTGGTAGGGTGGGAGCGTGGTGCTGAGCACATCTCCTGAATCAGCTGGATGATCCTCCAGCTCATGTGAGCTGTGTTGGTAGGCCAATACCCACAAGGGCTATACTGTCACAGATTTAACTTTTAATTCATGGAGAAGCATCAGGTCGCCACTTCTCCCCTCAAAAATTTAATCTCATTGGTTGCGTGTAATATCCACACATTTTTTGCTGCATAAAATGCATCACTGATGATTGTTTACATTCTTGTGTAACTGAAATACTCCCCCACAAACTTACTAAATGTGTGACCATTAAGTCCACATGGATAGATATTGACAGCGTTTGGAGAGACTTGGCATTTCGAAGCATACAGCTCTACGATTTTGTTACTATCTGATTTTATGTAATATGAAGCATATGGGGAATAAGCGTTTGTAAAAATAGTTTGCACAAGAGTAGAGAAAGTCATGTGAGTGTAACACCTCAAGTTTTTCATTGTATACCAGTACTCATTAGTTTAGACAGCATTTACACACTCGTCGTGTTAGTTACATAAACTTTGCTTACATTTCAACCAAATTCAAATTGCGCTAAGATATGCTTTCAGTCTATTATATAATCATATAGGTTCGATTCCGTTACATGCAATAGTGCGCGAGTTATTTCACGAGTACTTGGAGTCAGACATACTCGTAGCATAGGAAACATATGGTAGGTGTGTTATCGCCATGACTTGAACCGGAGTTTAACGCCTGGGGCATTGTCTCCGGAAGCTGCTGAGCTAGCGCCACAAGGGTATATAGAAAGGGAATGTTATGTGTTCGCTCTCTCTTTGTCTTGTTTGACAATTGGACATCCTTTGTGGACTTAGCGCACCAAGACATGACCGTCAAGACTTCTTCCACTAAGGTAACCTTAGGTTTCACGTTCTAATTCAATGTAGTTATTTAGGGTTTGTAACAATAAACAGATAATTAATGTAGTGGAAGTACAAGAGTTATTGCCCATTGTCGCGCCCTTGATCTGTACGTCCACAGGTAGGGTCTTCCTGCCCATCAATCTCACAGTAGCTACTCCCTTAATGTGTGTACCTCATTATCCGTTAAACCTCACCCGAAATCAACCTAGCTTTATTAGATCCCAGGTACCCTCTCTCGGGGCGAAAGGTACACTTGATCAAATTACAAGTGGACGGTCCCTTGACATTTAAAATTTTTCGAAGTTTCTTGGAGTAAGCGCATGGTTCACAACCGTCAATTTCTGTGCGACGCTTTGGCTGACTTGGGCTACCTCCACACCATGCTTGGCGTGGAGCAGTGGCTAAGCTACTTAACTTCTAGATCTGTTTTCCCTAGTTTTTGCAACCAATTTTACTGTAATACAGTTAAATAGTATGCCTTTGTATTACTTCATTTTACTTAAAATAATGGTGAAATTTGTGGTATAAAATTAAATTAGCTGCGTATGAAACCGCCTCCCAATCGATAAATTAAAATCGTGGTTACCATCTATCGGTATGGCGGAATACTGAATAAAATCAACATACATAATAATGAAGAGAACTTGTCATACTTTTACTCATGTATTTAAAATAAAAGGGGAAAGACGTTGAACACCTCCACGGAGATTTGAATTTGCAACCTCAGGAACAATAAGGTAACTGATCTCAGAGTGTTTTAGTAAGCGTGGCATTGCAACGAGCTTTAGTCATACCCCGCCTGAGATCCATAAATTAGTAAAGTGTGTTTTGGTTACAAATATTCAGTGCTGAAGCACGGTAAAACAAAGTATGTTTGAAATCTTGTATATGAATTATTTTCTCCGAAGACTTCTGTTATTATAGTTGTGTTCCCCATTATAACTACTACAACAATATACAGTCTTATGGACAAAGCCTGGGTGTTCCGAGTGCTCACGAAGGTACCCGATTCGAGCTGGTCTCTCAGAGTGTACGTCACAATATCTCCATCAAAGTCGCTATAGATCTTAGCCCCCAGAATAATCTGTTATGTTTGCTGAATGTTCGTCATCAAACTTGAGGCAAGAAGTTCGTATACTCAGTGATCATTAGCAACATGGTAGGTCATAAAAAGAGCTATAAAAATGCAGCTGGATACGGGAAAAATAAATGGTTAATAGAAAAGAAGAAAGCATTGACTAACGAGATATGATAAAAACAGCATGTCTGTAAGGGAAAAATATATTTTACCATGCAGTGCGGCATGAGTGAGGTGGATCATTACGTAAAGTAGTTCTAACCACAAAACAGCCGCTCAGATGAGTTTGGGAAGCAGAGACAGCTGTGCATTAAATCCGAATACCAGTTGCCTTCCTCCTTTCCAGTGTAAAAGTAAGCTAATGCTTACTAAAATATGTACTATCGATGTCTAGACCTATCGATTCTAATAGCAGATATTTTAAAATAATTAAAACAAATTATCTCATTCCTGAAACCTTGAAGTGAGCGTCGTTCTATGTCCATGAATTGCCTCAACAGAAGAGAAAAGGTGTATCCAGTGATTCCAAAACGCATTTGTCTCCATTTCAAAAAATCTGATGTGTTGCACACACATGACTTTCTCTATTCTTGTACAAACTATTTTTACAAACGCTTATTCTCCATATGCTTCATGTTAATCGAGATATCGAGATGTTAATCTTATTGCTAATTTTCTTGTAGATGCAAGGGGAATTGGTAGGCTTTAAGTGATAGTCAAATATTTTAAGAGCTGGTTGCTATGTGCAGTATTCCATTCTCTTTGCATTACCAGGACAAAAAAATAAATAACGAATTTCCATTTGAGAAAATGTATAAGTATTGGAAAATTTAAGGGAATAACAAGAAATATCTCGAAAAGGTTTAAAACTAATCTTGCATGGGATAATCACCTATAAATGTAATACAAATGGAATCAAATCCTGAATTGAATCAGGCATCTTTCTTTTTCATTTAAATATAGTTTAAGTTTATTGGTTTAAAACTAATTGGTACACTCAACAACAAAAAAATGTATGACATAAATTGTGTATTTTAACGCGATCTACATTTTTTGTGTAGTAAAATTTTGTCTATCTCTTATGGTTTACCAGTTATGCAAAAAGTCGTTCACAATGAAGAATAGTTTTGGTGACATTCCCAGAAAATTTGAGATATACATTTCGTTTGGATTGAAAATATCTTAAACATATGATACTTTAATCAAAATCGTTAAGAGCCATTTTAGAGCAAAATAAAAGTTTTCGAAAAATGCTCCATGTAAAGGGCAATCTGGTGTGGGGGGGGGTTTCTTGAAAACCTTCGTGTCGTATCTATGGAAGATACTGAACCTAAATACCAAGTTTGGTGTTTATCCGACTGTTCCGTTTCTGAGTTATGCTGATCACAGACACACACACACACACACACACACACACACACACACACACACACACACGGACATGTTTCCAAACACATGTATTTCTGGTGAAATTTCGGTATCGAATTTTTGAGTGGAATTCAATACTTCCCCTACTTACTATACGTAGTAGAGAAAGTAAAAAATCTAATGTCTTACATTTACAAGACTTTCTCTGCCCTCTATTATTTATTTGTGACTGTACAAGTTATTCTTACTAAAGTTTATTTTTCCATCTACTACATTTTAATCCAAATAAACATTTGCAGAAATAGCTGCATTACACATTTCGTTATAGATGCAAAGGTAACAGCTGTAGTCGAATGTTGAAGAACTGGACACTATATCCTGGCCTTAAAATTTCATACTGTTTCCACGACATCGTGAGAAACAGGTGAATGTTGACAAGACTTTAAGACAATGACCAATAAATGAGCAAATTGAACCTTTATAACGCATATCTCAGAAACGGCCTATTCCACACAAAAAAAACTTATTTGGAGTAAACTGTGTGCTTTAAAGAGATCTACATTTTTTGTATGGTACGTTTTCGTCTATCGCTTAACGCTTACCAGTTACACGAGATTATACAAAATGCCTTTCCAATGAAGGAATTCTCAGGATACTCCCAAAAAAGTTAAAAGTATTATTTGTCATGTAATTATCTTTAATATATGGTGTTATAATCATAATTGTTATAGCCATTTTTTTAAAATAAAAATTTTCGTTATATGCTTCATGTAAAGGGTAGTGTTTGTGGTGGGGGGATTTTCTTTAAAGTCTTCGTGTCGCATCCTTGGAAGATATTGAAACTAAATACCAAGTTTGGTGTTTCTGCGACATCTCATTTTTCAGTAATACTTTTACACACACACACACACACACGGGCCTTTATCTAAAGCTGTGTGGGTGAAATGTAGTACCTCCTGTACTCACTAGGTACGTGGTACAAAAACTAAAACTTTAAGCAACCAAATTTACGGAGAATATTCTCAGTATTAACATCCAGAAAGAACAAACAATATTGCAATTTACAGTGTTCTCACTTTAATATTTTTGTATATGAATTAATTACAGTATGTAATATCTGACAAGTAACCGACTTAAGACGAGACTAAATGACAAAAATTGCACATGACATTCTTAGTTTTTTGTTCAATCTTATTTACTGGAATTTTCCCTTTATACATATATATTTTAATGTATTTTTATAAATGGTACTTCATCTGCCATTTGGTACTGTGAATTCTGCATCACTTCAAAGAAAAAGGAATCAACTCCGGCACACTTTCGAGTAGTGAGGTAAACTTTACTCCATTTTAGGGAAGATTTGCTCTACAAATTGGTACTACTATTAAATATGGAAGCATATATGTGCTCAAGGTACGTCGTTTCTTCCTTTGCAAACATATACGAGTTTATTTTCTCCATTTTTGCCTTGAACACCTTTTTGTGAATGACATTTTATGGTCTAAATGAGCCGTCTTCTTACAAATCGTAAAGATAGCTAAATAATCTTTTAAACTGACTATTTAGATCATGATATCAATAACCAACAGATTCCTACTGATAATCATGGCTTCCGATGAGTATTGTCATCACAAATTCTGTTGCCGTTTTCAATGTTAAAATTCGCAATGAAACAACCTTCGAACCTTTAATAGCGAAATATCTCAAAAATGGCTTATGCCACAAAAAATCTTATTTGAAGTAAATTGTGTGTTTTAAAGATATCTACATTTTCTGTATGGTACGTTTTCATCTATCAGTTAACGTTTACCAGTTATACAAGATTATACAAAGTTCCTTCCGATTGAAGAGGACTTTACAGGCTATTCCCAGAAAAATTAAGATATACATTTCATTTGTCATATAAATATCTTTAAAATATCATTTTAATCAAAAATAGTTCCATGTTTTAAAAATGTTCCATGTAAAGGGTAGCTGAAGGTGGAAGGATTTTCTTCAAAATCTGTGTATAGCATCTTTGGAAGGTACTGAACCTAAATACGAATTGTGGTACTTATCCGACGTTTCGTTCACAGACACACAGACCTACTTTTTATTAACGGGGCGTCAAAACATCTATTTTCGGTGAGATCTCGGTATCGAATTTTTAGGTGGATTGCAATACCTTCTCTACCTACTATATATGATAAAAAAGTAAATATGAACAAGATTGTCTCTCGTACATTGAGGCAGTATTTGTAACATTTAAATGATTTCAGTCTAATTATATAATATATAAATTCAATAACAGCCCGCCTTAAAACTATATGTGTATGTAACAATATATAAAAAGTGTATATTACAGTCATTGTATATGTTTATGTTATTGTATATATATGTAATAATGTTATGTGAATGTATTACGTAATTTAATAATGTAGGAGCTGTGAGAAATAGGTCAAAATTTGCAAACAATGAGGTAACCTTCAGGCAATAATAAAATTAGAAAGTAATAATACTACTGGTAATTCTTGGAGTAACAATTATGTAATTCTTGAGACAGTTTATAAAATAGCCAATCAACGACCAGAAATAGCTTTAGTGAAATGAGGGTATTCTATTGGACTAGGATTAGCCAATCAGAAACTGATATATAAGGAGTGAAGTAAAATTATAACCTGTGTAAGCCTACATTCTTCAGTCGCACCACTCCCTGCTAAGACATTCATGTCTCTAAAAAAAAATATAAATACTGACGCAGCCGAGGCAAACATAAATATATAATATTTAAAGAAACAGTCAAAATTACAAAGTTAATATTTTTTAAACATTTGAGGCAAAGGCCACCGGAAAGTACATTTGGGGCGAAGGCTACCGGAAACCGAGTACTATACGTGGGGTTGCAAATACTTCAAGTTCGGCTCCCCAACAGTCGAAATACAATACATCATCTATTTCAGATTGGCGCCCAACGTGGGGCAATTAACGTAAAGACAATAACATCTATTTCAACATGTACTAGAAAGCTATTAATGCCTTTAGACTAGAACTAGAAGACGGAATTTAAATAACAAGGAAAGTATTTGCTTATATAGACCACCTTGTAAGTTTTCTGAGGAAAGGAAAAGCTGTTGCCATCTCACAGCTGCGCTTTCTCTGTAAAAAGAGAAGAAAAAAGGCAAACGCCTCTGCTTTTCTCATCCTTTCCATATCCAGATGAGAGATTCTATGCACGTCAGCACGACACGAGAAAGGTCGACAATAACTTTTGATTCACTCGGTTCAGATGTTAATGCAGTTGTAAGAGCGTTACCATTACGACATGTCTTTCGAGCATGAATAACATGCCGAGTGTTAAAAAAATGAACTACTATAAAGACTAAAACTGTGTTTCTATGATTCAAAACATTCGTTACCAGATAGAAGCTTCTCTCTTTTGTTTTAAAATAATCAAACAAAAAGAAAAGCCAGCTCTGTGTTTTGTGATTAACATCATTAAAAGAAATGGAATTTAAAGCAAAAGAAAATACTACTACGTCATTTCTGCTTTATGATTAACAAGTTATAACCCATTGAATATTTTTATACACATACTCAGAATATATTTTCTGTTATTGATGATGAATTTTAGTGATCATGGCCAAGGGAATATAATGATCTTTATATATTTAAAAGGTTGGCAACGCTAACACTTGGTTTGCAAGAACATGCATCAAATAGTTTAATATGCTTTAATAGACTGCCTCTGTAGTCGAGTGCTTAGCATTCCAAGTTCTATAACCAAACGTCCCGGGTTTGATTCCCGTTCAAAGTTTTTCTTTAGTTAGAATAATTCACTATTATCCACAGAGAACAGACGCATGAATGTGAGTGCGTTTATGATCAAAATTAGTAAAATCCTTGAGGCAGACTTATCGATGCGTTAATTTCTAAATAATAATTAATATATTTGTTCAATAATGTAATTGATATATTTATATAACTTGAGAAAGGTTAGTTTTAGAAGGAGTTTTATCGTATTTCAATTGTTGGGGAGCCGAACTTAAAATTCGTTGCAACCGCACGTATAGTAAACAGCTTCCGGTAGCCCTCGTCTCAAATGTATTTTCAGGTGGGCTTTGCCCCAAGTTTAAAAAAAATTAAGTTTGTAATTAAACTGTTTATTTAAATTTTCAATATTTATGTTTGCCTCGGCTGCGTCCGTATTATTTTAGAGACATGGATATCTTGGCAGGGCGTAATGCGACAAGAATGTAGGCTTACACAGACTATTATTTTACTTCACTCCATTTATTAATACTTCATACGATTTAAATAACACTTCACTGATATAAAGAGAGAGCTGTGAGATGTTTTTATTAAATACTTGCACTTTTAACACGTAAACTATTTTTTACTCAAAATACGTATAAAATCTCTCAAGGACGCATCACGCATCCGGTTACAATAACTGTCTGCAGGCAACTGACTTCTAGATTTGTAAATGTTGCTATATTTCAGTTTCTGATTGGCTAATCCTACTCCAATAGAATACCTTCATTTAACTAAAGCTTTTTCTGGTTGTTGATTGGCTATATTTATAAACTGTCACTAAAATTACATTATTGCTTCCAAGAATCACAAGTAACATTTAAACTCTCAAACTCATTATTGCCCCAAGGTTACCTCATTGTTAGCAACTTTTAACTTATTATTCTCACAGCTCCTACATTATTAAATTACGTAATATATTCACATAACATTATTACACATGGATACAATAATATAAGCATATGCAATGACTGTTACATACATTTTACAAATTATTACATACAAATATTGCTTCAAGACGGGCTGTTATTGAATTTATAGTTATATAATTTGACTGAAATCACTTAAGTGTTAAATTACTGCCTCAAACTAATGATACTTGTATTATTATTGTTAATTCTCACATTTATATGACTGTTAGCAAGATAAAAGGAAAATTTAATTTAACTTTAAACATGCATTGTTTGAATTTAGTTACATTTTTTGAATTTAGTTTTAAGCTATAAGTCAATGAATCGCGTATGTTTTGTTCTATCATCTCCCAGGAAACAATGCGAACGATTCCACCCTTAGTGAGTTGAAGGAGGAAGGGGCCTAGAGCTTGCCTGTTTAAGAACATGTAAACGCTAATTTATATGAGGACTGATGTTTGAGGTCTAAAATGCTAAAATCTCGAGAATTAACTCATATTCAAGAGTATTTTCAAATAAACATTTGCTGTATATTATCATTTAACCCTGCGAAAGATCGACAAAATCGGTCTCCATTCTTCACCTATACCTATTCGTAATTTTTCAACGAGTTGACAGAACTAGACATGCTTATTGGTGCGATACACAGCACAAGGCATGACAGCACCTAAAAGATGACACCACCAAACAATAAAATGAAGTCATGACCCCATGAAGTACTCTAGAAACGGTAAAAATGTGGTTTGTTCAGGGAAGCCGTGTTTATTTCTTCCTGTAGTTTCAGTACTAGAAAATTTTCATTACTTTTCTCCGAGATAGCGTCGGTAAATGACGCTTTAGTGCACGTCCAGAAGAATTTGCGAGTGGGTATAATAAGAAGAAACAGCAGCAAAATCTAAACCAACACGATAGTACAGTAACTATGTGTGAATGTTGATATTTACTTAAATCACATTTCTACGAAGTAACTAAATATAAATTATTAGATTTCAAAACTTCGTGGAAAGTTCATTGTTCTCCTGCTACTACGCCCTGCAAATAAGAAAAGAATCCCATCGCTCAAAATATAGCGCCAGCTCGACGCACCACACGTATTTAATTTTTATTTAAATTACCATCACTTATTAAAAAATCTGATGTGTTAATGGCACATGACTTTCTCTACTCTTGTACGAACTATTTTTACAAACGCTTATATTCCTTATGCTTCATGTTAATCGAGATGTTAATCTTATTAATAATTTCCTTGTAGGTGCAAGGGGAATATGGTAGGCTTTAAGCGACAGTCAAATATTTTCAGAGCTGATTGCTATGTGGCGCATTCCATTCTCTTTGCATGTCCATTACGTAAAAATGAATAACGAATTCCCATTTGAGAAAAAGTATTGGAAAATTTAAGGGAATAACAAGCAATATCTCGAAAATGGTTCACTCAACAAAAATATGTATATGACATAAATTGTGTATTTTAGCGCGATCTACATTTTTTGTGTAGTAAAATTTTGTCTATCTCTTATGGTTTACCAGTTAGCAAAAGTCGTTCACAATGAAGAATACTTTTGGAGACATTCCCAGGAAATACGAGATATACGTTTTATTTGTCATGAAAATATATTAAACATATGATATTTTAATCAAAATCGTTAGTGCCGTTTTTGAGAAAATTCGAATTTTCGAAAAATTTTCCATGTAAAGGTAATTTGGGGTGGGGGGATTTTCTTGAAAACCTTCGTGTCGCATCTCTGGAAGATACTGGCGGGATATGCACACGCGGTCCACCACGCGACGAAATAGCAAAGCCAAACTGTCTAGAAAACATGGTTATCCTGTCTCCCCTGATGTTACAACACTGCCTATACGTTGAACAATCTTTTGAACACATTTATGGCAATATTTACTATGATGACATCAAGTACAGTCGAGTGTAATGGAATAATCCCGATACAATGCGCAGTGGTTTATGTTGGTAAGGAAATGCTAAGTCGCATCTGCCGCGCACTCCCGACCTCTTACCTGGTCCTCAAAGATTAATGTTTGACTGCAAGAAGTTTGACATCAAACCAATGCGAGAATGACACTTCCAGGGATTAGTGTGCGCAATGTTTGCAAAGCATGCCTTCCAGCCACTCAGGGGGAATATTTCCATACTCTTCCCCTTTCGCCACTCACCTAGTCCTAACTTTTGTTCATAAGCTAATGCGTATGCGTTTAACTTGAATCAAAACTAGTAAGAGATTTGCTCACGCAGAGCTGGTATGGAACACAGAGTTTCTGCCAACATTAAATAAAGAAAAAAACTATAGGAAACCATATGGCATCGTCACGTTTCCGTGCACTTGAATGTATATAGAAAATAAGCTTTTATATTACTAGTTTGTAGAACTGTTTTGAAAGTTAATAACAATTGTAGATAATACCGTGTGATTGCCACACGTCAGATATGTCTTTTAAAACAGAGTAAAGGACAGAATCTGAGCCGGTTCTTCACCAAACGCCCAGAGTCATAAAACGGACCGAACCTTAAGCAACATCGATGTCGAATGAAATAACTTCAAAACGTCGTCCTGTTCAATTATCGCTAATACAAATTATCACTTAGGATAGGCTAAACTCCTGTAGAGGCTGATCAACTAGGATGCCTAGGAGAGTATCATTCTGCTTTTAAATGAGATTCTACCACGCGGAAGACTGGAGTAATTTTCGGCATTAGATGCATATGACACCGTTAATAGACTTACTTCTCCTTGCACATATTGCACTAAAATTAGATTACAGCTGCACCAGCCACAAAGTGGTTAGTAAAAGCGACTTGCTTCGAGCTCCATTTAGGTTACTAATAAAATTACCATCATCGTTGTGGCTGGGAGCAACCTGACGGGACGGTTGGAGATTGAATTCCACCAGCTTCATATCTTGTAACTGTCCCAGTCTCATGCCTTGAGCAGTGCCCTAGGCTAAGACCAATGATTGGTGCGCTGATAACACTAGTCTGCATTTTCAAACTTTTTGTCAGATGATATCTTAAAAGTAGGTGTTCTTGAATCAAGTTTTTATGCTGATTTCAGAAATAAATTCCATTTTTTTTATCACGTTAGGTTTTTACACAAAATAAGTAATGCTTTGACAATTTTGCTAATGAGCGTAGAAAAGTACTCAAATACCATTTCACACAAGGTAAGTTTTTATTCAAGAAACATTTTAAGAATACTCTCAAAACCTCCCATAATTGATTTCGTGACTACATTTTAACAAACCAAGAAGCCAAAGTGTTTCATTTAATTTTTTTCAAACTTTCTCTCCTTTGGCTTCCTTGCAGATCCTTGAAGATGACTGTCCCTCCTCAACATCCAACAGTAGTCGGCCATCATAGTTTCATTCCTTCTCCACTGGTACCTCCTCTCCATTTCCTTAATATCTTGGTGAAAACGTTCACCCTGCTCTTCACTATAACGTCCCAGATTTTCTGAAAAGTAGTCGATATATGAATGCAGAAAATACACCTTTACACTCATGTTAAAACTCATCTTCTTGAAATTTTCCAACATTCTTTCGACAATGGCCTTGTAATTAGGATCTTTGTTATTGCCTAAGAAGTTTTCAGTAACTGATTAGAAGGCGGTCCATGCTTCTATTTCTCTCTTATTGATTGTCTTCTCAAAATCTTCATTCTTCATCAATTTCTTTATTTGAGGACCAACAAAAATTCCAGTCTTTAATTTGACTTGTGTAATGAAGGGAAATTTCTTGGAAAGGTACTTGAAGCAGGGTCCATCCAGTGGTAGAGCCTTAGAAATTGCTTCATCAACCCCAATTTTATGTGTAATGGCGGAAGCAATATCTTTATATTTCTACATCTCTATATTTTTGAAGTGAAATTGTCAAAAAAAACTGTATGTGATAGAAAAAACCAAAAGCAGTTCTGAAATCAGCATATAAAGTGAGTCAGAATCTCTTATTAGTTTTCATCATCCGATATCATGAAGACTAGTTTAAGCAGATGTAGAGTAAGTTTCACGGTGTTTTCATAGAACTCAGCTAAAGTTCTTTCTGTATCAAGTTACCCAACATTGTGAATACTGGGATTTCACAGCCTGGGGAGAGTTACGGTGGCACATTGGAAAGGAAAAGCACTGTAGCTTATCTTGGATTCCATATAATATGCTAAAATCGTGTTTGTTTTATAGTAATGTAGGTACCAGATTTTAATGACCTAAACACAGCGAAATATGCAAGCATTTATGACCTAAAATTATACAAATTTTACCCTAAAGAATACAATATGGCTTTATATAAGTTTATTTAAAAACATTCTTGTTCAGTATTTTATACACCATGTAGTGCAAAATTCACTTCTGAACAAATTGTGAGTATAGTACTTTTTGCTGTGTTTGAAACTACTATCACTTATTTTTAAATGTCTGCATGTGTCTGAAAAAAAATACGAAGCACAGTGTGAGGCAGTATTTTTAACACTTGAGTTATTTAAATTAAATTATATAATATGTAAATTCAATAACAGCCCACCTTGAAGCAATATGTAGTTAATAATTTGTAAAAATGTATGTAACAGTCATTGCCAATGCTTATATTACTGTAAACATGTTCAATAATTGTATGTGAATGCATTAGGTAATTTAATAATGTAAGAGCTGTGAGAATAATAAGTTTAAAGTTGCTAACAATGAGGTAACCTTGAGGCAATAATGAGTTTGAGAGATTAAATGCTACTAGTCATTATTAGAGCAACGATAATGTAAATTCTGTGAGTTTAAAATTAGCCAATTAACTGCCAGAAAAAGCTTTAATTAAATGCAGGTATTCTATTGGACTAGGATTAGCCAATCAGAGAATTGAAATACAAACGTTTACGGGTTTGGACGGTTGAAATATGTTCAGTTGCCTACAGACCTTGGTAGTAACCGGGTGGAAGATGTGTTCTCTAGAGAAATGTTACGTATTCGTGTGAAACGAAAATTAAATATATGCATTAACCAAGTACAAGTATTAAATAAAAGAATCTCACAGCTTTTAATATCAGTGTAGTTCTATTTAATTTGCGTCAAGGATTAATAAAAAATAAGTGAATTTAAGCTTAAAATCTGTGTAAGCCTACATTCTTGTCGCACAACGCCCTGTCTAAGAGTTACATGACACTAAAATAATACTGAAGCAGCCGAGACAAAAACAAACATAATTATATCTATACAACCAGTTTAATAACAAAGTTAAATATTTTTTCAAACTTGGGAGTGCAACGAAAAAAAAAATCTGATGTGTTACACTCACGTGACTTTCTCTACTCTTGTACAAACTATTTTTACAAACGCTTATTCTCCATCTACTTCATGTTAATCGAGATAAACATTTGCAGAGTCTATCTTATTGCTAAGTTTCTTGTAGATGTAAGGGGAATATATATTTACAAGGGCAATATAGAAATACAGTATCCTTTAAGCATATACATATCTCTTAATAGCTGGTTGCTAGGTGCAGCACCATTCCCTTTGCCACAGATTAATACTCTTTGCATATCCAAGACAAAAAATGAATAACGAATTCCCATTTGAGAAAATAAGTATTGAAAAATTTAAGGGAGTAACAAGCAATAACCCCGAAAGTGGTTCACTCAACAAAAAAATGTATATGACATAAATTGTGTATTTTAACGCGAACTACATTTTTGTGTAGTAACATTTTGTCCATCTCTTATGATTTACCAGTTATGCAAAAGTCGTTCACAATGAAGAATACTTTTGGAGACATTCCCAGAAAATACAAGGTATACATTTTATTTGACATTAAAATCTCTTAAACATATGATACTTTAATCAATATCGTTAGGGCTATTTTTGAGAAAATTACAGTTTTCGAAAAATCTTCCGTGTAAAGGGTAATCTGGGGTGGGGGGATTTTCTTGAAAACCTTCGTGTCGCATCTCTGGAAGATACTGAACCTAAATACCAAGTTTGGTGTTTAACCGAGTGTTCGTTTCTGAGTTATGCTGTTCACAGACAGACACACACACAGACACACACACAGACACACACACACAGACATGTTTCCAAAAATGCTTTTCTTGGATTCAGGGTGTCTCAAAACATGTATTTCCGGTGAAATCTCGGTATCGAATTTTTGGGTGGAATACAATACTTCCCATACTTACTCTACGTAGTAGAGAAAGTAATACATTTTCAAATCGGTGTTACATACGTAGCAGCTCATTACCTAACAAACACTCTTCTTCAAATTAACGCCCAAAGCGTGGTGCTTACTTCAACAACAGAACACTTTTTTAAAATTGGTTTCCCAAGTGTGGAAATAAATAAATAAACAAGTTGATGAACAATACCTTCAAGTGAAAACAATATAATCTAACCAAACAATAATATCATGGTTTTACTGCAGCACACCACTTGCTTAAAATATTCCAAATTAGTTAATACGTCCTGTCAATCTACAGTTTCCGCAGAGTTGCACTGGATCACAAAGTGCATTTTCAGGTTTTCATTTTAAAAGATTTATGGTTGTCGCCGAGGATAGTTTTGTACCTGGAAAAGCTCCTCTCCACATCACAGGGAGTATTTGAAGGCGGCGAGGTCACTGCAGGCCAGCTTAATTCATTGTCTTCAAATGTTGTGGCATTCCCAGAAAGACTGTCACTAATTTTGCGCATTGTAGAATATCTAGTATTCCGCTGGAGGACTCTTTGCAATTTGTTGTTCAACAACTCGCAACAATGTCTTACGTCAGCAAACCAACTAGTGTGTTACGCTGTTTGTTTACTACAAAACTTTTGTAGCATGGCACTTCCTTCACGTAGAGAATTTCAAACTATATGCACGAGATTAATTTAGATTTTCCTGCTATGATAAAACTCAAATGTTTCAGCAATACCTCTTGGAAACCCGAAACCCCGCGTATTATCACCACTCTAGCCAAATACAACAAAATAGATACATGTATCACCCATTACCAGCGAATGTTTCACGAAATTTGTGGCATGCACCGAAACTTCATACCTATATATACTGATGGATCTAAAATGAAGGGGAGTAGTGGTTGTGCTGTGGTACATCCTGAACATACAATTTCTTAGAGCCTTCCGAATTACCTCTCTATATTCTCCTGTGAACCTTTTGCCATAAGATTTGCCCTGGAATACATAATGAAAGCTGAACACCGCTGTTATCTCATCTTCACTGACTCGACGAGCGCTATTCTAGCTCTACAACAGAAGTCATCCCGAAACTATTAAGTGCAGAACATTTTACAGCTGTATAATGAGATAAAAGCCTGCAATAAACGTGTGACGCTGGCATGGATACCATCTCACATGGGCATATCTGGAAATGAAAAAGCTGATGAAGCAACGTGCCACTCTCCAAGTCTGGCCGACCTCAAGGTTCCACATCACGATTTCCAAAATTTCCTCAAGTATGAAATATGTAAGAAATGGAAGCTACACTGGAGTTCCACATTCAATAGCAAACTAATCGCCTTAAGCTCCAATCCTAGTTCCAGTTACCCAATAAAACATCTAATTCTGGTGACCAGGTACTTCTCACCAGGCTACGTATCGGACATACTGCAATTATCCATTCATATCTCCTTGGAAAAGATCATCAGCCTGCATGCAAGCACTCTCACTCCATTCTCACAGTTCAGCATATAGTTGCAGAGTGCCCTATCTACGATGTTCATCGGCTTCAGTGTGGTATTCCTGCTAACCTCTCGGTGGCCTTGGGTGATACAACTATCTGTCACAACATATTAGTTTTTAAAAGAAATAAAATTGTATAAAGTTATATAATAAATGTTGTAATTTGTTTTAAAATATTGTAATTATTAAAGTTTATTGTAGTCGCGATGACTTTGTTGTTAAAGCGACAATAATAAATTAATAAAAAAATCTGATGTGTTACACTCACATGACTTTCTCTACTCTTGTACAAACTATTTATACAAACGCTTATTCTCCATCTACTTCATGTTAATCGAGATAAACATTTGCAGAGTCTATCTTATTGCTAATTTTCTTGTACATGTGAGGGGAATATATATTTACAAGGGCAATTTGGAAATACAGTAGCCTTTAAGCACATACATATCTCTTAATAGCTGGTTGCTAGGTGCAGCACCACTCCCTTAATACTCTTTGCATATTAAAGACAAAAAAAAATGAATAACGACTTCCCATTTGAGAAAGTAAGTATTGAAAAATTTAAGGGAATAACAATATCTCGAAAATGTTTCGCTCAACAAAAAAATGTATATGACATAAATTGTGTATTTTAACGCGATCTACATTTTTTGTGTAGTAAAATTTTGCCTATCTCTTATGGTTTACCAGTTATGCAAAAGTCGTTCACAATGAAGAATACTTTTGGAGACATTCCCAGAAAACACAAGGTATACATTTTATTTGTCATGAAAATATCTTAAACATATGATAATTTAATCAAAATAGTTGGGGCTATTTTTGAGAAAATCACAATTTTCGAAAAATCTTCCATGTAAAGGGTAATCTGGGGTGGGGGGGTTTTCTTGAAAACCTTCGTGTCGCATCTCTGGAAGATACTGAACCTAAATACCAAGTTTGGTGTTTATGCGACTGTTCGTTTCTGAGTTATGCTGTTCACAGACAGACACACAGGGACATGTTTCCAAAAATGCTTTTTTTGGATTCAGGGGGTCTTAAAACATGTATTTCCGGTGAAATCTCGCTATCGAACTTTTGGGTGGAATACAATACTTCCGCTACTTACTATACGTAGTAGAGAAAGTAAAAATTGTTGTGTTTATTTGTGACAATATTACCTGAAACATGGTCATGTGAGCAACATGTTCATGTTTTTATTCTTGTGTCAAACATACGACAGAGGTATGAATGTTAGTGAAAGTGTGCTTAAATATGATCCAGTATTTAAAAATGTATAAATACGCCTTTATATATACAATAAAATACATTTTTCTACATTAAAATACCTGGATTCGTGCATAAATTGTAAAATTTCAATCTAAAGTTTAGGAAGAAATTATGGGTTGTCATTAAAATCCGGGCATACTGCTACATTTTGAGTTTTTTATGCGACCAGTGAACCACCTCATGTACTAATACATTAAAGAATGTGCAGAAAACTTTAGAATAGAAAGATATACGAAAATAAGAATTTTGAAGATAGGAACCAGGGGCCTGTACAATTTTCCTGCACATTTTTCCTCTCCATCATGTATACCTATATTACACATACGTCTACAAGGAAGGTCATAGCAAGAGTTCAAATTGTAGATATGCGTCCGTCGTTTTAACACAGTCGCCCATAGATCCGGGACCAAGAAACACTATGCAAATATCTGACCATCCAGTATGATTCGCATCAAGATCTTGAGGAGGAAGTCAAAGATAAGAAATCTGTATAACTTAATAATAAAAAACATATGGCCTTGAAGATATTGAAGTTATTAGTCTATTCAGTGATGCAAAGAGAACTCTCACCAAGGCAGTCATCAATCCATATACAGCGTTATTCAAAAAGAAGGAACAGATTTAAAATATCCATTCCTAATGAACGACAATAGATAGCAACACGCACGACACACCATTGAATAGCGTCAAGTTCAAAGTTCTAAGCCCTCGCCTATTAGTTCCACTCAGTGTCTACAGCGGTGCTGGGTTTGTTTACGAGAAAATGGCAACGCCACTGGTAAAGTCGTTTTGTGTGCTACAGTATGGAGAGAGTGAAGCCATTGTTTCATTGTAAGTTCAACAAAGAGCCACCACGTCATGAAAAATTTACAATTGATATAATAAATTCGTACAAGGCGGATGCGTATGCAAACGGAAAAGCACTGGTCGTCGTCACATAACAAATGGTGCTAATTTTGAACACACAAAATAAAAATCTGAACTTTCCTCTATTCAGTGATGTGTTGTATGTGTCGCCATCTATTATCGTTCATTAGATATAAATATTTAAAGTCTGTTCTTTCTTTTTGAGTAACCCTATATTACGAAATCGTTTCTATTAAAAACACACACTTAAAAACATTAAATGTTCTACTGTTATTGTAAAAAACAACTGGGCATATAGAAAAAATTCCACTTTATTCCTCTCCATGTTTAAAACATCATTATTATGATTTATATTATTTTTATTTAACTGTGTGTAAATGCTTCCTCGTAAGACGACCTCAAGTTTAAGACTTAAATAAGACTTCGCTGTTAATAACTACTATCGTTGTAGAAATGTAATATGTCGACCTCTTCATTAATTCACAGCACTGGATCCCAGTTGTTGGTCACTCGAGTGACCAACACTCGAGGGGTGTGAATTAATAATGAACAGGTCGACGTAGCACATTTCTGCAATGAACTTGGCATCACTTTAATACTGCTGCTTCTCATTACAAACTACATCATGCCTGGATGTTGGGTTTTGCCTGATAACAGAATATGGTTTTAAAATTCGTGCAATTCATTTGCTTTCTTTAATTTTGCACATGTTTCATTGAGTGTCCAATTGTAGTACGAAAAACAGAAGTTTTGGTGGACTAACATTCGCGTTATAGTTACCCGAGCATTACACAACCTGCAACCTACTTAAAGTAACTGCCTTTTTCATTTCCCTTCATCTCGACCACTCTTTTCAAGAACAATCCTTGTTCCAGGAACTTTCTTAACCTGCTCAAAATACAGGCTCGTTTTTTCTAGTAAGTAGAAAAGGGCTTAGTGTTCAACTCCTCCAAAAAACCCAGAAAGCAATATTATTTCGTAAGTAGGATTTGTTACGTTCTGCATTTTTATATAATCATTAAAGAGGATTACTTTCGTGTGTTTTAAATTTCACAAACTTTTTAAAATAAATGCACTTCACATGTTTGAATTTACGAGTAAAAGGGTGCAGGATCTCCGGGCGGTTAGGCATAGGCTTAGTGGTCCATTAGAAGGAGAATAGGGGTAGAGTAGCTGGCACCGTGCTATAATTTCCTCGAGTTTCTTGTGTTTTTTCCTTCTTCTTCTTCACTTCATGGACTAGGCACCTGTTCCGTTTACTTTGTTTAGTCATTCTCTTTATAGGATGCTCACTGCCTCTTTTTCTCGTCTGTTGATATATTTATAAATAATTTTCGGGTTTTCCAGTTTTCCTGTTTGGTTGCATTATATCATTTCAAGTATACACCAAGTTTTTAACGTATATGACAGTGTATTATTTTATTTATTTTTTTACAGCCCGTATACTTCGGAGAAACTCATTTCTACTGCCTGCAGCTTTGTTTTCTCTCTTTCTCTAGTAGTTTTAACGATATTTACATAGCAATAATATGTTGAGTCGTTGAGCGGTACTGAACAGTTCTTGATTTCAGTAAAAACATACTTGTTTCTACATATGTATGAATAATGAGTTTGAGTCAACTTTCATAAATAGCATATACTTTGCAGTACTTTTATACAATGCATTTATGCGCTTCTTAAACACGCATAATATGTTTGAATGGTATCTGCTGACGATATTTCACACGCTTACAAACTCAACTTTGCCCTGAGAGGCAAGTAAATCAGACTGAGTTTCTAGCTTGCCTTCATCTTAAGGTCAAAAACTACTATGACAACTCGGTTTTCTACAATCCTATTGGTAGATGAGATAATCTCTCCGCAAGTTCACTTTGGGTTGTCATTATTTAACATTACTAAAATTACGATCAACTAAAGTTTGATTACTATAAATATTTGATATAATTACTATCTTTAATACGTATATAAGTAAGAAAAGTATTGTATTCCACCCAAAAATTAGATACCGAGATTTCACCGGAAATATATGTAATGAGGTGCCCTGAATCCAAATAAAGGATTTTTGGAAACATGTCCGTGTGTGAACACGTAACTCAAAAAAGGTCTGATAAATACGAAACTTGGTGTTTAAATTTAGTATCTGCCAAGAATGGGACACGAAGGTCCCCCAACCCAGATTGCGCTTTACATGGAACATTTTTCGAGAATTTTGATTTTCTCAAAAATGGATAATGATTTTGATTTAAATATATCTTTAAGATACCTACAGCACATTAAATTTATCTTGAATTTTCTGGGAATGCCCCTAAAAGTCCTCTTCATTCTGAATGACTTTGGCATAACTGGCATATGGACAAAATTTTACTACAAAAAATATCTAGATCTCGTTAAAACACACAACTTATTTTTTTTTTGAGTGAACCATTTCCGAGATATTACTTGTTATTTTTTTTAATTTTCCAATACTTATACTTTCTCTGAAATCGGAATTACTTGTCTTGGAGATGTAAACAGAATGGAATGCTCCACATAGCAACCAGCTCTTAAAAGATTTGACTATCGCTTAAAGCCTACCATATTCCCCTTGCACCTACAAGAAAATTAGTAATAAGATGCAAATGTTTATCTCGATTAACATGAAGTAGATGGAGAATAAGCGTTTCTACAAGGGTAGAGAACGTCATGCGAGTGCAACACATCAGATTTTCCAATTGGTAAGACTGATCTGTCTTCAGTAATAATGCGTGGATCTTTTTCTTTTAAAATGCATGTATATACAGTGACATGCATTTGACTTTCTACAGTATGGGCAAATATGTTATCAGTCTGCTTACTTACAAAAATTTAAACTGGAATAGCCCATATAAGGAAGGCAACAACACTGATGAAGTAAACGGACTGAGCCTTCCTCTTGGGTCTGGTCACTCTGGGCGTTCAAACAGGGAAGGACACATATACTCGTTCGGTATACCAAGAATGGTCTGAGAGACATCACTGGAAATCCAGTACATCCAACTCGCCCGTATGCATGAATGGTTTAAAATGGTGAACAAAACTCGCTCAATAGACAGCGCTACCACTTACCAAAGTGGTAGCCAAAGCAAAAAAAGTTCCCAGGAGGATGCGAATTATAACATTTGAAACGTGGAGAGTTTTGCGTGCGTTCGTTAGTCAATAAACTCTCTAGTAATGTTGCTATGGAGATGAAATATACACAAATCCCTTTTCAAAGAGAGCACAGAGCGCATACGCAGTTAAGCTACTTAAACATTCAGAAAAATTAATTGACCATACAGCCAGATTGCAGTATCAATGCTTTCAACTCTACCACAACGTTAGCTTCAGGCAGCGAATCATATTTATGAAGTTCTAGATCATTTTTCTCTCTTTTTACTTGTGCTTCTGTCAGACAACCAGTCTTTGGTTTCCAGGAAAAGAAAATAATCCTTCTTTTCTTCCTTTCAGAAAAATTAGAAATGGAAGAACCTTATATGTGGAAGCAAGAAAGACTTGGGGAGAAAGGGAAGAAGCCCTTTTGTCGTAATGGAGACGTTAGGAAAGGATTCCCTCTGAGGTACGGCAGTCTAATGCCCTCTATGTACAATTTCTATGACGAGCAAAAATTACAAAGCAAATAATGATTCTCTTCTACGTTAAGACCATCTGCAAGTACTACAGAAGTGACGTAGTTGTTTGTAGCAGCTTCTATATAAGTTTCTTGAAATTAATGTCCTAATCTGTTTAAATTGTTCCTAGATTATTCCTATTCTATACCGTTATGCATCATCCAGAAAACATGCAATTAAAACACATTGTGTACAAAGCCTTTCTGACATTCTTACTGCGTAATTTAATATTTAGTGTCTCAAAATTAGCCTTTATAATATCTCAAGCAATCGCGTTTACAAGAAGAAAACTATAAAATGCAGCTAGCCTCGATGTTCTTAGAGGTGAAGCACACTGGGAATTTTACGTCAGATATCTAGGCCTTCAACTTGATCACCACGTCCGTTGAAAACATAAGTAACAGAACACAAAAAACTGATCTAACATGACTTTCTCTACTTTTGTACAAACTAGTTTTACAACATCTACTTCATGTTAATCGAGATAAACATTTGCAGATATTTGCACATCTTATTGCTAATTTTCTTGTAGGTGCAAGAGGAATATGGGAGGCTTTAAGCGATAGTAAATCTTTGAAGCACTGGTTGCTATGTGGAGAACTTCATTGTCATTGCACGCCCAGGACATAAAACAACCAATAACAAACTCCCATTTGAAAAAACTATGAGTATTGGAAAATTCAAACAAATAACAAGGAATATCTTGAGAAATGGTACCCTTCACAAAAAAGTATGACATAAATTGTGTGTTTTATCGAGTTCTACATTTTTGTGGAGAAAACTTCTGTCTATCTCTTATGGTTTACCATTTATGAAAAATCCATTCAGAATGAAGAGTACTTTTAGGGACATTCCCAGAAAATTCAAGACATAAGTTCTATTTATCATCAAAATATCATATATATAAATACAAGTCATTAAAGGCATTTTTGAAAAAATCAATATTTTCGAAAAATGTTACATGTAACAGATAGTCTGTGTTGGAGGGAATTTTCGTGAAAATCTTTGTGTCGCCTCTTTGAAAGATAATGAACCTAAACGCGAAGTTTGGCAATTATCGGACTTTTCGTTTTTGTGTTATGCGGTTTACAGCATACGGACACACACGGACCTTTTTCTAAAAATGCTTTTTCTTTTATTTAGGGTGATTCAAAACATGTATTTCCGGTAAAATCTCGGTATCAAATTTTTGGGTGGGATGCAATACTTCCCCCAATTACTCTACGTAGTAGAGAAAGTAAAAATCGAGAAAAGAATGTGGGCATAGCATATTCGACCTAGAGTGACGCAAAGACTGACCCTGTAGCTCAGTCGGTAGAGCACATGCCTGCCGTGCAAGGGATCCTGGGTTCGATTCCCGGCTGGGATGGGAATGTTTCTCCCCATCCTCCCCAGTCTCTTGAAGTATGAATGAGAGTGTGTGAAAGGTGTACCAAAATTTTAAAATACGATTTAAATTAGTTTCTCCTAAAGTCTTGGCTCCTTCATACCCCCCCAAAAGAAAGATAAATAGAAAATATAAAGCCAATATAGGGGGCACCGAGGATAGTTCTCACGATTTTTACATTTTTAGTTTTCATAATTTTACTTACTCTACTCCGTACAGTAAGTAGGGAAGTATTGTATTCCACCCAAGAGAAAAGTATAAGTATTGAAAAATTTAAGGGAATAACTAGCCATATCTCGAAAATAGTTCACTCAACAAAAAAAAAATTATATGGCATAAATTGTGTATATTAACGCGATCTACAGTTTTTGCGCAGTAACATTTGGTGTATCTCTTATGGTTTACCAGTTATGCAGAAGTCGTTTACAATGAATACTTTTTGAGATATTCCCAGAAAATTCAAGATATACATTTTATTTGTCACGAACATATCTTAAAAATATGATACTTTAATCAAAATTGTTTGAGCCATTTTTGAGAAAATTAAAATTTTCTAAAAATGTTCCATGTAAAGGATAATCTGGGGTGGGGGGATTTTCCTGAAAACCTCCGTGTCACCTCTCTGGAAGATACTGAACCTAAATACCAAGTTTATCCGATTGTTCGTTTCTGAGTTTTGCTGTTCACAGACACACACACACGGATATGTTTCCAAAAATGCTGTTTTTGGATTTAGGGGCCTTAAAACATATATTTCCGGTGAAATCTCGGTATCGAATTTTTGGGTGGAACACAATACTTCCCCTACTTAATATACGTAGTAGAGAAAGTAAAAATATGTTTCAGTAGGAAATTAGTCACAAAAATGTTGGGGGCAAAACCAGGTTTGTTTGGACGCTATAAACATGAGTAGTTGTTTAAAATAACAGCTTTAAGTGCAGAAATTGCAGTAGTTCTCTTGGCATGGTATTTTAATTATTGTATTTCGTTGTGGAATTACACTTCAACAGGCTTTTCCAACCGGATTTAGTTTAAATCTCCATAAACCATTACTTGTGTTTCAGAAATAATTTTATTCCTATTTCCAATGTTGAAAGTAAACCTAGTGCCGAGCTCAAGTGCTATGAATGTGTTATTGACACAAAGCAATTTTTATAAAGCATCAGAGTTTTGAGGGAAACTTGAAGGCAAAAGAAAACCAATCATTCCTTTGATGAAATGCTGGCGTATACCTTCAGTAGTGCTCGGAAAAGAACTCCTTCAAAGTCAGGGCACAAAATACATTTCCTCTCTTAACGTTACCGGACGTCAATTCTCGGATAGTTCTTACCATCATCTCAGCCGTCTTTGTTACCACCATACAACCCAGCGGTCCTGCCATTACTACACTTTCGTTTGCTTTGTGCTGAAATTTAATTGCAATTCCTTGTTAAGGCGAAAATCAATTTTGCGAAACTCAATTTAACAAGTTCACCACGCGAATATGTAGAGCAGGACATACTCCAACTTTGTGTAAAGAAATTTTAAGCTGTTACTTCCATTCTTCCATTAATTCTGGACGGCATGCAACCAGAGATCCCTGCTGTGCGTGTGTACACTTTTCACATTTCTGTCAGGGACGAATGTACCTATAGAAGGTTGAGGAAGTAATGCACTCTACACAAAAATTCGATACCATGATTTCACCAGAAATATTTACACTTTCCGTTGCTCCTCGCATCCAAAAACATCTTTAGAAAAATTCCGCGTAGGCATGTGTGTCTGTGAACAGCATAACTCTAGAACTTAAGTCCTTTAAATACTACACTTTATATTTAAGTTCAGGATAAAGATTTTAAAGAAAATCCCCCACACCAAACTACCGTTTACATGGAAAAATGTTGGTTATTTTTATTTTCTCAAAATAAGACTAACGATCTTCACTAAAATACCATATGTTTAATATATTTTCATAACAAATACAACATACTGTGACGTAGCCGTTGTGGCCCAAGGTTATCGGGAGGTAGCCGCCAGGTTGTCGGAGATAAACAATGATAAGTTGCGCTCGCGCCGGCGTAAACACCAGAAGCGCTATCGGCAGGTATCCGGAATCTTTCGGAAGTTTCTCTCCCCCCGCATCCAGAACGTGCATCCAGATAATTCAAGAATGTTCTGTGGAAGATTCCAATGGCTATATAAGCGAGTGATCTCACAAGAGGAGTCAGTCAGTCAGACAATGAGCGAGCGAGATAGCGAGTGCGTTTCCGGTGCGACGAAAAGCGCCATTTTTCCGAGCGAGTTTATGACGACGCGGTAACGTGCAGCGACTACTACTACGAAGCGAGAGATTATGGAAGTCTTGTGTTCGACTCCTCAGCGAGTGAACCTTCCGGAAGAAGAGGTCATAAATACGAAGGTTTAGAAACTAATAATAAATAAATGAATAAAGTGTAACTTACATATATAGTACCTCTGAATTCACTCCAGGCAAGCAATCCTGCAGAATTATTAGTGAAGAGCCACTCCTCATACATTGGATAAGTTTAGAAGTAAAGTCCATTGATCTGAAAGATTGGTTGCGGTGGACAGTATGGTAAGTGAACAGCTGCTTCAACAGCTGCTAATTTATATCTTTGTCACCAAAACATTCACTTTTAAAAAAATGAGTCAATACTGTGCTAGAAGAAGCACTTGCACGCACCATTATTTTACGTTTGTCACTGTTTGTATGTATGTTGTGGTATATCCGATCGCGGCCCTGGCTTATACCGATACACACTTATTGCATCGAACATCAGTGTCAGAAATTGTTTTTTTAATGTATGGATATTTTTTCGGCGATGACATATTACTAATTTAAACCTTTTAGCAGTCGCAGTTTACAAAAGATTACTGTATTTTGTTAGTTCACAAATGCAGAACACAGTACTGATAAACCACGAGAAGAAGGCAAGCGAGAGGAATGTGTAACATCAACACTTTCCTGCGTCCGTATCATATTTACGCTCGCCGTGTGGATACGATAAGCATGTTAGGAGGTTATAAACTACTACACAGTGTTGTCAAGTACTCACCCATGGCAAGAGCCAATGCGTTAACTCCTATTACGGCGGTTGCTGTTCTACTAGTATCAGATCTGGCAGCATGGGTGTTCACTTGCACACATAAACACATTTCGTAGTAAACGTAGTAAACAATCGACAGTACTGTCTGTGACTCAGGAGTTTAGCTTTGTCCTTGAGGTTGACGTAAGCAAACCTGAAAGAGGGTTGTGTTATTCTTTCCTATCGCTTTATTGTTTACACCCTGTTCCAAAGGTACTTATCCTTTCTTTCCGCGACAACAAATATTAGGCGAAATAACATCAATATTACATTATTACCGCATCAAACAAAACAATTATGATCATAATTTCAATAAGTGAACTTGTAAAGCGTGTATACATGTAAAACAGTATATTTACGACACTATACATGTGGAATATTATTTTACTAACCTCATTAATCCAAAGGGTATGCAAGATTGATGCAGATGATTCGGAGTCCGAGTCATCGGATGATATCCCTTCTTGCTCATCAGAAGAACTGTCGTTTGCATTTGAAATAATAATCTGATCGATCACATCAGAAACCACACGATCCATGGACAGTAACCATCTTCTAATTTTCTAACATGCCGGTGATATCCTACCCAGTGTTCTGCAGGTACCGCAGAGATTCCTTCGTTGGTTAAACTCAATGTACGAAATAACGAAAATTCCCCAGTAACGTTGCGCTCCCTTATGAAGTGCTTTACTGTCGCCCATGCAACCTCAATGGGATTAAGATCGCAATTGTAAGGCGGCAGATACAGAGTGGAGTGTCCATGTGCATTAAGAATGCGGTCAATCTTAAATACCTTTTCTCCTGGTCAATGAGTGTTTCCTGCACTACCATCAGTAAGCACCCCTGTGATCCCATCAGCTTGCCAACATTTCTTGAATGTTAAATTATTGTCCATCCACATTTCATCCAAATAAACGATATCCCTGCCTTGACTTCGGTATTCCCCTAGCTCAGCCGAGTATTTGCATCTCCATTCAACAATTCTTGGCTTTTCGGTTAAGATTGTTCGCTTTCCTCGGCACTTGCGCTATCTAAATCCCAATTTCAGAATAACTCTCCTTAACTCTCCCCACAAGGAAATTGTATCTTACTTCTAACTACAGGAGTAACTTTCTGCATGTCGGAACTATCTTTTTATTGACGTAGAAGTCCATTATTGTCCGCTTAATGAGCACATGTCGAAATCGCCTATATTTATATTTCGTTCTGGATTTGGAGGTCTTGTCTTGCCTGCAGTGCGTAAAGGGCTTCCTTCTGTTCTCTTCGCAATTTCTTGTCTTATATTCTTAATTGTTCCCACAGACACACCGCACTAATTGCCTGTTCTCTCATCCCTCGCGAAATCCGTAGAATTAGTTGTTTCTGCTCTGCTTCCTTTTTGCATTGCTCGTTTACATGGTTTATTATTTCGCGAGCCTCGCTATGAATGGTTTTTCCCTTTTTCCGAAAGTTAGCCATTTCACTAATGGATTATATTAATTTGACACTCGCGATACAACGCGTTTTAACACTGTAGCATCCTCTGACACTGCCTGCAGTAAGACTGCACTTGTTGAGAATATTTTTGAACTGTTGGTGTTGCACTATCTACACCTTACGCAAGAAGCTCCCAGGCCACTGCACGCTTGCAGTTCAAGGACAAAGTCAATCTCCTGAGTCACTGACAGTACGTGAGCAGATAAACAGTTACAGAAACCCGCTCGCCCCTCAGGCCCCGCTCACCCCTCAGGTCCCGCTCGCCTTCTTCTCGTTGTCCAACAGTACTGTCTTATACCAAAGTCACAACTGTAATAAATTTCTTTTGACTCAAGCATATGCCTTTACAGTTTCCGTTATCGCTGGCGGCATTCACATCAAACACGAGTGATTAGGATTTGTTTGTTGGTAGCACAGACCGGCACAACTCAATTGTCGTCAGCAACTGTAATTTTCCAAGCAAAGTCTCGACACGGTTTCAGGTGTATTATATATTGTAGACCCATGATATAAACAGCGCTTTGCGCTGTCAGTTGTTGGTATCTTTAAAGTTTTCATCAAACTGACGCAAAACAGGACATTTTGAATTTTTGAGAAGTATAGTTAACGGCGTTTTATGCTGATAAGTCATTGGCACAAAAAAGGGCCATTTTGGCTTCCCGTCAACCTTAAAAAAGACGGGACAGAGACTCAAAAACCAGGGACTGTCCCGACTAACACGCGGCGTCTGGTCATTTTAAAATGTATCTTCGGTTGGCACACGTTTGAAGTTAATACATACGTATTAAGAAGTTTAATTAACGTATTACCTTCTCAGATCTCCTAACCCTCGACTGGCAGGTAGAGGAAGGATTGCATTTCCGCCCAAAAATTCGATAACAGATTTCACCGAAATATAGGTTTTAAAATCCTCTGAATAAAAAAAAATCGAATGTAACTGTGTGTATGTGTGTGGCAACATAACTCTAAAACGAAAATTTGGGTAAATATCAAGCTTGTTTAAGTTCAACATCTTCCAAAGAGGCTACATGAATAGTTTGATGAAAATTCCCTCATCTCAAACAACTCATTACATAGAATATTTTCATTATTTCTTTATATTCTTAAAAGCATATCTTAAGGATTTTTATTAAACTGCCATATGTTTAAGATATGTACATGACTAAAATAACGTAGATCTTGGATTTTTTTGGAATAGCCTGTGTAGTTTTTATTCCGAATGAATTTTGTATAGTTTTGTGTAACTGTTGAACCATGAGAGGTATATTAATTTTTACTTTCCCTACTACGTATAGTAAGTAGGGGAAGTATTGTATTCCAACCAAAAATTCGATAGCGAGATTTCACCGGAAATACATGTTTTCAGACCTCCTGAATCAAAAAAAAGCATTTTTGGAAACATGTCCGTGTGTGTGTCTGTGTGTCTGTGTCTGTGAACAGCATAACTCAGAAACGAACAGTCGGATAAACACCAAACTCGGTATTTAGGTTCAGTATCTTCCAGAGATGCGACACGAAGGTTTTCAAGAAAATCGCCCCACCCCAGACTACCCTTTACATTTAATTTTCTCAAAAATGGCTCTGACGATTTTGATTAAAATAGCATATGTTTAAGATATTGTCATGAGAAATGAAATGTATATCTCGAATTTTCTGGGAATGTCTCCAAAAGTATTCTTCATTGTGAACGACTTTTGCATAACTGGTAAACCATAAGAGATAGACAAAATTTTACTTTACAAAAATGTAGATCGTGTTAAAATACATAATTTATGTCATATATATTTCTTTTGTTGAGTGAACCGTTTTCGAGATATTGCTTGCTATTCCCTTAAACTGTCCAATACTTATACTTTTTCTCAAATTTGTTATTCATTTTTTTATGTCCTGGACATGCAAAGAGAATGGAATGCTCCACATAGCAACCAGCGTTAAAATATTTGATTATCGCTTAAAACCTACCATATTCCCCTTGCATCTACATGAAAATTACCAATAAGATTGACATCTCGATATCTCGATTAACATGAAGCATATGGAGAATAAGCCTTTGTAAAAATAGTTTGTACAAGAGTAGAGAAAGTCATATAAGTGTCACATATCAGATTTTTTATACAAATACAGACCTCTTTGAAACGCACAATTTATTTCAAATAGTATTTTGTTTCCGATATATTCGTTATTACTGCTTTGAATGTTTTGAATACGTTTGTCACCATTCAGGTGTTTCTCGAGATGTCATGGAGAGAGTATGGAATTTCAACGCCAACATATAAAGATTTAACTAGATCAACAGTTTGCAAACAAGCAAACTATCTACACAAATAAAACATCAACCAATCTTAGAGCCATCAGCTTTAAAGGATTTCCCGATTATCTGCTTTCTCCTGGAAGCAACATCTGGTAATGTTCACTTTGTTTGATCGCCCACTCTGTAATCTAATCTTCAAACTACCGGGTGACGTGAAATCGCTAGTAAAATTATTATGAAGCGTGTGTGAAACATGTTTAAGGAAGCATGGTTAAGACGATTAGCATCTGTGCACAACGTGGGTTATCGAGTTTAACGTTAAGAATGTAATGTCCACGCAGAACTTCGAAACTGTTCGTTTGAAGAGGTTCATGCTACGGGTTCAGAGAATTAAAATGCTCACGAGACATCCAGTACTTACATAAAAGACAGGACAAAAAATAACTTTGTTTTACTTTCCCAATTAAAGGATTGCCAGTTGAGACAATATTTTATATCACAACACTGTGAATGCCAGAGTGATTGTAGTGTAAATTAATATTATTGTATGTACAGGATTTTAGATGTTTGTTAGCCATAAGTATTGCTAGGAAATATGTTTACACGGCCTCACTGAAACTGACAATAGAAGTGGGTAACAATAAACCGAGGGGGTGAGTTGTTTATCACTAAGAAGAGACAAACAAATGACGTCAGGGTAGCGTGCCTTTCTTTAGAAATGGAAGGAATATCTTCCCTAGAGCATATATGTTAGTAGTAGTGATTGGATGACAAAACAGACGCTAATGTTGGTGCGATTTGGTAACCAATAGCAGCTTTATTATAATGTTTAGGCATTTTGAAGTGAAGGAGTATATATTCTCGAACCATAAGCATGTTTCATGCAGTTCTAAGGAATCTCTTGTGAGGTGCACGTCATACAGTTTGGAAGAATCTCCCGTGAAGTATACGTCGAAAAGTTATTTATAAAATGTGAAGTACGCGGAAACTAATACGACAGTAATTACATTTGGAAATATAACAGTGTATAAAGATTATATATGTGAATTATTAATTAAGTGTGACGGCAATAAATGTGTAAAAACGATTTCTTTTATCAGTGTTATCTTTTAGTAACAACTCATTTCCGTTTACAAGCCCTGCTCAGAGATACTTGCTTAACTGAGTAATAATAGCTAGCCGGAGGACAAAGAACCCAAATTTTAAAATAATAAAACAATAACAGGCGCACAGCAAACAAGATAACACGAGCCGATTACCGATTACCGCGACACAGTAAGGACTTATTATATTAAATACAAATGTGGTGGAACAATAATAAATAATAATAATAATAATAATAATAATACAGTAAGATAAATTACTAAATGATTAAAAAGGATTTGCAAAGTCCCTTGTGCTTGAACACATCTCAATTAGGTTATAAAAGAGCATGCTTACAAAGAAGGCCTCGAGTTGTATTTGAGAATGCCATGGTGCAGAAAATAATTGCTACACCACAAATAGATATTTTAATAATAGGGCTGTTTCCCTTTCCTCTACAAACACACATTGTTGCTTTCCTTTCTAGGTCAAATATGCTATGTCTTTTCTTTTTAGTATGTATTTGTCACACTTCAAAGAAAGACTTTTCACTTTTAGAGACAGCTTCTTGCCAAAACTACTTACACTTATTTAACATTTACACTACATTTGCACTTTTATAACTAATTTCATATATGCCGCCTATAGATGATGCATAATTCAAAATAAGTTGAATGAAACCTGCGAATTTAAAAGGATTTAAAAATCAAGTGAGAATTGTAATTCAAAAGAAAGGACAATGTTTGACATTTTTATCATGCTACTATTATGTTAAAACATTTAAATTAAGAATTGTTAGAAAATACTGTGTAAAAGATTTTAAATATTTGCAAAGAAGCTTTATAGGCGTTATGAATTAATTTGTTTCATATAAAAAAGAAGGAAGGAAAAGAAAAGTGACTAACGCTATTAAGGTAAATACATTAATCTGAAAGAATGAAAACAATATATTTGCAAAATAACTGAATAGGAATACAAATATACAATTAAAAGGGAAAACTAAACCAGAGATATGTGATATAAGGTATTAATATTGTTAATTCTTTGTTTTCAAATGTAAATTATGTGTATACATGATAGAATATATTTCGTTATGCTTAGCAACAGCATAAAAAATAAACAAAATTATTGTTTTTTTATACTCAAGAAAATTTTCGAGACGCTGACATCTTGAGCAAGGCTCAAGTAAATTATTTTCAGTTGTAAAGTACGAGGGCTAATCAATAAAAACAGATTCTTTTTCTGTAGTTTCCTTGATAGTTTTATGTCTCTACCACGAATACTTGAAAAGAGCAAGGTTTCATGTATAATGTCCATAAGCGACAGCACTCTCGTAACGGTAGGTTGGTAGTAATGCTGTATATTGTTGACCCTACTTGAATTTCGCATACCACAAAATGGAGGTGACACGAGAGGAGCAATACAGCGCAATAAAATTTTATTTTCGTTTAAATCATACAGCCTTGAAACTTTCGAAAAGCTGAAGCAAGCATACGGTGAAGATACAACGGTGTTTAGGTGGTTCAAGGACTTCAAAGAAGGGCGAGTCCTCTGTGCTAAGCAAGGTGGGCCTGGTGTTTCGGAATGGAATGATTTACCAGCATGCAGTTCCCCCCTCACACTACTGTTACAGCAGCTACTACACGTCAGTATTGGCTACTCTGAGGAAGCACATTACAAGGAAACGTCCAGAACATCATCGGAATGGGTGGCGACTTCATCACTACAACGTGCGGCCTCACGTCCCAAGTCAAGTCCAGGAATTTTTGGCTAAATTCAACATTACCTGTGTGCCGCATCCGCCTTAAAGCCCCGGTCTTACCCCCTGTGATTACTTTTTATTCCCATTACTAAAGGCAAAGCTCCGGGGTATTTGATTTGAGAGCACTGATGCAGTGATAAAGAAAAGTGAGGCGATTCTCAAAGATCTGACAAAGAATGGCCTGCACCATGTGATCGAGGACTGGCAGAGATGCTAAAAAAGTGCATTCAATTTGGAGGGGACTACTTTGAAAAAGATCATGTCAACATTGAAACGGAGTAATAAATATCTGTGAAAAAAATCAGTCTCAGTCTTTATTGAATAGCCCTCGTATATTATATTGTAAAGATGGGACTTCGATAACCGTCGATACTTCGATACTCGGTGCTATTGTATGTCTAATACTTTGATACAAACCTTCAGCACTTTTTCGATACTTTTAAATTTTTAGGTTTTGCATTATTGAAAGTTGCGTTTAACTTGATGCTAGATAAGGAATGAAAATAGTCGAGATTTTAGTTATTGTCTCGCACGTCCCCGAAGTGTTGCCGGACTATAGTTCTTGATAGACCTTTACTGCGTGAATCAAGGCAGCATTCCATAGACCGTTGTGTATAAATGAAAACATGCAAAACAATGGTGGTAGAAGTAGAGGTGCTCATGTGACATGCAGCGTTAACTGAGTTGTGAATGAAGGTGATTTAACTGACGCACTAAATCACGTTTCTGCAATAGCCTGGCTCTCAGTCATTACATTTACCTACTCCGGTGACCAAAATCTGTAAATCCAGCAGAAACAAACGTGAGATAATACAGTGCATGGAAATATTTGTTCTTCCCTTCCATCTATTAGTTTGTGTTTACGCAAGTCAAAATCTGGTCACGAGCGTAGCTTGCAGGTGTACCGTATGATTAATTTCCATAATATGGATAGAAAATCGGTAAAAGTTTTTAGCACAAAATATAGTTACATAAAAATAAAAGCAAAGACATTATTATTATTATTATTATTATTATTATTATTATTATTATTATTATTATTATTATTAGCAAATGTCAAATAGGAATAATAATTTCGGAATCAGCATACAATAAAAAATTGGTTACATGCGTTTATACACAGAAAACTACTGATAACATTATTTAGTGACCAATGTATCGCTTTTACAGTTTTTTATACAGTGAGTATCGAATATCGAGTATTGGTGCTCATAAATCAGTGTCGGTATCGAGAAACAGTGGCATCGACCCATCACTATTATATTGTTATATGTACTAAAACATAGCCAACAAACATTGATGATACTAAGTGAATTATTAAATTAAAGAATTGAAATGAAGTAAAAGGAAACCTTAAAAGATAATTATTGTACTACGATAAAAATTTCACGAAACACTTTTACGTTAAGTCTGCATGATATCGGTTGACTGAAAACTAATAAGTGATTCTGACTCACTGTTTTATGCTGATTTCAGAACTGCTTTTAGCTTTTTTCTATCACGTGCCGTTTTTTCAAAATTTCACTTCAAAAATATAGAGATATAAAGATATTGCTTCCGCCATTACACATAAAATCGGGCTTCATGAAGCTATTTGCAAGGTCTCTACCGCAGGATGGACCCTGCTTCAAGTACCTTTCCAAGAAATTTCCCTTCATTACACAAAACAAATTAGAGGCTGGAATTTTTGTTGGTCCTCAAATAAAGAAATTGATTAAGGATGAACATTTTGAGAAGATAATGAATGAGAGAGAAATAGAAGCATGGACCGCCTTCCGATCAGTTACTGAAAACTTCTAAGCAATAACAAAGATTCTAATTACAAGGCCATTGTCGAAACAATGTTGAAAAATTTCAAGAAGATGGGTTGTAGCATGAGTGTAAAGGTGCATTTTCTGCATTCACATATCGACAACTTTCCAGAAAATCTGAGACATTATAGTGAAGAGTAGGGTGAACGTTTTCGCCAAGATATTAAGGAAAAGGAGAGGAGGTCCAGGGGAGATGGAATGAAACTATGATGGCTGACTACTGTTGGATGTTGAGGAGGGACAGTCATCTTCAAGGATCTGCAAGGAAATCAAAGAAGAGAAAGTTTGAAAAAAATTAAATGAAACACTTTGACTTCTTGTTTTGTTAAAATGTAGTCATTAAAAAGTTAGGGGAGTTCTTGAGAGTATTTTTAAAATGTTTCTTGAATAAAAGTTTTGTTTCTATGAAATGGTATTTGAATACTTTCCTACGCTCATTTGTAAAATTGTCAATACATTACTTCTTATTTTGTGTAAAAACCTGACGTGATAGAAAAAAAACGGAAGTTATTTCTGGAATCAACATAAAACCTTGATTCAAAAACACCTACTTTTAAGAAAATGCAGACTAGTGTTATTATTCACATTGTGATTTAATTGCCTTAGCTTTCCTCAAACACGTTAGAAAATTCGTGTTGATTGAAAACGTCTCATATTCATTCCTGAGCTAAATGCATTTATAAATCATATAAATTACCCGGAAACACACGAAAACTTCCACAAAATCCTTATAAATAAACGATAGTTAGCGCAGATCAACAACGTTTTTATATCGCGAACCTGCAGTCTGCCACACCAGGCGGGTACAACATTACCAAGATATTTATTGGAGCGGTAATTTCAAATACGGTAACCATGAGATATAGAGTATGGGGCGACCAGATCCAGAGCCGGAGCAGAGAGCTGAACCCAGAACCAGCTCTCACACTACATACCAGCTGTAACCTGTCAGCTCATCGTGGGCTATACATACCCACTTCATGGATCTTCAGTCACGGTTTGGAGTTAGGTATTTATCTCGGAACTCATACTATAACCTGTGAAAGTAGAAAGTTTGTGTGTCTACCAGTGTATGCCACCATTTCGCTAAAACTCTACCCGGGCTTGATAGAAAGGTGTCGGTAGCATTAGTATGGAAGTGTTAGTCGTGCCTCTAACCCAAACACACACACAAAGGACAGCCTTCATGCTTCTAGCAAGCTTTTCTCCCAAACGTAACATTTTAATTTCAAAGTTATAGAGAACTGCAGGTATAGTACCTGATGACAAACCAGCTATGGCTTACAGTACAGTTGAACACTAGTTGAATTTAGTTTTTGGAGAAGCTTCACTTATCTTTTCAGGGTCAATCACATCTAGCACAGAACATACTGTTATATTTTGACATTTAACTCTAATTACTATGTGCTATGGATCGCAGTTGAAATTATTTTAATTAAGTTCTGGTGTAATTACCTCCATCTCCATTACTGTGCGTAATACGAGTATTCCTGTTCCAAAATTCATACCCTCTATCATACCCTCTTACATATAATTTTAATACTTGAGAAAGGCTTTATTTTTATTATTTTTGTTTCATTTGTATAGTTCCCTATAACTTTTATGATCATATCGGTGGCTTTGAATTGAAAAACAGCTGATGATGTTAGGACCTACTTGTTGAACTGTAGGTTTTAAAATTCGATTTATTAATTGGTCATTAACTCACTAACACACATACTTACTGACCTCTGAGTTGAGAAGTCAGATGCTGACCACTGGACCACAGAGGTAGTCGAATGAAGTTTTTATAGTATTACATTATGTTCTTTCATGTGGTGCTTTCAAAGCATATTTATATACATTGAAGTACATTGTATAGTGGCAACAAATGTTAAAAACATGGCCTTGGCATACATTTACTGAGACAGTAAAAAGGATTGGATAGCAAAGTGCGCTTCACAGAACTCTTAAAGGATTCAAACGAAAGAGCTTTGGTTTTATCAGAAAGTGAAGTTACTTCCCGTATGATTGTCCTGAACCTCAGAGCATGATGTATACTCGAACATTTTTCTTGACAAATAAGAGGCAGTAAAGCAGAAAAAATTGAGTCAACCAATAATTAATGGTCCACAGTGAGGTCTGTGGAATACACCCTGCAAAATTGTGATGGCCTTCTTCTGTAACAGAAGTATTTTCCTGGCTAAAGCACGATTGGCCCGAACTAAAACATATCCTAAATGGCTATGAATGAATGTGTCCATAATAAAGGACACTAAAGCAGTGAGGATGTGTGGATGAAAGATGGAATGGAATAAGGCAGAAAAGGAGTGTCTCAGCTAAGCCTCTGCGCTCTTGAGTCATACAGGTACTCCGTTAACTCGAAGTTAGCTGTTAAGAAGTATTTTCAGCCCCACGTGTTGGGCGCCAATTTGAAGTAGGTTGTTGCTGCTACGTATGGAAAGCCTATGTATTGTGGTTCAACTGTTGGGGAACCGAACACTTGAAGTGGTTGCAACCGCACGTATGGTAAACACTTTCCGGTAGTCTTTGGTCCCAAAAAAAGTTTAAAAAATATTAAATATTTATGTTTGCCTCGGCTGCGTCAGTATTATTGTTAGAGACATTTTCTCTTTGTAGGGTTGTGGCGCGACAAGAATGTAGGAATACACAGATTATAATTTTACTTCACTCTTTTTATTAATACTTGACACGATTTAAATAATACTTCACTCATATAGAGAGAGAGAGAGCTGCGAGAATATTTTTTATTAAATACTTGCACTTTTTAACACGTAAAGTATTTTTTTTGTCTCACACAAAATAGTATAAAATTTCTCGAGGACGTGTCTCGCGTCCGTTTAGGAACACTGCAACCAACTGGCTTCATTTCTACCGCCTAAATTCGTAAATTTCTGTATTTCAAGTCCCTGATTGGCTATTCCTAATCCAATATAATAATTTTATTTAACTAAAGCTTTTTCTGGTTCTTGAGTGGGTATTTTTTTATAAACTGTCACTAAAATTACATTATTGCTTCCAAGAATCATAAGTGGTATTGTTAAACTTTCCTTCTCATTATAGCCTCAAGGTTACCTCATTGTTAGCAACTTTTGACCTATTTCTCACAGCTCCTACATTATTAAATTACGTAATACACTCACATAACATTATTGAACATGTACATAATATAAACATTTGCAATAACTGTATATATTGTTGCATACAAATATTGCTTTAAGGTGGGCGGTTATTGAATTTATATATTATATAATTAGACTGAAATCATTTAAGTGTTAAAAATACTGCCTCAGCTGATCCTGAAATAGTGCTGAAGTACTGCACATCCTTTAACTGAATTTACCACGAATTTCAAGCATTGCGAGCACCCTGTGTATCCAGCAAGACCTTTCAGTCAGCAGGACTAAATTGCGTCGTCCGCATTGATCGAGACAATAATGTGACTATCAATAAAGGTGCAGCCTACAGCTGATAGATGCGATGAAATATCCGCCGAAACTCTAACCAATCCTCCATTGCCAATACCGTAATCGACTTTCGCAAACAGAATTTGTTTTCACGTCACATGGTGCCCAATAGCCGATAGTCCGGCGCCTGCACCCATACAATTTTTCCATTTCCGTGGAAATAATTCGAGGGAAAAAAAAGAGAGAGAGGCGGCACTGATGCAAACGGCTTTTAGAACAGAGGGAGAGGTATTTCTGAATTTCTCCTATGTAACCTCACCAGCTTTGAAGGTCTGGTCATTGCTGGCTTCGCAGTATATTCTTCCACAATAGAGTTATTAAGCCAAAGCTGCATCTGTATGGTTTCATACATGTAGTGTGCCTTGCTGAGAGTAAATGAAACGATAATGAAGGATCCCTTGAAATTAACCAAAATATACATAGCAGTTCTCATGAAGAACATCAGAAAACTGAACTACTGATGTTATTTTCAGTATAACAGAGTTGGTACTGCAAACATCGTTGTAATTGAGGCAGGAATTATTGTTTAAGACTACTTAGAAAACAAACCCTAAATTTTGAATCTCATTACGTATCATTTATAAAAACCGCCTCTTGCAATCAATATGTCGGACATATGATGCAGGTGTTTGCTCGTTGGAAAGTCCTTCTCGGTCCTGCCAGACGGCAGCCTTCTCTGAGCTGCCTCAGGTGGGTCAGTTCGCCCCGGTTCCGCCAAAGGGAAGCCTTCTCCGAGCAACTCGCCAGTGTGACTGAGTCATCAAGCTTGGAATCGTTAGGGACCACTGCGTTTCTCTACAGGCTTGCTTGTCTGCAACCTACAGGCTTCTGTGGTTCATTCACCTCATCCGTTCCTAGGAGTTGGTAACCACAGACGCTCTGCTGAACATTTATTTGAGGTGCGGGGTGTCACCTCCGTTCCTAGTGATAGGCCATAGCCATTGTTAATACGTAGTGGTGGTGGTGGGGGGTAGTAGTAGTAGTAGTAGTAGTAGTAGTAGTAGTAGTAGTAGTAGTAGTAGTGTGTATTAAGTACTTAGTATTACATTAATTGCGTAACGGAGTCGCATGGGTCAAAACTGTACATGCTCTCTACAAAAAATACCTGGTCGTAAAGTTGACTTGCAGAATCGAAAACACCTATTTTATAATCACAAGATATAAACATACACATAAAACGCGCGCGCACACAGCACACACACACACACACTTACACAAATACTCGAGTACCATATACGTTTAAACAAAATTTACAGAAGCATCTTATCTCTTAATACAAGTACTTCCATTAAGTATGTGCCCAAGCTTGGCCAGTTTTGGTGTTTAGAATCAAGTCCCAGCATGCTATCCTCAGTCTATTGGATGCCAAAAATATTCCGGTAATATTGTTTTTCTAACACCCTCCGTCTGTACGCATGCTGCCAAAATATGCGTCCAGTCTTCCTGTTCTCCGCATAATGGGCAAATCCTCCTGCCAGCATCGTCAACAATCTTGCGAGCTTTCCCCCTCCCAACCTAAGCCATGCTATTCCCGTCCTCTATTTCGTACCCAACTTCAAATTATATACTTCCTTATCCAGTGTTTTTAGCACCAATGCTGATCTTTGTCTACATTCATATTCTATTTCCTCCCTTCTTATATCAATAGCCTTCTTTTGATCATTTTCAAGGCAATGTATCTATTTTCATTACCCCTTTGCCAAAAATCGTTTAAGCCAATTTGTGATAATCCCCGTTGTAGCCCCGCTGCCCATCATTTTGGATGCTCTATGTTATACATCTGATGACCATAACATATTGCTCTCATATTGTTTGGTCACCTTTAACTATTCGCATCCAGTATCTAACCACATTTATTTTAGCAAAAACAGCATCTTCCCAGCACCCTACCTCTCGAAAACTCCGTAGTTTGTAGTACCCCTCCCCAACCCTAGAATACGCTTCCAGAAATTACATTGTATTTTATACATTGTCCACCCTCTCCCATCCCCATACTTCACTGCCGTATAGTAATGATCAGGCCTCGGTTCAGGGTTCCGAGACGCATGAAGTTAGGAGCACACGAACCATGTGTTGTTTAGTTCGAGTGGAATGGCAGGTAACGCGTGCAGGCAGCCCTTGCCTCAACGTGTAAACATCTAGTCACAGTAGGGCACAAAATAAATGTCCATTTTCCAGTACGTATCGAGTAAGGAAACTAATTGCCTAACATAACAGCTTTGCATAATTGTATCTGTTCAACATTCTGAAATAGCCATTTTCTACGACGGAAAAGAAGTGCATACAATATACATATCACAAAATAGATTTCTTCACAACTTCATTGCACCTATACATAAATATATAAAATAAATAAATACATAAAGTAATAACCCAAATAACGCAAATGAATACAATACACTTCTTTACATGTCATTGTGTGGCAGTATTTTATATCACAACACTGTGAATGCCAGAGTGATTGTAGTGTAAATTAACATTATTGTATGACAATGATTTGAGATGTTTGTTAATTATAAGTATTGTTAGGAAATAAGTTTACACGGCCTCACTGAAACTGACAATAGGAGCGGATAACAATGAGCGAGTGGGCGAGTTGTTTATCAATTATAAGAGACAAACAAATGACGTCAGAGTAGCGCGCTTTTCTTTAGAAATGAAGGGAATATTTTCCCTAGAGCATATGTGTTCGTAATTTTGATTGGATATAAAAATAGACGCTAATGTTGGCGCGTTTTATTAACCAATAGCAGTTCTGTTATAATGTTTAGGCATATTGGGGTGAGGGAGTATAAATTCCGTGCCAGAGACGGGTAACGCGCAGTTCTACAAAATAATTCACAAGGCAAACGCCACACAGTTCAACAGAATCATTCGCGGGTTACATGTCACATAGTTTAAGAGAATCATTCACGGGTTACACGTCGCACAGTTCTACAGAATCATTCACAAGTTACACGTCACGCAGTTCTACAGAATCATTCACAAGTTACACGTCACGCAGTTCTACAGAATCATTCACAAGTTACACGTCGCTCAGTTCAACAGAATCATTCGCGGGTTACACGTCGCGCAGTTTAATAGAATTATTCACGGGTTACACGTCGCGCAGTTTAATAGAATTATTCACGGGTTACACGTCGCGCAGTTTAATAGAATTATTCACGGGTTACACGTCGCGCAATTCTACAGAATCTCTAGCGTCGTAAAGCTAGTTACAAAAATGTGAAATACGCGAATTAATAATGTGCGGCAAATAAGTGATTATAGTTACATTCGAAAACATAACAGTTTCAGTCGGGCGTGTATCAAGAGTAATTATGTGAAATGAATAAAGTGTGACGGCAATAAAAGTGTAAAAACAAATTCTTTTATCAGTGTTATCTTTTAGTAAAAACTCCTTTCCGTTTACTGACCCTGTTCAAGAGATTTGCTCGACTGGGTAATAATAGCTAGCCGGAGGACAGATCTCAAAATTAAAAATAGTAAAACAATAACAGGCGCTCAGCAAATAAGATAACACGAATGATACCGCGACTTATTATTATTATTATTATTATTATTATTATTATTATTATTATTATTATTAAATAAGATAACACGAATGATACCGCGACAATTGTAACGAATTACAAGGTGCATTCGCAATGTGTCAAATAATAAAATCTGCTACTTTCACTTAAAATGAGTTTATAGCTAGAAATACTTCGTTCTTCATCACATGACGTGACAGGTGCATAACGAAAGAGTGGGTTATTACACGAATCAACTTTTTTGGATTTGTATTCACTGTTTGAATCCAATAAAACGTCCTTAATGGCACACCTATCTGCAAAGCCAAAAGGACATTAATTTGGCGTTCATACTTGCAATAACAGATTCTGATTTTGACTCACTCAGTTTTTGAAGCAGTGCAATTACGCACCCATATATTTTTCTAGAAACGCTTTAATGTATTTATTTTCGATCTCGTTGAAATGATATTGACATGTACCAACATATACATAAATCTCGATAAAATTGTTTTTGATTTTCCATTTTGATTGTGATGTTGACCTCTGTGGATTGCTGAATTTAACATTTTTCGTGTGTACTTTGCCATTGCAGTGCTTTTGAAAAAATCTGATGTGTTACACTCACATGACTTTCTCTACCCTTGTACAATCTAATTTTACAAACGCCTTTTCTCCATATGCTTCATGTTAATCGAGATATCGAGATGTCAATCGTATTGGTAATTTTCTTGTAGATGCAAGGGAAATATGGTAGCTTTTAAGCGATAGTCAAATATTTTAACGCTGGTTGCTATGTGGCGCATTCCATTCTCTTTGCATGTCCTGGACATAAAAAAAAATGAATAACGAATTTGAGAAAAAGTATAAGTATTGGAAAATTTAAGGAAATAACAAGCAATATCTCGAAAACGGTTCACTCAACAAAAGAAATGTATATGACATAAGTTGTGTATTTTAACGCGATCTACATTTTTTGTGTAGTAAAATTTTGTCTATCTCTTATGGTTTACCAGTTATGCAAAAGTCGTTCACAATGAAGAATACTTTTGGAGACATTCCCAGAAAATTCGAGATATACATTTCATTTCTCATGACATTATCTTAAACATATGATATTTTCATCAAAATCGTTAGCCATTTTTGAGTTATGCTGTTCACAGACACACACACACACACACACACACACACACAGACACACACACACGGACATGTTTCCAAAAATGCTTTCTTTGGATTCAGGAGATCTCAAAACATGTATTTCCGGTGAAATCGCGGTATCGAATTTTTGGGTGGAATGCAATACTTCCCCTACTTACTATACGTAGTAGAGAAAGTAAAAATCGAGATCCGTCTGTCAAGATGTATTTTTTGCAGCTTTCGCAATATGCAATGTTGTTACCTTCGATGAGGAAATGTTGCTTTCCAAACGTCTCTTTAAGTGCATCCTGAAGGGAACGCTTGGTACTCGCATTCTTCAACATGTTTCAAAGTACTGTGGAGTATAAATAAGATCAATTAACATTGACAAATATCAATGAATATATAAATACCATGAAACTATAGTTCCTTGCTCAATGGATCTCGAATAAGTTAGAGGACTGCATTAACCAGGGCCAAGCAGCAATATGAATGCCCACAGTGACCTTCGCTACGCAACTACCTGTAGGTTGGAAGTGCTACCCCACCCAACGGGCTAGGACATCAACTCAACACCCTTCGCTCCCAACTTCAGTCTGCTCCGTTACCCAAAACCGAGGCCTGGTAATGATGACATAACCATTGCCTCATACGTGGTTTGTTATGTTTCTACTGACATCATATGACTACCTTCAAGCATCATATACTTATTTGTATTTAACGAGAAATCAACCTATAAATACTAGATGCAATTTAAGATCAGCAACCCGAAACAAATGTAAATATGTGTACATACCAAATTAACTTCAATATATGTAGCGATCATGGTTTTAATAGGCCTTGCCTCAATGTCATAATGAAAACATATGATAGTAATATCGTACGAATCCAGGTAAGATACTGCGATTTATTTATTCGCATTGTAAGAATATAAAATGTACTATTTACTTATGATAATGGAACATTACTATAGCGCATTTACTTTAAGTTGAAACATGGGTGGTAGAAAGATTCCAAATAATAGCTGATAATCCTTAACTGCCTAATCTCAAAACCTTTACAATTGCAACTTACTATTTAAAATCTGGGTTAGGTTGAAACATTACCTTTAGAAGACAACAACCAACACTTGTAAATTACGAAAGCTAGCGAAGCAAGGACGGCCGAAGATATGAGGATATTTTCCATATTTCACTACCAATAGTGCAACTGCCAACAACACTATAATAATGATACTGAGAGACTAGGCGGTGAAAGGTGACTGTGGCAGAATTCTCAGCACATGGACCGTCATTAGTGTACCCCTTTATAGACCGTTTAGGTAGTGTCAAAATGGTCATATTTGATTAAACTTCACCTACTGTTAGCAGAGGCAGATTTAGAGAAACACTACCACATATCTCTTGCGAACAAGATCTATCACGCAAGAACCCGCTGGTACTAATACTGATACGTACTTATAAAATCCAATACACACATTATACAAAATGATTTGTCCGTATTTAAACATATATTATAGTTTACATTCAATTAGTAAGCTCAATGTTCACGTCTACAGCAAACATTAATAATTTCCCCGCTATATTTGAATAAATACTTTAGGACAAATTTACAAAATACTTCCGATTTCTATGTCGTATATAGAGCGGACCATTTAAGTTGAAACTGCACAATAGCTCCAAAACTAAGCGTTGTAGAAAGAAATGTCTTTAATAAAAAATGCTGATATTAGCCATTAGTCATGTTTTATTTGGAGGACGTTGTGGTGGTCAGTTTAGGCTCCATAAGTTTTTTTAAATGCAAACCCATATTTATGTTGTTTTCTCACTCTTCATAAAAAACTAAACAAATTTGTATAAAGCACTTTACAATTGTTTTTACACCAACGAGTACGAAGAGCGCAATGAATGGTTGCACCATCCATGGATGGTCATTTGAGGGTCAAGATACGTTTTGTAATTGGGAACCAACATTTTTTATTTTGTTTCCTTATTCCTCATCACACTAAACCATATTCCAATGAGAAGTAAAGAAGTAAAACAAGTAAAAACAAAAGTAAAGGACTTGAAGTAAAGCCGGTGGTCCCATGTCGTAGATTTACGACCACAGCAGTTAAAGCGCGTCCATAAATAAAACCGAATTCAAATCAATTCCGGAGTTGAAACATTTGTCCGGAAAGAAAAAGATAATTAGCGAGTCCTGCAAGGAAGACATTAGCAACAGGCGGGTATAGAACATACTGGCTTAAATATCCTTAAAATGCAGTTAGGGTTTCGTTTAGTACGTTTGCAAAGTCACGCAGGCAGCAATTCTGTAAATTAAAAAAGTGAAAGTTAAGAGACGCACAAGTATGATTTTAAAATTGGCCCAGGCAAGAAGGCACCTTGGTAGGGTGTTGATATGTAGGCGGAGTTTAAATTGAGAAATGTTGTGCCTTTTAATCAGGGACACATTCACATTCGTGCATACATTCGTGACATATTCATGACTCTCCCGAGCTTCTTGGCTCTCGTGTGTAACGCACCGGATTTGAAAGAATTAGCGGCTACTGAGAGGGATCTTTGCGAGCAACATTTCTGCGACTTACGATTACTGTAACTTCGCTTAATTATTGCTATAGAAATAATTCAATTTTTTCAATACAATACTCGATGACTCTTCATAAACCGAACATTTTAATTGACATTAAAGTTTATCAGCTAACTAAACTGGTGTTATCCTTTCAAGATACACTTACGCATGCCCTCATAGCTATACCACTGGAGCAATTGGCGCACGAGACAACACAGAACAAGCTACGTAATGACATCATAAAACTCAACATTAAATTTTATAAGAATTTTAAGTAAAGGTTACGGCTTCAATTAGCACAAATATTTATCTAATATATTTATATTTCCCTCCTCCTCCTCCACGTAAGAGCTAAGGCAATTGGTTCTAAGAAGGGTTTCGCGAGTCCAAAGATTGAAAATGCCTGCATTACTGGAAAATCAGCAATGTACCTCATACATTGATTATTACACAGAGCAACTTCGCGTGTCTGTTTTCACATCTTTCCCCGTTAAATTCGTTAGGAACGAATGAATCATTTTAACCGCAAATTGAATATCCCCATTCACTCTCCCGCGTTCCGCCACATGTGGTGTGAGAGTGAGAGATGTGTATATTCCAGTTTTCCCATTGTTAGCAGATGCATGTCACCTGATGCTAAAAGGAAATGGATTTTGCTTCCCACTTCTACCACACTGCTGTTCAGTTCTGGTAGATTTGCAGATATAATGTTTCGAAAGCTCGCTGCTACGATTTCGGTTTCATTTCGTGTGACAAGCCGTTATGTTCGTGTAACGGTTATAACTGCAATAGTTACAGTAGTAGCAGTGATCCTATCTCTCTTACAAAAAGTGTCCATTTCTCTTAGTGGGTGGATTGTAGGGTTTGGGTGATGGTAAACAGAAATAGTAATACATATGAAAAGTGAGGCAGTATTTTTAACATTTAAATAATTTCAGTGTTATTATATAATATGTAAATTCAATAACAGACCACCTTAAAGCAATATGTGTATGTAACAATATATAAAAAGTGTACATTACAGTCATTATATATGTTTATATTATTGTATACTATTGTATACATGTTCAATAACGTTATATGAATGTATTACATAATTTAATAATGTAAGAGGTGTGAGAAACAGGTCAAAAGTTGCTAACAAAGAGGTAACAATGAGTTAACCTTGAGGCAATAATGAGTAAGTATGTTTAATAATGCTACTAGTGATTATTGGAGCAACAATAATGTAAATATTGTGACAGTTCATAAAATAGCCAATCAACAACCAGAAAAAGCTTTAGTTAAATGAAGGTATTCTATTGGAATAGGATTAGCCAATCAGAAACTGAAAAGGAGAAACATTTACAAATTTAGAAGTCAGTTGCCTGCAGACAGCGTTACTAATCAGACGCAAAAAGTGTCCTCAAGAAATATAATATGTATTCGTGTGAGACGAAAAATAGTTTACGTGTTAGAAAGTGTAATTAATTAATAAAAGAATCTCGCAGCTCTCTATATATCAGTGAAGTGTTATTTAAATCGTGTCAAGCGTTAATAAAAGCAGTGAAGTAAAATTATAATCTGTGTAAGCTTACATTCTTGTCGCACCATAACCCTACCAAGAGAAACGTGTCTCTAACAATAATGCTGACGCAGCCGAGGCAAACATAAATATAATATCTAAAGAAACAGTCAAATTACAAAGTTAATATTTTTTTAAACTTGGGGCAAAGGCCACCTAAGTACATTTGGGGCGAAGGCTACCGGAAACTGTTTACTATACGTGTGGTTGCAACTACTACAAGTTCGGCTCCCCAACAGTTGAAATATAATACAACTCCTTCAATACAATACAAATTACTTCAAATTGACGCCCAAAGCGTGGTAAAAAAATAACGTAACAAACTATCTTCTTCAAATGGTAGAATCAGACGACTGAAAAATTCGATGCCATCGGCGTGATTTCAACCACGGAGCTCCCGATTTCTCTCCGGTTACTCTAATCATTGAACTACCATGGCAACATGTCGGTACGACATTAAATTCCTCAGGTGATTTCATTTTTCCTGGTCAACCAAATCTGAAATTGTATTGAGATGACTTAGCCCAATGGCGACTTACAATGCTGTAAATCTATGTCCGGGTTTCATAATTTCAACCACTAATAGGTCAGTTAATGAAATTAATTGTTCTTCTACACAAGCTGTGTTGGACAAGGTTGGAAAGGTAGAATCAGACGAAATTCAATGTCATCGTCGGGATTTGAATTACGGTATCATGTCAGCATGCCAGTACGACATTGAATTCCCCAATGGCGACTTACAATGCTGTAAACACTTTTATGTTCCGGGCTTCATAGTTTCCACCACTGTTAGGTCAATTAATGGAATTAATTGTTGCTTCACACAAGCCGTTTTGGACAATCTTGGAAAGGCAGAATCAGACGACTGAAAAATTTAATGCCATCGCCGGGATTTGAACCACAGATCTCGGGTTGTTCTAACCACAGAGCTACCATAACAACATGTTGTACGACATTAAATTCCCCAGGTCATTGCATTTTTCTCCGGTAAACCACAGGACTTGAACAACACACTGCTTGTGTGAAAGAACAATTAATTCCAGTATAAAGAATTATTACCTGTTAATTAAAAAAGCAAAAGTTAAGCATAGGGACGAACGGAGGTTCATGCATCCGTGCAGAGCACCTCAAGTAGGTCACAATGGTCTTTTGGCTTCTACCTTGACCCCTGGAAAGGAGAGAGGGATGAGGGAATAGACCCGCAGGGCGACCAGATCCGGATGACGACGGACGCAAGCATTGACGGGCTGCTTAACGTTTCCAGATCGAATGCATCCCACGCTGTTCGAGCCCACCCACAAGCCCTTAATTCCCAGGGTGCCCTGAAGAAGCGCCCACCCGAGAGCACCCGGAGGTGGTTCCTAACGACGCCCAGCCGCAACTCTAACCCTGAAACAGATGACCAGGAAGATGAAGGGTACAGGAAATAAGGGACAGTAAGATTACGGTAGAAGAGAACCACCTCAGCATTCGTCTGCCGACCCGAGAAAACCACGATAAACCAATGGACCAGGATGCGCGGTCCACAGGGAAAGAACCAAGGACCTTCCAAATACAAGTCGCACACATTACCGCGGTGTCACCTCGCTCGGTCCTGTTAATAAAGTGTATACAGTCTTAAGTTACAAAAAACAGCTTTTCAGACTGATTCTGCCTTTCCAAGCATATACATTTGGAAGTAGAGATTTCAATAGTGATTTTCATTCCTTAAGATTTCCAAAATTCTTCAATCAATAGCAGTTCCCACCCGGCCCTTATCACGTCTCTCGTGACTTGCCTTGTAGCAACTTCCAAATGACAAGCAAGAACCAATAAGCGATGTCATACTCGGTGCAAAACTAAGGAAACAGTAGATAAAACCTTTCTAATTCCACTGTGATTGTTGAAAACAAGTAGAAATGCCTAGCCCAATGTTACATGATTAAGGGATAGAGGGAGGAGTGGGTGAGAAATCAATAGTGCTAAAATTAACAACGGCCCTATTTTAACAAAAAAATTCTGATGTGTTAGACTCACATGACTTTCTCTTCCTTTGTACAAACTATTTTTACAAACGCTTATTCTCCATATGCTTCAACTTAATCGAGATATTAATCTTATTGCTAATATTCTTGTAGGTGCAAGGGGAACATGGTAGGCTTTAAGCGATAGTCAAATCTTTTAAGAGCTGGTTGCTATGTCGCGCATTCCATTCTTTTTGCATAAAAGGACATAAAAAATTGAATAACGAATTCCTATTTGAGAAAAAGTATAAGTATTGGAAAATTTAAGGGGATAACAAGCAATATATCGAAAATGGTTCACTCAACAACAAAAATACACATGACATAAATTGTGTATTTTAACGCGATCTACGTTTCTTGTGTAGTAAAATTTTGTTTATCTCTTATGGTTTACCGGTTATGCAAAAGTCGTTTACAATGAAGAATACTTTCGGAGACATTCCCAGAAAATTCGAGATATACATTTCATTTGTCATGGAAGTATCTTAAATATATGACATTTTAATCAAAATCGTTAGAACCATTTTAGAGAAAATTAAAATTTTCGAAAAATGTTCCATGTAAAGGTTAATCTGGGGTGTCGCATCTCTGGAAGATACTGAACCTAAATACCAAGTTCACAGACAGACACACACACACGTACATGTTTCCAAAAATGTTTTTTTTGGATTCAGGGGGTTTCAAAATATGTATTTCCGGCGAAATCTTGGTATCGAATTTTTGGGTGGAATACAATACCTCCCCTACTTACTATACGTAGTAGAGAAAGTAAAAATGGGAGGAAAAAATGGGAAAATTTTACGTATTCATACCCTCCCTCAGCGCAGCGGTGGTTCTGTCTGGTAATTTTAATTTGCTATGGAGGACAGTACGTCAAAGGTAGGTCAATAACACCAACTAGGTTCAACCCTGCTTGAGAGGAAATGTATTTTATTACAGCACAATATAATCGAGAAAGTGTTTATTCTGAAATAAGATGTTAAACCATATAAAGGTTAAATCTACAGTGCCATTACTCTTCTTGTCATGCGAATCAGTATGGAACAACTGGAATGTAAAACGTTTGTGAATGTAAGTCCAGTACATTTTATCGTACTGTAATTAATGACTATTGCTGAATCTGTTTATGCTGGTAGATTCACAACTTGTTATTTTGGCTTTGAAAATACGAGTTATGTTTTATTACATAATTTATTATTGCTGCTTGAGTAAGCCTTCCTATGATGCAATGCAAAAATTAATCGTGGCTCGCCATATTGAACAGTGTCGGTTGTATTATTTACCACCGCCACCATCACCAATAATAATAATAATAATAATAATAATAATAATAATAATAATAAATAATAATGTATTATCATATGAGCAATATAGTTTCGTAAAACAACACTTAAAATCAATCTGTTACTCCCGTACAGTTATAGGAAACGCCACTGTGTTTACAAACCGGCCTGCTGCTCAGCTTTCCTTGTGGTAGATGCTAACGGAAGTGGAGTGGGTAAAGCCGGCTCCACAGAGCTTCTTATTGATGATAGCTGGTATAGATCGTTCTGGGTGGCCGGTGGGTCGGGTTTTCGAGTAAGAAAATGTTAGGAACTTCTGCTCGTCACTGTGGGCCGTCTACCTGCGGCTGGTAGCCTCTTGTGGTCCTTTAACCTCATCCATTCCTTTTGGGTGGGGGGGGCGGTGTTGTAGCTGTATAGCTCGCGGTGTACGACGTATCCTCCGCTGTATATTCTGTAACTCATACCTTCGTGTATTCCCATTACTATTGTATCTATTAGTAAACAACAATTGCCATAGTTTTTGATAATTTTGGTAATTCTGATATTGAGCTGAAAAGTTGACAGAAATAAATTCAGACGTGGGATAAATAATTCAGACAATCTGTAGTAGAGATTGCGATCTCCCTGATGTACAGTGTTTTTGCTTGTTCCACATTGCAGCACCGCACGTTTTCTCGCGCACGTCCGTCAAACCTCTGATTCCTGCCGTAACAGTTATAATATTTCCGCAACCGCTTTACTTACTCATATTTTCTTCTAATGTATGGGCTTCCTGAGAAGAAGCCACAAATATTTGAATAGAGAAAGTGAACATTTCCAAAAAGGTTTATGATAAGGAATGTGTTTATTAACATTGTAATGGTTAATATGAGAAGGATATTATAACTGTTTTGGCGGGAGTCCAAGCTGCGCCATCCGATGCAAAAATAACCATGCAGTGGCCGCACTGTGAAGGAAAAGCACTGTGTTTGATCACTTAAAACCAGCAATAAAAGACTATTTCTCTTAGTGCATGGTTATGGGGAGTGAGGCAGTGTTTTTTAACAATTAAATGATTTCAGTCTAATTATATAATATATAAATTCAATAACAGCCCGCCCTGAATCAATATTTGTATGTAACAATATATAAAACGTGTATATTACAGTCATTGTATACGTTTGTATTATTGTATCCACGTGTAATTATGTGAATATATTACATAATTTAATAATGTAGGAGCTGTGAGAATAATAAGTTAAAAGTTGCTAACAATGCGGTAACTTTGAGGCAATAATGAGTAAGAATGTTTAATAATGCTACTAGTCATTATTGGAGCAACAATAATGTAAATTTAGTGACAGTTTATAAAATAGCCAATCAATAACCAGAAAAAGCTTTAGTTAAATGAAGGTATTCTATTGGAGTAGGATTAGCCAATCATAAATTGAAAAGAAGAAACATTTACAAATTCAGAAGTCAGTTGCCTGCAAACAGTGTTACTAGCCGGACGCGAGACACATCCTCGAGAGATTTAATACGTATTCGTGTCAAACGGAAATAGTTTTACATGTTAAAAAGTGTAATTAATTAATAAAAAGAATTCCACAGCTCTCTATATCAGTGAAGTGTTATTTAAATTGTGTCAAGGATTAATAAATGTAGTGAAGTAAATTATAATCTGTGTAAGCCTACATTCTTGTCGCATCACAACCCTGCTAAGAGAAACGTGTCTGTAACAAAATACTGACGCAGCCCAGGCAATCATAAATATATATTATATTTGAAGAAATAGTCAAATTACAAAGTAATTTTTTTTTAAACTTGGGGAAAAGGCCATCCGAAAGTACATTTGGGGCGAAGGGTACCGGAAACCGTTTACTATACGTACGGTTACAACTACTACAAGTTCGGCTCCCCAACAGTTGAAATACAATTCAATTCCTACTTAAAATTTGCTTTCCATACGTGGAGCTAATAATAATACCTTTCTTCAGGAGGTTTTGTAAACCTCACTCCACATAAAAACACCACTACTCAGAGACTAATGCAATTAATACAATAAATACAACGATTCCTCTCGCACATCCAGCTATATTAAATATATCACGCACATATTGGGATATGAATTCACTGAACACTTCATTCGAACACAATTAACTGAACACGATGTACAGCGATGCAAGGCCAACAAATCATAAACCGTGGTTTGTTAACTTGAAATGACGCGTGGATCTGATGGATGTGCATGCGACTGTGAATTCTGCAAAACCCAATTATTCTAGCGCCAACACCCGTGTTAGGTACAAATTTAGTAATTCTTGCCGACGTTACTCGCGTTTTAAATACAGAAAGGAATAAATGAAGCAAAAAGAAATATTAGCTTAGTTAATCCGGAGTTGTGCGCGGCAACAGTTTAAGTTAAAATAGAATAAATAAAACAACGGAAATCTCTTTTTTGTGGCTCGTTCGGTGGATGTTGCACTGTGGAGAGAACGAACGGATACCACGCAATAAATACATAAACCAATGATATGATAGCGGAGTAATTGTTCTAGAAAGTCTTAGGAAAAGTAAGTTTGAGATTCTCATCAAAAATAATTATCTGACTTACAGGAAATGTATACCGGGTGGAAGGAAATTATTACTTAATTTAAACCAGTTACAGATTTCTTTATTTCCAACACATTTTATAACTTTCATTCTTATAGAGAAGGTATTGTATTCCACCCATACATTCGATACCGAGAATTCACCAGAAATACATGTTTAAGACACCCCAAATTCAAGATCATTATGAGAAAAAGGGCCGTGTGTATGTGTGTAAACGGCATAATTCAAAAGCGAAAATTCGGATTAATACCAAGTTTGCTATTTAGATTTTCAAGAAAACACCCCTACCCCAAATTACCTTTACATTTAACATTTTCAAAAATGTTTATTCTCTAAAAATGACTAACAATTTTATTAAAATACCATGTATTAAAGATATTTACATGATTAATGAAATATATATTTTGAATTTTCTAGGAATAGGCCGTGAAATTCTCTTCATTCGTACGGAATTCTGTATAACTGGTAAAGTTTAAGTGATACACGAAAACGTATTACACAAAACGCAAAGCTTATTTCAAATAACTTTTTTTTTTGGCAATAGCCATTTCCGAGATTTGTTGTTAATGGTTCGAAATGTTGGATATTTTGTTATTATTTTCAAGTCCTTTCGATATTCAGTTGTTTCTTGCGATTGCACGCAGAGCATGGAATTTAGAGAGATAATTTATTTCACTTCGCTAGTTACATAAATTAATTCTCATATAAGTTCTATAACACCTTTACTATGATTTCACCATGATCTGACCATTTTTACTTTCTCTACCACGTGCACAGAACGAGATATTGCATTCCACACAACAATTCATTACCGAGATATCACCGGAAATACATATATTGAGACCCCCTAAATCGAAGTAGGCATTGTTAGAAAAAGATCCGCGCGCGCGCCTGTCAACACCATAAATAAAAACCCTAATGTGATACATTCACATGACTTTCTCTACTCTCTATCCTTTATTAGTGGATATATAATGATACTAAAGCTTATTATTCTATTTACTTCATTTTAATCTAAATATAATGAGAACAGCGACAGCCAAATGTCAAATGTAAAATAGTCATTCCGAAACATTAATTACGGTATCTCGGAAATGGCTTATGCCGCAAAAAATCAGAAATAAATTGTAAGTTTTAAAGAGATCTACACTTTTTGTATAGTACGTTTTCGTCTGTCGCTTAACGTTTATCACCTATACAAGATTATACAAAATTCCTTATGAATGAAGACGAAGGAATTCATATGCTGTTACCAGAAAATTCAAGATATACATTTTATTTGTCATGTAAATATCTTTAATATGTGGTATTTTAATCAAAATCGTTGTGAGGGATTTTCTTGAAACTTTTCGTGTCGCATTTGTGCCGTAATCTGTTCCCCCTTGGTCATGGCATATACAACCAGCATAAAGTTCGTCACAAACCTTCGGAAATGATGACGTCATTCATCGACAGAGATAGTTAACATCTGAAACTTTGAAGAACATATCGTAATGAATGACGTGTTTGCTACACGCCAAAGACACCTGCGCCATCATGCACGTGGACGACTCCAGCAACTCCTGGCCAGGCACCAGCAAGTACTCTTCGGCCAGGGACCGAACTAGACACTGAGACAGTGAGATTTTTTGGCGCAATTCACCAAGTGTGATTCTTTCGGCTTTTCCAAATTATTTTTAACCTGTTTGGTAACCTTTGAAATTCAACCTTTAAACTCCTGGTGTTTTCTAAATACTTTTACGGGAGAAACATTTATAATTTCGCGTTTCATGTAACTTCTCATTGTGTTCGTTGCTCTTCATAAAAACTCTAAATTGATATGACAACTTTAAATGTAGAAAGTGAAAGAGCACATTGTATTGCATTTAAGCCTATTAATTTGTAAAATTTTAAAGCAAGCTGATCAATGTATTGTTAAAAATAAATTTTTAACATATGTGCCGGTGAGTGTTAGCAATTTCCTAGTTCCAACGCAATAGTTCCTTTTCATGGTAATTAATACCTCTGGGTATGATAAACCCCAGAGGTGCACAATTTTGGAAGGTACTGAACTTAAATACCAATTTTATTAATTATACGATTTTTCGTTTTTGAGTTATACTGTTCACAGCCACACCATGCTTTTTTTACTGTCTATATTACGTATAGTAAGTAGGGGAAGTATTGTATTCCACCCAAAAATTCGATATCGAGATTTCACCGAAAATATATGTTTTGAGGCCTTCTGAATCCAAAAAAATCATTTTTGGAAACGTGTCCATATGTGTGTCTGTGTGCCTGTCTGTCTGTGAACAGCATAACTCAGAAACGAACAATCGGATAAACACCAAACTTGGTATTTAGGTTCAGTATCTTTCAGAGATGCGATACAAAGGTTTTCAAGAAAATTCCCCCACCTCAGATTACCCTTTACGTGGAACATTTTTCGAAAATTTTAATTTTCTCATAAATGACAAACGATTTCGATTAAAATATCATATGTTTAAGATATTTTCATGACAAATGAAATGTATATCTCGAATTTTCTGGGAATGTCTCCAAAAGTATTCTTCATTGTGTACGACTTTTGCATAACTGCTAAACCATAAGAGATAGGCAAAATTTTACTACACAAAAATGTAGATCGCGTTAAAATACACAATTTATGTCATATACATTTTTTTTGTTGAGTGAACCATTTTAGAGATATTGTTTGTTATTCCCTTAAATTTTTGAATACTTCTTTTCTCAAATGGGAATTCGTTATTCATTTTTTGTCTTGGATATGCAAAGAGTATTAATCTGTGGCAAAGGGAATGGTGCTGCACCTAGCAACCAGCTATTAAGAGATATGTCGATGCTTAAAGGCTACTGTATTTCAATATTACCCTTGCAATTACAAAACAAGGGGAACATACTAGGCCTTAAGCGATAGTCAGATATTTTTAGAACTGGTCGCTATGTGTAAAATGTAGTTCTCTTTGCATGTCAAAAGATCGTTTCTACAAATGTTTAGCTCGATTTATATGAAATAGATGGAGAATAAGATTTTGTAAAAATACTTTGTACAATAGTAGAGAAAGTCATGTGAGTGTAACACATCAGATTTTTTTATTCAGGGGGCCTCGGAACATGTATTTCCAGTTAAATGTCGGCATCGAATTCTTGGTATAACAGTACCTTTTCTACCTACTATGTACGTGGTAGAGAAAGTAAAAATGAAAAGTTGAATAAATATCAAATTTAGTGCTTAGTTCCAAAGATACAATACGCCACCGAATGAGGAAGAGACTCTATTTCTATCATTCTCACTATCTTCTGCAGACCGGTGACATTGCGTTTATTTTTATCGTGCCATTATCGCTAACAGTGGCTGTACATATTCTACAGGACATATTGTTTCATAAGGAAGCAAAAGACAATAGAACACTAGATTCATTTTGCATAATAAACATGTATGGTACCAAGCAGACTATTTTGACAGAAATACAGATTTCAGCCCAATTAAGGCTACAAAAACCTTACCAAGGTTATCAGAATTTTAAAATTCGTTTTCTGCAACAGATCTAAACTTAAGAAAATCTAAAATAACTACTGACATTTAATATAATTCTTAACTCCTAATATATAATAAACTTTCATTACGGCCTTAACTGCATACTTGAGCACACATCCCTTGAATTGGCACATTTATTTCTCAGAAAAGTAAAAGCTGCTGCCTAACACAGTGGCCAAAATTGAGTTCTAGACGTAAGGAGAACAAATAACCGAATAAGATTCAATAAGGAGAGGCAGCCAGTGTGTGACTGCACACAGCAGTGATGCAGCTTCAACAGGTGGTAGATCCCAACTGACAATATAAAAACCATGCAAACAAGGCCGAGCAGCAACAGCAAGAAACTATGCAATTCTGCACTAGTATTACTCGCGCAAAACTTCTGGACTCGTGACCTTGATTGCCAACCTAGCTGCCGAGCCTAGGAATGGTTTATGTTTAGCTTTATCAACGAAAGCGATATAATACCTTTGCTTACTCACAGTGCGTAAACATACAATCTGCATAGAAAGTGCCTGCATCTGGTTGTAAATTTAAAGAGAGCTGCAGTATCTAAATAGTACTTATTTCATATTTGTTATATTTATAACCATGGCTCCTATGTTTTCAAAGTTAAGTGGTATTGTGTTACATAGTCAAAGTAGGGAAATAATTGCAAATGTCCTCGACTTCATGAAGCAAGAAGCAGAGATGAAGGAAGAAAATATATGTTCATCCGATTTCCACAAAAGCCTTAAGAGAATGAAAGAAAGAGTAGTCAAAGCAACTGGTGTTTCACCGAGTTCAGATTCCAGAGTTCTCAAAGATAAGAAAAAAAAACATATGGATGAAAGAGTACCATTTGACACACCTGGGAAGAAACATAAGGTCCCTAAACGTATTACAGAAATAGACGATTTCGAATGCGTCATTCGGCGCACGATTCACAATTCCTATGTGGAAGAAAAAACTGTGCTAACAATAAGCAGATTGCTCATCCAGCTGAAACACAGCAGAAACTTACAAGGTTGTGCTACAAATCTAAGAAAAATTATTAAAGATTTAGGGTTCAAGTGGAAGAAACCGAAATCAAATAGAACTCTAACAGAAAAGCAAAATAAATAAATATAAAAATAAATAAAATAAAAAATAATAAAATAAAAAAACTAAAAAGTAAATGTTGCCATGATAGCTTAGTCGGTTAGACCAACGGCACGGAAAGCCTAAGATCCGTGGTTCAAATCCCGGCTATGGCATTGAATTTTTCAGTCTGATTCTACCTTTCCAAATGAGTATAATTTTATATGTACTTATATCAGTGTGTACTTATATCAGCATTAATTTTTAAGGTGGTGCTACAAATTTCAGAAAAATACTATAGTGTATGAAGACGAGTCATACATACACAGCAGTCGTACAGCATCTAAAAGTTGGAGTGACGATAGCGAATTAGGTTGCAGGTTCCTGTTGCTAAAGGGCAAATACTTATTATCGTTCATGCTGTTGGAGAGATCAGCTTCGTTCCAAATGCCCTTCTTTTACAAGTTGCAAAAACAACAGGAGATTTTCATCAAGAAATGAATACAGAAAAGTACATGAAGTGAATCAACGCCATGTTGATATCTAATATGCCTGCTGGGTCTGTTCTGGTCATCGACAATGCTTCACAATGCGTCAACACTCAATTGACAAACTACCTACCTCAAATTCATTGAAAGAAGAAATGAGGGCTTGGTTACTTAGACATAATATAGCTTTAGATGAAAGCATGAGTAAAACAAAGCTATATAACTTAATTAAAACCAACAAACAGCTTCAGAAGTCATACATACTTGACCAGATAGTAATACAACATCGCCATAATGTACTTAAGACTGCCATCGCATCGCCCAGATCTAAACCCAATCGAATTAATCTGGGCTGATATCAAAAAATGGGTGGCATGCAGAAATATGACTTTTAAATTAAAATATGTGGAGCAGTTATAACGCCAGCAATTTGCTGAAATTGGAAGGCCAGAATGGGAAAATGTATGTCGACATGTTGAATAAATTAAGAATCATTATTTCGAAAAATACGGAATTGCAGAAAATCAAATAGAAAGAATTCTCATCCAAGATAATGGTGCAGAAAGTAGTGACAGCAGCGATGACGGCAATAATGTGAGTGATTCCGCAGAAGAGGAAGGGTTGTTAGGCGTGGAAGAATTGGAGGCAATGATTGACAGCGTTTTTTATATTAAGCGCTTTTTACAGCGTGGATTTCAATATACTGTATATAACTAAGTTTATCAGCGCAAAGCAGGGCATAACCGGTGTGGATATTTGACGATGACTGCCCTACGCACTCCTGCAGTATGCAGTCCACCGGTCACCACCTGATCTGGTAAGCAACTCGCATCATAGCTCTCATTAAGATTTTCACGTGTCTAGAACTGCCGCGCCGATTTTAATATTAGCTATGCTTATGTATTCCCTTTCCAGGACTCATTTATAGAGTAGAAGCTGTGGTGTGAAAGTATTACAATGTGTTTTAATTATTGTATTAGCCTACTGTAACCAGATAGTTTATAAAGGCAATACATACCAGCAACAAGTGATAAAAGTATCCATTATGCAACTTTATCATATAAAAACTATAATTAAAATGCTCTGATAATTTTTGTTTTCTGATGAAAATTTGACGACAAAAATTATATTATTTTAAATGTTTATTTGTACAACATTTTTACCCAAAAAGGCCGAAATTATTATTGTGAAGTTTATTAACAGACCTTTAGTCTAAATTAGAGGATTCTATTGATTTCCCCAAAAGGAAGGTTCTAATGGAGCACTAATTAAAAGATTGAAATATATCACATCCTGGAGTTATGTAAACAGTGTTATATAATTTACATATCTACATCTGGCAAGTATTACACTTCAACATTTCGATAAAATAAGAAGATAAATATTTTTTTCTTTACTATTTCTCACGTAGTAAACCACTCGGAGTGGGGGGAAGAACGGATGAGATGAAGGAACCGCGGGTGGCGTATGGGCTACAGGACTGGCCAACGCAGGCGACAGAGACGTACAGAGATTTCTAACACTTACAATCTTGACCACCTAGCCGGAGAGCGCTCAAGACAGCCCTACCAAATCACAGGAGGGTGACTCATAGGCCCCCCCTCCAGCCTCCCCGAAGACCAGCGAAAGCTGGATCCAGCAGCGGAGACCCGCGTGGCCTCCATCTGACGGGGCCGAGAACTAACTGCGCCATCTGTCTGTAGTCGTCCGACACACAGCCCCGGAGTCAACCTGTAACCTGAAAGAGGAATCTGAAATGAGAGGGAATGAGGGAAGAGAAATTCGGGGGAGACAAGAGCCTTCCCAGCAGGTGGGTCAGGAAGGTCGACTGCGAGAATCAAACCCACGACCTCCAGAATACAGACCACAGACCCAACCAAATGAGCCGTCCCGCTCGGTGCGGGAAATGTATATTTCCAATCGCAAAACAACTATAAGGGATAAGTGTACATTGAAGATTTTAATCAGGTTTTAAATTATATTAATGCAGAAAAAGAATAAGCCGTTTCATTGCCGGTTTTGAAATCATCGTGTAACTTATATGTGCGTTAAATAGAACGAGGAGATAGAGGGGTAGAATTGGGGTAGGAAGAAAAGGGAGGGAGATTCGAAACAGCACAAGAAGGGAAAGTGAAATCTAGAGAATAAAAGAGACAATCTTTGAAGTTAATGCAATAACGCGAACGGCGTTGCGAGATATGTTAAGTTTACAACAAATGCGTGTCATGTCCTCTTTAAACGTTTCACCTCCAATTATAAACGCCCTTATTTGTTTCCCATCGTGCTCATGCAAGTTTTGTTTACGATAATCGGATACAAAATGGAAGTGAATCGCTGTAGGGTAATCACAAAAATAAATACTAAATAATCACTAATGTTTAATTATGCTAATTTTCAAAATAAAACTTCTGATTCATTACAATTAGCTTTAGGATGGGATTTGTCGTTTTAATAGTATAACGTTACGCATTAAATTACGTATTTAAATATTTCACTGCTGAGTGTCATTTTTTTCAATTATGTTATTATTCTGAGCTTATTATTCGTCTTGGAGCTCCTACGGCCTCGCTTAAACCCTGCAATATCTTACTGTTGTAAACAAAGGAGCACACTCCCCCGAGTAGAATCTTGCGCAGCTTTAATACCAGTTGGACTAAGAACTTTCAAATTAAAGTATTGCCACATAACAATGGCCAGTTTTATCAGTGTTACAAATTCGCTGAGAGAGTTCACTATTAATGGCTGCCAAACAATTACTAAACAATGTAGCATCGTCAAACCTCAAACTTAAGCTTTATAAGGTTGGTAATTTCTACCATAGTCATTTGTTTGAAACAAAAACCACTATCTGTACCTGAGGTCGGGTACTTCTGGGACTGTCCTCGTACTTCCTGTGAAATCTCGACATCGAATTTTTGTATAGATGCAATACTTCCTCTTGGCTACTATAGGTAGGTGGCAGAGAAGTAAAAAGCTTTTTCAATAAACGTTTGTAAAAGAGGACAAAAGAATCTGCTTTGTTACACTCACATGACTTTCTCTACTCTTGTACAAACTATTTTTACAAATGCTTATTCTCCATATGCTTCATGTTAACCGAGATGTTAATCTTATTGCTAGTTTTCATGTAGATCCAAGGAGAATTGGTTGGCTTTAAGCGATAGTCAAATATTTTAAGTGGTTGCTATATGCAGTATATACCATTCTCCTTGCATTACCAGGAGAAAAAAAATGAATAACTAATTTGAGAAAAAGTTTAAGTATTGGAAATTTTAAGGGAATAACAAGCAATACCTCGAAAATGGTTCACCCAAGAAAAAAAATGTATATGACATAAATTGTGTATTTTAATGCGATCTACATTGTTTGTGTAGTAAAATTTTGTCTATCTCTTATGGTTTACCAGTTATGCTAAAGTCGTTCACAATGAAGAATACTTTTGGAGACATTCCCAGAAGATTCGAGATATACATTTCATTTGTCATGAAAATATCTTAAACATATGATATTTTAATCAAAATCGTTAGAGCCATTTTTGAGAAAATTAAAATTTTCGAAAAATGTTCCATGTAAAGGGTAGTTTGGGGGGGATGTTCTTGAAAACCTTCGTGTCGCATCTCTGGAAGATACTGAACCTAAATACCAAGTTTGGTGTTCATCCGACAGTTCGTTTATGAGTTATGCTGTTCACAGACACACACACACGGAAATGCTTCCAAAAATGTTTTTTTTTGGATTCAGGGGGTTTCAAAACATGTATTTCCGGTGAAATCTCGATATCAAATTTTTGGGTGGAATACAATAGTTCCCTTACTCTATGTAGTAGAGAAAGTAATAAACAATAGTAGATAAAGAAAATCATGCCACAGCACGCCCTCTTACAAATATGTATAAGATATAACTTAACTCTGGGGCAGCAATATGACAAATACGAAGCTCTGTAGGGTAAATTTATATCATGATCCCCTTCCATTCACTTCTTTTACCCAGCGCTGGGAAGTCACGCTCCATTAAGAGTCATATATCATACGCTGGACTCGCTGTCTTACCGAGCTTGCCAAGGGAAACTTTCAAAATAAGTTTTTCTTCCGGGGAAATCTGTCGAGCAAACTGTAGTCGATATCGGTTTATAAGGAAATCGATTACGCCACGCAAGCTTGTAGAAAAAAATAATAGTTTGGACCAGCAAAAGTCTCAGGTGAAGGTGAGCACTCAAGGCGCACGCTTTTGATTATAATTTTGCACAATGACGCTGTGTCAGGCTCGAGATTTTTATATTAAGCTAGTATTCGAGAAACGATAACATTATATCTCGATATTCTATACCAATACCGAGTATCAGAATCAATACTCGGTTGATAAAAAGGAACGTCTACATGTAAGATTTGTCAACCAAATTTGAGGAAGTATTTTTAACACTTAAATGATTTCAGTCTAATTATATAATATATAAATTCAATAACAGCCCGCCTTAAATCAATATGTATATTTAACAATATATAAAAAGTGTATATTACAGTCATTGTAAATGTTTATATTATTGTATACATGTTCAATAATGTTATGTGAATGCATTACGTAATTTAATAATGTAGGAGCTGTGAGAATAATAGGTTAAAAGTTGCTAATAATGAGGTAACAATGAGGTAACCTTGAGGCAATAATGAATTTGAAAGTTTAACAATAATACTTGTAATTCTTTGAAGCAATAATGTAAGTTTTGTGACAGTTTACAAAATAGCCAATCAACAACCAGAAAAAGCTTTAGTTAAATAAAAGTGTTCTATTGGATTAGGAATAGCCAATCAGAGACTGAAATACAGAAATTTACAAATTTAGGCGGTAGAAACCAAGACAGTTGCTTGTAGACAGCGCTCATAACTGGACGCGTTGGTTGTCGACAGTGTTCCTAATCGGACGCGAAACGTGTCCTCGAGAAATTTAATACGTGTTCGTGTGAGACGAAAATAACTTACGTGTTAAAAAGTGCAAGTAATTAACAAAAGAATTTCACAGCTCTCTATATCAGTGAAGTGTTATTAAAAATTGTGTCAAGAATTAATAAAAAGGAGTGAATTAAAAATTATAATCTGTGTAACCCTACATTCTTCATCCGCACCACGCCCTGCTAAGACATTCATGTCTCTAAAAAATATAAATACTGACGCAGCCGAGGCAAACCTAAATTTATAATATATAAAGAAACAGTCAAAATTTCAAAGTTAATATTTTTTAAACATTTTTGGATGAAGGCTACCGGAAACATTTTACCATACCTGCGGTTGCAACTACTTCAAGTTCGGTTCCCCAACAGTTGAACTACAATACAACTCCTACTTCAAATTGGCTTTCCATACGTGAAGTAACAACCTACTTCAGATTGGCTCCTAAAGCGTGGGGCAGATAACAATACAATAAAATACACCAACTTCAAATTATATTATTATTTTTAGTTTTCAGTGTATAAAGGTTTATAATGTTAGAAGTTGTAGGTCCCCTCGTTCCATCACCATCATTGTCATTCTACCACCGGAGATAGCGGACATCGCCCACTGTATGCCCCCAGTTAATAAATGGGTTTAAACATGCTGGTGGAACGAGGATCCCCAAGGACCATAAGGGGAGTGTTAGAAACAACAATATCTATAACTAATTTTGTATATGCTAAATGTCATTAAACCATTACACTCTCCAATTGACAGCATGTGCTTTATTCTCATCTTACTAAAGCTACTGATTATTTATACCCCTTATTGTTGAAGCTAATAATAATAATAATAATAATAATAATAGTAATATCAACATTCTTTTATCTTTTCCACAGGGATTTTCAATTACACTCGTCTCTAATGAAAAATAGTCAGATGGAAACGTTTGTTGATGACCAAAGACCTGACCAACATGTGAATGAAAACATTCTCAAAGAACTTAAAACTCAACCTAAAGTACATTATCTACACCAATATAGACTCCAATAGGGACACTACGTCAAGCTGTTTACCAGTTTCTAAAAATCTCATCACTGATGTGCACCGTGATCGGGTTGGCTGACCAGAAATGTTTTTCTTCCAGTTTATCTAACCAATATTAGACTTCTTTACGTATCCTTATGATTGGCTTGAAAAAGTACTCAGAAACAAGCATGAGCCAGTGAGCAACTTTATACTTGTTGTGAAACCAAGTAGAGACTAGAAATAAGCTCTTTTTCTATGAATTCTACTCCGATCCGTGTAAACAAGTAGTGATACCTAGTCCAATGTAATATGATTAGTTTGTCGACTTTATATAGGGAGGGGTAGTTGAGAAAGGAATTGCCTGTAGCGCTGAAATGCACAGGAGCCATAATATTCATGTTAAACGCTTCTTCTAAGGCAGGCATGGAAACAAAGTCTATAATTATTGCCGTCAGGGGAATATTATTTCAATGCATTTGTCAACTTCATTACTCAGTTTATTCCATAAACATTAAGACGCCACAATTATTATTATTATTATTATTATTATTATTATTATTATTATTATTATTATTATTATTATTATTATTATAGTAAAATCAAATCATACGGAATGTTCCTAGTTCAGGATATTAAAACTTATGCTAACATGTGCATAAGGGTATTCATCTGTTACTCGACCCTCTTGCTTGATGGGGAAAAAAAACCTATGCACTACCACTCCCACCAACACCAATTAATATTAGATAAATATTCTTATTAACTATAGCTTACTCAACTAGAAAGAACCTAGCTCAAGGCTGGATTCGTAGTTCAGTCGGTAGAGCACCTGCCTGTTGTGCTAGGGGTCCCTGGTCGAATCCCGGCTAGGGGTGTAAATTTTTCTGTAGCCAAGATTATTCCCCGGAGTCTGGGAAAATAAATTAAATTAAATTGAGTTTTATTTATGGACGTCTTTAACTACTATGGTTCTTAGCGTCCCATTCTGTATTGGGCGTGAAAGATCGGTAATTTTGCTCAGAGGCCTATTTATCAGGCTTGAGGTTCTTTTACGTGCCGTAAATCTATGACACGGAACCACCGGCTTTACTTCCCTTCCGAAGGAAGCCATGCTAAGGATTTTTACGTCCGAAAAAATCCATCGCCCTCCGCCGGGTTGGAACTCGCGACCTTGGGAACTAGAGGCTAGCACGGTACCACTAGTCCACGGAGGACAACCTCGAGTCTGGAAGTATGAATGAGTGTGTGAATGTGTGTATGATCTAATGGTTAAAAACCAAAGTGCAAGGAACCCAACGACAAGAAAATACGAGTTATCACCGCTGCCAATAGGCAATAAGTTCCAAAGGAAAGGCCGCCGATAATACCAGTGTAGTTAATGCGGGGTGTAAATGAAACAAACAGAAAGAAAACATAGCTCATTAGCAGGGTTATGCTCTGGTAATTTTGGGAGACAAAAGCATGGCAATCAATTGTCTGAAATTACTTAAGAGGGGAGGTAAAAAGGCGGCGCTTGGAGAATGTGAAGCTATATATTTCATTAAAAAAATAAATATTACGTAAATCCCCTCATTCCCACATTGGAAATTTTCTTCTCTGAAGTGTATCTTAACAACCACCAGAGGGACTGGTCTCCCATGCTGACTCCGAGTGTCTCCCTCCTCCCGAGGGTTTTTCCAGTACCGGCACCTGAAAATTAAATCCGTCCCCCATTATAAGGTGGAAATGGATACGCCACTTACGCGCGTCATCCCTAAAAAGGGGAAGACTACCGAGACATCGGTGGGGACGCAGCAACCTAGCAGACTCTCTACCGGCTCTCCAGGGCGGTAACGGAGGACCTCGAGGCGTCTCACAACCCCACCTGGACAGAAACCGCACGGACGTACCCAATTTCCCATGGGTATCGGGAACCACTGCCCTGCCCAGTCACGTCCAGTCCAATCCAAATGACACCCTCACGGCTGGAGATCGGGCGTTTGGCCCAGCACATTTATAGTAACGTCATAAAATAGTGCTCAGGGTCCGCAACGCCCGCACCACGGCAGCTGAAGGGGTCGGAACCCCCTCTTAAGAGGAGTTATCTTAACAATGAAATATTGTAATTTCGGGTTAAAACGTTATCTAAACTAAACTCTGTGGAGCAACATCCCGTTGCCGGGCCAAGCACTGCCATCCGGCTGCTGCGCTCCCACACCCATACTCACAAGAGGTCATGAGTGCGGTGCAGTAGTGAAGGCTGGGACGTGGTCAGACGTGGTTTCCTCCCGGCCGGTACAGGCTGCCGCCTTAACCTGGAGACGCTTCTTTTTACTTTCTCTACTACGTATAGTAAGTAGGGGAAGTATTATATTCCACTCAAAAATTCGATACCGAGATTTCACCGGAAATATAAGTTTTGAGACCCCCCTGAATAAAAAAATCTGATGTGTTACACTCACATGACTTTCTCTACTCTTGTACAATCTAATTTTACAAACGCTTATTCTCCATATGCTTCATGTTAATCGAGATATCGAGATGTCAATCTTATTGGTAATTTTCTTGTAGATGCAAGGGAAATATGGTAGCTTTTAAGCGATAGTCAAATATTTTAACGCTGGTTGCTATGTGACGCATTCCATTCTCTTTGCATGTCCAGGACATAAAACAAATGAATAACGAATTTGAGAAAAAGTATAAGTATTGTAAAATTTAAGGAAATAACAAGCAATATCTCGAAAACGGTTCACTCAACAAAAGAAATGTATATGACATAAGTTGTGTATTATAACGCGATCTACATTTTTTTGTGTAGTAAAATTTTGTCTATCTCTTATGGTTTACCAGTTATGCAAAAGTCGTTCACAATGAAGAATACTTTTGGAGACATTCCCAGAAAATTCGAGATATACAGTTCATTTCTCATGACATTATCTTAAACATATGATATTTTTATCAAAATCGTTAGAGCCATTTTTGAGAAAATTAAAATTTTCGATAAATCTTCCATGTAAAGGGTAGTCTGGGGTGGGGGGATTTTCTTGAAAACCTTCGTGTCGCATCTCTGGAATATACTGAACCTAAATACCAGGTTTGGTGCTTATCCGACTGTTCGTTTTTGAGTTATGCTGTTCACAGACACACAGACACACACACGGACATGTTTCCAAAAATGCTTATTTTGGATTAAGGAGGTCTCAAAACATGTATTTCCGGTGAAATTTCGGTATCGAATTTCTGGGTGGAGTGCAATACTTCCCCTACTTACTATACGTAGTAGAGAAAGTAAAAAAGCATTTTTGGAAACATGTCCGTGTGTATGTGGCCTGCCTGTCTGTGAACAGCATAACTCAGAACCGAACAGTCGGATAAACACCAAACTTGGTATTTAGGTTCAGTATCTTCCAGACATGCGACACGAAGGTTTTCAAAAAAATCCCTCCCACCCCAGATCACCCTTTACATGGAACATTTTTCGAAAATTTTAATTTTCTCAACAATGACTCTAACGATTTTGATTAAAATATCATATGTTTAAGATATTTTCATGATAAATAAAATGTATATTTTGAATTTTCTGGGAATGTCTCCAAAAGTATTCTTCATTGTGAACGACTTTTGCATAACTAGTAAACCATAAGACGTAGACAAAATTTTACTATACAAAAAAGGTAGATCGCTTTAAAATACACAATTTATGTTATATACATTTTTGTGTTGAGTGAACCATTTTCGAGATATTGCTTGTTATTTCCTTAAGTTTTTCAATACTTCTTTTCTCAAATGGGAATTCGTTATTCATTCCTGTGTCTTGGATATGCAAAGAGTATTAATCTGTGGCAAAGAGAATGGTGCTGCACATAGCAACCAGCTATTAAGAGGTATGTCTATGCTTAAAGGCTACTGTATTTCTATATTGCCCTTGCAAATACAAAACAAGGGGAACATAGTACGCCTTAAGCGATAGTCAAATATTTTTAGAACTGGTCGCTATGTGTAAAATGTAATTCTCTTTGCATGTCAAAAGATCGTTTCTGCAAATGTTTATCTCGATTAATATGAAATAGATGGAGAATAACAGTTTGTAAAAATAGTTTGTACAAGAGTAGAGAAAGTCATGCGAGTGTAACACATCAGATTTTTAATCAAGTAGCCCCTCAATTGGCCCCTCGTCTACTCAATATAATTTCCTAATAACAAGCGAGGAACTTCTGCATTTATCAGCTACACATTATGTGAAATAATTTCACGCGTAACAATTGTTATGCTTTTGCTGATTTCACCAAGTGGGTAACGAAAAGAGACAGAAGAACAGCCGCAAAAGTCCGAAGTAGTTACATTACCTGATGCAAGGCACATAGTCGATTTTTCTTTCGGCAAATGATATAGTTTGACGATAGTGCCGCGCTACCTTCAATGACAATGCAGTACTACTGTAAGCCTCTGACGAGAAATAGTTTTCCGGGTGTTCTGCTCTCCGGAAGAGTAAGGGGAAATAATATCACGTGGTAGCTCACGATGATGTAAATAGATCTACTATCTACATTAAGAAACATCTCTCAACGTTAGTATCCCAGTGTGTTTCATTTGGAGAAACCCGAGAAATAGTTGCTAACCTTGTTAAAATCTGTGACGAGAAAGCAAACAAAAACAACTGGTCAGCATTACTAGCAGAAGAGCGTATGTTTCCAAAGAGACCATAAGTCTGGTTGATATTTTGAAGTAGAGCCGTTGATGTCAACACATTCCTTACAGACAACATTCTTGTGAGAAGAACGCGGTACATAATGGCTGCTAGATAATGAGCTCCAGCGATAACAACGTAAACAACAATGAATGAAGTAATCGTTACGTTATTCTCGATCATTCTCTAGTATGCAAGATGGCGACTCTTATTATGTGTGTGTTTTTATTACCTTTTCTACCACGTACATAATATGAGAATCAATTGCATTCCACACAAACATGTATACGGAAATTTCACCGAAAATACATGTTTGGAGGCTACCTGAATAGAAAAAAAAACATTTTAAGAAAGTACATTTGTGTGAACTGTATAACTCAAAAAATGAAAAGACGAAGAAACACTAAACTTGGTATTTACGTTCAGCATCACCCCACCCCATACTACTCCTCACATTTTTTATTTTCTAATAAATGTCTAATGATTTTGATTAAAATACCATATATTAAATATATTTATATGAGAAATCAAATGTATATCTTCAATTTTCTGGGAATAGTTTGGGAAGTCCTCTTCATCCGGGCGAAATTTTGTAAAATCTTACATAACTGATAAACGCTGAAGCCATAGACGAAAACGTACTACACAAAAAATGAACATCTCATTTGAGAAGTATTTTATTAGCCCCAGGTATGGACGCCAATTTGAGAAAGATGGTTTGTTACGTCATTTTTACCACGATTTGAGCGTCAATTTGAAGTAGTTTGTATTGAAGGAGTTGTATTATATTTCAACTGCTTGGGAACCGAACTTGAAATTCATTGCAACCACGCGTATAGTACCCGCTTTCCGGTAGCCCTCGCCCCAATGTACTTTCAGGTGGCCTTAGCCCCAAGTTTAAAAAAAATATTAACTTTGTAATTTGACTTTTTCTTTAAATATTATATTTTTATGTTTGCCTCGGCTGCATCAGTATTATTGTTAGAGACATGTTTCTCTTTGTAAGGTTGTGGTGCGACAAGAATGTAGGCTTACACGGATTATAATTTTACTTCACTTCTTTTATTAATGCTTCACACGATTTAAATAACACTTCACTGATATAGAGAGCTGTGAGGTTCTTTTTATTAATTAATTACACTTTTTAACACGTAAACTTATTTTTCGTCTTACACGAATACATATTATATTTCTTGAGGACACTTTTGCATCTGGTTAGTAATGCTGTCTGCAGGCAACTGACTTCTGAATTTGTAAATGTTTCTCCTTTTCAGTTTCTGATTGGCTAATCCTACTCCAATAGAATACCATCATTTAACTAAAGTTTTTTTCTAGTTGTTGATTGGCTATTTTATAAACTGTCTCAAAATTTACATTATTGTTGCTCCAATAATGACTAGTAGCATTTAAACTTTCAAACTCATTATTGCCTCAAGGTTACCTCTTTGTTAGCAACGTTTAACTTATTATTCTCACAGCTCCTACATTATTAAATTACGAAATACATTCACATAACATTATTAGACATGGATACAATGATATAAACATATACAATGACTTTAATATACACTCCTTATATATTGTTACATACACAATTGCTTTAAGGCGAGCTGTTATTGAATTTACATATTATATAATTAGACTGCCTCTCCTTAAAACCACAATTTGTTTCAAATACCTTCTTTGGTGGCATCAGCCATTCACGAGATATTCGTTATTAACCTCGTATATTTGAATAGATTAATCAAGCTAAACTAAGCAAGTTTCAGTCTTGACAGCACTAGTGAGAGAGGAAACTCCCTTCAACCTTTCTTTCTGTAAGGTTGGGAATTCCTGGAGTGAAACAATGCTTGAAAGTCACTTAGGTTATTCAAATTTAAATTCTGGGTAGTGTAATCATGAGATTTTCGGAATACGATAATGAAGTTGTGCTAAGTGTGAGGAAAAATTCCATCAAAATGATGAATGCATAATTCCCGCTAAAGATGTGCGTAAACACGGATGAAGGCATTCTTTTTGCAACTAAAGCGAGGGTGGTTCCAAACAGCTCTATTCATCAACTTCTCTTACTGAAAAGTAAACTTGCCCATCTAACTGTTTCCCAACGCCCATGTTTTACTTATTAGGTTACGCACTCAAAACTTTTCTTTGCTCTAGGGCTAGAAAGAGGAAGGTGCACCAGTCGAATAATGGGGTGTTAAATTTCAAATAGCGACAGCAAAGGGCGAATCCAGTACCCCGAGGCACTAATGGCGGACAGAGTAGCAACAAAAAAAATGCAAAAGCCACCAGCGCAGGCAAACAAAAATTATTTTACTCTTTGATACTGACGTACTGTGTCAAGCGGGTTGAAGGATTAAAGGGGATGTTTTAACTTTCCTAAAAAGGAAATTCAACTTTGAAAATTAGGAATTTAGCGACAACTCAACTTAATGTTTGGTGGGCCTTCTCTATCGTAAATTTAAAAAACCTCGAAAACATTTTATAAATACACCCTGTTCTACAAACATTAAATCAGCCCAACTTCTGTATGTGAATTGTTCACTAAAGAATTTAGTTCTAAGATGAAATTGACTATTTAGCTTCTAGAACTTTGTTGTGTCTACCTCTTTGAGACTTAACTGTGCTAAGTAAAGAAAAACATAACCCGTTTAGATACAAAATATCCATAAACACAAAATTTCATTTTCTTAAAATGTTTAAAAAATACGCGATTTTACTTCAATTTCACTTGATTCTTTGATAAAGACTTCATTGGTTTTTCTTCCTGATCGTATAAAAGTGCTTAACTATTTTACTTTTACATTCAGTGCATAATGAGCAAACGAATAAGTTAAAACATTTATTTTCTTGTATTGTTTCATTAAAACTTAAAGCTTTAATTGCTATCATTAATAGTTAAGATTTCACTGAAAAAATAATAACTGTCTCGTGAATTAAACTGCACTGGCTAAGTTAATATCGTGCCGAAATAAAGAAACAACTTCCCAGCGGACTCGGAAAGAGTTCGCACATTCTATTCTACTGCGAGCCTGACCTTACGCATCAAGTATGATTTTCCCACTTACCTGCAAGGAAAAGACCGCTGTTAACAAAATCTCTGAATTTCAATGCATTTATCTACAAACGTATAAAATATAGAACAAAATGTACTCCCGCTCCTATATATGGCGTCCCCGCAGCTATAGGCGGAATTCTATTGGTCTCCACAGGTGGACAATGTATAGCAAGGAGGTGGTGTTGAACGGTTTACCTATTCGCGCATGCAGTGGCGTCTTGTATTACGTGCACAGTTCTAGATTATTTGCATATGAATATATAACTTTGAGTATATCTTTACTCGTCATTACTTATAATAACCATGTTTACATGTATAACCAAATAAAATATTGTTTTGCACAATTTCTCAATGAAACATTATTTTAATGACAGTATAATGTAAAACTGATGTAAATTATTTACTAGACATTATTTTAATAATCTGTCCATGTGAACTGGCATGGAATTGCCCTAGCATGGTCTTGAAATGGCAAATGGGCTTCTTACATACCCATAATTCTTCCCCGGTGCACTTTTGAAGTATCTATATATCTCGTGAGCTACAGTTAACACACACCACTGCTTGGTCCTACAACAAAGGTAGAACGCTACACCCCTCTCTGTACGCCCCGTTGACAAGGTTGTTAAATATCTCCCGAAACTGCGTTGATGCACCAATGACAGCAAGGCTACTCAATGAGATCGATTTCTGCTTTAAAGGATGATATCTGTACCTCTTCTACCCGGTATATCAAATTCTACAGCTTCAGTATTCATAAACCTGTTTCTGCTAAAATATTTATTCGATAACGTATCTTTACGTGACAAAATGGATACATCATCCAAAAGTTTACAAGTGAGAAGTTGTTTTGGGAATGCAATTTGCAGGTATCTACGTGGACATTAAAGCCCCACCTTGGGTCTTTATGGGAGATTTTTCCGGTTCATCGCTAACTTGATAGCAATTTTTAGTTAAACTTTCAGGTCTTAATTTTGTATCATATTCTCTATCCAGAGTGTCCCTGCTAATTTCTAAATTCCTTGAGAATATGAAATACAATTATGGTTTCTGTATTTCCTTCAAGTTACATTTCTCAACATCTTAGTTTTTTCTCAAAATCAGCCTTCATTAATCATAAATTTAGAGCCTCATATCTTCAACTGTCTTTTATAATGCTATGAGAAATATTTTACAGGTGCGGCATAAGTTGCTATTCCGAAAGAACGGTTCAGATTTACATATATAATACAATATTAACAACTTGCTAACATCGATACGCCGAACCCAACCGCTCAAGAGTAGAAACCGGTACTTCTATGCCTTTTTACTTTCTCTACTACGTATAGTAAAAGGGCAGGTATTGCATTCCACCCAAAAATTTGATACCCAGATTTCACCGGAAATACGTGCTTTAAGGCGCCTTGAATGCAAATAAAGCTTTTTGGAAACATGTCCGTGTATGTGTCTGGAAGCAGCATAATTCAAAAACGAAACGTCAGATAAATACCAAATTTTAGGCTCAATAAAAACTATTTTGGTTCACCATCTTCCAAAGATACATATAATGGTTTTCAACAAAATTCCCCTTACCCCAAAACTACCCTTTACACGGAACATTTTTCGAGAATTTTAGTTTCGATTTTGTAAACAATGGCTAACGATTGTGATTAAAATATCATATATTAAAGATATTTACATGATAAATAAAATGTATATATTATGTTTTCGGGGAATACCCTATGATGTTCCTCTTCATTCAGAGGGAATTTTGTATAAATTACAAATATTCAGTATTAAAACACTCTGAATGTTATCAGTTTGAAATCTCGCATATAAATTATTTTCTGGAAGACTTCTGTGATTATTCTCCATAACGCATATTCCTCATAATAACTGCTATAAGAGTATACAAAGCCTTGTAAAAGAAGCCTGGCTGTCCCGAGCGCTCACGAAGTACCCAATTCGAGCTTCGTCTCTAAGACGCCGGTCAGTTTTAAATTGACCAGTGTAGTGAGTTCTTTGGATAGTGATGATCTCCAGGTGAACTGCACCACCCTCCTGATCAACAACCATACTTTTACATACCTTCATTCATTCCAGCCAGCAGATCTAGTAGATATGTTTCAGTTGATGGACAAGCAAGGGATTTGCAGCTTAGAAGAATCTGCCATCTGCTTGAAGCAGATAAAAATGTGTATTCATTTAGTAAGGAACATATTGTCTCTTCTTCACGCGCGCGCGCGTGTGTGTGTGTGTGTGTGTAACTTCTCTCCAATATGTGAGAATTTAACAAACATACGAGGTTAAATCATAGGAGTTTGGCGCGGAAATTGCTGTAACAATAAGTTATTTTTACTTTCTCTACTACGTATAGTAAGTAGGAGAAGTATTGTATTCCACCCAAAAATTCGATACCGAGATTTCACCAGAAATACATATTTTGAGAACCCCTGAATCCAAAAAAAAGCATTTTGGAAACATGTCCGTGTGTGTGTGTGAGTGTGTGTGTGTCTGTGTGTGCGTCTGTGTATAACTCTGAAACGAACAGTCGGATAAACACCAAACTTGGTATTTAGATTAAGTATCTTCCAGAGATGCAAAACGAAGGTTTTCAAGAAAATCCCTCCACCCCAGATTACCCTTTACATGGACCATTTCTTGAAAATTTTAATTTTCTCAAAAATGGCTCTAACGATTTTCATTAAAATATCATATATTTAAAATATTTTCATGACAAATAAAATGTACATCTCTAATTTTCTGGGAATGTCTCCAAAAGTATTCTTCGTTGTAAACAACTTTTGCATAACTGGTAAACCATAAGAGATAGACAAACTTTTACTACACAAAAAATGTAGATCGCGTTGAAATACACAATTTATGTCATATACATTTTTTTTGTTCAGTGAACCATTTGAGATATTGCTTGTTATTCCCTTAAACTTTTCAATACTTATTTTCTCAAATGGGAATTCGTTATTCATTTTTTGGTCTTGGATATGCAAAGGGTATTAATCGGTGGCAAAGAGAATGGTGCTGCACCTAGCAACCAGCTATTAAGAGTAATGTCTATGCTTAAAGGCTACTGTATTTCTATATTGCCCTTGCAAATACAAAACAAGGGGAACATAGTACGCCTTAAGCGATAGTCAAATATTTTTAGAACTGGTCGCTATGTGTAAAATGTAATTCTCTTTGCATGTCAACAGATCGTTTCTGCAAATGTTTATCTCGATTAATAAGAAATAGATGGAGAATAAGAGTTTGTAAAAATAGTTTGTACAAGAGTAGAGAAAGTCATGCGAGTGTAACACATCAGATTTTTCTTATGATATAATCCTCAGGGCTACTACAGAGCGAGTTGTCTCGGTGTAACGTGTGAGGTTCGCACTGAGGAGATCCCGAGTTCTAGTAGCATCAATCTGACCTTGGGTTTTTCGTGGTTTTCCCTAGTCAGTAGTGAATGCTGGAATTGTTTCTCATCTACCATGATTTCCTTTCCCTCATTTTCCTTTAATTTAATTTCATTCGCAGCTTTCAAGTTTTGTGGTGTGTGGCTGTGCTGAACAGATGGCGTGAATGCTTGCTACAAGGTAAGAATATTCCCCGAGAACACTAGGGGGCTGCCTGGTTGGACGGGTCATTCATCCTCCTTCTGGGTAGCCAGTAGTGGGACGGAACTTCGAATCAGGAACTGTTAGGGACCTCCGCGCATCTTTGTTACATATCAGCCTGCGGCCTAGAGCCTCCTATGGTTTCTTCACTTCATTCCTTCCTCCAAAACGTCTATTACATTTTATTACCAGAGCTTTTACACAACTCTAAAACTACAATTTTAACAAATTCAAAGACTTTTGTTCCCTTTCATGATAAAATTAATTGTAAAAATATTTAAATCGCACATGTATCTGATTCCTAAATTCGGCATTATTACATAGGAACTGGACTTATTCTATTGGATGCTATATCCGGAACCGCAGTGGCTAACGGCGCTAAAGGGCTCAAAGAGAATGTTGTTTGTTTGTTTACATGGGATTAAGCTGGAAGTAAACAGACTTAAGTTGCGCTCAGCATGTTCCTAAGAGTAAAGCAAACAGTTTTAGTCAGCTACTCAACACTCTGGTCCTTCAGTTTAGAGCAGTTTTAGCGAGAACAGTTTAGTTGTGCCAGACAGCAAGAGTTGTGGCTAACAGCAGACAGCAACAGTTTGCCATGAGACGTTGTGTCAAACATTATATTTAGAACAAAACTTCATCATTTCTTATTCATATCCTTAATCTACTATGCGAGGTCCAGCTGGACCCCATTGTTAAACGTGTTAATGGGTGAAATATTTAATTCAGAATTTTGAAATGTTTGTAATGTGTTATAAATTTAATCAGCTCTATTACATAAAATAGTTCTGTAGAATGTTCAATAAATATAATTGTAAAAAAACAAAATACAACTTGGTGTCAACTTGGACTCCTCATAGCAGTTTATGCCTCGTAAGATTTTCTGCATCTTGAGAGTTTTATGTTGGCTGCCATGTATTTTTCAGTTATTCTAGCATGCATTGTTGGTTTGAAATTCTGTGGAAACAGTTAAGTACTCTCCTAGTGTGCATTGTAAGGTGTAGCCATGTCGAAACAGAAAGGTGAAAGTTTTAAAAGGCCGATGTCAGTTGTGTCGAAGTAAAAATGATAGAAAAACTAGAATAGAATGTGAGAGTTGCAAGAAATTCATTTGCGATATCCAGTGTAACAAAATGTAGAGAGTAGTGTGTCTTGGATGTTACACTTAGTGAACATGAATTGTGAAATTGCATGTAAAAAACTTAACGGTATTGGTAGTACATTATAAAAACGTTAAAATGCAGTTGTGAATCTCAGTGAAAATAAAACAAATTATTTCATTTAATGCGATAATGCTGGAAAATAAAAATAATATTGTAATTCAGATGTTTGTTTGACAATACCAATTTTAGGTACATTCTTGGTAAACAAATGTTGAAAAAGCAGAATTGTTGCTTTAAAATCATTTTATTTGTTCTAAGTAAACATAAGATAATTATATTGTGTTAATTGAGGGAGTATATTTAACACTTAATGATTTCAGTCAAATTATATAATATGTAAATTCAATAATAGACCGCCTTGAAGCAATATTTGTATATAATAATTTGTAAAATGTATGTAACAGTCATTGCATATGCTTATATTATTGTAAACATGTTCAATAATGTTATGTGAATGCATTACGTAATTTAATAATGTAGGAACTGTGAGAAGTAGGTCAAAAATTGCTAATAGAGAGGTAACAATGAGGTAACGTTGAGGCAATAACGAATTTGAAAGTTTAAATGCTACTAGTCATTATTGCAGCAACAATAATGTAAATGTTTAGATAGTTTAAAAAATAGCCAATCAACAACAAGAAAAAGCTTTAATAAAATGAAGGTATTCTATTGGAGTAGGATTAGCCAAACAGAAACTGAAAATGAGAAACATTTACAAATCTAGAAGTCAGTTGCCTGCAGACAGTGATTGTAACGGATGCGTGATGCGTCCTCGAGAGATTTTATACGTATTTTGTGTGAGACAAAAATAGTTTAAGTGTTAAAACGTGCAAGTATTTAATAATAACATCTCACAGCTCTCTATATCAGCGAAATGTTATTTAAATCGTATCAAGCGTTAATAAAAGGAGTGAAATAAAATTATAATCTGTGTAAGCCTACATTCTTGTTGCATCACAACCCTACTAAGAGAAACGTGTCTCTAACAATAATACTGACGCAGCCGAGGCAAACAATATATAATATTTAAAGAAACAGTCAAATTACAAAGCTAATACTTTTTTAAAACTTGGGGCAAAGGCCGCCTGAAAGTACATTTGGAGCGAAGGCTACAGGAAAGTAGGTACTATTCGTGTGGTTGCAACGAATTTCAAGTTTGGTTCCCCAACAGTTGAAATATAATACAACTACTTCAATACAAACTACTTCAAATTGACGCCCAAAGCGTGGTAAAAAAAATAACGGAACAAACCATCTTCTTCAAATTGGCGTCCATACGTGGAGCTAATAAAATACCTCTCATAATTCGAGATTTCTGCCTGCGCTCCACTTGGTTTAAGGCGGTACAAAAGCTAACAGTCTGAAGGTTAAGATAATAATCCATGAAATGTATACCAATGTTCACGCTTTTCACCGGAAGAACTAAACGGATAAATGCCGCTCTATTTGGTGTTTGCCATGACACCGAAGTTCAGCCGCTTAACTGACGTAACAAGTATTTTGAAATTATAAATAAATTCATGAGCGACGAGAGGTAAAAAAATGTATAGGTTAATTCAGATTTGGCAATTGTATTTAGTAAACCTGTTTCAAACACAGGCGTGATTGTGAGATAGAAATAGATGATTCTGAAAGTCTTTAACTATTGAACATCTCGGTTTATGGGGTTTACCTTTCTGGGTTAGGTTACAGGATGTTTCGGAAATACTTTTACAAACTTCGGGTATAGGTTCCTCACACCAAAAGAAGGAAAAAGGTTCATATGAACATATGTCCCATAATCCTTTGTTGTCGCGTTATTCCTGTCACAACGAAAAGTGTGAGTTCAACGGCCTTCGGGGTCCAAACTCAAAACTTCATTTCTCTATGCATTCATAGAAGGCGTTGACCCATTGTACTACATACGGTAGATGGCGAAGTCTTGCCATGGAGACCTGTTTACGTTTGTCATTTGTCATTAGTTCGTCTTCAACGTTCCAATTGTGTACATGTAGTGAGTTAACTGCACGTGTTTCGTTCCACCATGGCTGGATATTCATTTCGTGAACAGGCAGACATGATTTTTATGTATGGTCGCGCGAATGGTAATGGACGCGAGGCTGCACAGCTCTATTAGATGGAGTTTCCAGGCCGAAGACAACCAAATCATCCAACCTTTGTCGCTGTTTATTGTCGCCTTGCTGAGAAAGGAACCGTTGCACCACGGACTATTGATCGAGGAAGACCAAGAGTTGTTCGTACGCCGGAACGCGAAGAACAGATGTTAAAGTGTGTCGAAGACGATCCAGGTATCATTACAAGACAACTGGCCGTGGCATCTGGTACATCACATGTGACAGCATGGAGGGATAGGCAGAGGAGGACCCGTTCCATGCCCTGCACGTTCTCCCGACCTCGATCCTGTGGATGTTTACCTCCGGGGGCATCTTAAATCATTGGTTTATGGAGCAGCCATCCCGGAAGCAAAAACGCTACATCGACGTGTCATGGAAGCCTGCGAAACCATCCGGGAGCTTTTGACAAGGTGAGCAATTCCATGATTCGACGAGTACAGGCATGCATAGAAGCAAGAGGAGGACATTTCGAGCATTTATTATGAGTTTTGTGTGTTATAAGTGTACCACTGTGTTGAGCACCTCCTAACGAGAAAGCAAAGGATTATGGAACATGTGTTCATATGAACATTTTTCCTTCTTGTGGTTAAGGAACCCATGCCCGAAGTTTGTAAAAAGTATTTCTGAAACACCCTGTATATGAAACCGTCTCACTGAACCTCCTTGTTTTGCAATCTTAATATTATAGCAGATTTCAAAAAGCTCCTAGAAGAGGGTTTCTATACCTCTATAGTGATATGGAGCGTTTTCTCTAAGCAGAAGTGGGTAAACTAGGGGCCATTTTTCTCTTTGATTCACTTTTCGAAAGTTCACATGATGCATTTACCTACAGTAGTGTGCCGATTGCTACCTGCATGGATTATTATCAGTCTGTTCCTTACATTAACGTTGATATGAATGTCAAATAATGTCCTTAACTTTACCAGCACTTCCCGTGTGATTGCACATAATTACTCTTAAGTTACAAGTGTAACGCTTCATAAGTACCTCCACCAAATATGTAACTATTAATTATTTCCCAACTAGGGAGTTTTGAGTGTAGTTCAAGAACTGGGAGCAGTAGAGGACTTCGGGATTTGTCTAACGTTGACCTAAAATCAAGAAATAGAAGGATTCACCTCAACACATTTTATTAATCTTAACAGATATCTGTCACAATCACCTTTTTGTCCAATCTAGGCGGGGGCAAGTGCCTTCCATGAACCATCTGAGGGGCAAGTTCACTTGGTTGGGACTCCACACTTAATTTGCCGGCAACTTCCGCTGTACACTGTATAGCGTGCCCTGTACATGCATGCCTATCTCCAAAAAGAATGTTTTCGAAGCCAGCTTTATTCTGGCGCCAGTTATGAAAAAGCAGAAAGCAGCAACAGCCAAGATGTCACATGTGAAACAGAGATTCACCTATGACAATGATTAATTATGATGTAAACAACATTACTGCTGAATGACAATATTAAGCAATAGGAGCATAAAACAACGATAGCTAAGATGTTTATAATCTCTCGAAAATATTAATGAAGTTCCTCGCATCTTCCCTTCATTCCCCGAGGACTTTAGCCCTTTATTGCACATTGGTAAAAACATGTTTAGTCATAGGTTTAGACTAGTTTAGTCATTATATACTAATATTTAACAGTAAAACTTTAGTATTTGTTGCTGCTGTATATCGTAAAAGCATTGAATTACTTCAATCAGGGGCGGCTTCTTAATATGGTAGCAGCTTGCGCTACAACCAAAGTCCTGGCTCTCCCTTTAATGTAAATAACGATACGATTCATACATTTCGGTTATCATTCTGACATGATCTAGTGGAGCGGACTTTGGCAAGTGTTGTATTGTTTGCAGGTGCCAAGTAGTGCACTCCCGGCTGCAACCCACATTGGTATAATGGTGAAGTAAAGGAATGACGAATTAAGGGAGCGCAGAGGTGTATGGAGGGGAAGTGACGGGCATAAGCTGCATATTATTGGTTAACCTAGTAGTCAGAGAACATAGAATAGGATGATCAACAGGAGCAATACTTTTCGTTTCGTCCCATACACAAAGCCATCTATTGAATTCACAGTAAAAGTTTACCTCACTTCCGGCCTGCTATCTACTGAACTGCATCTCTGATCATTACGTTACCTGTATGCCACGTGATTTGTATCGTGTTGTGTGTATCGGGTTTTAATTTATGAATCAAAGTGGTTTATTTAGCTAAATACAGGTAAACGTTGCTATAAGGAGAAACAATGAATTTCATTCAGTCTCTTTTAATGCAACCGTTTTCAGCGCTAAACTTGGAGGAAAAGAATGAAACTAAACGCATTGTCAGGCCCACACCATACCTAAAAATCATTCAGGTAGTTCAAACAAAAACAAGAAGTTTTAACAGGAATTTTAACAGCGATGTATATGAAAAATATGACTGGATAAGTGGTTGAGATATTAAAAACGCCCTGTTTTGCTTTCCTTGCGTTTTGTTTGGTGGTGAAGATACATGGTGAAGTGGTTGTTTGTAGTTGGAAGATGATTCATGTTTATCTGCACCACGTATAGAAGTCAATTTGTCGCGGTCACTTCGTGTTATCTTTTGCTGGGCGCCTGTTATTTTATTACTACTTTGAATGTTGGGTTCATTGTCCTCCGGCTAGCTATTATTTCTCGGTCGAGCAAATATCTTAAACAAGGTGTGTAAACGGAAAGGATTTGTTACTCAAAGATAACACTGATAAAAGAATTTGTTTTTACACTTTTATTACCGTCACAATTAATTAAATTCACATATTGACTCTTGATACACGCCAGACTGAAACTGTTATATTTTCTAATATCACTATAATCACTTATTTACTTCACATTATTAATTCGCGTGTTTCACATCTATAACAAACTTTAAGACGCGAGAGATTCTGTAGAATTGCGTAACGTGTACTTTATGTATGCTTCCGTTGAACTACGCGACGTATAACTCACGAATACTTATGTTGAACTGATCGACGTATTACACGCGAATGCTTCTGTTGGACTGACGAAATCTGCCTCTGGCTTTGGCTTTTTATACTCCCACATCCCGATATGCCTAAAGATTATAACCGAGCTGCTATTGGTTAATAAAACGCACCAACATTAGCGTCTATTTTTATATCCAATCAAAATTACGAACACAAATGCTCTAGGGAAAATATTCCCGCTATTTCTAAGAAAAGCGCGCCAATCTGACGTCATTTGTTTGTCTCTTCTAATTAATATTCAACTCACCCCCTCGCTCATTGTTATCCGCTATTATTGTCAGTTTCAGTGAGGCCGTGTAAACTTATTTCCTAACAATGCTTATAATTAACAAACATCTCAAATCAAGGTCATACAATAATGCTTATTTACACTACAATCACTCTGGCATTTTCATTATTGTGATAAAAATTACTGCCACAATGGACAAAGCATAGCGTGAATGATCTGTAGCATCTTCATGAAATGTGTATGTGTTATATATTGTGAATTCCCATTTCTTGTTTATTTGCGTAAATTAATCAGCCTATAGTGACAAACTTATTCCGTATTTATTACTTAAAACATTTCAAATTGCAAGGATAATGTTGTGAACCACCAAATTCAGAGCCACCAGCCGATCTTGATTTCAATACTTTGTAATGTTTTTGGACTAAAAAGTAAAACCCATCATCTACGCGTGCCAGCACACCGGTTATTTTGCGTGGGCCCTTCCCATCCTTTACTAAAGGCACATTTGACTGCATTTGAACGGTACGCCAGTCCATTTAGTATCGCCTTAATGATCACGACTATTAGAATAGCTATCCCTGCGATAGGGATATAAAGTTCGTTTAAGAAATTAAGAAAAAGAGCGACTTAGGTAGTAAAATAATTCACGCAATATACAGTTTACAGAAAAGCACTATCTTGCTGTATACGACCTTTGAGCTACAATACTTATCACGCCAAAATAGGGTGGAAGAGGGGTTCAGGTGGCTTATTGAAATTTATCCCAAAGACTTTCAAGCTCAGAGGTGATTCACGAGTTTGTGCACAGCATGGGTTATACAACACATGAGGCTGCCATCGAAAGCACGTTTGTGCATAAGAGAAGGTGGAAGCAATTCGATGACAAGAGAACTGCTGCACAGCCAATAACTGAAAGTGTATCACAAATGTAGTGGATGCAAAAAAAATTACTTTAGGTTTTACAACATCGGACATGCTAACTTCTAAGCACCAACATTCGACACTCCCAGAGTACTCGATTTATATAGAAGTTATTCTGTTATGGAATATAACTTCTAATATGGAAGTTATTCAGGGACGCGTATAGAAATGTTATTAACAATAGTATTCTTTTAACACGATACAACGAAAAATAATATATAAAGATTTCACAAAAATAAGGGGTTTGAGGTCTTCTTAGCCCACAAAGAGTTAAAATCACGCCTTTAAGTTTAAGGATGATCTGGCGCGGAAACTTTTAAGCAGCTTTCTCATAAGTAGATAAATTGTCTAAATAAAGAGAAACCTATCCTTGAATTACAATACATGCGTGCAGATTCGTATTCTTCAATGAATTTATTTAATAGTTTTCCTGCATTTAAGAAATACTTTCTTATTGAAAAATGAGAATTTTCCGATATAACACTTTGCTATAATCTCTAAATGTTGCACTTCAGTGCATAGCATAACTGGAGGAGGATTTTTGGACACAAAAAATCTGATGTGTTACACTCACATGACTTTCTCTACTCTTGTACAAACTATTTTTGCAAACTCTTATTCTCTATCTATTTCATATTAATCGAGATAAACATTTCCAGAAACGATCTTTTGACATGCAAAGAGAATTACATTTTACACATAGCGACCAGTTCTAAAAATATTTGACTATCGCTTAAGGCCTAGTATGTTCCCCTTGTTTTGTATTTGCAAGGGCAATATAGAAATACAGCAGCCTTTAAGCATCGACATATATCTTAATAGCTGGTTGCTAGGTGCAGCACTATTCTCTTTGCTACAGATTAATACTCTTTGCATATCCAAGACAAAAAAATGAATAACGAATTCCCATTTGAGAAAATAAGTATTGAAAAATTTAAGGGAATAGCAAGCAATATCTCAAATGGTTCACTGAACAAAAAAAATGTATATGACATAAATTGTGTATTTTAACGCGGTCTACATTTTTCTAGTAAAATTTTGTCTATCTCTTATGGTTTACCAGTTATGTAAAGTCGTTCACAATGAAGAATATTTTTGGAGACATTCCCAGAAAATTCAAGATATACATTTTATTCGACATGAAAGTATCTTAAATATATGATATTTTAATCAAAATCGTTAGAACCATTTTGAGAAAATTAAAATCTTCTAAAAATGTTCCATGTTCCATGGGGTGGGGAGATTTTCTTGAAAACCTTCGTGTCGCATCTCTGGAAGATACTGAACCTAAATACCAAGTTGGGTGTTTATCCGGCTGTTCGTTTCTGAGTTATACTGTTCACAGAAACACACACAGACATGTTTCCAAAAGTGCTTTTTTGGATTCAGGGGGTCTCAAAACATATATTTCCGGTGAAATCTCGGTATCGAATTTTTGGGTGGAATACAATACTTCCTCTACTTACTATACGTAGTAGAGAGAGTAAAAATGAATCAATGTTTCCCTTTGCTCGCCCAGTCTCTTGACCTTATGGTTGTTAACGAATTGTTGTTCTATACTCAACAACATCCATTGTAATCGAAAATGTTCATATCATTGCTTTAGTCAAAAATGTTTCTTTCAATGACGTGAAAATATGCAGCACATTCCAATTGGGACCTCGACGATGTGAAATACTCTAGGGTGGAGGAGGATTATGCAAAGAAGGGAGGTGCTTTTCAACGTTTCATATTTGTTATTGGGTTTCAGTGTGGGTGTGGGAATCTTAACACTTGAATCCACAAGAGTCTTCCCATCCGAATCAATTCAACTGAAAATTTTACAGGAATTCTCAAGAGTTCTGTACATAACGCAGGCACCTGTTAGGATGCATTTATTTCTTACATCTCTGATACTGAATTATCCTACTTGTTTCATGAATTCATTCTTTAATCTAGGCGCGTGTATCGATGTTATAATACAGTGTATAAACTAATTCAAGAAATGCAGAAGCGTTTTTTTAAACTTTTTCCATGGTCGAGGTGTCGGTAGCTGACTTCTCAGTCCAGATATTTAGAGTTGTATTGTAGTTTCCGATGGGGAAAATATTTTTTAATTGTAATGATTCTCTGCCCTCCATGGGTTCTGTTCCAGCTTGGGTGCGCGACACAGGGTAGTGTAGTATTCAGGACTTGCAGGAATCTGCCTGCAGCATGCAATGCAGCTCGGCATTGGAGACAAACTCTCGTCATGGCTGAATGAAGTGGCAGGAAGCGCGAGCACCTGTGCAATGACCTTCGCCCACTGACGTATTAGCTATAAGGCTCTCCCTCCAGGCGGGCCCCGAGCACTATTACTGCGCACGCGCGAGTACTCTGACTCGTCCAGCTGAGCTGAAACTGCCTGCTCTAGAGGACGTGGATGGAGTATGCTTCAAAGAAATGAAGTATTGTCACATATGTCATTTAGAGTGCATTAACTGATATTACATTACGATTTCTATAAAACAGTCATATTCTAAATTAAGGGAAGATTGCATTTTTTAATTTTTGCTGATGCTTTGCTAAACTGTATATGTGACGGGATACAAGTGGTATGGTAGTCTTATCCTATGGTAGTCCCAGCGGACTTGTCATAACATCACTTTCCAGATAGAACCTTATACGAGGGGCACAATTTATATTTTGAGCCTTGGCATACCTGAATGTTGTACGTGCCATCTGACGTTTCCGATGGAAGGTTTGACATTTTTGACCATAATCTACTTCAAACATTTTGTCAATAGAGCGCCATTTGTTTTGTTTACACCAACCTGAAAATTATGTGTCAACAAAAACATGGCATTAACTCGTGAAAATGTTCGTGCAAGGATTTATTACACTTTCGACGTGGATTATCAAGTCCAGAGTGCATCGATCAACTAACTTCCACATTTGGCGACGAAGCTCCATCCTTTGCCACGGTGAAACGCTGGTATAACGAATTTAATCGTGGCCGCCCTTCGCTCAATGAAGAAGTTCGTGAAGGTCGTCCAAAATCAGTTGTTGTGCCAGAAAACATTGATGCTGTGCAAAAACTAATAATGAAAAATCGTCATGCGACATATTGTCAGATTGGGGAAATCCTAGGCATTACTACCACCAGGGTATATAAAATATTGTATGATTATTTAACCGTGAAAAAGGTTTGCTCTCGTTGGATCCCACATAATTTGACGCAATCTCAAAAAGATGCTCGTGTCGATTGGTGTACAAAAATGCTCAAGAAATACAATGGCGTTACCTCAAAAGACGTTTATAACAGGTGACGAATCATGGATGTATGCATGCGTATGAGCCGGAACGTAAACAGCAGTCGCACTCAAAGCACTTCGAAGCAAATGGTCGCCTGCTTTTTCAGCAAACATGATAACGTGGCAACAGTGCCTTTAGAGAAACATAAAACGGTCAATGCCGAATGGTGCACAACCATTTGTTTGCCGGAAGCCTTCGATGAAATAAGGAAAAACAACAAGAACCGTAGGATCGTTCATCAAGACAATGCGAGCGCACACACATCTAGTCTAACTACAGAGTATTGAAGGCTCAAAAAATACAGTCATCTGAAATACAGTCCTGGTATGGCACCCAATGACTTCTTTTTGTTCCCGAACATCAAGAACAAATTGCGTGGACGACGATTTTTGTTGGCAGAAGAAGCCGTTGATGCCTTCAAAAACCATGTTTGGAGGTGTCTCAAGAAGACTGGAATAAATTCTTTGACAAATGATTCAAACAATAAAACACTTTTCAATCAGAAATTACTTTGTTTTAATTATTAGGCTCAAAATATAAATATTGCCCCTCGTAGAACAGTATTGCATCATGTAACGAAAGGGATATCACGATTCGCTATAAAAACCCTGAATGCCACGCAAATTCAGGGCGGTAGTATACCAAATATGGTAAAGCCCTCTGCACAATAGAGAGACCCCGATAGGGAGTCAGGATCATTATACATATAAAGGAAGCCCGGAGGGCCCTGGGTGTCTCTCTGCTCTCGGCGCTGTTATCTGCTACATCGTGCCTACGGCCCCTCTGTTCCTCGGCGACACATGAATAAACCTCGCAAGGTAAGCCCCGAAGGGGGATGACAAACTCCATATGTAGTCTTAAGAATCTAGTAGCCCTGAATAATTGTTAACTAAACACTTCTCGCTTTATCTTCTAAATGTATACATTGGATTATTCATGTTAAAGCTAATGTCTCTTCTGATTTATGAAAGCTATGTTCCCCGTCACAACCCTCTGGGCTGTGATAGTATTAACCTAACCCAAGTGCTCAAAGCAAACACTAAGAAGCACTTCCATACATACAAAATTAATATACCTATATATAGTTGATCAAGATACTTAAGGGTAGAGACTTAGATGATTTCTGGTCTATACAATGCCATTTACCTACGAGGTCTTATTCCAATTGTAGATTCTTGGCACTCTTGTCCTTGTGGGTAGGACAAATGCCTCAGTTGTTTACCTTCCTGTACCATCTCTTGGTTAACTTAGCGACAGGTTCAGATGTGTAACTTCCCTCTGTATTATTTATTTCACACAATTGATTTGGTTGGAATGTGGACTTTAGGAAACATAGAAGTGTAAATTGTGTCCTGTAGTTGTACACTCACTTGCATGTATGCCATCACCGCAGCTTCAGGCGGCATTTACTGACCTTCACAGGTGGAGAATGTATGGCAAGGGGAAGGTATGTATATCTGTTTACCATTTTGAGCATGGAGTGGCTTCCTGTTTTATGTGCACAGTTCTAGATTACTATAACTTTGAGCATTAACTTTACTCGTCATCATTAATGATATCCATGTTTAAGTTTATAACTAAATAAAACCCCGTTTTGAAAATATCTCCACGAAAACCTTTTTTAACGACAAAATAATGTAAAACTGAAATACATTAACTTTTTTACTATCAAGGGGACACATTTACTAGACATTATTGGAATCATTTGTCCATTCTAAATATGCAACTAAACGAAACTTTGTTTTCTACAATTTTCCACGAAAAATTATTTTTAATGGCAGTATAATGTAAAAATGAAGTAAATTATATTTCTTACTGTCAAAGAGGACATATTTACTAGACATTATTTGAATAATCTGCCCATGCTAATGCTGTATGTAATTGCCCTAGCAACGCCTTCAAATGGCAAATTGACTTTCCATATACATAGGGTTTGGTGGTAAACATTAATAAAACAAAAACAATGGCTTTCAAAAATGGCTATGTGTATGGCAGGGATGAAAAATGGTATTACAAGCGGGCTAGAACTACAAAACGTTAAAACATTTCTCCTATTTAGGAGTAATGTTTAATATGAGAGTAAAATGGAACAAAAATCCATCAGTAACTAACTATAAGGCACGAGGGCAGTTAAATGAATTATTACGTACCCTCTCGCGGATACCGGATGTACCTGTAGATACATTAGAAAAAATGTATAACTCTATGATAAGGCCAGTTTTGTTATACGGAGGTGAAATCTGGGGATGTGAAAGAGCAGAGCATGTAAATAAAACACACGTAGCATTTTGGAAAAGAGTTCTTGGAGTTTCGGAAGGCACATCCAATTCCGGAGTATTGAGTGAGGTGGGATGTTATGAAGACACAGAAAATGCCTGGGGGGCTGGAGGACACAGAAAATGACTGACGATTCTGGCAGGAGAATCTGCCCATTCTGTGATTTGGATGAGGACTGGGTACATATTTTGGCGGAATGTGCACAGTGGGAAAACCAGCGAACGATTAAACTCAAAGAAAAATTCTTAAGTCCCTCAACAAAGACATTGGAATGTTGGGAGCTACTGGCTGACCAGAGAAACTGGCAAAACATGGGCACTTTCTTGGCTAAGATGCGCGAAGCTAGGTCAAGTTTTCTCAGTTACACAAAGGTAATTTATCTCTATTTTCCTTTTTCTTGTTCCTTTTTGTTTTTGTTTTCTGTTGTTTATTTTGTCATCATACTTATATCTTAAATATGCATGGATGATCAATGACCCATGCACTACATACTTGTGTAAGAACGTCAATGATTTGAAACCAATAAAGATACCTTATCTATCTACAAATCTTTCCCGATGCACCTCCGAAATATTTGCAAGCTACAGTAACACACCACTGCTTGGTCGAACAACATAGATAGACACACCCAGAGTCACCCCTCCCTGCTGAGGAGGTTGGTAAAATGCCTCCCGAAGCTGTGGTGACGGTATAAATGGCAGAGAGTGTACGCTGAGCTACATTAATGCCATCCTACATACAAAGAGAATGTGAAGCTCAGTTTCGCTAATTCTTTGAGTGTCAGAAATTGTAAACAAAAGTGCTACCATCATCCCAAGCAATGTTCGTTGTAAATACTGGTGAACTGGCCGAATATGAATTTACACTCACCGTGAAAATGGTTACAGCTACTCCACACTTAACGTTCCACAAAATGTTGAAGAAGTTCAGTAACGGGGCCAGAAGCTCACACTACCTCACTACAGCTGCATCTACTGTGTCCACAGTAGCCTGCTATTTACTTAGTTACCCTCACAAATATTAGCGAGGCGACTGCACTGAACCCATAGAGGCAAACTGACTGAAAGTCTACCATGAAGGAGACGTGGAGGTGCCTTGCGTCAAAATATGTCATTTGTACCCTCTGACTGTTTAATCTTTTAGTGGGTTATGTCGTCTTCAGTGATGTATTAGCTACCATGCTTGTTTCTTATGAGGCAGTATTTTTAACACTTAAATGATTTCAGTCTAATTAAATAATATACAGATTCAATAACAGCCCACCTTAAAGCAATATGTATATCTTACAAGATATAAAAAGTGTATATTACAGTTATTGTACATGCTTATATTATTGTATACATGTTCAATAATGTTATGTAAATGTATTACTTAATTTAATAATGTATGAGCTGTGAGAATAATAGGTTAAAAGTTGCTAACAATGAGCTAACCTTCATGCAATAATGAATTTTAAAGTTTAACAATATCAATTGTGATTCTTGGAAACAATAATGTAAATTTTTGAGACAGTTTATAAAATAGCCAATCAACAACCAGAAAAAAACTTAAGTTAAATAAAACTGTTCTGATTAGCAAATCAGAAATTGAAATATAGCAAAATTTACAAATTTAGGTGGTAGAAATCAAGTCAGTTGCTCGTAGACAGCGCTCATAACATGACGCGATGCTTGTAGACAGTGTTCCTAACCAGACGCGAGATGCGTCCTCAAGAAATTTAATACGTATTCGTGTTCGTGTAAGACGAAACTAGATTACGTGTTAAAAAGTGTAAGTAATTAATAAAAGAATCTCACAGCTCTATATATAAGTGAAGTGTTATTTAAATTGTGTCAAGAATTAATAAAAATGAGTGAAGCAAAATTATAATCTGTGTAAGCCTACATTCTTCGGCCGCACTACACCCTGCAAAGAAATCCATGTCTCTAACAATAATACTGATGCAGCCGAGGCAAACACAAATATATAATATTTAAAGAAACAGTCAAATTACAAAGTTAATATTTTTAAATTTGGGACGAAGGCTACCGGGTACCATACGTGCAGTTCAACTACTTCAAGTTCGGCTCCCCAACAGTCGAAATATAATACATCTTTTTCAAATTGGCTCCCAAAGCGTGGGCCAAATAAGAACGTAAAAAAAATCTGATGTGTTACACTCACATGACTTTCTCTACTCTTGTACAAATTATTTTTACAAACGCTTATTCTCCATCTACTTCATGTTAATCGAGATAAACATTTGCAGGCTCTATCTTATTGCTAATTTTCTTGTAGATGCAAGGGGAATATATATTTACAAGGGCAATATAGAAATACAGTAGCCTTTAAGCACATACATATCTCTTAATAGCTGGTTGCTAGGTGCAGCACCATTCCCTTTGCCTCAGATTAATACTCTTTGCATATCCAAGACAAAAAAATGAATAATGAATTCCCATTTGAGAAAATAAGTATTGAAAAATTTAAGGGAATAACAAGCAATATCTCGAAAATGGTTCACTCAACAACAAAAATGTAAATGACATAAATTGTGTATTTTAACGCGATCTACATCTTTTGTGTAGTAACATTTTGTCTATCTCCTATGGTTTACCAGTTTACCAAAAGTCCTTCACAATGAAGAATACTTTTGGAGACATTCCCAGAAAATTCAAGATATACATGTTATTTGTCATGAAAATATCTTAAATATATGATATTTTAATCAAAATCGTTAGAGCCATTTTTGAGAAAATTAAAATTTTCGAAAAATGTTCCATGTAAAGGGTAGTCTGGGGTGGGGGATTTTCTTGAAAACCTTCGTGTCGCATCTCTGGAAGATACTGAACCTAAATACCAAGTTTGGTGTTTATCCGACTGTTCGTTTCTGAGTTATGCTGTTCACAGACAGACGGACAGACGCACACACGGACGTTTCCAAAAATGCTTTTTTTGGATTCAGGGGGTCTCAAAACATGTATTTCCGGTGAAATCTCGGTATCGAATTTTTGGGTGGAATACAATACTTCCCTTACTTACTCTACGTAGTAGAGAATGTAATAACAACACAACAAAATAACTACTTCACTTAACACTCAAGCTGATTGTGTGTGATGGGGCATAAGAACCCTTAGCATGACTTCCATACAACTGGAGGTTCTATGCGACTGTTCTCAGTATATAAAATAAATTCAAGCAAAAGGATCCCTGAGCAAACTTTCACTTCATTCCAACATGTTCTACCTCCACCTTACAGCCATTTAGTAATCGTTGAGGTAATAACTCATCATTAGGGACTCCGGAGGCAGACAATAGTGTCAACACAAATGATGGCAAAAACCCTCACTAGAGGTCCCTATACTTCATAGTCGGAATGACAAGAACATCCAAGCAGTGGACACGATAACTTATGATGATATTTTAGCATTTTTATCATATGTTTACTTTCTCTACTACGTATAGTAGGTAGGGAAAGTACTGCATTCCACCCAAAACTTCGATACCGAATTTTCATCGGAAATACATGTTTTGAGATCTATGTGTCTGTGAACAACATAACTCAATAACGAAAAGTCGGATAAGCACCAAAGTTGGTATTTAAGTTCAATATCTTCCAAAGATGCGACACAAACATTTTCAAGAAAATTCCCAACCCAGACTGCCCTTTACATGGAATATTTTTCGACATTTTTTTAATGTTCTAAAAAAAGGCTAACAATTCGAATTAAAATATCATACATTAACGTTACTTACAAGGCAAATAAAATGTATATCTGAAATTTTCTGGGAATAACCTGCGAAGTCTTTTTCGTTTGGAAGAAATTTTGTTAATCTTGTTTAACCCTAAACAAACCATAGACGAAAACATACTACACAAAGCATGCGGATTTATTTAAAACATATAACTTAATTCAATTAACTTTTTTATGGCAGCAGATATTTCCGAAATATGCTTTAATAACGTTTCGAATTGTTCAATCTTTCAATTGTTCAGTCTTTCTTTTTAGGTCCTTTCGACAGTCAGTTGTTACTCACTGTTGCATGGAAACAGTGTGGAGTTTTAAGGCCAGCTATAGCGTCCAGTTCGTAAACACCTGACTATCGCTATTCCCTTTACATCTATAACGAAATGTGTAATGTAGCTATTTCTCCACTCAAATGAAGAAGATAGGAAAATATACTTTCGTAAGAATAATTTTATATCCATTAATAAGCGCTAGAGGGTAGAGAAAGTCACATGAATGTAACACATCAGATTTTTATCATAAGTAATCCAACGAGATATTATGAGTTTTACAATAAATTTGCGAGCGCGAATTTATTACTAAGAATACTCCTCGAATAAAATATAATAGTTTGTATAAATGCTAATTACTTGAGTCGTTCAAAAACAAATCACCATTGTGTCAGCCGTCAGATCACAGTATACTAAATGAATGGACTGTAGAGTGGAACACTTGATCCGTAATTAATATGTATAATCCAACATTATGAATTTGATCACAGATATATAAATAAACGATAGGGAGCGTAATACAAGAGAAAATATATTAAAAGGGAAGCAATTAGTACCAGTATGGTTGGCTTTAGCAGACAGCCAAATAGCCACCATAAAACAGGATTAGATAAAAGTTGACCTAGTGGCAGAGGGAACTGGAAAACTTGACAGCGTATGTGAGAGAGAGGACCAATGAGAGAGAAAGAGGCAGAGTTATATAGGAATTCCCAGATACACTACGCGATCAAAAGTATCCGGACACCTGGCTGAAAATGACGTACAAGTTCGTGGCGCCCTCCATCGGTAATGCTGGAAGTCAATATGGTGTTGGCCCACCCTTAGCCTTGATGACAGCGTTCACTCACGCAGGCATACTTTCAATCAGGTGTTGGAAGGTTTCTTGGGGAATGGCAGCGCCTTCTTCACGGAGTGCGGAACTGAGGAGAGGTATCGATTTGGTCGGTGAGGCCTGGCACGAAGTCGGCGTTCCAAAACATCTCAAAGGTGTTCTATAGGATTCAAGTCAGGACTTTGTGCAGGCCAGTCCCTTACAGGGATGTTATTGTCGTGTAACCACTCCGCCACAGCCCATGCAGTATGAACAGGTGTTCGATCGTGTTGAAAGATGCAATCGCCATACGCAAATTGCTCTTCAACAATGGGAAGCAAGAAGGTGCTTAAAATACCAATGTAGGTCTGTGCTGTGATCAAGCTACGCAAAACAACAAGCGGTGCAAGCCCACTCCAGGAAAAACACGACCACACCATAACACCACGACCTCCGAATTTCACTGTTGGCACTACACACGCTGGCAGATGACGTTCACCGGGCATTCGCCATACCCACACCCTGCCATCGGATTGCCACATTGTGTACCGTGATTCGTCACTCCACACAACCTTTTGCCACTGTTCAATCGTGTAATGTTGACGCTCCTTACACCAAGCGAGGCGTCGTTTGGCATTTTCCTGCGTGATGGTGGTTTATGAGCAACCGCTCGACCATGGAATCCAAGGTTTCTCACCTCACGCCTAAATGCCATAGTACTTGGAGTGGATCCTGATGCAGTTTGGAATTCCTGTGTGATGGTATGGATAGATGTGTGCCCCTATTATTCTTCTACGACCCTCTTCAAATGTCGGCGGTCTCTGTCAGTCAATAGAAGATGTCGACCTGTACGCTTTTGTGTTGTACATGTCCCTTCACATTTTCACTTCACTGTCACATCAGAAACAGTGGAACTAGGGATATTTAGGAGTGTGGAAATCTCGCGTACAGACTTCTAACACAAGTAACACCCAATCACCTGACCACATTCGAAGTTCATGAGCTCCACGGAGCGGCCCATTCTGCTGTTTCGGGATGTCTAATTATACTGAGGTCACGGACAATGAGTACCAGGCAGTAGGTGGCAGCACAATGCACCTAAGATGAAAAACGTATGTTTGTGGGGTGCCCGGATGCTTTTGATCACTAGCGTATCATTAGAACTGTGGCTGCAGGAAGATATTCAGTTTTCATACACGCTACGTAAACCATAAATAAGAATAAATGGTACAATTATTAACGATAATGTGCACTCATGGCATCTATATATAACTCACACAGATTTCTTAGCATCCAGAGTCTGAATCCACGTCAAGTCGCGTGAAGAAAGATGGGTGAAGATAGTGTGCGACTCGAATGAGTTTAGCTTCACTAAGATTATTAAAAGTAGCGCTATACGGGAAAAGAATGATGAATAAGTAGAAAGGGCGAAAAACGAGTAATTAAAGGAAAATATCTTGACTGGCCACTTATATACTTTTAATAATGGAATAAAATCCAGCCAATAACCAAAAAAACACATAGTATTATTACTCTTACACATCCTTAGAAAATAGTCGATAGGGGTTTTGATTTAGAGCATCTTTAAATACATTGCATCGGCCGGTAGAAAATCGAACCTGGAACGACTTCCAGAAGGCAAGGTGAGCACTTATGCTATACCTGATACAGGATGTATAATTTGGGAAGTAATTACCGGCGGAAGACACCTGCACACTGCGACCCACTAGATCTATTATTGCTACAGCCTAAGGAAGTCGCAGGTCCGCAGGCAGACGTGATTACAGAGATGCTTGGAAGTCCCTATCAGTTCCAGTACGAAACGCCCGCTCTCGCCAGTAGGCGCGAAGAGTCCTGCGAGAAGGCAACGAAGCGGCCCTTGCAGGCAGGCTAACACGCCCTGTCGTTGGCGGAAAGAAATCTTCTCAAAGCGCAGCGTGCATCACAGGCGCCCTACGGAACCCGGAAACACTGCCTGGAAGATGAAAGAGAGAAATATGAAATGACAGGAAATGAGGCAAGAGACAAATAGTGGTAGAATATATCAGCCCAACATTCGCCTAGACAATAAAAGGAAAACCACGAAAAATTTCATGCTTAGAGTGGGCGGCCACTGGGAATCGAACCCGGGACCTCCCAAAGCCGCCTGAGTCATCCTCGTCGGTATACCAGACGTAGCTCGGAGCGTCCAACCATTCCCATTACAACTGCATACTGATATATATATATATATACATATAGTCCGATAAAAAAAATTTCCCAGGAAAATCGCATCCTTAGGTTTGAAATGACCTCAGCCAGCCAGTGGAAGTGGATAAAGAAAAGACCATATTATATGAACCGACAATTCCATTCTACGATGCTTCATAGAACATTTGCAACATAGTGGTCAAAGACCAATTTTTCGGAGCCAGGAGAAAGATTTAATATCTACCAAATCATTTGTACAGTGGAGATCATAATAGAAGATCCCCTAATAGTTACAGAACGACATTGTCCAAGTTATGCTAAAATACTGTGTGGCTTTTTACTAAAACCACTTGTGTGGTAAACATTGTGTAGCATAAATAAGTTCAATCTATAACATATTTATTATCTTTTAATATTAAAAAATAGATATATCTTTGTCAAAATACATAATTAATTACATGATATTTACTTATTTGTAAACTCCTTTTTGCAATTTAAGAAAATCCATCTGTATCACATGGCAAATATTTATTATAAGGTCAGATTTGTTAATAAATAATGTAAGATATACTAACCTAATTACCAGTTATTGTTCAGTATCAAATATGGGACGTAATAATGGAATAGTCCGGAGAATACGATCCTGTTGAGTTATCGCGAAAATTTGTGGACAAAATATGCTACGGGTTGCTCCAGCTATACCTCTACTATCAGCACAGTTTACTGCTACTTCTCGATGAAAACTGTACTAGAGAATTGAATTAAAATATGCAGTTGGTGGATCGCATTTCAAAGTACACTATCAGACTTTGTCCCGCTATCAGTGTCTACAACTGATATCTCTTAACGTGAAATCCACTGCAATGTACGAAACAAATACAGCAAAAATACTAGAATTAACTAGGCGGATTAGTAAAAACTAAAGCCAGAACGAGCCACAATCAATAATGCCGTTGCAAAGTTGTGTGTGCCAGCGTGTCTCTCATTAAAAGGATTTTGACATAACTTTTAATTGGAGAGGAGCTGTCTATAAAAGTACAAACACACATTCAGCCCCTGTCACTGCCTCGAAGAAATAAATGACTGAGTGCTTCCGTATACGCATTTAAGTGCTTATTATACGGCCTATGTAATTCCATTCAAGGCAAAATGGCTAACCTCATTGACCCTTGTGGTGCCTCTCGTCAGGCGTTCAGGGTTTCTGCGAGAAACTACAAAGGCTATGATATTTCTCTCTCGTATATGCATAAAATGTTGCTAATTGAAAGCCAAATGCGTTAGAAGGGTTTTATATAGATATTTGGTATTTTTAGCAAATGTAACACAAATTTCATTGCGCTGCGGTATTTTAAGGGTACTCGATACTGAGCATTTAACAACCTTTCAGAAAGAGGTACATTATGTGATAAAAAGCATCCGGACACCACAGAAACATACGTTTTTCATGTTAGGTGCATTGTGCTGCCACGTACTGTCTGGTACTCAATAACCGCGACCTCAGTAGTCATTAGACATCGTGAAACAGCAGAATGGGCCGCTCCGTGGAACTTATGGACTTCGAACGTGGTCAGGTGATTGGGTGTTACTTGTGTTAGAAGTCTGTACGCGAGATTTCCACACTCCTAAATATCCCTAGTTCCACTGTTTCTGATGTGACAGTGAAGTGAAAATGTGAAGGGACATGTACAACACAAAAGCGTACAGGTCGACATCGTCTATTGACTGACAGAGACCGCCGACATTTGAAGAGGATCGTAGAAGAAAAATAGGGGCAGACATCTATCCATACCATCACACAGGAATTCCAAACTGCATCAGGATCCACTTCAAGTACTATGACAGTTAGGTGTGAGGTGAGAAACCTTGGATTCCATGGTCGAGCGGCTGCTCATAAGCCACACATCACGCAAGAAAATGCCAAACGACGCCTCGCTTGGTGTAAGAAGCGTCAACATTACATGCTTGAACACTGGCGAAAGGTTGTGTGGAGTGGCGAACCACGGTACACAATGTGGCGATCCGATGGCAGGGTGTGGGTATGGCGAATGCCCGGTGAAAGTCATCTGCCAGCGTGTGTGGTGCTAACAGTGAAATTCGGAGGTGGTGGTATTATGGTGTGGTCGTGTTTTTCCTGGAGGGGCTTGCACCCCTTGGTGTTTTGCGTGGCACGATCACAGCGCAGATTTACATTGATATTTTAAGCACCTTCTTGTTTCCCACTTTTGCAGAGCAATTCGGGGATGGCGCTTGCATCTTTCAACACGATCGAGCACCTGTTCATACTGCACGGGCTGTGGCGGAGTGGCTGCACGACAATAACATCCCTGTAATGGACTGGCCTGCACATAGTCCTGACTTGAATCCTATAGAACACCTTTGGGATGTTTTGGAACGCCGACTTCGTGCCAGGCCTCACCGACCTACATCGATACCTCTCCTCAGTTCCGCACTCCGTGAAGAATGGGCTGCCATTCCCCAAGAAACCTTCCAGCACCTGATTGAAAGTATGCCTGCGAGAGTGAACGCTGCCATCAAGGCTAAGGGTGGGCCAACACTTCAGCATTACCGATGGAGGGCACCACGAACTTGTACGTCATTTTCAGCCAGGTGTCCGGGTACCTTTGATCACGTAGTGTAACTTTCATTGGAAACTAGTATTATAGAATATGAATCCAACCGATGTAAAGGGTAATCTGGGATAGGTGAAATTCGTAAAAAAACTTTTGTGTGGCATCCTGGAAGATCCTCAACTTAAATATATGTTTCGTATTTATTCAATATTATTTTTTAATTTTGCTTTCTTTCCCTCTGCTTCTTTCTCTCACAAAAACGCAAATGCACACACAATTTCTTAAAATGATTCTTGTTACCTTTTCTGCCAATTACCTATATAGTAGATAATAGGAAGTACGGAATTCCACCCAAAAATCGACATCGAAATTTCATTAGAAATACATGGTTGAGGTCATCTGAATAGAAAAAACATTTGTGGAAAAAGGTGTGTGTGTGTGTGTGTGTGTGTGTGTGTGTGTGTGTGTGTGTGTGTGTGAATAGCATAACTTTCAACCTAGATTTCGATAAATGGCAATCTTGGTATTTAAGTTTAAAATCTTCCAAATATTCGATGCAAAGATTGTCAGGAAAAGTCCGCACTACAAGCTACCCTTTACATGTAACGATTTGAATTAAAACACCACATATTTAAGATATGTGACAAATAAAATGTATATCTTAATTTTTCTGGGATTAATCGCTTTATTCTGAATGAATTTCGTATAATTTTTCTAAAGATTAAGCTTTAAGAGACATAATACACAAACAATTTAGATGATTAAAGCACACGACTCAGTTCAAAATTTTCTTAGCATCAACCATTTCCGAGATATCCGTTATTATTGGTATAAATATTTCAATACTTTTGTCATTTCTTTAAAAGTTCTGTTGCTCTTCAGTAGGTTCTCGCGATCTCGTGGAAGGAGTATGGAATTTTAAGGCTAGCATATAGCGTCCCTTCTTTTATACATCTGACTGTCGATTCAGTTTCTTCTTGCCCGCTTGTACCTACAACGGATCCTTCTGCAAAGGTTTATCTCAGTTAACATGAATTAGATAGTAAATGAGGGTTTCCTACGAATAGTTTGTAGAAGCTATAGTAAATATAAATCTGATGTGTGCTCGATTTTGTTAATCCGCTACATGTTTGTTTTTCCCGCTAGTCTTCGTTATATTTTTATTGCTTATCAGCCGGTCCGCCGCTGGGCGTCGGACGTGCCGTCCTTGATTAATGTCAGTTCATACGTGGGGAGAGCATCACCGTCGCTCTGACGTTCGGGAGGCTTTGTACGCTTACCGTGCTTTGAGTGTGCTCTTGTGCTTCGGCAGGCGGAGTGCGCGATGTGGTAAGTTCCCCCACACCCTTCATTTTGTAACTTGCTTTTGTTTCCGTTTTTCTGACTTTTAGTTCCTGCGCGGCTGTGTGACAGCTCTCTTTGTAATTTATAGCATGTAGGCGGAAGTTTTAGAATTCAGAATTACTACTTTAAATGGGTTTATGGCCTTTAAATTTTAGCCGGTGGGGTTTCAGATAATTAAGGCTCATTATTGTAAATGATTCCTAGGAAGAAATGATGGGCTTCTTATCCGATTTATGCCCAGTCATGTAATATGAATTCCCATTCTTTGTCGTATCAAGCTATAAACTGACTGCTAAAAAAAGCTATTGCTATAAACCAGGTATAAAAACTAACAATAAAATCATATATGTTCAGCAAAATGCATCAGGTTAACTTTGTAAATCTTATAATAATTGCATCTATGCTTTTTTACTTTCTCTACTACGTATAGTAAGTAGGGGAAGTATTGTATTCCACCCAAAAATTCGATACCGAGATTTCACCGGAAATATATGTTTTGAGACCCCCTGAATCCAAAAAAATCATTTTTGGAAACATGTCCGCGTGTGTGTCTGTCTGTGAACAGCATAACTGCAGAAACGAACAGTCGAATAAACACCAAGCTTGGTATTTAGGTTCAGTATCTTCCAGAGATGCGACATGAAGGTTTTCAAGAAAATCCCCCCACCCCAGATTACCCATTACATGGAACATTTTTCGAAAATTTTAATTTTCTCAAAAATGGCTCTAACGATTTTTATTAAAATATCATATGTTTAAGATATTTTTATGACAAATAAGATGTATATCTTGAATTTCCTGGGAATGTCTCCAAAAGTATTCTTCATTGTGAACGACTTTTGCATAACTCGTAAATCATAAGAGATAGACAAAATTTTACTATACAAAAAATGTAGATCGCGTTAAAATACACAATTTAGGTCATATACATGTTTGTTTTTGAGTGAACTATATTCGAGATATTGCTTGTTATTCCCTTAAATTTTTCAGTACTTATTTTCTCAAATGGGGATTCGTTATTCATTTTTTTGCCTTGTATATGCAAAGAGTATTAATCTGTGGCAAAGAGAATGGTGCTGCACCTAGCAACCAGTTATTAAGAGATATGTATATGCTTAAAGACTACTGTATTTTTATATTGCTGTATTGTAAATATATATTCCCCTTACATCTACAAGAAACTTAGCAATAAGATAGAGTCTCCAAATGTTTATCTCGATTAACATGAAGTAGATGGAGAATAAGCGTTTGTAAAAATAGTTTGTACAAGAGTAGAGAAAGTCATGTGAGTTTAACACATCAGATTTTTTCTACACATTTGCCATGAGGCGGAAATATACAGAGTGATTCGTTTGAATTCATCTGATTCATCTCAGAAAAGTAAACGTTTATACATATGAGGATAAAGTACACATCTCAGTTTGCTGTATTATAAGCGGAAAGGATAGAAGTTAACAATGATTGGTGTTTCAGAATTCATTCGCGTGGCATGGCAGCACTATCTCGCATATGGTGGTCACGCCATATCAGCATGCTCAGTGTGTCGTATGGTATGTGAAATGTGTCACATGATACGTGCGAGTTTTCAGTTGTTCTCCAAATAAAGCACTTATACTTGTTAACTCGGCCACTCACATGAAATGTGCAGCATAATTAGAGGTACTATTTTTAACACTTAAATGATTTTCAGTCAATTTATATAATATAAAATATAGTAACAGCCTCGCCTTAAAGCGATTTATGTATAATATCTAAAAATGCATGTAACAGTCATTGTATTAATGTTTATATTATGTACATGCTCAATAATTTTATGTGAATATATTACGTAATTTAATAATGTAGGAGCAGTGAGAATAATAGGTTAAAAGTTACTAACAATGAGGTAACCTTGAGGCAATAATGAATTAGAATGTTTAGTAATGCTACTGGTAATTATTGGAGCAACAATAATGTAAATTTTGAGACAGTTTATAAAATAGGCAATCAACAACCAGAAAAAGGCTTAAGTTATATGAAAGTATTCTATTGGATTAGGATTAGCAAATCATAAAATGAAATAGGGCAAATTGTACAAATTCAGAAGTCAGTTGCTGATATACAGCGTTACTAACCGGACGCGAGATGCGTCCTCGAGAAATTTAATACGTATTAAGTGCGAGACAAAAATAGTTTACGTGTTAAAAAGTGCAAGTAATTAATCAAAGAATCTCACAGCTCTCTATATCAGTGAAGTGTTATTTCAATTGTGTCAAGGTTTAACAAATGTAGTGAAGTAAAAATTATAATCTGTGTAAGCCTACATTCTTAGCCGCATTACTCCCTGCAAAGAAACGCATGTTTCTAACAATAATACTGACGCAGTCGAGGCAAACATAAATGTATACTATGTAAAAGAATCAGTCAAATTACAAAGTTAATATTCTTAAACTTGGGGCGAATGTTACCCGAAACTTTTTACCTTACGTGCGGTTGCAACTATTCATGTTCGGCTACCCAACAGTCGAAATCTGGCTTCTTCAAGCTATCTTTTCATACGTAGCAGCAAGAAACCTTCTTCAAATAACATGAATTGTTTTGATGCAGCATAATTACGAAGCTCGTCTCAAGTTTGCTGTCATGGTGTGTGAGAGGTACGAAGCAGACGATCAGTGGTTAAATGGATAAATGTTCCTGGACAAAGCCACATTTCATGTGAGTGACCGAGTCAACAAGCATAAGTGCATTTTTGAGAACTGAGAACCTAGATGCATCATAAGACACATTTCACCTATCATACGAAACATTGAGCACGCTATTGTCGAGTTTTTATTTATGGACGCTCTTCAACTGCTGTGGTCCTTAGCGTCCCATTCCATATTGGGCGTGAAAGACCGGTAATTTTAACAGGTTTGAGGTTCATTTACGTGCCGTATATTACGACACAGAACCAACGCTTTACTTCCCTTCCGAGGGAAGCCATGTTAAGGATTTTTTCTCCCGAAAAAATCTATCACCCTCCATAGGGTTTGAACTCGCGACCTCGGGAACTATATACTGAACACGCTGTTATGGCGTGATTATTTTGTCTACTATGTACGATAGCAGTGCTATACAACGTGGATGAATTCTGAACATCACTCATTGTTAACTTCCATCCTTGCAGCAAATTTCTTAGAGATCTGTGCATCAACCTCTTACATAGATATAACGTTTTAGTTTTCCGACATCTCAAGCGGATCACCCTGTATTTCCTTAAGTATATTTTCGGTGTTTTTGTGAAGGCTCTGGGTGATTAATTCCCCTCCTTTAAGGTGTTGCGGTAGGACAGGAGGCGGTTGCAGTAGGTAGCTATCTACAGATTAGCATTAAAGGAAGTAATACATTAAAGGAAGTAATAACTGTAAGTGGACGATGGAAAAGGAGGTAAGACAGATCTGAACGTCAGCAAGTTGCATACAAAAACAACTAGGGCTAATGTATTGCCTGTGGCCCGCATTTGGGAAGTCGTTGGTTTGCTTCCCGTAACCGACCTTTCTGACCTTTCTGGTTTTTACAGGGTTTCCCTGGGTCGCTAGGCAAAATGCTGGGAAGAATCATAAAGTCCCCTGAATTTACTGTCCCTCCATCTCATCTCCATTCTCACTTCACTTCACCTTTCATCCGATTTGTCTCTTTCAGGGCTGTACGTGTCGGCGGGAGCTCACGGGGTGTGCTTGGCAGGGGAAAGGAATAGTCTGTAGAAACCTTTATCTCCGAAATGGGGAAGGTCTTCAAGTTCTGGCCCCACAGGTGTGACCGAAAGCCGGCTGCACCAGTGCCCCATTTAAATCTGTAAATGGTAGGGAGCCTGACCTCTGCCTGTCGGGCCTCCTGGTCCGGCCGCCCTCTGTCTCCTCTCTCCTCATCCCTTCCTCCCGGATGCGCCTCGTCTGGGAAATAGGTACAAAAGATCTACGTAGATCGACGTGCTAATTCCCCCTCCGCACTAAATCCTAATCCTAATGCATTTGCAGTGGTATTTCTTCTAGTTGATTGTGGGCCCCACGTTGGGCGCCAATTTGCGGTGGTATGTGGCTATTTTACGGTACAGGATTTGTAGGAATGGTCCCGGGTTCGGTACTAGCTCAGGGTTCTTTTCATGGATCTTGGATCTCGGGTTAGCGGTGAATACGACTGTTTGTTTTCCTGCTCGTTTATTTACCGTCACCGTTTTAACATTTGATTCCTGCTATTTCTTCGACACACACACACACACACACGCATTTCCTATTTGTTACGCTTCATATCATCTCGCCTATTCGCCGACACTTTTCTGACAACCATCTCTAAGGAACTACCACTGCCCAGTGTGTGTTCTAAACTTTTCCGTTTCTCTGTTTCAAACGTTCTGTATCTCCCCATTCCACTATCACTTGATTTCTAGCTTCTTTCATTGGAGGCCTAAGCCTATCTGGCTTTTGGCGAACATTGGCCGTTTTCTACATGTCTGCGTTCCAGCAACCTAACGGGACACTTAACAATAGAGGGAAAAACCACCCGTTTCCGGCCGCTGATGGCACCGACGCAACTCAACCTTTCGTTAAATTTACAGTCACAATCGCTTTCCAGTTTTATTTAACACTATCCTTACTGTTATTGATATTTACTCCCCCTATGATTATGATTTTATTTAACTAATTAAAACTTACTGTTTCAACAGACACGTGACTTTATAATTAATGGATCACCTATAAACTGCTTGTTTGTAGATGACCAGGAGCTGAGGGCTAATTCGGAGAATAAGCTGTAGATGGCTGTCCATAAATGGCGTGAAATAACAAAAGCATGTAATCTTAAAATTTCTCAACACAATGACGTTATCGGATCGCAACATAGAGGATCAAAATTATAATTGATGCAAATTATTGAACATGTCAGCAGCTTTAAATATCTTATAGGTATAATATCATACCAGAAAAAGTTGAACATGGAAGAAAAGCTCAATAAATATTGGGTTTTTTTCAATTATATATATCTCCGCTACTGTGATAACATGCCGGTAGGACATGAAATTCCCCAATTGACTCAAGTTGTTTCCTAAATAGACCACAAAGGTATCTCACTAGATATGACGATCTCAATGACGACCTGCCATCGCAAGTACTTTAGTATTAATGTGTTTGTGGAAATGTAAGACGATATTTAGACTATAAAACAACAAAGGAAACATAATTAAAATTGTATTAATCAGTGGCACTGAAAATATTAAATTATGGCGCAGACTCTTAAGCAGCTTGCGAAGATTTCTAAGACCGTGGCTAGCGAGTTTCTAATTGAAGATAAAAGTTGCGAAGAAATTAGAAGAGAACTGCATGAGACCTAGAAGGTTAAGTGTCCGTCTTTCTTTATGAGAGCGGAGTTAGACTGATCGGCACCCTAATGCCATCTGTACGGTACGAAGCAGAAGATCGAGTTGTTATGCACTAGGGTCTCTATGGACACGTGACGTAGCAGATGGTTACAGGGATGAGACCTAGAAGGTTAAGTGTACGCCTTTTTATATGAGAGCGGCAGTTAGACTGGACGGCACCCTAATGCCATCTTACGGCACGAAGTAGATGGTTACAGGGAAGAGACCTAGAAGGCTAAGTGTACGCCTCTCTATATGAGAGCGGCAGTTAGACTAGACGGCACCCTAATGCCATCTGTACTGCACGAAGCAGAAGATCCAGTTGCTATGCACTAGGGTCTATGTGGACACGTGACGAAGTAGATGGTTACAGGGAAGAGACCTAGAGGCTAAGTGTCCGCCACACATCGACCTAAGAGTTATCCACTAGCAGATTCGTTGCGATATGACCAAGTACTTCAAGCGACGTAAACTAAATAGAGTAATAATGCAAGAGAACTTGGAATAAAAGGAGTGCTAGATCGTAAACAAACTTGTAGTAAGAATTGAAAAAAACATTTAGACAGAGTGGATGAAAACAGAATACCTAAGGAAGCACTTTAATTATAAACCACGAGGAAAACCGAGGATCCTGAGGTAAGGGGTTCAAACCCGGCGCATGGCTTCCTGCGGAAGGGAAGTAAAGCCGGTGGTTCCCTAGATTTACGGCACGTAAAAGATTCTCAAACCTGATCAAGAGGCCTATGAGTAAAATTTCCGGTCTTTCACGCCCAATATAGAATGGGACGCTAAGAACCACAGCAGTTAAAGAGCGTCCATAAATAAAACTTAATTTAACGAGGAACACGATATACACTGCTTTCAAAATGAAGATAGAGTGAACATTCTAATGGGGACGGAACGGGCCTGAGGCTCAAACCGTGTAGATGATGAACTAAGGCGACAGCCTATGCATGTCTACTGTATCTGTGGTAGATACAATACCAGTTCAGACTGCTTCTCTGTGCAGGTTGAATGAGAACGGACGTTCGAGAATTTTCCGTTCATTGATGCTCGCTTGCTTCCACACGAAAAGCTTCAGCGCTTTTAGCTATGGTTGAATATTAGCTTGCTGGTTAGATTTTGATCTACGCAGCAACTCTTGATTTCGACAGTTGGTACATGTGATAAAGCCTGAGGGAATCGCAAGCTCAAACTCCATACGCTATTCTGATGCCACGTCAGAGGGAAGGGTAAGCAAAATCCTGTGCTATCTTCTGCTGGTATTAAACTACACGTAGAATTGGACGTCTCTTCTGCCGAGACATCAAAGCCACTTAGTGTAATTTATATACATTGATCGTACAGCTTTACTGTTTCATATCAAGCGGCTTACTCGATGTGTGCTGTATTGTGCCTTTAACGAGGTATGAAACAGAAAGGGGAACGTAATACCGCTTGTATTATCCTTCCGTTTTAAATCTTTATTTCATTCCAGCAGGTTTACTGGGTTAAAACCAAATGATACAGTCCAACAGTAACAAAACCTAAATCAAATTTCAGTATTGCATAATGGTAACAAGCAGCTTAATTTAAAAGTATTCAAATCGAGCAAACCTTTCAAGATATCAATCTGAACTGAACAATGGTGTTAATAGTGTATATTCTGCCTGCACAGATGGTCGAAAAAATCTGATGTTATTTTTACAAACGCTTATTCTCTATATGCTTCATGTTAATCCAGATATCGAGATGTTAATGTTATTGCTAATTTTCTTGTAGATGCAAGGGGAATTGCTAAGCTTTAAGAGATAGTCAAACATTTTAAGAGCTGGTTGCTATGTGGAGTATTCCATTCTCTTTGCATTATTAGGACAAAAAAATGAATAACGAATTTCCATTTGAGAAAAAGTATTAAGTATTGGACAATTTAAGGGAATAACAAGCAATATCTCGAAAATGGTTCACTCAACAACAAAAATGTATATGACATAAATTGTGTAATTTAACGCGATCTACATTTTTTGTGTAGTAAAATATTGTCCATCTCTTATGGTTTACCAGTTATGCAAAAGTCGTTCACAATGAAGAATACTTTTGGAGACATTCCCAGAAAATTCAAGATATACATTTTATTTGTCATGAAAGTATCTCAAATATATGATATTTTAATCAAAATCGTTAGAGCCAATTTTGAGTTTCCAAAAATGCTTCTTTGCATTCAGTGGGTCTCAAAACATATATTTCCGGTGAAATCTCGGTATCGAATTTTTGGGTGGATTACAATACTTCCCCTACTTACTATACGTAGTAGAGAAAATAAACAGAGTTTATCCACATTCACCCCCTCAAGAAAGATTCTACAGTTAAAAATCCTATCAGCCAAATTAAAGAAGGGAAAAATATAATTCTGTTTGGATGTAAATATTAAATTATAACACAGTTTACGTATCTTCACTGTCTCTATTACTTATAGTAAGTAGTGGAAGTATTACATTCCACCCCAAAAATTCGATACCAGATTTCAGCGGAAATACATGCTGAGCAGTATTACTCAAAAACGAAAAGTCGGATAAATACCAAACCTTGTATTTAGATGTAGTATCCTTTAAAGAAAACAAATATTTTCAAGAAAATCCCCCAATCCAGACTCCTCTTTATATGGAAAATTTTTCTAAAAGTTTGATTTTCTCAAAAATGGCTTAACATTTTTGATTAAAATATCATATACTTAAGATATTTTCGTTATAAATAAAACTTATGTTAAATTTTCTGTGAATGTCACCAAAATACTCTTCTTTCTGAATGGCTTTTGTATAGCTGGTAAACCTTAAGAGATACGAGTAGATAAGATTTTTATGCACAAATAATGTAGAGCCCATTAAGACACGCAATTTGTCATATACTTCTTTTTTTTGTAAAGTGAACCATTTCCGAGAAATTCGTTGTCATTTCTTTGAATTTTCCAATACTTATACTTTTTCTCAAATAGGAATTCGTTATTCGTTTGTTTAGGTCCCGGACATGCAAAGAGATTGTGATGCTCCACATAGCAACCGCTCTTAAAAGATTTGACTATCACTTAAAGCCTCCATATTTCCCTTTCATCTACAAGAAAATTAGCAATAAGATTCTGCAAACGTTTATCTTGATTAATATTAAGTAGTTAGAGAATAGGCATTCGTAAAATACTCTGTACAAGACTAGAGAAAGTCATGCGAGTGCAACACATCAGATGTTTTGTGCATACAATGTCACACTTTCATCGATAAGTGACATCGAGAAATAAATTCGTGAAGTCGTAAATAGCCTAAATGGAGGAACTGAGGCAAAAGCGTACCAAATTTCAAACTTTGCTATTTTATTCCTCCTACAAATAAAATTCTGTTTTCACAAGAAAATAAAGTAATACACAAATGTATCTGATGTGTTACACTCACATGACTTTCTCTTCTCTCGTACAAACTATTTTTATAAACGCTTATTCTCCATATGCTTCATGTTAATCGTGATATCGAGATGTTAATCTTATTGCTAATTTTCTTGTAGATGCAATGGGAATATGGTAGGTTTTAAGCTATAGTCAAATATATTAAGAGTTGGTTGCTATGTGAGTATTCCATTCTCTTTGCATTACCAGGGTAAAAAAATGAATAACGAATTTGAGAAAAAGTATAAGTATTGGAAAATTTAAGGGAATAACAAGCAATATCTCGAAAATGGTTCACTTATCAACAAAAATGTATATGACATAAGCTGTCTATTTTAACGCGATCTACATTTTTTGTGTAGTAAAATTTTATCTATCTCTTATGGTTTACCAGTTATGCAAAAGTCGTTCACAATGAAGAATACTTTTGGAGACATTCCCAGAAAATTCGAAATATACATTTCATTTGTCATGACAATATCCTAAACATATGGCTAAATGGGGAGCAGTTACTGGTTAGTAAGTTGACTTTGTTGTGAAGAAGTTATATTGTTTACGTAATTTATTAGCCTCACGCTTGGGAAGCCAACTTAAAGTAGGTATTGTTCACTGATTTATTTATTTAGCTCCACGTATGGACGTCAATTTGAGAAGATTGTTTGTTACGTAATAAGCTGTTACGTAAGAGAAGCCGATTTTTTACGATGTATTTTTTGTTGTTACGCTCAAAAGTTTTTTTAAAAAATATTAACTTTCTTATTAAACTGCTTCTATAGTTAGTATTTACATTTATGTTTGCCTCAGCTGCTTCAGTATTGTTTTAGAAACACGTTTCTCTTAATCAGGGCGTGGTGCAACAAGAATGTAGGCTTAAAGATTTTAAGTTTTAATTCACTTCTTTTTATTAATCCTTGACACAAATTATATAGCACTACACTGATATCAAGAGCTGTGCGATTCTTTTCTTTAATACGTGCACTTTGTTATCGCGTATACATAATTTTACGATTCACACGAATACGTAATATTTCTTTAGAGAACACATCTTCCATCCGGTCACTACCAAGGTCTGCCAGCAACTGAACATATTTCAACTGTATAAACCGGTAAACTTTTGTATTTCAAGTCTCTGATTGGCTAATCCTAGTCCAATAGAATACCTGCATTTTACTAAAGCTGTCTGTTAATTGGCTATTTGTCAACTGTCACAAAATTTGCATTATCGTTGCTCTAATAATGACTAGTAGCATTCGAACTCTCAAACTCATTATTGTCTCAAGGTTACCTCATTGTTAGCATCTTTAAACTTATTATTCTCGCAGCTCTTACATTATCAAATTAACCAATGTATTTACATAACATTATTAAACATGTTTACAATATTATAAGCATTTGCAATGACTGTTATATACATTTTTAAAAAAAATACATACATATTGCTTCAAGGCGGGCTGTTATTAAATTTACATATTATACAATCTAATTGAAATTATTCAAGTGTTAAAAGCACTGTCTCAGTTGGTGCTTACTTTGGACCTCCCTGGGAAATCCCTTTCACATTGCAATTTACCAGTTAAAGTAATACATGGACATAACACAGTTCAGAGCCTCAACTGTTTCGTTTTCTGAGGACACCATTACTCGTAAAATCCCAACCGAATCCAAATTTCAAAGACTGAGGTGTTCCTTATTAGAATCTTGGAAATAAAACCATGTAATTTCTACAAAATCCGACTCAATAACCATTTCTAGAATGCATTTAGCACAAAAAGAGGGTGTTCCAAGCGGATATCACTTCCCAGTATTGCAGCACTGCTTTCGAGGCAGTAACTACACTCCCTTAAGAAAGTATTCGTTTGCACTTCAAAAATTTCTAGCAGCCAAATTAATAGAGGAAAAAATAATTTTTTAGAAGATCAAATGGTACTACAGTTTACGTGTGTTAGAGGTTGTTCAAATTCCTTCATTTTATTACATTTATAAATGTTTGAAACATACGCAAAAAAATGCAACTCTTTTGTACGTGGTCTTTTCAAAATAATCTTACGCATTGCATACAGCAATTTTTACTTTCTCTACTACGTATAGTAAGTAGGGGAAGTGTTGTATTCCACCCAAAAGTTCGATACCGAGATTTCACCGGAAATATATGTTTTCAGACCCCCCCTGAATCCAAAAGAGCATTTTTAGAAACATTTCCGTGTGTGTATCTGCGTGTCTGTGTGTGTGTGTGTGTGTGTGTGTGTGTGTGTGTGTGTGTGTGAACAGCATAACTCAGAAACGAACAGTCGGATAAACACTAAACTTGGTATTTACGTTCAGTATCTTCCAGTGATGCGACACGAAGGTTATCAAGAAAATCCCCCAACCCCAAACTACCCTTTACATGCAACATTTTTCGAAATTTTAATTTTCTCAAAAATAGCTCTAACGATTTTGATTAAAATATCATTTGTTTAAGATATTTTCATGACAAATGAAATGTATACCTCGATTTTTCTGGAAATGTCTCCAAATGTGTGCTTCATTGTGAACGGCTTTTGCATAACTGGTAAACCATAAGAGATAGACAAAGTTTTACTACACAAAAAATGTAGATCGCGTTAAAATACACAATTTAGGTCATATACATTTTTTTGTTGAGTAAACCATTTTCGAGATATTGCTTGTTATTCCCTGAAATTTTACAATACTAATACCTTTTCTCAAATTCGTTATTCATTTTTTTTTGTCCTGGTAATGCAAAGAGAATGGAATACTCCACATAGCAACTATCTCTTAAAATATTTGACTATCGCTTAAAGCCTACCACTTCCCCTTGCATCTAGAAGAACATTAGCAATAAGATTAACATCTCGATATCTGGATTAACATGAAGCATATGGAGAATAAGCGTTTGTAAAAATAGTTTGTACAAGAGTAGAGAAAATCATGTGAGTGTAACACATCAGATTTTTTACTCTGTCCCCCCTGCGTGGTCGAGATCGGAGCAGAACACCGGCCCTCCCTTCGCCTCCTGCCACCCAGGACGGAAGTGGATACGCCACTTTCGCGCTTCAATCCAATAGGGAAATCTCTCAGGGAGACTACTGAACAACCTCGGTGGGGCCGACAGTATATTTAGCAACTGTCTACCAGCTCTCACTCATGGTTGGTGCCGGAGAACATCTGGACGTCTCACAACCCCGCCAGGGTGGAAAACCAGCCAACCGTTCCCAATCTTCCATAGGTATCGCGAACCACTGCCCCACCGAGTCCTACCCAATCCAAACAACTCCCTATCTGTAGGGGCTCGAATGTTCGGCCCGGCGTACTTCTAGTAATGTCAGAGGTACCATGAGTGATCAGGGTCAGCAGTGCCCGCACCACGGAAGCTGAAGTGTCGCATCCCCCCCTTACAGACAGACACACGGATGGATGGATAAAAACGTACTGCACAAAAAATCTAGATCGCCTTAAAAACCATAATTTACCGCAAATAGATTTTTTGCGCATTAGCCATTTCCGAGATATCCGTTATTAAGAGCTCGAATTGTTCAATACTTAGCCATTCTTTGAATTTTCAGCTATTTCTCGCAATGTCATGGAAAGAGTATGGAATTTTAAGGCCAGCATATAGCGTCCAGTTCCTAAACATTTGAATATTGCTATTCCCTTTGTATCTATAAAGAAACGTGTAATGCAGCTATTTCCAAAAAGGTTTATCTCAATTAAAGTGCATTACATAGACAAATAAACTTTCGTAAGAATAATTTGTATACCCGCTACTACGCGATAGAGCGTAGAGAAATACATATGAATGCAACACATCAAATTTTGTAATATTGTTTCAAATGCGGAAATCAATCAATAACAATTAACACAACAATCTTGGAATTCAAAATAGATTTAGAATTAAACGCGAATGCGCAAACATATTTGTGGCACTGCAAGGAAATATGTTAATAAATGCGTCATGCGTTATGTGGATGGCAATAATGTTCCGCAGAACCTGTACCTACGAGTGTGGTTTACTTTTTATTGAGTGATAAAACAACTTTAAAAAAGTTAGGTTCCCATTTTAAAACATTAAATTGACCCTCATAACGTCCTCCAAATAAAACATGACTAATGGCATTTCCTTTCTCCATAATATCAACCAACTTTATTAAAGACATTTCTTTCACTACGCTTAGTTTTGGAGAGTGTCGCAGTTCAGTGGTTTGTGTTATCTTATTTGTTGGGCGCTTATCGTTTAATTATTTTTTTTTAAATTTAGGTTCTTTTTCCTCCGGCTAGCTATTATAACTCAGTCGAGCACGTGTCTCTAAGCAGGGCGTGTAAACGGAAAGGAGTTGTTACTAAAAGATAACACTGATAAAAAAAATTTAAATCTAGACGTTTATTGCCGTCACAGTTAATTAATAATTGATATATTTAATCTTTATACACGCCTGACTGAAACTGTGATATTTCTGAATGTAAGTACAATCGTTTTAGTTGCCGCGCACCAATTACTTTGCGTACTTTACATTTTTGTAACTAACTCTGCGACGTGCACCTCGTGAGAGATTCTTCAGAACTGTGTGACGTGCACCTCGTGAGAGATTCTTCAGAACTGTGCGACACTTCCTTATGGCTCGAGAATATATACTCCTTCACCTCGAATTGCCTAAGCATTATAATATAGTTGCTGTTGGTTACCAAATTGCGCCTACTTTAGCGTCTGTTTTGGTCAGCCAATCACTACTACTAACATATATGCTCTAGGGAAGATATTTCCTCCATTTCTAAAACCGTCACGCTACCCTGACGTCAATTTCTGCTTTCTCTTCTTAGTGACAAACAACTTGCTCCCGCGGTTTATTGTTACTCACTTCTATTGTCAGATTCAGTTAGGCCGTGTAAACTTATTTCCTAATAATACTTATGGCAAACAAACATCTAAAATCATGTACATACAATAATATTAATTTACACTACAATGACTCTGGCATTCACAGCATGTTATGATATAAAATATTGCCTCAAGAGATTGTACAGTCTCAACTTAAATGGCTCGTCTTGTATATGGACTTCAGGATTAAGGTTCATAAAAGTTTTCTGCAAAATCTTTTTTGGCTGCTAGAGGATTCTTTTGACACTTTTAGCAAAGTGAATTGAGTATAATACAGCGAATTATTTACATTGATAGGATTCTAATTGTTCAGTAGTTTCAGTTTCATCCCTTCTCCTCCAAATATCCTTAGTAAGCCACGCGTTTGACTGATTTACGCTGAGGTAAGCTTATATCTTCGTTCTGCGGAACTTCATTGACTTAATTACGTCGTACCCTTTCTTTTCAGTCAATAAAGTAGCATGGCGTCACTTGTTGACATTGATCTTCCTAATATAATTAACTGCCTCTTCCAATTTCTCAGCTCTCATTCCTATGAAGAAGTTAAATATCCCAAGGCGTAGATAACATTCCTGTCCTATACATATCTTGATTGGAAACTTCCTGTGTAGGTGCATTTTGTTTTTGCTAATTGAAATACAAGTCTTCCATTAACTGTATCATATAATTACTCCATTCCCGTAATATTATGTACCACTTCAAAGCAAAACCGCTCAGCAATACAACATATATAAGAGAAGAGACGAAAATCAAGAGAATGCGAGTGTCTTGTGGTTCAATATCCCTAAGTTTACCACGGAGTATGAATAACACGGAATTTCATTTTTACATAGCAGTTGAACTTGCTAAAAGCTGAATACTACGAGGGTAAATCAGTAAGTAGCCGCACACAATTTTTAAATTTTTGTAGGTTGGCGCTATGGGTTTGTGCGCGCGCAAGTCGACATGTTGTTCCTTTGTCTCAGCTTGTGGAAAGTTTGACCATTATCACTCCAGTGAGTGCTACATTGTTCCATAATAAGTATAGCTGCACCCCTCACGGTTTGCAGAACAGCGTGCGGTTTGCCGTTTTTCATCATCTGAAGGTGTACCAGCAGCCAAAACCAATCGAAAACTTTTCGCACAATTTGGGGGCAAGGTTTACCCCGGCGAAATGTGTACGGATGGATTAAAAGGTTAACAAATCTGATGTGTTACACTCACATGACTTTCTCTACTCTTTTACAAACTATTTTTACAAACGCTTATTCTCTATCTACTTCATATTAATCGAGATAAACATTTGCAGACTCTATCTTATTGCTAATTTTCTTGTAGATGTAAGGGGAATATATATTTACAAGGGAAATATAGAGAAACAGTAGCCTTTAAGCACATACATATCTGTTAATAGCTGGTTGCTAGGTGCAGCACCATTCCCTTTGCCACAGATTAATACTCTTTGCATATCCAAGATAAAAAAATGAATAACGAATTCCCATCTGAGAAAATAAATATTGAAAAATTTAAGGGAATAACAAACAATATCTATAAAATGGTTCACTCAACAAAAGAAATGTATATAACATAAATTGTGTATTTTAACGCGATCTACATTTTTTGTGTAGTAAAATTTTGTCTATCTCTTATGGTTTACCAGTTATGCAAACGTCGTTCACAATGAAGAATACTTTTGGAGACATTCCCAGAAAATTCAAGATATACATTTTATTTGTCATAAAAATATCGTAAACATATGATATTTTAATCAAAATCATTAGAGCCATTTTTGAGAAAATTAAAATTTTCGAAAAATGTACCATGTAAAGGGTAATCTGGGGCGGGGGGGATTTTCTTGAAAACCTTCGTGTCGCATCTCTGGGAGATACTCAACCTAAATACCAAGTTTGGTGTTTATCCGACTGTTCGTTTCTGAGTTATGCTGTTCACAGACGCACAGACACACACGGACATGTTTCCAATAATGCTTTTTTTTGGATTCAGGGGGTCTTAAAACATGTATTTCCGGTGAAATTTCGGTATCGAATTTTTGGGTGGAATACAATACTTCCCCTACTTACTGTACGTAGTAGAGAAAGTAATAAATTAATATAATCCATATTATGTAGCAAAGTGAAGCATTGTAAGTGGATAGAGGATGCACAGGGTGAGGTTATGAAAATTGCTTTGAGATAAAGAGGTAGGGATGGAATTAAGCGGCTTTAAGTGACTAGAGTGAACAATGACAGAGATTACGTTTGGTGTGCTGATGCTATATTTATAAACAATGACCCTGCCAGTAGTACTAGTGCCACTTTCTGGAGGTATCAATAGGGAAAATAGGTTAAACCCTTTCTGCTTGACTATCTGATTTAGACGTCGCATGAGGGGACTCGCATAGGTTCCCTTGGATACAGAAGCATTGAATTGAACAGGAATGTAGCTAGATTTTTTTATAATGACGAGAAAGGAGGGCAGGTGTTATTTAAATGTAATAAAATTCTGGCAAGTAAATTAAGCCAGAGAAGCAGGCCAGGCCCCAAATTGTTTTATATTCATGAAACGTTAATAAAGGTACACAACTGTATTTAAATCTGCAAAATATTATTATTATTGCTACTATTAATTCTCTCTCATAACAACGCCCTAGAGAAAAAGAGTAATTAGCCAGGTGAAATACAGTAGGGATTCCAAGGAATGCTACACGTCAAAACGTAGAGGAAAGAGAACATCTGAGATATTGTTAACATCTAGCAATCAGCTACAAAGACAACCCGCCACAATTTAATATCAAGTTTGGTATCCATTTGACACTTAGTTTGAGTTATTCTGTTCATATACACACCTCCTCCTAGAAGAAATCTGATGTGTTACAGACGCATGACTTTCTCTACTCTTTGTCGTTTATACTTGTAACTGGGTATGTATATTCTTACTAAATTCATGTTTCTAATTAGTTTTAATCTAGACAATCCTTTAGAAATAGCTAAATTACTTACATCATTACAGACACAAGGGGAACAGCGATACTTTTTCCATGCAATCGCGAGAAACATCTGAAAATCAGAGGACTTTAAAATACTGAACAATTCCAACGACTAACAACGGATATCTCAGAAATTTCTGATGCCACCAAAAAAACTTGTATGAAATAAATTGTGTTTTAAGATATCTACATTTTTTGTGTAGTACACTTTCCTCTATCGTTTAAGGTTTACTATTTATACAAGATTATATAAAATTCCCTACGAATGAAGAGGACTTCAAAGTATATTCCCGGAAAATTTACGATATACATTCCATTTGTCATATAAACATCTCAATATATGGTGTTTTAATCAAAATCGTTAGAGGCATTTTTAGAAAATAAAAAAATTTCATAAAATACTCCATGTAAATGGAAGTTGGGGGAAGATTTTCTTGAAAATATTCTTGTCGCATCCTTGAAAGTGTAGCGGGAAATGGTCGATCCTGGGTGGTTGTTGTTGCCTGTTGCAGTGTTCTTCTTCCTCGGCTATAGATGCTTGTCGGTTGTTGCTTATTCCATTCCTAACTATATCTAATTATTAATTCTCAGGTTATAGTGGGTGAGGCAAGTTAAAGAATTTTCCCTTAATCAATGAAGTTTATTCACAATTGAAATAATTATGGGCGGCTAGCCTTTGCCATTATTATAATCCCACCGCTTTAGATAAGTCAGGAGCCTAGCTATCTGCACACGCACTCCCACCCTTGTGCACTCACGTGCATTTGTCTGCCTTGTCTGCCCTTATATATGGGAGCCTAGTGACGCTCACCTCTGCGTTTAAAAATGTAACGACGTTTCCTGTTGGTCCTCAGATCGCGTTACCTTAACATGTATGAGAATGTGTGGCTTCAGATCCGTGCGTTTAGGCGTCAATTCCATATCTCCGTCTCTTTCTTTTCTCTATCTGTCTCTTTCTGTTTCTCCGTACCGTTACCGGTTCCCTACCTGTTGGCTAGTGAAAGGTACGCTCTACTTAGGACTATGCCTTTCCAGGAATTTTGCTAGCTCGCCCGTTTCTTACAGTCAGCTCTGTACAAATGTTAAATGTTGAATATTTTAACATGTTAGTGAATTATATTATTACTGTACAATTCTTATATATGTATAGTATATCCCCTTTCAAAAGATACAAAACTTAAATGCCAAGGTTGGTACTTATCTAGCTTTTCATTTTTGAGTTATACTGTTCACAGACACACATAGACCTTTTTCTGAAAATGCTTTGGATTCTGGGACCTCAAAACATTTATTTGCGATGAAATCTTCAGTATCGAATTTTTGGATGGAATGCAATACCTTCTCTACCTACTATGTACGTGCTAGAGAAGGTAAAAATTTCCTTCCTTCTGGATTCACTGGACTTCAAAACAAGTATTTTCACAGAAATTTCGAAATTCAATGTTATGGTGGAATACAATACTTCCTTTAACCTACTTATCACAATAGATGATAGAGAAATTAATAAACGAAAAAAATCCAACAAACTTGCAGTTTAACGAGTTACACCACCATCGATTGTTTTTTAAGTAGCAGTATGCTCGTGGAGGTTTAAAGAGGGTATGGTTATCAGGAAGCGCAGGAGAATTTCGATACTTAAGCACATAACGGTCTTTGTGCTTCTCGCAAACTCCAGGTGCAAGAGGTGAAGCGAAGGACACAGACAGGATCTCTAACGTCTCCAGATATTATATCTGACGCCAGCGGGACTCCCACAAGGCTACCTTTCCCCAAGGGAGATTTATATGAGGCTCATTCCACACCGAACGCCAGGGCGGACAATTCCACAAGCAAACTCCACCGCCATACTCCTGATCCTTCGACCCTGAAACATAGCGAATGAAAGGACAGGAAATGCGGGACAGTTCAAGACAAAGATCTTCTAGATCCGAAGCTCCCCCTTCAATCCCAGGGAAAGGCGCCAACCTAGTGGCCCTCCTCACCTTGGGTTTCCCACGAGGGCAGTACTGTGAGACTAAAAAGCTCCTCCTCCCCGCTTTTGCTAGGATGGAAATAGATACGCCACTTACGCGCGTCAACCCCAGAGGGGCCGGCAGCAATTTAACAAACCGTCTACCAGCTCTCCGGTTTGGTACCGGAGGACATTTGGGCATCTCACAACCCATCTGGGCATCACCAAGACGTAACCCATCTCCCATGGGTATTACTGCCCCACCGAGTCCAACCCAATCCAAACAACTCCCTTCTGTGTACTAGGGGTTCGCAGCGCTCGCACTACGGAGCTGAAGGGGCAGAATTCCACCCCTATGGGAAGGAAATGCGGGACGGAACATTTGCGGCATTATATAATTCACCTAAAAACGTAGAGAAACGTGAAAAAACTCAGGGTACATACACGGTCGGTAATCGAACACGGGATCTCCCGAACGTCAACCTCCCGCATCTCGCTCCATTGAGCACGCTATAAAAATATAAGTTTTTTTTAAAAAGCTCGCGCTGTGGACAGCAGTGATTGGTGAAGTTTCTAAGTATTTCTATACAGAATTAGGCACATGACATATAAAATAGATACTGAGTTAATTAAATAAAAAGGGCGACGTTGCAAAAAACATTGGGAGGAAGAGTTCATGTTTGAAAATTAAAAATTACCTGCCACGAATTCTAGAAGATTCCTATGCAGTCTAATTGGATTAGATATAGAAGGAATAAGGGAAGCTTGCATATATTGAAATTAGTTGAAATGTTAACTATAACCATAGGGGTTTTACCTCCCTAAAGCTCGTCTTCACATGACGTGAATAAGCCTGTTAGGCTCGATATTAGCTCTCGAGATGTATGGTCCATGTTACAAGTGGCAACATGGACTGCAGGTTTTGGAGAGGTCTGCCCGAACCCATGTGAACATAGTAATTATTACTGGCTAAGGGAAGTATGGAGGTTCAGCTTTGGACGCTTCCGAAAACCTCAATACGTAACCTTATCTTACAGCTCTCCAGTTCAAAGACGAATAAAATTAATGAAGTGCTAGTTTAAATACTCCCATTTGCTAACATTTCAAAAGACCGCTTTTTGTTTGCTTTTAGAACGGATATAGTCATTTCTTCCGTAACCCATTAAGATTTATACACTAATTACAAAAATTAGCCAAATTATGGGCAAAAGTAATAGTTTTATTGCTAGTTTTACAAAAGAATTGGAGAGTAAAACGTGGATATTTCTATGTCTAGCATTCGGGGTTCAGTACCTAAAGTATTTAATTCCATACTGAAGTTCAATATCGAGATTTCACCGGAAATATATCGAGAAAGGCCCATATGCGTGTGAACCTGAATAAATACGAAACTATAAGCTCAGCATCTACCAATGATGTAACAAAGGTTTTCAAAAAGAAAATCTCTAACTGCAAACTATCCTTTATGTTTAAAATGTTCTTAATTCTTCATTTTCTTAAAATTTCTCTAACGACTTTAACTAATACCGAACATTTATAATGTTTGCAAGACAAAATGTATGTATAATTGGTAAAGTTTAAGAGATACACTAACGTTTACTGCAGGAAAAATACACATGTGGTTAAAATATTGTTACATTGTTACTCACTTGGCTGCGGAGGACCAAAACGTGGTGTGGGGGTTAAGAGGAATGCGTGGGTGTTTTTGCTCTACAAAAGCCATAACATAAGTCTACTCATACATTCCTAGCTTTATTTCCCAACCGTTTGTGGTTCCTGCATTATTAAATATAAAGGTGAGAGGAGCTGTCCACCGATCCAAACACCGGCTTGCACACGCGATCCGCTTCTCACGGAATCCTAAGACAGGCGCTATCCCCACCACTCGTGACTAGCAAAACACTGCCAGCCAAGAATGACGTCATCTCAGTCAACATGAAAGGAAAACAATAACATGTCTGGTAATGACAATGTAGAACATCAATATGTGTGGTTATGACAATGAAACCCCCCAAATTATTAACACGCCACAATATACAGTATTCTTAATACTTTTACATTTTTAAATGGTAAGCCCGTAGAAATGCAACAAGTTAATAAAAGAACTTGCGGTCTAGGAAGCAATCCTGAGTCAGCGCAGATTTAGGAATGTCAGGCACTTGAAGCTGGTTCTCAGATGCCTCACTTAGAAGCCTACGTCTGAGAGAGACACGGCTGTTCTGCATGCTGCGGCCTGTGGTTCCTACCTTGCGCGGATCACCGCAGAGCGTAGCTAACTGAAGGCACGGTAGAGGTAATGTTACAGTTGCGAAGTTTCCGAAGTGTTTTGATGTCCTCTCGTAGTGGCTTCTTCTTCTGCTAACGCCTCCGTCGACAGGTGATGTAATCGTAATAATTTGGTTTAGTCTTTACCCTGGCTAGGTTGGGTCTCTGTGGAGATATGTACATGGACTATGCCTATCAGGAAAGGATAAGCTACTGTGATCCAGGCTGTGGACTAAAGGAAATTTCACAGGGTATTGAAGAAGCACCACTATGTTCACTTGACTGAATTTTATTACGACTTTCTTCTTCAATAACACTACGAACGTTCCTGGTCAACAGGAACTGACACATTTCTCGCGCTTCTCATGCCATTTGTCATCTTGCTGCTTGTGGGCATCACTTGTTCTACGACACAGTACTACAATCACACGTGAAGATGTATATCCTCAACCTGTACCATCATTAACAGCTCTGCGGTTCTGAGGCAAAGCTCACCGGAATGTACTTCGGCATACTGCTTTCCGCTGAATAAACGACTTCATCACAGGTCCCTTTTTGCACGCCAACTTCCGCTCACGAGTAACGCGGAGTCTTGAGTTCGGGATTACATATCAACAGCCGAAGCTTTGGGGTGAGCATGGAATATTTATACTCTCCTCTCCCCACTCAATGCTTTAAGTTTCTTCTCAGTCCTCCTCCGTGGACTAGTGGTACCGTGCTAGCCTATAGTTCCCAAGGTCGCGGGTTCAAACCCGGCGGAGGGCGATGGATTTTTTCGGGCGTGAAAATCGTTAGCACGGCTTCCTTCGGAAGGGAAGTAAAGCCGGTGGTCCCGTGTCGTAGATACACACACACACACACACACACACACGCGCGCGCGCGCGCGCACACATACATACACACCGTCCGTTTGAAGTTTTCTAACAACCTTACAATTATGGATTTGTCAGGCAAAGACAAACACGCACGCTGTTCTATGATATGCACTATTATAACTACACCTAGTGTGTCGTCCTCCGTGGACTAGTGGTACCGTGCTAGCCTCTAGTTCCCAAGGTCGCGGGTTCAAACCTGGCGGAGGGCGATGGATTTTTTCGGATGGCTTCCTTCGGAAGGGAAGTAAAGCCGGTGGTCCCATGTCGTAGACTTACGGCACGTAAAAGAACCTCAGGCCTGATAAAGAGGCCTCTGAGCAAAATTACAGGTGTTTCACGCCCAATATAGAATGGGACGCTAAGAACCATAGTAGTTAAAGACCGTCCATAAATAAAACTCAATTTGTTTTTAAGTTTCTGTTCTATTATTGGAGGATTTTTCGCGGGATTAGCAGCGTCGGTCCAACATTTCGTCATTTATGTAACACATGTGTGTGTCATATGCGTTTTCTCCGTTCCAAGTCAAAATCTACTCCCCGTGTATCTGGATAGAAGACCTTCACTTAACTCTCGACCCGACTAAAAAAAGGGGGTTCCCCTTCTACGTGCTCGTACACAGGATTCTTTCCAACAAAACTGTGGGACTTAAGGCATCTACTAACTAGCAGACCAGGAACATCATATACAGGCTAAATATAACGCTAAGTTAAAATGAACAATTACATATGATGCAGATTACATGCATAAATCATTTATATATCAAAATAAGTAAAACGAATTATATAATACAAAATTGATTCGGATGCCACAGTTAAATCCTGTCTCACACTACAATTAATTCATTTTGTTAAGCAATAACCAACCATATTTACTCAACAATTTTGTTTTATGAAAGGTGTTCAAAGTGGCGACCAACAAAGTCAATACAAGCACGCTCTGGCGCCCTCTACCAATTACATCACGCATTTCATAAACCTCATCAGACGCTGCAAGTATCCAGGCGAGAAGCGTTTCTTTATCGTCATGTACACAAGGCTTTTGATTCTCCCCACAAGAAGAAATCGAGTGGTATCAGATCAGAAAAGCAGAATGGCCATGCAATTGGACCTCCCCTTCTGATCCAGTACTCGAATATGTCATTCAGTGTGACACGCACTTCAAGCGAAAAGCTGCAGATGCTCCGTCTAGTTGCATCATCAACTATCTGCATCAATCCAACACAGTACCTCATTGTAAAGTAAACTTACTCCGCAGTGCACTTCCTGACATTCCCAGGCTTGCACTAAACTTGTCTTCCGATCTCTCTGTAAGCTTCTCAAGTTTGTGTGCAACCTTCTGAATCACCCTGTATATCGATCCACTTTTGTCAATCGTTTTATTATGCCCCTTGTACCTACAACGAAATGCATAATGAAATAATTTTCACAAAGGTGTGGATTAACATGTAGTAGATATAAAAATAAGTTTTTATAACAATAGTTTATAGAAGAGAGAGAAAAATAAGCGATAGTGGTTACGCAAACTGATTTAAATTAACATCGTGACTTTATCCATTCAATTAATTCAATTTTGTAACCATTTAGGTTGCCATTAATACGTAATTCGTTTTTTCAGCTGTCATATTGACGTAAAGTAGTAAAACAAAAACTATTTCTGATGTTACGCCAGAATTAGAATTTTGAAGTGTATCTTTAAAAGCAGAACTTTCGAATAGGTGACATTATTCCATAGATGATTTTAGATATTCTTTCTCATATTTATGAATCATTGATTCCTACACAAACGCTAAAAGAACTTGAGAATTGCTATAATTCTCTTTGACAGGGACTGTGTTGAATACCTTGTGCATCATACCAATTTCTACATTCCTAAAGAAAAACCTTTTGTGCCTGCTCTTGGCCCAGCAAAACTTTCTTAAAGAGACTGGGTAGTGAAGAATTTCCAATAATTGTGAAACTACAAGAGTTTCAGGTAAGTGCTTTGCTTAAGAATTCGCCTGCAGGTTACCAAGATAGGAAGCATGTAGCCTAGTTCCACACTGCATGGAACCCTTAGAGGACACGTGTCAGATGTAACAAGCATTCAACAACTACGGTGTAGGGAGTGTAATATAGTGCTAGTGATCAGAGTATGAAGTATATTTTACTGCCATGGCGTAGTAATTCTATTTTATCTAAACTAACGTGGACAAAGATATTCCATTTAAAAGAACTCTGATATGTTATATTCACAAGACCTTCTCCACCAATTCTTCAACAAACTATTAATACAAAAGCTTATTCTATTATCTACTTGAAATGAATGGAAATAAACATTTACAGAAATGGTTTTATTACATATATATTTTTGTGTAGATAAAAGGGAATTAGTGGAATATAGTAGGCTTAAGCGAGTTAAATCTTTTAAGGACGGGTAGCTATGGTATAGCTTTGAAATTCCGTTCTCTTTGCACGACTAGGAGAAAAAGAAAAACGAACATAGGTTTTCCTCTTAAGAAAAGTATTTCAAAATTCAAAATATTAACAAAGAATATCTTGGAAATGATTAAAGTCGCAAAAAATGGACATAAATTGTACACTTTAACGAGTTATACATTCTTGTGTAGCAAGATTTTGTAGTAAGATCTCCTGAGGTTTACCAGTTCGGAATTAAGAGGCTATTTCCACAAGTCAAAATATACTTTTTATTTGTCACATAAATATATTAAACATATCATATTTTAATCAAAATCGTTTAGTCATTTTCAGAAAATCTAAACCTTCTATAATTGTTTCCTATAAAGAGTAGCTTGCGGTGGGGGGATTTTGCTGAAAAAACTTCGTGTCCCATCTTTGAAAAATACCGAACTTAAATACAAAGTTTGATATTTATAGAATTTCATTTTTTGAAGTATCCCTTCACAATCACGCGCGCGCGTAACTTTTTCTAAAAATTCTCTTTTTGAATTTAGGGCGCCTCTGTATCGAAGTTTTGGATGGAATACAATAGAAATTTCCTCCACTTAGTGTACGTAGTAGAGACAGTAAAAATCTGATGCGATACATTCATATGATATTCTCTACCCTCTATCGTCTATTAGCGAGTATATAAACTATTCTTATTAAAGCTTATTTTATATCTACTACGTTTTAGCCCAAATAAACCTTTGCAGCAACAGCTACAGTACACATTTTGTTATAGATACAAAGAAAGCAGCGATAGTCAAATGGTTATGAACTGGACGCTATATGCTGGCCTTAAAATTCCACACTGTTTCCAAGCAATCGCAAGAAGCAACTGAATGTTGAAAGGATTAAATAATGGCCAAGAAATTTGAATCATTAATAACGGCTTATGCCACAAAACACTTATTTGGAATAAATTGTGCTTTAAAACGGTCCACATTCTTTTGTAGTATATTTTCGTCTATCGCTTAACGTTTACCAGTTACACAAGATTGTAGAATATTCCTTCGGAATGAAGACAACTTCAAGGCTATTCCCAGAAAATTCAAGATATACATTTCATTTGTCATGTGAATGTCTTCAATATATGCCATTTTAAGCAATTTTTCTTTTTGACTTGGAATATGCGAAAAGCTGTTTGGTTTTCCGAGCGAGAAGCCAACTCTATATTACATGATTGGAGATTATTTCTAGCAAAATATTTACCGTGAATACAGTAATAACTTTTAACATGAATTCTAAGATTTTTGTTACAACCCTAATGCAATTTATTGTAAACATTCCTGATTAATTATCATTAACAGCAGGTATATAAGCCTCGAGTGAAAGTAATTATCTGGTTTAGAAAATTCGTGCAATTTTAACTCATCAGATTTTTCTATTATGCACAACAGACATTAAATGTAAACGAAGTTTGAGGAACATAAATGGAAAGAGACTTAAATGTCTAAGTAATGCTATACAGATGTGAATTGTATACAGAGAAACAGGAAGAACGTATACCTCAGGGCTCTTACCGTAGAGAAGAGGTTTCAGAGTGTCGTGGAAGAAAGGGAAAAAGTGAGCAAGTCAATACTGTAGGAAATAAAGGCACCATGCTCATTAGAAACTACAGTTGCCAGATATAAATAAGCTAGCACATTTCGGCTACGTAATGAGAAGAGAAAAAAGATATCGCGATAGGAAGAGTGAATGAAATAGTGTGGATAACAAACATGTTGTTACGTCATCGTACGAGAAGAGATAGAACATGAATATTGAATAGTATTGCATTGTATTGTATTTTATTGAGCTAAGAGTTTTACAAATTTGATTGTCTACTGCACTTTGACCCTGGTCACTCATTCAGTAGACAATCACTACAGTTTATTTACATTTTACAATTTCTTGTCAATAAATTATCTTGCTCTTTTTTTTCAGTTTTTTTTTCATGTCCCATTTCCACTTGTTTTTCACTTTTCATTTATTGATTACTTAACCATCACACATTCACTATAGTTTTCCATTCAAAGTAAGATGCCCTACCTCTTACTTTTCTCTTTCCACTGTCCAAAGCCATTTATTTTTTACTTTACACAAAAACTGTCCAATGCTTCTAGCCTCCTTGCACATCATTTCGATCATAAGCGTATTTCTATCCCCCTTCAACCACTTCTTATTAAAAAATTCTTTTCTCCAATTTTCTGTTCCTTGGCACTTAAATACTATGTGTTCAATGTCTTCATTACCACCACATATCAGACATTGGTTCTGAGGAATACCCTGTCTTAACCCTCTTAGCCTCCATGCTCCGGTTCTTACCTATGCAATAGATTCTCTCTCTTCTTTATTTACTATGTCTATGTATTTTTCCCTACCCCATGTATTTTTCATTGCCTATAATAAACTAATGAGCTCTTTTCGGCAATCTCACTGAACATAATTTGTATTTCTATATCTTCCAGTCTTTTCCTCGCCTTTTTCCAAAACATTTTCAGCTTATTTTCTCTCCTTCTCCATATATCTCCTAACTCATTTTTCTCCAAAATGTTCCGTAATTTACTTACCCATCCATCATTCATTAAGCTATTCTCTTGGTATTCAATACATTGTCTTAACACATTACTTTTTCCTAGATTTAAAGTTCTGAACCAAAATTTCAAAGCTGGTTCAGAACTTTAAGTCTAGAAAAAAGTAATAACAAGATGCAGCAAAAGATACGCCAAATTTTTACAAATAAATGCACTAGAAGAACCACTACTAGATAAATATTCCTTAAAACATTGTATAAGTATGTATTTGTATAAACATAAATATTTTCAGTAAATAAGGTTATATATTCCTGTGAAAATATTACTTTCTACACTATCTCCTCATGGCAGGTGTGAGTAATAATGTATTCCATAAAACCAAAGCTTCGGTATCAATATATCACCGAAACAGACGTTTTGAGGTCACCTAAGCCCAAGAAAATTTACAAAAACTTCGGTGTATATGCGCGCGTGAATATACCAGTTGAGTCAGTTGCACCTAGGTATTCGTATCTATGCAAACCGCAGTTTATAATCAAATGTGAAAACATTTACCCTTTTAACAAACAAACTGCTGGTACTATACGCAATCCCCGTTAATGCTTAAAGACCTGAATGAGAACCAAAGAGCTGCGAAAGCCTTAAAAAAGATGGCGTTCCATGGATATAATGTTTTCCAAGGAGATAGAGGAACGTTTTCCCGAAGAGAGGGATAACCTACGTAGGTTCTGGCCGAGTGGTTTAGCTGCCGGAATGTGGTGAAGCAAAGGTTAGCTTTTTTTTTCTCTCCTTGTGTTTATTTTCGATATTTCAGAGTACTATTTTATTTATTTTTGTAACTGGCTCTCCTGTGAGCCAAAGACATAAGAATTACAATTTGATAATTGTGTATCATGTTTACCCTAATTACTTCTGCCGTATCTGGTGTTCTAAACCGTGTTACGTAGTTAGCTTTCATTCTCTTGGGCGTATATCGTCGATATTAAATATAACAAATGTTTTTCATGTTTAAACCTTATGTTTCACTTCTTCTATTGACAAAGGAGTTGTAAATGTGCTAAGTTCACGGTTAAACAGAATAATAAATTGATAAATAGCGTGTATTTCATCAACGAAGTAAATGTTCAATGCACATTTGTGAACGTTGCCGGAGAGATCTTCTTGCATGCTGTAACATGCGCGGTGTAATCTGCCTGCATTCTTCACATATGAGTGCTCGTAGATGATTTGGGCTTTGCAGTTCTTCTTTGCGGTGGAAAACATGGTGATTATTATATTTTGTACATACTTATGTTATCAAAAATGTTATTTGTATCATAATATCACATTATAGGCCCAAAGAGATAGAATAAAAGGTAATAAAAGGTTTGAAATTCACCCGAAGGATTTGAACCAGAACTCAAGTGACACAGTGTTAAAGCAACCATGATAATACCATTCGTCCAATGCTACTTTGCGAGCTGAGGTTCCTATACGAATTAGTAGCACAGAACTGACCCCAACTCGAATCTTTACACGCTTTTTGCAACGTCATACAGTGTTTTGAGCTTAATTTGGTAGTTTTAATTCAAACAAATAAACTGTATCAGTCATTAAAATTACTGCATGATCTGAAATACGCCACAGTTTGTGACATACGAGCAATTATCCACCTAATACTTAGCAATTTTTCACAAGGCTGTGTAACATTGGCTGAGGTTTAAATCCAATTGTTCGCACTGCGTAAATATGCCATTTTTTTTTCAAATGGTTTTGTCAACCGATGCATGTGATAGGTTGTTCCTTCAGGGGCGTTTTCAAAGGTGTGCATGAAAGTATGCTAAATAATAAAACTTTGTAAAATTGGCTAAAAGTGTTACTGCAGCTCCCAGTGTCAGGGTGGGATGTTTTTTGTATCAACATACATAGCGATTGCATTCTGTCCTGTAAAACACTTAAGCATTGAGCTATCTATCCCTCCTCTATAAAGTGTTATGAAAATCAGCCATTAGAAGGCATTAAAGAAGTCAAATATGTCTCTTGGCACGTTGCATTAATTAAAAAATGAATAGGCGCAGCTGACTGGTATAATTGTATATATTGTACAATTGTATGTATATATATACAAGGGGCTTCCAATAAGAAAGTTTCCCTATTTTATAAAAGACATTACACACAATTTACCGTGTTGAAATAATTTTTTTAAATTATACTATCCTTCTGTTATTTTTCTACATAGTTACCATTTTTTCCCAAGAACTTTTGGTAACGTGACATAAGTTTTTCCAAACAAGCGTTGTACCAGATCGGGTCCTGTGCTCGTAACCAGCTGTTCACTTCTGATTTGACTTCAGCTTCGGTGTAATGCTACATATGCCATCAAAAGAAAATGTCCTGGACTTTTGTGTCCCAAAATTCTCTTCTTTTATAACAATGCTCGGCCTCACACAGCTCGAATGACCCAGTCGGAGCTCGGAAGATTCAACTGGGATGTTTTCTCGCATCTTCCATATTCACCAGGCTCTTGCCCCAAGTGATTTTCACACATTCCCCCAACTCAAAGGTCATCTTGGAGGTAAGTAGTTAAACACCGATGACGAAGTCAAATCAGAAGTGAACAGCTGGTTACGAGCACAGGACCCGGCTTGTTGCAACAGTCGTTTGGAAAAATTTGTGTCACGTTACCAAGAATGCTTGGAAAAACCTGGCGACTATGTAGAAAATAAGCAGAAGGATTTATGATGTTAAAAAATTATTTCAACATGATAAATTGTGTGTAATGTTTTTTAATAACATAAGGAAACTTATTTATTATATATGTGCGTGCGCGTGCGTGCGTGAAAAACATGAAATGCTGAATAAATACGGGGCTAGATAATTGTACTTCCACACAAGCCGTGTGTAGGACAAGGTTGGAAAGGTAGAATCAGACGACTGAAAAGTTCAATGCCGTAGCCGTGATTTGAACAATGGATTTTCCTGTTTGCGTCCGGTTTCTCTAACCAGCAGAGCAGTATAGCAACATTCCGATACGACATTAAATTTCCCTTGGAATGTTTCAGTTGTCTGATTCTAACTTTCCAATACCTTGTCCTACATACAGCTTAGGTGAGAGAACAGTATTTACTTTCTCTGCTACGTATGGTAACTAGGGTAAGTAATACATTTCACCCAAAAATTCAATATCGAGATTTCACCGGAATTACATGTTTTGAGTCCATCTAATTCCAAAAGAAAGGGTTTTAGAAACTGATACCTGTGTGTTTCTGTGTGTCTATGAACAGCATAACTCAAAAACGAAGCAAATCCCCCCCAACCGAGAGTACCCTTAACATCGAATTTTTTCGAAAATTTTTATTTTCTAAAAAATGGCTAACGATTTTGATTAAAATATCATATATTAAAGATATTTTCATGACAAATAAAACCTATATCTGGAATTTTCTGGGAATGTCTCCAAAAGTCCTGTTAATTCTAAATGGCTTTTGCATAACTGATAAACCGTAACAGATAAAAGCTTTCTACACACAAAATGTAGATCTCGTTAAAACATACACTATATATTATACACTTGGGGGGGGGGGTTCAGTGAACCATTCCTGCGATATTCCTTGTTATTTGTTTGAATTTTCTAATACTTCTACCTTTTCTCAAATGGGAATTCGTTATTCGTTTTTTTATGTCCTGGACATGTAAAGAGAATGGAATGCTCCACATAGCAACCAGCTCTTAAAAGATTTGACTTTCGCTTAAAGCCTACCATATTTACCTTGCACTTACAAGAAAATTAACAATAAGTTTCTGTAAATGTTTATCTCGATTAACATGAAGTAGATGAAGAATAAGTGTTTGTAAAAATAGTTTGTATAAGAGTAGAGAAAGTCTTGTGAATGTAACACATCAGATTTTTGATTGACCTGATAGTTGAACTATGAAGTCGGGAACTTGACATTTCTAGCATTGTAAGTCCCATTGGGGTATGCCATCTCAAAATAATTTGAGATCTACTTGGTGGTTAAGTTGGTTACAACAACCGGGTGGAAAGCGGGAGATCCATGGTTCAAATTCCGGCTAAGTCGTCTGATTGTACCTTTCCAAATACAGGCTTGTCTTGAATGACGAAACTGGAGTTCCTCGGGACTCACTGGTAGCAAGTATTGATTTGAATGGCCTGGTTCTGCGGTGCCTGAGGAGGGTATGGGCATTTTCAGTTCAGTATAACGCTGTTCGATAGGTTTTATAGTGATGATGTCTGTTGATTGTGTCCACTAGGTGTAAATAAATAAATCGAGTTTTATTTATGGACGATCTTTAACTACTATGGTTCTTAGCGTCCCATTCTATATTGGGCGTGAAATACCGGTAATTTTGCTCAGAGGCCTCTTTATCAGGCTTGAGGTTCTTTTACGTGCCGTAAGTCTACGACATGGGACCACCGGCTTTACTTCCCTTCCGAAGGAAGCCATCCTAAGGATTTTTACGCCCGAAAAAATCCATCGCCCTCCGCCAGGTTTGAACCCGCGACCTTGGGAACTAGAGGCTAGCACGGTACCACTAGTCCACGGAGGACGACACACTAGGTGTAGTTATAATAGTGCATATCATAGAACAGCGTGCGTGTTTGTCTTTGCCTGACAAATCCATAATTGTAAGGTTGTTAGAAAACTTCAAACGGACGGTGTGTGTGTGTGTGTGTGTGTGTGTGTGTGTGTGTGTGTGTGTGTGTGTATGAGAGAGAGTGCAAAAGAGGCCACAGACCCTCCGTAAACAAGTTATCCAAGTACCTATATATTACAGGAAGCTGCTTACGCAATTCAGACCACATGCCTTGACACGCTTAAAGTGTAATTCAAAGAATGCACAGTTATGATCTATGGTTTAAATTTGGGTTATAAGAACTCCGGAATTGTCTGTAGCTTCAAGACATAGAAGGGAGGTATTTGCAAAAATTAATCATCGTTAAGGTTCATGTAAACTTAAAATCTTTATCGAGTCAGATTAAATCGATGAATAATGTCATATAATTCGTAACTCCAAACCCCATTGTTTACAACATTCTTCCAACCTATTAATACCTTTCTGTAAACCTTCTCGTCACTGACAAACTTGTCATGTAATCCGCGTACAGGAATGTAGACATCGTCCACTTTTGAGCTATTCATTCCCTCTGCTATTAACACGTCTGCTATATCGTCTATGAATAGATTGAACAGGGGCGATAAAATGTTTGTTCAGTTCGTCAAAGGTAATTTATCTAAATTTTCCTTTTCTTATTTTTTGTTTTGTTTCTTTGTTGTTTATTTTGTCACCATACCTTGTATCTTAAATATGCATATACGGTCAATGACCCTTGCACTAAATACTTGTGTAATAACTTCAACAATTTGAAACTAATAAAGACACCTTATCTACTATCTACATATACAGGATGAATCACCTAAAACTTGTACCGCAAATATTTCCTGCGACAAAGACCACTGACATTCTAATTTACCCTACCTTTATTCTGTTGAGTAAATAGGCATTCTTCCATTTAAAAAATTGTATGTTTGCTCAAAAAATACACTTTCTCAGTAGTATTAAAATCTGTTTATAGGCTAAATGTACGAACCCCTGACTACCAATCAATGCTGTGAAAACTGCACATCAATAGCACTTTCTATTTCCGAAATATTTTCGGTGCACGTTTTAGGTGCATATAAATTGTCTACATATAAATTTCTGAAAATAATTTTTTTCCTAAGGGGGATATATCGTCGAATTTTGTTAAATACGAAGTCCAAATTGAATGTTCATTTTAAAGTTAATACAGGGCAGACTCTTAGGCTTTTTTCAAGTGTTAACATTCGGATAACTCAACGGCTCTGTTCAGTAATTAAAGAAGTGTTAATAATTTGGAACGTACCTTCCAAAAATTTGTTCTATTAAAACCACGTTCCAACCAGTGGCGATTATATTATTATTATTATTATTATTATTATTATTATTATTATTATTATTATTATTATTATTATTATTATTATTATTATTATTATTATTATACCATAATTAAGTGTGGGTTGCTCTTATTTTCTTGAACTTAGCACCATAACCTCTTATCTTCTGACCAAGACCTGATGAGCTACGCTAAGGACTGTGCATACTTGTGTTATGCATGAAATGCTTTCATGTTTTAAATCAAAGGTCACGTTTTGAAAACAGAATAGTAAAATAAATTTTGTCAAGCGGAACACTGAAGCTGCTAGCAAACTTGGAATCGTCAAGTACCTAAATTAATGAGATATTGACTAGGATGGCAGAGAAATGGAGAGACGCAGGAAATAGACTGCGAAAACTGAAGAGAGGAAGAGAAAATCAGAAGAAAATTCTGATGAGGTTAAATGTAAAAGCAAATGATATCGAATGGCATAACATACAGGATCATACACAAAGACTGACATTGCCTTAACGTCAATTATATTCTTTCATTTTAGGCCAAAATTATGTTTTGAACACCCTACATAGTTCGTTAAATATTAACGCAGCTATTTATATTCCTTCTCAGTTCTTCCTTTCCTTCTTTTGAGGCAGTATTTTTAACACTTAAATGATTTCAGTCTAATTATATAGTATATAAATTCAATAACAGCCGACCTTAAAGCAGTATGTGTATGTAACAATATATAAAAAGTGTATATTACAGACATTGTAGGTGTTTATATTATTGTATACATGTGTAATAATGTTATGTGAATGCATTACGTAATTTAATAATGTAGGAGATGTGAGGATAATAGGTTAAAAGTTGCTAAAAATGAGGTAACCTTGAGGCAATAATGAGTAAGAATGTTTAATAATGCCACTAGTCATTATTGGAGCAACAATAATGTAAATTTTGAGACAGTTTAAAAATAGCCAATCAACAACCAGAAAAAGCTTTAGTTAAATGAAGGCATTCTATTGGACTAGGATTAGCCAATCAGAGACTTGAAATACAGAAATTTACAAATTTAGGCGGAAGAAATCAAGTCAGTTGCTTGTACACAGTACTCCTAACTTGACGCGTTGCGTGCAAACAGTGTTTGTAACCGGACGCGAGACACGTCCTCGAGAAGTATAATACGTATTCGTGTGAGACGAAAATAGTTTACGTGTTAAAAAGTGCAAGTAATTCATAAAAGAATCTCACAGCTCCATATCAGTGAAGTGTTATTTAATTCGTATCAAGCATTAATAAAAGGAGTGAAGTAAAATTATAATCTGTGTAAGCCTACATTCTTAAGTCGCACCAGAAACCTGCCAAGATATCCATGTCTCTAAAATAAATACGGACGCAGCCGAGGCAAACATAAATATAATATTTAAAGAAACAGTAAAAATACGGAGCTAATATTTTTTAAACTTGGGGCAAGGCCACCTGAAAGTACATTTGGGGCGAAGGCTACCGGAAACTGTTTACTATATGTGCGGTTGCAAACAAACTTAAAGTTCGGCTCTCAACAGTTGGAATATAATACAACTCCTTCAATACAACTTACTTAAAACTGACGCCCAAAGCGTGGTGCAAACTTCTACAACAAAATATCTTCTTCAAATTGACGCCCAAAACGTGGGACAAATAACAATACAAACCATCTCCTTCACTTTCGGTGGCTAAGTATGACAAAAAGGTTCCTCTTACCTCCTGATGGTACATTTCAAATATGGAATGATTAATTACACACGGCGTAAAATTTGTTACAAGTCTCGGTGGTAGGTGTTTAACATCGGACATTTGTTGTATAAACCCATGTCCCTAAACTCTGATTTGGCGCTAGAGCCTCGAAACGTGAAGAGCGATGTTTTAGGTGAACAAAGCGAAGACTCCGTGAGAAGCAGTAAACATCGCATTCATTTGTTAAAGAATAATGGTTTAGCAATGGTACGGCATCAACTATTACGTGATATACAGTCCTTCAACATGCCTACAGCCAACGGTAGTGTTTATGGTATTATCCTGTTTAGCACTGGTCGGCCACGATACGAGTGCGTTACTGTTTTTGTTGACAATGCGAACGTCATCAAGACTAGGGATCAGAATGTAGTGAGGTATGATGAGAACATAAATAAAGTAAATAATGATAAAAAATTGAAATAATAAAGTTTTTTTATTTGTTTCTTATATTATTAGTTTAGCAATTGAGATGCTAGTTACCAGTACCTAATTTGCCGGCTTCCGATGCACATTTTAGTTGTCAGTTGATTTTAGTTAGATAGCTGGCTACCAGTTCGATATTTTTACTGGCTACCGATAGAAACGTCATTGTTGATTATTTATTTTGATTTAGTAGGTAAAACTTAATTTTTCTTTTAGTTTCCTTTTCCTATTTTCTTTCTTTCTAATAGTTATATAATTATCGGTACAATAACAATGAAGTACTATATAATTAATAAACTAAAATTTCTTAATACAAGACCCGGTTTAGGTAACAAGGTGCCTGAATGGGGCATTACAGATTTGTTTGTTTATTTATTTATTCTGTACAATGAAAACAGCACTATATTTCAAGCCTCAGCCTCGCTAGTAAATGCAACTCGGAACTGAGAATGTGTACGGGAAACGGTTGTTCAGTTGGGCACCATTTGTAGCGGGAAACGGTGCTATGCGCTATTTGTAGCGCGAAATCGTCGATCCTTGGGTTGTTGTTGCCTGTTGCGGTGTTCTTCTTCCTCGGCTATTGGTGCTCGTCGGTTGTTGCATATTCCATTCCTAACTATATCTAATTATTAACTCTCAGGTTCTAGTAGGTGAGGCAAGTTAAAAATACACTACAAGTTTCCCTTAATGAACTTTATTTCACAGTTTGAATAATTATGGGCGGCTAGCTTTTCCCATTATTATAATAATCCCACCAATTTAAATTAGTCAGGAGCCTAGTTATATTCACACGCACCCCACCCTTGTGCACCTACGTGCATCTGTAGCACCTCGTGTCGACGTGACTTCTCGACGAGTTAAATTTAGAATAAGAGCGGGCTCTGAGGCTTTGCCTGCCCTTATATACGGGAGCCTAGTGACGCTCATATCTGCGTTTGAAAATGTAACGACGTTTCCTATTGGCCCTCAGGCCGCGTTACCCTGACATGTATGAGAATGTGTGGCTTCAGATCCGTGCGCTTGAGCGCCATCATGTAGCGTTGTACCGCTCGGTGATAGGTACGATATTTATGATTTCTTGGAATTCTTGCTAGCTCGCCCGTGTCTTACAATCAGCTCTGTACAAATGTTAGATGTTGAATATTTTAACATGTTAGTGAATTAAATTATTACTCTACAATTCTTATAGGTATGGTTCCCCTTTCATATGTACAATTCCTCTATATATGTATAATATATGCCTGACTGTCCTTCCGATGCCCCATCCACTTGTTCCCTAACTGTTTGGTATCGTGATCGACAAGTAGTTTCATACTTTATGGTATTCATTTGTATGACTATCATCAAGTGGGAATGAATAATGGTGGTGGTATACTAAGATGATTATCATTACAGTTAAGACCGAAGGAATGCAAAAGAGGCCTGCCGGCTCTATCAACGTCTCTCCAACAGGCATCACCCAGCCTACACTTGGCGTTTATTTCTGAAATGGTTATATTCAAACACTCCTGTGGCCAGAAACCAACGTTTGAACTCTTTCTAAGAGGTCGACTTGTTTTAAACAGGTGATATACACACTAGGGCGGGTTGGTGGGAGCCATATTGATAAAGTCACCTCCTCTTTTAGTAGCTAATTAAAACGTTATATGCTTATAGTATTTCAGTTTTCTCTTTTGCTTCTTACATATCTGTTGTGTTCTCTACTGCTAAGTACTCCTCCATATTTAAGAGATACTATTACGTAATGGTTTATTAAAAAACATATACATGGTACCCAACTTCCTACCATAGAGCTTTGCAACAGACATATTTACGCCCTGTGTTGGGCTCCACCCACTGTACCTTTTAAATATTTCAATGGCAATATACGAATCTTCTGAACGCTTTTATCTCTAATTTACCTTTCATTATCCGTTATGGTAATGAACATCCCAAAAGCCAAAATGCCCCAGTACACATTTCATTTAAGAGAGATTGGTACCATGCAGGGAAGCCAAATAAAAGTCCACTTAAGACCCGCTTTCTAAAAACGTTGTTTACTTAAATTAAGTGCTGGACGAGAAATACTAAAGAGAGCGAGGGGTAGGTACTTAATCACGCTGAAGGACAGGCGTTTCGATAATAAAAGCTTCCCTGCTTTGTTTTTGTTTTTTTCTCCTGTTGCAGGAGCTGTATTCAACTGTACACGTCAATATAACCTAGAGAAGGAGCAGATGTTCTCAGCAAACTCCGAATGAAGCTGCTAAACCGGACCTCACCTAGAAACGTCAAAAGGTCTTATTCTGTTACTTCACAGCGCTTTGAGCCGTGCAACTTCTAGCGTTGAGAATTTATTTTTTGTGCAAAGTTATGGATGAAAATTACGCGTTTAAATGTTTTAAAAGCCCATTCATCTAACTTTGGCGTCCAATGTTTATAACAAATGGCCATGTGTTACATTCACATGACTTTCTCTGCCCATTGCCGTTTATTTTTATACATGTTCCACAAGCTATTCTTAAAAAGATTATTTTTGAATCTACTACATGTTCATCGAGATAAAAGTTTTCAGGAATAGTTGTATTACACATTTCTTTGTACGAGTATGTTCATGTGGGAACCGAACGGGATGCCTCAAGCGGTTGAGTATGTGGCCCGCTTTCGTGAGGTTGTAGGTTCGTTTCCCGTGGCGGAACTTCCTGACCCTAATTCCCCGGAGTCCCCAGAATTTCTCTTCTTTCATTCGCTTTCATTTCATCTTCCTCTTTCACCTTACAGGTTGGCGACGGGGCTGTGTCATCGACTGTGGACAGATGGCTTGCTTGTTGGAACCTTTTCTGGGCCCGATGGAGGTTGCTCGATTCCCCGCTGCTGAGCCGAGTTTTCCCCGGTCTCCGCTGGAGGGAAGCCTGTGAGCCACCCTCTGGTGGCTTTGGAGGGCTGCCTAGAGCGCTCTCCGGCTGGGTGGTTAAGCTTGTAACTTTTAGGGACCTCTGCGTCGGCCGGTCCTACAGCTCATACGTCACCAACGGTTTCTTCATCTCGTTCCTCCCGGTGATGTATGCACAAAACCTCCCTGTGTGGGTCGAGGTGATAGGTGCCCCCTCCGTAGTGTAGTCCTAATCTATGTTCATGGAGGATAAAGAAGGTTGACGTGATAGTCATACGTTTAAAAAATCTGATGTGTTACACTCACATGACTTTCTCTACTCTTGTACAATCTATTTTTACAAACGCCTATTCTCCATATGCTTCATGTTAATCGAGATATCCAGATGTCAATCTTATTGCTAATTTTCTTGTAGATGCAAGGGGAATATGGTAGCTTTTAAGCGATGGTCAAATATTTTAACGCTGGTTGCTATGCGGCGCATTCCATTCTCTTTGCAAGTCCAGGACATAAAAAAATGAATAACGAATTTGAGAAAAAGTATAAGTATTGGAAAATTTAAGGGAATAACAAGCAATATCTCGAAAACGGTTCACTCAACAAAAGAAATGTATATGACATAAGTTGTGTATTTTAACGAGATCTACATTTTTTGTGTAGTAAAATTTTGTCTATCTCTTATGGATTACCAGTTATGCAAAAGTCGTTCACAATGAAGAATACTTTTGGAGACATTCCCAGAAAATTCGAGATATACATTTCATTTCTCATGACATTATCTTAAACATATGATATTTTAATCAAAATCGTTAGAGCCATTTTTGAGAAAATTAAAATTTTCGAAAAATGTTCCATGTAAAGGGTAGTCTGGGGTGGGGGGATTTTCTTGAAAACCTTCGTGTAGCATCTCTGGAAGATACTGAACCTAAATACCAAGTTTGGTGTTTATCCGACTGTTCGTTTTTGAGTTATGTTGTTCACAGACACACACACACACACACACACACACACACACACAGACACACACACGGACATGTTTCCAAAAATGCTTTTTTTGGATTCAGGAGGTCTCAAAACATGTATTTCCGGTGAAATCTCGGTATCGAATTTTTGGGTGGAATGCAATACTTCCCCTACTTACTATACGTAGTAGAGAAAGTAAAAATCGGTCGCTATACGCTGGCTTTGAGTGACACGAGAAACAAAATAATGGTCACTTCAAATACTAAATAATTGCAAATTTCAAGCCAATAGCAAGTAATATCTTGTAAATGATTAAGTCACAAATTATGCATTTTATGGAGATGAACAATTTTTGTGTAGCAAGCTTTTATCTTTTAGATCATACAAATTGCAGAAAATGTACGAAATTGAACCCTATAGAGAGGGCTTCATAAGCTATTAAAGAATCCAAGATATAGGTACATTTTAATTGTCTTCGGAAGGTAGTAAACAATAGTATTATACTCAAAACGCTAAGTTGGGTATTTACTCAACGTTTTGTTTTTGAGTTACACTGTTCATAAACACACACAGACACAAATGGGCCATATTATTAAATTGTTTGCGGGGGGGCTTTCAGCAGAACTCAAAATATATTTCTTTTCAACTGATCACAATTTTTCGTTTCTACATTATCAAAGGCTTTTTCTAGGTCTGTAGAGACAGCAGACGTCTCTAAATTGTATTCCCTTCAAATTTTGATCATGTGGAAAATGTGGTGTACATTTCGCATGTATACAGAGGGATAGCAGGAAAGGACGGCATGGTCTGAAGTATTTACCTAACATAACAACAGAGCCAGTGTGCCCTTTGTGTCTGGCACTGGCTGGCCGTGAGCTATAGACAGGAATCGGTCAAGCGGCTAGAATAAGCTACTTTTGACTGTATGCATTTTAGTTGGCACAAAGTAATCACCGATAACAACGGATGTGGCAGGGTCTGCACCTCTGCTGATAATGAGGCATGGTCGCTATGGCAACGGAACAATGACGCGCTCCACGGTGGCTGCATTTGCACTGCAGCTCTCTTGAAACTCGAGTGCGGAACCTGGTATTGAAAGTTGACTTGCGCAAACTGAAGAAAATGAGAGAGAAATAACACGCGCCAGTTATAGGATAAAATATTAGAGCGAGCAAATATGTATTTCCGAAAAAACATGTGTCCGTCATATTTAGCCTCTATTATTAACAACCTCTACATCCACATGCAAAGCTGAAACAGTCTAATGGTTCATTTTAACAAAGTATTGGGTTGTTATACTCCGGATCTGAGTAAACCATTAATCTCGGGATGTGAGAGAACGGATATTTGGGGACAATTTCACTTCATTACACTCATTACTTTCTCTACCACTTACTGTGATAGCTAAATGCAATAGTTTATTGCACTAAACGTTTGGTATAGAGATTTCAGTAAAAATAACCTTTCGAGGTCCCGTGAACTCGCCAAAAAGAATTTAAAATAAAAAGATGTGTGTGTATGTGAACAGCAAACTCTAAAACAAAAATCGAATGTGGTACACTGATGACTTTTCCTACTCTTGTACAAACTATTCTTACAAGTGCTTATTCTCCATATGCTTCATGTTAATCGAGATATCGAGATGTTAATCTTATTGCTAATTTGCTTGTAGATGCTAGGGGAATTGGTAGGCTTTAAGCTAGTGTCAAATATTTTAAGAGGTGGTTGCTATGTGGAGTATTCCATACTTTTTGCATTACCAGAACAAAAAAATCTGATGTGTTACACTCACATGACTTTCTCTACTCTTGTACAAACTATTTTTTCAAACGCTTATTCTCCATCTACTTCATGTTAATCGAGATAAACATTTGCAGACTCTATCTTATTGCTAATTTTCTTGTAGTTGTAAGGGGAATATATATTTACAAGGGCAATATGGAAATATAGTAGCCTTTAAGCACATACATATCTCTTAACAGCTGGTTGCTAGGTGCAGCACCATTCCCTTTGCCACAGATTAATATTCTTTTCATATACAAGACAAAAAATGAATAAAGAATTCCCATTTGAGAAAATAAGTATTGAAAAATTTAAGAGAATAACAAGCAACATCTCGAAAATGGTTCAATCAACAAAAAAATGGTCAGGACATAAATTGTGTATTTTAACGTGATCTACATTTTGTGTGTAGTAAAATTTTGTCTATCTGTTATGGTTTACCAGCTATGCAAAAGTCGTTCACAATGAAGAATTCTTTTGGAGACATTCCCAGAAAATTCAACATATCCATTTTATTTGTCATGAAAGCATCTTAAGCATATGATATTTTAATCAAAATTGTTAGAGCCGTTTATGAGAAAATTAAAATTTTCGAAAAATGTTCCATGTAAAGGGTAATCTGGGGTGAGGGGATTTTTTTTTAAAACCTTTGTGTCGCATCTCTGGAAGATAGTGAACCTAAATACCAAGTTTGGTGTTTATCCGACTGTTCGTTTCTGATTTATGCTGTTCACAGACACACACACACGGACATGTTTCCAAAAATGCTATTTTGGATTCAGGGGGCCTCAAAACATGTATTTCCGGTGAAATCTCGGTATCGAATTTTTGGGTGGAATACAATACTTCCCCTACTTACCATACATAGTAGAGAAAGTAAAGAAATCGTACAAAAGCTGAAATTCGCACCGTGATTACCTTCAATACGAGGTAACCGAAATTATGTACCTGTGCATATATATAATATATATGCATATGTATATATATATATATATATATATATATATATATATTGACATAAATTCGATCACATATTGGTAAAACCTATCCTGCTTATCCGATTCTAAATCGTCGAGCGTATGGGGATTTGTTTGCCTAAGTATTATCTTTAAGCATTCCTCCACAGATAATAATCACGTGGATTTGGAACTCGAGAGTTAGCAGAATACTCAAGTTATTCTGTTATCAAAAACAGGTTTTAATGCGAGGCGTTTTAAAAAACGCTTTAATGTGAGGCAGAGATTTTCTCGTACTTCTTTGAGAGCCATGTCCCATATACGAGGTTCCTCGGTTAGAGCTGTTGACTTTCTAACAAGACTTGGTCTGTTTGAAAGTTTCTAAAAACGTATAAAGTGTGGATTTGTTAGAAATGGTGACACCAGAGTTTTCTATACACATTCAAGCTGGCAGTCCACGTGAAACTCCGTTCGTGCAAAATAACACAATAAACACACGTTGTTCTTTAGTGCGCACCATTGTAACTACACACAGCTTCACATAACCTTATTCCCACTATACATCATGCAAATAAAACTGCATAAGGTTTACACCTTCAGGTAACCAACTTTTGACTCTACCCAACTAGTATCAGTTCTCTATGTGATTGGTTTGAAAAACAATATGAAGAAGTATTATTTCTTGTAGGAATTTAATTTCTGCCTCAGGTATGGGAGCCAACTTGAAGTAGGATTTTGTCTTTACGTTGTTTATTTATTTCTCTCCACGTACGGACGTCAATTTGAAGTAGTGTTACTGTTGTTGAAGTTTATACCACGCTTTGTGCGTTAATTTGAAGATGTTTTGTTTACATAATATATTTACGTAATTTATTGTTACGTAAGTTATTAGCCTCACGCTTGGGAAGCCAACTTGAAGTAGTATTCTTCTTCAACTGTTGTAGTTTATTGCTGTTTATTTATTTATTTCCACACTTGGGAAACCAATTTAAAGTTGTTGTTTACGTAATTTAACACCATGCTTTGGGCGTTCATTTGAAGTAGATTGTTTATTACGTAATATGCTGCTACGTATGAGAAGCCGATTCTTGAAGATGTATTTTTGTTGTTACGCTCCAAGTTTAAAAATATTTATTAACTTTGTTATTAAACTGCTTCTACAGGTAGCATTTATGTTCATGTTTGCCTCGGGTGCATCAGTATTGTTCTAAGGTCACGTATCTCTTAGACAGGGCGTCGTGCAACAAGAATGTAGGCTTACACAGATTTTAAGTTTTAAATTCACTTCTTTTTATTAATCCTTGACACAAATTAAATAGCACTACACTGATATTAAGAGCTGTGAAATTCTTTAATTTAAAACTTGCACTTTGTTATCACGTATATTTAATTTTCGTTACACACGAATACGTAATATTCCTTTAGAGAACACATCTTCCATCCGGTCGCTACCAAGGTCTGCCAGCCACTGAACATATTTCAACCGTATAAACTTTTAACCTTCTGTATTTCAAGTCTCTGATTGGCTAATCCTAGTCCAATAGAATACCTGCATTTTACTAAAGCTTTTTCTGGCTGTTGATTGGCTATTTTTAAACTGTCACAAAATTTACATTATCGTTGCTCTAATCATGGCTAGTAACATTTAAACTCTCAAACTCATTCTTGCCTCAAGGCTACCTCATTGTTACCTCATTGTTAGCAACTTTAAACTTATTATTCTCACAGATCTTACATTATTAAACTACACAATGCATGCACATAACATTATTAAACATGTTTACAATAATATAATCACATGCAATGGCTGTTACATACATTTTTACAAATTATTACATACATATTGCTTCAAGGCAGGCTGTTGTTGAAATTACATATTATATAATTTAATTGAAATTATTCAAGTGTTAAATGTACTGCCTCAAATACAGTAACATACAACCTAACCAATGAAAGAAGCTTATAATTTATGTGGAATACGATTGTTACGCAAGGAAAGAATAAACCAAATATTAATTTTTCGGCTTAGGGAAAGGGATAAGAATTGCTTGTATGTGTGGTTAAATTGAACGACAGCCACAACATTTACATGTATGAGAAGTTTCATCAGCGACATGGAGACGATTATTTAAGTTATTAACGCAAGTAAATGACAATAAGAAAACCGGCATTAAGAAAACGGTAGTGTAGCTTTGAAAATAATAAGGTTCAAGCTGTATTGCTATCCTTCGGCAGTTCGGTTATACTTTGGTACCCGCCAATCCGTGGCTAGAATTATACTCGAGAAACACAGGTAGCCACGCTGGAAGAGGGTGGGGCTAGATTTAAACAGTTTCGTTCCATTATGAGCCACATTTTATGCACGCCAGTATACGTCAGCTAGACTACCGTGACCAGTATCATTCATCCTCATACCTGCTGTAAGTTACATTCTTTATGTTGATAATGGTTCGGGTGTAGATAACTTGAAACCAACTGCTCAAAAATTCCTATGCAAGCCTCTGACATTTTTACTAATTCTTCTAGAACCGTGTTTATTTATCTACTTCATTTTAATTGAGATACACGTTTACAGAAATGGTGTTAATATAGATTTCGTTGCAGGAATACGAGATATAGAAGGCTAAAGCGATACACAATTCTTTAGACATCAGATCATTATAAGCTGGATTTGAAACTCCTTCCTTTGCAACAGGGAATGGTGACTTAGTACTTCAAAAAGGTATACGGTATATGAAAATTCAAACTAATAAAAAAATCTGGTGTATTAGATTCACATGATCCTCCCTACCCTCTATAGTATCTTAGTAGGTATACAAACTATCCTTACTAAAGCTTATTTTTATATCCACTAAATTTTTATCCAAATAAACCTTAGCAGAAAAAGCTACCTTACACTTTTCTCCAGAATATAAAGAGGACAGTGATAGTCTAATACTTAAGAACTGGACGCTATATGTTGCCCTTAAAATTCCTTACTGTTTCCATACAGCCGTGAGAAACAATTTAATGTTGAAAAAACTTTAAGAGAATGAAAATTCGAAACTTAATCAAGGATAACTCAGAAACGGATTATGCCACAAGAAAACTTATTTGATGTAAATTGTGTGTTTTAAAGAGATCTACATTTTTTGTGCAGTACGTTTTCATCTATCACTTAACGTTTACAAGTTATACAAGATTATACAAAATTCCTTCCGAATGAAGAGGACTTCCTAGGCTATTCCCGGAAAATTCAAGATATGTATTTTTTTTGTCATTAAATATCTTCCATATATGGTATCTTAATCAAAATATTAAGCTATATTTCAGAAAATCAAAATGTTAGAAAAATGTTCCATGTAAAGTGTAGTCTGGGAGGGGAATTTTCTTGGAAGATACTAAGCTGAAACACTAAATTTATTATTTATGCGAATTTTCGTTTTTGAGTTATGCTGTTCACAGACACGCGGGCATGTTTCCAATAATGTTTTATTTGGGTTCGGGGCCCCTCAAAACTTGTATTTCCGGTGAAATCTCGGTGTCGAATTTCTAGATGGAATGTAATACTTCCCCTAGTTACTATACGTAGTAGAGAAAGTAAAAATCTTTAGTAAGATTACTTTGTACACCACTAATAAAGGTAGAGAGGAGAGAAGTCCTGTGAATTAATCACATCAGATAGTTACCTACTCTACTCCGTATAGCAAGAAGGGGAAGTATTGCATTCCCCCCAAAAGTTTTATACGCGTGTATGTGTGTCTGTGAACAGCATAACTCTAAAACGAAAACTCGTATAAAAACCAAACTTCGTATTTGAGTTTAGTATCTTTCAAGGATGCGATACAAGATTTTCAAGAAAATCCCCTCACCCTCAACTACCCTTTACATGTAAATTTTCTCGAATTTTGTTACTTTATAAAAATTGGTTAACGATTGCGACTTCTTCGTTAGGAAGTATTTTATATAATCTTAGGTAACTTGTAAACGTTAAGCGGTAGAGGAAAACGTACCACACAAAAATGTAGATCTCTATAAAACACACAATTTACCTAAACTAAGTTTTTTTTACGGCATAAGTCGTTTCTGAGATATTCGTTATTGTTTGAATTGTTCAATACTATCATTCTTTTAAAGTCTCACTGATTTTCAGTTGTTTCTCGCGATTCCATGGAAACTGTATGGAATTTTAAGGCCATCATATAGCGACCAGTCCCTAAACATATGACTAACGCTGTTCTCTTTGTACGTATAACGAAATGTGTGATGTAGCTAATTTTGCATAGGTTTATTTGGATTAAAATGAAGTAGATAGAAAAATAAACTTCATTAAGAATAGTCTGTATACCCACTAATAAAAATACAGGTTAGAGAAAGACATGTGAATGTATCACATGAGAATCCTTTTATTCAGGAGGCCTGAAAAGCATACATTTCCGATGAAATCTCGATATCGAATTTTTTGGGTGGAATGCAATATCTTCTCTACCTGCTATGTACGTGGTAGAGAAAGTCATAATTTGATTACTATGTTTTTACGTACATGGCTAAGCTGAACAGAAAATAAATCAAAAGGAAATAATACAGATATTCCCAATGTAAACACTGGCAGTCTCATTATGATTATGCAGAACGTTGTTGCATTAACAGTGAATTTCCTACTCGTTACCCTTAATAAGCCATTTCCGAACTTTCCGTTATTGTAACCCATCACCATGAGACTAGTAAAATAACAAAATGTAAACCCATTTTGAGAGCATACGGGGGATGGGATGATGTGCCTATATGATAATAAGCCTGTATTGATTGAAATACAATGAGGTACTCTGGAGCGTTTACAAAAACAGAGAAAAAGGTTGGAGAGACAAATACGTTTCATCCGTATTACTGAAATGTTTCCCATGCATCGATGTAACATGGCATTAAAACGCCTGGCAGCATATTTGAATTACTGAATTCTCATACACTAGTGCATATTTGGTAGAAGGAAAGGTTGCTCACATAGGAGATTTAAGTTTTTACTACAAAACTAGCTCCTCCTCTCCTAGTATCCTCCCCTCTTGCACAATTCTAGACAGTTGATTTAACAAGTTGTTTAGGTCTTCCCAAACGATGACACTGCCTTATGTTCTTGATAGTTTATTATCCTTTAGATAAAAATAATCATATTATCCTGGATTTATATGCGAAATGCATGTTAAACATACAGAGTGGACCATTTAAGTTGACGCTGTGCAATATCTCCAAAACTAAGCGTTGTAAAAAGACATTTCTTGAATAAAAGTTGCTTAATATTATAGCGGAAAGTAAATGTCATTAGTCATGTTTTATTTGGTGGACGTTGTGATGGTCATTTTAGGGTCAATTTAATTTTTACTTTCTCTACTACGTATAGTAAGTAGGGGAAGTATTGTGCGTGTGCGTCTGTGAACAGCATTAACTCAGAAATGAACAGTCGGATAAACACCAAACTTGGTATTTAGGTTCAGTATATTCCAGAGATGCGGCACGAAGGTATTCAAGAAAATCCCCCCACCCCGGATTACCCTTTACATAGAAAATTTTTCGAACATTTTACTTTTCTCAAAAAGACTTACGATTTTGATTAAAATATCATACGTTTAAGATATTTTCATGACAAATGAAATGTATATCTCGAATTTTCTGGGAATGTCTCCAAAAGTATTCTTCATTGTGAACGGCTTTTGTATAACTGGTATAGCATAAGAGATAAACAAAATTTTACTGTACAAAAAATGTAGATCGCGTTAAAATGCACAATTTGTGTCATATACAATTTTTTGTTGAGTGAACCATTTTCGAGATATTGCTTGTTATTCCCTTAAATTTTCCAATACTTATACTTTTTCTCAAATTCGTTATTCACTTTTTTGTCCTGGTAATGCAAAGAGAATGGAACACTCCACATAGCAACCAGCTCTTAAAATATTTGACTATCGCTTAAAACGTACCAATTCCCCTTGCATCTACAAGCAAATTAGCAATAAGATTAACATCTCGATATCTCGATTAAACTGAAGCATATGGAGAATAAGCGTTTTTAAAAATAGTTTGCACAAGAGTAGAGAAAGTCATGTGAGTGTAACACATCAGATTTTTTTTTAATGGGAACCTACTACTTTGTTATTTTCTCAATCCTCATAAAAAAACCAACCAACATTTGTATAAAGCACTTTGCAATTTGTTCTTACACCAATGTAAATAGTAACCAAAATTCTGAATGGCTGTGTCCAAAAAAACTCGATGAATCCATGGATGATCATTTGAGGGTCAAATTACGTTTCGGATTTGGGAACCAACATTTTTTTAATATTGTTTCTTTATTCCTCATCACAAAATAAACATTTTATAAACCATTTTCTTTTGGGAAAACAACATACAAAATGTTAGGGGTTGAAGATCTTCTTTAAAATCTTCAGTTGGCATCCTTGGTTGATGCTAAACTTATCTATCAAATTTCGTAATAAACCGACTTTTGGATTTTGAGTTGTGCTGTTTACACACACACACACACACAAGGACCTTTTTCTAAAAATGCTTTTGGGGTACTCAGAGGACCTTAAAACATTTCCGGTGAAATCTCTACGTCGAATATTTTGGCACAATACAATAATTCCTCTGCTTACTGTAACTATGTAGTAGAGATTGTAAACACTGCATGTATATGTATGTTGTTCCAGCATAACTCTGGAATCCCTGGAGCAACTTCAAGTAAACTCGGTACACATTTAACACAATCTGGAAACCAGTACTGTTGACTTGGGAAGGTGCAACATATAGAAATAATAATAACGATAATAATAAAAATTTGATGTGTTACATTCACATGACTTTCTCTACTCTTGTACAAACTATTTTTACAAACTCTTATTCTCCATCTATTTCATATTAACCGAGATATACATTTGCAGAACCGATCTTTTGACATGCAAAGAGAATTACATTTTACACATAGCGACCAGTAGAAATGCAGTAGCCTTTAAGCATATACATATCTCTTAATAACTGGTTGCCACAGATTAATACTCTTTGCATATCCAAGACAAAAGAAATGAATAACGAATTCCTATTCGAGAAAATAAGTATTGAAAAATTTAAGGGAATAACAAGCAATATCTCGAAAATGGTTCACTCAACAACAAAAATGTATATGACATAAATTGTGTATTTTAACGCGATCTACATTTTTTGTGCAGTAACATTTTGTCTATTTCTTATGCTTTACCAGTTATGCAAAAGTCGTTCACAATGAAGAATACTTTTGGAGACATTCCCAGAAAATTCAAGATGTACATTTTATTTGCCATGAAAATATCTTAAACATATGATATTTTAATCAAAATCGTTAGAGGCATTTTTGAGAAAATTACAATTTTCGAAAAGTGTTCCATGTAAAGAGTAATCTGGTGTGGGAGAATTTTCTTTAAAACCTTCGTGTCGCATCTCTGGAAGATACTAAACCTAAATACCAAGTTTGGTATTTATCCGACTGTTCGTTTCTGAGTTATGCTGTTCACAGACACACACACACACACACACAGACGCACACACAGCCACACACATGGACATGTTTCCAAAAATGCTTTTTTTGGATTCAGGGGGTTTCAAAACATGTATTTTCGGTAAAATCTCGGTATCGAATTTTTGGGTGGAATACAATACTTCCCCTACTTACTATACGTAGTAGAGAAAGTAAAAAACGACGAACTGGTCCACTGCACAGTTTTCAGGGTCGTTGAGATAAATAGTGATACTGTCATTTCAATTTACGTCCAAGTTCAGTCCAATTAGCATTGAGAGTGAGAAGGTGTAAAACAAAATGCACAAAATGATCAATATTAGAGCCGAATCCAAATTTTCACGGTCGCCGGGATGAACAAATCTTCTCGCAACCAGTTTGAATCCAGTTCACACTCACGCTTGCCTATTCTTGGACTAAATCCCGAAACCAGAGGTCCCAGTGATTTCATTGCGGCACGCTACGGTCTCTCGGCCATGCGCTAACAGTAGTATAATAGTAGCTTTTTCTGTTTTTGTCCATTTGTTTGTGCATACTATGTTTTACTTTTTTTTTGCACATTTGCATCCTTATTTTACTATTTCAAACACATTTCGGGCTCTAATTATAATAGTATCTCTTAATAAGGATGTAGATAAATAAATTTAAACAACAGTTTGTTTACTACCATATCAATGTCATTAGATGATGATGATAGATCGATAACGTATCTTTATTGGTTTCAAATTATTGAAGTTATTACACAAGTATTTAGTGCATGGGTCATTGACCGTACATACATATTTAATATACAAGTAAGATGACAAAATAAAAACCAAAAAGAACAGGAAAAAATAAAATAGAGATAAATTACCTTTGCCTAACTGCACAAATTTGACCTAGCTTCGCTCACTTCAGCCAAGAAATTGCCCATGTTTTGCCAGTTCCTTTGGTCAGCCAGTAGATCCCAACATGCCAATCTCTTTCTTAAGGGACTTAAGAATTTTTCTTTGAGTTCAATTTTTCGCTGGTTCTCCCACATTCCGCAAAAATGTGTACCCAGTCCTCATCCAAATCACAGAATGGGCAGATGCTCCTGTCAGAATCGTCAGTCATTTTCTGTGCCCTCCAGCCCCCCAGTCTAAACCATGCCATTCTTGACCTTTCCTTTCTTCCTAGGTATATATGTCTCTTTACCCCAATTTAATTTTATTTAATTTGCTAGACTTAGAGAAGGTTTAATTTTACAGTTCCATTCTATTTCCTGTTGGTTTATGTTTCTTTAATAATAATAATAATAATAATAATAATTTAGATTACGTTATCTAAGAGGCTGCACCGTGGCATAATGTTTTGGAGAGGGTGCTCCTGTTCATGAAACGCGCGTCACCCATGTGGTTGCGAATTTTTGAGTCGTGTATAGAACCGGTGCCCACTCAGCATCATAATAGATTTGAGGGGCTAAAATAGGTAGCATCTGTAAGTCACGAAACCGACGTTCCAGCTGGGGGAAGCATGGCGCTGACCACATATCCTCGTATCGGCTGGATGATAGTCCAGCTCTGCCTTACCCTCCATAGGAGGCACTGAATAATCGCGATATTCCTGCATGTCGACTAATCGATAGCTGTATATTTTCAGATGTACCAACCTATTTTGTGGACCAATATATTTCATACTGACGACCAAACCTGCCCCCTGTACTGTTTTTTCCCAATCGGATATCATTCTTCTGTTTGGAATACTTCTCCAAGACAGTTCTCCGTGTAATCCAGTACAGCTGTTATGAACGCAGGCTTCCATAGCAAGAATTCTCTTCTCTGCCGACCAGTGATCTATGGTAAACTAAATTTCACGCTAAAATCACGCCAGCAGCATTGTTGACAGCAGGGTAGGCATTTCTAAGGGCACTTCTCCATAGTCAACCCTGTAGTTCACAGGACCACGTAAATTACACATATAAAACGACTTTCTAATCATCAGTGTTAACCTTTTTGGAAGCGTTGCATTACATTTGGACGAGGTCTCCTGTACGAGGGATATATATTTTAATTAAAATTAACTTTAGTAATTTTATGTTTATACCGATAATCCTCTGCTGATACTTTCGGATTCCCAAACCTAAAACAGAAATTAAATAACGCATGACTTTGACGTGCATATGCTCGCAAATCGAGATATGTAGGGCACATCCAGATTACAAGAGTTGTTTTACTTTGAAGTTGACAGAATTTTGTGTAAAATCTACAGCTGCATGCATATAACATCGGTTCTACAGCACTGTTACGATAACATTATGGAGTATTGATGAGAAAATAATGAAATTACAAATACATTTCATTAGAGATACTATAATATCATTTGAATTCGTTTAATGAAACATAATCCAGTTTTAAACGACAGCTGCAACTGCACTCATGAGAAAATCCTGTTAACATGCCACATAGCTAACAAATGTTACTGCATTGAAGTGTCCGTTAATGCAAAAAGCAAAATGCTACCTGAACTTCTAAGTCATAAATATCTATTAATGTTTAAATTTAGAATTTCTGCAAAGCAATCTGCTGAAAGACTCGTTATAGGAAAAATCTGGAAGTCCATTTTTATTTTCTCGACTACGTATATTAAAAATTTAATAACGAGATTTCACCGGACATACATGTTTTGAGGCACCCTGAATCCAAATAAAGTATTTTTGGAAAAATGGCCCTGTGTGTCTGCGTGTCTGAACACCATAACTTAAAAACGAAAAGTCGGTTAAATACCAAACTTGATATTTACGTTTAATACCTTCCAAAGTTTCAATAAGAAGCTTTTAGAAAAAAGTTCTTCCACCCAAAACTACCCTTTACATGGAGTTTTTCGAATTCTTTTTATTTTCTAAAAAATGGCTGTAACGATTTTGTTTAAAGTACCATATATGAAAGACATTTACGTGAAAAATAAAATGTGTACGGAAGTCCTCTTCATTCGGAAGGGTTTTGTATAATCTTGTATGACTGTAAACGGTAAGCGATGTACGAAAATGCACTTCACAAAAAATGCAGCTTTCTTTAAAACACACAATTCATTTAAAATAACTTTTATGGCATAAGCCGCATCTGAGAGATATCCGCTATTAAAGGTACGAATTGTGCATTTCCTTGTCATTCTCTTACAGTCCTGTCAATATTCAGTTGTTTATCGCATTTGCATAGTAACAGTATGGAACTTAAAGCCATCATATAGCGTCCAGTTCTTAAGCATTTGACTATCCCTGTTCCCTTTGTATCTATAACGAAATGCGTAATGTAGCTATTTCTGCAAAGATTTATTTGGATTAAAATGTAGTAGATAGAAAAATAATTTTGAGAAAGAATAATTTACATGCCCCTAACAAACGATATAGGATAGAATGAGGCAGTATTTTTAACACTTGAATAATTTCAATTAAATTATATAATATGTAAATTCAATAACAGCCCGCCTTGAAACAATATGTATGTAATAATTTATAACAATGTATGTAACAGTCATTACATATGCTTATATTATTGTAAACACGTTCAATAATGTTATGTGAATGCATTATGTAATTTAATAATGCAAGAGCTGTGAGAATAATAAGTTTAAAGTTGCTAACAATGAGGTAACCTTGAGGCAATAATGAGTTTGAGAGTTTAAATACTACTAGTCATGATTAGGGCAGCAATAATATAAATTTTGTGACAGTTTAAAAATAGCCAATCAACAGCCAGAAAAATCTTTAGTAAAATGCAGGTATTCTATTGCACTAGGATTAGCCAATCAGAGACTTGAAATACAGAATTTTACGGGTTTGGACGGTTGAAATATGTTCAGTTGCCTGCAGTGTTCTCTAAAGAAATATTACGTATTCGTGTGCAACGAAAATTATGTATACGCGTTAACAAAGTGCAAGTATTAAATAAAAAGAATCTCACAGTTCTTAATATCAGTGTAGTGCTATTTAATTTGTGTCAAGGATTAATAAAAAGAAGTGAATTTAAACTTAAAATCTGTGTAAGCCTACATTCTTGTCGCACCACGCCCTGATTAAGAGAAACGTGTCTCTAAAGTAATACTGACGCAGCCGAGGCAAACATAAACATAAATAACTATCTATAGAAGCAGTTTAATAAAGAAGTTAAATTTTTTGTTTAAACTTGGAGAATAACAACAAAAAAATACATCATCTTCAAATTGGCGTCCATACGTGGAGCTAACATCACCAAACGTCAACAGTAAAACACTATATCAAATTGGCGCCCATACGTGGGGCACATCATCTTCAAGAAAGCTATGTGAATTTATCACATCAGATTTTTAGCTTTAACAAATGTCTTCACAAAGAAATACTGTATATTTTCTTCAGTCTTTTGAGACTGCGGAGAGGGGAAGCTAAAAAACTAGTTGCACGCGCCCAGTTCGGCTTCGTGTGGCGGCTCTCTGTGCTAACTACTAAACAGGCCGCGCGAATTCCTTATCTCCCCATTTCACTGTCTAAAAAGATATGAGCAAACAATACATTTGTTTGTCTGCGCACCCACATGGAATAAAATATAGGACTGTGAAGAGCATTTATCGACGACACATTTCAAATTACATTGAATTGGTACAAACTTAAGGTTAGTTTAGATAAGAATCCCTTCAAAATAATGTATAAATTATGAAGCAAAACGCTTCCAAATTGAGGTAGGAGGTGAAATGCTACGAATCGAGCTAACGGCTAGCTTTATTATTTAAAAAGAAAAACATGCTGCAATCAAATATACGTTACCTAACTCATCAGAAGGAAATAAATATTGTGACGCAACAGCTATAGCTCAATCTTAATCGGGAGTTCCACGGCAACGGACGGACCGAGCGGTTGGAGCGAGAAATAGAGATAAGTAGACACAGTTGCGCTCTCGCAAGCGTAAACACCCAAGTGCTATCAACAGATAACCGGATTCTGCTGGAAGCTTCTTTCTCCCCGCCTCCTGAGTACATTCCAGAATTCTGTGGAAATTTCCAGCGACTATATAAGCCAGCGTGTTCGCGAGTTAGCGAGTGCGTTTCTGCTGCGACAAAAAGCGCTGATCTCTGAAGAAGTTTATGACACTGCTGAGATGTGCAGTGAGTGCTATTACTGCAAGAGATTAGCAGTCTTGTGTTGACTCCCCAGAGAGCGAACCGTCCGTGAGAAGAGGATGCGTCATGCGTATTTCATTACGTGTTTATGTCGCGTAAAAAGTGAAGTGACAGGAAATGTAAGTGAAGTGGTAAGGAAAATCGGTTATCTGTTGATATCTCTTCTGGTGTTTAGGTTATTGTCTTCGTATCTCTATCTCTCCAACCGCCAGGTCGAGAGGTACTAAACTACCTGTTTTATTTAATCTGTTTTGTCGTTAGAATTACAATGATATATACACTGCAGTATCCGAAATGGGGTAAGAGTTTTATAAACTCCATTTATTATTCAGTATCTTTATTGTGTAATGGTTAATGCATAAGCATGCCACACGGAATATTTCTAACCGGGGTTATATATTTTTTCGTATATAATAAGCCTTAAGCGCATTAACGGTATTTTTTATAATTCTCACCCCTGATGAAGCAAATAACTGAGCTTTTCACCCTAAATTTCTTGTAAGGAATTGAGTATTTTTTAAAAGTACATCGGTTCCCGAGGAATATCATGCTTTCTTGGACACGCCTTGTCTTTTTAAAAATAGTAATACTAAAGCCAGAAGTGAATAATATTTTGTGGAATTTTTTAAATTTACAAAAACACCCTATCGCACAACGCAATGGTAAAACCTCACTCGTGTAGATTGGCTTGTTAAATAGTAAATGCAACTGATTTATATAATAAGACGATATAGCCCTTACTGTATTGTTATATTTTGTTAAATTAAGAGAAAACAAACGGAAATGCTAATTAAACAATTAAAACATGGTAAGGAATATTGTTGTATGTGTTTGTTCGAAATCGAGTCAAATTTAAGAGTAGTTTTTAAGGGGAGACACTAAAAATGCACGACTTTAATGCTTTGAAGATTGCTTATTAAAATGTCCAAATAACACTAGAATACAATTGTTACAAACACACCTAACATTATCGTCCTTTCCTTCTAGAAAGTTCGTTCCTACACTTCTGAATTTATCCGTTCCATACTTCTGATATTCGCGTCTAAATGTCACGCAATGTGAGGATTATTTTACTCCTTTTCTCAGACAGAGTTAAAGGATGTATACTAAAATGTATTTAAACAGAAATAAATATATTGCCGCCACTATCTCAAAAATAGTTTATGGACTGAACAAAGTTCATACCAGCAGGGTGTTACCGTAATGACAGGACAAAATTATCAACCAAATCTAAAGAAGTAAGCAAAGGTGATTAAACAACATTTTTTACTTTCTCTACTATGTATAGTAACTAGGGGAAGTATTGTATTCCACCCAAAAATTCGATACCGAGATTTCACTGGAAATATATGTTTTGAGACCCCCTGAAACATGTCCGTGTGTGTGTCTGTGAACAGCATAACTCAGAAACGAACAGTCGGATAAACACCAAACTTGGTATTTAGGTTCAGTATCTTCCAGAGATGCGACACGAAGGTTTTCAAGAAAATCCCCCTACCCAAAATTACCCTTTACATGAAACATTTTTTTAAAATTTTAATTTTCTCAAAAATGGCTCTAACTATTTTGATTAAAACATCATATGTTTAAGATATTTTCATAACAAATAAAATGTATATCTAGACTTTTTCTAGGAATGTTTCCAAAAGTATTCTTCATTGTGAACGACTTTTGCATAACTGGTAAACCATAAGAGATAGAAAAAATTTTACTACACAAAAAATTTGGATCGCGTTAAAATACACAACTTATGTCATATACATTTTTTTTTGTTGAGTGAACCATTTTCGAGATATTGCTTGTTATTCCCTTAAATTTTCCAATACTTATACTTTTTCTCAAATGGAAATTCGTTATTCATTTCTTTTATGTCGAGAATGGCATGCGCCACATAGCAACCAGCTCTTAAAATATTTGACTATCGCTTAAAACCTATCAATTCCCCTTGCATCTACAAGAAAATTAGCAATAAGATTAACATCTCGATTAACATGAAGCATATGGAGAATAAGCGTTTGTAAATATAGTTTGTACAAGAGTAGAGAAAGTCGTGCGAGTGTAACACATCATATTTTTCCGTCCCCAAACCAGTACTTCAAGTTGAACTTTTCCGTTCAGTTACTTTCCGTATTTCAACAACAACATATGAATACATGCAGGAAAGTGTTTTTTTTTTCAGGACTCGTTTCTATATTCCAGTCTCGGCTTCGCTCTGGCCGTAAACATCTTACTCGTCCTGGAAAAACTCGCTCTGTTGAAGTGGTAAAGCTTGTAACACAATGTGGCTTTGTCCAGTTTTCCAGCCGTCACTCAGTTTCTAATGTCACTTCTCTTATTTCTTATCTGTCACTGTTTCACTTTTATGTAGTTCACTTCACTGTTTCAATGGAGTATTCACTTCGTTCACGTAGTCACTTCACTAAGATTAACTAGTTCAATTCCCCATTACTTCACTTCCTTAGTAACGTCAGAAAGTTCGCTTAACTCAGGAGTCGAACAGAAGTCCTCCACAACCATCGCTCCGCGGTAGCAGAAGCCTTCACAAAGGCCTTCACCACCTTGCTCGGAGAATCGCTCCTGATGTCGCACCAAAATCTCGCTAACTCCATTTCGTCGCACCCGACACGCACTACCTGCAACTAACTCACAACCGACTCATAATTGGTACCGATTGACTGCCCGCGAGAGCGCTCGCTTATATAGACAGTAAAATATTCCAGAGAAGATTCTCGAACATTCTAGAACTATTCAACACACTTTCTGGAGGAGGGGGGGATGAAGCTTCCAGAAAGTTCTAGCGCGCCCGGTGTTTACGCTGGCACGCAGCATTGTTTAGTCGGATCGCTCGGCACCCAATAACCTGCAGCCAGACATTAAATTAAATTGAGTTTTATTTATGGACACCCTTTAACTGCACGGCACGGGACCGAGGCTTTACTTCCCTTCCCTAAGGATTTTTACGCCGGCTCGAAATCTGCCTCTGAAACTAGAGGCTAGCATGGTAACCACTACACCACGGAGGACGACCCTTCGACCATAGCCGCTGCTTCACAATAGTAAGCTCTGCCGGATCCAATTTCCATCGCGGTAAGACATACGTATGGCACTAATTTGTGCTATAGGTTAAACATATTGGTAGAGACAGCTTTACAGCGTTACAAGGTAGTCTTAATATTTTTTGCATCCTGTAACTTAAGATCACAATTTTTGTCCAGATCACAAAAAAGAACTATATCCATTGAATATTATAATACGGAGTAATATAAACCTGAAGCACCTCTGACTCCCAAATTTAAAATAATTGGGAATATTTTGTAGATTGTGTCCGAGATATCTGGGAAAAAGGACCATAAAATGCACCACACACACACACTATAATATCCTGAGGAACGCAGCTTCCCTTTTGGAAGCACCAGTGCCTATGAATATTTCTGTAATGGTTCCTCAAAGAGAATTAATTAAACTCTCGGATAAAGTATCATTAAAGCATCATTGTAGATCTGCGTCAACCAACTGAATGATCTATGACATCAGGCAGCAAGTCTTCTTGCTCCATGTTCCCAGTTAGGAACTCGGTCAGAAGTGTAGTCCAAATGAGGCAAGATGAAAGGCGAAGTTACTGTTAGAGAAGCGGGGTAAGGGGAATGAAAGTTGAACTTTGTACCTTCTTGCTTGTAGCACACAAATCCTACCCCGTCTTTCCCTCCAAGCCCAGGCCTTTGAAACGGTGTTACGTTCCTTGACTGTGATATGTCACATGTATTTATTTCGCAGTATTTATTACTCCATTTCAATCTTGACATGATCTTATACAAAGTAGTCCCCTCCTACTGGAATGCACTTTTTATAGCGTCTCTGCCAGTCCTCGAACACATGATGCAGGCCATTCTTTGTCAAGTCTTTGAGAATCCCCTCACTTTTCTTCAGCACGCTTCAGTGCTCTCAAATCGAATGCCCCGGAGCTTTGCCTTTAGTGATGGGAATAAAAAGAAATCACAGGGGGGCAAGCTTGGGGTTATAAGGCAGATCCAGTACGCAGGTGATGTTGAATTCCTGGACTTGATTTGCGACGTGAGGCCATGCGTTGTTGTGATGAAATCGCTACCCATTCTGATGAAGTTCTGGACGTTTCCTTGCAATGTGCTTCCTCGGTGTAGCCAATACTGATGTGTAGTATGCTGCTGTAGCAGTAGTGTAAGAGGGGGAACAACAATCACAGCAGCTGTGTTGATGTTGACTTCAGTCATAGCAGAAGCCGAAACACCAGGCCCACCTTGCTTAGTACAGTGGACTCGCTCTACTTTGAAGTCCTTGAACCACCTAAATACTGTTGCACGAGGTAGTGCATTTGCACCGTATGCTTGCTTCAGCTTTTCCAAAGTTTCAGAGGCTGTATGACTTAAATGAAAAAAATATTTTATTGCTTCTCTCGAGTCACCTCCATTTTGTGGTATGCGAAATTCAAGTAGGGTCAGCAATATACACCATTACTGCCAACCTACCCATGCGAGAGTGTTGCCGCCTATGGACATTATACATGAAACCCCGCTCTTTTCAAATATTCATGGTAGAGACAGGAAACTCTCAAGAAAGCTACAGGAAAATACAGTCTCAGTCTTTATTGATCAGCCCTCATAAAAAAGCACAACAGTGCAAGTCCCAAAAGTGTTTTATTCGCACACGTGTTCGAGTCAGAAAGTACAGGTCTTGTTCCTAACTATCCCTGCTTTGAAATCTTCTGTTACGTTACACTCTTGTTCCCAGTTCTCCAAAGATGAGTAGGCAGCTGTTTTATTCTCCCATGTGTTGGAGTTATTAAGAACTGAAGTAGCTCAGGTTCTGCCTCCCTCAAACTATTACTTGGCTTTATTTCTGCTTTAAAAGCTCAGGAAACGTTTATTTCTCGGCAGGACCTGTCAGCCAACAATGGTATAATACTGGTCGTTAACGCGGTTTTATGTGAAACCGTTTCGAGAAGGGTTACTGCGGCCACATTGTTTATGTGAGAATCTCTGTTCCGTTTTATTGTCGTGAGAAAAATCATCTCATGTGCCAGATGGTATCTTAGTTTACGCCCTTGTTGGAGTGTTTCCTCATTTCATAGAGTACTCGCGATCCTGCTATCAAGAGATGACGCAGTAATTCCACCACTTTTACCTACTTGTGTTAGTACTCATCCGATTTTCAAAGCCGCTCGAATGGTGCGACAGTTGTGAAGTCATTTATTCGTTATTGCTTCGATGTCGTTGTCTCGTAGCTCGTTCTGCTGTCTGTGCCCACCAGCTGCTCTAATGGAATAGCTATGAGATCTTTATCTCAGGGTGTGCGTGGGCATAGTGAAAGCGTAACACCAATTGTGATCTGATACTTGAGCTGCTGAATCGAGTTGCTGACCGTTTGAATATAAATAATGAATCTGATTATGAATATTAGAACTTTAAACTACAATAATTTAATTATTTTAGTTGCTAACTTCTGCAGTATCAATTTTATGGTTTAAAATAACTTTTTCCACAATTCAAGAAACTAGAAGCGTAAATTATCCTGAGTCGCTAAAATACTTACCTCGCGATGACCACTAAATCTTACTCACGCAAGCATGTTACTCAGCGCTTAAAATAACACACGAGTAATCACCAGATTAAGTGACTAATTCTCAAGAGAATGTATGCACCAAGTTGTGCACGAATGAATATGACTGATTAGAATACACGGCCTTATGTTAACTCAAGCTCCGCCTACATATTATTGCCCCTACCAACGTTAATTCTCGCGCAGAGCCAATCTCAAAATTCAAACATGTGCGTCTGTTACGTTGTTACTATAGGGTACCTCCCCGAATCTAAGAATTATCTTCCCTTTCTCTTTTGCAGAATTCTGGTTTATGTGACTTTGGAAACGTACTGGACTATAACTCTAACTGCATTCCAAGAATCTTTATACTAACGCGTTCGTTACTTCGGCTGTTGATAATGACTTTGCCTAACATGACTCGCAAATTACCTTCTTTTTTTTTTGGAGAAATCTTTTCAACTCAAGCTTATTGCATTATACATTGATTTAGTATACAGAAACTGTTCTCAATATTATTTTCTTGTTTAATTGTTTATATTTTCCTGTCATTAATCACTGTATCATACTTCGGGGTGTTTTATTCATGTTATGTAGTAGTAACTATTTTAAGGATTTTTTCGCTGACTTATGTTCTGAGCAAAAAGCCTATTATTTTCAAGTGAGTGCGAGAGGCGTTCTAACAATTTTCGGCCTGATCAAGAAAACCTAAGATTTGAGATGAAAGGTCCGATAAATTCACTGAAATAGAGTTTAAGTCTAAGGACTCTTAAGAACTGCTCATTCGAATCGCTATTGGTCCATTGTTAACAAATACCTCAGCGGCCGGTTACGCTAATGTCTGTGGATTCATCGAGGAATAAGCTATAGTAGGTATCACCAATGTCCTTCAAATTGAGTTTTATACTATAAACAGCATGATAATTTGGAGTTAGAAAAACATGATGCAGATGCTGTTGCGTTGGCCTACTATAAACAGGACGTTAATTTTGGAAAAATATGATGGGATTATTCAGAGTTGCAAAAATATAATGAAAGAAGAAGCAGGCGGTGCTTCATTGTACAACTTTAACTGCAGGATGGAGACAACGATGCGGGCCGTTTGCTATTAATGTAATGTCGTAACGATGGGGGCTACAGCTTCCTTAAACCCCATGCTGTGGTCCGGGATGCCGCCACCTCTTAAATTGCGTCTATTCAGAGTAATAATAATCTCCGTCCTATTGTACACCTGCGAGATCTGGGGCATGGCCGCAGAACTCCAGGCTCCTCCAACTGCAGCGGGCGCAAATAGGGGCCTCCGGGTCATCTATTCTGTATACCCCGCGAGACTTCACGAAGCCTCATCTCTTCCATACGTGAAGAATGAAATTTGGCGCCGAGCCGCAAAATTCTACGACCAGTTACCATTCCATTTGAGTTCCCTCGTTCGGTCTCTAGGGGACAATAACCCCAGAGAACGCTGCTTGAGGCGTCACCGGGTTCGCCGCATGTCCTGCGGGCATCCCCGGTAACCTAAGAGCTACTCCAACCAAATTCTGATCTCCTATATATTCCTACCATGAGTTGCTTGGTAGATTCAAAATTAAATCAAATACAAACTTTTGAACATCTTCCACCAGCGGTGCACTAGGGTCGTTGTACCCTGACCTGCCGTCGCCGAGGAGTTTCACTGCTACCTCCTTTCACCCCCACAACCTTATTCTCAACCACCACCCTGCAATAACCTTTACCTACAAGTGGTTAAACCTTAACAAGGATAGGTAAACTTTACAACATTCCTTCAGGCTGCCCTCAGCCTGCCAACTTGCTTCGTACTTCGTCATAACGCAATCAGTTCCGTGTATATTAGCTGGGGGCGGCTTTTAGTTTGTGTTGGGCGAGAAAAGCATATTACCTCTAAGTTTCACTCGCTGGTTAATTTCTGCGCTTCTAAAGATGACCGCTATTAAGGACAAGAAGTCCTGCAAACAAAAGTTTCCATAGTGCGTGCAAGCAAGAAGAAAATCTAAAATCTTGGATTCTCGAGGTACCGAGTAATCCTCACATGGCTAGACGTTGAAGTAGATTGATGCCTCACTGTTGGAAAGCCAAACTTGTAGTTGTTTAGACCACACATGTATGATCAAACTTTCCGGTGGCCTTTGCCCCAACGTTTAAAAATCAAGTTTGTATTTTAATGTTTATTTAAATATTATATATGTATGTTTGACTCGGCTGCGTCAGTAGTAATTTGCAGAAACACGTATCTCTTAGCAGGGGTTTGTGCAGCTAAAGAATGAAGGCTTACACAAAATTATAATTTATTTGCTTCACTCATTTTATTATTTCTTCTCACGATTAAATAACACTTCACTGATGTATCCTACTGTAGATCTGTGAGATTATTGTTACTTGTACTTTTTAACACGTAAACCTTATATTATTCACGCCGTAATGAATTTTTTAAGTCTCACAGTGAATACGTCCGAACTGCTCGGGAACGCTGTCTTCTAGCTTCTGGCTTCTATCGCTAAATTTATACTTTTACTATATTTCAAGTCTCTGATTGGCTAATCCTACTCCAATAGAGTACTTTTATTTAACTTAAGCTTTTCCTGGTTGTTGATTGGCTATTTATAAACTGTTTTAAATATTACATTATTGTTCCAAGAATTATTAGTAGCGTTATTAAACTTTCTAATATATTTTTGTCTCAAGATTACCTCATTTTTACCTTATTGTTAGCAACTTTCACCTTCTATTCTCACAGCTCCTACATTGTTAAATTACTTAATATATTCACATAACATTATTATACATGTACACAATTATATAATCATAATACAATGACTGTTGCATACACTTTATATATTATTTATATACATATTGCTTTAAGGCGGGCTGTTATTATATTTTATATCATATAATCAGACTGATATCATTTAAATGTTAAAAATACTGCCTCAATGTAGGTTCTGCAATACTGAAATTAATGCAAAGCATGCAGATTTAATACAGCATAAAAATTCTGAAGTGCAGCTAAGGATGGCTCAACTTAAAGATCCATTTCCTTGATATTTAAGACGCCGAATGACAAGACTAGAAAGGCAGAAAGTGCTTTGGCTCTTTTCGTTACTAAGCACACCAGCATTATTTCCGTGGATCATCTCTGTGATCTATATAAAGAACAATTCGGGGACAGCCCTGCTGCCATCAACTTGAAAATGCACAAGACTAAGTGCAGTGCAATAATAAACAATGTTATTGCATTTCACTTTGAAACAGACCTGATGGAGGTCATTGGGTCGTCCTCCGTGGTGTAGTGGTTACCATGCTAGCCTCTAGTTCCCGAGGTCGCGGTTTCAAACCCGGCGGAGGGCGATGGACATTTTCGGGTATGGCTTAGCATGGCTAGTGGTCGTAGATTTAAGGCACGTATAAGCACCTCAAGCCAGATAAAGAGGCTTCTGAGAAAAATTAATTACGCCCAATATAGAATGGAATGCTAAAGACCACGCAGTTAAAGAGCGTCCATAAATAAAACTAAATTTGGAGGACATTCGTGATAGCTACTATAGGTTATTCCTCGATGAATCCACAAACATTAGGTAACTAAGAATCTTGGTGTGGTAGTGATCTACTTCATTGCGAAGCTGGGGACTGTTGACTCCATGTATTTTACTTTAGAGAAGCTGGAGGCCCCTAATACAGCTGCCATTGCGAGGCTATTAAAAAACCTATTGTTGGTAAAGGACTTAAATTACATAGATTGGTAGGGTTAGTGTAGACAATGCTTCAGTGATGACGGGTGTAAACAAAAGTATTTATGTACAGCTAAAGACAGAAATTCAAGGCTGATAATGGTAGGGATGTGTATGCCACTCCTTAGAATTAGCGGTTTCGGCTGCAGCCATGCCATACTGCCAAAGGAAGTTGAATTTCTTGTAAGGTCAACTTATACATGGTCCAGTCACTCCCATCTGTGACAAACGTTGTACAAAAATGTGTACAAGTCACTTAATAATAACCACGACCCACTCCGTATAGTTCAAGTGAGTGCTACTCGCTGGTTGTCTATCGAGTCGGCTGTTTCTCGATCCTCCAACAATGGAATGATCTTAAAAGATAACTTCCAGGTGTTTAAAGACACCGCCTATGAGACTGCAGTGCTGTGTAACATGTACAGTGATCCAGCAATTCCAGCTCTCTTCTCCTTCTGCATTCTGTGTTTAACGGAGTACAGCGGGTAAAAACATCTTTTGAAATAGAAGGTTGGATGCCACCAAGCTCGCAAATGATTTAGTGTTTCTCGTTCGCGGTGTCGCAAAGTGACTAGTGCTACCTGCGTGTCGACTAGATCCCTTAACACATAGTAACGGGACCACGCTGATAAATGTATGCGTATGACATGGCCATTAGAGCAGAAAACAAAGAAGACATTCAGCATGGATTAGACGCAGTGCAAAGACGGGCTACGAAAAATGACTTCGGATAAGCAACAACAAGACCGTACAAATGGTCTTCAAGAGTGGTGGAAGAGTAGCGGCAAGTGACATCCTAAAGCTAGGAGAAGAACCGATGAGCTTGGTGAACAAATTCAAATACTTAGGCATAACACTGCAGCCAACAGCAAAGTCTTTCAGCGCACATAACAGCATTAATATTAGACACAGCTATGGGACTATTCGAGACAGCGACCACTCCGATCGCCACCTACGGAATAGAACTGGTATGGGAAAGGTCACGGCCAACGACTTGGAGAGGTTAGAAAAAATGAAAACTAGGTACATCAAAAGAGCAATAGGCGCGAGCAAATATGCACCAAGTAGAATGGCCTATACGCTGGCCAGAGAAACCCTCTTCCTGGAGGACCTTAGACACAGGAGGTTACTACCGGCAACGGACCCATATAAGGAAGTCACAGAGAAAAGGAAACAGAAAGAAAAAGAGATCGACGAAGAATTCTACGCCTCCGACGCCAAGGTGAACAGAGAGTGGACCAGAAGCAACCAATCGCAAAGGCATGCCATCATAGACCTGGCAACGCACGGATTTCACCACAAAATGTGCAAAAATAAGAAATATCACTAACCAAGTGACTTGTGCGAGTGCAAGATATGTGACCAAAAGTGTGAGCGATACCATTACAAGCAATGCGGAAGATGGACGGAATCGTTAAACGAACTGATAAAAGACAAATCATGAGATGTAAACTAATGATGTTTCGAGCGCAATTTAATTATTATTATTATTATTAACACATAGCACCTTTGCCGATTATGTAGACTGGAATGCATATTTGGGAAATCAAGTAGAAACTTTATTGCAGAAAAGTGCTGTAGCCTCTGATGTCCGGAAGTGCTTTCGTAGGCGATGCATGGAGTTCCTTTTTTTGGCTTGTTAAGGGAGCTTCAACAGAGGCTTCCAGAGAACGTTGGAACGTTACAGCGAGTTTCATCTGTGTCCGTTATGAATGCACTGAACGTCAACAAGGAATGCCTTATACCAATGACGGAACAAATGAAACGCTCTGCAACTGAAACTGAGAAAATTCAGCTGCAATGGGATAGGTTGACAACGATGAGGTGGATCAACACTAACAAAACATTTAATTTCTGGAAGGAAGCCGATTTCCTTGACGCTTCTGGGGTCAATCCCTTCATGGAGTTAGCAGAGTTCGCCATCTCACTGTTAGTTCTGCCTTGGTTAAATGCTGAGGTGGAACGTGTTTTTTCACAAATGAATATTGTGGAAAACAAAATTCGAAACCGGATGGGACATAAACTGCTTCACTCTATGCTGGTAGTAAGAGCTGACTTCTTCGCCATGGAAAGTGCGGCAAAGACTATGATATACCTTCGAATGTGTTGACAAAAATTGGCGACACAGCGAAGCTGAACACGTGTCATCTGCACAATCCACGAAAGTGTCATTTTCTCAGGAAATTTATATAGGTATGAGTTTCAGCATTTCAGCATCCCCGATGATCCTTGCTACAACGTATTTGACTGAGACAGTGAAGTGCAAATGTATAAACGTTATGTGATCAAAAGTATTCGGACACCCCCACAAACAAACGTTTTTGATCTTATGTGCATTGTGCTGCCACCTACTGCCTGGCACTCATTACCCGCGACCTCAGTAGTCATTAGACATCGTGAAACAGCAGAATGGAACGCTCCGTGGAACTCACGGACTTCGAACGTGGTCAGGTGATTGGGTGTCACTTGTGTCAGTAGTCTGCACGCGAGATTTCCACACTCCTAAGCATCCCTAGGTCCACTGTTTCTGATGTGATAGTGAAGTGGTAACGTGAAGGGACATGTACAGCACAAAAGCGTACAGGCCGACCTCGAGTGTTGACTGACAGAGACCGCCGACATTTGAAGAGGGTCGTAAAGAGTAATGCCGGACATCTATCCAGCCCATCACACAGGAACTCCAAACTACATCAGGATCCACTCCAAGTACTATGACAGGCGTGAGGTGTGAAACGGTCGAGCGGGTGCTCATAAGCCACACATCACGTGGAAAATTCCAAACGACGCCTCCCTTGGTGTAAGGAGCGTCAACATTGTGTGGAGTGACGAATCACGGTACACAATGTGGCGATCCGATGGCAGGGTGTGGGTATGGTGAATGCCCGGTGAAAATCATCTGCCAGCGTGTGTAGTGCCAACAGTGAAATTCGAAGATGGTGGTATTATGGTGTGGTCGTGTTTTTCCTGGAGGGCGCTTGCACCCCTTGTTATTTTGCGTGGCACGATTACAGCGCAGACCTACATTGATATTTTAAGCAGCTTCTTGCTTCCCACTTTTGAAGAGCAATTCGGGGATGGCGATTGCATCTTTCAACACGATCGAGCACCTGTTCATACTTCACGGCCTGTGGCGGAGTGGTTTACACGACAATAACATCCCTGTAATGGACTGGCCTGCACAGAGTCCTGACTTGAATCCTATAGAACACCTTTGGGATGCTTTGGAACGCCGACTTCCTACCAGGCCTCACCGACCTACATCGATACCTCTCCTCAGTTCCGCACTCCGTGAAGAATGGGCTGCCGTTCCCCAAGAAACCTTCCAGCACCTGATTAAAAGTATGCCTGCGAGAGTGAACGCTGTCATCAGCGCTAAGGGTGGGCCAACACCATATTGGCTTCCAGCATTATTGATGGAGGGCACCACGAACTTGTTCGTCTTTTTCAGCCAGGTGTCCAGATACTTTTGATCACGTAGTGTATAGTATAAATATAGCCGATAAGGATATATACAAACAAGTGTAAATTATAAGAGAAAGTAACTACTTAACTCGAAACATACTGCGTCATTATGTCAATTCCATCAACATCAACGACAGTAAATACATTTTTTTCCTATTTTTCTTCAGTAGATTTTTTAATTTTTTTAAATGTAGATTTCAAGTAGTTAGCAATAGCTTTAAGGAATAACAAAAATGCATGGTTAGCAAATAGAACATATGGATGAAATTAAATTAAATATATACAGTATACTATAAGGGGGCTTAGCTTACGGTCGTAACAATGGTTAGCTTGGCTTCCTTCGGAAGAGAAGTAAAGCCGATGGCCCTGTGTCGTAGATTTACGGCACGTAAAATAACCTCAAGCCTGATAAAGAGGCCTCTGAGCAAAATTACCGGTCTTTCACGACAATATACCAGTAGAAAGGGACGCTTAGAACCATAGCAGTTAAAGGGCGTCCTTAAATAAAAACTCAATTTAATGTATTTTGGGGCTTAGCTTAAAATAGGGAAAAAAGCTTATTCAGGCTGTGGGTCTAGCGGATTACTCGAGTATCGAGTTGGAACCCTGATCATCAGTGCTTCTGAGAGAGCGAAAAATGAGTGGAAGGAGTGGTTGTCAACAGCTTCGAGCTCTTCTTAGTGAAATAGATCTCATGACGTGAGAAACAACTGAAATGCGGCAGCACTTTATGAGATTGACAGTGTTGCAAAATTAAAACCGATAATACGGACACCTTGGAGACGGCTAATGTCACAGAAAGGGTTATTTGAAGTAAATTCTGTGTTTTAAAGAGGATTACATTCTTTGTGTAGTACGTTTATGTGTATTTCTTATGGTTTACTCATTATACAAAATTCCTTTATGGGATATTCGCAGAAAATTCAGGATATACATTTTATTTGTCATTAAACATTTAAGGTATTTTAATCAAAATAGTTATAATACGGAAAAAATGTTCATTAGCGTAGTTTGCGCATCTTTTACTGACTTTGAATACTAAGTTTGATATTTATCGAACTCTTCGTTATAGAGGCATGGTTCACAGACACCAATAAACAATAACGATAACAAAGAATAATAAATCCTAAACAGAAGGATATAAAATAAATAATAAAAAATTAAATAAATAAATTTTAAAATAGATTACTAAAATTGAAATGTTTAAAGATTATGCAGCTTATAGAGGATTAATAAAGTGGTATTAAATCAATTAAAGTACGCGAGTATTATTTATGAGTTAGGAGATGTAATTATTAATTATAAATAGGATTGTACTATAAATTTAATAAATAAAATAACATTTTAATAAAGATATTAAAAGTTATTGAATAAATAAAATATGGTTATATTATTAATTAAACAACTAAAACTATGATAAATAAAACAATAAAGCTTTTTAAACTAGAATAAATTTGAATTAAGGTTTTAAAATTTGAAATTTAAAATACTGAATTAATAGAACAAAAAAATTTATAATAAACGAATATTAGGTGTTGGATACCACTGCCTAGTTTATCGGTTACCTGTTTGTAAAAGAATAAATAAAAATTTGTATTTTAGGTTAAGTTGCTTGCTTTCTTGTTGAATTTAGCTGGATACCAGCAATTTAATACTGTATATCATATTGTTTTGTTTGTCGGTAATTGTAGTCGAGTTTTAGAATTGAAAAGGTAGAATCAGACGACCGAAGAATTCAATGCCATAGCCGAGATTTGAACCGCGGATCTCCCGGTCTCCGTCGGTTGCTCTAACCACTGAGCTAGCATGACAACATGCCGGTACGACATTAAATTCCGCAACTAATGCATGTTTCCCGGTAAACCACAAAGAGATCTCATTGGCGACTTACAATACTGTAAGTACTTTAAGTCCACTATTAGATCAATTATGGAATTAATTGCTCCATACAAGCCGTGTGTTGGACAAGGTTGGAAAGGTAGTTTTAGTGTATTTTTTTCTTATTTCATGTTATATATTCTTATATATTTTTCCTTCTTTTCTAGTTCTAAGATATCTGAACAATGCTGTTGGTTTTTGGAATACTTTATGTGTTAATTAGAATTTTGAAAACACGTCTCAATGTAATAAATTAGGTACCGGGGCAGAGTATTTTCAGATTTTATTTATTTGTTCATGGATACCGTACACACGGACATTTTTCTAATAATGTCTTTTTGAGTACGTGGAGCCTCAAAATATATATTTCCTGTGAAATCTCGACATTTAATTTGTTTATGGAATGTAGTATTTCCCTTACTTGCTGTCAATTGTAAGCAGGGTTTTTCTTAATTCAGCGTTTTATTAAAACCTTTCCGACAAAGTTCTAAATATCGAGAGGAGAAAATAAAAACGTAAGTAAAGAAGCAATATTTTTCCAGCAGATGTTCCAAGAGTAAGTATCTTGCCGGAGAAACAGTGTATGTGTATGTCACGTACATTAAAATTTAATTTCCATGTAATCCATTGCCTCTCGTGTAAAGGCAGGATTAACGAATGTGCCTGAGGGAGGGCGCCGCGCCGCGCCGTTTTACTGCCCCACAAAATTACGGCAAATCCCTCCATCTCCATACCACTCCGCGCGGAATTGCACAATCGTATAATGGAGGTAGGAGAGCGTGTTACGTCTTATTTGCAAATACGAGGAAAGGCCGCTCCCTTCGTGCTACAAGTGTGCTGGCTAGCATTCAGTGGCGGCTGGTTTCAAAATTCTTTACTACCCTGTTCTTATCTGCACATCAACTAATCAACATCTTTTTACTTTCTCTACTACGTATAGTAAGTAGGGGAAGTATTGTATTACACCCAAAAATTCGATACCCAGATTTCACCGAAAATACATGTTTTGAGACCTCTGAATCCAAAAAAAAAACATTTTTGGAAACATGTCCGTGTGTGTGTCTGTGTGTGTGTGTGTGAACAGCATAACTCAGAAACCAACAGTCGGATAAACACCAAACTTAGTATTTAGGTTCAGTATCTTCCAGAGATGCGACACGAAGGTTTCCAAGAAAATCCCCCCACCCCAGGATACCCTTTACATGGAAGATTTTTCGGAAATTTTAATTTTCTCAAAAACGGCTCTAACGGTTTGATTAAATATCATATGTTTAAGATATTTTTATGACAAATAAAATGTATATCTCGAATTTTCTGGGAACGTCTCCAAAAGTATTCTTCATTGTGAACGACTTTTGCATAACTAGTAAACCATAAGAGATAGACAAAAGTTTACTACACAAAAATTGTACATCGCGTTAAAATACACAATTTATGTCATACATTTTTGTTGTTGAGTGAACCATTTTTGAGATATTGCTTGTTATTCTCTTAAATTTTTCAATACTTATGTTCTCAAATGGGAATTCGTTATTCATTTTTTTGTCTTCGATATGCAAAGAGTATTAATCTGTGGCAAAGGGACTGGTGCTGCACCTAGCAACCAGCTATTAAGAGATATTTATGTGCTTAAAGGCTACTGTATTTCTATATTGCCCTTGTAAATATATATTCCCCTTACATCTACAAGAAAATTAGCAATAGGATAGAATCTGCAAACGTTTATCTCGATTACATGAAGTAGATGGAGATTAAGCGTTTGTAAAAATAGTTTGTACAAGAGTAGAGAAAGTCATGTGAGTATAACACATCAGATTTTTTCGTGAATTGAACGTCCTTTCAGGGTGTTCGATACTGAATTTTACACAAAGAAAAAAGTTCATTTAAATGCCCATATGTGGTGCTTAAATGCTCAGGCGAGTGCAATACGAGTGAGATTTTAAAACTTTACTCTGTCTGTTGTTGTCTTAATTTTCACAATTTTTAAAATTCCTCATTAGGCAAATTTGTTTCAATTCCTTTAAATTTTAAGTACCTATATGTTCTTTGAAGGTGAATTAAAAGATTTAAAGAGCCTTTTCTGTATACCAAGAATATTTTCTTATTTGTGATTTTAATAATTTAATATTTGATAAATTTTTAAAAATAAAAGTATTTAATTTTCATCCAAAGAAGTTGTTGCACAAAATTTAGTCCTTCATTATAAAAATTATATTTGAGAAATAATCCAACTATATGGCGTGCTTAAGAAGAGAGTATTCTCCAGTTCTAGCCCCCGTTTAGCTTCTCCCCATAAATTACAATCATTTTGTTAATATGTCTTCTAGGCTACTGTATTTCATATTAACATGAAAATGATGGAAAACAAGAACTGAACGGTTTTATGAAACAAAAGAAGGAACTACATAAATATTAAACTGTACAATGTCTAGAAAACTTTTTGCTATAAGTGAAAATTGGATCTAAACTGTTCACCAATAAGAGTTACTTGGAATATCAGAATGCACTTTCTAAGACAGAGCTACGTACACCTGGAAAGACCATAACTAGATACATAATTTACATTTTAGGATGGTATAGGTATCACTGAGAGGTCCCCGGAATCGGGGCAGAGCCCGCAAGTAGGCCAGTTGGCCCTTTATGCCTCTAACGTGAACCCTGGGAGGGTAGGATGAGGGAAGAGAACCGAAGGGCGACCACATCCGACGCTGCACGGTCTGTGCCCACAAGCCACTAACGGCCAGGATCCCCCGAAGCTAAGCCCCACACTGAGGAGAGAGCTAACTGAATGGTAGCGCAGCGACGCCACGGAAGAAACCTCTACACCGCCCAGCCACAACCCGCCGAACATCGTCGCCGGTCCTACAACCCTGAAACAGATATCAATGAAAATGATGGGTATATGAAATGAAAGGAAGGAGATCCATGGTAGAAGATGAACACCCAAGCATTCGTCTGGCGACCCGGGGAAATTACGAAAAACCCATGGGTTAGAGTGGGCTATCGCCGGGGATGGATCCCGGGACGTCCCGAATACGGATCACAGAAGTAACCGCCTCAGCCATCCCGCTTGGTTAATTCTTAAGAAAGTTTTGGCTCTTTGCTTATAATGAGGCAGTGCTTATATAGAGCGATCTACACATTGAGCAGAATAACGTCCTCTCTTTTCAAAGTTCAAACCCTATGAGGGCCAAAAATTGTAAATAACGGGAGTGCAAAACAGGTCAGCTCGTTTAATTACTTGGGCTGCAGTTTTTTAACTAATGATCAAAGTAGGAACACTGATATAAAACCTACTGAAAAGCGAGGGACAGTATACAACTTAAAATTTCATACAGTAATGGCACTAGCAACATTACCAGATGATTCAGAATAATGGAGACTGGCAACGCAGCATAAACCAGGCTCCATAAACGAAATTGTCAATACTAATGCAGGATACTTACTTTTAGATCACAGAAAAAACCAAGACGCTAAAATGAAGCAAAAATTCCAATAAATGATTATATAATTAAATGGAATGATCATCTTTTAAGAACGATTCCAGATGAATACGTTAGAAAATATCTTAATACGATCCGCGTCTTCGAACAGATATTGGTAGACTAAAGGTTTTCATGTGACCAAGTTTAAACATAACAGATAGAATGTAAACCATGATATAAACAAGATGCAACATTAACACGCATAAATTATAACATGAAATTAATAATTTAATTGAAGTGGTTACACTATAATGACAGAATGCATTAGAATAGGATTACAAAAAAGAAGCGTTACAGTACAAACCAAAAGCCCAGAACCAGACAAACAGATGATATTGTAACTCAGAATCTATGGACAAGGTTATCGGGACGTTGGTGACGGACATTTGTAGATAAAAAAATCTAAGTCGCGCTCTCGTCCGGCGTAAATACCGGAAGCGCTATCGGCAGATAACCAGAATCTGGAAGTTTCTTTGTCCCACCTTCAGAACATGTGTCCAGATAGCTCTAGGATGTTCCGTGGAAGCTTCCATTGGCTATATGAACTAAGTGAAACCCCAGTAACAGCTGAACTAGCTTAAAACAATGTGAAAACTGGTGAAGTGGGAGTTAAAAACTGGACAGTCACAATACACTTGTGTCTGAAAACAGGTTATTTCCTAGTCGAGAGAGAGAGATGTCTAATAGGTCGTTAAAATTCACTGCTCACTTCATATAGGCACATACTCTTCTTTACGAGTAGGAGAAAGCTGTAGGGGTTTAATGAGGCATGAAGAACTGACGCATAGATATGCATCTATGTCAGAAGCCAAGGTTTGTCATTCATAAAGTGTGTCGTCCGCTTCTTCTTCACCTTCACATAGCATCCATTCTCATCTCCATCTGTTTTTGACCCATTTACAAGTTTAGCCGACGCTATTTCTTGCGTCTTTACCTAGGACAAAGGTGTCATTCTGCGAATGAAGAACCTATTGCTTCCCTTCCGAGCTCTGCAGCGCTAGGTAAAAATATATCCGCTCTACATGTGACATCGTACGAATATTCAATTCAGAGCGCCAGATTTGATTTTCAGGTTGCATACTTGTTAGGCTAGGCGATTCTAAAGACGCGAATTAGATGTCAAGTATGTATTCTGATTCATCCATCAATAGTAGAGCTGAGGTCAAAGAGGAACTTTTGAGATGTGAAGTGTCTTAAGTCACAAAAGAAATCAATTTGTTTTACTTATAGAATATTTCAATACTTTTAGGGGAGATGTCAAACTCAGATTTACTAACAAGCAAACATTCAGGAGAGGCAGATAAAAATCTCACATATGTGTAATGAAATAGCTTTAGAACGCCATAAGAAATATTTACACGCCTTGCTTTCTACTCAAGGGCCGTCACTTAAGTGTGATTTTGACCGATAATTTGGATACTGTGTGAGGATATAACTACAGGTAAAACGAGAGAGCGTCGTGTTCACTTTGGATGATGAATTCTATTACGATTACGTCTATGCAACAACTTTGCCCGTAATGTATAATTAAACGCTGTTTTGTGGTGTTTAGGAGCACCAGAAAGTAAACAATAGTTAACTACTTCGACCTTCTCCGCAAATGATATTTCCTCTTGGTTTCTTTCCCGGAAATGTCTCGTAATAACAAGATAGATCGTAGGTCCCAATTATGGCAAACTATGAACCCAAGTTTACAATCATTCCTGTAGACACCATCTTCGGATTCATGTGTGAACGTTGTAACGGTTATAATTTTATTTTAAAACATTTGGATAAATATGATTTTATAAAGATTGAGATATTCACACCGACTTTGTTAGCCCACTCCAGTAAATTGGCTTTAGATTTCTTTCCAGTCATTTCCCGGAAGTTGAAGTAAGCAGGAGTTAGGTAACACGCGTTTTAGGGTAAAAGATTACATTATGTCCGACAGGTGGGTGAGCTACGTAATTTCTGCTGACTTACGCGTACGTCAGTGACTAGCGAGGCACTAATCAGCATTTTTAGGGTATTTAAACATAGGTATTTTTGATAACGCTCGCTGAACCAACCACGTCCTAGCAGAAGTTTTTGCTCGTCGCTTCTTTAAATGTATTTAGTGTTAATTTGCAATCTCGACGCAGCCGCTAGGACCGACGAAGTTGGACCACCCAACGTCCCCTGCCACGCAGGTAAATCCACCGGATGTTCAATCCTTTCTTTTTAAAATGCAGTTTAGGTTATATTAGATAAATTAAAGATTGGGAACAGAAGTTCTGTCTTATAGTGGCACCCTTCCAGCAACCTTTAACCCTCTCAAGGCCATGTTGTGTTACGTTCCCCATCCGTTACTTGACGTTTGGTAAAGGCGCTGATGGCGTCATCGCTGGACATAGTCACAATATTGAGAGTTGTAACCGTAAACATTCTGCAATGCATAATTTTTGTTACTTTACACGTTTGTGCTCTTATTTCTACCTCTTTATTCATAAAGGGTGCATACACATATCCTTCCGATTCAAATATCGTAACAGGTATTTCTGCCACATGGCGCAAATTCCTTTTTACTCACAGTAATACTCTTCTCTTTCTCTCTCCCTTCTTTTAACTGATTACCACTCTCTTTGTAGGACTTCCACCCCCAAAGAACTTACAGACAATACCTTGGGTCACTAACCTGTCGAGGAGCAAGCAAACTCTAGATTCAAAGCATATCCAGGATGGATGATCAACCCAGTGCTTCGAATAGCAGTGAAAATGAAATGATATGTAGTGATGAAAGGGATGATATGAAAATTCGAGGATCAAAATATCCAACCCAGCATTTGACTACCGCAAAAAAGCTGTTGTTCAGATTTGTTGATCTCGGAGATTTGAATCCAGGAGCTCCCATATGCGAATCGCTCAAGATACCGCGGTGCCACCACAAGCATATTCACAACAGAGTGGACTATGACAGACTGAATATCAGCAGCTTGCTTGCCATTAGTCAATGACATAACGGACGGCCATACATAATGCATGTTAGCTTATGATGTTTCAGAATAACGATTTGTAAATGGCCATGACGCGTACTGTAATTCTCCACCAGTTGCACAGTTCTGCATAATTATATATTTATCAATGCTGCATCCAACAGTACCAGAAACTCCAACATTTTTATCTGTCCTCTGAATGTTTGCCTGGTAAGTGGCGTTCGAGGTTCAAATGTCTTCTGTCCTTTTGCATTATTTTCTTTAAATTAAGTATTCTTCATTTGACGTTTTCAGATTAATATCTCTCAGAACTGAAATAGCAAATCTTTATGTAAAATTATCTCTCTACTTATCCCTTCATCTCTCAAACAACTCGGGTATATAAAACTACAGTTAACTGCGAGTTAAAGCTCTGTTAAGTTTGAATGCTCTTTCAGGAATGACAATTATTTCTCTACAGATTTAAAACTGGTAATTCCAGCTGCATATATACTTACTTCTCTGTTATCTCTAGTGAGGCAGTATTTTTAACACTTAAATGATTTCAGTCTAATTATATAATATAAAATATAATAACAGCCCGCCTTAAAGCAATATGTGTACATAACATAAAATGTATGTAACAGTCATATTATTAAGGTTTATATTATTGTGTACATGTTTCATAATGTTATGTGAATGTATTACGTAATTTAATAATGTAGGAACTGTGAGAATATAGGACAAAAGTTTCTAACAATTATGTAACCTTGAGGCAATAATGAATTGGAAAGTTGAATAATGCTACTAGTAATTCTTGGAGCAACAATATTGTAATTTTTTAGACAGTTTATAAATATCCAATCAACAATCATAAAAAAGCCTAAGTTAAATAAATGTACTCTATTGGAGTAGAATTAGCCAATCAGAAACTGAAATAGAGCAAATTGTACAAATTCAGAAGTCAGTTGCTTGTAAACAGCGTTCCTAACTGGACGCGAGACGCGTCTTTGAGAAGTTTAATACGCATTCAGTGCGAGATGAAAATTCAAGTCGGCGAGAATATTATAAAGCTTACGTGTTTAAAAATAGCAAGTAATTAATAAATAATCTCACAATTCTCTATATCAGTGAAATGTTATTTAACCGTGTGAAGGATTAATAAAAGGAGTGAAGTAAAAATTATAATTTGTGTCAGCCTACATTCTTTAGGCGCATCACCCCCTGCAAAGAGACACATGTTTCTACAAATTAATACTGACGCAGCCGAGATATAATAATATTTAAAGAAACATAAAAATACAAAGTTGATTCTTAAACTTGGGGCAAACGCCACCGGAAAGTAAACTTGGGGCGAAGACCACCGGAAAGTGAACTTTGGGGCGAAGACCACCGGAAACTTTGTACAATACGTGGTTGCAACTACTTCATCAAGTTTGGCTCCCCAACAGTTGAACGTAACAATAAAAATCCTCCTAAAATAATTCCTTCTTCACTAGTTACATTTAAATCTGTAATAAGCTACCATCAGAAGCATTGCTTTGTTGTTCAGATATAATCTATCTTCAAAACCTCTGCGATTCTGAAGATAATATAGTTTAACTGCATTTCTTAAAATATCTCCCACATAGATTATGCATGACTATAACATTTTATTCCTAATATTTAACTGTAGCCCAGTAAACATGGAACGCTCAGACAAAGAGAATTATTATCTGCTTTTAGCTACAGCTGTAGAAAAAAGGCTTGTATTCCTAAAACCCCATTCAAAGGCTTCAATGATAGCTAATTTCAAATAAATTGTGTGTTTTCAAAACTTGCAATGATATTACAAAATCTCAAATTGCTATGAGTTGGGAGTTAGGATTTTAAACACGTGAGACAACTCGTAGGAATCTATCCAGGTTCTATGAATGAATCTTTAAGCGCTCTAAAACTCTTTAGCTAATGGAGCTTTTCAAAACTGTTCATATAAACATTTACAAGTAAAATGTGTAACATATTATGAAGACAGTGACACCACAAATTACTGCTTTATGCGATGTAAAATTCATAGGTCGGCAAGGGCATTAGAAATTCTTGCGGAAACGTAGATAACATTTTAGTCTACACATTTTCCGATCAGATTTTTCCAGTTTGTTACGTGATATTGCCCATGACAGAAGAACGAAGGTCGATAATCATCTCGTTAACAAATGGAATTTCTCGTGTACAAAGCTACTAGAAGTAAGTAAATGACTATTGAACCAGTGGCGGTCGAAGCAAGAATACACCGGCAGTGCCAACAATTACTTACCTACTGGAAATTACACTGTTATTATCTGTTCTATTACGCAGCTCCAGTTTTCGAGACAAACGTATACAATTTATTATTAAATTTAGTGTATAGATGTTTTGGTTCACTTCCTCACTGCACGTTTCTACAGACTTGTAGAAATTGTAAGATTGAGTATTTACATCTCATTTTTACTATCTGTCCCATCTTTTAAAAGCCCTGCAGGCAGTGCAGACAATATTACTGGAAATTAATTTTCTGTTAAAATACGACTAAAGACAAAGGAAAGCACAAAGTTTTATTTTATTTCAAATTTTGACAATCTGATGCGTTACATTCACATGACTTTCTCTACTCTCTACTATTTATTACTAGGCACACAAATTATTTTTACGAAGGCTTATTTTTCTATCTACTTCATTTTAACCGAGATAAACCTTCGTAAAATAGTTAAATTACCCATTTCGTTACAGACACAAAAGGAACAGCGATAGTCATTCGTGTATGCTGGCCTTAAAATTCCATGCTCTCTCTATGTAATCGCAAGAAACAACTGAGTATCGACAGGACTGTAAAGGAATGACAAAGTTTTATACAATGTGAATCATTAATAAGAGATATCTCGGAAATGCCTTATGCCATTAAAATGTTATTTGAAATAAATTGTGTGTTTTAAAGAGATTTATATCTTTTGTGTAGTAAGTTTTCGTCTATCGCTTAACGTTTATCGGTTATACAAGATAATACAAAATCCCTTCCGAATGAAGAGGACTTCAAAGGCTATTACTAGAAAATTAAAGATATACATTTTATTTTTCATGTAAATATCTTTAATACCAAGTTTGGTATTTATACAACACTTCGTTTATGAGTTATGTTCACAAACACACAAGATCTTCTAAACATACTTTTAATTCGAGGTGCCTCAAAACACGTATATCTGGTGAAATTTCCACATTAATTTTTGGGTGGAAATTTCTCTACCTGCTATGTACGTAGTAGAGAAAGTAAAAATATCAACGTAATGTTGGCATCTCTACTTGTACGTGCTGCCACATGGAACTATGTCAGGTAAATAACTGGCACGTGTGTGCTAACCCTCGACACCCGCACCAGTACATAAGTGGAAGCCCTGAATTCTTCTGCGCATGTCTGATACGTGCCACTGCTACCCAGGCACAGATCCGTTGAATAGTAATGCTGCACTGTAACTTCTTACCTTCTCTAGCTACCGTCATGAGTGTTAATGCACTCCTCTTTAAGAAATAGTGTTGTATTCTTAGTGTGCATGATGTGTATGACAAAATATACTTATAACAAAATATTCAGTGTCTTAGTTTTATTTGCCCAGCGCCATGGCAGAAGGATTTTGCAGTTGCCCCGGTGCTGAAAACCTCTGTTGGTTTTGCATTAACAGTAAAGCCAGACCTATTACATCAAACATATACGGAGTGAGATGGCTCTGCTGAACGTGGTTTGCGATCTAGAGGTACTGGGTTCAATAACGTCGACCGCCAAATCTGACATTGGGTTTTTCGTGGTTTTCCCTGGTGAGTAAACGAATACTGCAGTGGTTCCTCTTGTGTCCCAGATATCCCCCTACGTTGTATATTCTATATACCAAACATATATCCCCACAATTATCACAGGATCAAGGGCATCTTGCGCGTCGAAACTCCTTTGAGCTGCTTGTGGTCGCTCGCATGTTGCTGGGTTAAATCACAGAAGCAACTGACAAACATAAATATTATGCACATTCTGTTGGATTCCCGTTTTGAAGTGTCATCAACCACGTATTACAAAAATCACTATAGATTTGCGTTAAGTCTCCATATTTATAGCACATTCAATACAGGGTATTAGGAAAACCTGATTACCGGAAATATTTTTGGCTTCCAACATACGGAGGACAGCATGCTGGAACTTGATTCTAAACAGCCACAACTGGTCAAGCTTGGGCACATACTTAATGGATGTACATGTACTGAAGATAAGGTGTTTGAGTTAATTTTCTTTAAATATATGTGGTACTTGAGTACTTAGTGCGTGAGTGTGTGTGTGTGAATCAGAGCATTTTTCATTTTATATGCATGTATATAGTGCTGTGATTATAGTTGTTTTCTGGTCCATTCTGCAATAATCACGTTTACATATCAGGTATTTTTCTAGACAGCATGTAGGGTCTTGTGGCCCATGCGATTGTGTTGTGCAAATAAACCACTCCTACTCCTAGGACATTCAATAAGTATTTGTGTTTTCTCACTACACTCAAAGCTATCACGGGCCTCTTTGAGCCGAGCCGAGCCGAGCCGAGCCGAGCCGAGCCGAGCCGAGCCGAGCCGAGCCGAGCCGAGCCGAGCCGAGCCGAGCCGAGCCCAGCCTAGCCTAGCCTAGCCTAGCCTAACTTTTGCAAACAGCAGCAGTTTCAGGCTTCGATAGTTGAATAGCAAATAACATCTGGGTCGTAACTTGATGTTACACATGAAGTTTCAGTACATTAACAAAGTATGCAAAGCCTACTAGTATGTCTTCTGCCGATTTTGAGACTTGACCGAGCTGTTTAGGAGCCAAAGCTTCCACGAGGATTGAAGTTTTCGCTCAGCATCTCGGCATAACACAAGTTTATTTGTCTGTTTCAGTTTCGGGCTCCAAAGCATTGCCTGTGCTCTGTATATTTCTACCAGGTTTCTCTTGAATGAGGGGACTGGCAGCCCGCCACTCCCACAGGACTGCTGTACGATTCCATTCGTGCATTAGCGACGGACCAATCCGCCGTTTTCCCCTAGGTAATTCGTACGATGCGAAACAACACGCCTGCCAATCACAATATGTGCTCGAAATGCTACTCTTCCTCGTCTGACACAAGCCTGGATCCTAACTGAAGACGTTATTCAACACACCACAAATTTATGTAGCCGAAATATTGAAAAAAGAAAAAAAACGCCGAATAGTCTTCTCTAGTTCGTCGAGTGTATAGGAATTTGTTACATATTATTTATATTTAAGCATTCTCTACAGATAAGCACATGAGTATAAATCTGGAGAACAAGCTGACCAGTCAATGCTGACATAAATAACACGTTCTAATAAGTGCAAATTTTGCTCGGATAGAACTGCTGGCTGTCTTAAGACTTTTTTGTCTACCACTAATCAAGTATATTTAATTTTCTCTAACAAATTGTAAATTTGGAGTTGATAGAAACTGTGACACCAAGGAATTTCTGTACAAATTCAAGCTAACAATCTGCATAGGACTCGTCACGAGCAAATCTTAACAGAGATCTGTTATATACACAATCGATAGCTTCACATAATGTTATTCGCAATATACACCATTTCAAACAGCATTAGAATGAACTGCAAATGCGTTACGTGAGCTAGGCTACCGCAGCGCGAGGCCTTTCAACCCGATACCTTCTATCCGGTAGCCTCCTTTGCTGTGCCATTCTCATAAGCTGCCCGTAAACAAATTGCGGCTGGAAACTGTACCAAAATTTACTTTGTATTCCTGAAAAACTATATTTCTGTGGACCGAGACGAGAGATTCACGATTTATTCTGCTTGCAAGATACTCACGTGTGTGTCAGCATAAATACGATCGCTGTGGTATTTACCGTATATCAGAAACCGGCCCTAGAGTATGTCTAGCTATGTCTATGTCTAGCTGAGAGTTCTGTACAGTTGTCTGAAACTACTGAAATAGTCTATATTATGTCCAAACCGTTTCTGCTGTAATTTGAGAGTAACATTCTATTACCCCAAGCATTCTGCTTTAACCAAAACATAAAAATGCAGCTGCGTGGAACAAGGTTATCGGGAGGTCGGCGCCAGGCAGTCAGGGATAAAGATAAGTCGCGCTCTTACCCGGTATAAACACCAGAAGCATTATCAGCAGATAACCAGAATCTTCTGGAAGTTTCCTTCCCCCCCCCCTCCAGAACCTTTCCAAGGGTGTGAATTCCATCAGTATAGGTTATCCCAAAAATAGTTTTACCACGAAGATTTTCTAAAGTCGATGTGATCAGTTGTGGCACTAAACGGGGTGGACTTTAAAAGTCGATCTGCTCGTATCTGGTGGAATATGTCTAGATAGTTCTAGAATGTTCTGTGGAAGATTCCATTGGCTACACAAGCGAGCGTTCTCGCGAAAGGAGTCAGTTAGTTGAGTTGGTCAGTGAGTGTAAACGAATTGGTAAGCGGGTTTCTGCTGCGGCATCAAGTGCGGTTCTCCGAGCGAGTTGGTGACTGCTGTGACGTACGGCAACTGCTACTGTGAAGCGAGAGATTGTAGAAGCCTTGTGTTTGACTCCCCATCAAATGAACCGTTCGGAAGAAAGTGAAGCGACCGGGAAACTGAACTATTCACATTAGTGACGTGACAGTGTGAACTAAGTAAAAGTTGAACCGTGAAGCAGTATTTTTAACACTTAAATGATTTCAGTCAAATTATATATTATGTAAATTCAATAACAGCCCGGCTTGAAGCAATATGTGTTGTAATAATTTATAAAATGTATATAACAGTCATTGTACATGTCTGTATTGTATCCATGTGTAATAGTGTTATGTGAATATATTACGTAATTTAATAATGTAGGAGCTGAGAGAAATAGGTCAAAATTGCTCACAATTAGGTAACAATGAGGTAACCTTGAGGCAATAATGAGTTTGAAACTTTAACAATACTACTTCTGATTCTTGGAAACAATAACGTAATTTTAGAGACACTTTGTAAAATAGCCAATCAACAACCAGAAAAAGCTTTAGTTAAATGAATGTATTCTAATGGACTAAGATTAGCCAATCAGAAACTGAAATATAGCAAACTTTACAAATCTAGAAGTCAGTTGCCTGCAGACAGTGTTTATAACTGGATGCGTGATGCGTCCTCGAGAAATAAAATAGTATTCGTGTGAGACAAAAACAGGTTACGTGTTAAAAAGTGCAAGTATTAAATAAAAGAATCTCACAACTCTCGATATCAGTGAAGTGCTATTTAATTTGTGTCAAGAATTAATAAAAAGGAGTGAATTAAAACTTCAAATCTGTGTAAGTCTACATTTTTCAGTCGTACCACAACCCTATCAAGAGAAACATGTCTCTAAAACAATACTGACGCAGCCGAGGCAAACATAAATATATAATATTTAAAGAAACAGTCAAATAACAAAGTTAATATTTTTTTTTTAAATTGGGACAAACGCCACCTGAAAGTACATTTGGGGCGAAGGCTACCTGAAACTGTTTACTATACGTGCGGTTGCAACTACGAGGGCTGATCAATAAAGACAGACTATTTTTTTTCACAGATATTTATTACTCCATTTCAATTTTGACATGGTCTTTTTCAAAGTAGTCCTCTCCTACTTGAATGCACTTTTTATAGCGTCTCTGCCAGTCCTCGAACACATGGTACAGGCCATTCTTTGTCAGGTCTTTGAGAATCGCCTCACTTTTCTTCAGCACTGCTTCAGTGCTCTCAAATTGAATGCCCCGGAGCTTTGCTTTAATGATGGGAATAAAAAGAAATCACAGGGGACAAGATTGTGGCTATAAGGCAGATGCGGCACACAGGTAATGTTGAATTTAGCCAAAAATTCCTGGACTTGATTTCCAACGTGAGGCCGCACGTTGTTGTGATAAGTTCTGGGTGTTTCCTTGCAATGTGCTTCCTCGGTGTAGCCAATGTAGGACGCTGCTGTAACAGTGGTGTGAGTGGGAACAACAATCACAGCAGCTGTGTTGATGTTGACTTCAGTCATAGCAGAAGCCGCAGCACCAGGCCCACCTTGCTTAGCACAGAGGACTCGCTCTACTTTGAAGTCTTTGAACCACCTAAACACTGTTGCACGAGGTAGTGCATCTTCACCGTATGCTTGCTTCTACTTTTCCAAAGTTTCAGAGGCTGTATGATTTAAACAAAAACAAAATTTTATTGCTCGTCTGTGTCAGCTTCATTTTGTGGTATGCGAAATTCAGCTAGGGTCAACAATATACAGCATTACTACCAACCTACCGATACGAGAGTGCTGCCGCCTATGGAAATTATACATGAAACCCCGCTCTTTTCAAATATTCATGGTAGAGACAGGAAACTATCAAAAATCTACAGGAAAAAATCAATCTGTCTTTATTGATCAGCCCTCGTACAAGTTCGGCTCTCAAACAGTTGAAATATAATACTGTATCTACAAACTCACTTTCCATACGTAGCAGCAACAACGTAAAGGCAAATAATAATACATCAACTACTTCAAATTGGCGCCTAAACGTGGGGCAAATAATAATAATAATAATAATAATAATAATAATAATAATAATAATAATAATAATAATAATAATAATAATACATCAAATACCTCAACCGGATCAAAACAGTAACAATGAGAACTGAGAGAAGTGATAGTTTAAAGACTGCACGAATTCACAATACTCTATTCATCATCATCATCTGTAAGGTAGTCGTCCAGGATTGTTCCGTCTCAGGTCACTTTGTCATTTACGTCGAAGTCCGATATGATGAATGCCTTTTGCATATGTAGCAATGCTTAATGTATTATTCTTGTCAGCTTCATCCTCAAAATTTGTTCATGCCATTCTATCTTGTTGTCCCTGTTCAAGCTAAATACTTCTCGGACGGTTTCAGTTCTGGTGTAGTCTTTACGGATACATCCAGAAACTATTCTCAGAAATTTAATTTATTTCTACTTTCTCTATTTCTAACTTGGCATTTAAGTTCAGTACCTTCCAAAGATACGACACAAATATTTGCAAAAAATCCCCCACCTAAACCTATCCTTTTCATGGAACTTTTTCGAATTCTTTATTTTCCTAAAAACGGCACTAACGATTACAATGACATATTAAAATATCTGTGTTACACTCACATGACTCTCTCTACTCTTGTACAAACTATTCTTACAAACGCTTATTCTCCATATGCTTCATGTTAATCGAGATGTTAATCTTATTGCTAATTTTCTTGTAGGTACAAGGGGAATATGGTAGGTTTTAAGAGATAGTCAAATATTTTAAGAGCTGATTGCTATGTGGCGCATTCCATTCTCTTTGTATGTCCAGTGTTAAAAACAAATTAATAGCGAATTCCCATTTGAGAAAGAGTATTGGAAAATTTAAAGGAATAACAAGCAATATCTCGAAAATGGTTCACTCAACAAAAAAAATGTATGACATAAATTGTGTATTTTAACGCGATCTATGTTTGTTGTGTAGTAAAATTTTGTCTATCTTTTATGGTTTACCAGTTATTGAATAGTCGTTCACAACGAAGAATACTTTTGGAGACATTCCCAGAACATTCTAGATATCCATTTCATTTGTCATGAAAATATCTTAAACATATGATATTTTGATCAAAATCGTTAGAGTAATTTTTAAGAAAATTAAAATTTTCGAAAAATGTTCCATGTAAAGGGTAATCTAGGGTGGGGGATTTTCTTGGAAACCTTCGTGTCGCATCTCTGGAAGATACTGAACCTAAATACCGACTGTTCGTTTCTGAATTTATGCTGTCCATAGACACACACACGAACATGTTTCCAAAAATTCTTTTTTTTGGATTCAGGGGGTCTCAAAACATGTATTTCCGGTGAAATCTAGGTATCGAATTTTTGGGTGGAATAAAATACTTCCCCTACTTACTATACGTAGTAGGGAAAGTAAAAATGTGCATTAGAAATGTATATCTTGAATTTTCTTGGAATATTTTGTGAAACCCTCTTCACTGGGAAGGGCATTTATACAATTTTGCACAATCGGTAAAGGTTAAGTGACAGATTTAATCGTATTTCACAAAAATTTTAAATCTCTTTAAAACATACAATTTATTCCAAATAACGTTTTCTGGTTACAGCTATTTCCGAGATATTCGTTATTAATAGTTAGTCATTCTTTTAAGCCCTGTCGATTTTCAGTTGTTTCTCGCGAATACATGGAAAGACTATGGCATTTTAAGAGCACATATAGCGTTCAGTTCTTAAACATTTAACTATCGCTGTTCCCTTTGTATTTGCAACGAAATCTGCAATACAGCTATTTCCGGAAGTATTCATCTGGATAAAAATGAAGTAGCTAGGAAAATAAACTTTCGTAAGAATATTTTGTATACTGATTAATAAGTGATAGAGGGTAGAGAAAGGCATGTGAAGTAACACATCAGGTTTATCTTCTAGTTGACCTATTCATTGTCCAGTTTTCTGATCCTTACATCGGTGTGGGTACCATCATAACGTTGTAAAGCAAAGAGAGGCACTATTGCAGATCAAAATATCCATTATTTTTATACAGTTACATCAACATTTTGTTTGTGTGTACAAACATCACTCGCTATTAGATGCAGCGATAAGCCTTCAGCATGAAAGCTTTTCAGAGTAACTACAGCCTCTATTTTGTCGGAAAGCTTATTTGAATGTAAAATTAGACATGAAAGCGATACCGCAGAATAATGCTGTCCTGCCGCGTAATGCAACAGGTTAAAGGGGGGCGTAGACTGAAGTGGGGCGTGGGCTCTAGGAGTGTGCGTGATATTCCACCCCTAGGGTAAAACTTGGCTTCTAACTTCACAACTTTAGAGGGCATATGGTTAACCATCTAATTCATACATTATTATTGTAATATCTAGAATCAGGTAACTTTTAGTTCTCTGTAATTAACAAAGAGAATGATAACGGACGTTAAGATATGTATTCCTAATGATATAAGGTTATTTTTATTCAAATTTAGAAATGCTTGCATCCTTTAGATACACGCTGTTGTGGGGAGGCTGTCGAAAATTGTCAAAACATAACATTTTGGGTTTTTGGACGCCGGGGTACGCAGTGGTTTCGTTTCCGGCTCTTGTACTGAGGGTCCGGGTCTCGATTCCCGGCTCTGGGGCGGCAATTTTAAGTTCGTGTGTCCACGCCTTTGCCTTTTATTTGGCCTCTATGGTGTAGTGGTTACCATGTTAGCTCTAGTTTCCGAGGTCGCGGAGGGCGATGGATTTTTTCGGACGTAAAAATCCTTAGCATTGCTTCCTTCGGAAGGGAAGTAAAGCCTGTGGTCCCATGTCGTAGATTTACGGCAAGTAAAAGAACCTCAAGCCTGATGATAGAGGTCTCTGAGCAAAATTACCGGTCTTTCAGCCCAATGTAGAATGGTACGCTATGGACCACAGCAGTTACAGAGCGTCCATAAATAAAAACTCAATTCATCTTCACCTTTGACTTGCTTATGTGCTTGACTTGACTTGCTCCCCAAGGCCCAAAGTGGTTCGAAATTTACGGTCAAAGCTGTAGGTCATCTCATTCCACCGCCATCATCATTACCCTGGATTCCACCCGCTGGTTGGCTCTTCAAAAATGGGTCCAGTTATCGCCTAGTGGAATGAGTATTCCCCGAAGGTCATAGACCACATGGGAGCGGTTAGAAACGATATTGAACGCTTGTTGGGCGGTCTTATTATTCGCTATGTCCTCTTTAAATTGATATATAAGGTGGACCATTTAAATTGAAACTGTAAAATATCTCCAAAACTAAGCGTTGTTGAAAGAAATTCCTGAATAAACGTTGCTTGATATTATGGGGGAAAGTAAATCCTATAGTCGTGTTTTGTTTGGAGGACGTTATGATGACCTTTTTAGGGTCAATTTAATATTTAATTAAATTTATCTGCAGTTTGGTAGGATCTTACATAATGTCAAGCAACTTTTATTCAAGACATTTCTTTCTACAACGCTTAATTTTGGAGATATTGTATTGTCTCAACTTAAATAGTTCACCCTGTATACAGAGGTATCCAAAGTTATGTACTCACTCTTTGATAATCCATATCCTGGAAACAAAATATCACAGACTTACAATTCTTGCGCAGTAGTTTAATGCTTTCTCCCTACCATCGAGACGTCAGGGCGACGACATTTTACCTGGACAATGGCTAGGTCGAAGAGATGCCACTGAGGACCCACTACGGTCTACAGACCTAACGCCTCTGTAGTTTTACCTAAAGCTAATGAAGCTGAAATTTAAGAATGAAGTTTATGGATAAAAGCCAGCCACACTGGATGCGCTACGAGAATACATCGAAAGTTCGTCCGCAACCATCACACTGGATACACTGATATCCATAGTTCGCTCAGCAGCTGAGCGTATTGGTCGCTGTAGAATGCTGATAATGCTCACTTTTAACACATTAAAAAGACTGATACCTGTTGAGGAAGCATTAAACTACATTACTGCGCAAGAATTATAAGGCTATGTTATTTTGTTCCCAAGGTATCGACTATCAAAGAGTTTTTGACCCCTCTGTATTTTGTCAAAATAGTTATATTTTAAATATATTTTTACTTTCTCTACTACGTATAGTAAGTAGAGGAAGTATTGTACTCCACCCAAAAATTCGATACCGAGATTTCACCGGAAATACATGTTTTGAGACCCCCTGAATCCAAAATAAGAGCATTTTTGGAAACATGTCCGTGTGTGTGTGCCTGTGAACAGTATAACTCAGAAACGAACAGTCGGATAAACATCAAACTTGGTATTTAGGTTTAGCATCTTCCAGAGATGCAACACGAAGGTTTTCAAGAAAATCCCCCCACCCCAGACTACCCTTTACATAGAACATTTTTCGAAAATCTTAATTTTCTCAAAAATGGCTCTAACGATTTTGATTAAAATATCCTATGTTTAAGATGTTTTTATGACAAATGAAATGTACCTATATATCGAATTTTCTGGGAATGTCTCCAAAAGTATTCTTCATTGTGAACGACTTTTGTATAACTGGTAAACTATAAGTGATAGACCAAATTTTACTACACAAAAAATGTAGATCGTGTTAAAATACACAATTTATGTCATATACATTTTTTTTTGTTGAGTGAACCATTTTCGAGATATTGCTTATTATTCCCTTAAACTATCGAATACTTATACTTTTTCTCAAATGGAAATTCGTTATTAAGTTTGTTTTGTCCTGGTAATGCAAAGAGAATGGAATACTCCACATAACAACCACCTCTTAAAATATTTGACTATCGCTTTAAGCTTACCAATTCCCATTGCATCTACAAGAAAACTAGCAATAAGATTAACATCTCGATATCTGAATTAACATGAAGCATATGGAGAATAAGCGTTTGTAAAAATAGTTTGTAGATAGTAGGGAAAGTCATGCGAGTGTAACACATCAGAGTTTTAAAAATTGTGTTGCATCTTCCATTTTTGTACTCTGAATTCTGTATGACTTCACAGAAAAAAGTATAAAACCTACACACTTGTAGAAGAGTGGTAAACTTTAGCCTATCTGTTAGAGGAGATTTAGATCTACAAATTGGCACTGTTATTGAGTGTGACAGCCTCTGTGTTTATGCTATGTGATTTATTTCTTTGCAAATATATGGGATTTGTATTCTCAAAGTCTACTTTGAACAGCAATTCCGTGAATTACATCATATATGAATGGCCCGTTTACTCAAACTACTGAAGACAGGTAAATAAAACTTAAGTTCCATAAAAGCAACTTCTACCTGCTGTTGTGGATCTACTTTAGCGTTAAGAAAATTCAAAATACTTCAAAGAAAGTAACTGCTGTTAAATTTTAATTCAGATGGTATAGTTAAGAAAATAATCCGATCTTCTTTAAAAAAACACACTTATTATACAAAAGTAAATCAGTGTATGCAAGCATTTACATTCTGTAAGAATATCAGTTATATATTTTAAATAGTTTGAGATAATGGGAGTTTATGTATATTAATAATATGTATATTTGGGTGCATAAAACATGATTATTCTCCTATATCTCTAGTGGTGTTTCTTCTGAAATAGGTTGTTGCTTCACGTATGTAAAGCCAATTTGAAGTAGGAGTTGTATTGTAAATGTTGGTAACCGAACTTGAAGTTCGTTGCAACCGCATGTATAGTGCCGGTTTCCGGAGCCTTTCGCCCCAAATTTTCCATCCGATGGCCTTTGCCCTAAGTTTAAAAATACTAACTTTTTTAATTTGAATGTTTCTTTAAATATTATATATTTATGTTTGCCACGGTTGCGTCAGTATTATTTTTAGAGACATAAATTTTTTAACAGGGCGTGATGCGGCTGAAGAATGTCAGCTTATACAGATTATAATTTTTTAATTCACTCCTTTCTATTAATTCTTGACACGATTTAATATCACTTCACTGATATAGAGAGCTGTGAGATTCTTTTGTTAATTACTTGCACTTTTTAACACGTAAATTATTTTTGTCTCACACAAATACGTATTAAATTTCTCGAGGACACATCTCGCGTCTGATTAGTAACACTGTCTGCTAGCAACGCGTCCAGCTATGAGCGCTGTCTACAAGCAACTGGCTTGATTTCTACCGCCTAAAATTTATAAATTTCTGTTTTTCAAGTCTGATTGTCTATTCCTAATCTATTAGAATACCTTCATTTAACTAAAGCTTTTTCTGGTTGTTGATTGGCTATTTTATAAACTGTCACAAAATTTACATTATTGTTGCTCCAATAATGATTAGTAGCACTATTAAACATTCTTACTCATTACTGCCTCAAGGTTACCGCATTGTTACCTCATTGTTAGCAACTTTTAACCTATTATTCTCACAGCTTCTACATTATTAAATTACGTAATACATTCACATAACATTATTGAACATGTATATAATAATATAAACATTTACAATGACTGTAATATACACTTTTTATATATTTTTATATATATATATTGCTTTAAGGCGGGCTGTTATTGAATTTAGATATTATATAATTAGATTGAAATTATTTAAGTGTTAAAAATACCGCCTCACTTCCTAAGGTTTCTAAACCTTCCTGACTAACACTAGCTTCCACCCTGGCCTTATCACGTCCCATGACGACTGATATTAAACAAATTCTAAGAAACAAACATCAACCAATCAGCAATGTTATATTCGGTGTGAAACGTAGGGGTCCGAAATAACCTCTGAATCAATTCTGCTTGGAGTCGTGTAAATAAGTAGTGGTGAGCTAGCCTAACGTAACATGTCTATTAGCTTGAGCTTGTAGAGAGAGCACCGTGCGAGAAACGAAATGCCTGTAGCTTTAACATTTACATCAGCCATAATATTTATGTCAAAACCTTTCTTCCGAAGTAGATATTGAAATGCAGTAAAACATTATTACCGCCATTGCTACAATTCATGCTGCAAGCGCTGCTGAATTTGTGAAATGTCTCGAAGAAGAGAATTGCGTAGATAAAAAAAATTGTCAAAAAATGGCTATGTGATTCCCAGTTTTCAATAATTGTTTTTCTTCATAAGCAAACCACACAACAACAATAATCATGCATTATAGTACTGTAATTAATCCAGACTGTCTCGTGGATCAGAAACATTAATTTTAATTTAAAGGCAGATATCGACAACAATGTGAAAAAGAATGCAAAATTAAAAGAAAAGTGTTAGGTCCAAAAGTCATAGGTGAACAATACAGATTCGGAAGTAAAAATGAAATAAAAACATAGATTCACAGTGACGTCATAAAACTAAGGATAACGTTTGACGAACGTATTAAATAAATGAACTCAAACAGACTCACAAAACAAATAATGATATTAAACGAAAATAAAATTAAAGCACAAGCAGATCTTATAAAGTGGATTGATAAGGTAGAAGACTTAATAATGGCAGGAATTACGGAAGAACATATCCTAAACAGAAGTATCCTTAAAATCGAAGTGCATAAATGGCAACTTGATTAAGAGGACAAACCGAAACAAACAAAAAAAATCTGATGTGTTACACTCACATGACTTTCTCTACTCTTGTACAATCTATTTTTACAAACGCCTATTCTCCATATGCTTTATGTTAATCGAGATATCGAGATGTCAATCTTATTGATAATTTTCTTGTAGATTCAAGGGGAATATGGTAGGTTTTAAGCGATAGTCAAATCTTTTAAGAGCTGGTTGCTATGTGGCGCATTCCATTCTCTTTGCATGTCCAGGACATAAAAAAATGAATAACGAATTTGAGAAAAAGTATAAGTATTGGAAAATTCAAGGGAATAACAAGCAAAACCTCGAAAATGGTTCACCCAGCAAAAAAATGTATATGACATCAATTGTGAATTTTAACGCGATCGACATTTTTTGTACAGTAAAATTTTGTCTATCTCTTATGGTTTACCAGTTATGCAAAGGTCGTTCACAATGAAGAATACTTTTGGAGGCATTCCCAGAAAAAGAGCCATTTTTGAGAATATTAAAATTTTCGAAAAATGTTCCATGTAAAGGGTAATCTGGGGTGGGAGGATTTTCTTGAAAACCTTCATGTCGCATCTCTGGAAGATACTGAACCTAAATACCAAGTTTGGTGGTTTATTCGACTGTTCGTTTCTGAGTTATGCTGTTCACAGACACACACACACGGACATGTTTCCAAAAATGCTTTTTTGTGATTCAGAGGGTCTCAAAACATATATTTCCGGTGAAATCTCGGTATCGAATTTTTGGGTGGAATACAATACTTCCCCTACTTGCTGTACGTAGCAGAGAAAGTAAAAAAATCTTATGTGTTACACTCACATGACTTTCTCTACTCTTGTACAATCTATTTTTATAAACGCTTATTCTCCATATGCTTCATATTAATCGAGATATCGAGATGTCAATCTTATTTGTAATTTTCTTGTAGATGCAAGGGGAATATGGTAGGTTTTAAGCGATAGTCAAATATTTTATCGCTGGTTGCTATGTGGCGCATTCCATTCTCTTTGCATGTCCAGGACATAAAAAAATGAATAGCGAATTTGAGAAAAAGTATAAGTATTGGAAAATTTAAGGAAATAACAAGCAATATCTCGAAAACGGTTCACTCAACAAAAGAAATGTATATGACATAAGTTGTGTATTTTAACGCGATTTACATTTTTTGTGTAGTAACATTTTGTCTATCTCTTATGGTTTACCAGTTATGCAAAAGTCGTTCACAATGAAGAATACTTTTGAAGACATTCCCAGAAAATTCGAGATATACATTTCATTTCTCATTACATTATCTTAAACATATCATATTTTCATCAAAATCGTTAGCCATTTTTGAGAAAATTAAAGTTTTCGAAAAATCTTCCATGTAAAGGGTAGTCCGGGGTGGGGGATTTTCTTGAAAACCTTCGTGTGGCATCTCGGGAAGATACTGAACCTAAATACCAAGTTTGGTGCTTATCCAACTGTTCGTTTTTGAGTTATGCTGTTCACAGACACACACACACACAGACACACACACGGACATGTTTCCAAAAATGCTTTTTTTGGATTCAGGGGGTCTCAAAACATGTATTTCCGGTGAAATCTCAGCATTGAATTTTTGGGTGGAATGCAATACTTCCCCTACTTACTATACGTAGTAGAGAAAGTAATAATATAATAATAACATTTAACATAATTGTCCTTGTAATTATTAATGACTTAATGGAGCTGAAAGAAAGATATCTCATTAAGGGTCGTTGTTCTCGCCCACATCTAACCTAAGGAACTTGCCAATCAAGTGACTAAATTTATGCAAGAAGGGAGCTAGAAAGGTGACACTTGGAACGGGGGGGGCTACACATTTCAATACCAACTTAAATCGTCCCCTCCTATATGGGCAATATTTTTGCATCCAAAAGCATCTATCTTAAGGAGAGCTATAGGGGTTATAAATGGCGAAGGTTTTCAGCTAGGGAGGAAGTGAGAGTACGACGGCCAGCTAGATCTGACAGTGGCAGGCTCAGTGGGTTCCCTAACGTTTTCACACTGTACATCCCCGATGAATCCCTCCACTATCTTTATTCTGGCAGCATGTTTCACACCAGGAAGTAGTAGTTCTCTCCTATGACAAATCTTCTACTAAGGGATTTAAAAAACTCCAAAACTCCACAAGACGCGCGATTAACCTGTTATATGTGCACTCTGGTGGTATCGAAATTTAATGATTCTACATATAGTAAATGTGCCACACAATATATTCTGACTGATAATCAGGCTAAGGATCCAGGACAACTTAAGAGTGAAGTAATGTACTATGTATCGAGTAGGGTGGAGTGAGCTGGCGTATTGGGGTGTTTTTGCCTGTGAGGGCATGTACAATCCGCTGTGGCTAGAGGCACAATACACTGCCTCTCATTCCGATGTACACCCTAAGACAAGAAGAAATGAGCAGACTCTCGAAGTGTATATTTATAGCAACTCCAAATCGTTTCTGCGGCCGGTTCACAATGGTGTCTCGGGACGCGTGCTTTTAGCTTCGTTCTATTGTCACCTTTCATATGAAGTCCCAGCCACTAAATATGCGCTGACAGGCGAGCGGTTATAAGCAGGTACATAGTAACAAGGCCTACCGAGGTTTGCATCCCGAATATAATTTTTTTAGAAAAACGCAATGTTTATTATGCATAGTATAATATAGTTTCCAATTACTAAGGGTTATTTGATTTTAAGCTCTCATATAAAAACTGAAGCACTCTCCTTTACGTTTTCAAACTAAATAATAAATAAGTAAACGTTATAGTCCTAAATGAAGTATCTGATGTCATACATTTACTTTACATTCTGAACCCTCTTTCATTATTAATGGTTATACAACTTATTCTTACTAAATCTTATTTTTCTATCCAGTACATTTTAGTGCAAATAAACCTTTGCAGAAATAACTACATTATACACTATGGAATACGTTTTAGAAATATTACTAATGTGGAACCTATTTGAAAACGAAGAGATTAATTTGTTTGCGTTTCTATGCATGAATGTCTTAAAAATAATAGACATCTTATGCGTGGTAAACATATGGCATTGCCATATATTTAACAAATTAAAATTTAAATAATAAAAAAACATTTACACCAAAGATTCGAACCCAAGTCGTTCAATTACGAGACACGTTTCATCATTCGGCCACCATGCATACAACCAAACTGAAAGACATTTTTCCTACTTATCGCATAGGTTTGAAATGAACGTAGGATGGTATTTAATCGCGTTGCTTCCGACCATTTCCGAATCGAACTCCTTCTCTGGCTGTTGCTCATTTATTTTGTCCTAGGCTGTATGTCCCCTACTTCATTTCCCGCCATCACTAGTCTGTGCTGTTTCCAGTAGCAAATAAGGCAGTGCATTGCTGTCTTTGTTCACATCAACAGACTGTGTTTACGGAGCTCTGTAGTAAGGTTGCTAGCTTGTCCCGGACCCTTAGCCTGCTCTTAACATATACAAAATGCTACTGTTTCACATTTTAACCGCTTACATTATTTACGGATAGTAGTACTAACTACAGGCATTGTTGCCACTGATTTTCGAATTATCTATGCAGAAGACGATTGCCGATGTCAATTTTAAAAGCAATCAGGGAAATATATCCAAGTTTTGCAAGGATATTCTACGCCTAAAATCGCAGATGACAGCCCTCGTTTAGCGAAACCCCTTCCATGTATTTGGTAGTGCCTTGTAGCATCACAAAACCAACAGGCAGCCCTGCCTGTACATTGCAAAGCAAGTTACAGCAGACCCTAATGCGAGTTAGCGAGGAAGTAAAAATAAAACACGAACTACCATAGCAACACGCAAACTAGGTTATGTATTCCGAGCAGAGTTGAGACTATTACGCGTGAAAGCGCAGCATTGCCAATTTATTGATTCGCTGGCTTGTTTGATTGACCGTCGCTGCTTCCTCAGCACACAAGTTGCTAGTGGGAGAGGGTGATAAGAGCCGAGGGTGACGTGAAAATCGATCCAAGAAAAAATAAGAACCGCTAGCAAACAATGGCAGTTGCTAGGCTGCGGCCACGTGTCCATCACACGAGGTGTCGTATCTCACGGTACCCACCTGGTGGAGTCCATCACTTACGTCAAGTCCCCTTCCCAAGGGAAATATGTCGTGGCAGCAAGAAGGTGCATTAATTTCATTAGCATTACGTGCTTTATCTCTGATTATGTTCTTTGATTGCAGGAAACAGCCCGTTTGTAAGTGAAGGAATGTTTGTAGTTAATATTAGGGATTGTAGGAAGCATCAGTGGCTGCAAGAATATTGCCCTCATACCACAGCAGTAATTAAATAAAACACAAACCATATTGTCATGGACGCTCTTGGCGCCTATAAAAATTGTGACGTAAGCTATAGGCTCCAACGAATGGAATAAAGACGGGGGTGTATATGGTTTCCAGGTGGGAGAGCTACTATAAGTGCGGCTCTCCTCTGCTTAACTAATTGTGTGTAACTTTGGTTTCAAATTTAGTTTTAATTGTCTACTGTGTTACTCTACACTACAATAAACATGTCAGCAAAATTTAGTAAGCTAAAGTACCACTCCACATTACCACAAACATCAAAAAATTATAAGACTGCAACAGATAAGTTTACCTGAGGTATGAAGAAGGTCAGGCATTACATGCACTGGAGATCTTCTGGCATTGCGATTAGGTTAAAAATTAAAAGACTGAGTGTCGTAGATTCCTGTTAGCACGAGGAGTATGCTGACTAGTCACTTTCTCTGCTACTATAGTAAGTACGGCAAGTACTGCATTCCACCAAAAAAATTGATACCAAGATTTCACCGAAATATATGTTTTGAAGGCCCTTGAATATAAATAAAGCACTTTTAGAAAAAGGTCCATGTGTGTGAATGTGTGTATGCACAGCATTTGAAAGGGGATATATTATACATATATAGGAATTGTACCTATGAAAGGGGAACCATACATATAAGAATTGTACAGTAATAATTTAACTCACTGACATGTTAAAACATTCCACATCTAACATTTGTACAGAGCTGATTGTAAGAAATGGTCGGCTAGCAAAACTCCAGGAAAACATAATCCTAAGTAGAACGTACCTTTTACCAAGCCAACGGGCAGGGAACCGGTAACGGTACGGAGAAATAGAAAGAGACAGAGAAAAGAAAGAGACGGAGATGTGGAACTGGCAACACAACGCTCCAGGATGACGCTTAAGCGCACAGATCTGAAGCCACACATTCTCATAATGTTAAGCTAACGCGGTCTGAGGACCAATAGGAAACGTCGTTACATTTTTAAACGCAGAGGTGAGCGTCACTATGCTCCGTATATAAGGGCAGACAAGGCCTCAGAGCCCTCTCTCTCTCTCTCTCTCTCTCTCTCTCTCTCTCTCTCTAACTGATCTTCAAAAATTCACGTCGACACGAGGTGCTACAGATGCACAAGGGTGGGAGTGCGTGTGCAGATAGCTAGGCTCCTGACTAATTTAAAGTGGTGAGATTATAATAATGGGAAAAACTAGCCGCCCATAATTATTCCAACTGTGAATAAACTTCATTGATTAAGGGAAACTTGCGGCGTATTTTTAATTTGCCTCACCCACTACAACCAGAGAATTAATAATTAGATATAGTTAGGAATGGAATACGCAACAATCTACGAGCACCAATAGCTGAGGAAGAACACTGCAGAAGACCACAACAACCCAGAATCGACAAATTCCTGCTACACATTACTCAAAAACAAGAAAAAAATACCAAATAAATGAATACCAAACTTGGTATTCAAGTTCAGTGTCTTTCAAAGATGCGACACGAAGACTACATTTTACCTGGAATACTTTTAGAAATTTTTATTTTCTCAAAAATGTTTCTATCGGTTTTCATTAAAATATAATATATTTAAGATATTTTCATGACAAACAAAATATATATCTTGAATTTTCTGGGAATGTCCCCAAAAGACCTCTTCTTTCTGAAGTCCTCTTCTACATAGCTGGTAAACTGTAAGAGATAGACAACATTTTTCTGCACTAAAACTGTAGAGCTCGTTAAAACACACAATTTATATCATATACATTTTTTGTGTGGAGTGACACATTTTCGAGATATTCCTTGTTGTTTGTTTGAATTTTACATTACTTATACTATCACCCGATAATATTCTAAGTTGCACCACGTACAAGTAGAGATGTCAACAACACGTTATGCTAAACAGTTTGGTGCAATGCAAATTAAGGTAGTCGTCGGTAATTTACATTGGTAAAGTTAGCCGAAAATCCTATTTTAGTTCTCATTTTGAAAGTATAATCGAGGGCTGGAATCGTGCTGTTATAAGACGCAGTGGTTTATGTTGGTAAGGAAAAACTAAAACGTCTTTGCCGCACCAAGTCCTCACCCCTTACCTGGTTCTAGCACTCCACTATATATCTTACCCTTCCCCGATTCCTGCGCTCCTAAGCCCAAAACCGACCTGTATTTTTAGACTAATGCTTCAGTGCCAGGTTTCTAATATCAAACAATACAAAACGGACTCATTCAGGGACTGATGTGGATTTTCGTGCGAAGCATGTCTTACAGTCACTCCGGTGAGATGCTTCCATACTCCTCCCCGTTCGCCTCTCACCTAGGTCTGACCTTTGTTCACAGGCTAATGCGTGTGTATCGGACATGAACTGAAACCAGTAAGAGTTTGGCATACCCAGGGTTGGTGTGGAACACCGATAAGGATTTTCTGGCAACATTAAATAATTTGGAATCCAAAAAGCATTATCGTAGTTGCTAGAACAGACGGTAACAAAGATGTTGCAATACAACTATACTATTCTATGAAATCGTATCTGAGTAGCAGTGGCACATCTCAGATATGCTAAAAATAATTAAAAACTTCCTCTTCTGGGCTCTTATGAGGATGTAGAGGGTTGCTTGACATCCGCAAAAAATACAGTGCTTTTCCTTCACGCTGTGGCCACCGAACGGCTTCTCGCGAGACAGCCGCCGCAGCTCGCCGAAACAGTTATAATATCCCCGCAACCGCTTCACGTTCTCATATTTATAATTACAATGATACAAGGCATACACGTTATCATAAGAGATGTTGAAAATGTCCTTCTCTATCAGGCCTTTTTAGGAAGTTTTCATTCACACCTTAGTTTTCAAGTTCCCCCATAGATAAAAATCACATACAGTTAAATCAAGAGATTCTGACGTACGTAATTCTCTATTAATTATCCTATTTCAAAAACTTCCTGAATTAAAGTTAACGAATCGTCAGCTGTGGCGCGCAGCAAGCCTTTTTGAAAAAATCTGATGTGTTACACTCACATGACTTTCTCTACTCTTGTACAAACTAGTTTTACAAACGCTTATTCTCCATATGCTTCATGTTATTCGAGATGTTAATCTTATTGCTATTTTACTTGTAGGTGCAAGGGGAATATGGTAGGCTTTAAGCGATAGTCAAATATTTTAAGAGCTGGTTACTATGTGAAGTATTCCATTCTCTTTGCATTACCAGGGAAAAAATGAATAACGAATTCCCATTTGAGAAAAAGTATAAGTATTAGAAAATTTAAGGAAATAACAAGCAATATCTCGAAAAGGGTTCACTCAACAAAAATGATGTATAACATAAATTCTGTATTTTAACGCGATCTACATTCTTGTGTGGTAAAATTTTGTCTATCTCTTATGGTTTACCAGTTATGCAAAAGTCGTTCACAATGAATACTTTTGGAGACATTCCCAGAAAATTCGAGATATACATTTCATTATTTATGAAGATATCTTAAACATATGATATTTTAATAAAAACCGTTAGAGCCATTTTGAGAAAATTAAAATTTTCGAAAAATCTTCCATGTAAAGAGTAATCTGGTGTGGGGGGATTTTCTTGAAAACCTTCGTGTCGCATTTCTGGAAGATACTGAACCTAAATACCAAGTTTGGTGTTTATCCGACTGTTCGTTTCTGAGTTATGCTGTTCAGAGACACACACGGACATGTTTTCAAAAATGCATTTTTTGGAATCAGGGGGCCTCCAAAGCATACATTTCCGGTGAAATCTCGGTATCGAATTTTTGGGTGGAATACAATACTTCCCCTACTTACTATACGTAGTAGAGAAAGTAAAACTGCAGACTGACATTCAGCGTTATCAGCTGGTAAGTCATTCCTGTACCTCAACTATAGGTCCTATTATTCTTTATGCATTTACTGAATAACGATATTCGCGTCATGCAAAGGAATCTTGTGCGTAAAATCGGGTTTCTCTGCATTCCAATATCCGCTATTTTGGACGCTACCTTAAGTTATAAGCTTCCATGTGGCAGCGTGTGCAAATGTAGGTGTCAACATTAGTTATACTAAACCAGTTGGTGCAATGCCAATTTAAGTATTTATCGGTATTTTGCACTGATAAAGTTAGCGAAAATCTCACTTTATTTCGGATTTTTACAACACAATCAATCCCGTCTCTTTAATCATATTATTTGAGGCAGTATTATTAACACTTAAATGATTTCAGTCAAATTATATAATATGTAAATTCAATAACTGCCCACCTTGAAGCAATATGTGTATGTAATAATATGTAAAATGTATGTAACATTCATTGCATATGCTTATATTATTGTAAACTTGTTTAATAATGTTATGTGAATGCATTACGTAATTTAATAATGTAGGAGCTGTGAGAATAATAAGTTAAAGGTTGCTAACAATGAGGTAACAATGAAGTTACCTTGTTGCAATAATGAGTAAGAATGTTTAATAATGCTACTAGTCATTATTGGAGCAACAATAATATAATTTTTAGTGACAGTTAATAAAAATATCCAATCAACAACTAGAAATAGCTTTAGTTAAATGAACGTATTCTATTGGAGTAGGCTTAGCCAATCAGAAACTGATATATAGCAAAATTTACAAATCTAGAAGTCAGTTGCCTGCAGATAGAATTACTAACCAGACGCAGAAAGTGTCCTCAAGAAATATAATATGTATTCGCGCGAGACGAAAAATAGGTTTACGTGTTAAAAAAAGTGCAATTAATTAATAAAAAGAATATCACAGCTCTCTATATCAGTGAAGTGATATTTAAGGATTAATAAAAGGAGTGAAGTAAAACAATAGTCTGTGTAAGCCTACATTCTTGTCGCATCACGCCCTGCCAAGATAACCATGTCTCTAAAATAATACTGTCGCAGCCGAGGCAAACATAAATATTAAATATTTAAAGAAACAGTGAAGATACATTTGGAGTGAAGGCTACCGGAAAACTGTTTACAATACGCGCGGTTGCAAATGCAAGTTCGGATCCCCAACAGTTGAAATACAATACAACTCCTTCAATACGACCTACTTCAAATTGACGCCCATACGTGGGACAAACAACGTAACAAACTACCTACTTCATATTTAAAATCAAAGAGGTCATTTCCATTAACGTTGCCTACACACTCTCCAAAGGTGGAGTGGTAGTAAAACTAGAGAATTTAAATAGGCATTCCCGCAGTTTCTGCAAGCCTTTATACAAGCATAATAACTGGACAATAACCGCTGGATACTTACACTGAATGGATGTATCTAGAAAGCTAGAGCTTCCATTATGGAAACAACCAATCAGAGGACTCTAGCCATAATTATGTACAATTCCAGTACATAAATCACTCGCTGATGGCAGCTGGTTGACACTGCTTGTGCTTTCACGCTTGGCTGCCACTGGTAGAAGCTACCTGGTGGTTTAACATCCTTCCTTCCTTCCTTCCAGCACTTCTCCGCAGTTTTCGTGAGCCGTTGTTTTAATTTGGGAATTCTGCTCAAGTCTTCAGCAGTGATCTTCTACTTAACCGATTCAAGAAAAACAATTTTCTGATGTGATACATTCACAGGACCTTCTCTACCCTGTATCGTTTATTAGTTCGTATACAAATTATTCTTACTGGAGTCTTTTTCTATGTACTACGTTTTAAACCCTCGCAAAATATCTACATTATACATTTCGTTATAAATACAAAGAGAACAGCGACGGTCTAATATTTAAGAACAGGGCGCTATATGCTGGCCTTAAAATTCTATACTGTTTCCATGCCACCGCGAGCTGACCGGACTTTAAGAGAATAATCAAGATATGAACAATTCGAACCATTAATATTGGATATCTCAGAAACGGCTTATGCTACAAAAAACTTTTTTTGAAATAAATGGTTTGTTTTAAAGATATCTGCATTTTTCTGTGGTACGTTATCGTCTATCGCTTAACGTTTAATAGTTATACAAAATTCCTTTCGAATAAACAGTACTTCATAGGCTATTTCTCAAAAATTCAAGGTATGCATTTTATTTATCATGTAAATTACTTTCATATATGGTAATGCAATCACAGTCGATAGAGCCATATCTTATAAAATCAAAAATTTCGAAAAATTTTCCATGTAAAGGGTAGTTTGTGGTGGGAAATTGTGTTGCAAATCTTCGTGTCGCCATCTTTGAACGATATTGAACCTAAATACCAAGTTTGGTATTTATCCGACTTTTCGTTTTTGAGTTATGGTGTTCAAACACTAGACACACACACGAGCACGTTTCAAAAAACCTGATGTGATACGTTTACATCATTTTCTCTACCCACTATCGTTTATTAGTGGGTATACAAATTATTCTTATTCCAGTTTATTTTTCTATCTACCACATTTTACACTTCGTTATAGATACAAAGGGAACAACTACAGTCAAATGTTTAAGAACTGGACGCTATATACTGTTTCCATGCAATCACGAGAAACAACTGAATGTTGATAGAACTTTTAAGAGAATGATCAAGAAATGCACATATTCAAACTTTTTAATAACTGATATCTCAGAAAAGGGTTATACGACAAAAACACTTATTTGGAAATAAATTTTATTTCAAATATATCTACAGTTTTTGCGTAGTACGTTTTGATCTATCGCTTAACGTTTACCAGTTATACAAGATTATACAAACTGCCTGCCAAATAAACAGTACTTCATAGGCTATTCCTCGAAAATTCAAGATGTACATTTTATCTATCATGTATCTACCTTTCATATACAGTATCTTAATCAAAATTGCTGGAGCTATTTTTTAGAAAATTATCCATTTCGTAAAATGTTCCATGTAAAGAATACTTTGAGCTGTGGGGATATTGTTGAAAATCTTCGTTTCGCATCTTTGGTATTTATTGACTTTTCGTTTCTGAATTATGGTGCTCAGAGACATGCGGACATGTATCCAGAAATGCTTTATTTGTATTCACGGAGCCCCAAAACATGAATTCTCGGTGAAATCTCGGTATCGAAGTTTTGAGCGGAATGCAATACTCCCCCTAATTATTATACTAGTAGAAAAAGTAATAATGTAGCATTATTGGGTCCATCCTTAATATTCGTGCTTATGTTTTAAAGCATTCGCTTATTATAACCGTAGTGTTATAAGTACTCTAACATGTTGAAATTAACCCTGTTTACGCCTTAAAACTGAAGTCTTCATAACGAACAGTTGCCTCCGTCGTTAGCAGAACTTGCACATCCTTCCCGGTGACATACAAGTAATGCCCAAAGGCAAACCACCTGTTGAGGAGCTTAAGTCTGTGCAGCATGCACGAGGGAAACGTGCAAGTAGGGTAGTTATTTGTTGTCACATATCCCTCCTGCAAACCTCCTTTCCTTCTAAGCCGACATCGCCACCACGCAGTAAGGTTTAACGTAAACAGCCAAAAGGAAACTGGGCACATATTCTTCCTGTATTGCGTATCTGTGGTAAGAAGTGCAGTATTTCAACCAAAAACTCAATGAAAAAGGGAGTATTTAGAATTAGATGCGTTTGCGCTATATATATATACATATATATATATATAATTCGAGAAGGAAAATTAGAATGAATTCCAAGGTTCTAACTTGCCAGCAATTCAAGTATACAGGCAAAGATTTCCAAAAAAAAATCCAACCTCTAGACAGCCTTTACACGGAAAATGTTTCGACGTTTTCTTTTATTTTCTCCAAAACGATTATAATGTTTATTACAGCATAGATATTTAGGAATCAAATGTAAATTTCCGCCTTGAAGCCCTCTTCATTCCAACTAAATTTTGTATAGTTTTATACAACTATGTGTCATGGGAAACAAACACTTACTACTGGAAAAATGCCGATTTGGTTAAAATATACGATAACTGTTGATAAATTAGTCTTTGTGGGGTTAATCATTAAGCAATTCATTGTTAATTAATTTTCAAATACTTTCCAACAAGTACAGGTTTACTTTCTCTACCTCTTAGCTTGGTATGTAGATGAAGTGCTGTGATGCTTCCAAATATTTGTTATTATATTTCGAAATGTACGTTTTGAGGTCTCCTGAATCTCAGAAAAAACAAGTGTAAGCCAACCTAAATACGAAAGGTCGGATAAATATCAAACTTTGCATTTAATTTTAGCAATTTTCAAACAGCAACACGAAGTCTTTCACAAAATTCCCCGAGCTCTCAAACATATCCTTTACATAAATTCGTTTACTCCGAACCCGCTGTAACACTTTTTATTGAAGTATCATATGCTTAACTTAACAAATAGAAAGTACATTTTTTTTTGTTATTCGGGATGTCATGCAGAGAGTATTCAATATCAAAGCCAGTATTAGTGACCGTCTTTTTTTCCCTTCCCATTTTTTAGCATTTAACCTCAGCCTCCTGTATCCTCCTACAGCCAAATGTGTAATAAAACTATTTCTATCAATACATATTTTAACATCAAGTAGGAGAAAATTATGGTTTTGTAGGAATAATTTGTAGAATATACGTAGCTATGAAAATAAATAATTGGTAAGAAATATCGTGAGACTCTTTACACATATATTTTGTATATAAGGATCCTATTCTTATAAAACTTTGTTACAAAGGAAAGCAATTGAATATTAAAAGTTGCTGATTGTCTATGGTTTTTCCATCATGTTGGCTGACATATGAAGAACAGAGTAAAAACAACGAATGAAGTTTCAACACATTACATTCCATTCGGCGATGGCTGCCTTGTTAACCCCTGCTTATGCTATCATTTATCAGTTTGTAAATTACGTATTTATGTATAATACAGTAAAATATAACATGTCCTCAGGGCTTAGAGTCCGTGATCGAAAAATAAAATTGCTGGAGCAAGACGTTTCGTCCTCAACAGTGGAGTACATCTTCCGAGTATGGCAGAACGGCTGGCCACTGCGAGTTCATTTTGCTTGTCTTTTTACTTTCTCTACTACGTATAGTAAGTACGGGAAGTGTTGTATTCCACCCAAAAAATTCGATACCGAGATTTCACCGCAAATATATTTTTGAGGCCCCCTGAATCCAAAAAAAAAGCATTTTTGGAAACATGTCCGTGTGTGTGTGTGTCTGTCTGTCTGCCTGTGAACAGCATAACTCAGAAACGAACAGTCGGATAAACACCAAACTTGGTATTTAGGTTCAGTATCTTCCAGAGATCGGACACGAAGGTTTTCAAGAAAATCCCCCCACCCCAGGTTACCCTTTGCATGCAAAATTTTTCGAAAATTTTAATTCTCAAAAATGGCTCTTAACGATTTTGATAAAAATATCGTATGTTTAAGACATTTTCATGACAAATAAAATGTATATCTTGAATTTTCTGGGAATGTCTCCAAAAGTATTTATTCATTGTGAACGACTTTTGCATAACTGGTGAACCATAAGAGATAGACAAAATTTTACTACACACAAAAAATGTAGATCGCGTTAAAATACACAATTTATGTCATATGCATTTTTTTTTTTTTGTTGAGTGAAGCATTTTCGAGATATTGCTTGTTATTCCCTTAAATTTTCCAATACCATACTTTTTCTCAAATGGGAATTCATCATTCATTTTTTTGTCCTGATAATGCAAAGAGAATGGAATACTCCGCATAGCAACCAGCTCTTAAAATATTTGACTATCGCTTAAAACCTACCATATTCCCCTTGCATCTACAAGAAAATTAGCAATAAGATTAACATCTCGATATCTCGAGTAACATGAAGCATATGGAGAATAAGCGTTTGTAAAAATAGCTTGTACAAGAGTAGAGAACGTTATGTGATTGTAATACATCAGATTTTTTATAGGAGCGGTGATTTATATATTTGGAGTAGTGGGATGGGTTGTGTATGGACTGTTCTGTTGGGATTGGATGTTGTGTTGATCAATGCAAAGGTGTTGTAAAGTTGGAATCCATCAAGCTATTGGGATGTTTCTACATCGTGCTATGTGTAGAAAATAGTAAGGTAGAAAGGCATACCAAACCAAGCATTTTGAGGTCAGAAGTTTGGAGTCGCAGATGCATTATAATAATAGAAACGCTGCATGAACATAATTGAAATTTGATTTTATGAAACACCTTCCTTTTCCATTCAAAATGAAATGCAACTCATATTACAAGTGTGTACCTTCTTTCTCAACTAATGGGTGCTGGTACACAATGAGAAACTAGCGCGTACTGTACTGAACAGGACGAGTGTTCAGTAATACTGACCATCCAATAGGTTTCACACCAGACACACATACTGTTCATTCCAAACCAGAGTACCTCTCACTATAAACAAACCCTTTATATTGTCTGCGCGAAAGTTGTTTGCAATGCCCGTCCCTAATAGCTGCCCGTTCCTCTCGGAAGTGCTTGCTGCATATCACTTACAGCTAAACATTGTTTCAATCTGTAAAAAGGCGCCTACGTGAAAACCATAATTCAATATGCAACCTGAAACAATCGATTTTATAAGCATGCGGAAATGAACATTTTACTTATGTTAATTGCAATTCTCAGGCAATACCCAAATCCGAACATGACTCAGCTGCGATATTGGTATCATAACTATCCTCCAAGTTAATGACAAGCTTATCGTACCAAAACAAGTCCACACATTTTATTCTCCTCTTCTATTATGTTCTGATTAGGTTTCCTACGCTCTTTGGTTACACTTTTCGCTGAAACGCCTGTAAACTCTGATGTTAGTTTCGTAATATCCATTACTCCAAGTGTCGGGTATTCTTGTAATAATGGGATGTACACTTTAAGTATTATTTGTTTTTCGTCACTTTATAACAGTTTCTCACTCTCGTGTTTGAACAGTTTATTCGCACTACACGCAACTTCCTCTGCCACGAGAACTAAAACCATAACACAAGGTTTTACCTGAGCTGAGCACACGTGTGCTACCTATTATGAATGAATGTTCTCTTAACATATTTCCTGTGTTACGCAAAGTATTTATTCGGTGCTCAGATAGCACCTCTGGGAAGTAGTTGCTGCATTTCTTGTATATGCAAGAGGATGGAAGTCCTCCATAGAGTTGGTAATTAAAAAATAGGATACTTTGAACGTTAGCGCAATAGCAGACGGCATTAAGAAGAAAATATTTTGTAATCTCTTAACAGTTAGTATATATCCATTACCTTTAACAATAAGTTCATATAAACGCAATAAAATGTGCAGCTCTATATCTTTACTAGCCTAATATTTACGGATACAATATATTTATTAAGGAACTATTTGTACTGACATAAGTGTGTGCGCTTAGGTTCGTGACAAGCAAAAGTATGTTCTTTTGATTACATCAGAGGGAACTCTGCTTTGGAATAGACAGTAGGGATAATGACTAGTACTGTTCAAGACTGTGTTTTGTTTACATCTGACACGGCACAGTTTCCACAACTAACATGACGGATTTTAAGTTAACGTATATAGCGCAGTAAAAAAAGCTTCTGCGACTCCTTATTCCTGTAATCAAAATACTTATTTTGCCACTGTCATTCTACTCTACAATTTTCTGTACATTGTTTTTCTGCACCCAGTATATTTCTATTGCGCAGGTATAGTTTTATTGTACAAGAATGTGATAAATCTAATTTTATAAATCGAGATGTTCAGGATAAAATTGATTTTAGAATTCTTAGATGTGACAACGGTAAGACGTAGCGCAGTTCACGTTTCCAGATGGCAGAGCAAAGCTTGGCAGGGGAGTGGTGAGGTTGGCAAATTATTGAGTGCAATTCTGGTTTAATTATCTACAGTACTCCTCTACGCTGCAATTAACATGTTAGCAAGATTTAGTTGCCTCAGTTCTACTTTGTATTATTACAAACACGTCCATCAATGATAAGGCTGCAAGAGCCAAGTTTACCCGGGGTACGTAGAAGATTGGACTTTCCATGTTCCGGCGGTCTTGCGGCGTATTTGAATTAGGTTAAACATTTAAAGAAGGAGTGTCACAGATTCCTGTTGGCATGTGTAGCGGAGCCTTCAAAAAACGCTAAGTTTAAATACCTGTATGCTGACTAGTGCTTTAGACGGCACTGACGTAAGCGTGTGTTAGCACGTGCCGAACCTGAGGTGAATTTCCCACTAAAAAAGAACATACCAACCAACCCCTGTTTATATAAGCGCCCGGGAAATGATTCATAAGAATTCTAAAGCTAATTTCATGGATATACTTTAAGAGATTTTGTCCTGAATATCTCCAACTTCCTAAAATTAGATTTACCACATTCTTGTACAATAAAGCTATAACCCCAACAATAATAATAGAGTAATACTATTTTATGACTGCAACGACTTCAGTTAGCTCGAACGAGGGCACGCCCAGCAACGCTGATTTATCTGCGTGTCAAAGGCAACATTACCTTTTATGTCAGTCAAGCGGGTTTTTCTACTGCGTATCGTTATGACCATATAAGCTTTGCTTTGGTTTCAGCCATTTTATTCCATAACTACGGCTTTCAAGCCCGGAAGCTGTTATATTTTGCTGCTAACATCGATCAGAAAGCCGGTGGTTTTATTAATTATCCATGATTGTTTGCCTGTGTTTTTCAAACACTTACACTCAACACCCTTCCTTTGAAAGTATTTTCACGGTAAATGTTGCGCTGTATGGCATCGCTTTGTTGCGAGCTCTGGCGTTTATTTTCGGAAAATACCCTGACCACCTCCTTTGCAGGACAAGTTATCACTTCTCAAGTAATCAGCTATAAGTTTTCTTACGAAAAAACTTCCATTTATTTTATGTAATTTTGCAACAAATTCTACTACTTACGTTGCCAGTCCATTTCAATATTGTAGTGCACAAGTTTTCCTGTTTCTTTTCTGCAGGAAGCCAAGCTAATCTCGTAGGTATTTTGCTCTTAATTAGATCTCCCAACGGCAAGCGCAGTGATTCAGGTACAAAACTAGGTGTAGTTTAAATTACTCCTTCTACTATGACAGCATTTTGGTTGCTACGGTCGCCCCGTTGAGCTTTGTGTTTTTATTGCTTTCTCTACCTCGTGTAGGAAGTAGGGGAAGTGTTGTACTGCAACCGAAAGTGCTATGTCGATTTCATAGAAAATGTAAGTATTGAGGTCCCCTAAACTCCTCAAAAAACGTTTTAAAAAGATCCTAGTGTGTGTGAGTTTGAGCATCATAACTCAAAAACGAAAATTAGGATAAATACAAAACATGGTATTTAAGTTGACACGAAGATTTTCAAAAAAATATCTCCTCTCTTCCAGCCAACCTTTACATTGGAACATTTTTCAAAAGGTTTGATTTTCTAAAAATAGCCTTAACGATTTTGTTTGAAATACCATATATGAAAGATACATGACAAATATAATGCATATCTTGAATTAATTTTCTGGGAATATTCTGTGAATTTCTCTTTATTTGGAAGGAATTTTGTATACTCTTGCATATCTGATAAACGTTAAGTGATAAACGAAAACGTACTATAGAAAAAATGTGGATCTCTTTAAAACAACCAATATTTTTCAATTAACCCTTTCCCTGGCATAGGCCACTTCTGAGATATCCGTTATTAATGGTTCGAATTGTTCAATACTTAGCCATTCTTTTCAATTCCTGTCGATTTTAAGTTGTTTCTCGCGATGTCATGGAATCTATTGCTATTCCCTTGGTATTTGTAACGAAAAGTGTAACGCAGCTGTTTTCGGAAAGGTTTATCTCGATTAAAATGAAGTAGATAGGAAACTAAACTTTCGTAAGAATAATACTAATAAACAATAGACGGTAGAGAAAGTCAAATTGTAACACATCAGATTTATTTAACACGCTTTTTAATAGATGTGGACTTATACTTTTAAAAGAATAATAGTTACGTCAACGTGTTCTGGGCTGTACGATCAAGATAGTTTTATCAAATGTATCTGCGTTTTATTCTTTAAATTTATCTGTACATTTATTTTTCTGCTTTATATTCATTTCTCCCATCCCATTTGCCATTTCTAAAGGTCTTTGCAGTCAGCTTCATTCAAGTTTCTTTTTTTGGCACGACTTCTACAACGTCACGTTTCCATTTTTATTGGTCTTTCTCCTTTTCGGTCTTTGACGTGAAGTCCATTCTAACTCGGGTTGTATCTGCTAACATTATAAAACGGTTTATAAGACGGGTACCAAGTCTTAAAGCCTAGACGTGTGACCAGGTTGTTACCAATTGCCAACGGGTACTCGCTTGACAAATTTCATTTTCTCCACTACATGCCTGTAAGTATGGGAGTATTGCATTCCACTCGAAAATTGTATATGGAGATTTTAATGTGGATGCACGTTTTGAGGTCCCCTGAATCCAAGATAGGCATTTTAGAAAAAATTCCTCTGTGCTTGTGCGTGTATGTGAGTGAGAGAACAACACGACTCAAAAATGAAGCGTTGGTTAGGTACCAAGCCTCGCACTGTAGGCCTCTGAAGAGTAAAGGTTTGCGGGGTGTTCTACACTCCGAAAGAGTAAGGGGGGACAGTTCCACGTGGCAGCTCAATGACGTCATAAATAGATCTGCTATCTACATTAAAAATATCGGGCAATATTAGTATCCCAACGTGTTTTACTTGGAGCATGTGTGTTTTCTAGTTATTTACGAAGTTATTTACAATGCCCAGTAAAAAAGGAAGAACTCTACATAGTCAAACTCGAGAAATAGTTGCTAACGTTGTTAAAATCTGTGACGAGGAAAACAAACAAAAGCAACGATCATTCGGCATTTTTAGCAGAAGAGCCGTAATCTTTCTCAGACAGCGCTAGAATTGTTTATGTCAACACATTCCTTACAAACATATTCTCGTGAGAACAACACAGCATATAGCTTCAGCATCTTCCAAGGATGCGACACGAAGATTTTCAAGCAAATTCTCCACGCAAACTTTACATGGACATTTTTTCGTAACTTTTTATTGTCTCAAAAACGGCTCCGATGATTGTTATTAAAATCCCTCATGTTAAAGATGTTTACATGAGAAAAAGGTGTATCTTGAATTTTCTGCGAATAGCCTGAGAAGTACTCTTCACTCTAAATCTCTCTTGTGCAATTGTTAAAACGTAAGAGATAGATAAAATCTTACTACACAGAAATGTAGATCTCGTTAAAGCATATAATAGTTTTTTCGGTAGAGTTAATCATTTCCAGGATATTCCTGTTATTGGTTTAAATTTTCAAATGCAAGTGGCAAGTCGCTATTCGTTTTCTGGTCGTGCAAGGAACACGTAAATTTAGAGTCAGCACATAGCGATCCGCTTTTGATAAATCTGACTGTCGCTTTCGCAATAGAGAAAATCTTGTGAGTAGAGAAAGTCATGTGAATGCAACACAAATCCTTTTTCGTAATAAATCTTTTAAAGTAAAAATGTTACGTTCAGATCCTATCTTTAGTGTCCTACCCCTAGCATAATTAGTTAAACTTAGAAAAATGAGAATATTTCGGCTACAGCGTTTAAGCAATGATTATGTTAGAACAGAGATGGAAGCAGAAGATACGGTGATAAAAATGAAACTGAAGAAGGGATATTGTAGTGGCACGGACGTGTACAAAGAATAGGGGATGAGAGATGGCCCAGACGGATAATTGATTGATTGGTCTCCCCCAGCAAGAAGGAAAAGAGGAAGGAGTTGTTTAAGTTGGTGTGGTAGTGTGAAAAAAGTTATGGCTAAATTTAGTTTAGAAGACGGTGAATGGAACGATAGATCACTGTGGTGAACAGGAATCGGAAGCAACCACTTAAAAGTGGACAGTTGAATTAACAAATGCAATAAATACAAGGTCACAAGAAAACTGTATCTCGGAATTTTTTCTGTGCAAGTACCAAGTAAAAATAATATTGACACTGTGGCATACGTATTTAGTTTGGCTGCTTTAGGTTATAAATTGTGAAACGGAGTTTTCTAGAATTTCTTAAACCTTGTGGTAGCTCCAGAAATCATTGTAGCAAGCATGGACAGGCTTTGCTAATGACCTTACGCAAGTCGAGACATTGCTCTTCGTACACAGGTATTTTCCAGACGCAGAGGCCCAACAAAACGAAAAGAAATGTTACTAACTAGGATGGCAAGTGCATTATTTGTGCTCGTTTCTATTTACGATACTGTTTCTTTGGTATAAAACCAGGTTTTATACCGATTGTGCGTCAGAGCCAATGCTGGCTGGCTTCCTCCATTCCCCATACGCCGCACTCACGACAGGCTTTCTGTCCTTCAGTTACCACGTAGTCATAAGCGTCAGTGGTCCACTTTCATTTCCGAACTTGTGAATTCTTTAGAACAACGTATGTTTGTGTGTAAATGTTATTTTACGAAACATTACAGTGGCCAGATAAATCGTGTTAATCTAAACTGTTTACTTGGTACTATGCTTGTTTAGCTGCGGAAGGACGATATTTTTCAGCATTTGCTATGAGGCAAGAGTTAATTTTGTTATATCTTATATACAGATTTATAGGAATATAGTTTTAAGAAGTGAAGACAGTGCTTGCACAGGCATCTGTGGTATATCGTGCTACCTAGATGCAAAACCCCGTGCGAGCGGTCTGGATTTATACCCAAGATCCTGTATGCTGATACTCCCATCATGACAAACATTACTCAAAACCTCGTCCTCAAATACTTCAAAACTGATAAATGTTAATCCAATTCAACTAGTGCAATAAGGAATTAATCAAACCCCCATAGAGCAAATACTCTGTCAGCAGATTCCTAAGAATTAAAATAATTAAAGGTAATGCGAGGAAACTTTTCGTTTCAAGTAAATTAAAGCATTTTGGATAATTTCCAAGTTGTCGCTCTGCCACAGACGACGGCAGAAGTCATCAAATTAGAAACTACCAAACAAAAACAAAGCGCTCTTTGGGAGCATCTACTGGGGCGTTGTCTTTTAATGAAAATCAATCCCAGACAAGAGTAGGAATACGTGAGCAATCAAACAAGGATCGCCGGCTTACTAGACAATTTACTTAATTGTGCTACACTAATAACATTCTAAAATACTTCTGGACATGTGGATAAAGGACGAACTATAATATAATCTGCTTATGAATAAAAATGGCTTCCCTAAAGATTGCAAAACGCAACTCAAACTTACTGCCGCTACAGGGAAAGTTGAAAGATACAGTGACTCCGGGAAATATTCGTCTCTAGTTTAAAGCATCTTATATGTTGCATTCTATTTCTCATAATAAGGAAGAGGACACGATTGAAGGACGCCGCGACCACAGGAAGATATCTAAACTGGAGATAGGCGGGACACATTATAGACAGCACCTTAATAGATGGACACACAGAGTGACTTCTTGGGACCCCAGGATTGGTCAGAGGTTGACAGGCAAAGAACCCGCTGGGAAGACGAACTGAGAAGGACCTTCGACAGCAGGTGGACCACAATAACGTAAGAGAGAAACTTGAAAAAAACTACTACAAAATCATCTCCCGTTCGTTTGAAAGAGACTCTTGACCAAAAGGGATGTATATAGACTAGTTGTGAATATGTTCATTCGCATCACTTTCTCTATTCCCGCTTCCACAAACTATTCCTACAAAAGCTTTATCTTCTATCTACTTCTTGTTAGTCGAGATAAATCTTCACTATACAGGATGTGTCTAAATTCCCTTTATAGACTTTGAGGACTTGCAGTGGGGACCAAGGTGGTTAACTTTAGCATAGAAGCTCATGTCCGGAAACCGTTTTCCCGCTACATGCAAAATACTACCACAACATACATTGCATTCTCCGACTCCTGTCGCCTGGACCCACTTACAAGAAGGGCTCGATGTGACGAACACCGACTTCAACACAAATGCGGTACCTCCATACCATGTTCACCAATTCCTAGTCCTTCAACTTCCGCCGCTGCTATAACACTTGCTAGTAGGTCTTCCTCTGATCCCACAGGGGTCTCGTAAATCAAGGATTGCATGTGAACCACAGGCAATATTCAAGCGAGGTCAAGTCGGGAGGACGTGCAGGCCTCCACGACCTATCCACCATTGCCCAAATCGTTGATCCAGATGACGTCGGACGTCGTGCAAAATGAGCTGGTACGCCGAAAAGCGTGTGTAGTGATTTTGCGTGTACCGGAAAAATGGTACGTCTCCGGACAGAAGTTCCTATGCCGAATGTAATCGCCTTCGTCCCCGCTACAAGTCCTCAAAGTTTGTAAAGGGAATTTAGACTCCCCCGTATATTGAATACATTTAATTTTATGTATAACAAGGATACAATAGATTAAAGCGATAGCCCGAGTTTTAAAATGTGGGCCGCTATGTAATGGGTTTGAATTCCATGCTGTTTGCATGACGGATAGAAAAAACTAATAGCGACATACCACTTGAGAAGTACAATTGTTTGAAAATTTAAACGAAAAACAAGAAATATCTCTGAAATGGTTAATGTCCAAAAAAGACAATTGTGTGCTTTGACTGATCTGTATTTTTTGTAGTAAGTTTGTCACGCTTATGGTCTACAAAAGTGATTCAGAATGAAGAGGACTTCACAGGCTATTCCCAGAAAATTCAAGACATTTGTCATGAAAATCTCTTAAACATAGGTATATTGTCGCAACCTTAAGGGTTGTGACTGGGGAACGTAGCTTAAATGTGAAGGTAGATAGCAAAACAAATAACCAACAATGTTTCTTGGTGGTCCATTTCATTGTGTTAGCGAGAACATGAAGTGATGCTGGGGTTCAGTCCCCAGATTTCGGTCCAGAGGAGACCTGTATAAAATATACAAATGTAGTCCTGAAGGGACTAAGCATTCAGACTGAAACTAGCTGAAGGCTCAACTCATTACATTACTGTATTCTTGTGTAGTCTTTAAGTGTTCAATAAAGTATGGTGAACTTCCCTAATGGGATCTTACCTTACGAGAGTTGTCAGGTATTGCAGTTGCAGGTCCAGCAGCATGGACAGCTGACAAGTTCAGAATCAGAACGACCCTAAGCAAGGGTCTGCAGCTCCTTATAAAGAAAGTTACTGCCTAGGGGGGTCTCGACAATTATGCCATGAGCCTTACCAAATATGGTGTGCCACCGCCCTAGGTTTGAAATATATCGGCCAATCATGGCTCGATACGTCAATGTTCTAGAACATTCTATGTGACGTATCGTGGCTTAAGGTGCAGCTAAATGACTGCAAAAAGACACGTACACCTCAGGAAGTGATGTCACAGTAACATCCCTTTGAAATGTCAAAGGAAGTAGCAGACCACGGTTTCCTGTCATAAATTAACTTTAACTAGAATTCCAAGTCAAGAAAGTGTATGAAATATAAAAATGACCAAATGTATTAAAATGTAAGAGTTTGGCCAATATAGTAAAATATCGAATCTATGACTATGTATCTTGCTGCCTGCAACTGTATACGTGACAATATTAAACATAAAAATCGTTAGAGGCATTTTTGAGAAAATAAAAACATTACGAAACTTCCACATGTAAAGAGTAACTCGGGGTGGGGGATTTTCTTGACAATCTTCTTGAAAGACGCTGTTATTCAACTTTTCGTTTTTTAGTTATGATGTTCACACACACGTACACGCGCGCGTGCGACGTTTTTCTAAGAATGCTCTCTTTGGATTCAGATGCCGATTTCCAGTGAAATCTCAATATCAAATTTTTTAGTGGAATACAACACTTCTTGCATTATAGGTAAGTGTTAGAAAAGGTAAAATATGACAGTTGTTTTGTGCAGCTCTATAAATTATAATTTCCTCTTTAATTTGATACATAATTTATCGTTGTAGCCACAATACCTTTATTTGAAACAGATAATTTTTTTAAATTGTAATTTTAAATTGCTACGCTATATTCAGAATTGTTTACCATTTCGCAGGCTCCTAAGTGCCTTAGATTTTGGAGCAGAGGTACATTTTAGCTCATTCTTTAGAAAAAGGTTTGCTTTACAAAATTGGTACCACTGCTAAATGAGACGCTTCTATGTCCAAGCCATACGGTTTGTTTTCCTACAAATACATGCTTGGGTTTTTCCTCTGAAAGACTTTTTACAATGTAAATTGAGGGTTTTCTTAAATCATTGATATTATAATATATCCTAAAATTTAATATAATACAACGTAATGGTTTTATGAATCTACTTTGATACTAATAAAATTGATTATGCTTTAAATAATGGCTGAAATTTTTAACCAAAGCATCTAAAATTAAATAAAAAATTCTGAGTTGCTTAATAACGACATTATTTTATTAAGGTAAATCAGTATACTCGAGTGCATGGAAATATGTCGATGCTTTTAATTTCCTATTTAATATTAACATAAATTCATTGTCTATATTCCGCACCAGCCCTGGAAGAACCAATCTCTTATTGGTTTTAATTCAAGTTCGCTCGCATTAGCCTATGAACAAGGATAAGGCCTTGGTAAGCGGCAAAAGGGGAGGAGTACATAAGCATTTCACCTGAGTGACTGGAAGATATGCTTCGCAACTATGGAGTTACACCGGGCCCTGGCTGAGTCCGCCTCGTATTGGTTTAATGTTGGAAGCTAGCACTCAAACATTAACCTATGAACGCAGGTCGGTTTCAGGCTCAGGAGCGAAGAAAAACGGGAAGTAAGGCGAATCCACACTGCTCAATATATCAATAGATAACATTCAACGATCAATAAAACGTTGGTTCACCATTCTAAATGTCTACATGTTGTAACTGTGAACGTTTAATATTCCATCTACACCGGTTGGCTTGTTGAAACAACAAAATCAGCTAAAAGCAAAATGGACTCCAGTGATGAGGATTTGACAATTGCTGTTTATATGTGCTTGGTATGCAATGAAAGCGTAGAAACGAAGTGTGTGGATGAGACCCTATCTAGGCACAGGTTTTGAACTTCGAGCGGAAAACACCCAAAATGTTGTAAGTGTCAAGTGCAACACTGGTTAATAAGCTAAGTCAATCCTGCGATCGAAATTCCACCAACATACACCATGTTAACATGTTCCATTTGACAAGTGTTGTTAAATGTTAATCAGTTTAGATGCGGCTTAATATAAACATTAAGTGCAGTGCTACAGTGCGGGCGTTTTAAGGTGAGGCCACAGACTATATGCATAGCACGCTGTCTTGCAATGATCTAGGTACTTTTCCGCGGAATTGACGGGGCATAACGCGTTTAAGGTTATCTTTTATCAGCTATGTTTCAGTCACTGCTGTATTCGTGCTGTAAACAAAGCTGAATTATTCATCTCAAAGGTGAAAGTTTATTCAAGACATCTGTGTTGTGTGTGATTTGCTTAAGTGTGTTAATCACTTGCTATTAGCCCAATGCGATGCCTGCCGGCAAATTAACGCTTGAACAAAGAAATTTTATGTACGATGCATACGTAAAAAACTTATGTATTACACTCACATGACTTTCTCTACTCTTGTACAAACTATTTTTACAAACGCTTATTCTCCATCTACTTCATGTTAATTGAGATAACCATTTGCAGACTCTATCTTATTGCTAAGTTTCTTGTAGATGTAAGAGGAATATATATTTACAAGGGCAATATAGAAATACAGTAGCCTTTAAGTATAGACATATCTCTGAATAGCTGGTTGCTAGGTGCAACACCATTCTCTTTGCCACAGATTAATACTCTTTGCATATACAAGACAAAAAAATGAATAACGAATTCCCATTTGAGAAAATAAGTATTGAAAAATTTAAGGGAATAACAAGCAATATCTCGAAAATGGTTCACTCAACAAAACAAATGAATTTGACATAAATTGTGTATTTTAACGCGATCTACATTTTTTGTGTAGTAACATTTTGTCTATCTCTTATGGTTTACCAGTTATGCAAAAGTCGCTCACAATGAAGAATACTTTTGGAGACATTCCCAGAAAATTCAAGATATACATTTTATTTGTCATGAAAATATCTTAAACATATGATATTTTAATCAAAATCGTTAGAGCCATTTTTGAGAAAATTAAAATTTTCGAAAAACGTTCTATGTAAAGGGTACTCTGGGGTGGGGGGATTTTCTTGAAAACCTTCGTGTCGCATCCTTGGAAGATACTAAACCCAAATACCAAGTTTGGTGTTTATTCGACTGTTCGTTTCTGAGTTATGCTGTTCACAGACAGACAGACAGACAGAGACAGACAGACAGACACACACACACACACACACACACACATACGGACATGTTTCCAAAATGCTGTTTACTTTTTCTACTACGTATAGTAAGTAGGGGAAGTATTGTATTCCATCCAAAAATTCGATACCGAGGTTTCACCGGAAATATATGTTTTGAGACCCCCTGAATCCAAAAAAAGCATTTTTGGAACATGTCCATGTGTGTGTCTGTGTGTCTGTGAACAGCATAACCCAGAAACGAACAGTCGGATAAACACCAAACTTGGTAATTAGGTTTAGTATCTTCCAGAGATGCGACACAAAGGTTTTCAAGAAAATCCGCCCACCCCAGACTACCATTTACATGGAACATTTTTCGAAAATTTTAATTTTCTCAAAAATGGCTCTAACATTTTTATTAAAATATCATATGTTTAAGACAGTGTCATGACAAATAAAATGTATATCTCGAATTTTCTGGCAATGTCTCCAAAAGTATTCTTCATTGTGAACGACTTTTGCATAACTGGTAAACCATCAGAGATAGACAAAATTTTACTGCACAAAAAATGTAGATCGCGTTAAAATACACAATTTATGTCATTTACATTTTCTTGTCGAGTGAACCGTTTTCGAGATATTGCTTGTTATTCCCTTAAATTTTCCAATACTTATACATTTTCTCAAATTCTTTATTCATTTTTTATGTCCTGGACATGCAAAGAGAATGGAATGCGCCACGTAGCAACCAGCGCTTAAAATATTTGACTATCGCTTAAAGTCTACCAATTCCTCTTGCATCTACAAGAACATTAGCAATAAGATTGACATCTCGATTAACATGAAGCATATGGAGAATAAGCGTTTGTAAAAATAGTTTGTACAAGAGTAGAGAAAGTCTTGTGAGTTTAACACATCAGATTTTTGGATTCAGGGGGTCTCTAAACATGTATTTCCGGTGAAATCTCAGTATCGAATTTCTGGGTGGAATACAATACTTCCCCTACTTACTATACGTAGTAGAGAAAGTAAAAATCTGATTGTGACACTCATGTCTATCTCAACTTATACAAACTGCTTTTATAAAGCTTATTTTTCATCTACTTCATGTTAATCGAGATAATCGAGATATTTGCACAAAGTAGTTCTGCATGGTGTAGTGATTACCATACTAACCTCTAGGTTAAGGCTTCAAACCCGGCGGAGGACGATGGATTTTCTCGGGCGTAAAAATCCTTATCATGGCTTCCTTCAGAAGGGAGTAAAGCCGGTGGTCCAGTGTCTTAGATTTACGGCATGTAAAAGAACCTCAAGTCTGATAAGAGAGGTCTCTGAGGAAAATTACCGATCTTTCATGCGCAATATAGAATGGAACGCTGAAGATCACAGCAGTTAAAGAGCGTCCGTAAATAAAACTCAATTTATTTCATTTGCACAAACTATCTTATTGCTGATTTTCGTATATGCAAGGGATTATGTTAGGCTTTAAGCAATAGTCAAATCTTTTAAGATCAGGTTGCTATGTGGCACATTCTATTTCCTTTACATGTCCAGGACATAAAAAACCGAATACGAATTCCCATTTGAGAAAACGCATGAAGTATTGGTTAATTCAAAAAAAATAACAGGAATATCTCGGAAATGATTCACTCCAAAAAATAAAAATGTATATGACATAAATTGTGCGTTTTAAAAAGGCCTACATTTTCTGTGTAGAAAAATTTTCTCTATTTCTTATGGTTTACAGTTATGCAAAAGCCATTTAGAATGAAGAGGTTTTTTGGGGACATTCCTAGAAAATTCAATACATACATTTTATATGTCATGAAAATGTCTCAAATATATAATATTTTAATAAAAATCTTTAAATGCTTTTGAGAAAATCAAAATTTACGAAACATTTTTATGTAAATGGGTGGGGGGATTTGCTTGAAAATCTTCGTGTCGCATCTTTGAAAGATACTGAACCTAAATACCAAGTTTGGTATTTATCAGACTTTTTAAAAGTATTTTTTAATTTAGGGTCCTCAAAACATGTATTTCCGGTGAAATCTCGGTATCGAATTTTTGGGGTGAAATGCAATACTTCCCCTACTTACTATACGTAGCGGAGAAAGCAAAAGGCATGAAACGAAATTTCTCTGCTGTCTCCCCTCGAGCAGTGGCAAGGCAAGGTTTACATTTCGTGTGTGTTGCTGATGCCAATAACATATGTGCAGTTTCTGAAAAGGCATTTTACAGTGAACGTCGCTTCGAGGGTTGCTTTTGCTGTCGCGTCTTGTAGAGGCCCAAGTGGTCAACATTAATATTGATGAAAGCATTTGCGTGTGCAATGCGTCTTAGACGCTACTTGAATACCTACGCAAAATAGAATTCTACCAGCAAAGCAAAGCAAAGCAAAGCAAATATGTAATCCTTAACTTCACTATCGTTTATATCAGTGGACCATGACTGTACAATATCTACAAAACTAAGCGTTGTAGAAAGAAATGTCTTGAATAAAAGTTGCTTGATATTATGGGGGAAAGTAAATGCCATTAGTCGTGTTTTTTTTTGGAGGACGTTGTGATGGTCATTTTAGGGTGAATTTAATTTGACCCTAATTGTAGGATCCCATTTAAAAAAGAACCTTCTCTCCTTAGTCCGACACATTTCAGCTTCTGATATCTTATTTTTATTCTTTTACTGATGGTCCTATGATTTAATTGTTTCAAAAACTGCTCGAAAATGCTGCTTATATGATGGATGCTGAAGAGCGACACTATCTTCGAATATAATTTAATTCTTATTGCATATATTCCCTGGAATACTATTAATTTTATTTCCTCGAGATTATCACATTGTACCTATATTTCTTACATACACTACGTGATCAAAAGTATACGGACACCTGGCTGAAAATGACGTATAAGTTCGTGGCGCCCTCCATCAGTAATGCTGGAAGACAATATGGTGTTGGCCCACCCTTAGCCTTGATGGCAGCATTCACTCTCGCAGGCATACTTTCAATCAGGTGCTGGAACATTTCTTGGGGAATGGCAGCCCATTCTTCACGGAGTGCGGAACTGAGGAGAGGTATCGATGTAGGTCGGTGAGGTCTGGCACGAAGTCGGCGTTCCAAAACATCCCAAAGGTGTTCTATAGGATTCAAGTCACTTTGTGCAGGCCAGTCCATTACAGGGATGTTATTGTTGTGTAACCACTCCTCCATAGGCCGTGCAGTATGAACAGGTGCTCGATCGGTTGAAAGATAAAATCGCCATCCCCGAATTGCTCTTCAACAGTGGGAATCAAGAAGGTGCTTAAAATATCAATGTAGGTCTGCGTTGTGGTCGTGCCACGCAAAACAACAAGGGGTGCAAGCCCCCTCTAGGAAAAACACGACCACACCATAACACCACCACCTCCGAATTTCACTGTTGGCACTACACACGTGGCAGATGACGTTCGCCATACCCACACCCTGCCATCGGATCGCCACGTTGTGTGTCGTGATTCGTCACTCCACACAAAGTTTTGCCATTGTTCAATCGTGTAATGTCGACACACCTTACACCAAGCGAGGCGTCGTTTGGCATTTTCCTGCGTGATGAGCAGCCGCTCGACTATGGAATGCAAGTTTCTCACTTCACGCCTAACTGTCATAGTACTTGGTGTGGATCCTGATGCACTTTGGAATTCCGGTGTGATGGTCTGGATAGACTCTAAGACTCTCTTCAAATGTCGGCGGTCTCTGTCAGTCAACAAACGAGGTCGGCCTGTACCTTTTGTGCTGTACATGTCCCTTCACGTTTCCACTTCACTATCACAACAGAAACAGTGGACCTAGGGATGTTTAGGAGTGTGGAAATCTCGCGTACAGACTTCTGACAGAAGTAACACCCAATCACCTGACCACGTTCGAAGTCCGTGAGTTCCACGGAGCGTCCCATTCTGCTGTTTCACGATATCTAATGACTACTGAGGTCGCGGATAATGAGTACCAGGCAAGAGGTGGCAGCACAATGCACCTAAGATGAAATACGTATGTTTGTGGGGTGTCCGGATACTTTTTATCACATAGTGTAGAAACTTTGACGTTGCGAAAAAATACAAAAATATAAAAAAAATCACTGGAAGTATCTGCAATGGACATACACAGAAGAGTATTCATTCTCTATCTGTTTACCCTCCTCTTATGTAGGACTTACACCCCCCAGGACTTACAAGCGGGTGCCTGGGGTCAGAGGCCCGTCGAGGAGCAGACACTCATGGATCAGACAGAACATCCAGGATGGGTGATCAGCCCGATGCCTGAAGGAAGTAGATGAAACGAAATGTTGGTGAAATGGATGAAAGGAAAGGTGATGATGGAGCAGTTGGTGGAATGAATGGCGGGGGAAACCGGAGAACCCGGAGAAAACCCGCCCAGACGCCGCTTCGTCCACCACAAATCCCACATGCAGGTCCCTGGGATTGAACCCGGGCCGCCTCGGTGGGAGGCAAGCGGTCTAACCACTCGGCCACGGCGCCACCTACACAGAAGAGTAGAACGTGTTAAATGTACAAAGTGGAGAGTACAATTGATTTAAAAGCAGGGGATGAAGGAAAACTAATATTGAAAGGGATCAGAGAGAGGGAGAGGAAAAAGAACTGGGTGAGATACTGCATAGAAGAAACTTTTAAGCGATTTATTGAAAGGAAATGTGAATGGAGGGAGGCTTTGGGTCAGAAAATTAGCATTTATTGACTAACTACATCTGAACGGGGCATTATTACGAGTAATAAACTATAAAATAGCTTACTCCTCGTAAATATATGCATTACATGAATGGAATAAAGTAAGGTATACACTAGGTACACAATTATAGGATAATGTAATTTTGCCTGATCAATACAATGAGTTGTATTTTCCGCTCCAATTTTTAGCCAAAGAATTTCCATATAAATGAATAGGATCTCACCCCTATAACTATATCTTAGGAATGATCTAAAATATAATGTTTCTGTATGAAGACCTCTTAGGGAATACCTGCGCACTGCGACCTACAAGAGATCCAGTGGTGAATGAAGGAACCAAACAGGAGACTACAGGCCACAAAAGGATGAGGAAAACCCTAACAGTTCCTGGCTCGAAAACCCATTCCACTACTACACCTGCCCGGCAAAGAATGACCCGTCAAACAAGTAACAAGGGAATATTCCTTCTTTCAGCCATCTGTAAGCCACAAAACCTAGAAGTACACCTGAAGCACGAAAAGGGAAGAGGGAGGGAAAATCGTGTAAATGAGAAATCACATCGCCATTCACCTACCGACCAGGGAAAACGACAAAAATCCAATGTCAGAATGGAAGGTCGACGATAATCGAACACAGGACTTCCCGAATGCGAAACCTCACACGTTGATGCTGAGCCAGCTCGCTCGTTTATGAAGACCTCACGCTGTTCATGGCATGCTTCAGTTCATTAGGGAGATATTCCAGGAAATAAATAACTGAATAGTAAAATGTACCTGAGTGCCAGATCTACACTACAGCTGAAGTATAAATGCTGAAGACCAACAGTTTACTGTTCACAAGAGAATGTTTTAATGTTATTGCTACTTCATAAAGATGCAGTATATTATATTAGGGTTTCTTTTCATGCTTCGTATTTAATTACTATATACTTATATTTGCATAGTTAGCCTATAGGATATGGTCAAAATGATTTTTGAATGGTACGGAACACTGCCACATAATGGTTGGAAATAAAAACTACGTGGGGTAAGGAAACATATATTTTGGAATTAGGTATAAAACAGAGGACGGGAAAAGCATGGCTTAGGTTGGGAGGGTGGAAAGCTCGCAAGATTGCTGATGATGATGACAGGAGGATTTCCCCATTATGCGGGAACAAGAAGACTGGACGCATATTTTGGCAGCATGCGTGCAGACGGAGAGTATTAGCAAACAATTATTACCGGAAGTATTTTTGGCTTCCAACAGACGGAGGGCAGCATGCTGGGACATGATTCTGAACAGTCAAAACTGGCTAAGCTTGGGCACATACTTAATGGAAGCACGTGTACTAAGAGTTAAGGTATTTATGTAAATTTTCTACGGTCTTATGACCCATGCGACTGTGCACCACCACCACCACCACCACCACCACCACCACCACCACCACCACCACCACCACCACCACCACCACCACCACCACCACCACCACCACCACCACCACCACCACCACCACCACCACCACCACCACCACCACCACCACCACCACCACCACCACCACCACCACCACCACCACCACCACCACCACCACCACCACCACCACCACCACCACCACCACCACCACCACCACCACCACCACCACCACCACCACCACCACCACCACCACCACCACCACCACCACCACCACCACCACCACCACCACCACCACCACCACCACCACCACCACCACCACCACCACCACCACCACCACCACCACCACCACCACCACCACCACCACCACCACCACCACCACCACCACCACCACCACCACCACCACCACCACCACCACCACCACCACCACCACCACCACCACCACCACCACCACCACCACCACCACCACCACCACCACCACCACCACCACCACCACCACCACCACCACCACCACCACCACCACCACCACCACCACCACCACCACCACCACCACCACCACCACCACCACCACCACCACCACCACCACCACCACCACCACCACCACCACCACCACCACCACCACCACCACCACCACCACCACCACCACCACCACCACCACCACCACCACCACCACCACCACCACCACCACCACCACCACCACCACCACCACCACCACCACCACCACTGTTTTCAATAGAATTAGAATTAACAGAGAAATAGCTACAGGAGCAGCTGGGGTTACGTCTTGGAAAGTAGCGATTTGATTTCAGAAACAACGCTTGACATTAACTGTACTCTTACAGAAACTGTCGTTTCAGAGACCTTCCCTAAGCAGTAAACCATCAGGTTCTTTATATGCCAAATATTTCTTTATAGATACACTGAATGAATGTGCTTTCCTCCTCAAGGAATACGCATGTTCTCTTACGTGCTTCACTTCCATGTTTGACAAAGTGTTTCGTTTCTGTCTTCTCTAGCGGAAAACCTCGCTTGACTGAGTCTCAGAGAGCGTTCTCTCGATCGCTGGGAATTTTCACCCCCCTTTCCTCAAAGCCCAAGTAGTAAGATTTGCTTTTAGCTACACTTACTTTCTTCCTTCTACTTTAAAGCAGCTTAAAAGAGTATTAACAGCATCGTTTTCGATAAAAAAAAACCAATGAAATAAAATGAGTTCGTCCAATCCCACTCCAGCTAATTTCCTCACTTTTTGAGCCTGTAAGAAAACGCTGCGCGTTATGCGTAATACACTGCTTATAGTTTCGTAATTTCTTTGTACAGAACATTTAATTTAATCTTAAGGTAATTACGTATAATTTTGTTGCACGAGTGATCACATGTCGCTGCTATCATCCTGCGCATGTGCAGTGTGCGTTAACGCGCATTTGACAGAAAATTTGGTAGTCACCAACGGTCATTTGTATCAGTTGAGTTTAGAGTGAGATGGTAGGCATGTCACGTGAGCTGCTCGCGGATGCGAGTCTGTTAAAGGACGTAGTAAACAAACGTAAAGTTTTATATTCCAACATGTTTAAATAAACAGGCGAAATTAACTTACCATAATTACACTGTCATTTGTGAAAATTGCAACACCAAGAAAGAATTTCCAGAATAACTCCAAACTTGGTGGAAGTGTAGAAGAGTGTGCAAGCAATGAGCGATTAGGTTTGCAGAGAGATGGCGTACACGTAGGCCGAGCAGAGCCCTCTCGTGTCGTTCCGACAAGGTCAGTGTTGCGCCCAGTGTAGTCGGTGCAGAGCTGTCAAACAAGGTGGAAGCAATATAGTGAGTGCCAGCATGCCTCGTCGACATCAAAGGGAGCCGTATTCGCATGTGAGCGAGTTCGAACCGGACAGAATGACGGTCTCCGGGAAGCGGGTTTGTTATACCGTGACATTTCGGCTCGTACAGGGCATGCTGCTACGACAGTGATGCGTGTGTGGAAGCAGTGGATAGATGAAGGTCGTACGCAGAGAAGAGCGGGTACAGGACCACGGAACATGACTACAGCACGGGATGACTGTCATCTTGTTTGCATGGCCATAACGGACCTAAAGCTTCATCCACGGTGTTGGCTCGACGCTGGAGCACTGCAACATGTGTGAACTTGTTTGTATCAACGGTTCGTCTCCGTCTGCTGCAGGTTGGACTAGTTGCATGCATGCCATTACGTCGGCTTCCATTGTCCAGAAACCACAAGCTCCTCCGACTGCAATGGGCACGTAAACACCGTCACTGGGGTGCTGAGTGGTAAAATGTAGTCTTTTCGGACGAGTCCCGCTTCAACGTGTCTTACAGTGATGGCCGCATACGTTTCCGGCGGTACATGGTGAGCGCAACCTGGAGGGCTCCATTGTTGAGCGGCATAGCAGTCAAGCACCAGGTGTGATAGTTTAGGGCGCGATTGGTTACAACAGCCAATCTCGCCTCCTACGAATTGAAGACACTTTGAACAGCAACCGGTACCTAACGGTGTTGTAGAGCCTGAGGTACTCCCCCTGCTTCAGGCATCCCCACAGACCACATTTCAATAGGACAATTCCCGGCCACATATTGCGAGGAATGTATAAGCCTGCTACGAAGAGCGACGGGTACCATTGCACGATCGCCTGACATGTCGCCCATCGAACATCTCTAGGATATGGTTGGTCGGCACCTGGTGCGTCACGGTCCTCCAGTAACCAATGTCACGGATTTGTGAGCTCGAATACAAACTGCGTGGAGGAAATCCCTCAGAAACGTATTCAGAAGCTTTTTGATTCAATACCACGGTGTATAGCAGCTCTAATTACAGAGCATGGAGGCCACACCAAATACTGAATATTAGGACTCAAAGGTCATTTATAGATTTGAAAAGTTTATCATTTGTTACTTGTCATGTAACTAACCTGTGGTAGTAAATGCATTGAATTCATGCTTGTTTGTCACTCCTTCCAGACTCTTGATAGCCAAATCTAGGTTACGCCACCATATTACCCCTTTTTCTAGTATTATATCTATTAAATAGTGTTGATATTTCGTTATAGTATAAATCAATGTTTCTTTCCCATGTGCCTCTTTTCCACAAACCATTCATTTGTACGGACACCCTTTAATGCGTCAATCACGATGTGGACATTCTCAAAATCTGTTCTGTAGGGTGGATTGAGCAGCGCCGTTGAAGTCAATTTGGTGATATGTTCTTTAGATTCCCAAGGAAAACATGCGCTCTTTTCACGCTGACGTAAGACCATACAAGTGATCGGGACTTTGTGGGACGATAGTGAGTAAAGACGAAACACTGATTTAGACCGTCACCAAATTTAAAACACTCTGTAATGCACATATACTGAGAAAATATTTAGAGGCATGTATCACAATTGACACTAAGGTACTATAGTATGTATCAGAATACGTATACCTAGGAAAACTGGTAGGAATGCAGAACATGGACGAAGAACTAAAGCGCAGCATAGCAATAGCATGGATATCATTTTGGGACCTAAAATGCATTCTACTGGACAAGAAACTCAAACGGAAAATAAAACTCAAAACACTAGACTCCTGCATCTTCTTCTCACTACTATATAGTGCTAAACTTGCAACTTGACGGAAACAGAAAAGAAACGTATTCAAGTTTGCCAGAGAAAAATGGCGAGGAAGGTGTTAGGACTATCCCTCAAAGACACAGAGCCCAACAAAGCTGAAGATGTATCCAAACGAGCCACCAGTTTGAAATGGATGTGGGGTGGCCACGTGGCGAGGCCTTAGAACAACAGATGGGCCTACATTTCTACAATGTGGACTCCCTATATCGGCAAGATGTGACAAGGCAAACCCGGAACACCATTGGACGACGCCTTCAAGAAAGCAATAGGAGCACAATTTATAACAGTGTGAATTTCAGCATAAAAATAGACCAAAACACAATAACTGAATCTAAATCGGCCAGAGAGGAGTTCGTCAAGGATGCATTTTATCGCCCCTATTGCTCAATTTATTCATAGACGATATAGCAGACGTGTTAATAGCAGAGGAGATGAATGGCCCAAAAGTAGACGATGTCTGCATTCCTGTACTTTTATACGCGGATGACATTACAATTTTGTCAGTGACGATAGAAGGCTTACAGAAGGTTGGAGGAATATTGTAAACAATGGGGTCTGGTGGTAAACATTAATAAAACAAAAACAATGGCTTTCAAAAATGGCTATGCGAATGGCAGGGCTGAGAAATGGACTACAAGGGGCTAGAACTACAAAACGTTAAACATTTCTTCTATTTACATGTAATGTTTAATACGAGAGGAAAATGGAACAAACATCTATCAGTAACTAATTACAAAGCACGAAGAAAGTCAAATGAATTATTACGTACCCTCTCGCGGATATCGGATATACCTGTAGATACATTAGAAAATATGTATAACTCTATAATAAGGCCGATTTTGTTATACGGAAGTGAAATCTGGGGATGGGAAAGAGAAGAGCATGTAAATAAAACGCAGGTAGCATTTTGGAAAAGAGTCCTTGGAGTTTCACAAGGCACATCAAATTCGGGGATATTGAGGGAGGTGGGATATTATGAAGACACAATACACTGCAAAATAAGAGCAGTGAAGTACTGGCTAAGGCTGATGCAGGGGGATAACTCCACACTACGATCCAAATGTTATAAATACCAGCGAGAAAACCTGTCTCCTAAGTTTTGGGCAGCTGATTTGGAAAGGGGTTTGAGAAAAAGAGGAATGGGGTCAGTATGGCTAAGAACTTAAATAAACAACAAAAACATATGGAAAGGAGTCAAAAGAAGACTAAGAGACATCAACCAACAGGAGATAGAATCGGATTGTAAAATTAAACCTTCTCTAAGTCCAGCAAATGAAATAAAATTGAACTGGGGTAAAGAGGCATACATACTGAATTTAGGAAGAAAGGAAAGATCAGGAATTGCATGGTTTAGACTGGGGAGCTGGAGGGCACAGAAAATGACCGACGATTCTGGCAGGAAAATCTGCCCATTCTGTGATTTGGATGAGGACTGGGTACATATTTTGGTGGAATCTGCACAGTGAGAGAACCAGCGAACGATTAAACTGAAAGAAAAATTCTTAAGTCCCTCAAGAAAGAGATTGGCATGTTGGGATCTCCTGGCTGACCAGAGGAACTGGCAAAACATGCGCAATTTCTTGTTCCTTTTTGTTGTGTTTTCTTTGTCTGTTATTTATTTTGTCACCCTATTGTATCTTAAACATGCATGCACGGTCAATGACCCATGAACTAAATACATGTGAAATATCTTCAATAATTTGAAACCAATAAAGATACCTTATCTATCTAGCTCCCTGCATGAGTTATACAGAGCTACTCCACGCAAGAGCAGGCCTTAACCCTTCAGGGACAAATCGGCTATTCATTCATTCGTATAATAAACTTTCTATATTGAGAACGCTCTAGGCGTGTGGTGTCGTTCTTTATACTGCATATTTGTATTCTGAATGAAAAATATGTACACATATGAGCATTTTATTTTAAAACAATACTCAAAGATTTTTAACTTCGTTTACGCTTAAACTGTGCAAAATGCTGTGGTTCAGATAGGCTCCTTACTGCATTATACAGGATGTAAGGAGTAAAGTTGTCTAAGTTTATATTACCAATAAAAGTAATCAAAAGGAGATTAAATTCTTAATAACTATGGTCCGTCTATAAGCATTTAGGTTAATACTTAGCAACATAGCATCACTGAAGCATCGTCTTCCGTAAAGTGGCAAATATCGACGTTATCTTGAAATAATTATACAACGGCGCTCTCGCTCGTCAGAAAGGGTATCGAGCTTGAAACGTTTACATTTGAAGTAGAATAATATGTTTACGTTATTTGCTCCACATTTTGGGCGCCAATTTGCAGTAAGTTGTATTGCTTCACGTATGGAAAGCCAATTTGTAGAAGGTATTTTGTTGTAACTTGTTTGCAACACGCTTTGGGCGTCAATTTGAAGTAAGTTGTATTGAAGGAGCTGTATTATAATTCAACTGTTGGGGAACCGAACTTGAAATTCGTTGCAACCGCACGTATAGTACCCGCTTTCCGGTAACCTTCGCCCTAAGTTTAAAAATATTAACTTTGTAATTTTGACTGTTTCTTTAAATATTATTATATGTTTATTATGTATTTATATTAAATATTAAATAAAACTTCACTGATATAGAGCTGTGAGATTCTTTTATTAATTACTTGCACTTTTTAACACATAAGCTTATTTTTTCGTCTCACACGAATACATATTAAATCTCTAGAGGACGCATCTCGCATCTGGTTATAATCACTGTCTGCAGGCAACTGAATTGATTTCAACCGTCTAAACTAGTAAATTTCTGTATTTCCAGTCTCTGATTGTCTATTCCTAATTCAATAGAATACTTTTTTTTTAACTAAAGCCTTTTTTTTTGGTTGTTGATTGGCTATTTTTTATAAACTGTCACTAAAATTACATTATTGGTTCCAAGAATCATAAGTAGTATTGTGAAACTTTCAAATTCATTATTGCCTCAAGGTTACCTCATTGTAAGCAAGTTTTAAACTATTATTCTCACAGCTCCTACATTAATAATTACGTAATATATTCACATAACATTATTACACATGGATACAATATTACAAGGCATATGCAATGACTGTTACATACATTTTACAAATTATTACATACACATATTGCTTCAAGGCGGGCTGTTATTGAATTTACATATTATATAATTAGACTGAAATTATTTAAGTGTTAAAAATACTGCCTCACATTCTAAAGAATTTAGAAGATCGGGGAGAGGTAACTAGTAGTAATAAAAAATGCAGTCCATTAGGGACCAAGGTATGTTTGAACAAGTTTTGTATCGATTGGTCCAGATGTTCCGAATCTGTAAAGTAACGAAAATAATATACAGAATACTACGTATAGTAAGTAGGGAAAATATTTCATCCTACCCAAAAATTCTATACCGAGATTTCACTGGAAACACATGTTTTGAGGTAGCCTGAATACATATATAACATTTTGGAAACGTATGTGTGTGTGTGTCTGAACAGCATAAATCAAAAGCGAAAAGCTGGATAAATATCAAATTTTGTATTTGAATTTACTGTCTTCCAAGGACATGCGAGATAAGATTTTCAAGAAAATTCTCCCCCCCTTTACATGAAATATTTTTCGAAAATTTTGATTCTCTCAAAAATTGCTCTAAGAATTTTGATTAAAATATCATATGTTTAAGATATGTTAATGGCAATTTAAAGTAACATCTTTAATTTTCTAGGAATGTCCCCAAAAGTCCTCTTCATTCTGAATGACTTTTGCATAACTGGTAAGCAGTAAGAGATGCACAAAATTTTACTGCAGAAAAAATGTAGATCTTGTTAAAACACACAATTTGTCACACACTTTTTTTTGTCGAGTGAACCATTTCGAAGATACCCCTTGTTATTTGTTTGAATTTCCCAATATTTATGCTTTTTCTCAAATGGAAATTCGTTATTCGTTTTTTGCAAATGTTTGTCTCGATTAACATGAAGTAGATGGAGAATAACTTTTGTAAAAATAGTTTGTACCAGAGTAGAGAAAGTCATGTGAGTGCAATACATCAGTTTTTTCTGGTATGAGTTTTGGCATCTGTTTACTCCATTATATGTCAATGGATAAAACGTAATATAGTACTATTTTGTATGTTTATTACTTGTACATGCAATGGACTCAATGAATAAAGAATGAATTCTGCTTAGAAAAGAAAAAATCTGGAATAACAAGCAATATCTCGAAAATAGTTCACTCAACAAAAAAAATGTGTGGGACATAAATTGTGTATTTTAACGTGATCTACATTTTTTGTGTAGTAAAATTTTGTCTATCTCTTATGGTTTACCAGTTATGCAAAATTCGTTCACAATGAAGAATACTTTTGGAGACATTCCCAGAAAATTCAAGATATACGTTTTATTTGTCATGAAAGTATCTTAAATATATATTTTAATCAAAATCGTTAGAGCCATATTTGAAAAAATTAAAATTTTCGAAAAATTTCCCATGTAAAGGGTAATTTGGGGTGCGGGAATTTTCTTGAAAACCTTGTGTTGCATCTCTGGAAGACACTGAACCTAAATAGCAAGTTTGGTGTTTATCTGACTGTTCGTTTCTGAGTTATGCTGTTCACACACACTCACACACAAACACACGGACATGTTTCCAAAAATGCTTTATATGCATTCAGTGTACCTCAAAACATGTATTTCCTGTGAAATCTCGGTATCGAATTTTTAGGTGGAATGCAATACACGTATTTAGGAGTCAAATTACTTATGTACTGAATTTTAATCTCTGGCCCATTTGCCACTAATCTCCCACGTTAGCACGGGAAGGGTGTTCTGTGTCACTTCAACATTAGTGAACGAGATGGCTCCGCGGTAACGTCTGAGGCTCGCATTCGGGACGTCCCGGTCTCGATTCCTGTCAAACGCCTACTCTGACCTTCGGTTCTTCGTTGCTTTTCCTTATCGGTAGGCGAATGCTGGTGTAGTTTCTTATCTATCACTAGTTCCTTTCGTTTTGTTTCTATCTCATCTTTCAGGTGTACTTCTAGAGTTTCGTGGCTAATGACGGTGCCGGATAGATGGCGCGAGTGCTTGCTCAAAGAAAAACGTACTGGACACGTTCGAGTGGTCATCGCCCTCTCTAAGCACCTTCAGCAGTCGGATGGATCTTCGAGCCTGGAATGTTAGGGACTTCTGCGCGTCTGTTTGGTCTGTCTGCTTGCGGCCTGTAGACACATGTGGTTCTTCACTTCATTCCTGCCTCCTGGGGGTGGTAACCACAAACGATCTATGTACATGGGTCGCAATGCGCGAGGTATCTTTCTCCACTTATAACTTACACGTATACCACAACATTTCTCGAGCTCTAGACTGTCTTACCAGCGTATGATTAACATTTGATAGCATTCCGGTTCATCAGTTTCCATCTCTCATTAGCAGAAGATTAATAACTGTCCTGCCGTGAAGCGTGTACAGGCCACCATTTTGCGATTAAAATAAAACAGCGTAAGCATTTAACGGGAAATTCTCTTGACATCCCACGGCTATTGAGCAATGGCTTTTGATATCGCTTTGACTTTTATTCACAAACTTACATCATGCCGTACTGCATATATCTACAGATAGCCGGAGGTATAATAGCAGGTGGTCAGCCTGCGCCGTGTTTTAAATGAGAGAGATTTCCCTGCAGTACGCTGGGGTAACGTTTTTATACTCTGCTGAATTTTAATACTTCCATTGCAGAATATTGTTCTCCCCGCAGACGTTATTCATATACTATACGAACTATCCTAGATACCAAATAGTATTTGCATTTACTAAAGGCATTTATTGATTTTTAACGTTCCACGGTGAGAGATGATCCTGTGAACAATTTGAGGGTTATAGAAAACATTACACAAAAGCCTAGTACCTTCAAGTGGTTTAACTATAACGTTTATTTTTGCTCTAGGGAGCAACACAGATATCACCCAACTGTGGTGATCACCCCCTATATCAAAAAAAAAAGCATTTTTGGAAACATGTCTGTGTGTGTGTCTGTCTGCGAACAGCATAACTCAGAAACGAACAGTCGGATAAACACCAAACTTGGTATTTAGGTTCAGTATCTTCCGGAGATGCGACACGAAGGTTTTCAAGAAAATCCCCCAGCCAGATTACCCTTTACATGGAATATATTTCGAAATTTTTAATTTTCTCAAAAATGGCTAAAGATTTTGATTAAAATATCATATATTTAAGATAGGCAACGCCGTGGCCGAGTGGTTAGACCGCTCGCCTCCCACCGAGGCGGCCCGGGTTCAATCCCAGGGACCTGCATGTGGGATTTGTGGGATTTAATACTTCCATTGCAGAATATTGTTCTCCCCGCAGACGTTATTCATATACTATGCGAACTATCCTAGATACCAAATAGTATTTGCATTTACTAAAGGCATTTATTGATTTTTAACATTCCACGGTGAGAGATGATCCTGTGAACAATTTGAGGGTTATAGAAAACATTACACAAAAGCCTAGTACCTTCAAGTGGTTTAACTATAACGTTTATTTTTGCTCTAGGGAGCAACACAGATATCACCCAACTGTGGTGCTTATTTCTCCAGAACGAGAGCAACAAAATAGTTCTCCTCCCCATCTCATAATGATTTTACAGCACTCTCCTAGCCCTGTGCATAAAAGAGATTAGCGGAAGACAAATTGAAATATAATATTGGATTTATACATTTCTGTCTAACCTAACCTGTCTAATCTAACCACGAAATTTACTCGTCATTTTCTATACCCTAGAGATATTTTAAAGTTATTCCATAAACCAGAGAGAATTCATACCATTTAGGTGACTAGAAATGGAAGTATTTCTACTTCCTCTACTACGTAGGGGAAGTATTGTGTTCCACCCAAAAATTCGATACCGAGATTTCACCGGAAATATATGTTTTGAAACCCCCTGAATCCAAAAAAAAAGCATTTTTGGAAACATGTCTGTGTGTGTGTGTGTCTGTCTGCGAATAGCATAACTCAGAAACGAACAGTCGGATAAACACCAAACTTGGTATTTAGATTCAGTATCTTCCAGAGATGCGACACGAAGGTTTTCAAGAAAATCCCCCAGCCAGATTACCCTTTACATGGAATATATTTCGAAAATTTAAATTTTCTCAAAAATGGCTAAAGATTTTGATTAAAATATCATATGTTTAAGATAGGCGACGCCGTGACCGAGTGGTTAGACCGCTCACCTCCCACCGGGGTTCAATCCCAGGGACCTGCATGTGGGATTTGTGGTGGACGAAGCGGCGTCTGGGCGGGTTTTCTCCGGGTTCTCCGGTTTCCCCCGCCATTCATTCCACCAACTGTTCCATCACCTTTCCTTTCTTCCATTTCACCCACATTTCGTTTCATCTACTTCCTTCATCCCATACCAGGCATCGGGATGATCACCCATCCTGGATACTCTATCTGATCCACGAGTGTCTGCTCCTCGACGGGCCTCTGACCCCAGGCACCCGCTTGTAAGTCCTGGGGGGTGTAAGTCCTACATAAGAGGAGGGTAAACAGATAATGAATGAATGTTTAAAATATTTTCATGACAAATGAAATGTATATCTCGAATTTTCTGGGAATGTCCCCAGACATTCCCAGAAAATGACTTTTGCATAACTGGTAAACCACAAGAGATAGATATTTTACTACACAAAAAATGTAGATGGCGTTAAAATACACAATTTATGATTGAGTGATCCATTTTCGAGATATTGCTTGTTATTGCTTAAATTTTCCAATACTTATACTTTTTCTCAAATTTATTCAAAGAGAATGGAATACTCCACATAGCAACCAGGTCTTAAAATATTTGACCATCGCTTAAAGCCACCTAATTCCCCTTGCATCTGCAAGAAAATTAGCAATAAGATTAACATGAAGCATATGGAGAATAAGACTTTGTAAAAATAGTTCGTACAAGTAGAGAAAATCATGCGAGTGAAACACATCAGATTTTTTCCTTTAACTAGCATAAAATTATAATAGGTACACGAAGAATTTATTATCGAAATTTCACCAGAAACATAAGCTTTGACGTTCCCTGGCTCCCAGTGTGTAAATGTATGTTTATGTATGTCAGTGTCTTTCAAGAAAACTCGCACGCTAATTTACCTTCTCTTGGAACGTTTTTTCTTGTTTTATTTTCTCAAAAATGTGTCTATCGATTTTGATTGAAATGCCTGATGTTTAAGACAATTATATGCCTAATAAAATACGTATCTTGAATCTTCTGTGAAACCCTTTTCATTCGGAATAAATTTTGTACAACGGTTAAGCCTAAGATATAGACAACATTTTGCCACAAAAATGTATATCTCTTTTGAGGCAGTATTTTTAACACTTAAATAATTTGTCTAATTATATAATATGTCAATTCAATAACAGCCCGCCCTGAAGCAACATGTGTATGTAATAATTTGTAAAATGTATATAACAGTCATTGCATATGCTTATATTATTGTATTCATGTGTAATAATTTATGTGAATATGCTACGTAATTTAATAATGTAGGAGCTGTGAGAAATAGGTCAAAGTTGCTAACAATGAGGTAAGTTTGAATCAATAATGAATAAGAAAGTTTAACAGTACTACTTGTGATTCTTGGAGTAACAATAATGTAATTTTAGTGACAGTTTATAAAAATAGCCAATCAACAACCAGATAAAGCTTTAGTTAAATGCAGGTATTCTATTGGAGTAGGATTAGCCAATCAGAGACTTGAAATAATACAGAAATTTACAACTTTAGACGGTTGAAATCTATTCAGTTGCCTGCAGACAGTGATTGTAACCGTATGCGAGATGTGTCCTCGAGAAATTAATTAGTATTCGTGACGAAAATAGTATAGGTGTTAAAAAATGCAATTGTTAAATAAAAGAATCTCACAGCTCTCGATATCAGTGAAGTGCTATTTAATTTGTGTCAAGGATTAATAAAAAGGAGTGAATTAAATCTTAATATCTGCGTAAGCCTACATTCTTGTCGCATCACGCCCAGCCAAAATATCCATAATACTGACGTAGCCGAGGCAAACATAAATATTAAGTATTTAAAGAAACAGTTTAATTACAAAGTTACTATTTTTAAACTTGGGGCAAAGGCCACCTTAAAATACATTTGGGGCGAAGGACCCCCAACAGTTGAAATATAATACAACTCCTTCAATACAATCTACTACAAATTGACGCCCAAAGCGTGGTGCAAACAACGTAAAGAAACTATCTACTTCACTTTAAAACAGACAATTTATTTCAAATAATGATACTTCACTATCAGCCATTTCTGAGATATGTTTTGTTGTCAGTTTAAACTCTTCAGTACTTTTTGTCATTTTAATTTTCTCCAATACTTGCCTATATTAAATTTTGTACAGATTTCTGTCATTGTTCCGGATGCTCGTCAGCCTTGGGCTTATTGTGCTACCTGTATCGTTTTAAACCCAATTTGCCTGCACCCTTACCAAGAGATACAGTCTCATAACAGATATGGTTTCAAATTCTTCTGGTTCTAGAAACATTTTCCCAAAAGCTATATATAGACAGGCCTTGCCTTACAGGAGCATATAATGTGCTGGGATGTTTCAGTTTCTTTCCTTGCACAATCTGCAATCTAAGTTACACTGAAACACTTACACGTTAAGATGATTTTCCACAGGAGCATCTCCTGTGAGAAATGCAATAATTGTTTACAGCTGAAGTATGTTACATTTAAGTAAGCTTACAGTTCATTTTACTTTCTCTACTACGTATAGTAAGTAGGGGAAGTAGTGTATTCCACCCAAAAATTCGATACCGAGATTTCACCGGAAATACATGTTTTGAGATCCCCTGAATCCAAAAAAGCATTTTTGGAAACATGTCCGTGTGCGTGTCTATGTGTCTGTCTGTGAACAGCATAACTCAGAAACGAACAGTCGGATAAACACCAAACTTGGTATTTAAGTTCAGTATCTTCCAGAGATGCGACACGAAGGTTTTCAAGAAAATCCCCCCACCCCAGAGTACCCTTTACATGGAGGATTTTTCGAAAATTTTAATTTTCTCAAAAATAGCTATAGCGATTTTTATTAAAATATCATATGTTTAGGATATTTTCATGACAAATAAAATGTATATCTTGAATTATCTGGGAATGTCTCGATAAATATTCTTCATTGTGAACGACTTTTGGTAAACTGGTAAACCATAAGAGATAGACAAAATTTTACTGCACAAAAAATGTAGATCGCGTTAAAATACACAATTTATGTCATTTACATTTTTTTGGTTGAGTGAACCATTTTCGAGATATTGCTTATTATTACCTTAAATTTTTCAATACTCATTTTCTCAAATGGCAATTCGTTATTCATTTTTTTATCTTGGATATGCAAAGAGTATTAATCTGTGGCAAAGGGAATGGTGCTGCACCTATCAACCAGCTATTAAGAGATATTTATGTGCTTAAAGGCTACTGCCCTTGCAAGTATATATTCCCCTTACATCTACCGAACATCGTGCTCAAACATTTGCCACCTGACGCCCTAAAAGCTTTGGAACAGATTTTTAATTACGTTCTACTGCACGGTATCTTTCCCAACACCTGGAAGACTGCCCTAGTGCGGCACTTCCCAAAGAAGAACAAGAATCACACAAACCCTCACAGCTATCGACCAATCAGCTTATTAAACTCTCTCAGCAAGTTGCTAGAGAAAATCATCCTCAAACGACTCAACCGACACATTTTCAGACATAATATTCTCATACACGAGCAGTTCGGCTTCCGTAAAAACCACTCCACCACTCTCCAGCTCCTACGCGCAACTGAATTCATCACGCGGGGTTTCAACACCAACCGCTCTACCGGAGCTGTGTTCCTTGATATCGAACGCGCATTCGACCGAGTGTGGCACCCAGGTCTCCTGCGCAAGCTAGCTGATCTCAACTTCTCTGATACGCTTATTAAACTCATTGCAAACTATCTCACAGGCCGCCATTTCTGTTCGGTAGTAAACTACGCTCACTCCACTCCGCGCCCCATCCTAGCAGGGGTCCCCCAGGGCAGTTTGCTCGGACCGGCGCTGTTTAACATCTATATGAACGACATACCCAGCTCACCGTTCACTATGAAACTCCTCTATGCAGACGACACTGCCTTCCTGACTCACTCTACAAAACCGCAGTTCATCCGCCGCTACCTGCAAAATGCACTAGATACACTTACAGCCTGGCTCATAAACTGGCGCATCAAAGTCAATCCCTCAAAGACACAAGCGATAATTTTCACTCGCCGCATTACTCACCGCTACCCCGGACACCAACTTGCACCGCTCACAATGTTTGGCGAGAACATTCCGTGGACTCCCACAGTTACCTACCTGGGACTTACCCTCGACCAAGGACTTACGTGGAAGGACAACATTCGCCTAGCGCACAACAAGGCAATTGCAATCCTATGGAAACTGTACCCACTACTAAATCACAGCAACTCCCTACAATTGGACACCGGCCTTACACTATACAAATCCCTTATCCGCCCAATCCTGACCTACGCAGCCCCCGTGTGGGGGTATGCCGCGGCCAGTCATATTACATCCCTCCAGACACTACAAAATAAAACACTACGCAAGATCGCCAAGGTTCCTCGAACAGCCCCTGCCGACAGGCTCCACACCGAACTTAGGATCCATTCCATCGAAGAATTTATCAAGAAACTAACAGCCGACCTGTATGCCAAAATACCGTATAATACCAATCCGCTCATACACGAACTAGGGTCATACGACCACACCCACGACAAACACAACCGCCCCCTTTCACTTTTTGACCGAACTATCACACCCAGCACTGACGCCATTGACGCACGCGTACATCTGGCGCGCATCACTGGCTACATACCTTAAGAACTAACTGCTCTCTAGTTTCAGGAACTCCAGTCACCCTGCAAGGCCACGCGAATCAGCAGAGAACCAACCACTCACATCACGAACGGTAAGCCTTGACGACGCCTGCCCCCACCCTGTACATACGTTGAAGCATGAATAGTTATTAACCTCTAGATCCCCACAAACTAACATTAACCTAACCACGGACACCGACCTTCTCTTCACTACGCATATTCACGCCACCTTTCATTTACTCCCAGCGATCCACACAGGGCTTCGGTCATGTGTGGACCCCTGGAAACATCACTGACGCGCTCGCATCCTTGCATGCCAGCATTTCATTCACCGATACTAACCGGGGTGCTTCCACGGAACCCGACTAACACCTTGCAACTACACTAACAAAAGCACCCCCTGCATCCTGCATGATTAGTTTACTGACGGCATGTGCATGGGGAGACGATGTAGCCTCAGAGGATGATCGTCACCGGGGGCGGCGGGTGTGGGGCCGCCCCCACTAAAAAAAAAAAAATAAAAAAAAAAAAAAAAAAATTAGCAATAAGATAGAGTCTGCAAATGTTTACCTCGATTAACATGAGGTAGATGGAGAGTAAGCGTTTGTAAAAATAGTTTGTACAAGAGTAGAGAAAGTCATGTGAGTGTAACACATCAGATTTTTTTACATGGTTTTCTAATGAATATTTTACCATGTTTGTTTCCTGGAGTTTTAAGCCAGATTTTATGATGTTTCTACTTTAGACCAGTTCTTAATAGCCTCTCTTACTAAACATCAAGATGTTCCTAGAGCCGGCTTTGGCTCAATAAATTGTAAAGCTGCTGCTTGTCTTACAAGTTCATCAGCTGTTTATTACCCTCTATACCGCTATGATCCGGCACCCAGATGAGTTGAACTTCATTCTGTTCTGCCAAGCTTGTGAGCATGTTTGGGCAGTTTAAAACAGTCCTGGCGTTACGTTAACATACATAGAGCCTTAAGTGCAGCCTGGCTATCGTAGAAGATAAGGATGTGCTTACAAGTGTAGCTCACTTATGTTTTCATGTATGCATTGAATAATAGCATACATTTGTTTCAAAAACAGTAGCATAATCATGTTACATTACCACTTTCACGTAATTTCTTGATAAAAGATTGCCGAGATGGTTGACGTCTATTGGGATACGTTTTCGCATTCACCGTACAGGAACGAACTGCATTCTTCCTACACCCTCCATACACCATGAGCATGTCGGTTTTTTCTGCATTAGTAAACCTCATGTTCCACTCACGACTTACTGCATGAACTGTCACAAACTAACTGAACAGAAAGTCACAATGCAATCAATTAACACAAAACACAATGCAAACAAACATAACAACATCGTACCTTGCAACTAAGCAGGTTGAATGGGACAAACAATTGTCGGGGTGGAAGCTTTTCAAAATACGATTTCTCGTAAACCACTGCAACAAAGACCACGGACATTCTAATTTACCCTACCTTTATTCTTTTGATGTAACTAGGCATTGTTCCGTTTAAAACATCGTATTTTTGCCCAAAAATACACTCTCAGTATTATTAAAATCCGTTTATAGGCTAAACGTACGAGTCCCTGACTACCAATCATGCTTAACTGCACATCAATAGCACTTTCCATTTCCGAAATATTTGCTGTGCAAGCTTTAGGTTATTCACCCTGCATAAACATGGTTAATAACATTCCTTTGTTCATGCTGATATATTTTATATTGAGACTTAGACTTCCATAATATACTAACTCCAAACGCAGTGGTAGTAATGTTTAGATAAGGACCACAGAGATGCATTTTATAGGTAAACCTCAAATTTTCAGTAGACCGCTGGCATGTAGTAATCTTAAGTTGTCCAGAAACATAACGGCCTTGTGGACCACCACGACCCGAAAGAATTTCATACGGCGGGCCCCAGGGACCGCTCAGGTGCTTAACATCTTAAAGTGATTGGCATAAAGAAGCTTAACTACATAGTCTAAAGAATTAGAATAAAGTTGCTCAGAAGCTTTGATACTACTTAATTACACATATCTGCAGTCTTTGAAAAAATCTGATGTGTTGCACTCACATGACTTTCTCTACTCTTGTACAAACTACTTGTACAAACGCTTATTCTCCATATGCTTCATGTTAATCGAGATATCGAGAAGTTAATCTTATTGATAATTTTCTTGTACATGCAAAGGGAATATGGTAGATTTTAAGCGCTGGTTGCTATGTGATGCATTCCATTCTCTTTGCATGTCCAGGACATAAAAAAATGATTAACGAATTTGAGAAAAAGTATAAATATTGGAAAATTTAAGGGAATAACAAGCAATATCTCGAAAACGGTTCACTCAACAAAAAAATATATATGACATAAATTGTGTATTTTAACGCGATCTACATTTTTGTGTAGTAAAATTTTGTCTATCTCTTATGGTTTACCAGTTATGCAAAAGTCGTTCACAATGAAGAATACTTTTGGGGAAATTACCAGAAAATTCGAGATATACATTTCATTTCTAATGACAATATCTTAAACATATGATATTTTTATCAAAATCGCTAGCCATTTTTGAGAATTAAAATTTTCGAAAAATGTTGCATGCAAAGGGTAATCTGGGGTAGGGGGATTTTCTTGAAAACCTTCGTGTCGCATCTCTGGAAGATACTGAACCTAAATACCAAGTTTGGTTATTACTAATATAATTTTTCGGGCTGTTATGCCGTGGTCTGCTGAAGAAAGATTTCCCAGATGTTTCGTCCACAACTGCGGTGGACATCTTCAGTGGCGCGGACGAAGTCTTCTCGGTGAAAGTATCGCAGCGTCTGATGCGTTGGTTTGATTGATTGATTGGTTTATTAATAAATGTGGCCTGGTGCCGGTACAAGTGGCCCGGCTTACAGGCAAAAATTTACATTACATACAGTTATCCTAATTTCTATGAGATTAATTTTTAAGTAATAAAAAAAAAACCATACGGCAACCATCCATAAGTTGCCGAGAACAGTTTTTCTCGGTAATTTGGCCGTTAGTGCCGCTCTCTTTATAGTGTGGACGCTCTCTGCTGATTGGCCCGCTGGTATGAGGGGGCTGGCGCCGGCTGTGTTGTTGCTCTTTTCTGATTGGCTCGCAGTGTTTTTTGGTTTTGTATGACCTTTCTTGTTTTTGATCACTAGATGCCAGTTACTGTTGAGTTTCAAAGCTTCTTCTTTCCTATTGAAATTATTGGGATGTTTATAAATCTCTATTGCTTCGCGTTGTAGCCGGGTATGGTAATGCTTTATGGAGGAAAGAATGTTGGTGTCCTGAAATCTAATAATGTGTTCGCCCTCGGCTTCAATGGCATGTTCGGCGACTGCCGATTTTTCTGTATGGCCCAGGCGGCAGTTTCTTTTGTGTTCGCTCAGTCTGGTGTTTGCGCTCCGCTGTGTGGTACCAATGTACACTGAACCACAGAAACAAGGAATACGGTAAACACCGGCCGATGACAGGGGATCTCGGGGGTCTTTGGAAGAGCGCAGTAGGCTATTTAATTGTCTTGTAGGTTTGAATACTGTTTTGACGTTATGACGTTGAAGTATATGTTCAATACGGTCAGTGACATTTCTGAAATATGGCAGAAAGACAATGGACTTGCTTTTGGGTTGGTCCTGAGTAACCGGTCGGGGCTTGGCCGGACGGCAGGCTCTTCTCACCTCTTGGACTGAATAACCATTTGATTGTAGAGCTGTTTCTAGGTGTCGGATTTCTTGTGGAAGTAAGTGTGGTTCACAAATACGGGAAGCACGGTTTGCGAGTGTCTTAATCATAGCACGTTTTTGTCTAGGATGGTGGTTGGAGTTCTTGTTAAGGTAACGGTTAAGGTAACGGTAAGGTAAAGCATTACCATACCCGGCTACAACGCGAAGCAATAGAGATTTATAAACATCCCAATAATTTCAATAGGAAAGAAGAAGCTTTGAAACTCAACAGTAACTGGCATCTAGTCATCAAAAACAAGAAAGGTCATAAAAAACCAAAAAACACTGCGAGCCAATCAGAAAAGAGCAACAACACAGCCGGCGCCAGCCCCCTCATACCAGCCGGCCAATCAGCAGAGAGCGGCACTAACGGCCAACGCATCAGACGCTGCGATACTTTCACCGAGAAGACTTCGTCCGCGCCACTGAAGATGTCCACCGCACTTGTGGACGAAACGTCTGGGAAATCTTTCTTCAGCAGACCACGGCATAACAGCCCAGAAAATTGTATAGTAATAATTGTGACACCGGCCGTGAAAACCTACGTTCTTACACCAAGTTTGGTGTTTATCCGACTGTTCGTTTCTGAGTTATGCTGTTCACAGACACACACACAGACACACACACGTGCATGTTTCCAAAAATGCTTTTTTTGGATTCAGGGGGTCTCAAAACATGTATTTCCGGTACAATCTCGGTATCGAATTTTTGGGTGGAAGCCCCTACTTACTATACGTAGTAGAGAAAGTAAAAAATACCAATTATGGATAACAATACCACATTTCATGTAGTTATAAGCAGACAATAAACAGAATTGTCATTTATTTCGCTCTGTTAGTTCAGCACTCCTCCTAGAGTTAGCTCATATCCTGTCCATTTATGTGTATTGTTTAGAATAAAATGTAATTGACTTGTTGTTTACGCAGTATCTGTAGACTTCAAAAGTCAACTCCAACCTCGAACATAATATTCTACATGCTCGTTTTCTAGTATACGTACGTTGTAAATCCTTTAGTCTTTTTTTAATTTATGAACTCAAATTAGGAGTGTTATAGCCAATGTCACCGTAAAGAACAGGCTTTTCAATGGTGAAAGAATTATGAAAGTCCTTTGAGCGGTTTCCAAGTTATCCGTGAGCTCTCACAGATTTTCTCTGTTTATATTACTAGTACAGATGTGCTTGTTATAGAATATGGTTCATAGTTTAATACCTGACGGAAATATTCCTTCTTTTTCTTCGCTGCCAGGGCCCCCATATTTTCATAACAAAGCCCGAGGTTCGAGAAGCATCGATCCTATCGATTATCGCCGCTCTCTCGACTCGGTGGCAGTGTTTCGTCTCAAAAGGGTAAGAGAATAAAACAGCAGGAAGCTACAGTGTCTTGGCCCTGGCGAGTCGCGTGCAGATTGCGAGGGCGATGTCGCATTCCTATTGGCAGATGGAAAGTAGCTTTATAACCTCAAATGTGGGCACACAATTACGATCGCGTGCACCACTGGAGTTGTCGCCTCTGTGTGTGTGTGTGTGTGTGTGTGTGTGTGTGTGTGTGTGTGTGTGTGTGTGTGTGTGTATGTCCGGAGATTTTTATCAGGTAGACAATTTATTAGCTCAAGGAAAAACGTGCTCACATAAGTAGGATCGAAGGCAGTTACTTCAAAGCTGAGCCAGTGGACAGTTTTAATGTTCCTGGTGTGCAGGCGTTATCTTGCTTTATCAAGTTTATTTAAGCATAAAAAACTCGGAAGGTTCTACAAGAATTACTACTACGGAAAAAAATGAGAATTACATTATTAAAGTACCCTATGTGTTTAAATTTCTTTACGAATTGAACTGATTGCAGGGCTAAGGCACATATTTAAGTGGAAAATTAGATGTCTCGCCGTATTTAAGCCTTTTAGGGTCGGTTTCACCAAACGCGAGTAACGTTTACTCTCGAGTAAAACGTGGTTTACTCGCGATTAAGTCCTTTGAGCGTTTCACCAACAATATACTCTGTAATAAATTGCGTATGCGAGAGTAAATCAGAGAGTAATGTTACTCGGCAAAATATTGTGGAATAAAGTACAGATTAACTGCTAGCCAGCATTTTGCAACTGTTGCACCACTGCAGGATTGATGAGAATCGTTTTTGAAGACAGTTCTAGCGATGAAGATGAGGATTTTTACCAATGAGACTGAGTACTTTGGTGAATACTGGATCATCACTATGATCTAACCTTGGAGGTCTACCACCTACATATTAGAAGAAAGAATAGAACAAATGCTTGCAGTACATATTCATGTTGCACATTAGAAAGAAAACAAATGCATCACCTGTCTTATTTGCAGCTATTCTTTTATTAGCTAAATCCTTCTTTGCAATTTTTTTTAGCAACTCCCACTCTGCCTTTATATTAGCTGCAGTTCTGTGTCCCATAGTGTTGCCAGCATTATATTTTTCTGTAGCCTTCTCCCATGTATCCTTCTTCTGAGACATAGTTGAACCATCTGTTCCCTTGTTCTCTAACACACTTATAAATTCTTCTACCACAAAAAGCAGTAGAAGTTTTTCTGTAAATTTAACACACAAATAGTATAAGTTAACAGGATAGTTTCATTATAACGAAAGTTTAAGTTACATTTTTTTAAAATATTAGCTATTACCATGTATTTCTACTTACCAGTGCTTTCGTTTACTTCTTTCTCCGTAGCTTTAACCTCTAAAAACTTTGCTTTACTCGCACTAAATTCCTTAAAATTGCGAAAAAAAGCTGTAAACATTGCTCACAAACTATGAGAAACTTCGCGATCGGCACTTTTCTGGTATAATTATTGGAGTACTAACTCGAGAGTACCTTAACCTCCACACAAGCATGGTGAAACGAATACATGCCACTCGGGAGTAACGACCACCGGGTTAATGTTCTAGACTTTAATCGCGTTTGGTGAAACCGGCCCTAACTTTGAGTTAGGAGCAAGAAAATAATAAGCAATTATTCATTTTAGTAATTTATATAATCTCTAACACTAATATTTTCTGAGAAAGAGGTAGATATCAACCACATTGATACGATAAGCTCTCTAGGGTGCTCTGCACCATTATTATCAATATTTCCAAGTCGACTACAGACTTTAAATATGTCCGTGAAAGCTTGTAATATGATCCATGCAGCGGAAGAGGAAACTCTGCCACAAAATTCTGTCCAAAATTTATGAAGCTGGACATTTCAGGGTAACGTGTGTTTCACATTTTGAGCGAAGAGTTGGACATGAATTTGAGGCAGCATTTTTAACACTTAAATAATTTCAGTCTAATTATATATGTAAATTCAACAACAGCCCGCCCTGAAGCAATATGTGTATGTAATAATTTGTAAAATGTATGTAACAGTCATTGCATAAACTTATATTATTGTATCCATGTGCAATAATGTTATGTGAATATATTACGTAATTTAATAATGTAGGAACTGTGAGAATAATAACTTAAGAGTTGCAAACAATGAGCTAACAATAAGCTAACCTTGAGTCAATAATGAGTAAGAAAGTTTAACAGTACTACTTGTGATTCTTGGAGTAACAATAATGTAATTTTAGTGACAGTTTATAAAATAGCCAATCAACAACCAGAAAATGCTTTAGTTAAATGAAGGTATTCTATCGGAGTAGGATTAGGCAATCAGAAACTTACATATAGCAAACTTTACAAATCTAGAAGTCAGTTGCCTGCAGACAGCGTTACTAACCAGACCCCAAAAGTGTCCAAGAAATATAATATGTATTCGTGCGAGACAAAAAACAAGTTTACGTGTTAAAAAAGTGCAAGTATTTAATAAAAAGAATCTCACAGCTCTCTATATCAGTGAAGTGTTATTTAAATCGTATCAAGTATTAATAAAAGGAGTGAAGTAAAATTATAATCTGACGCAGTATTTTATATCACAACACTGAATGCCAGAGTGATTGTAGTGTAAATAAGCATTATTGTATGACAATGATTTGAGATGTTTGTTAATTATAAGCATTGTTAGGAAATAAGTTTACACGACCTCACTGAAACTGACAATAAGAGCGGGCAACAATGAGCGAGGGGGTGAGTTGTTTATTAATTAGAAGAGGCAAGCAAATGACGTCAGAGTAGCGTGCTTTTCTGTAGAAATGGAGGGAATTTCTTCCCTAGAGCATATGTGTTTGTAATTTTGATTGGATATAAACATAGACGCTAATGTTGGCGCGTTTTATTAACCAATAACAGCCCTGTTATAATGTTTAGGCATATTGGGGTGAGGGAGTATAAATTCCGTGACAGAGACGGGTAACGCGCAGTTTGACAGAATAATTCACAAGGCAAACGTCGTTCAGTCCAACAGAATCATACAAAGGTTATACGTCGCACAATCCTACAAAATCTCTCGCGCTGTAAAGTTAGTTATAAACGTGAAATACGCGAATTAATAACGTGAAGTAAATAAGTGATTATAGTGATTTTAGAAAATATAACAGTTTCAGTCGGGTGTGTATCAAGAGTCAATATGTGAAATTAATTAATTGTGACGGTAATAAAAGTGCAAAAACAAATTCTTTTATCAGTGTTATCTTTCAGTAACAAATCCTTTCCGTTTACACACCCTGTTTAAGAGGTTTGCTCGACTGAGTACTAATAATAGCTATCCGGAGCACAAAGAACCCAAAATGCAAAATAATAAAACAATAACAGGCGCTCAACAATAGATAACACGACGATACCGCGACAAATTGGCTCCCATATGTGGGGCAGATAAACATGAAGCATTTTCCAACTACCAACAAATATTCGACTGCAAATCTGTGTAAGCCTACATTCTTGTTGCATCACAACCCTGCTAAGATATCCATGTCTCTAAAATAAATACTGACGCATCCGAGGCAAACATAAATACATAATATTTAAAGAAAAAGTCAAATTACAAAGTTAATATTTTTTTAAACTTGGGGCAAAGGCCACCTGAAAGTACATTTGGGGCGAAGGCTACCGGAAACTGTTTACTATACTGCGGTTGCAACTACTAAAATTTCGGCTCCCCAACAGTTGAAATACAATACAACTCCTAATTCAAATCGGCTTTTCCATATGTGAAACAATAACCTTCCTCAAATTGGCGTCCATACGTGGGGCAAATATTATAACGTAACAACAAACTAACTTTCTCAAATACAATGATCTGCAAGTTGGGTGCCGCAATTGCTAACTCCGGTTCAAAAGTGAATCAGAGTGCAAATCTGAGAAAAATCTGGCTCCTTTGTTGAGAGATTCTACTGACTTTACACATTGGTTTGTAACAAATGAACCAGTTATGGTTCCTCTCCTCTCAGAATATCTTTCCAGCCTGTACCAAGTCATAGCGTCTGGTCTCAGCAACTGCATTACCGGCCAAAGCTTCACATCACCTGTCGCCTTGGCCGAGCGAAGATACCACCAACTTCACACTACCTGCAGAATCAGCCAGCCCTTATCAGGAAAAACCAACAGACGTAAGCTGAGGAGGGCATGTTGGCGCTGTGCCTGGCGACTGACGTCAACGCATGTGATCGCCGTGTCTCGGATCAACCCCGGGCTATCCTAAGGCACGGGAAGAGAATTCGTCTTCGCCACGGTTGAGGAAGAAACACTAAATTCTGGCTTCGCACAGGCCATTTCGGACTATTTGAAGCACGTCGCAGTTCTCTGGCTCGTGTTCTCTTATTTGTTGAGCGCCTCTTGTTTTATTATTTTAAATTTGGGTTCTTTGTCCTCCGGCTAGCTATTACAACTCAGTCGAGTAAGTGTGTCTAAGCAGGGCGGGCAAACGGAAAGGAGTTGTTGCTAAAAGATAACCCTGATAAAATAATTTGTTTTTACACTTTTATTGCCGTCACACTTAATTAATAATTCACATATTTAATCTTTATACACGCCTGACTGAAACTGTGATATTTCCGAATGTAACTACAGTCGTTATAGTTGCCGCGCACAAATTACTTCGCGTACTTCACATTTTTTGTAACTAACACTGCGACGTACACCTCGTGAGAGATTCTTCAAAACTGTGCGACGTGTACCTCGTGAATGACTCTTTCGAACTGTGCGATACTTGCTTATGGCTCGAGAATATATACTCCTTCACCCCCAATTGCCTAAACATTGTAACAGAGTTGCTATTGGTTACCAAATCGCGCCTACTTTAGCGTCTGCTTTGTCAGTCAATCACTGCTACTAATATATATACTCTAGAGAAGATATTCCCTCCATTTCTAAAAAAAAATCACGCTACCCTGACGTCATTTGTTTGTCTTTTCTTAGTGATAAACAACTCACCCCCTCGGTTTATTGTTACCCACTTCTATTGTCAGTTTCAGTGAGGCCGTGTAAACTTATTTCCTAACAATACTTATGGCTAACAAACATCTAAAATCCTGTACATACAATAATATTGATTTACACTACAATCACTCTGGCATTCACAGTGTTATGATATAAAATATTGCCTCAAGCAACATACAGTACCTACTAGCTACGACAAACTAATACAATAACTCATTAATGCAATAACTTAATAAGATATCCAATTCACAGCTTCTCAGCATCAACACATGAATAACTTCTTTAATATTTTTTGTTACAAGTTTTACGTGTTATGAATTTTCTTTGATAATATTGTACGTATAATAATTAAGAGATATTAAAACACATATAGCCATAATGACCCATTGTAGAGAAAAAGTAAATACGTACTTTAAGAAAACGGATCGAAGCGAACGCAAACAGAAACTTATCAATGTTCGAGCAGGAAGGCCGTGTATAAGCTCGTCTGTAAATAGACGCTAAAACTACGTATTTAAAGTCTACCAGTTATACATATTGTAACATGACAAAGGTTATATTGAATTGTGAATATCATATGTGGTTTATCTAAAATAAAAGTGAAATGATTAAACAGAATACGTTTGTACAAAATATTTTAACCTTCTCCACACCCAACCCTGACAAGACATGTGCGCTCTTTCAAACAAAAACTAATACTGCCGCAAATTGCTAACACCAGATGGAGCTACAAACCTAACAAAGAATCACGTCACAAAATGGCTTCACCATGTTGAGTAAACACACATACACAAATAACATTATAAATTTACCATCGCAAATTGGCTCCCAAATGTGGGGCTAACAAATACAAACATATACAGATAATGTTACTTCACCTACCAAGGGAACCGCTACATATTCAAAATTAGTAACAGAATATTTTGGCGTAAGCAATTCTTCTATATTTAATTTATAGTGCGTGTGTCAAATTTCTTTAAGGTACCGTACTAGAGCCAGCAGGTAATGTATTACAGAACATTTGTAAAGTGGATTTGTGGAACAAAGGTTTGTGTTGGTTTTATTTAGTAAAGCAAAGTTCTTTGTAAAGTTAATTATTTATTAAAGAGAACACAAGTGTTTCCATGTAGCTGCAAGAAATGTAAAACTTGTTTGTTTCGTGTAGATATTTTTTTAACTCATAGCAAAATTTTTATCCTAATATATAGCTATATTAAAACATTCACGACCTCTGTAAACATTTCTTATAGGAAGCATTTAGAGTAACGTAGGCCAGCACTTAAAACAGTGTAATATTTTAATATTCCTTGTATTATTACGGCTACCAAATGGTAACAGAGAATAATATAAAATGGTAACCTTTAATTTTTCTTGTAATAACACTTCCACTATACAAATGATACACACCCTGAAACAAAACAGCAGCAGTTTGGAAGTGGGAGAACTGCTTTCTCTGCGCTGGTTGTCTAGTCGTCTTCCTTCTTGTGTGTTGATGAATTGCTGTAAAAGAGCGTCCTACAACACTTCTGTGTTGGCCTATGCTTTTAACTATTATCTCACGAGTGGTTAGAAGAAACGAAATGAAAAACTTTAAGTTCACTTTAAACTATACTCTATTTTCACTCTTGTTTGCAACTAGCGTGAATTCTATCCCACAGTTATTTGACTGGGTTAAGAGGGACTATCATCAACCTGTACCATATCTTAAGTGGCGCCGAAATCGCTAATCGCTTCGTCACATGTTCGGTCATTTGAGAGGCATGAAGAGTTCACCTCCCGAGGCAGTCGTGAGATTGTAGCGGATACGCCTTATTTATATACTCGGGTAAAGACGCTATTTTCCCGCCGTAGCTTATAATATAGCAATATTGTGATTGGCTGGTCACATTGGCGTCGATTAAGAACATATGCTCTCGTAACCTCCATGTTTGTGTTTCATGACGGACTCGGACTTCTCGTTTCTGTTCCGGCTTCTCTATCTCTTCTCAATTGCTGCCCCTCTCTCTCTCCCACTCAAGCTCTCACTCTCTCTTGACCATATTTAGCCTATTCCCTGTGCTTTGCACAAGCCTGGAGATATCTCCGCCTGTTATCCATGGCTTCAGGCACCTAAATTCTAACTTACTGTCTGGCTTCGCACGGTTATATTCCTTTAAATTTATCATATAGCATGTTTACACTTATATAATGTCATTTACAGTAATACGCGTATAATTTCTATTGGCCACGATATGAGTGCGTGTGGTGGGAAGAGGAACTAAACAGTTATGGAACAAGTCGGCGGGGTATCGGAAGGACAGGTAAGTAAACATAATATCCGGAGTTCTCCGTGTTTCATTTACTAGCAAGACTGAGGCCTGCAAATGTAGTGGTGTTTTCATTATGCTACTCTGCATTCCCATATCGCCTTGCCTCTCACTCCCCTCCGTTCCCTAGCCTTGATGACGTTCGCATTGTCAACTAAAACAGTGTAACCCTCCTCCAAGCGCTCTCATATCGTGGCCGACTAGTACATTCATGCGCCAGTAATCACGCTACAGAAACATCAAAGTTCTCCACCACCAAAGAAGGTAAAGTGTGTGAAATCTGCCGGGGGGGGGATTATGACATTTTTTCTGCGGTATCAAAGATGGCTGCTAGTTATGTTCCAGTTGGTAAATCTATTACCGGAGACTTTTTGAATACCTAAATATGATAGAAAATGCCGAATTTTGGAAAACAGAAAGTCATCTTCTATCAAGACAGTGCTCGTCCTCTCAAATGTGTTGCTGCAGTGGCAAACATCAACTAAGGATGTTATGATTTTCTGCTTCATCCACCTTATTCCCCTGATTTAGTTCCACCAGACATTCATCTGTTCCTTAAACTGAGAAAGTTCATTGATGGTAATCAGAAGAACTTCAGTCGTAAGTTGAAAGTTATTTTGCAGGCCTGAAGAATCTGACTTCCTTGATGGGATATAGGCCATAGAGCAAAGCTGCACTATGTGCACTATGTCGGGAGATTTCAAATATCTGTGGCATCATTTTGCGCTTAATTCCGAGAACTTTTCAACTCGTATTTAATTTGGCGTATTTCCGGACATGAGATAGAGGCTATCTTATGGCAGAGAGCGGTTCGACTAGTACCAAACAGTTCCGCTTCTACCTGGAATATAGAATAGAGAATCCCCGAAAAAGAAAGTCTGTGAGAATTCGAGTTTTGAGAGATGCAACGAAATTACAATCCATCCCGTAACTTCCGCATGTAGTTATTTTTTTAAAAGAAATTACTAGTAGAGTAAAACCATTATGTCCAAATGAAAATTAACATCATCACCATTATCACCCTTCATCCTTTAGGCAGTTTTATTGTCCGCAGCGTGTAGTACTTCTTAATAGTTCCAACGTTTCCTGGGACGCCCTTCTTTATTCTCCTTAAATATTTATATTTTATAAGCCTATAAGAAGACTATAATTCATAAATGTATCTATTAATTTTATATATATATAGTGGTCTAGCACTAGTAGTCTATTCTTCGTATGTGGATACCATTTTGCTTCTACATTCCGTGCAGTTTATCACTTCCAGTTAAACTCGTTTGATACATTCTGCATGTCTTCAATTCTTGTGGTATATTTTTCGGTATGCTGATATTATTTTTAAAAATCTTATGTCACTAAACATATTATAATGTATACCACATTAAATTATTGAGTCATGCAGGGTGAACCATTTAAGTTGAGACTGTACAGTATCCCCAAAACTAAGCGTTGTAGAAAGAAATGCCTTGAGTAAAAAATGCTTGATATTATGGGGTAAAGTAAATGCCATTAGTCGTGATTTATTTGGAGGTCGTTGTGATGGTATTTTAAGGTCAATTTAAATTAACGCTAACTGTAGGTTCCCATTTTAAAAAATATGTTACACTCGCATGACTTTCTCTACTCTTGTACAAACTAGTTTTACAAACGCTTATTCTCCATCTACTTCATGTTAATCGAGATAAACATTTGCAGACTCTACCTTATTGCTAATTTTCTTGTAAGTGTAAGGGGAATGTACATTTACAAGGGCAATATAGAAATACATTAGCCTTTAAGCATAGACATTACTCTTAATAGCTGGTTGCTAGGTGCAGCACCATTCCCTTTGCCACAGATTAATACTCTTTGCATATCCAAGACAAAAAAATAAATAACGAATTCCCATTTGAGAAAATAAGTACTGAAAAATTTAAGGGAATAACAAGCAATATCTCGAAAATGGTTCACTCAACAAAAAAAATGTATATGACATAAATTGTGTATTTTAACGCGATCTACCTTTTTGTGTAGTAAAAGTTTGTATATCTCTTATAGTTTACCAGTTATGCAGAAGTCGTCCACAATGAAGAATGCTTTTGGAGACATTCCCAGAAAATTCAAGATATAAATTTTAATTGTCATGAAAGATCTTAAACATATGATATTTTATTCATTTTATTGAGAAAATTAAAATTTGCGAAAAATGTTCCATGTGAAGGGTAATCTGGGGTAGGGGGATTTTCTTGAAAACCTTCGTGTCGCATCTCTGGAAGATACTGAACCTAAATAGCAAGTTTAGTATTTATCCGACTGTTCGTTTCTGAGTTATGCTGTTCACAGGCACACAGACACAGACACTGACATGTTTCCAAAAGTGCATTTTTTTGATTCAGGGGTCTCAAAACATATATTTCCGGTGAAATCTCTGTAACGAATTTTTGGGTGGAATACAATACTTCCCCCACGTACTATACGTAGTAGAGAAAGTAAAAATTAAATTGACGCTAAAATGACCATCACATAGCCCTCCAAACAAAACACGACTAATGGCATTTACTTTCCCCCATAATAAGAAGCCACTTTTATTCAGGACATTTCTTTCTACAACGCTTAGTTTCGGATATATTGTACAATCTCAACATAAATTGTGCACCCTGTGTATAAAAAGACTTGTTTAACGATTTGGCATTAATTATTTACACTATAAATATACGAAAACGCCAGTACTCTATTAGTTTTATTTAGTATTTAAGCGGGATTATAAGCCCTTTCACACTAATGTTAAATCTGCTAGATTAACGAGCCTTTTATCTCGGAAACATTTAAGATATCGTACAAGTTTTACAGGATGTCACACACATTTTCTGAATTCACTGATGTGTCAGTGGATTTGGTTATTAAGGAAAAAAATGACTTTCTTAATTGTACCATTTCAATTAAAATTTATCAGCAATTCTCTTAAAAAGTAACCCACGTTCTTATAAACACCAATTAGATCCACAACAGCACTTAGGAAGTACTAAAGTTTAATTTAGCTACCTTCAATATTTTCTGAGAAAACGCGTCATTTATACCATAAAATATAATGCAGAGTAAAATCTAGCAAAAATTAAGAGAAAAAAACATGCATACATTTGCAAATAAATGAACTACAAGCTTGGACACACAGCTGCTTTCAAAATTTAACAATGTTACCAATTGTGGAGCAAAGTTTCCCCTAAAAGTTGGGCTAAATTTTGGATTTTTAGCTTTTCTACCACGTACATAGCAGGAAGAGAAGGTATTGCATTCCACCCAAAAATTCTATACCAAGAGTTTACCGGAAATGCATGTTTTAAGGCCCACTAAATAAAAAAGGAATTTTTAGAAAAATCTCTGTGTGTATATGTGTGTCTGTAAACAGCATAACTGAAAAACGAAAAGTTGAACAAATATAAACCTGGTATTTAGGTCAGTACTTTCCAAAGATGCGACGTGAATATTTTTAACAAAATACCCCCACCCCAAACTACCCTTTGCATGGAACATTTTTCGAAATTTGTTATTTTCTAAAAAGTAGTTTTAACAATTTTGATTAAATTATCATATATTAGAAATATTTGCATGACAAATAAAATGTCTATCTTGAATTTGATGGGCACATCTGTGAATTAATCTTCATTCGGAAGGAATTTTGTATAATCTTGTATAACTTGTAAACCTTGAGTGATAGACGAAAGCTTACTGCACAAAAAAAATGTAGATCCTTTAAAACACAATTTACTTCAAGTAACTTTTCTGTGACATAAGCCACTTCCGAGATATCCGTTAGTAATGGTTCAAGTTGTTCATTACTTGGCCATTCTATTGAAGCCCTTTCAACGTTCAGTTGTCTCTCTCTCTCTTGTTGAAATAGTACGGAATTTTAAGCCCAGCTTGTAGCGTCCAGTTTTTAAACATTTGACTGTCGCTGCTCTCTTTGTATCTATAACGAAATGTGTAATGTAGCTATTTCCTCAAAAGTTTATTTGGGTTAAAATGCAGTAGATAGGAATATAAACTTTCGTAAGAATAGCTTGTACCCACACATCAGGTTTGTTTCTGTAAAGTGACAGAAGAATTCACAATACAAAATGGAGAATGCAATAAATACATTTAAAAGATATGTATTGTGCCTACATTAATAAAATATATATCAAATTATGCAGAAAATTCCAGTTTATAAGACTGCACCAAAATATTAAAATTATATTCTTTGAAAATTTTCACCATTTAGCTCCCCCAATAGTGTAATTCTATCAAAATGTTTTAAGCACTACAGTATGCTTGGTGGTTTTTGGACAAATGTGTTATACACATTTACTGGGTTGATTCTTAACATTGGAGTGTATCCAAAGCTGAAACCAGATAAAGGCTTCTTTACTTGTAGTAACTGCTCCTTGTTATAGACACGGAAATTATCGAGCGTAGCCCCTTCGGTGAAATCCCGTTTAACCCTTCTTATGATCTGAAGATCAAGTTTTGAACTACCAGGAATACAGCTCGTTTATCACGGCGGTAAGTGTAACACATGTTACATTTATATTAATATATTATAACGAGAGAAAATTGTGTGTGTGATTTACAAAGCCCTAGTGCTTGAATACGAACAAATTACAGTTATAAAAGAACATGCTTGAGAAGGCCTGGAGAATTAGTTGAGAATGCCATGGAGTAGAAAACAGTTGTTACACCAAAGAAAATACATGTAAAATAAGACAAATGCCGCGGATCTCATACCAAGCAATATACACTGGTGTGCAAAATCTAAGGACGAGATGGGTAAAGTTACATAACAAATGAACTACTTGGTGGAAGCAGATTAAGGTGCGGGAGCATGTTGCCAGAGATCTCTCACACGTACACAGAAAGCTGGACGTCACATGGCGTGAGTGTAGCGAGCCTATAGTGCCAAATGGGTCTGTTCCCGCAACACGGGGCAGTTGACTAAACAGGAACAAGACGGTATGTACCAATTAGCGAGCTGTTACGGTGCACTGTAGTGGTGTTCTTCATTGCAACATGGCCCGTAGACACCATTTGGATGACTTCACACGGGGAAGAATCATCAGGAAACTGGAAGAAGGGCGAAGTGCGACGAGTGTTACTCAGGAGATTGGAATTGCTCGCAGCATTGTTTCACGTGCATAGGGAACCTTCCAAACCACAGGCACTGCTGTCCCAAGGAGAGGTGGTGGTCGATCACGCTCAACTACAGCAGCAGATGACCGCTACAGGCAAGAAGGGATCCAATTGCAACCACATTTAACAGGACAGCTAGACACGCAATCCCACGATACACAGTTGCACGGTGACTACACAGAGGTGGTCTCTTTGCCTGACGGCTAGTACGTTGTGTTCCATTGACATCCGCACATCGGCGGCAACGTTTGTGATGGTTCCAAGAGCATCAAAATTGGACCAACGAGGAATGGGGTTGCGTGCTCTTCTCGGATGAGAGCAGATTCAGTCTAAGTAGTGATTCTCGGCGTACCCTCATCTGGCGAGAGGTGGGAACATCTAATGAACCCAGGAACATCCTTGAACATGATCGTGTTGGTGATCCGAGTGTTATGGTTTGGGGAGGCGTAATGTTGCTTGGGTGCACCGACCCCCATATCTTTGAACACGGTACACTCACTGGTCAACGTTATTGTGATACTGTACTCCTTACCCATGTACGTCTTTTCAGGGGCGCAGTCCGCCCTTACTTCATTTTTATGGATGACAATGCACGACTGCATCGAACAGCGCAGGTGGAGGTCTCTTGGAACGAGAGGATATTCAGCGAACACTTGTGGAATGCTTTGGGTAGACGCATTGCAGCACATCCACATGCACCAACAACCATCCAACAGTTGTCAACAGCGCTGGTGGAGGAATGGAACCCCTATTACAAGAGCTGCTTACCAACATTGTGACCAGCATGGGAGCACGATGCAGAGCATGCATTGCTGTTCGTGTTGATCATACACCCTTTTAATCACCATGCATCTGTTTCTGTAAATCTAGAGAGCCATCATATGTCGTATTGACTTTAGTGTAGCTTATGGTCTATGAATAAAAGTGACATTTCTGTTCGTCTCATTGCATATTTTGTTTAGTTGCCTACTGTATCATACCGTAGCAGTTCCCTACATGTATGCTTCAAGTTTCATCGAGCTATGTTACTTGGCAGTGTCACAGCATGCGAAGATTACTTTCGTCCTTAGGTTTTGCACACAAGTGTATATTTTGAAAAAAGCGACCATGGTCCAAGGTTATCGAGAGGTCTGTGCCGGGCGGCCGGAGTAAACACCGATAACGGTCGCTCGCTAACAAATTCGGGTGCGGTAACGGCATATAAACAGAACCTTCTGGAAGTTTAATCTGCCCCCTCCTCCAGAAAGTGTGTCGAAATAGTTGTAGAACGTTCGAGAACCTTGTGGAAAGATTCCAGACTATATAAACGAGTGTTCTCGCGAGAGCAATCAAGAGTGCAATCAGAGAGCGAGCTAGTTAGTAACGAAGCGCAGCGAGTGTTACTGCTGAGCGACGGTTTGTGGGTGTCTTGTGTTCGACTCGAGTGAAGTGTACGGTCCAGCGTGAAGAGGCTACGTCACAATGTGAAGTGACAGAGAATTTGACTAGTTCACCTTAGTGAAGTGAACTCCCAGTGAAGGTGAACTCCGTAAAAAGGAAACAGCGACAGTGAGAAGTGAGAAAAGTGACAGTTAAAAAACTGGACTACTGTAGTGACTCTTTGGTGATAAACCCCGGGGGTTGCTAACAACAGGACGTGGTAGCCTCAGAGGCAAGCAGCCGTCCATACCGGAGTTGAGGGGTGCCACTGGGAAGCTAGGGTATGTGAATTAGCAATACTAGGTTTTGTAAAAAGCTAGCGGCTAGGTCATTTTAAGTGAGTTAAGTGTTGGGAGTGTTCTAGCAGACACCGAGGTGGCAGAGCTTAGATACACATTGCAACGGCTTACCTGATGTAGATCTAGCAGGACTTGAGACACTATTAAAATCAAAGTGTGTTAGGTCGGAGTTCGAGACTCAAGTTTAACGAACACGTGCGACTTCTACGCGGCAGCGAGACGACTGAGAGACTGAGCACCCTAACCTACTTACGAGGACAATAAATACACTTCGGAAAGACAGATCAGCATAGTGTTGTCCCCGTTATTTGGTTTGTTCCAAATTACGCCATTTTCTAAAACCTGATGCAACTTTCCGGTTGTGCAGAAATATTTTAATAACACTCATATAAGAAGGTTTTGCTTTATTTCCTGTGTACTTATAGTGTAATCAACTACATTAGGTGCGCAGGATAAACAATTGTACAAAGAAAATAAAATTGCTGAAATTAGAAATCAGTGAACTAATTTTTACTTTCTCTACTACGTGCAGTAAGTAGGGGAAGTATTGTATTCCATCCAAAAATTCGATACTGAGATTTCACCGGAAATATATCTTTTGAGACCCCCTGAATCCAATAAAAGCATTTTTGGAAACATGGCCGTGTGTGTGTGTCTGTGAACAGCATAACTCAGAAACGAACAGTCGGATAAACATCAAACTTGGTATTTAGGTTCAGTATCTTCCAGAGATGCGACACGAAGATTTTCAAGAAAATTTCCCCATCCCAGACTACCCTTTACATGGAACATTTTTCGAAAATTTTAATTTTCTCAAAAATGGCTAACGATTTTGATTAAAATATCATATGTTTAAGATATTGTCATGAGAAATGAAATGTATATCTCGAAATTTCTGGGAATGTCTCCAAAAGTATTGTTCATTGTGAACGACTTTTGCATAACTGGTAAACCATAAGAGATAGATAAAATTTTACTACACAAAAAATGTAGATCGCGTTAAAATACACAATTTATGTCATATACATTTCTTTCGTTGAGTGAACCGTTTTCGAGATATTGCTTGTTATTCCCTTAAAATTTCCAATACTTATACTTTTTCTCAAATTCGTTATTCATTTTTTTTATGGCCTGGACATGCAAAGAGAATGGAATGCGCCACATAGCAACCAGCGTTAAAATATTTGACTATCGCTTAAAGCCTACCAATTCCCCTTGCATCTACAAGAAAATTAGCAATAAGATTTACATCTCGATATCTCGATTAACATTAAGCGTATGGAGAATAATCGTTTGTAAAAAATAGTTTGAACAAGAGTAGAGAAAGTCATGTGAGTGTAACACATCAGATTTTTTTAATTAATAACTAAGAAGATTTTTTTCTCAACGGTCGCCGAGTATACGTTTTTTCCAAAGAGGTTGTTGGCCTGGGATTGCGGAATCTACATATTCACCTTTTATTTATTAAATAAATACGGGACGAAAGAAAAAGTACAATAGTTTAAAATTTCACATATCGTAATTATCTAACAATTTACTCCACCATTCCGGTCGATGATTGTTCCACAGCCAAAGCGTATTTATAGGCTATGCAGTATATCCTATACTTTGAGACTGTTGGAGGCAGGCTAAGGAGGTCAGACGTTCCGCCGATGTATTCACATCCTTTTGCGCGAATATCAGAGGATTTTTAAACGTTTATTAGAAGGGTAGGATTCTCCATAAAAATCTTATATATCACTGTATTCTTCAGCTGCCATCGTGCTGGCGCTGCAGAGCCCGAGCAATCGTGGTACTAGAAGTACGCTGGGCTAAACATCCGATCCCCTACCATGGCAAAATGTCGGCACGACATTAAATTTCTCAACTGACTCGCGTTTTTTACAAAAATTCCAACGTGTTGCCATGGAAATTCAGGTGGTTAGAGCAACCCGACGGAAACCGGAAGATCTATGGTTCAAATCCCAGCTATAACATTCAATTTTTACGTTTGATTCTACCTTTCCAATCTTAAGTTACTGTATGTAAATGCTTATGGATCCAAGTAAATATTAAAATATGCAGGTATTTCATTTCTCAACCCCCCCTAAAAGATCGAGTTGCTAATCATGTTATATTGGGCTAACCAATTCTACTTATTTACACGAATTAGTTTAGAATTCGTTAAGAGAGTCTATTGATTACCCCTGGAAACTAGCTGCTTAGATGTTGAAACCTTACAAAAAAACACCTTTTCTGCTCCCAAGTATTCATTACTCAGATATATTCGAAACTTCACCAGCTGTCTTTGTAAACGTACAGTAAATGATATCACTAAGGTATCTTTGACTTCAGTGTCGAAGTTTCTTGAACTGTCACCTGCTTCAACAGGTCGGACAGATATTTCGCTGACACTTCACTGATAGCCAACCCCACTCTTCCACGTCTTTTCTTTCTCTTGATTTCTTAACTTTGGGGACTAGTTTTTAGTACTTGCAATTGAAAACTTCTCTTGTGCAGTAAGCTCTAAAATATTTTAGCACTAAAAACTACAGCAGGTTCATAAAAATTAATTTATGATACAGAAACTGGAATCGTCTCTTTGATATAGTAAAGGAGCAATGATTCTCTGTAAAAAGTAAGAAAACGATGTCGTTTCAAATAGGTCTATTAATAACCTAAAGGTAAACTCAAACTGACTTTCTTTTATGTAGTACCTATAGATAAAGGAAGTATTGTATTCCATTCAAAAATTCGGTATCAAGATTTCAACGGGAATGCACGTTTTGAGGTCCGCCGAACCACAAAATGTGTGTGTGTGTGTTAGAGAGAGAACAACATAGCTGAAAGTTAAAGTAGTATTGACACAAAATTTGGGGCTTTTTTCTTTTAATTACAGCATATACCAGATTTCCATATCAAGATTATGAGGGTTATACACTGGTGGAAGAAAGAGAAATTTTAAAAACGTATCTGAGTGAACATCAAAAAAATATTAAATGTAAACAACAGGATAAATTTACAGTTGCCAAACACTTCTGGAACGTGAGATAGACGTGACATAAAACTACTAAAAACCAAACAGGTCCCTTCACATTTGGGAAAGATCATCCATTGTAATATCAAGAATACTCTGAATTTTGAAATTACACCAGTAGACTCCTTGATGCAACTTATCCAATCAACTTGCAGAACAGAAGAGAGAAGACAAATGAGTTCCCAAACTTCACCACAGATGGCAGTACTTTCTACACCAATGGATAACAACTTTCCCCAAGAGGACAGTAACATCACTTCCTAATTTAAATCCTGGAGGTCAGGGGAGGAGAGCTGAAATCAGTCGGTCTTCAGCTGAGGATGGCAGAAAGCCTTCTTCCGAAAGAGCTTCTTAGTAAAACTCCAAGCGCATGTGTGATGCGAGTTAAAATCGAATGCATGCAACTTCTTGCATTAAATAATTAAGTACAGCATCTTACAAGAATGGGATACGAAACTCTACCTAGCCCCAACTACGATTTACATGGATATTTCTCCGTTACGTTTTAGTTTCTCAAAAATGACAAAGCTGTTGTTGAAAATACAATGTATGATAAATTGGCTTGAGGAATGAAACAGTTATAATATCTCCACAAATGCTTCACGTTCTCATAGTTACAATTTTAATGATATTACAAGGTATTATCCCCTATTGTCCTCTACTTGTCCTCTACTCACACATTTCTGGCATATTTTCAGAAACTTTTCATTCATACTCGGGAGTTCAATATCCGAAATCGAGTGAATTTCTCGCCTGATGTTTTCTTTTAGTTCTTCCAATGTATGGGGTTTGTTGCATACATTTTATTTTACAAGTTCCCGCATAGATAAAAGTCGCGTACGGATAATTCTTTAATACTTTACTAATCACCCATCTTCATAAATATCCTAAATTAAATTTGACTCAACAGCGGTAGCAGAGTTTTTTTGGAAAACTCCAGACTAACATTCAATGTCGGTCAGCTTTTGCGAGTATAACATGACGCAGACACGCTACGACCTCCAACAATGAAGGAATACCTTTTCCTCACGATTGCTGCTTTTCTCCTCCTAAATGTTTTTATATATACTTTGCCACGGCTGCTCGAGCATGAAATTCTTCTGATCACTGGGTATGCGTGAGTGTATGTACATAGAAACACGAACGCTTTCTAGGAACACTTTTATTCAACATTAAAATAAGACTTAAGATTTGCCGATCACTTTTAAATTCTCACATGTTACTGTGTCTTTTCCAAGACCGAATATTATCAATTACAGCTGAACGTTCGATCCTCTTGCAAGTTCACACGCAGAAATGTTGTTCCGCATCCCAAGAGGGCCCCAGCGAGAGTATGTCCTCACCAGACGAGCGTCCCAGCGAGAATCTTATCACCACACGCGCGATACAAGAAAAGAACTCCTAACTTAACCTCGCTCCCCTTAAAAATTTCGCCCCAAAACTGAGTTTCATGAAGCTTCTAGTGACCTTCACTTCCTGGTCAGTGCATCTGCATCCATCATTTCCAGGAGAAACTAGCTTCAGCGGTTTTACCCTTTATACCTGGGGCTGGTCCCTAATTAGCTAAACTGTGCCTGTCTGGCGTTTCTGTCGCTTTTAACAGTCAACAATTTTCCCAATGCTTCTCCTTTTAATACATTCACTGATTTTAAATATTTTATTATTTATTTTATTTCGCTATCCTTCCCAGATTGTGATAATTATCGACTTTATAATTTCGGCTACAAACATTACTTTATCTCTCTGCATATGTTTGTTCAAAAAATAAGTCCTATTATTCTGTATGCATTTACTGCACATCAATTTTCGCCACATGTAGGGAATCTCGTGTGTAAAATCGAGTTTCTATGCACACAAATATCTCTTACTTTGCGACGAAACGTAGCCATATAAATGGAACCATGCTTCGTTAGAGAAGAACATTAAGCATGGGCCAATTACTCTATCATTTCGAAAAAAAGTATTTACAGAAATTTAACCGACTCCAATGATCAAATGAAAAAGAATTTCTGATGCGTTACACTCACATGACTTTCTCTACTCTTGTACAAGCTATTTTTACAAACGCTATTCTGCATATGCTCTATATTAATCGAGATATCGAGATGTTAATCTTATTGCTAATTTTCTTGTAGATGCAAGGGGAATTGCTAGGCTTTAAGCGATAGTCAAATATTTTAAGAGGTGGTCGCTATGTGCAGTATTCCATTCTCTTTGCATTACCGGGACAAAAAAGAATGAATAACGAATTTGAGAAAAAGTATATGTATATGGCATAAGCTGTGTATTTTAACGCGATCTACATTTTTTGTGTAGTAAAATTTTGTCTATCTCTTATGGTTTACCAGTTATGCAAAAGTCGTTCACAATGAACAATACTTTTGGAGATATTCGCAGAAAATTCGAGATATACACTTCATTTGTCATGAAAATATCTTCAACATATGATATTTTAATCAAATCGTTAGTGCCATTTTTGAGAAAATTAAAATTTTCGGAAAATGTTCCATGTACAGGGTAATCTGGGTTGGGGATTTTCTTGAAAACCTTCGTGTCGCATCTCTGGAGGATACTGAACCTAAATACCAAGTTTGGTGTTTATCCGACTGTTCATTTCTGAGTTATGCTGTTCACAAACACACACGGACAGTTTCTAAAAATGCTTTTTTTGTTTTCAGGGGATCTCAAAACATGTATTTCCGGTGAAATCTCGGTATCGAATTATTGGGTGGAATACAATACTTCTCCTGCTTACTGCAATAAAAATGTAGATTGCGTTAAAATACACAATTTATGTCATATCCTTTTTTTTTGTTGAGTGAACCATTTTCGAGATATTGCTTGTTATTCCCTTAATACGTATTTTCTCAAATGGGAATTCGTTATTAATTTTTTGGTCTTGGGTATGCAAAGAGTATTAATCTGTGGCAAAGAGAATGGTGCTGCACCTAGCAACCAGCTATTAAGATATATGTCTATTCTTAAAGACTACTGTATTCTATATTACCCTTGCAAATACAAAACAAGTGAAACATAGTAGGCCTTAAGCAATAGTCAAATATTTTTAGAACTGGTCGGTATGTGTAAGATGTAATTATCTTTGCATGTCAAAAGATCGTTTCTCGATTAATATGAAATAGATGTAGAATAAGAGTTTGTAAAAATAGTTTGTACAAGAGTAGAGAAAGTCATGTGAGTGTAACACATCAGATTTTGTTAAAAAGTGATTAACCGTTGTATATGTATCTTTCTATGTAGCTACAAAAGAAATTGAATCGAAACCACTTTGGTTAACTTTTACCATGATTAACATAAAATAAAAAACAAGCCTTTTTACAGATATGAAAGTAAACTATAGTAGGTAAAGAAGTCGCTTAAGTAATACTAGATTCCTTTTTAAAATGCGTTATGAATGTATAGGATTTCAAAACTGAATTTGCGGTGAAATCTCGATAATTAACGTAATACTTCCTCTATCACAGAGATGCTTAAGTGATAGAGAACGTAATGGATTAGTCAAAACCATCACAGGAGTGACAGAATGCCCTTGTTTGTCGATCATCGAATATGCAACAACAGCACACCGCCAAGCAGCACGTAACAAAGCAAATGGATGGATAGTCAGAGAGAATGAGGCTCTGGGTGGTTCGGGAGTCCAGTTTTCGCCCATCCCTGAACTACTATAACCCTGCTTTAGGTATCTTAATTTAGAATAAAGCACGAGTTTGTTTATTTATTTTAAACCTTCAAAACCCAAACAGTTAAGAATAGAATATTAATTATTTATTCAATCAGTTTACAATTATATTCACTTCTGACAGTCAAGTATCAATTCACAGTCATTATAAATTGCTATCACTGTACAGAACTATTCCCTCCCCGTACCAAATGTTGTCCTCTCTTTTCACCATCGCTTCCATAATGCCCTTTTTCCATGCTGCCATTGGTTTTCTTTTACATTCTTCTTCCCGGAATCCGGAAATGTCAACCTTGGCAATGTGATCCCTTCATGCGTTATAAGAGTTGCAGAACTCAACGGGGCACTTCCAAGTAAACACAGAGGAACTAGCATACTAGCATGAGCGACCTTCGTTTTATCCTCTTGCCTATCAGCGAAGACGATGAGTGGATCGCGCTCATTGAGAGGCAGTTCAGGCTTGCACTAGAGTGAGCAGTCCTGAAATAATTCAAATGTTTTTATTTCACGTGTTTATTGTGTTTACTGTTCTTGTCTAACATTACGGACTTATGCATTGCAGAGTTAAATAAAAACATTAAAGCGCGTATGAAAAACTTGCAAACACGAGTCCACGTACAGTTGGGACGATGGTTCTCTGCCGATGAAGCCTGGATGCGCACTGGTTATCTGAACAGTAAGTAAGCCCCAGTTCTCGCGCATGCGCAATGAATGCTATCAGTTCAGTCTAGCGAAATCAGTAGTTCGAGTAATATCTCCCTTGCCAGCCACCTGTTTAAGCTATCTTGAACTTTCTGTGTAAATTAATTTCTGTAATTAAACTTGAATTGTATATAGTGTGTGTTTATTGGTAGTTCTTGTCATTTTGCATTCTTACATCAACTAAATACCTCCAATTTTATCAAAACTTGGAGAAAAAAAATCTGCATATCCAAAATAGCGATGTTGTGGACAATGTCCACGCGTTTTAAATTAGATGATATAAAGCTTTGCCAACGGCGTATTAACGACATTAGTGCGGGAAAGTGGAAAACCTCTGTCAACTCTTTATAAAGTTGGGGAACAATATATTGAAGAAGGTCTGTTTGAAAATGTCATAGAAAGTTTGTAATGCAAGGTGGAGGATTTAGTGACAGCGAAGGAGAAGAAGAGAATGAAGACGACCAAAGGGAAATATCTGAAGAAGATAAAAGGGAAAACCCTGAAGAAGAAAACTCTGTATGTGTAAAATAAACGCATAATAAAGCAAGTTGAACACAGTCACAATGAATCAGCAATTCAATGGAGGTGGCGTGTGTGTTTATGAAGTCCCACGCCTTCCAGCAGAGAAGCAAGTGACATTAGGCACAGACTCTCTTCAGTGCGGTAAGAAAGTGGTCACAGGCAGAGAACTACCGTCCCTACTGCAGTGTTTCACTGTCATTTACCACCACCACCACCACCACCACCACCACCACCACCACCACCACCACCATTACTACTACTACTATCATCGTCGTCATCTAACGGTACTGTTATTCAATGAGCGAAGTCAGCATAGGTATTCGAAATTCTGCAACTATTGATCGATGTTCCAAACGTTTCCGTGTATTCACATGGACGTTTCTGAGTGCCGCTGTAGTGGTGGTGATGCTAGGTCTTTAGGGCGCCAATGCGCCAATTTTTTACTGACCTGCATTTACTTGGAATTGCCCCGTTGAGTTCTGCAATTCTTTAACGCACGAAGGGATATCTGCAGTCGTCAAATACGGCGCGATTGGGCCACATCGTAGTAAATAGAGGATGTATTGCGTTTAACCCAACAACTTGATACCGAAATTTCATCATAAATACACGTTTTGAGAATCCCTAAATAAAAAATTATTTTACTAAAAGCTCTATCTGTATCTGTCTGGTTGTGAGCAGCATAACTCAAAACGGGAAAAACATGAAAAAATGTCCCTTTTTCTCAAAAATAAAACGTGATATATATGTAATATATCTGCATGGCAAAAAAGAAGTATATCTTAATTTTTTTGCAAATAGCCTATGAAGTCCTGTTAATTCTTAATGACTTTGCATAATTGGTAAACCGTTAGAGACAGACAAAATCCTACTACACAAAAATGTACATCTCGTCAAAGCATACATTTATGTCAACATTTTATCTGGCATTAACTACTTCGGAGGTATTCTTCGTTATTGGTTTGAATTTTCAAATATACTTTGTTTTTCAAATAATAAATCGCAATTTGTTTTTGTTGTGGTCACGTAGAGAACTGGAATTTCAAAACCATCACATAGTGACACGGTCTTTTAAAAATCCGAATATCGCTGTAACGTACTGCGTTCTTCTTATGGCGAGAGTACGGATAGCGCGTATGCGTGTTCCGTACACTATTACACTCGGGAATTTTCATTCTCCCACATTAACTCCCGCATTACTTATTCAGAATGATTGTAACATGCAGTGTAATGAATACCAACCTTGATATAAGTGGTTTCGGAAGTAAATTAAATTCAGTTTTATTCATGGACGCTCTTCAACTACTATGGTCCTTAGCATCCTATTCTATATTGGGCGTGAAAGCCCAGAAATTTTTCCTAGAGGTCCCTTTGTCAGTTTAAAGTTCTTTACGTGCCGTAAATCTAGGACACGTGAACTACGGGCTTTACTTCCCTTCCGAAGGAATAAACGGTAAGGATTTTTACGCCCGGGTATGAACCCCCAACATCGGGAACCAAAGCCTAGCATGGTGCCCCTAGACCACGGAGGACGACTAGTGGTGTCCATCTGCATGAAGACATTCCTGGCATCTTCCAATGAAATTTCCATTCATAGGCATTCTTCGTAATGTTTATTATTTCTGTTTTTATATTGTCTTTGAGGCAATACTTTTAACATTTAAATGACTTCAGTCTAATTATATAATATATTATTTCAATAACAGCCCGCCTTAAAGCAATATGTGTATGTAATAAGATATAAAAAGTGTATATTAGAGTCATTATATGTTTATATTACTGTATACATGTGTAATAATGTTATGTGAATGTATTACGTAATCTAATAATGTAGAAGCTGTCAGAATAATAGGTTAAAAGTTGCTAACAATGAGGTAACCTTGAGGCAATAATGAGTAAGAAAGCTTAATAATGCTACTAGTCATTCTTGGAAGGAATAATGTAAGCTTTAGTTAAATAAAGGTATTCTATTGGACTAGGATTAGCCAATCAGAAACTGAAATATAGCAAAATTTACAAAGTCAGTTTGCTTGTAGAAAGCGCCACTAACCTGACGTTTGCTTGTAGATAGTGTTCCTAACCGGACGCGAGATGCGTCCTCGAGAAATTTAATACGTATTTGTGTGAGACAAAAATAGTTTACGTGTTAAATAATGCAAGTATTTTAAAAAATCTGATGTGTTACACTCACATGACTTTCTCTACTCTTGTACAAACTATTTTTACAAACGCTTATTCTCCATATGCTTCATGTTAATGGAGATATCGAGATGTCAATCTTATTGATACTTTTCTTGTAGATGCAAGGGGAATATGGTAGGTTTTAAGCGATAGTCAAATATTTTAACGCTGGTTGCTATGTGGCGCATTCCATTCTCTTTGCATGTCCAGGACATAAAAAAATGAATAACGAATTTGAGAAAAAGTATAAGTATTGGAAAATTTAAGGGAATAACAAGCAATATCTCGCAAACGGTTCACTCAACAAAAGAAATGTATATGACATAAGTTGTGTATTTTAACGCGATCTATATTTTTTGTGTAGTAAAATTTGTCTATCTCTTATGGTTTACCAGTTATGAAAAAGTCGTTAATAATGAAGAATACTTTTGGAGACATTCCCAGAAAATTCGAGATATACATTTTAATTATCATGACAATATCTTAAACATATGATATTTTAATCAAAATCGTTAGAGCCGTTTTTGAGAAAATTAAAATTTTCGAAAAATGTTCCATGTAAAGGGTAGCCTGGGGTGGGGGGATTTTCTTGAAAACCTTTGTGTCGCATCTCTGGAAGATACTGAACCTAAATACCAAGTTTGGTGTTTATCTGACTCTTCGTTTTTGAGTTATGCTGTTCACAGACACACAGACACACAGACAGACACACACACACAGACAGACACACACGGACATATTTCCAAAAATGCTTTTTTTGGATTCAGTGAGTCTCAAAACATGTATTTCCGGTGAAATCTCGGTATCGAAATTTTGGGTGGAATACAATACTTCCCCTACTTACTATACGTAGTAGAGAAAGTAAAAATATCTCACAGCTCTCTTTATCAGTGAAGTGTTATTTAAATCGTGTCAAGTATTAATAAATGGAGTGAAGAAAAACTTAAAATCCGTGTAAGCCTACATTCTTCAGTCGCACCACTCCCTGCTAAGACATTCATGTCTCTAAAAATAAATACTGACGCAGCTGAGGCAGACATAAATATATAATATTTAAAGAAACAGTCAAATTACAAAGTTTATATTTTTAAACTTGGGGCGAAGGCTACCGGAAGCTTTTTATCATACGTGCAGTTGCAATTACTTCAAGCGTTCGGCTCCCCAACAGTCGAAATACAATACATCATCTTCAAACTGGCTTACCATACGTAACAGCAACAAACCTTCTTCAAAATTGGCTCCCAGAACGCGGGGCTAATAAAAAAACGTAAAAATAACTTCATCTTTAAGTTTGTCTATATCGTGAGGATTGTTCCTATAAACTTTATTGTTTAGGGTTCTCACAAATAGATGCACCAATTTCATCAATTTTTTCCCCTTTCGAATTCTCGTTTTCGCTTCTTAGGTTTAGCGTTTAGTTATCCCGTTGTCCTAAATTAAATAACCAGACGTCTAACAGTTTTTCTACCTGGAACTGGAATACAAGGAAACCTCCTGAAATTTCACTTTTTACTTTCTCTATTACGTAGGGTATGTATTGCATTCCACCCAAAAATTCGATACCGAGATTTCAACGGAAATATGTTTTGAGATCCCCTGAATCCAAAAAAGTCATTTTTAGGAAAAGGTCTATGTGTGCGTCTTTGTGCATTTGTGCCCGTTTCCTGTGAACAGCATAAATCAAAAACGAAAAGTCAGATAAATAACAAACCTGGTATTTAGATTCAGTATCTTTCAAAGATGCAACACAACGATTTTGATTAAAATATATGTTTAAGATATTTTTATGGTAAATGAAATGTACATCATGAATTTTCTGAGAATGTCCCTAAAAGTCCTCCTTATTCTGAATGAGTTTTGCTTAACTGGAAAACCGTAAGAGACACAAAAACTTACTACACAAAAGTGTAAACTTCATTAAACCACACAATTTATATCATATGCGGTTTTTAGCCGAGTGAACCGTTTCCGAGATATTTCTCGTTATTTGTTTGAATTTTCTAATTCTTTTACTTTTTCTCAAATGGGAATTGATTATTCGTTTTTTATGTCCTGGACATGCAAAGAAAATGGAATGCTTCACATAGCAACCAGCTCTTAAAAGATTTGACTATCGCTTAAAGTCTACCATATTTCCCTTGCACCTACAAGAAAATTAGCAATAAATAATTTCTACAAAGTTTATCTCGATTAACATGAAGTAGGCAGAGAATAAACGTTTGTAAAAATAGTCTGTACAAGAGTAGAGAAAGTCATGCGAGTGTAACACATCACAGTTTGCTCAATTCGTGAATTTGTCGGCATTCATTACAGTGGACTAGTAACAAGACATTAACACTCTTAAGCAAATCACACAACACAGATGTCTTGAATAAACTTTCAGCTTTGAGATTCACAACTCTCTTTACAGTACGAACACGAAACAGCAATGAAGCAATAGCTGATAAGGATAACTATGAACGCGTCATGCACCGTCAGTTGCGCACTGGAAATGTACCGCGCTCACTGCATCACAGTGTGCTACACATATAGCCGGTCTGTGGCCTTATCTTAAAACGACCGCACTGTACCTACAACGAAATGTATAAATGCGTATAAAAATGTTTCGTGTTAACAAGTAGAAGATAAGGGAATAAGCTTTTGTTAGAATAGTTTATATATGAGTGAATAGAGAAACTCGTGTGAATGCGACACTTCACACAAATTTGTATTTGTTAAGTTTGTTGTATTGTTATTTTTACGTTGTTATTTGCCCCACATTTTGTGTGTCAATTTGAAATAGGTTGTATCGAAAGAGTTGTATTATATTTCAACTGTTGGGAGCCGAAATTGAAGTTCGTTGCAACCGCACGTATAGTACCCGCTTTCCGGTAGCCTTCGCCCCAAATGTACTTTCCGGTGGCCTTTACGCCCCAAAAAGTTTAAAAATATTAACTTTGTAATTTGACTGTTTCTTTAAATATTATATATTTATGTTTGCCTTGGTTGCGTCAATATTATTGTTAGAGACATGTTTCTCTTTGCAGGGTTGTGGTGCGACTGAATAATGTAGGCTTACACAGATTATAATTTTACTTCACTCCTTTTATTATGCTTGACACAATTTAAATAACACTTCACTGATATAGAGACAGCTGTGAGATATTTTTAATTAATTACTTGCACTTTTTAACACGTAAACTATTTTCATCTCACACTGAATACGTATTATACTTCTCAAGGACGCATCTCACGTCCGGTTAGGAACACTGTCTGCAAGCAACGCGTCCAGTTATGAGCGCTGTCTTCAAGCAACTACCGCCTAAATTTGTAAATTTCTGTATTTCAAGTCTCTGATTGGCCAACCCTACTTCAATAGAATACCTTCAATTAACTAAAGCTTCTTCTGGTTGTTGATTGGCTATTTATTAACCTGTCACAAAATTTACACTATTGTTGCTCCAATAATGACTAGTAGCATTTAAACTTTCAAATTCATTATTGCCTTAAAGTTACCTCATTGTTACCTCATCGTTAGCAACTCTTAACCTATTATTCTCACAGCTCCTACATTATTAAATTACGTAACACATTCACATAACATTATTGAACATGTATACAATAATATAAACATTTACAGTAACTGAAATATACACTTTTTCTATATTGTTATATACATATATTGCTTTAAGGCGGGCCGTTATTGAATTATATGTTATATAATTAGACTAAAATTATTTAATTTTAGAAATACTGCCTCAAACTTTTACTCCCAGCCACTAATTATAATTTTAATTTCTTACACTCTCTCTCTCCCTCTCTTTTTTTAAAACTCTTGCTGACCTTCTGCATTAATCCGTTTCCAATGGCAAAAATTTACTTTTGAAAGTATAATTCAGTTACCAAATTATGAATATACTTGTGGCAATAAATAGCAAAGCGCTTCCAAACTGAAGGTTTCCCTCTACAACACATAATAGACGGAGACGTCAGTGAAACCTTATATAGATAAATGCCGATATGCACATTGAAATAAGTGCTGTTATTAGATTAGGGTAACTGGAGTTGCATTAAAGAAGCATAACTACCGAAAAGGTAAGTGTGATTTTACTCTTGCTTTCTAGCCTATAGTATGAACAATTAGGGCAAAAAGAACATTTACTTCCTTATTGCGAGACACTTGATATCCGCTTTTGTGCTAAAGTGTATGTCTTTGTGGCATACAACACTATGGACGCCAATTTGAAGTTGGATATTGTCTTTACGTTGTTTGCACCACGCTTTGGGCGTCAATTTGAAGAAGTAGTTTGTTATAGGAGTTGTATCGTATTTCAACTGTTGGGGATCCGAACTTGTAGTAGTTGCAACCGCACGTATAGTACCCACTTTCCGGTAGCCTTCGCCCCAAATGTACCTTCAGGTGGCCTTTGCCCCAAGTTTAAAAAAATATTAACTTTGTAGTTTGATTGTTTCTTTAAGTATTAAATATTTATATTTGCCTCGGCTGCGTCTGTAATATTTTAGAGCCATGGATATCTTGGCAGGGCGTGATGCGACAAGAATGTAGGCTTACATAGATTTTAATTTTTAATTCACTCCTTTTTATTAATCCTTGACACAAATTAAAAAGCACTTCACTGATATCGAGAGCTGTGATATTCTTTTATTTAATACTTGCACTTTTTAACACGTATACTGCTTTCGTCTCACACGAATATGTAATTAATTTCTCTAGGACACATCTCACGTCTGGTTATGATCACTGTTTGGAGGCAACTGAATTGATTTCAACCGTCTAAGCTTGTAAATTTCTGGATTTTAAGTCTCCGATTGGCTAATCCTAGTCCAACAGAATACCTGCATTTAACTAAAGCTTTTTTTGGATGTTGATTGGCTATTTTATAAAATGTCACTTAAATTATATTATTGTTACTCCAAGAATCACAAGTAACATTTAAAATTTCTTACTCATTATTGACTCAAGGTTACCTCATTGTTACCTCTTTGTTAGCGCCTTTTGACATATTTCTCACAGTTCCTAGATTATTAAACTACGTAATGTATTCACATAACATTATTGAACATGTTTACAATAATATAAGCATATACAATGACTGTTACATACATTTTACAAATTATTACATACACATATTGCTTCAAGGCGGGCTGTTATTGAATTTACGTATTATACAATTTGACTGAAATCATTTAAGTGTAAAAAATACTGCCTCACAAATTAACTTCAATTGTTTTCACGGTAATAAACTCTGTCTTTTTTATTTAAAACGAAGCAGTTTCGAACATACTCATTTTCATGCCTTTTATCAAATTAAAAACATTAGGAAAAGTTATTTTATACACCCTATACATGATCTCGAGTCATGTCAGTCAAGATCATAAATTTTAGTTTTATAAACATACTATTTCTACCATATTTGCGGCTGTTGCTGCAACGCAGACGCCGATGTTCACAATTTTCCTCCGTTATCTGCTGCTGCGTGCACAACAAAGAATAAACGCGAGAGTTTGGTTAGCTTTTTCACAATGGCGTTATCATTTCGCGGAAACTACGTCACACTGTACCAGACGAACAAAATGCTGCTACTCAATGATATTTTCAGTGAACACGTGTACAAATTTCACTAACACACTGCCTCATACACGGATATACATTATCTGTTTTGTGATAGAACGTTTCAATTGATTATACAGGATGATTCAATGAAACCAAATTTATATCTGTGTAGTAAACATTAAGTATACTATTTAATATAAATAATATGACTTAAAAGAAAAGAAAAATAATATGACTTAAAAGAAAAGAAAAACATGTAAAGAAACAGTACTATTAATTCCAAAGTATTTACGGAACCACTAAAATGCCATTACGGAATAAAACCACAAAAGCATCAACGTTAAAATTTTATAAGGTCAAAATAGTGGAACAGAAAATTTGGTTATGAACTGAGGCAGTATTTTTAACACTTAAATGATTTCAGTCAAATTATATAATATGTAAATTCAATAACACCCCGCCTTGAAGCAATATGTGTAAGTAATAATTTTTAAAATGTATGTAACAGTCATTGCATATGCTTATATTATTGTAAACATGTTCAATAATGTTATGTGAATGCATTACGTAATTTAATAATGAAGGGTCTGTGAGAATAATAGATTAAAAGTTGCTAACAATGAGGTAACCTTGAGGCAATAATGAGTAAGAATGTTTAATAATGTTTCATTATTGGAGCAACAATAATATAATTTTAGCGACAGTTTATAAAATAGCCAATCAAGAACCAGAAAATTTTACAAATTTAGAGTTCAATTGGTTGCAGACAGCGTTACTAACCAGACGCAAAAAGTGTCCTCAATAAATATAATATGTATTCGTGAGAGACGAAAAGTAAGTTTACGTGTTAAAAGTGTAATTAATTAATAAAAAGAATCTCACAGCCCTCTATATCAGTGAAGTGTTATTTAAATCGTGTCAAGCATTAATAAAAGGAGTGAAATAAAATTATAATCCGTGTAAGCCTACATTCTTATCGCATCACACCCTGCTAAGAGAAACGTGTCCCTAACAATAATACTGACACAGCCGAGGCAAACTTAAATATATAATACTTAAAGAAACAGCCAAATTACAAAGTTAATATTTTTAAACTTGGGGCAAAGGCCACCTGAAAGTACATTTGGGGCGAAGGCTACTGGAAACTGTTTACTATACGTGCGGTTGCAACCACTTCAAGTGTTCGGCTCCCCAAAAGTTGAAATATAATACAACTCCCTCAATACAAACGTGATGCAAATAACGTAACAAACATCCTGCTTCAAATTGGCTACCAATACTCGGGGCAAATAACAATAGAAACTTCTTCAGAATAGGTCACATACAAGATTAATAGTTAAAGCAAAAATGAAATTTCCCAGATGTGTTGTACTCTAAAACATTACATTCTAAGTAACACATTAGAATTAAATGAAAAATATGATGTAATACATTCTTATTAGTGGGCATACAAACTGCTCTTGCGAAAGCTTATTTTTCTATCTAGTTTATTTTAATCCAAATGAACCTTTACAGAAATGGCTAGATGAAAGATTTTGTTATAGATACAAAGAGAACAGCAATAGTCAAATATTTAAGATCAGGACGGTATATAATCCCATTCTGTTTCCATGTGATCACGAGAAACAACTGAAAATCCATGGAACTTAAAAACATTGAACAGTTTGAAACATTAATAACGCATCTCAGAAACGGCTTATTCCCCAAAAAAGCTTATTTGAAATCAATTCTGCTTTTTAAAGAGATCTACATTTTTTGTGTGTTACGTTTTCCTCTATCGCTTAACGTTTACAAGTTATACAAGATTATACAAAATGAAGAGGCTTCCCAGGCTATTCCCAGAGAATTCAAGACAATGCATTTTATTTCTAATATATTTTATCTTCAATATATGCTATTTTAATCAAAATCATTAACAGCCAATTTTTAGAAAATAAAAGATTTCTAAAAATGTCCTATGTAAAGGATAGTTTGGGGTGGGAGGATTTTCTTAAAAATCATGTCGCAGCTTTGGAACCTAAACCTAAATACCAAGTTTGGTGTTTATCCGACTTTTTGATTTTGAGTTATGCTACAGACACATACAGGTCTCTTTTGGATTCAGGAGGCCTCAAAACAGCTTGTCTCAGGGTTGTATGTGTCAGCGGGAGGTCTCGGCATGAGCATGACAGGGGGAAAAGACGCTCTACGGAAACCTTCGTCCCCAGGAATGGTGGCCGGTTTCTGGGCCCCCAGGGGATATGTAAACCACAGGAAGAGGGGAACCGGCTGCACCAGTGCCCTTCCGGGGATTTTCTGGAAATGATAGAGACCCCGTCCTCTGCCTGCCGCGCCCCCTGGTCCGGCCGTCCTCTGTCTCCTCTCACTTCATCCCTCCCGTCTGCGGCATAGTCACAAAATATCTCTCCATGTAGACATACTAAGTCCCCCTCCTCGTAGAATTCTAATCCTAATAATAAAACTATTTAGGTCAACATCTATGTTGATCATAAAATAATAGGAGTATAAGCTTTTTATGAATAGTTTGAGGAGGAATGGGCAGAGAAAGCCATGCGAGTGTAACACCAGATACTTATTTAAAAGTTTGGATATCCACATAGAGAAAAACCTAATGTTACATTCACATTAACTTTCTCTACCCACTATCCTTCAATTTTATGCAGCGCGAGACGTGCTCTTTTGACCCAAGAGGAAGTGGATTAAATTAGGAATAATGGCAAATTGTTACTTGAAAATATATTCCATAAATTAATTAACAAGCCGAATTTCTTCCATTTAATAAACTCACACTGCAATAACATAGATAATTACAATTTACAAAACCCTTATTCGTTCAACATTCTTTACAGCTTCAATGCTTCAAATTAAATTACAATAGTTACAGAATTGCTTTCTGATCTCACATTTACCGATATATTTCTAAACTAACAGCAACAAGTCTAAAGTTGAGACGATCCATCTTTTCCCAGTGAAGAATTACTAAAAAGAATTTAGAAATACCGTCCAGAATGCCTTCTATCAAAACGTAGTCCTGTTGTTTTCCTCGTAAGTTAGCTCGCCGTCGAAGTAAGACTGATCAGCCTTGTGGACAGCACATTGAAGAAAGCTGGAACTGATCCGGCGCCTGCGCAGTCGACGACCACAATCGCCTGACGTACTGCGTGACTCAAAATAACTGCGCCCTTTCTTTTTCTTCTTGTCTGCTTGAGAACCACTACCATAGTCGTTTCACTTCTGTTTCCGTACATGTCAGCCTTCCTTTAGTACAGCCCAGTCACCAAAAGTAGATTTCTCCGGGGAGGGTCAATTTGGCACAATAGTCTGCGGACCATTCTTACGAAAACTTATTTTTCTAATTCATGTTAATCTAAACGTTGCAGGTACAAAGGGAACAGCGGAAATAAGAGTCGATAGTTAGATGTTTAAAACATAGTCGTTATATGCTGGCCTTGAAATTCCATGCTCTTTTCATAACACTGTCAGAAATAAATGAATAGCGACACCAATTTAACAAAATGAAGCGTTGAGAAGTGTACTCCAATAATGTTGAATATTTTGTAAATGACTGATGCTATAGAAGCAATCATTTTAAACGAATTTCGTCTTTTTAAGGGGTAATTTTTGTGTTGTAGGTTTTTGTCAATTCCTTATGGTCTACCGGTTATACAAAATTTTACAATATTTCTTCAGATGGAAGAGCACTTCACATATAGTAGTGGTGGTATTTATTAAGTATTTACTATTACATTAATTGCATAACACAGTCACATGGGTCATAAGACCGTACATGCTCTCTAGAAAAATACCTGGTCTGTATACGTAACTTGCAGTATCAACCAGAAAACAACTATTTTTTTTACAATCACCGCACTATATACATACATACATATAAAATTGAAAAAAACACACTGAATCACACACTCAAACACACACACACACAAACACACACACACAGTCGCGCACAAGTACTTAAGCACCACATATGTTTAAAGAAAAATTACATAAACACCTTATCTCTTAGTACACGTACTACCATTAAGTATGTGCCCAAGCTTGGCCAGTTTTGGCTGTTTAGAATCATGTCCCAGCATGCTGTCCTCCGTCTGTTGGAAGCCAAAAATACTTCCGGTAATAGTTTTTTCGTAATACCCTCCGTCTGCACGCATGCTGCCAAAATATGCGTCCAGTCTTCTTGTTCCCCGCATAATGGGCAAATCCTCCTGCCATCGTCATCAACAATCTTGCGAGCTTTCCACCCTTCCAACCTAAGCCATGCTATTCCAGTCCTCTGTTTCATACTCAATTCCAAAATATATGTTTCCTTACCCCACCTAGTTTTTATTTCATTTTGTAGCTCCAATGTTGATCTTTGTCTACATTCAGATTCTATTTTCTGCCTGTTTATATCGCATAGTCGTCTTTTGACCTTTCTCACGGCACTGTGTGTATTTTCATTACCCCCTTGCCAGATATCATTTAAGCCAATTTTTGATGCACTTCACATACTATAACCGGAAAACTCAATGCCTGTTTTGTGGTGCAAGTACCTTAAATGTATGGTATTTTAAACAAAAATCGTTAAGAGCCATCTTTAAGAAAATTCATGTAAAGAGTAGTTGAGGTATTGGATTTTTTTTATAAAATCTTCGTGTTACGTCTTTGGAAACACTGACTTAAATACCAGGTTTGGTATTTATGAGACTTTTCGTTTTTCGGTTCTGCTATTCGTACGGAACTTTTTGTAAAATTGCTTTTCTTTTAGTTAAGGGGGCCTAGAAAACATGTATTTTCGGGGAAATTTCTACATCGATATTTGCGCAGATTTCAATGGTTTCTGTACTTACATAATATGTTGTATAGAAAGTAAAACTGAAAAACAAAAGCTTTCTAAAATAGCCGAAACTTGAAATACGTAGGAAAGCATGGTGAACTTTTAAACTCATTTTCTTGAAAGTACCATCGCTTTCTTTATCACGCACATAGTGGGAAGAGAAGGTACTGCATTCCAACCCAAAATTGGATACCGAGATTTCCCTGAAAATGCATGTTTTCAGGCCCCCAAATCTAAATGAAGCATTTTTTGGAAACGTGTGTGTGTGAGACTGAACAGCACAACTCAAAAATGAAAAACCGGATAAATATCAAATTTTGGATTTAGATTGTACCTTACAACACAAGATTTTAAAGAAAAACATCCCAAACTAACCATAACACAAAAATTCTCGATTTTTTTAATTTATAAAAATGGCTTTAACAATTTTGATTAAAATGTATATTTTTAATTTTCTAGGTATAACCTGTGAAGTCCACTTCACGTTTAACTGGTAAACGTCAAGCGATAGATGAAAGTGTACTACGCAAAAATGTTGATCTCTTTAAAGCACACCTTATTCCAAATACGCTTTTTGTAGCATCAGCCATTTCTTAGATATCCGCTATTAATGGTTCGAATTTTTTAATATTTTTCATTCTTTTCAAGACCTTTGGACATTCAGTTGTTTCTCGAATTGCACGTAAAGAGCATGGTATTTCAAGACCAGTATGGCGTAGTTCTTAAAACATTTGACTGTTATTTCCGTTATATCTAGAACGAATTATGTCATGTAGCTATTTGCGGAAAGTTTTATCTCAATAAAATAAAAAACCTGATGTGTTACACTCACATGACTTTCTCTACTCTTATACAATCTATTTTTACAAACGCTTATTCTCTAAATGCTGCATGTTAATCGAGATGTTAATTTTATTGCTAATTTTCTTGTAGGTACAAGGGGAATATGGTAGGGTTTAAGCGATAGTCAAATCTTTTAAGAGCTGGTTGCTATGTGGCGCATTCCATTCTCTTTACATGTCCAAGACGTAAAAATAAACCAATAACGAATTCCCATTTGAGAAAAACTAAGTATTGGAAAATTCAAACAAATAACAAGCAATATCTCGAAAATGGTTCACTCAACAAAAAATGTATATGACATAAATTGTGTATTTTAACGCGATCTACACTTTCTGTGTAGTAAAAGTTTGTGTATCTCTTATGGTTTACCAGTTATGCAAAAGTCGTTCACAATGAAGAATACTTTTGAAGACATTCCCAAGAAATTCGAGACATTCATTTCATTTCTCATGAAAATATCTTAAACATATGATATTTTAATCCAAATCGTTAGAGCCATTTTTGAGAAAATTAAAATTTTCGAAAAATGTTTCATATAAAGAGTAATCTGGGGTGGGGGGAATTTTCTTGAAAACCTTCGTGTCGCATTTCTGGAAGATACTGAACCTAAATACCAAGTTTGGTATTTATTCGACTGTTCGTTTCTGAGTTATGCTGTTCACAGTCACACACACGGACATGTTTCCAAAAATTTTTTTTTTCGATTCAGGATGTCTCAAAACATATATTTCAGGTGGAATACAATACTTCCCCTACTTACTTACTTACGTAGTAGAGAAAGTAAAAAGATAGGAAATAAAACTTTCTTAAAAATAATTTATATATCCACTAACAAGCGCTAGAGGACAGAGAAAGTCATGTGAATGTAACAAATCCGGTGGGGGTTTGTTGCAAATCCCACCTCGCAATAACTTGCAATAACGCATTTCTAAAATTGTGTTCGATTAAAGTAAACTTAATTGTATTGAGAGCTGGCCTTTAATGATGAATTAATTTGGCTTCAGCTCGGAAGTAAGAATTATCGCTTTATCAATGCTTTGCCGTTGCTTCGGTTTCATTATTTCAGAAACATGGCAGGCTGCTCTTGTTGATGTTGCTTGCACTCCACCTAAGCATGCTGACAGCCCCCATCGACAATGATTATTAGATACTTGGCCTGATAGCAAGTGACGGCAGCAGTCTAAAGTTAGCCACAAGGGAACATCACAGTCTTCCCTGGAGCTTTCGATCGTTACCGCTCCGCTAAGTTCACCCCCTCTACTTGGTGTATTTACTTTTCTGACCATCGACAAGGTCCACATAAGCTGGAAAGTAGATGAAGTTGCAGCAAAGCATGAAATTCTGTATATAAAGCTTTCTGGTAGCAGCCAGCCTCTTGCACGAGCGTAATACTTGAGAAAGAGATTTTTTGTAAAAGAAAATATTCATAAAAGCTGTGGCCATAAAACATTATAAAGAACGCAATTGCTAACAACGGCAATTTCATATTATAGGTATTGTGCCTTTATCCAGTTTTTACTAATTTAGTTTAGTTTCACTTCACTTTTGTAACTAACGAACTCGCCTCTTCATCAGCCCGCTTCTCTCGCTGAAGCGTCGAACTCAAGACTTCTGTAATCTCTAGCAGTAGCAGCATTCACTGTACACTAAAAGTTGTCGATCTCTGGAACAGTTAAATTTTCCTCAAATTACCCTTAGCATTAGCGTGCGTCAACTTCCTTGCTAATATTGTGGTGTGTATGTGTGTGTATTGCCATGCCACACACATTATTGTGTCGTTGGCGACAGCATTGTTGGGGTAATTCTTTCGGCTTTGGGTTTTGAAGTTGCGTGGCGACTCGCCACCGTCTAGCTGGCGATCCTAGCTGGCGGTGAAGAGTGGATGAAGTGAGCGTCACCTTTGTCTGAGTGTTGGGTCTGGAAGGTCGTATCGTGCGGGTTAACCTCGTGTGTGTAGCATCTCCCTTCAATTTCTTCCTTTTTATCTTTTGAGTGTGATGTAGGGGCACCTTGTTTATACTGAATAAACCAGAGGTAATGTGAATAATGTGAAATTCTGTGTATTTTGTTATAACTATCCCACGCATGCTCTGGAATGTGTAGTTTAAGATTCTGGTCCTCTTGCTACCTCTCAGCTATGCCTTCCAATGTATATGCTGGGGTAACTAAAATTTAATATCTAGCTGCAAACGTTTTGGCCACATCCCAGTATATAACAATATAAGCCACTGATTTGAGCTTGAGTTCGATTCTCCGTAGTGGATTTTTATCTTTTATTTTTTTTACAACTTGTTTACTGTAATATAGTTAAAATATTTCTCATGTTACTTCATTTTACTTTCAAATATAATTACAACAATGATAAAATTTGTTGCTTAAAAATAATGAAACCTCCTTCTGATCAATAAATTAAAATCTTGGTTGCCATCTACTAGTATGACGGACTACTAAATAAACATCACATAACAAAAATGGAACAAATAATGTTATATTTTTACTCCTGTATTTAAAATGAGGGGAGGGTGGTTGAGTAGCTACACCCCTACGCGTGGCGTTGTAAAGGGCTTTAGTAATACTTCACTTGAGAACCATAAATCTATAAAGCGTATTTTGGATAAGAATATGCAGTGTTGAAACATTCTTAAACATCTGTCTGCAGTCTAGTATATGATTTATTTTCTCGGAAGGCTTTTTTGATTATATTTGTGTTGCCCATTATACTACAAGAATATACGCAGTCTTGTGAGCAAATCCTGGATGTCCCGAGCGCTCACGGAAGTACCCGAATCGAGTTCGTCTCTTAGACGCCAACCAGTTTATATTGACCGAGTGTGTCACTACTGTCGCTACAGCCTCACTCGTTGAACAGCACTTTATGACGCATCAGAAATGCACACACTAACTCGCTCACTCATTCGCAAGCGAGCTGGAGTTTACCAGAGTGTTTTAGAATGTTCGTGGGAGGCGAGAAGAAAGAAGTTTCTAAGTCAATCTCGTTATCTCTCGATAGCGTTTGTGGTGTTTATGCTGGGGGAGAACGACTTATCTCTCCAGTCAGTAGGCACTTTCTATGTGAGGCCCATAGCTACGTTACACTATACTTCACAACATATGCGGGGGAAGAGTTTCTTTCTTAAGCTTTAATGCAAAAGACTGTTGTATTATTTTCCTCATTTAAGGGGAAAAGATTTAAACTGGCAAGTTTTTGTTTCATTTTACTTTCCCTATTACTTGTGCATAATAAAATGAGCAAGTATTGCTGTCCATACCAAAAATTCTGTAGCGAGATTTCATCAGAAATACACGTTTTGAGACTCCTCAATTCCAAAATAGCATTTTTAGAATAAAAACGTCTGTGTGTAAACAACACGACACAAAAACGAAAAGTCTTATAAATACTAAACTTCGTATTTAAGTTCAACATCTACCAAGGATGCGATACGAAGAGTTTCACGAAAATTCCCTCACATGAAATTACACTTCACCTGGAAAAAGTTTCGTTATTTTTTATTTTCTCAAAAATACCACATGCTAAATATATTTTCATTATAAGTAACATATAAATAACTTAAATTTGTTGTAGCCTGTGAGGTGTGGCATTATGAATGACTTTTATATAATTCATAATCCGTAAGAAATAGACAAAATCTTACTACACAAAAAAGGTGTCATTAAAGCACACAATTCATATACTTTTTTTGGCTTTAGCCATTTCTGAGACATTCTTTGTTATTTGTTTGCATTTACAAATCCTTTTCTCGCTATTGATTAGAATTGTTTTTAATTTGACTATCACTTTAGCCCACGGAATTGTGTAAAGTGTAATGAAGCTTTATCTCCCTTAACAAGAAGTAAACGGATGAATAAGCTATTGTAAGGATAGTTTGTAGAAGAGTGAGTAGAGAAATACGTGTGAGTGAAGCAATAGGACTTTTCGTTTGTTCCGCACACCTCTAATAGCTGCAGGAAATATTCTAGCGACCCTTCCTAAGATTCGATTCAAAACCAGAGAGGTTTCATTAGATTTTATAAAGTGGTGTAATTGGAACAGTATTAACATCATACAACGAGGACAACAGGTTGCTGAGGTTGCATAGGAAAGTGTATTTATTGGCTACATTTTTAGGTCAATCTCTCAATCGTCACGCGGTCCACACACGTCTATATTAAATTTGGATCTCAAGCACATACCTAGCACAGTATCTTTGTATAAAAGAGTCATGTCTAGCCAAGGCTGTCTTAGTTAAATCCTTGTGATATGTTGTTAAGCTCCTGCACCTCGGGGTTCATCAGAGGGATCCCCCAACCTCAACTTGCATAATTAAATGACCTAGCTAATAGATTTTTGTAAACACTCCCCAGATTCCTAATGGCGCCCCTCAACCTCGGTACTGACTGCCTATTGTTAGCAAACCCCAGGTTCGCTACCACATTGTATTCCACCCAGAATTTCTGTAGCAAAATTACACCTGAAATACATGTTTCGTGCTCAAACCCTTCCCTAAAATGCGTTTTTAAAAACTCTATAAGAGGATATTACCCTTTGATAATAAATATCTTAAATTCAATAAAACAATTAAAAGGGAAGATTAGGACAAAGAGGGCTAGTAAAGGACTGAAGAAGGCAGATACAATGTGTAAAGCAATAACAAGAGAAAACACAGTACAAAAAGTATGATGTGTGTTAAATATTTACAGAAGAAAGAGCAGGGAGAGGAACAAATTGAGTTGGGTGGATGGAAGCAAATATCAAAAGAAGAGAAGACAAAAAGCAATTTACCTGAACGGTAAATGTCAACGTTGCTTTATCTAGCCCAGGAATTAAAACATCGAATGAGCATTTGGAATAAATAAATCCTGAACAACAAAGCCATGCTTCCTCATCTGAGCTTTAATTCTGTTATCTGCGGCGGAGATTGTTTTGAAGTTTTTGTCCCAAATACACAAACCGTCATAAGTAATTCACTTACTTGCATTCAATTTATTACTAGGGATGCGGCCTCGATACCGTCAATTCCTCGATACCCTTGATACTGGATGATATCGAAGTATGTCTAATATTTGAGATAAACCTTCGATACTTTGTCGATACTTTTGAATTTTTACATTATTGAAACTTGTTGCTTATAACAACAACGTAAGGAACGAAAGAGTCGAGACTTCAGGTTATTGCCTCGCACGTGTTCCCAAAGAGTTGTTGGTCTATAGTTCTGCGTTTCCTGTGGGTGAATCAACGCAACTTTCTATAGTCTCTTGTGTCTAAATGAAAACATGCAAAACAGATACTGAGCTCTCGAGCGTATATGGAAATTTCCTGAGCAAATTATAGAAATGTGTGGGTAGGGGGCAATATTTCCAAAATCTCTTATAATAAGGTATGTAATTATCATCATCATAATTATAACTATAAATTTGAGAACGTGAGGCAGTCTACCTGGCTGTTAAAATTGTTTCGACGGAAAAGCTCGATGGCTACAACATGAAATAGCTAAAGCGAGAATCAATAGGGAGTTCGCGACTTCAAATCCCATTTCCAACCAAACTAACAGACTGCTTTTTTACTTTCTCTACTACGTATAGTAAGTAGGGGAAGTATTGTATTCCACCCAAAAATTCGATACCGAGATTTCACCGGAAATACACGTTTTGAGACACCCTGAATCCTAAAAAAGCATTTTTGGAAACATGTCCGTGTGTGTCTGTCTGTGAACAGCATAACTCAGAAACGAACAGTCGGATAAACACCAAACTTGGTATTTAGGTTCAGTATCTTCCAGAGATGCGACACGAAGGTTTTAAAGAAAATCCCCCACTCCAGATTACCCTTTACATGGAACATTTTTCGAAAATTTTAATTTTCCCAAAAATGGCAATAACGATTTTGATTAAAATATCATATGTTTAAGATATTTTCATGACAAATAAAATATATATCTTGAATTTCCTGAGAATGTCTCCAAAAGTATCCTTCATTGTGAACGACTTTTGCATAACTGGTAAACCATAAGAGATAGACAAAGTTTTACTACACAAAAAATGTAGATCGCGTTACAATACATAATTTATGTCATATACATTTTTATTTGAGTGAACCATTTTCGAGATATTGCTCGTTATTCCCTTAAATTTTTCAATACTTATTTTCTCAAATAGGAATTCGTTATTCATTTTTTTGTCTTGGATATGCAAAGAGTATTAATCTGTGGGAAAGGGAATGGTGCTGCACCTAGCAACCAGCTATTAAGAGATATGTATGTGCTTAAAGGCTACTGCATTTCTATATCGCTCTTGTAAATATATATTCCCCTTACATCTACAAGAAAATTAGCAATAATATAGTTTCTGCAAATGTTTATCTTGATTAACATGAAGTAGATGGAGAATAAGCGTTTGTAAAAATAGTTTGTACAAGAGTAGAGAAAGTCATGTGAGTGTAACACATCAGATTTTTTTTCGTGGTTTCCCTGAAATCGTTAAGTAATTATCCGATAGGATAGCCAGTTCCACTGATCAAATTTCCTCGTACAGAATAACATATGGTATGGGAATGTGTTACGCAATTGAGATCATTTATCAAGTTACCCAAACAAATGGTACAGAAGATTATTCGTAGGTATAAACGATTCACTACGTGCATGTAACCACAAAACAGCAATCGTAAGGTCACAAATCTTCACCTCTCGATTAATTCAGCAGCAACTAGACAGAACAGCAAGGCGAATACGCAAATGAGAGCACCTATAACAATTTAATCAAGCAGATGCTACAGAAAAGACTCCTCACAAGCGAGTCCGCCATACAAATTAATCACATGTATCAAAGAGAATCTACAGGTAACCGTCGCGACATCTATGGTAATAAGTTGAAGCGACGTCGCAAAAATAAAAATCTGGTGTGTTAAACTCACATGACTTTCTCTACTCTTGTACGAACTATTTTTACAAACGCTTATTCTCCATCTACTTCATGTTAATCAAGATAAACTTATTGCCAATTTTCTTGTGGGTGCAAGGGAAATATGGTAGGCTTTAAGCGATAGTCATACCTTTTAAGAGCTGGTTGCTATGTGGAGCATTCCATTCTCTTTGCATGTCCTTGGTATTTAGATTCATTGTCTTTCAAAGGTGCGACACGGACATTTTCAAGAAAATCTCCATACCCCAGACTATTCTTTACATGGAACATTTTTTGAAAATGTTGATTTTCACAAAAATGTCTAACGATTTTGATTAGAATATCATATGTTTAAGATGTTTTAATGGCAAATGAATAGTATATCTTGAATTTTGTGGGAATGTCCCGAAAAGTCCTCTTCAGTCTGAATGACTTTCCACAACTGTAAGAGGCAGACAAAATGTTGCTACACAAATCATGTGCATCTCTTCAAAATACACAATTGTTTTTTTATTATCTCCTGGACATGCAAAGAGAAAGTATGCTCCACAAGGCAACGAGCTCTTAAAGATTTGACTACCACTTAAAGCCTACTATATTCCTCTGGCACCTACAAGAAAATTAGCAATAAAGTAGTTTCTGCAAAGGTTCATCTCGATTAACATGAAGTAGATGGAGAATAAGCGTTTGTAAAAGTTTGTACAAGAGTAGGGAAAGTCTTGCGAAAATAAAATCAGAATTTTTTTCTCTCCTCGGCATGCAAAGCAATTACATAACGACCCGCTTTTTAAATAGTTGACTATCCCTTTTGTACCTATAACGAAATGTTGAATGAAGTCATTTCTGCAAGAATTTACCTCGATTGACAAAAGTAGATAGGATAATAGGTAGATAAATCCATGTGAATGCAACACCTCAGATTTATCGTATGTCTCATTGCACTTTAATTTTTCTTTCCAATTTGAGAAATGTGTAAATTTACAAGGAGTTGTATCTTATTTCAACTGTTGGGGAGCCGAACTTTTAGTAGTAGCAACCGCACGTATAGTAAACAGTTTCCGGTAGCCTTCGCCCCAAATGTACTTTCAGGTGGCCTTTGCCCCAAGTTTAAAAAAAATATTAACTTTGTAATTTGACTGTTTCTTTAAATATTATATATTTATGTTTGCCTCGGCTGCGTCAGTATTATTGTTAGAGACACGTTTCTCTTAGCCGGGTTGTGATGCGACAAGAATGTAGGCTTACACAGATTATAATTTTACTTCACTCCTTTTATTAATACTTGATAAGATTTAAATAACACTTCACTGATAGCGAGCTGTGAGATTCTTTTTATTAATTGATTACACTTTTTAACACGTAAACTTACACGAATACATATTATATTTATTGAGGACACTTTTTGCGTCTGGTTAGTAACGCCGTCTGCAGGCAACTGAACTCTAAATTAGTAAAATTTTCTCCGCTTCAGTTTCTTATTGGCTAATTCTACTCCAATAGAATACCTTCATTTAACTAAAGCTTTTTCTGGTTGTTGATTGGCTATTTTATAAACTGTCACTAAAATTACAATATTGCTTCCAAGAATCAGAAGTAGTATTGTTAAACTCTCAAACTCATTATTGCCTAAAGCTCACCTCATTGTTAGCAACGTTTAACCTAATATTCTCACAGCTCCTACATTATTAAATTACGTAATACATTCACATAACACTATTCCACATGGATACAATAATATAAGCATATGCAATGACTGTTACATACATTTTACAAATTATTACATACAGATATTGCTGCAAGCCGGGCTGTTAAGTGTTAAAAATACACCTCAAAGTAACGCTAACAAAGTGTGTACAATATCTCCAGTAATAGATAATGACATTTATTGTTTCAACACAGCACGGCAAACCTTTTATTTTGTAGTAATGAGTTTTTCAATTCCCACAACTTGAATTAAGTTCAAACAACCGACACCACAACTGCATTTAATGTGATTTATCTCTCAAATAATATAAAACTTTAGAACCGTATGTTTTCCCTACTTAGCTTCTACTACCAGACTTCAAAGGACTGTTTCTTCGAAAAGACTCCTTTACAAGCTAAAATATTTACCGATCTCATTAGTTATTTTCTTATTCCAAAGTACATCTACAGTCGGTAATGGAAAGCTGGATTACAAAGAGGAAACTAATTAATTGGAAGTCAACGAGAGCGTCACAATTCGCCCTTAATTAAGGAAATAAGAAAGCAAATCTTTACTAAGACAGCGTTCTGAGAAAGTGAATGTAAGCATAGATTGTCCGATTAAAACAAAAGAAGCTTCATCTTAAACGGAACTGAGCACATCAACAGAAAATAAAAGAACCTGAAGTTATAGTTGGAGAAGATTTAAAAATTCACAAATAAATTTTTACTAATACATGTTTTGAGGTGTCCTGAATCCAAATAAAGACCTTTGGAAACATGTCCGTTTTTACGTCTGTCATTCTTGAACAGCATACTCAACAACGAGACGTTGGGTTAACACTAAACTTGGTATTTGAGTTGAGTATCCTTGAAGGATTCCATGCGAAGATTTTTAAGAAAATCCTCCCACCCAGTGGAACATTTTTCGAAAATTTTGATTTTCACAAGATTGGCACTAACGATTTTGATTAAAATATCATATTTTTAAGATATTTAATGGCAAATAAAATGTATATCTTGAATATTCTGGGAATGTACCAAAAAATCCTCTTCATTCTGAATGACTTTCGCATAACTGGTAAACCGTAAGAGAGAAAAAAAGGTTTACTACACAAAAAATGTAGATCTCGTTAAAGGACACAATTTATAACATATACATTTTTTTGAGTGAACCATTTCCGAGATATTCCTTTTTATTTGTTTGAATTTTCCAAATGGGAATTCTTATTCGTTTTTGCTGGACATAAAAGAGAACGGAATGTTCCACATACCAACCAGCTCTTAAAAAGATTGACTATCGCTCAAAGCCTACTTTATTCCCCTTGCACCTACAATAAAATTAGCAATAAGATAATTTATGCAAATGTTTATCTCGATTAACATGAAGTAGATGGAGAATAAGCGTTTGTAAAAATAGTTTGTACAAGAATAAAGAAAGTCATGCAAGTATAACACGTCAGATTTTTAAATCTGAGGTTATAATTGTTTTCGCCTATGTACGATTTAACATGTTCGCTGAAAACAATACAGAAAATACGTTCCTTAACTGCTTTACAGAATGAATGTGTAACATTGGTTAAACAATACGATTCCAGAAGATTGGCTTATAGCAAAAGTATTGTCACTGTTTAAAAAATTTTATGTGTTACACTCACATGACTTTCTCTACTCTTGTACAAACTATTTTTACAAACGCTTATTCTCCATATGCTTCATGTTAATCGAGATATCGAGGTGTTAATCTTATTGCTAATTATCTTGTAGAAGCAAGGGGAATTGGTAGGCTTTAAGCGATAGTCAAATATTTCAAGAGCTGGTTGCTATGTGGAGTATTCCATTCTCTTTGCTTTACCAGGACAAAAAAAATGAATAACGAATTTGAGAAAAAGTATAAGTATTGGAAAATTTAAGGGAATAACAAGCAATATCTCGAAAAGGGCTCACTCAACAACAAAAATGTTTAAGACATAAATTCTGTATTTTAACGCGATCTACATTTTTGTGTAGTAAAATTTTGTCTATCTCTTATGGTTTACCAGTTATGCAAAAGTCGTTCACAATGAAGAATACTTTTGGAGACATTTCCAGAAAATTCAAGATATACATTTTATTTGTTCATAAAAATATCTTAAACATATGGTATTTTAACCAAAATCGTTAGAGCTATTTTGAGAAAATTAAAATTTTCGAAAAATGTTCCATGTAAAGGGTAATCTGGGATGGGTGGATTTTCTTGAAAACCTTCGTGTCGCATCTCTGGTAGATACTGAACCTAAATACCGAGTTTGGTGTTTATCCGACTGTTCGTTTGAGTTATGCTGTACACAGACCACACGGACATGTTTCCAAAAATACTTTTTTTGGATACAGGGGGTCTCAAAACATATATTTTTCCGGTGAAATCTCGGTATAGAATTTACTATACGTAGTAGAGAAAGTAAAAAGGGGATCGCAGTAAAACTGCAAATTAAGGAGGTATTAGTATATTAAATAGTGCTTACAAAATATATTCAGGTGTATTAAATAACAGACTAAAGAATATTACAGAGGTGATACTTTTAGAAGAACAATGTGGTTTCAGAAGAGGATGGTCATATAGTGGCAATATATTTACTTTGCGGCAAATAATAGAGAAAAGAAGAGAACTTAATTTACCAACCTACCTAGCTTTCATAAATCTAGAAAAGACATTTGATAGGGTGGAAAGAGAAAAATTGTGGGAAATTATTAAAAAAACGAGGAACACAAATCACCTAATAAATTGTATTAGGAGCCCATATAAAGGAACTTATATAATACCAGATGTCCCCAATTATAAAGAGGAAAATATTTTTATAAACCAAGATGTAAGAAAGGATGTACCTTATCGCACTCTTTTTAATGTCTATATATGTGACGCTATCCGGAAATGGAGAGAAAGAGCAGCAAAAGGAATATACATAACCAAAAATAAACACATTAATATGCTACTATATGCTGACGATATTGTAATAATTGCAAATTCTGAAAAATGAACTACAAAAATCAATCCATCCTTTAAATATAATTGGAAAGGATTATAAATTTAAGATATCAATAAATAAAACGAGAACAATGGCATTGCATGGGAAATATCCAGTAAGATGTAAAATAGCAATTGAAAATTTGGTCTTGGATCAAGTTCTGCACTTTAACTATTTAGGAAGTGATATTACTTTTAACCAGGATAAGGACATAGACATCAAATTACAGAAATATCAGAGTATCTGCGGTACTATAAGCAGAACATTAAAAATCACACGAAGAGAGAAAAAATCTGATGTGTTACACCCACATGACTTTCTCTACTCTTGTACAAACTATTTTTAGAAACGCTTATTCTCCATATGCTTCATGTTAATCGAGATATCGAGATGTCAATCTTATTGCTAGTTATCTTGTAGATGCAAGGGGAATATGGTAGGTTTTAAGCGATAGTCAAATCTTTTAAGTGCTGGTTGCTATGTGGCGCATTCCATTCTCCTTGCATGTCCAGGGATAAAAAAATGAATAACGAATTTGAGAAAAAGTAAAAGTATTGGAAAATTTAAGGGAATAACAAGCAATATCTCGAAAACGGTTCACTGAACAAAAAACTTTAAGTGACATAAATTGTGCATTTTAACGCGATCTACATTTTTGGTGTAGTAAAATGTTGTCTATCTCTTATGGTTTAGCAGTTATGCAAAAGTCGTCTACAATGAAGAATACTTTTGGAGACATTCCCAGAAAATTCGAGATATAAATTTCATTTGTCATGAACATATCTTAAACATATGATATTTTAATCAAAATCGTTCGAGCCATTTTTGAGAAAATTAAAATTTTCGAAAAATGTTCCATGTAAAGGGTAATCTGGGTTGGGGGGATTTTCTTGAAAACCTTTGTGTCGCATCTCTGGAAGATACTGAACCTAAATACCAAGTTTGGTGTTTATCCAACTGTTCGTTTCTGAGTTATGCTGTTCACAGACACACTCAGGGACATGTTTCCAAAAATGCTTTTTTTTTTGGATTCAGGGAGTCTCAAAACATGTATTTCCGGTGAAATCTCGGTATCGAATTTTTGGGTGGAATATAATACTTCCCCTACTTACTATACGTAGTAGAGAAAGTAAAAAATTAGATTTTATAAGGTGATGGCTCTACCTATTCTATTATATAGCAGTGAATCCTGGGTGATGAGGAGAAAAGATTGTGGTCATGTTCAGAAATGAAATTTTTATGAACAGTTAAAGGTTGCACTAAATTGGACAGCATCCCTAATGAAGTAATTAGGCAAGAACTGAATATTTTTGCAGTGAAGGATAAACTAGAAGAACAAAAACAAAAATGGAAAGAACATTTGGAAAGAATGGAAGAAAGGATTCCAAAGATGGCCTTACAATACAAACATATAGGAAAGAGGGACATATGAAGGCCAGTTAAAAGATGGAACAGGTCGATAGGCCTAATCCTTGAAAGGCAGCAGAAGAAGAAGGTCTAACACTGTGTCCAAGGTTTTGATCAGGTGCATTGTGGGGTTAACTTTAAGAAACCAAGAGCAGCACTCGCTTGTGTAGTATATTATTACTCTCGTGAAAAAACACTATCTTCGAGAAAGAAAATCCATATTCCGACGAGACATTGCAATTGTCGTCTAACCAAAATAAATGGAGGAAGTAAAGGCTGCACAGGTCTTTTTACGGATTTTTTTATCCAAATTTACCTAATTATTGAAAATTCTCTCTGTTACGTAGGCGTCATAATACACTGTTAGGCCTATGACGATTTCTATATTTAAAAAAACGGATATTTCTGCCGCGCAAGTGTAGGCAAGGATGATGCAGCAATTTTATACGCATCGTTACTGTTATAGCAACATACAGGAGAGTGAAGAAAAAGATGGCGTTTATATTAAAGCAGGATGATACAGAAATGCTTCGTACTAGGACGTTTTAGAAAAGATTAAATACGAGGGGAGAGAGAGACAGAGAGAGCTAAGTTACACTACGAAGAGAACGTGAGTGCGTCTTCGTTTGATTATCAACTTCCAACCCAGAGATCCTTTCTTCGATTCTCCCTGCAGCTGTGGAGGTCTTTTCTAATAAAAATGATTTTCATCCCCAGAGTATGAAAGAGATGGATAAAACCATATCTCTCAAAAATGAAACGAATACCAGACCCCATAAATAAATCCAGCAGCTTTCAAAAATGCAACACAAAGTTTATATAATGAAATTCACATCATAAACTATTCGTTTTATATAAAACATTCTGTAGCTCAAAATAATGATCCTGGCGATTTTGATTAAGATGATCCATATTTAATGATTAAAGATAAAATTATGGATATCAGCATCATTATTTTATAGTCTTGATACTTTGTTATGAAGAATAAAATGCATATTTTGAACTTTCTGTAGATATCTAACGAAATTCTCTTCGTTTGGATTCAGTTTTATTCAAGTCTGTATAATTGTAAACGTAACAGAAAGACAAAAACTTACAATACGAAGAACTTAAATCTCGTTAAAGTATACAGATTGTTTCAAACTGTTTTGCATTAACCGTATCCGCGATATTTGCGGTTAAATGGATTTTCCGTAGTAGTCTGCTTTTTGAAGTGCTCAAATTTCTCGTAAGGTCGTGCAAAATGTGTGCAGTATCAAAACCAGCATATAGCGATCTACTTGTTAATCATTCAAATATAGCTCTTCAGTCCCATTTATGCTAGCCTTGGTTTGAGGAGAATAGGAATGGGGTCAGTATGGCTAAGAGCTGAAACAAATGACAAAAACATATGGAAAGGTGTTAAAAGAAGACTAAGTGATATCAACCAACAGGAAATAGAATCGGATTATAAAATTAAACCTTCTCTAAGTCTAGCAAATGAAATAAAATTGAACTGGGGTAAAGAGGCATATATGCTTAATTTAGGAAGAAAGGAAAGATCAGGAATGGCATGGTTTAGACTGGGGGGCTGGAGGGCACAGAAAATGACTGACGATTCTGGCAGGAGAATCTGCTCATTCTGTGATTTGGATGAGGACTGGGTACATATTTTGGCGGAATGTGCACAGTGGGAGAAACAGCGAACGATTAAACTCAAAGAAAAATTCTTAAGTCCCTCAAGAAAGAGATTGGCATGTTGGGATCTACTGGCTGACCACAGGAATTGGCAAAACAGGCAATTTTTTTGGCTAAAGCGCGCGAAGATAGGTCAAATTTGTTCAGTTAGACAAAGGTAATTTATCTCTATTTCCCTTTTTCTTGTTCCTTTTTGTTGTGTTTCCCTTCTCTTTTGTTTATTTTGTCACCCTATTGTATCTTAAATATGCATATACGGTCAATGACCCATGCACTAAATACTTGTGAAATAACTTCAATAATTTGAAACCAATAAAGATACCTTATCTATCTATCTATCTATCTATCTATCTATCTATCTATCTATCTATCTATCTATCTATCTATCTACCTATCATAAAAAACGTATTATGAAAGCATTTCCACAAACATTTATCTCCATTAGAAAAATAAAGTCGTGTGTACAACAACAGGTGTGAAATTAAAACGATAGTCAGTAGAGAAAGTCATACGACTGTAGTTTTATTCATTTTGTAATTTACCCCCTCTCTCCCCCCTTAGAGGGAGGAATCAAAGCTGATATCTGCGGGTTGAAAAGACATCCTGTTGACCCCCGAACGCAAAGGTAATCGCCGATCTTTTCGCATCTTACTGAATATTTTTGAGCGTTTATTTGTAACAATAATTAAAATAAATAAATAATCCCATGGCGCTACATGAAGGGCCATGGGATACGGATAGATGATGTGGTCAGCCTCACGCTTTATCCAGCCATAATGTTGGCCTCCGTGCTGAAATCGCTGCCTAACGCAGCTCCTTACTTTCCGCACGATGCTGAGTGGGCACCACTCCTATACCCGAGACTTAAAATCCTCACTCCCATGGATGGGATCGAACCTAGGTGCATTTTGTAGCCAGGAACCACAGCACCACGCTCTAGCCTACTACGCCAGAGTGCAAGAGTTGTAAAAACAAGAAGTAAGAAATTCGTGTGTAAAATAATATGGAATTAATGCAAATGTTATTTTATACCCCGTTTTATTATTTTAACAGTACTGGTCTCTCTCTCTCTCTCATTTTCATATTCCACGTCTTAAGAGATGGAATAAGCAAGCCAAATACTCTACTCTTTACTTAGTTTTCCTCAAGCAAATATTAGAGGCATACCCAGAACGAACCGAAATAGAATCAGGGTCCGCTGAATGAAATACATGAAAAGAATTTTCTTACTTTCCTTAAAGCAGATTCATGTCATTTCATTATCGTTGGAAATTTACTTCCTCCAGAAGCTACCTTTTGAAAGGAACGAAGTCGTTCGAGGTTAAATCTGAGGAGTACGCAGGGTGAGGAAACCCGTTTCCTTGGTAACAGAGATTGCAATTTCATTTTTTTCTGCTGATGTGCTTTACTGATGGAACCTACATCTCATTGCAAATTGTATCTCTTCGAGGACCGAAGTTCAGAAGGAAGCTATGGCGTACTAAAAACTCAGAAAATATCAAAGTAATTAATCGCGATCTACCTGGCACAGGGTTGTATTAAGGACAAAATTAAAGATAAAACTTCAGTTTCGTTTATCATTAGATCATATACATAAATCCAACGAGCAAGAACCGGGAACACAGCTCCACCCTGAACCCAGAGGGGGAACCTCCGTGGGCCCATTCACTAAGGTGTTATCTATTTTATAACCCATTCTTCTGCTTTCACAAGGACAGAAGGAGATACGCATCAACCTCGGTGGAGGCAACAGTGTCTAGCCATCCTCTACCAGCTCTTATGTTGGTGCCGGCTTCGCCTAGACGTACCCATCTCCTACGGATGTCGCGAACCACTGCCCTGCCGAGTCCAACCCAATCCGAACAACTCCCTTGTGGGACCGGCTTTGATGTTTGGTACCATTGAGTTTAATACAACAAATTTTCAGATTAAACCTATTTTAAAAAAATTTCAAGTAAAACGTAAAGTCAAAAATACCATAGAAGAAACACAGCTCCTAAAATTTTACAATAATACCAATAAAATGCATCGATTTAAGCGTATTGTACTGAAAATACTAATTTCAATCATTTAAACTGAAAATATTATCAAGTATTGTTCAGCATAATACTGGGTGATTTATGACTAACTGACACATTTATTTCTTCAATTGTTTCAAAACGAGTTATGCTAGCGACCACTTATAGCTGAAATGCAGAGGAATTTTGGGAGATTTCCCCTTATAGCAAATGTTAAAAATGTTCTTCACCCTGCATAAGACACAATTCAACTAGTCGTTCAATGTTACTGGCCACTCGTTGGAGGACTCTTGTTGTCAATAGCTTGAATCTCCTGTGTAATGTTGTGCTTCAGATCGCCCAATGTCTGGGGACGTGTGGCATAAACTCTGTCTTTTAAGTAACCCCATAGAAAGAAGTCCGCTATGTCAAATTCGAAGATCTCGGTAGCCACAGGTTCTTGGAAAATGATCCGGTCGTTAAAGAAACTTGTAATTAGTGCCATGGACTCATTTGATGTATGGCATGTAGCGCCGTCCTGCTGAAAATATCCTTGATTCAGCTCTACATCGTCTAGTTGCTCAGCAAACTCCATGAAAATCCGTCGGTACTCTGCAGTGTTTTCATTGTTTTAAAAAAAAATTGGTCTCACTATTCTCTGTGCGGATATTGCGCACCAAACTCCGATTTTAAACGGACGCGTAGGTGCTTCATGAATAACATGTGGATTTTCGCTGGCCTAATAGCGTGAGTTATTTGAGTTCACATAGTCGGATAAATGGAATGCTTCATCTGTGAACCATGCGATGGACAATATGGCAGGATTATGAACAATGAATGCCTGAAACAAAAGACAATAATCCAGTCATCTATTCTTATCTGGTTCCTGTAACTGATGGACAACCGTAATCCTATACGTCTTTAGGCCTGCACTTTTCACAGCTCTCTGACATATTGAGTAGCTGTACCCTGTCTTCTGCGATAAACGTCTTAATGTTTTTTGAGTGACTGATCCAGTCGTGCTCTTACGCCAACAACAACCGTGGGAAGCCTAGAGGAACGAGTTTTGCCCTTTTCACTCACCAAGAGATCTGGTGTTTCCAATTTGTTCAGCAGTCCCGGTATTGTGTTTCTTTGGGGAGGATTCCGAACACCAAATTCTCTCTGGTATGCCCTTTGAGTAGCTGTAATTGAATTCGTAATCCAGTATTGTTTTACAAGGAAGAGGCGTTCATTTAATGCGTACTCCATTTTCACGTTGACAGAATAAAATCTCAAAAACCGTTGCCGACAATAAAACTAACAATTACGAATAAAACATGAACATCTGCGCATCTATTGCCAGGCAATCAAACTCCAGAACATTCTGCTTAACTTGGTGCTAAAATTGGGGCATTGAGTGAATTTCGAACGGAATAATTAAAGAAAGAAATGTGTCAGCTATTCATAAATCACCCTGTAAGAGCAAGAAATTTTGTTGGTTCCATGTATCTAACTTTCCAAAACCTTTCGAGGAAATAAAAAGCAGTCTCATGTGAGATGTCCCAATGATGAAAATTTGGAAGCTCTAAACTTTTAAATTTTGTGACAGACATCAGATGTCTTTGCATTTGTGCAAGAAGATGAAGACAACAGCTTTATTCAGTTTGCTGCTAGTTAACTTTTTTGTGAAACTTAGTGAAGATTTCAGAATACATCATGGTTTAATAATTGTTTAGCTGCAAAGAATTTAGCTTTTTATTTCTATGTGCATGTTGAATTTTTCTTTCCTTGAATATACGCCCGCTACTACAATGCTTCGCTGATAAAGTGTGTGTTTGTACTTAAGTGTTAATAAGGGTTCAGCACGCAAATTCCATTTAGAAGGATACATACACTTTAGGGTTGGGCAAACGATCCAAAAAGTTCAGACCAGTGCAAATTATATAAGTTGAGTCTTAAAACACTAAAAGTAAAACTTTAAAGTATTTTTCCCTTTCTGAAAATATTTAAATTTTTATGTCTTAGGTAAGATTCAAACGTTTATTTAGTGTAAATTTTTTAGTATTTATTATTTTAATAAGTGAATACTTTCAAGTTTAAGGAGATCGACTCATAACTGTGTGCTCTATTGTGTCACATGGTAATTTATTTTAGTTCAATTGTTAAGATTTCTAAAACCTATGTATAATTCAGCTAATTCTATTAAATTATTAATGCCTGTAAATTTGTAACTTATTCTATATTGTGTTAAATGAATTGTGTGTAATGGTAACCTGGTGTCCAAAATATACACTTCTACTACTCGCCGCGACGTAAGTACTGTTGGAGAGGGCGCCACTGTTTTGTTGACAATGCGAACGTCATGTCAGCAATAGAGGTGAGGGGCAAAGCGATAGGAAAATTTACAGTTGCACAATAAAAGCAGTACTACTTTTGTAGGCCCCAGCTTCGCTAGTAAATGCAACTTGAACTGGGATGTCTTCTTTACCCGACTGTCCTTACGATGCCCCTCCACTTGTTCCGTAACAAGTTCCTATTCCACCTCACGCACTCACATCGTGGTCAACTAGTACTAACAAGGCTGAAGCCTGTAAATACAGTACTCTCTATCACGTTGCAGACCTTGATGACGTTAGGCATGTCAACAAAAACAGTGGCGCTCTCCTGTAAGCGCTCATATCGGGCCGACTATGCATTGCTGCCCACAACCTAAGGCACGTCAACCAACTGTTTATCCTTCATTAAGAAGGATAAGCTGGCTTGTTTTGTTTACTTCGAGCCACCATCGGTGAAGATCAATTAGCAGTTTTGTGGAACAGTCATTCATGTATTCTCTGAAACCCTCTTCACTCAAGAAATATACAGAAATATATAAATAAGGGTTATAATAGCATTGTCAATTTTATCAAACCCTGCTACACTTCTTCCTATAGCGAGTGCTCCTAAAATGATGTAATTTGTAGCTCAAAGCTAGACCCGGGGTCGTGCGGGAATTTCGGCTTGTCACGTATCCAAGTGAAACTATTGATAATAACTTGAATAAGGTAGCAAAGGCAGTTTTTCCACGTTTTGAAGAAAATTCAAATGAGGCGTTTCAACTCGTGCATTCGAACCGGGAAGCGAATATTTTTACATAACTGAGGTTTTCACTCCATTTGTGAAATGAATAAAAGAATACAGGCATTGGGACGCACGAAAAACACCGAATACTTGCTTAACCATGTGTCAAAAAAAACAAGAAAAGACTGTTTTATGACAACTTTTGAAAAGCAACTTTAACAAGTGTTTGCAATGCAGAGAAAGGAGACACAGTGATAGTTTGTAAATATTTTCTTTCCTCTAACTGTTGCATAATTCTTTTCAAAACTAATCATTTGGGAATCCACCTATTATTTTAACCTTAACTACTCTATAAGCATTGAGAAGGTTTATTTTAGGAGTTGTATTGTAGTTCGACTGTAGGGGAGCCAAACTTGATGAAGCTACTGCCCCACTTATGGTACAAAGTTTCCGGTGGCTTCACCCCAACGTTTAGGAATCAACTTTATGTTTTAATGTTTCTTTAAATATTATATACATTTAGGTTTGCCTCGGCTGCGTCAGTATTAATTTTTAGAAACATGTATCTCTAAGCAGGGGGTGATGCGGCTAAAGAATGTAGGCTTACACAAATTATAATTTTTTACTTATTAATCCTTCACATGATTAAATAACACTCCACTGATATAGAGAGCTGTGCGATTATTAATTACTTGCACTTTTTAACACGTAAACTTTATAATATTCTTGGCGTAATGAATTTTATGTCTCACACTGAATACGTACTGAGCGAATGAACTGCACAGGTACGTTACCTTCTAGCGACTGGCGTTTACCGCTTGAATTTGTAAATTTTTCTATTTCAAATCTCTGGTTGGCTAATCCTACTCCAATAGAATACTTTTATTTAACTTTCAGCTCTTCTGGATGTTGACTGGCTATTTATAAACTGTTTTAAAAATTACATTATTGTTCAAAGAAATACTGGTAGCATTATAAAACTTTCCAATTCATTATTGCCTCAAGGTTACCTCATTGTTAGCAACTTTCGGCCTCTATTCTCACAGCTCCTACATTATTAAATTACCTAATACTTTCACATAACATTATTCTACATGTACAATAATATAAAGATATACAATGACTGTAATACACTCTTTTTATATATTATAGTATACACATATTGCTTTAAGGCGGGCTGTCATTTAAGTGTTAAAAATACTGCCTCAGCATATGAAGGTTTACAAAATAAAAAGAGCAAAATAAAACCATTTCTAACATGTGTGGCATATGTTTTTTATACAGCACTCGAATTTGTAAAACATCAATAATATTCTATTAATTCCTGAAACTAGCACTCGAATTTGTAAAACATGAATAATATTCTATTAATTCCGAAACTAGCACTCGAATTTGTAAAACATCAATAATATTCTATTAATTCCTGAAACTAGCACTCGAATTTGTAAAACATCAATAATATTCTATTAATTCCTGAAACTAGCACTCGAATTTGTAAAACATCAATAATATTCTATTAATTCCTGAAACTAGCACTCGAATTTGTAAAACATCAATAATATTCTATTAATTCCTGAAACTAAGAGAGATCACGTTTATAACGCCGTTCTTGAAACAAGAGAAATGACGTTAAAAAAGCGAGATTTCAGAAGACGTTTTGTTCATTTCTAACAGTCATTTTCAGTGAAATTATTTTCAGCATGTTTTTCTTTACACCAGCCAATGAAGCGATTAAATGCTATATCATATTACCTTCTGGATTTTTTGGGCAAGCACTTCTAGCGTTATTCTTTCAGCAGCTTCTGTAACTTCAACTGGCTCTTTCATTTCAGTTTCTTCTGAATTCATAATTTCCCCATTTAATCTTTATGTAGGTTACACTAGACAAAATAATAGTGTTTTAGATCAAAGAAAACACAAGGCTACCAATATAACGTATAAGTGAACAAGCAATTGCGATAAATGGAAATATGACTTTTTGTATTGTGAACAGATAATACGAACGCCATGAAAAATTAATCATGTAAAAAAATGTAATGAAAACTAAAACCTAATCAAACCGTTCCATTGGAAATACATAAATAAAAAAAACATTTTTAGAAAAAGGTCTGTGTGTGTGTCCGATAAATAACAAACTTGGTATTTAGGTTCAGTATCTTTCAAGGATACTACACGAATATGCGACTCCCCCACCCCAAACTACCCTTTAAGTCTTAACATTTTTCGAAAATTTTGATTTTTTCAATAATGGATAACGATTTTGATTAAAATACCGTATGTTTAAGATATTTTTATGGCAAATGAAATGCATATCTTGAATTGTTTGGGAATGGCCCTAAAAGTCCTCTTTAATCTGAATGGCTTTTGTATAACTGGTAAACCATAAGAGATAGACAAAATTTTACTACATACAAATGTCGTTAAAACACATAATCTATGGCATACACATATTTTTGTCCAGAGAACCATTTTCGAGATATTCCTTGTTGTTTGAATTTTCCAATACTTATACTTTTTCTCAAATGGGTATTCGTTATTTTGTTTTTCTATGTCCTGGACATGCAAAGTGAATGAAATTCTCCACATGGCAACCAGCTCTTAAAAGATTTGACTATCGCTTAAAGCCTACCATATTCCCCTCTCAACCTGAAGCAGTATATTTTGAGTAGTAAAATAAAATTACAATCATAGGAAAATAAATATCAGTAACGGCGAGGATAGTATTAAATAAAACTGGAAAGCGAATGTTAGAAATAAGGGTTGAGAGACCGGAAACGGCGGCCGGAAACGGGTGGTTGTTCCCTCTATTGTGAAGCGTCCCGTTAGGTTGCTGGAAACGCAGGCTAGTAGAAAAGGGTCAATGTTCGCCAAAAGCCAGATAGCCTTAGGCCTCCAATTAAAGAAGATTGGAATCGGGTGATAATGGAATGAGGAGATATAGAACGTTTAAAACGGAGAAACGGAAGATTTTAGAATACACACTTGGTCGTGAGATTTGAGAATGATCACTTCGTCGTGAGATCTTAGAAGACTTAGAAGAAGTCTGGGGAGATGCTTGTCAGGAAAGTTTAGATGGCAGCGGATAGGCGCGATGATAAAAGAAAAAGTGTAACAAATAGGAAAAGCGCGTGTGTGTGTTGAAGAAATAGCAGGGATCAAATGTTAAAACGGTGACGGTAAATACACGAGCAGGAAAACAAACAGTCGTATTCACCACTAACCCGAGATCCAAGATCCATGCAAAGAACCCTGAGCTAGTACCAATCCCGGGATCATCCCTAAAATAATCCTGTACCGTAAAATAACCAGAAGTACCACCGCAAATTGCCGCCCTTACGTGGGGTCAAGAATCATACCACCGCAAACTGCAATAAGATTCTGCAAATGTTAATCTCGATTAACATGAAGTAAATTGAGAATAAGCGTTTTTAAAAATAGTTTCTACAAGAGCAGAACGATATCATGGGAGTGCAACACATCAATTTTTTTTCTATTAAAGCTTCCGTTTTTATTATGATGGCCCCAAAACAACTATTTCCAGAAGCAAAAAGTGAAGCTTCTTAATAATAATACGAATATGCCATTTACCTAAAAAGTATTTATAATCGATGTTTTATTATTTTCCATAGAAGTATAAACAACTTATATAATTAGTAATTTTAAAATGTCTAAGGAGCGTTTACTTCTTATAGATTAATTATTTTAATACACAAACTCTTTGGAACAGAATAGGAGATTTATTTATAATGCATGAGAGTTGTTTCAAACACAGTTCTAGAATGAGTTTTTTTTAGTTTTTTTCTTTATTTATATCTTATATATTTCTGCATTCCTTTTAGTTTTACCTCACTACCAAAAAAATAGTTAACTGTATAAACGCAACTTGAATATAAAAACTTTTCACGTTAACCAAATTTTGCAAGCTACTTTCGATATCTCATCCATTATATACATGCTAAACATGATCAAAATAAGTCCAAAAATTCAATTAAGTGTAATGGAATTCTTGAGGCGATTGGCTGGTTGTAAGATAACACATCGAAAACCAAACCTTGATATAAGAAGATAAATGGGTACGATTAATGTGAACGATAAAATTAGAAGACCCAGAAATAAATGGATCCATCATATTGAACGGAGCAATAAATTTCCCAAAATGGAGTTCCATTTTAGAACGAGGGGAGCAAGAGATGTGAGAAATCCTAAGAGGATGGATGTAGAACCGTGGGATATATTGACCTATGGCTTAAGACTTAAAATAAGAAAAAGGCTGAACAGTTGGAGTTTAAGGCTCTAGTTTTAATATACGTTAAATTTAATCTGCAACTGGGATATTTGTTTTTTGGCACTTACTGTTAGACCATTCGTGGCACCTAATTTTGAACGTAAGAAAACTCCGGAATAACGCACTTTTATAATCCTTGACCGCTGCAAGACCTATGAGAGTCCTAATCGACCCACGGCTTTCGTTTCGCAAGCATTTCTACTCGCAATATAAAACCCTACTTTTATCCATTGTACCATATTCTACTATTAATTTTCTAGTTTTTTACAACGGAACCTACGGTAGATATTTCGGAAAGAGGCGAGCATATCATAGATTTCAGATAATCTGAAAATGTGTAAAAAAAAATGTCTAGGTGTTACATTCACATAACTTTCTCTACCATCTATCGTTTATTATGGGTATATAGCTTATTCTTACGAAAGTTTATTACTTTCTCTACTACGTATAGTAAGTAGGGGAAGTATTGTGTTCCACCCAAAAATTCGATTCCGAGATTTCACCGGAAATACATGTTTTGAGACCCCCTGAATCCAAAAAAGCATTTTTAGAAACATGTCCGTGTGTGTGTGTGTGTGTGTCTGTGAACAGCATAACTCGGAAACGAACAGTCGGAATAAACACCAAACTTGGCATTTAGGTTCAGTATCTTCCACAGATGCGACACGAAGGTTTTCAAGAAAATTCCCCCACCCCAGATTACCCTTTACATGGAACATTTTTCCGAAAATTTTAATTTTCTCAAAAATGACTAACGATTTTGATTGTTAAAGATATTTTATGACAAATAAAATGTATATTTTGAATTTTCTGGGAATGTCTCCAAAAGTTTTCTTCATTGTGAACGACTTTTGCATAACTGGTAAACCATAAGAGATAGACAAAGGTTTACTACACAAAAAATGTAGATCGCGTTAAAATACACAATTTATGTCATATACATTTTTTTTTGAGTGAACCATTTTCGAGATATTGCTTGTTATTCCCTTAAATTTTTCAATACTTATTTTCTCAAATGCGAATTCGTTATTCATTTTTTTTTGTCTTGGATATGCAAAGAGTATTAATCTGTGGCAAAGAGAATGGTGCTGCACCTAGCAACCAGCTATTAAAGAGATATATCTGCGCTTAAAGGCTACTGTATTTCTATATTGCCCTTGCAATTACAAAACAAAGGGAACATAGTACACCTTAAGCGATAGTCAAATATTTTTAGAACTGGTCGCTATGTGTAAAATGTAATTCTCTTTGCATGTCAAAAGATCGTTTCTGCAAATGTTTATCTCGAATAATATGAAATAGATGGAGAATAAGAGTTTGTAAAAATAGTTCGTACAAGAGTAGAGAAAGTCATGTGAGTGCAACACATCTGTTTTTTTTCTATCTACTTCATTTTAATCGAGAGAAACTTTTACAGAAATAGCTACATTACATATTTCTTTACACAAGCAAAAGGAAGAGCGATAGTCAAATGTTTAACAACTGTACACTATAAACTGACCTTAAAATTCCATACTCTTTCCATGTAATCGCAAGAAACAACTGAAATTCCACGGTAATCAAATCATTAATAACTATGTCTTGGAAATGGTAGATGCCGCAAAAAATTTATTTGAAATAAATTATGTATTTTTTAAGAGATCTACATTGATTGTTTGGTACTTTTTCGTCTATCGCGTAACGTTTTACCAGTTATACAAGATTATACAAAATCCCTTCCAAATGAAGAGGTTTTTACAGCCTATTCCAGGAAAATCAAGATACACACTATTTTCTTGTAAATATTTTAATATGTAGTGTTTTACTAAAAATCGTTACAGCCATATTTTAGAAAATCAAAAATTCCCAAAAATGCTCCAGCATTAAATTAAGTTTTATTTATCAACGCTCTTTAACTGCTGTGGTCCTTAGCATCCCATTCTATATTGGGCGTAAAATACCGCTAATTTTGCTCAGAGGCCTCTTTATCAGACTTGAGGTTCTTTTAAGTGCCGTAAATCTACGAAACGGGACCAGCAGCTTTACTTCCCTTCCGAAGGAAGCCATGCTAAGGATTTGGATACCTGAAAAAAAAATCCATCGCCGGGTTTGAACCCGCGCCCTCGGGAACTAGGCTAGCATGGTAACCACTACACCAAAGAGGGCGACAAAATGCTCCAGTAAAGTGTAGCTCGGGGTGAGGCGATTTTTTTGAAAATCTTGTATGGCTTCTTTAGAAGGTATTGAATCTAAACCCCAAGTTTGGTATTTATCCGACTTTTCGAATTTGAGTTATGCGATTCACAGACAGACAGACACACACATGTATACAAAACCGTTTTTTTAATTCAGGTGCCTCAAAACATGTACTTCCCATGAAATCTCGGTATCCCCTATAATGTGATAGAGAATGTAAAAATTACGACTGTTTCTGGAAAAGTTCAGGGAAATCAAGTAAACGTATTTATCCTAGAAACATATCTATGAAAGCAAATGCTAATCAATTTAAAACACTTAATACTGAAACTACGTTTTTGTGAAATATACAAAAGCTAAATCAACCAAGTTTGTGTGACCATTTGAACATTTCTAGAGTATGCAGTTTATTTTACAGAACGTTTTATATGCACTAAAGCGGAATTATAGCATTTATAACGGGACTATAGCTAAAAGTATTTTATACAACGTATAACCACAAAAGAACACCATGATTGAATATCTCTGCTATGGTACCTTCATTGTTCCCTTGGAAACAACACTAAAAGTTTCAAAACAATTCATTCATTGGTGTTTCCTTTAGAAGTGCAGACCTTCAGGGAAAAGTTATACGAAGAAAACTATGACTGTTATATATCAACTACAGCTTCAACAATACAAATAACATCACATAAGTACCAGCTTCAGAGAAAGAAACGAAAAATTTGTATCAAACTTAATGATCAGAACTTTCTTGTCCATATCGTTTAAAAGTTTTGTAGCATTTCAACTTCGTCCTAGCTGCGTGACACGAGAAAAATTTGTATCTCATGATGAAAATACACAGTACTGCAATGTGAACCCACGAATATACATATATTCTGAAAGAACACAAAAAAGTGCTACAGCATGAACATACTCTTATTCGAAATGATCACCATGTGCAGTAACATAGCGACGAAGACGTTGAAGCCACTTTTTAATAGCTGCAAGAATCGTGTCCAGTGGAATTTTCATGGCAGCTGACGTAATGTATTTTTTTTAACATCTCAATATTGCGGTGCCATTTTTGACATACTATTGCCTCAAGTTTCTGCCACAAAGAATAATCCAATGGATTGAGGACCGGACTTCGACTAGGCCAGTCAGCAGCAGCGATGAACCACCAACCACGCAGCCTGTAGCAGAAGCTCGAGGCGATAACATGCCAAACATGGCACGGAAATATTGAGATATTAAAAAATGAATCACGTCATCTATCAAGAAAATTCCATTATTGATGAGTGACCTCAAAGTCTTCGCCGCTGTGTTGCCGCACATGGTGATCATTTCGAATAAGAGAATGTTCATTCTGTAGCGCTTTTTGTGTTCTTTCAGCATATGTGTATATTCATCGAACTCATTAAAGTAAGGTGCTTAAAAACTGCTACTTCTGCTACACTTCTTTTCTTATTCCTATAGTTTCTATTCGATTTGAATTTTTTTCGACTAGGGATATAGATTTGCTATTCTCGTGAATTTTTCTGTTTACTATAGGGTACAAACTGTAAAAATGTCTAAATTTGATGATCTGCGAATTCAAAATATAAAATAAGCTGTGCAAGATGTAACGCCGAAAAATACAAGAAGAACAATTAAACAAATAAAGGTGACATGGAATCTATTTTAAGAATTTTGCAGCAAACAAAATTGAGAGATTGAATCAACAATGAGCGATAAAGAAACTACAAGCTTGTTAAAGGTCTGGGGTTATAATAGGGAAAATATCTGATATGTTGCACTCACACGACTTTCTCCACTCTTATACAAACTATTCTTACAGACGCTTATTCTCCATCTACCATCTACTTCATGTTAATTGAGATAAATATTTGCAGAAACTTATTGTTAATTTTCTTGTCAGTGCAAGCTAAGCTTTAAACGAGTCAAATCTTTCAAGAGCTAGTTGCTATGTGGAGCATTCCATTATCCTTGCATGTCCAGGACATAAAAAAACGAATAACAAATTCCTATTTGAGAAAAGTATTGGTAAATTAAAAAAATTAACAAGGAATATCTCGGAAATGTTCACTCGAGCAAAACATACAGACGATATAAATTCTGTGTTTTAACGAGATCTGAGCTTTTGTATAGTAAAATTTTGCCTATCTCTTGCGGTTTACCAGTTATGCAAAAGTCATTCAGAATGAAGAGGACTTTTAGGGACATTCCCAGAAAATTCAAGATATACATTTCATTTGCCATGAAAATACCTTAAACATATAGCATTTTAATCAAACTCCTTATACATTTTTAAGAAAATCAAAATTTTCGAAAAATGTTCCATTTAAAGGGTAGTCTGGGTTAGAGGAATTTTCTTGAAAATCTTCGTATCGCATCCTTGGAAGTTTCGTTTTTGAATTATGCTGTTCACACACAGACAAGACACACACACAGACATGTTTCCAAACATGCTTTATTTGGATTCAGGACACCTAAAACATGTATTTCCGGTGAAATCTCGGTATCGAATATTTTAGTGGAATGCAATACTTCCCCTACTTACCATACATACGAGACTACTATAAGAATAAAAAAGACATTGATCTCGCATTATGATTATCTTACCAAATTCCGCTCATTTGCAGTTTTTGTTATATAATGCTTGTTGTCATTAGATATATATATATATATATATATATATATCTGGATCTTCGATATCGACATAATTAGCATGACAACAAGCATACGTTAATCTCAAATGAATTAACCAAAAACGAGGGATGGGGCCTCTATACCGTCGATATCTCGATACTCTGTGGTATCGAAGTAGATCTACTACTTTGAGATAACCCTTCAATAATTTTTCGAAATGTTTTGCGTTTAAATTTATGTTAGATAACAAATAAATGGAGTCGAGACGTCATGTTAATGCCTCGCACGTGTTTCCAAAGAGTTTCTGGACTATAATTCTTGATAGACCTTGACTGCAATGAATGTAACATTCCATAGACTCTTGTGTCTGAATGAAAACATGAAAAGCAATGGGGGAAGGAGTAGAGATACTCGTAACATACAGAATTAATCGAGTTGTGAATGAAGCTGACTTAGCTGACGCAGTAAATCACGTTTCTGCAACGGACTGGCTTGTGACCGACTACAGCATAAACAAATTAGAACTCATGAAGTGAAATAATACAGCGTATGGAAATATTTGTTGTTTCATGAATTCTCGTGTTCTTAAACAAAAATCTGTGATTCCTTTACAACTCTATAATACTCCTTGATTTTTCTTGAAGTTTTTAATTATGTCTATTACACCTTTGTATTAAACATGTGTATACTAATGTATGAAGGTGGTTACACTTACATGACTTTCTCTACTCTTGTACAAACTATTTTTAAAAACGCTTATTCACCCTATGCTTCATGTTAATCGAGATGTCGAGATGTTAATCTTATTGCTAATTTTCTTGTAGATGCAAGGGGAATTGGTAGGTTTTAAGCGATAGTCAAATATTTTAAGAGCTGGCTGCTATGTGGAGTATTCCATTCTCTTACCAGGACAAAAAATTGAATATCGAATTTGAGAAAAAGTATAAGTATTGGTTCACTCAACAACAAAAAAATGTATATGACATAAATTGCGTATTTTAACGCGATCTACATTAATTTTGTCTATCTTTTATGGTTTACCAGTTATGCAAAAGTCGTTCACAATGAGGAATACTTTTGGAGACATTCCTAGAAAATTCGAGATATACATTTCAGTTGTCATGAAAATATCTTAAACATATGATATTTTAATCAAAATCGTTTGAGCCATTTTTGAGAAAATTAAAATTTTCGAAAAATGTTCCATGTAAAGGGTAATCTGGGGTGCGGGGATTTTCTTTAAAACCTGCGTGTCGCGTCTCTGGAAGTTACTGAACCTAAATACCAAGTTTGGTGTTTATCCGACTTTTCGGATGTTTCCAAAAGTGCTTTTTTGGATTCAGGGGGTCTCAAAACGTGTATTTTCGGTGAAATCCCGGTATCGAATTTTTGTGTGCAATACAATACTTCCCCTACTTACTATACGTAGTAGAGAAAGTAAACATTGCTGTCTATTGGAGAATGTCAAACAGGAACAATTTCGGAATTAGCGTACAATACAAAACTGGTTACATGCGTATAATTCAGCGAGTATCACCTCATCACTACCAAAAACTATCACCACTCGATGTATTATTCAAAATATTCACATTGACTGGTTCGAACTGACACGGGTTGTAGATTGGACTGTTCAATATTAAATGCCTAAAGTAAACAGTCATTATAATTTCGTCATAAATATAAACCGAGTTGTTTATATTTGTAGTCAACTCTTTTGGCGCAGCAAGTCCCCTTTACCCGGCGTTCCAAATGACCGACGAGGAAGATTTCTTAAAGCAACTTACCAAGGGAAATCTCCATGGTGTTGCTTCAGCACTGCACTTGACACATTCAAGGTTTCAACGTGCACTGAGGGTCATTCGGAGACAAAACGACATGTTCATAGGTCAAGCAGAGGAGAAGTGAAATCGTCCAAGTGCAAGGAGAGGCGTGAAGTGGGGTACATGGCTAAATTTACACCCCTTCCCTCACTTCAAGTGCAGGAGGGAGGAAAACATTATCTCATACGTCAACCACGCCGAGAAGTCGTTTTAATCTAGGTGCAGTTTAATATTGGGTCAAAACCCTCATTTGAGCGAAAGCTGAAGTACTGCATCAGCTGTTATGTTTAAAAAATCTGATGTGTTACACTCACATTACTTTCTCTACTCTTGTACAAACTATTTTTACAAACGCTTATTCTCCATATGCTTCATGTTAAGCGAGGTGTCAATCTTATTGCTAATTTTCTTGTAGATGCAAGGGGAATATGGTAGTATTTAAGCGATAGTCAAATATTTTAAGAGCTGGATGCTATGTGGAGTATTGCATTCTCTTTGTATTGCCAGGACAAAATAATAAAAAAGAACAACGAATTCCCATTTGGGAAAAAGTATAAGTATTGGAAAATTTAATGAAATAACAAGCAATATCTCGAAAACGGTTCACTCAACAAAAAAATGTATACGACATAAATTGTGTATTTTAACGCGATTGTGTAGTAAAATTTTGTCTAGCTCTTATGGTTTACCAGTTATGCAAAGTGTTAACAATGAAGAACACTTTTGGAGAGATTCCCAGAAAATTCGAGATATACATTTCATTTGTCATGAAAATGTCTTAAACATATGATATTTTAATCAAAATCCATTGAGTCATTTTTGAGAAAATTAAAATTTTCGAAAAATGTTCCATGTGAAGGGTAATCTGGGGTGGGGGATTTTCTTGAAAACCATAGCGTCGCATCTCTTGAAGATACTAAACCTAAATACCAAGTTAGGTGTTTATTCGACTGTTCGTTTCTGAGTTAATACTGTTCACAGAGAGATAGACAGACACACACAAACACACGGACAATTTTCAAAAAATGCCTTTTTTGGATTCAGGGGTCTCAAAACATGTATTTCCGGTGAAATCTCGGTATCGAATTTTTGGGTGGCATACAATACATCCCCTACCTACTATACGTAGTACAGAAAGTAAAAATTCGATGTGTTGTATTCCCATGACATTAGTTGATTTTTATATATCTTCAATAAAATATTCCTACTAAAGCTTATTACTTTCCTTACAACGTATAGTAAGTAGGGATGTATTGCATTCAACCCAAAAAAATTGATACTGATATTTCACCGGAAATACATGTTTTGAGGTTCCCTAAATCCAAGTAAGCCATTTTTGGAAACTGCCCGTGTGTGTGTGTCTGTCTGTGAAAAACATATCTCAAAAACGAAAAGTTGGACAAATACCAAACTTGGATGCGACACGAAGATTTTCAAGAAAATCCTCCATTCCAGATTACCCTTTACATAGAACATTTTTTGGGGAATTTTGATTTTCCCCAAAATGGTTAACTATTTTTATTAAAATATCATATGTTTAAGATATTTTCATGACAAATGAAATGTATATTTTGAATTCTTCTCTGAATGATTTTCGTATAACTGGTAAAGCATAAGAGTAGAGAACATTTTACTACAGAAAAAAATGTATATCTCGTTAAAACATCCAATTTCTGTCGTATACATTTTTTTGTCGAGTGAAACATTTACGAGATATTCCTTGCTATTTGCTCGAATTTTCCAATGTTTTTTCTCAAATGGGAATTCCTTATTCGTTTTTCTTATATCCGCATAGCAACCAGCTCTTAAAATATTTGACTATCGCTTAAAGCCTACCATATTCCCTTACATCTTCAAGAAAATTAGGAATAAGATAGTTTCTGCAAATGTTTATCTCGATTAACATGAAGTAGATGGAAAATAAGCGTTTGTGAAAATAGCTTGTATAGGAGTAGAGAAAGCCAAAGAAATCAGATTTTTTAATTCTGTTTATTTAATAAATAAACGTTTGCAGAATTAGTTTCATTATATACATCGTTGTAGGCACAAGGGAATACGGAAAATCAAAGCGGTAGTCGAATGTTTAAAATCTGAGTGCCTTAAGCCTTAAACTTCCTTAGTCTTTCCACGACATCGCGAGAAAAAAATAAATAGCGACAGAAATTAAAAGATAAACATCCGGTGCTACATTCACATGCCTTTCTCAACTCTATGTCGCTTATTAATGGGTGTACAATTTTTTTTACGAAAGCTTATTTCGTATCTACTTCTTTTTAATCGAGATAAAACTTCCGGAAATAGCTGCATTACATATTTTGTTATAAAGGGAATAGCAATAGTCAAATGTTTAAGAAGTGGGCACTAAGTACTCGGGAATTGCTGATGCCACAAAAAAACGTTATTGGAAATAAACTGAGTGTTTTGAAGAAACCTACATTTTTTGTGTAGTACGTTTTCGTCTATCGCTTCACGTTTACCAGTTATGCAAGATAATACAAAATTTCTTTCAAATGAAGTGAACTTTAAGACTGTTCCCAGAAAATTTAAGATATATATTTTATTAGTAATGTAACTATATTTAATAATACGTATTTTGATCAAAATTGTTAAGAAGATTTGTAGAAACTAAAAAATTTTGAAAACCGTTCTGTGTAAAGTGTAGTTGCGGGTGAGGGGACTTTTTTTTAAGGATCTTTGTATCGCATCTTTGGAAGATACTAAACCCAAATACTGAGTTTGGTATGTATCCTACTTTTCGTTTTTTGAGTTACACTGTTTAGACACCGACATTTTTCTAAAAATGCCTTTTTGGATTTAAGGATCCTCAAAACATATATTTCCTTTGAAACCTCGGTAATGAATTTTTGGGTGGAGTGCAATACCTTATCTACCTACTATGTACGTGGTAGAGAATGTTAAAAGTTACAGAAAAATTCAAACTAATAATAATGGATATCTCGAAAAATGCCACAAAATTAAATGAGAGATGTACATTTTTGTGCAGTACGCTTTTGTCTAACTCTTAAGGTTTACCTGTTGTTATGTTGAATTTTCTGGAAAAATTTACGTATTTTAATCAAAATCGTTAAAGCCATTTTTCAGAAAATCAAAGGTAGTGTAACTTTTCCATATAAAGGTTAATTAGGATTGGGAGGAATTTTCTGAAAGCCTTGTGTCGCATTTTTGGAAATATTGAAATTAAACACCAAGTTTGGTATTCATCGAGCATTTCGTTTAGATTACGCGCGTGGATTTTTTCTAAAAATACCTTTTTGGATTCAGGTAGCCTCAGAATGTGTATTTCTGGTAAAATCGTTATATAAGTTTTGAGTGTATTGCGATACTTCGAGTACAGAAAGTAACACGCTTCATAACAATGTTTTATAGAAGAAAGATAAAAATAAATTAGTAGTTGCTACAGAAATTCATGTGAATGTAAAAACACAAGATTTATTTGTTTGTGTTTAGTATCTAGATTTTAAAGCATATTATTTGTAATTCAATTTATGTCTACGGAAACTTTTATTTGAATTATTGAAATCGTTTAAAATTAATATCTTCAAAACACAAACGTATACATGCTAGTTGACTCGTGTGAATAATTCGCACGGTATCTTAATCAGTCACCGATGGTAATTTAATAATGTGGAAATAAGAAAATTCAAGTATTTATTAATGAAATTGAAGAGTAGCAATAAATTATCAGTTTTATTTTTAAAAGTGTTTATTTTTATGTACAATACGTTTAATTGTAAAGCATTGGCTTTGTCCGGTATGAATTTCTACTTTATCTACCACGTATAGTAAGTAGGGGAAGTATTGTATTCCACCCAAAAATTCGATACAGAGATTTCACCGGAAATATATGTTTTGAGACCTCCTGAATCCAAAAAGGCATTTTTGGAAACATGTCCGTGTGTGTGTATGTGTGCGCGCGCGTGTGTGTATGTGTGTGTGTGTGTGTGTGTGTGTGTGTGTGTGTGTGTGAATAGCATAACTCAGAACCGAACATTCGGATAAACACCAAAGTTGATATTTAGGTTCAGTATCTTCCAGAGATGCGACACGAAGGTTTTCAAGAAAATCCCCCCACTCCACATTACCCTTTACATGGAACAGTTTTCGAAAATTTTAATTTTCTTAAAAATGGCCCTAACGACTTTGATTCAAATATCATATGTTTAAGATAATGTCATGAGAAATGAAATGTATATCTCGAATTTTCTGGGAATGTCTCCAAAAGTACTCTTCATTGTGAACGACTTTTGCATAACTGGTAAACCATAAGAGATAAGACAAAATTTTACTACACAACAAATGTAGATCGCGTTAAAATACACAATTTATGTCATACATTTTTTTTGTTGAGTGAACCATTTGTTATTCCCTTAGATTTTCCAATACTTATACGTTTTCTTAAATTCGTTATTCAATTTTTTGTCCTGGTAATGCAAAGTGAATGGAATACTCCACATAGCAACCACCTCTTAAAATATTTGACTATCGCTTAAAGCCTACCAATTCCCCTTGCATCTACAAGAAAATTAGTAATAAGATTAACATCTCGATTAACATGAAGCATATGGAGAATGAGCGTTTGTACAAGAGTAGAGAAAGTCATGTGAGTGTAACACATCAGATTTTTAAATTAAACAAACACAAATATCACTGAATCTATGAACTGTCCATGCGAGAAAAACAGGTTCTGGTAAATACAGTCCTGCCCTTTGAAGCTTCCAACTTTGTGCTGTATTAATGGACATAGCGAAATATATTTTTATTGGGAATTGTTTTTCATCATTTATAAAGGCATGGTTGGATCAGTAGGTGTGAGGTTAATGCAGGGTATGAGCACAGTTTTGTTGGATTGAATGAATTTAGCAGTGAATGGCAAATAAATAATATCGTATAAAGGTAATAAATAAATGAGAATATTCCAGGCAATAAATGTCCGTTTTATATTTGCTGGCGATGCAGATCAATGTTATTAAGGTTATAAGAAGTATAGCGTAACGTTGCAACGATCTAAAGTAATGAATAGAATAATAAATTAATTAATTAAGTTATAAAAGTACGTGGTACGTACTTCTGATGAGAAACTGTTAAGTCGGTTTATTCGCGTGAGACTCTAACAGCTGTCGTGTATGTTAAACAGATTGTCAATAGATGGCACCTCCACATATATGGCCAAAATACTCTTTTTATAAAAAAAGTTTCTTTAACGTAAACATTAATTTTACTATTTGTTTATTTTACGTCATTAGCGGTGAACGTAATGTCCAAAATAATGCCTCTAACATGATGATGTTTATCCGACTGTTCGTTTCAGAGTTATGCTGTTCACAGAGAGACACACAGAAACACACACGGACATGTTTCCAAAAATGCTTTTTTTGGATTCAGGGGGTGTCAAAACATATATTTCCGGTTAAATCTCTGTATCTAATTTTTTGGGTGGAATAAAACACTTCCCCTACTTACTTTACGTAGTAGAGAAGTGTTTGAAATCGGATTAAAATCACAGGACTTTCTCTGCCCTTCTTTACTTTCAGTTTTAGGCTTACCATCCTGTTAACGCCTTCCATATTTTTCTCGATCTTCTTGTGCCACGTTTTCCCAAGGGTATATGCTTAGTTGGTTTTGCTTTTACATCCTCGCATCCTTTATACATTTTTCTATGAATTCCGTTTATGCAATTTCAGTTTTCCCGCTAAGCTGAAGAGATTAGACTTTCCTTTGTCGCCGACGTTCCCTTCTACAGCCTTTTGCCGTTCTCAGAAATTTCATTTCAGTTACAACTTTGTTGTTTGTCACATTCATTCCCAGCATATTAAATTATAAATACTACCATGGTTTTATAAAATGTCAGAAAGATTTTTATTTATTTTCTTCTGCATGCTTATATCTTTACTTTCCTCGCCTATTATTGTTTATTTAAATAACTCTTATATAAAACTTTTGAAAAGCTTTTCTTTTCTTTGAAACGTGCTCTTTTGATCCAAGAGGAAGTGGATTAAATTAGGAATAATGGCAGATTCCTACTTGAAAATATATTCCATAAATTAATTAACAAGCCGAATTTCTTCAATTTAATAAACTCACACTTCAATAACATAGATATTTACAATTTACAAAACCCTTATTTGTTCACCATTCTTTACATTCTTTACGGCTTCAATGCTTTAAATTAGATTTCAATAATTACAGAATTGCTTCCTGCTCTCACATTTACCGATATATTTCTAAACTAACAACAATAATCTATAGTTCAGACGATCAATCTTTTCCCGTTGAAGAATTACTAAAGAGAATTTTGAATACGTTAATCCAAAAATGAATTTAGAAATACCGTCCAGAATGCCTTCTATCTAAACGTTGTCCTGTTGTTTTCCTCGTAACCTAGCTCGCCGTCGAAGAAAGACTGATCAGCCTTGTGGACAGGACATTGAAGCAAGCTGGAACTGATCCGGCGCCTGCGCAGTCGACGACGACAATCGCCTGACGTACTGCGTGATTCAAAATAACTGCGCCCTTTCTTCTTCTTGTTGTCGTCTGCTTAAGAACCACTACCATAGTCGTTTCACTTCTGTTCCCGTACATGTCAGCCTTCCTTTAGCACAGCCCAGTCGCCAAAAGTAGATTTCTCCGGAGAGGGTCAATTTGGCACATCTTTTACTTCCTGTACTACGTATAGTAAATAGGGGAAGTATTGTATTCGAGATTTCACCGGAAATACATACTTTGAAACCCCATAAAACAAAAAAGCATTTTTAGAAAAAGGTCTATGTGTGGTGTGTGTTTGTGTCTGAACAGTATAACTCAAAAAGGAAAAGTCGATTAAACACCAAACATGGTATTTGAGTTCAACATCTTACAAGGATGTGATACGAAGGTTTTCAAAAAGATCCCCCGCACCCAAGCTATCCTTTGCATGGAAAATGTTTCGAATATTTTGATCTTCTCAAAGAAATGGCTCTAACCTTTTGATTAAAATACCATATATTAAAGATATTTACATAACAAATAAAATGTCTATCTTGAATTTTCTGGGAATAGCTTGTGAAGCCCTCTTTATTCGGAAGGAATTTTATTTAATCCTCTATAAACTGGTAAACGCTTTGCGATAGACGAAAACGTACTACACAAAAAATGTGTATCTCCTTAAAACCCACAACTTATTTAAAATAGCTTTTCTTGTAGCATTAGTCATTTCCGAGATATCCGTAATTAATGGCTCGAATTATTCAATATTTCGACACTTTTTAAAGTCCTATCGTTTTCACATGTTTCTCGCGATTGCATGAAAAGAGTATGGAATTTGAATAGCAATATACCTATATAGCGCGCAGTTCTTAAAATTTTCACTATTCGACTATAAATTTAGCTAATTTTCCCAAGAACATTTGCATACATACGATAAGTAAGGTAGGCAAGGTAGGTAGATTTTTATTAGCCATTGAACAAATACAATTAGACTTTATCATACAGTATAAACACGAATCATTACAACAGATCTATAGGAATTACAGGTTAAAATATTGATTTAAGTCAAAAAAGTTTTCAAATAAAACATTTCGGAAATTCATTTTTAAATCAAAACTACTTCGCAGGCAAGTAGGTAATTTGTTGCAAAGTTTCATATTAATACAGGGATTATATTATTATTATTATTATTATTATTATTATTATTATTATTATTATTATTATTATTATTATTGAATGACTTACTCAGTCTACACAATAGTATTCATAAGGTACTGCATCCTCTTGTGTTACGATTATGTCATTTTTATGTAAAGTGTATTCATTAAAATATTCATCAACATGCATAATACAGCTAAAAATATATTTTGATGGAAGGTTCACAATAGAAAGCTCTTTAAAACTATTTCTGCATCTATCTCTCGAGGATATATTAACAATGGAACGAATGGCTTTCTTTGCAAATTAAAACATATTCTTGGCCCTACCACTGTGTCCCATTAAATTACATCATAATTATGTAAACTGTGAAAAAGTCCATAATATGCACTAAGCAAAATGTATTTAGAAACTTTATGTTTCAATCTTCTAAGTACAGATATTATTCTAGAAGCTTTCTGACATAAAATAGTAGTGCGGCAATTCCAATTTATACTGCTATCAATATAAATTCCTAAACGTTTAACAGCATTATGGCCATTAACTTTTCATAAATAGAAATCAATATGTTGTGTCTTGTTCAGGTTAAGGCTTAGAGCATTATCACTGAACCAGTCCTTAAGATTAGTAGTTATGTCTTCATTTATGTATCACAGAATAAAATAAACAGTACTATAATCTGCGTATAAAGGTATGTTTTCCTTTAGCCTTTAGGGTAAGTCAATAAATAAAAAAGGACCCAGAATAGCCCCTTGAGGAACTCCATATGTTAAAGTTTTGGGTGAAGCACACTTAACATTCTCTTACATAACTTGGGTTCTGTTGCTAAGATAGGAGGCAATAAATGCATTTTATTTTTCACATACACCATAATAGGCTAAGTTTTTACAAAATATCATGGTGCAAACAGTCAAAAGCACTAGATAAATCATATACCAGGGCTGTGCGTCTGACGACAATGGGATTATTTTAGTTTAAAAGAAAGCTGATTACGGCACGCTTTTCGCAAATATATGTTATTACTACAAAAAACAGTTAAATGTATAAGAATGACACTCTTCTATAGTACGTGTTTTTGGCGAGTCTTTCCCTTCTAGAGCAACCGCTGGAAATTGGTTTTGTGAATTTTCAAGGAGTCAGGAGTCTCTTGAAGATGAACCTCGTCTTGGTCACCCAAAATGGAAGAAAAAATTCATGCTGTGAGGACAATTATCGAAGATGATCCTCATCTCCATTTTGTAACATAAAAGTAACCGTGGGTAAATATTCTATCGACTGCAGCGCAGACCATCGTGCACGATTATTTAGGTCTCGCCAAGAGATGTGCCCGTTGGGTGCCACATTCCATGAAGGAAGCCCAAAAAGACGCAAGAGTGGACTGGCGTCGTTTTATGCTTGATAAATTCGACAAAGGATGGTCCAAAGACACTTACAATGTCGTCACGGATGATAAAACATGGGTGTACCATTATGTCTTCAGTATGGTGCTTTCTAGATGAGCAACTACCCATAAAAGTTCGGAGAAGTAGGAACTCTGGTTAGGAAACTGGTGGCCGCTTTCTTCACCAAGATTGGCCATCTCACCTCTGTGACCTGGGACACAAGCCGTACAGTCAATACTGAGTGCTATGTTGCTAACTGTCTGCCAAAAGTCATCGCCACGTGGAGGTCATAGCACCCAAAGTTAAAGAGTACGCACCTTCTTCACATCACCACAATGCCTCAGCACACAGGGCTGCCAGAACAATTGAGTTTTTGGAGAAGGAAAGGATTCGAATCTCCCACATCCATCCTAACCACCCGACCTGGCCCCATGTGACTTCCTGATTCCAAAGACAAAGAATAAATTCGTGGACAGCGGTTTTCATCCGATGAAGAGGCCATCGCAGCACAACAGTGCTCTAAGTTACATCTCTAAAGAAGCTTAGAGTGAGACATTTTCTAAATGGTTTCAAAGGATGGAAAAATGTATGAGTGCTCAGGAAGAGCATTTTCAAAAGTTGTAATAGTTATATTTTAAATAAAATTTATTTTCTGAATCTCTGCTAGAAGAAGAGAATGTTTTTCTTTTACTTCAAGAGATTCAAAAATCAAACACATTGAGAGACAGTATGAATAATCGATCTTTCTTTCCAAAACCAAACTGGTGTCCATGAAGTAACCCATGGCTTTCAAAATAAAGGGATAACTGACTAAATGCTAACAATTCAAAGACTTTAGATAAATTAGGCACAAGAGAGACATCGCCTTTCTTAGCAACTGGTGTTGTTTTTGAAATATTAAGTAAATCAGGAAAACTACCTTGATATAAATGTTGATTTATAGCCACAATAGGTGGATCAGTTTTAATTTACAATATTTTCTTAACAGATTATTACTGTAACCATAGTAATCTTTATTATTAGAGTTATTCAGACTCGTAATTAATTTAATAAGATAATTATCTATAGCATGGCATTGAAATGCAGAGTCACAGAATCATTGCTATAGATTCTCATCGGTGGATTTACAAGGAATATTATATTCTTGTCGATGTTTCCCACAGAGTCAATAAAATATTTATAACAATATTCGGTTGAAGTACCATTGGGTATAGAATTATTATTTAAAGCTTTATCTGATTCACTGTTAATAATTATTTAATCTATTCTACTATTACTTTTAGCACTTTGCATCAGATAATCATTGTAATCCACACCTGCGTTCTGTTTTATATTACCTAATTTCCTTTATAATAATAATTGACTTATCAGACTTTGAACGTTTTAATAGTTGTTATAATACAAAAATTTTATTTCGCAGCAATTTTAATTTCGGGGGTACCGTATTTTGAGTTGAGTTGACCTTTTTATTTACGGACGCACTTTAACTGCTGTGGTCCATTCTAACTGCTGTGGTCCATTCTATATTGGGAGTGAAAGACAGGAAATTTTGCTCAGAGGCATCTTAATCAGACTTGAGGTTCTTTTACGTGCCGTAAATCTACTTCCCTTACTTCGGAAGGGAAGTAAATTTTTACGCCCGAAAAGATCCATCGCCCTCCGCCGGGTTTGAACCCGTGACCTCGGGAACTAGAGGCTAGCATGGTAACCAGGAAGGACGACCATATTTTGTGCTTGCTGTTGATACACTTATAAATAGTTTATTGGTATGAATAGTTATTTAAAACAGTAAGCATATAATAGAACAGAGTTAAAACTTTTTATTCCACTGTCACTAGTTAGCAAATTACCCCAGTTACTCTCACATAACAGGTTAACGAAATTAACATTGAGACAACTAAAACGTTTAGTTGAACATTAGCATTATTCAAGACAACATTTTTCAGCTTAAATAATAATCCACTATGATCAGACATAAAAGCGTCCAGTACCACACAATCATAGGAGGGTAGAGAAACTCGTGTAAATGTAACACATCAATTTTTTAAGCCACCCTCAGCAACCTCAGTCATATCGGCAACTTTGACTTTGGAACAACTGCCGATGGGTAGTGATGGTCATGTGTTTTGTTAGTTGTTTTCCCCCCTTTCTTTTTAATTTAAGCGCTGACGAATGTTCTACTTTCCATGATCCAGTTACACTGTAAACACTTTCCTCAATGGTCGAAATTGATCATACTATATACAAAAAGAGATACTCGCTCACAGGAAAAACTAGATCAGAAGACAGAAACATAACTTATTTCTTCCCAGAATATCACTCCGAGGAATGCGGATACCAGAGATTGCAAATGCGCCACTCGTTTCTCTGTGCATACTCACATATGTTCCTATAAAAATAAGTTCTTCCATCCATTTCACCATATGCAAATAAATATTGAACTTCGTAGCAATAATTTTAGTAAGAAAAATTTGATGTGTTACACTCACACGACTTTCTCTACTCCTGTACAAACTATTTTTACAAACGCTTATTCTCCATATTCATGTTAATCGAGATGTTAATCTTATTGTTAATTTTCTTGTAGATGCAAGGGGAATTGGTAGGCTTTAAGCGATAGTCAAATATTTTAAGAGCTGGTTGCTACGTGGAATATTCCATTCTCTTTGCATTACCAGGACAAAAAAATGAATAACGTATTCCCATTTGAGAAAAAGTATAAGTATTCGAAAATTTAAGGGAATAACAAGCAATATCTCAAAAATTGTTCACTCAACAATAAAAATGTATATGACATAAATTGTGTATTTTAACGCGATCTACATTTTTTGCCTAGTAAAATTGTGTCTATCTCTTATGGGTTACCAGTTATGCAAAAGTCGTTCAAAATGAATACTTTTGGAGACATTTCCAGAAAATTCAACATATACATTTTATTTGTCATGAAAGTATCTTAAATGAATGATATTTTAATCAAAATCGTTGGAGCCATTTTTGAGAAAATTAAAATTTTCGAAAAATGTTCCATGTAAAGGGCAATCTGGGGTGGGGGATTTTCTTGAAAACCTTCGTGTCGCATCTCTGGAAGATACTGAACCTAAATACCAAGTTTGGTGTTTATCCGACTGTTCGTTTCTGAGTTATGCTGTTCACAGACAGACGGACACACACACACACGGACATGTTTCCAAAAATGTTTTTTTTATTCAGGGGGCCTCAAAACATGTATTTCCGGTGAAATCTTGGTATGGAATTTTTGGGTGGAATACAATACTTCCCCTACTTACTATACGTAGTAGAGAAAGTAAAAAACAATTGGTGGTTACTTTCGGGAACATTATTCAACGGTTTAGTCATGGTAACAAATTCATGCGAAGAAAACGAAAAAGAGAAATTTGCTGCGATGGTCTACCCAGGCAAGAGCCGTAGTCCAAGCCCCCTCATAACAACCCAGGTCAGCGCCACTCGAGCGGCTCTCCAACTGTGGGGGTTTCCCATGAGGCCAATAACTTGTTTCCTAAAAAGACCCCACCCCGGTTTCGCGGTAAATGGAAGTGGTAACGCCACTCGATACGAAACCTCGAGGGGCCGACAGCAATCTAGCATGCCGTCTACCAACTCTCACTCGTGGTTGGTGCCGGAAAACATCGAGACGTCCCACAACCCCACCTGGCCGGAAAACCAGTCAGATGTACCCAATCACCACGGGTATCGGGAACCACTGTCCCGTCGAGACCAACCCAATTCGAACAGCTCGCCTACGGGAGGGGCTTCAATGTTTGGCCCGACGTACTTCTGGTAACGTCAGAAGTACCACTAATATCTGTGAGGTTTAACTTGGCAGGTTTTCTACTGTCTTTGTCTCACACAGAGTGCTGTCCTTGTCTAGCACAGGGGGTGGGACAGCAACCACTTCTTTCTTGCGATTTGTGGAAATTCCAGACCCGCAGAAGCTCGTATCCCTCCCGTTTCTATTGTATGCTGACTGAAGGTTACAGTGGCGTATGAGCTGCGCAACTGTGAGTTTGGTGTTTTGTGTTTTACACGATACGCAAGATGTTTTAAGTGTTACAGCATATGGATATAATGTTGAATTATTTTGTGGTAGTTTTGGTTGTATTTGTATTGTTTCAAATTGGGTCTCGAGGGAAAGATCTAAAATCAGATGGTAGGGAAATGGTAGTCAAAGTTCACAGTTTCTTCAGTGATGAATGTGACGCGTTGAAATGTGGAAAGCCGACTATTTCAGTGACTAGTATAGTTGAGAGAACTGCTGCTGCTACAGGTATTTCTGCTCGTTCCGTCCAGCGAATTTTAAAAGAACACAAAAATTACTGAAGCTAGTGGCGGTAGTTTGCAAACTCCAGGCAACAAGCGCTCGAATAGGAGATCGCAAAAAAAGAAATAGACTCATTCACGACAGCTGCTATTAAGCGAACAATCTATTCGCTATATCGTACGGACTTTCTGCCTAGTTTGCAGGACATTTATGAGGCGTTAAATGTTCAAGACTTACTGAAAGGAAGCGTGTGGTCGGTAAGAAAAATTCTTAGAAAGCTTAATTTAGTTATAGCAAAAATTCGCAAGGAAGACGTTTTTTAATGGAACGAATGGATACTGTTTCTAAACGATTTCAGTTTTTAAGACAAATGACGGAACTGAGGGCTACTGGTAGGTCTATAGTGTACCTTGACGAAACGTGGGTAAATATATACCATACGAGAAATAAGGTGTGGAAGTGTGACGGTGATGAAAATGATTCCCTCTTAAAACACCAATAGGCAAAGGACAGCGATTTATAGTTGTACATGCTGGATGTTCAACAGGGTTGCCTTGCTAACTTTTAAGTCAAAATCCAGTAAAGACTACCATGAAGAAATGGATAACAATATTTTCAAGAATTGATTTGTTAATAAACTGCTACTTAACATTCCTTCTAATAGTGTCATCGTTATGGACAATGCCCCTTATCATTCCATAGAAATTAATAAAGCACCCACTTCATCTTCACTCAAATCCCATATGCAGGAATGGCTCCGTAATAGAAATATTGAGTTTGATCCCCGAGCGACAAAACCAGTGCTATATGAGCTAATTAAATTGAAAAAAGACAATTTCAAAGTTTATGAAATAGATACAATAGCAGAAATGCATGGACATACCATAGTACGGTTGCCACCTTATCACGTGATTTTAACGCTATAGAACTTATATGGGCGCAAGTCAAGAACGATGTTGCCAAACATAATATTTCATTTAAAAGTGGTGATGTAAAAGCGTTGTTTGATAATGCGATTACAAAAGTAACTCCAGACAACTGGAAAAGGGCGTGTGAGCATGTACAAAGCACTGAACAGTTTTACTGGGAGAAAGACGGTCTGGTAGATGAAATTACGGACAGATTAGTCATAAATTTAGAAGAATCGGAATCGGAAGATGAGTACGAATATTCGTTTGAAGTCTCTGATGGTGAATCGGAGAATGAACAACAACCGGTCGGAGAGGAGGAGGGGCATCCCGCCACTGATGCTTGTTTGGCTGGTGTATCTGCTTTGCCTGCGTCACCATAGAGCGAGAGCGAGATGGTGAGTATTCCTTTCTCTGTCTAAATGGGACACGACAACTTAAACCTCACGGACAGTAGTGCTCGGGGTCAGCAGCTCCCGCACCACGGCAGCTGAGGGGTCGGAAAACCCCCACCTACGGAGATGAAAAGGGAAAACCAAAAGCTTTCAAAAAGTTTCCATCAGATAGCGCATTTCTACATCGATAAATAAAAAATACAAAAATGAACATTTTGGAGACTGACAACAAGTGAAAAAAAATCATAAATCGCGTTTATTAACGAACGTTTGTTCAGTAAGTTTTTACCTTTCCCAAATAGCCTACAAGTTATATAAAATTAAATGAAATGAAGACTTCAGCGACTGTCTACAAATAAGTGTAAGATACTTAAGAAACGAAAACAGCAATTGCTACTAAACACACTTAATTTGTAACTTCGCTGCTTAGCCTAGCACAAACTAAGCACACACTAAACAGAACACAACACAACTTATGCATCGAATCTGATCACAACTGAACGGCTGTCACAACTAACAACTGAACTGCGCACTGTCCACACTCTTCGACTTCTTGACGGCAATAACGTCGTTAAGTCTTAATTAGCTGCCCAGATCAGCCCTTTGTATAGGCCCCGCAATACAAAGAGAAACTTTCTAGAAGAGGAACATACCTGAAACGCCCCATAAGAATCCTCTGGAACGGGGCACATAATGGGCTATTATTCCACAGTGTTATTGTTGTGAAGGGAACCGGTCATTAGCCTCACCCTCGGTTAGACAGATGCGGCGGAGGCGCTCGTACCCCGGTTCGAAAGTAACTTCGCGCGCGCGGTCACAACAACTTTATTTCCCTTGACAAAGCCTCAATATCTTAAGAAGCGTATTTTGCTAATGTAACAAAAGAATTTCCTAGTAAATGGTGCTTTGGGCTGAGAAATCTTGTGAAAATATTCGTGTCTGTCTTTGAAAGTTACTGTTTAAATCCCAAGTTTGGTATTCATCCGATTTTATATGCTTTTGAGGGCGGGGCCTCAGGGGATTTAAAACATATATTTCTGGTGAAATCTTGATATCTAATTTTTGGATGGAATGCAACTTCCTCTACCTATCATAGGTAAGTTGCAGAGAAAGTAAAATTCTTTTGACACTATTGTGTATACCGATGTGCTCTAGTTTGTAGTAAGTGTATCCTGTTTGTAGTAGTTGTTTATTTAGCTCTTATGGTTTCCAAAGTATAAAAAATTCAATGAGAATGAAGACATGCAGACTATTCACAAAAAATCAAGATGCTAGTTTTGCCATACCAATGTCTCAAGCATCTGATATACCCAAAATGCTAATAACAAAAATATTTCCAAATACGAAGCGAAAAGTTGTGAAAATCTTGGTGATCTCCTTCTCTCTCTTTCTTTCTTAAAAATGCTTTAATTAGTCAAGAGGACCTCAAAACCTGTATTTCAATAAAATCTCAATTAAATTTTGGGTTTCCTTTAACTACGATAGATATGCGCTAGGGAAACTAAAGAGACTAACCACGAGTGGACTATGGAAGGCGGACCTACCTCATACAGGACGGACAATTTATGTTAAGATAGCACAATATCTCCAAAACTAAGCGTTGTAAAAAGAAACGTCATGAATAAAATTTGCTTGATATTATACAGGAAAGTAAATTCCATTAGTCGTGTTTAATTTGGAGGACGTTGTGATGGTCATTTAGGCTCAATTTAAATTGACCCTAACTCATTTAACAAAATTAAATGGATTCTAGAATTACCATCATAACATCTTCCAAACAAAATAGCATAATGGAATTTACTTTTTCACATAATATCAACCACCTTTTAGTTAAGAAACTTCTTTCTGCAACGTTTAGTTTTGGAGATATTGCATAGTCTCAACTTAAATAGTCCACCCTGTATCTACACTATGTAATCAAAAGTATCCGGACACCCCCACAAACATACGTTTTTCATCTTAGGTGCATTGTGGTGCCACCTACTGCCTGGTACTCATTATCTGCGACTTCAGTAGTCATTAGACATCGTGAAACAGCAGAATGGGACGCTCCGTGGCACTCACGGACTTCCAACGTGGTCAGGTGATTGGGTGTCACTTGTGTCAGAAGTCTGTACGCGAGATTTCCACACTCCTAAACTTCCTAGGTCCACTGTTTCTGATGTGATAGTGAAGTGAAAGCGTGAAGGGACATGTACAGCACAAACGTGTACAGGCCGACCTCCTGTGTTGACTGACAGAGGCCGCCAACATTTGAAGAGGGTCGTAAAGAGTAATAGACTGACATCTATATAGACCATCACACAGGAATTGCAAGCTACATCAGGATCCACTCCAAGTACTATGACAGTTAGGCGTGAGGTGAGAAACCTTGGATTCCATGGTCGAGCGGCTGCTCATAAACCACACATCACGCAGGAAAATGCCAAACATCGCTTCGCTTGGTGTAAGGAGCGTCAACATTACACGATTGAACAGTGGCAAAACGTTGTGTGGAGTGACGAATCACGGTACACAATATGGCGATCCGATGGTAGGGTGTGGGTATGGCGAATGCCCGGTGAACGTCATCTACCAGCGTGTGTAGTGCCAACAGAAATTCGGAGGTGGTGGTTGTGTTATGGTGTGGTCGTGTTTTTCCTGGAGGGGGCTTGCACCCCTTGTTGTTTTTCGTGGCACGATCACAGCGCAGACCTACATTGATATTTTAAGCACCTTCTTGCTTCCCACTATTGAAGAGCAATTCGGGGATGGCGATTGCATCTTTCAACACGATCGAGCACCTTTGATACTGCACGGGCTGTGGCGGAATGGTTACACGGCAGTAATATCCCTGTAATGGACTGGCCTGCACAGAGTCCTGACTTGAATCCTATAGAACAGCTTTGGGATGTTTTGGAACGCCGACTTCGTGCCAGACCTCACTGACCTACATCGATACCTCTCCTCAGTTCCGCACTCCGTGAAGAATGGGCTGCCATTCCCCAAGGAACCTTCCAGTATCTGATTGAAAGTATGCCTGCGAGAGTGAACGCTGTCATCAAGGCTAAGGGTGGGCCAACACCATATTGACTTCCAGCATTACCAATGGAGGGCGCCACGAACTTGTATGTCATTTTCAGCCAGGTGTCCGACTACTTTTGATCACGTAGTGTATGTACGTATATATTTATTTATATTTCCGATGTAAGATTTCTAAAATCGAGCAGACCTAATTATTGAACAACTGCTCCAAAATTAATCTTAATCCAACATCGAGGTCACAATCTCCTTTTTCAGTTTTACAATGCACAAACACTTTTCCGACATCCAAGCCTACAGTTGCTAAAATCATTGTATCACTTTTCTCTATTCTTGCCTGTTGGACCATACATCCTCTTAAATTTCGCAGTGTATCATTGTTCCTCTAATTCTTTGAAAGCGGTCTTCGTTTTCTCTTCCTTCCTGCTGGCGTCTATTCCATTATTATTTTAGTTAATCTTTAATCCATACCATTCTAATTGTTTCTGTTGAATAAAATCTAAAATTGAATGTTGAACATTCATATCTTTATTCAATCTCATTTCTAATTCTTTCTCTTTAAGATATCCTAGCAGATCTCCTCCTATAATCCATTTCTGTTGCGAATAATTTTCCTTTTAACTGATAGTTCAGAGGCCATACGGAGCCATAGGTTATAATATTTCTAATGAAGCGCGTTTTAACATTTCTCTTTGTAACGGTCAAAATGTGTACCTTATTCTAGATTCGAAGAGAGGTAAGGAAAGTTTTGGTTCTGGTTAATGTCGCTCCCCAGGTGCGCACAGTACCTCGGAATATCCAGGGATCGATTTTCTGATTAGTTGTTTTAATTATTCCACCATATCCGTCCTTTCCCGAAAACAAAAGCATGATTCAAGTAATCAAGACTTCTCATTGTTTCTATTGGATGAGCTCCTCGACCAAACCAGCCAGGAAACATCCCAATTCTAAAAATCCCCTTCAACATATCGATCCTACCTTACAATTTCACTGCCGTATTCAAAGGACCGAGAGAAAGCTGAATGGCCATCCAAGCCAATCTGATTACTAACTTTTCATTTAGTTTCGTACCATTGCTAGTCTGATTGCGAAGTTTAAAGCTTATTTTTTGGTACCCACACTCTAGTTTCGAAACTGGATGGCGAGCTTTGGCCTGCACCAAGCGTGTCAACGTTATTTAGTTAGTGGTTTTCCAGAACTCTGAGCATAGTGCTACCTCTAATTCATTGCCTATGAACTTTTTAATTTTTCGTTTACATAGTCCTAACTTGTGTAGTAATACTAGGGGCTTTGACTAGAAAAGCAAATTGTTAATAACTCGTTGAAATGAAGTTTTCTTTTTTGCCTTCTCTACTACTTACCTATAGTAAGGAGAGAAAATACTGTCTGTTCAGTGACGTTCTGGCTAGTGGGGTGGGATGGGATAGCTTATCTCTAAGGTGAAGTTTTAGTTGATGGAAGCGGTACACAGTGTGCTGAACTTCTGCCGCGTGTGACGCGTACAGCCAACAGTTCTTTCACTAACGTGGATCTTTACCCCTCACTTGTGTCATACCAAGTCAACACTACATTCGTCTAACGACCCGGGAAACCCCCAAAAACCATGAGCCAGAGTTGGCGGTCGCCGAGAATTGTACTCGGGACTTCCCGAATGGGGGCCAGATATTGCCACCTGAGCCATCTCGCTGGATTACTTCTCTTTTACTTAGCTATAGTAAGTTTAGGAAGTATTCCGTTCCACCCAAAATTGAATATCGAAATTTCACCGGAAATGCGCATAGCATTTTTTAGACACATTCCTGTGTATGCGCGGGCGCGGTTAAATTCCAAACTTGGAGTTAAGTTTAGCGTCGTCCAAGGAAGTAACATGAAGATTTTCGAGAAATTTTTCCATCCCAAACTACACTTTACATGAGAAAATATTTCTCCATTTCTTATTTTCTCAAAAGTGACTCAACAAGTTTGTTTAAAATGCTATGATGTTTAAGATATTTGCAAGGCAAATGAAATTTCTTCAACTTCAGAGATTATTCTTTCTATACAATTCCGCCATCAAGGAAAACTTCAAACTGGTCTCTCCACCGCATAACAGGTCTTCCTGTGCTGATCGCAAATCACTTCCAAATAATTTCGCTAGCTGTCGTTTGAGGCAGTACTTTTAACACTTCAATAATTTCAGTAAAATTATATAATATAAAATTCCATAACAGCCCACTTTAAAAGTAACAATATGTATGTAACAATATAAAAAGTGTATATTACAGTCATTGTATATGTTTATATTATTGTATACATGTAATAATGTTATCTGAGTGTATTACGTAATTTAATAATGTAGGAGCTGCGAGAATAATAGGTTAAAATTGCTAATTGGTAACCTTGGGGCAATAATGAATTTGAAAGTTTAACAATACTACTTGTAATTCTTGGAAGCAATAATGTAATTTTTGTGACAGTTTAAAAAAATAACCAATCAACAACCAGAAAAATCTTTAGTCAAATGAAGGTATTCTATTGTACTAGTTTTAGCCAATCAGAAACTAAAATGTATCAAAATTTACAAATCTAGAAATCAAGCCAGTTGCTTGTAGAGAGTGCTCATAACTGGACGCGTTGGTTGTAGGCAGACGCGAGACACGTCCTAAAAAAATGTAATACGTATTCAGTGTGAGATGAAAATAGTTTACGTGTTAAAAAGTGCGAGTAATTAATTTAAAAAAATCTCACAGCTCTCTCTATATCAGTGAAGTATTGTTTAAATCATATCAAGCATTAATAAAAGGATTGAAGTAAAAATTGTAATCTGTGTAAGCCTACATTCTTCAGTCGCACCACAACCTTGCAAAGAGAAACATGTCTCTAACAATAATACTGACCCAGCCGAGGCAAACATAAATATAATATTTAAAGAAAGTCAAATTACAAAGTTAATATTTTTAAACATTTTGGGGCAAAGGCCACCGGAAAGTACATCTGGGGCGAAGGCTACCGGAGGAGCGGGTACCATGCGTGCGGTTGCAACTACTTCAAGTTCGGCTCCCCAACATAAGAACTATAATAAAACTTCTTCAATACAAGACATCTTCTCAGATTGACTCCCAAAGCGTGGGGCAAATAACAACGTAAAAATAACAATACAACAAAATAATTTTTTTTTTCAAATTGACGCTCAAAGCGTGGGCTAATAAATATAATTTTCACGTTTTTCGCTGATATTCGCCGTTGACCGGTGTTGATTATCGACTATATTTCAGTGACCGCATGTAGCATTCCGGTTGTTTTCGGTGTCTGGTCTTGTTGGGTTTTACCTGGCTTGAGTTTTTTTCTGCCAGCGTGAAAGGACACATTTCTTCCTTGGTGAGCTTCTTGTATGTCTTAGTAAGCCGACTTTTGAATTTCAGCTAGACTAGCTGAGCGCATTATTCATCCGACTTTATCTGCTGCCATTTTTCGATAACTTCTGTTTCAGATTTAGAAGGTAGTTATTTTGCGGAACCATAGACGTGATTTATATTTGTTAACTTTGTATCATTCTCTTATGAACATCGGACGTAGCGGATGAAAATAATTCAGAGACGACTAGGTGATATTGACAAACAGAATTTAGAGTCACAATGCACGGCTAAAATTTCACTTAACTTACAGTATCAAGTAGCGCAGGGCTGGGGGAGGGAGGCCTATTTAGATAACTGTACGCGAGAGGAAAGAAATAGTTTGACGTGGCTAAGATTAGGCGCCTGGAAAGGCAACAAATTAACTGATGACACCGGAGTGAGAATATATCAAATAAAATACCTTTGACTAACTGAACAAATTTAACCTAGCATCGCGCACTTTAGGCAAGTAATTGCCCATGTTTTGCCAGTTCCTCTAGTCAGCCAGTAGATCCCTACATGCCAATCTCTTTCTAGACGGACTTAAAGACTTTTTCTTTGAGTGTGATTGTTCGCTGGTTCTCCCACTAAGTGCATTCCGTCAAAATCGTCAGTCATTTTCTGTTCCCTCCAGCCCCTCATGCCATTCCTGATCTTTCCTTTCCTCTTAAATTAAGTATATATGCCTCTTTACTACAATTCAATTTTATTTCATTTCTAGACCTAGAGAAGGTTTAATTTTACAATCCGATTCTATTTCCTGTTGGTTGATGTCTCTTAGTCTTCTTTTGACGCCTTTCCATATGTTTTTGTCATTTGTTTCAGCTCTTTGTCATACTGACCCCATTCCTAATCTCCTCAAACCTCTTTCCAAATCAGCTGCCCAAAACTTAAGAGACATGTTTTCTCGCTGATGCTTATAACATTTGGATCGTTGTGTGGAATTATCTCCCTGCATCAGCCTCAGCCAGTAATCCACTGCTCTTATTTTACAGTGTATTGTGTCTTCATAACATCCCCACCTCCTTCAATACCCCCGAATTTGATGTGCCTTGTTAAACTCCAAGAACTCTTTTCCAAAATTCTACTGCGTTTTATTTATATGCCCTGCTCTTTCCCATCCCCAAATGTCACTTCCGTATAACCAAAATCGGCCATATCATAGAGTTATACGTAGTTTCTAATGTATCTACCGGTATTTCAGGTATCCGCGAGAGGATACGTCATAATTCATTTAACTGCCCTGGTGCTTTATAGTTAGTTACTGATAGATGTTTGCTCCATTTTCCTCTCATATTAAACATTACTCCTAAATAGAAGAAATGTTTAAGATGTAGTTCTAGCCCCTTGTAATACCATTTTTCAGACCTGCCATAAACCTAGCCATTTTTGAAAACCATTGTTTCCGTTTTATTAATGTTTACCACCAACCCCCACTGTTCGCAGTATTCTTCCAACCTATTACCTTTCTGTGCGCTTTCTATCGCCACTGACAAAATTATCATATCATCCACGTATAAAAGTACACGAATGCAGACATCGTCTACGTTTCGGCCATTCATTTCCTCTTCTATTAACTCGTCTCTATGTCGTCTATGAATAAATTTAACAACAGAGGCGATAAAATACATCCTTGACGAACTCCTCTACTGGCCGATTAAGAAAACAATATTTACCACCACAGTTTCTGGAATTCAATAGGGAAATGGAAGCCTGCTGGCAGTAATATTGGACGCGGAGTGTCCTAAAATGGGATTTTTTTTTATCTAAGATTAGGCAAAGGAGGTTAATTGGCCCGGAGAACGAAAGAGCGATCTCTTATGGATCAGAGCAATATATATATATTTGATTCTAGTTTGTAATTGTAATTCATGCTTATTATATTTTCCTACATTATGTTAGTATGTACTTATCAAAAGTATATATTTATTATTATAGGCTTATTGCAAGATTTTATGGACAGAAAAAGTATGTATGGCCATGAGGCCCATACAATTATTATATTTTACAAGAGTAGACCACCACCACCACCACCACCACCACCACCACCACCACTACTTGCTTGGTCTGGTTATTTGTTTATGTATATAGTGTGCCAGTTTCTTTCCCTTTTTCCCTTTTAGGCAATATTTGATTGCTCTTAATTCTTATGATTTTTTTAAGGTTTATCCAAATCATTAAGTTGTTCGGAGTTTATCTAATTGTTATTTTGTCCACTTTTTACATAAATTGTTAGTTTGTTCAGAGTTTATGTAAATTGTCAATGTGTTCAAAGTTTATTTAATCTTGTGTATTTTGTGATGGATTTACTTTGCGGCATCGCGGGTTTTATTTCATAGTCGTGTTGTTTAGTTTAATGCCAGGCAAGCGTGAGGTTAAGAGCTGTAGTGATCGCGCTAAAAGGGCAAATACTTCATGCATTTATGTTAAGATAATCTAACCTATCTCCCCCTCTGCAATACGCATATGATTTGTGTAAACTTTTGTAATAACAATGGCTTCCGAAAATTTTTAACTATGGAAATTTTATGTATATTATCCGGATATGATGTATATTATCCGGTGTAAATAAATTAACTAAACCTAGTGTAATGTTGTGAACAAATGCTTGAGGCTACAGTCATATTACTTTGTATAGGTCTTCCGTCACCATATACCCTGGGTTCAAACATTCCTAGGCAACTCATTTTAATAATTTGAATAACAGGCATGGTTAAGAATGCAATCCTTTGGTTTTATATTTTACACTATCTCTTTGCATACATTCTTTTCCATTCTTTCTGCATGGCCATCCATTTTTATCAGTATTTGTCAATTTTGTCTAGAATATTAATCTTCAGTTCGTCTATAATGGCATCGTTTTTATGTGATCAGTCCTTTTGTATCCTACAATTTCCTGTAGAAATCGCATTTCTGCTACTTATATTCATTGTCGAGTGAAATGTTTATGTAGAATTTTCTGGGAATAGCCTGTGAAGTCGTTTTTATTTTGAAGGACTTATATAGCTGGTAAAACATAAGAGAAAGACAAAACATTATTACTCAAAATTATAGATCTTGTTAAAGCCACAATTTATAACCAATAAACCTTTTTTGACATTAACCGTCTCCCATGCTAGCCCTTAGTTCCCGAGGTGGCGGATTCAAACCCAGGTAATGGACTTTCTTCGGACGTAAAAATCTTTACCGTTGCTTCCTTCGGAAGGGAAATAAAGCGTGGTTTCGTGTCGCAGCCTGATAAAGAGGCCTCAGTAAAATTTCCGATCTTACACTCCTAATATAGAATGGGACGCTAAGAACCGTAGCAGTCAAAGAGCATCCATAAATAAAACTCAATTTAATGTTATTAACCACTTCGGAAACATTCTGTTATTGTTTGAATTTTCAAATACATATACATTTTAAGGGATAATTCATTCGTAGCCTTCTTATGTCTAAAACTCATTATGTAAATGTGTAGTGAAACTTTATCTCAATTAACAAAAGATAAAAAATAAGATATCTTTAAGAATAGTTTGTAGAAGAGCGAGTTGAAAAATTAATGTAAATATAACGTCAGATTTTTATAGGTTGCTTTTATACAATCTTTTTACTGTACACTCGCCTTCACTGCTAAATTCTTAATTCCAGACTCCCGGATGGTAGGAAATGATTCTAATTCAAGATAGTTTACCTGCCCCAGCCGAGAGTCACACCTGGGACCTCTGGGACGAGAACCCAGAACACTGACCACTCTCTTGGAAATTGGTAATCCCTGCAAGTGTCATACAATAAGGTTGCTTCAATCTTTGAAGAAGTGTTGTTCTTTACGTTGTTTAAGGAGTTTATTGTTGGAGTTGTTGAAGGAGTTTTATTGTTTATGTTGATGTTTGCACCACGTTCGGGGCGTTAATTTTAAGAAGATTGTATTGTTACGTACTATGTTGCTACGTATGAGAAGTCGATTTTTGAAGATGTATTTTTGTTGTTACGCTCCAAGTTTTTTTTAAATTACCTTTGTTATTAAACTGGTTCTATAGATATTATTTATGTTTGTTTTTGCCTCGGCTGCTTCAGTATTACTTTAGAGACACGTTTCTCTTAATCAAGGCGTGGTGCGACAAGAATGTAGGCTTACACAGATTTTAAGATTAAATTCACTTCTTTTTATTAATCCTTGACACAAATTAAATAGCACTGATATTAAGAGCTGTGAGATTCTTTTATTTAATACTTGCACTTAACGCGTATACATAATTATACCATTCACACGAATACTTAATATTTCTTTAGAGAACACATCTTCCATCCAGTTGCTATCAAGATCTGCAGGCAACTAAACATATTTCAACCGTCCAAACCCGTAAACTGCTGTATTTCAAGTCTTTGATTGGCTAATCCTTGTCCAATAGAATACCTGCATTTTACTAAAGCTTTTTTCTGGATGTTGATTGGCTATTTTTAAAACTGTCACAAAATTTATATTATCGTTGTTCTAATAAGGACTAGTAGCATTTGAACTCTCAAACTCATTTTTTCCTCAAGGTTACCATATGGTTACCTCATTGTTAGCAACTTTTAACTATTATTCTGACAGCTCTTACATTATTAAATTACGTAATGCATTCACATAACATTATTAAACATGTTTACAATAATATAAGCATATGCAATGACTGTTACATACATTTTACAAATTATTACATACATATTGCTTCAAGGCGGGATGTTATTGAATTTACATATTATATAATTTAATTGAAATTATTCAAGTATTAAAAATACTGCCTTATCTTTTTACTTAATGTCATGCTCTGTCAGCCTGCAATGTTTCCAGAACACATTATTCTGAAGTATCAGCTGGTTTACCTCACCGCCAGACATCTGTTGTTGCTAATGTGGACATCTCCCTGCACTTTGTGTCATGCAGCCACTGTCATATCTCACTGATGTTTGAGTTACACCAGGTGGTCGACCTGCGTCGTGTATTTTAAATGAAATCCTATTTCCCTGCGGTCAAGAGAATGCTGTACCCAACGCTACACCTATTAATTTTTGAAAGTATGTTGGGGTGCACACGTGCGCTTTTATTTTCTCTATTAGGTACTTACAGTAAGTAAATGAAGAATTGTACTCCACCAAAAATTGGCTACCGAGGTTTCACCGGAAATGAACAGCATAACTCAAAAACGAAAAATAGGCTATACATTAAACTTCGTATTATACTAAGGGACGTCTAAGGTTACTGCATGAAGGTTTTGAAGAATATCTCCTCACCCCGGACTACCTTTTATATGGAAAATTGATTATTTTTTATTTTCTCAAACATGGCTGTAACGATTTTGATTAATATATCATATGTTTAAGTGATTTCCATGAAAAATAAAATATATCTTAAAATTCTCTTCATTCTGAATGACTTTAGTACCTTTTTATAATTGCTAAACTTTAAGAGATAGACAAACTCTTGCTATATAAAATATGTAAATTTCCTTAAAGGACACAACTTATGTCAAATAAAGTGTTTCTGGCGTTAAGCACTTCCGAGATATTCTTTGTTATCGGTTGGAATTTTCAAATATTGGGTTGTCTCATAAGTTCGTTTTACTCGCATGTTCCATCTATAGCGCCTGAAAACCCTTAACCCTCTAAACACTCAAGTTATTATAGTTGCCTAACCGCCCCTAGAACTTAGAGGTCAACAACCAGACTCGCTATTGGATACATCAGTGTGTGTTGGTGACGTTGGATAGAACAGCATGAACTTGTGTTTACAAACTATGAAAAGCAAAATGGAACATTTCCGATATCTTATGCTGTTTTACTATCCTAAGGGCAAAACCGCCTCACAATACCGGCAGAAAATTTGTGCTGTCGACGGGGAAGATAAAGTAATGAATCGAGCATGCCAAAAGTGATTTAGTCGATTTAGATCTGGGAATTTCTCCCTAAAATACAAATCTCTATCTGGACGTCCAATGGTTACGGACGTGGAAAGAATTCATGAAATGAAAGTCAACGATCCACGAAGAATGACAACTCGGGTGTTGACATTGGTGTTCAATTTAGCTCGTGCTACTGTAGCCAGTAACTTGAAAAAACTGGGTTACGTAAATATTCGCGATGTATGGGTTCCCTATGAACTCAGTGAAACGAATTTGATTCAGCGTGTTTCCATCTGCGAGTCCTTATTGAGACTAAAACAGAATGGTCTTTTTCTGGAACGGCTGGTAACTGGAGATGAGAAGTGGATTGTGTACAAACGCCCGAAAGAGTAAATCATGGTGCAAGAAAGGGCAGTCATCACTATCGGTTCCTAAACCAGGGCTGATCCGAAAAAGGTTATGCTATGCATTTGGTGGGATTGGAAAGGAATCCTATATTACGAACTTCTTCCGAATAATGAGATTATCAATTCCGAGAAATACTGTTCCCAGTTGTATCGTCTCAAAGCAGCCATTGAAGAGAAAAGAGCAGTATTGGGAAACTACGTTGTCTTTCACCACGACAACGCCAGACCACATACCTTTATGGTGTCCCGTCAAAACTTGCATCATTTTGAATGGGATGTGTTACCCCAACCGCCGTGTTCTCCAGACATTGCCCCATCCGACTTTCATCCATTCCGTTTCCCGCAGAATTTCCTGAATGGCAAACGTCTCACTTCCTTGGAGGACTGCAGACTGAACCTCAAAGAGTACATCAACCAGAAAACCCTCACTTTTTGGAAAAATGGAATTTATAGTCTTCCGGAGAAATGGCAATATATTGTCGACAGTAGTGGTGTATACTGCAGGAAATAAATAGTTTGTTTACAAAACCTAACTGCCGTAATTATTTATATTTTGAACAACCTTGTATTTAAAGATTGTAAACAGAAAGTTCGGCAACTACTCTGCCATAACTGTGCTGCGGGTGAGGTGTGTTCCCAGGCGTTCTTAGCGATTGAAACGTAACGAAAAATGAGCGAACTTATTAGACAACATTATACTTTATACTTTTCTCAACTACAAGTCAATATTATTCTGTTTCCTTTCTTTCCTTGTTTTCGTGTTCAGAGAACAGACGTGCTTTAAAAAATTTGATTATCACTTTATCTAACTGCATTCTTCTTATACCTACAACAAAATGTGTAAACGAGTAATGAATGTTAACTGTATTAACAAGTAGAAGAATAAGCTTTCGTAAGAATGTTTTGTATAAGAATGAGTAGAGAAAGTTATGTGAGTGCAACATGCCAGACGTTTACCTCTCATCTAAAATGGAAGAATAAACATTGTAATCCACCCAAAAATTTATAATTCAGAATTCACCAGAGGAAGCCAAAATTCATTTTAGAAAAACATACATAGGTGTAGCGTAACTCACAAACAAAACTCGCATGAATACCTAACTTCATACTCAAGTGTAGCATCTTTCAAGACTAAAAGGTCAAAATGTTTCACGAAATTCCTCCAACACTTTGCTTGGAAAAACTTTTACTTTTTCACTTTTTTATAATGGTTCCAACAATTTTGGGTAAAATATTACACGCTTGAGAAAACAGATATTGTTAAAAGATATTGTTAAATATGATTTTATAAAGTTTTACATATTCGGGACAAAATAAGTACTCCATGAAAATGGCTTTAGATTACTTGGGCATCATTTCCCGGATATTGAAGTAAGCAGACATTAGGTGACACGCAGTTTAGTGTAAAAGATCAGTTCATGTCCAACACGTGGGTGAGTTACGTATTTTTTTCTGATATACGCTTACGTCAGTTACTGCCTGGGTACTAATCGGCATTTTGTCGGGTATTTAAACTGAGGGTTCTTTGACGACGCTCTCTTGACCAACCACATGCCTTGCCGGACTCTCTGCTGGTCAGTTCTTTAAATTTATTTAGTGTTAATTTGCAATCTCTACGTAGGCACTAGGCCCGACGAGGAAGAACGTCTGGCCAAGTCGCTGATGGCTTCATCGCCGAGCTTCCTCACAATATCTTAAATTTATTGCCAATAGGATGTGAAGTTCTCATTCTGATTGAATTTTGTAAGGTGGTATTTGATTGGGAAGTCATAACGGATGGATGAATATGTCGAAGCTCATTTTCTCTACGGCATAATTATACCGAGAAGAGAAAATAATATATTTCGTTCAAAAATTTGATTTCGATATTTCACTGGAAATGCATGTTTTAAGATTCTAAATCCGAAAAAGGACAAATTTTAGAACAGCGGCTAAGCATATCTCAAACAAAATGTGGGATAAACACCAAACATTATTATTATTTCAACAATTTCCAAAGTTATGTGAATGTAACAGTTCTTTTTATTTTTCTTTCACAGCATTTTTAGCTTTGGAAATATTCCGTATTGTATGTTTACGTGTTTCCAAGTTTATGTGCCCCATCTGAAGGAATGTTTGAAAATATATAGTTCTTTATTCTTTTCCTTCGCAAGACCTCACTACTATGACCTTTGAATTTATTCTTCCAGTTTCTGATATAAATATTTGGATGCTGTGTCCACGTGTTACACTTAACATATTTTGAAATCATTCCTAGGGAAAAATATATCATGAATAACCTAACGTGAACAGAAGAATCGCTTATATATGCATACTATAATATATTTATAATAGAGATATGTGAATTGAATATATATTATAACATCTGTATATTTATATTCTCTTAATCTTCCATAACACGTTTCTTCAAGAAGAATACACTTCTTGTGTATCATATAAAGAACTGATTCATTTACCATATGCTGTCCTTCAGATGGACATATCTCTATAACGTCTTACCAGCAGTACGCAAGTTAAGTGTCCTGTTAGAAGGAAGTGTTGTTTACTTGTTTGCTTATTTTTGTATTTATTATTTTCAATGCCAGTTACATTAGTTTTAGAAATATTGTAATAACAGGTGATAACTGAATAAATAAGGTTTTAATTATTAGAACGCGTTGAAATATTAAATAAACTTGCAAACAGATAAGCAAATAATATACATTCATTCATTCATTCATTATCTGTTTACCCTCCTCTTATGTAGGACTTACACCCCCCAGGACTTACAAGCGGGTGCCTGGGGTCAGAGGCCCGTCGAGGAGCAGATACTCATGGATCAGACAGAGCATCCAGGATGGGTGATCAGCCCGATGCCTGGTATGGGGATGAAGGAAGTATATGAAACGAAATGTTGGTGAAATGGATGAAAGGAAAGGTGATGATGGAGCAGTTGGTGGAATGAATGGCGGGGGAAACCGGAGAACCCGGAGAAAACCCGCCCAGACGCCGCTTTGTCCACCACAAATCCCACATGCAGGTCCCTGGGATTGAACCCGGGCCGCCTAGATGGGAGGCGAGCGGTCTAACCACTCGGCCACGGCGCCGCCAAAATATACAAACATGTGTAAATCAGTGAAGAAAAATACTTGCTTAAAAGATACTAGACCAGATATTACTGATATTACACGGGACCAAGTCCAGTGGATACCAATTTCATTGTGAATGTGAAATGCAAAACAAGTCATGTCTAGTTTAAGGACTACACATAACCGCTCCTGGACCACAAACAACAATGTATCAAACATAACTTTCAGCGAAAATTCGCACCTGTCACTGATAAAACCCGCTATATCTCAGCAAAAATAAGTCCTGCCAACTTCAGTAGTGTTTTATGCTAACAGAGAAAGAAATGCGGTTATCAACGTTGCAGAGGAACATTCTCTCGCAGGATAAGAAAGCATATATAAACATATAAACTTGCAGATATGACGCTGTACGATTTAAGATTAAATCGTTGACTTTTGTTAATAAGAGATTATAATATTGTGGCTATCTTCAACGTCAGAGATTTTTGATCCAGTTCGAGTGTCACGATAACCTTCAATATTACTAACCTAGTTTAAAGTTTTCTGCACGTAAAACATACGTTTTTAGAATAATGAAATTCCTCTTTTTCCTCTGCATTTTTGCAATACTAAAAATTGAGGTTATGGGAACCCTATAATAGTTCAAGAGTATAAACTTTGTTGCTCCAAATACATATTTCACTTGTGGAAAATATAGAACATACAGCAAAGTTAATCTCATATTTAACTTTCGTTGAAATAAGGTTTCATTTAGGCACAAGGGTCAGAACCACATGGTATGGATGGAACAAACCAAACTTCTCACTTACTTGTAAAAAATTCCAGATGTCTTCTCTTTTGCATTGGCACAGCATTTTGCACAAAGGCCCCCCATTTTTCAGCTTGGAGATAAAGGTCTATAATAAACACTATATAAACACAAACACACAAAAAATGGGTGACTTTTTACACTTTTAACACTCACTAACACATGCACACGTCCTTACATCATGTCAGACAATGGCGGTTACTGGCTACAGTCTTTTTTTTCTTTTTTCGTCCCCTAAGATGGCGATGCGCAGAGTGGTCTATTTTTGACATGTGAACAGCGCCTCTTGCGAGTCTTAGTAGCACTACAACAACAATAACTCCTTTGAAGTAAGCTCGTGCTTAGTCATTGGGTGCAATGCCATTGCAGCTCCTGCATTCGGGCTGAGAACTGGTGTTCTCTCAGTTTATCGACTTAGGACAGATCATAACGCCCGACCCGGAATTAATTGTTAGCAGGAGTAAGCACCACCTCCCCCTTCTCTCCTCCCTGAGGACCTTGACCCAGGAGAGATGACAATCCACTTCTGTCAAGAGCTTTTACAGCAGGTCAATGATCCACCCGATCACGATACTCTGCCCCCTATCGGTTTTTAGGGGAAGATATCTCACGTATAGAGGAAAGAAACACTGCACAATACAAATACAGCATAAGCTATAACGTGAGTAAAATGTGGACAAAATGGCTGCAGATGAACACGACAGCTGGGCCGATAGCCACAGAATAATTTATAGTTAAGCGGACTTTGTCCATTCAAGTTCAATAAAAGTCTACGAGATGTAATGTAAAGGAATGTAATTCTGTTACATATTTATTCCGTATTGCCTGAAATAGATGTTACTACAGTATAAACATTAAAAGGACAATGTTTTGAAAAATATTTATGTGTAAGGCAGTCAATTATAAATTTTAAGATATCACCTGCGAATGTGTCAATAAAACTTGATTCCAATGATGAATGAATTATTGCAATTCGGTTGTTGTTTTGCAGGTGCTTGTCAAGTTTTGATAGATCATGAATGTATTATATTATTATTATTATTATTATTATTATTACTCTATTTTACGTCGCCTTACCTACAGGTCGTATCGCGACGGATCTGTTAGTGTAACTCTTGGATCGATGTTTGGGGGACAGTTAGCCTTCTAGATCTCATCCATGTAACCACCCCTTTTGTGGTGACAGAGAGACCCTAGCGCATAGCAACGGATCCCCTGTCCCGTGCTGTGCACATGGCATTAGAGTACCGTTCAGTCCAACCGCCGCCCTCAGATAGAAAGGCGGACAGTTAGTCTTCTAAGTCTCATCCCTGTAATCACCCGCTTCGACGTGTCCACAGAGACCCTAGTGCACAGCATTTGGATCTTCTGCTTCGTGCCGTGCAGATGGCATTAGGGTGCCGTTCAGTCTAACCGCCGCCCTCAGATAGAAAGGTGGACAGTTAGCCTTCTAGGTCTCATCCCTGTAACCACCCGCTTCGTCGTGTTCACGGAGACCCTAGAGCACAGCAACTGGATTTTCTGCTTCGTGCCGTACTGAAGGCATTCCAACCGCCGCCCTCACATATAAAAGCGGACAGTTAGCATTCTAGGTCTCATCCCTGTAACCATGCCAACTTGCTTCGTCACGTGTCCACAGAGGCTCTAGCACATAGCAGCCGGATCTTCTGCTTCGTGCCGTGCAAATGGCATTAGGGTACCTGCTTTCATTATCTGTAGATAGATGGCACAGCATTTGCTATTGCCACCTATTTTTTTATTTTTATTATTGTTTTAGACTTAAGGTGCAACCTTTGGGTCGTAGCATTAAATATCTAACCCGGCATTTACCTTATTGGCTGAGAGAAACCACGAAAAAAACTCAGATTGTTCTGCCCACGGTATTTGAACCCGAGGCCTCCCGAATGCGGGCACAGACGCTACCGGCTAAGCCATTCCGCTCGATAGCATAAATATAATCGATGCTGATTGCTCGTTACTGTCTTTCTTATTGGATTATTTCGGCTAAAAAATTCCAAATAATTTCGGTAGCTGCAATTGAGCGGTGTTGTGTACCGACTGTATATCTATTACTGACCGTATGAGGCGTGCGGCTGTTTTCGGTGTATGATCCCGGACTTCACCTGCTCGAGGACTTATATTCTGCCAATGTGAATGGACTCTAGAGCTGCCAAAGACATACGTTTTACTCGTTCGCTTCATATGGTACATAATGAGACTGGCTCATTTCTTCCAGCCCAATTCCTTTGAAAAGCAGCAACGAATATACCGAACTATAGTCGAGCTTCTGGTTCACAGGCCCTTTCGTGGGAAATGGGTATTTACTCGTCCGAGAGTTCACATATAACAGCGTTCAGGCGTATTGCTTCAGTGAGTTACCGCAAAGGAATGACAATAGACATGTTAGCGTTTAGGACTTTGTTTCTACCTGCTGTTACGGACAAGATTTCTTTTCCTACATTATGATACACGAATTGCATTTTCATTTTTTTTGTTTTATCATTACAACTAAATAAATATCATAAAAGTTCCATACACCATTTCATTGGGGATTTCTGTGAGAAGAAAGCAACTCAAGTCATCAATAAACATTAAAAATTATATACGAGGGCAGTCCCAGAACTACCCGACCTGACGTACATATAGCGGTTGTTGTTTCAAACAAATGACTATGGTAGAAATTACCACCCTTATAATGCTTAAGTTTGACGATGCTACGTTGTTTAGTAATTGTTTGGCAGCATTAATAGTGAACTCTCTCAACGAATTTGTAAACATAGATAAAACTGGCCATCGTTATGTGATACAATACTTTTATTTGAAAGGTCTTAGTCCAACTAATATTAAAGCTGAGCTAGATTCTGCTCTGGGGGAGTCTGCTCCTTCGTTTACAACAGTAAAATATTGGGTGGCAGAGTTTAAGCCAAGAGCTTAAAGCACGAGCTGCCAAGATGAACATCGCAGTGGTCGAACAAACGAGGTGACCGCGCCAGAAATTGTGAAAAATATCCACAAAATGGTATTGGATGATCGTCGACTAGAGGTACGCAAGCTAGCAGACATCGCATACTAACTGAAAATTTATATATGTGAAAGCTGTGCGCAAGATGGGTGCCGCGTTTACTCACAATGGAACAAAACAGCGTGATGAGGATGTTTCAGTCAAGTGTTTGGCAATGTTTCGCTGCAATAAAACCGAGTTCATAACCATGGATGAAACATCCATCACTTCACACCTGAGACGAAGGAACAGTCAAAACGTGGATTGAAAGGAGAGAATCTGCTCCAAAGAAGGCGAAGACAGTTCCATTTGCAGGCAAGGTCATGGCGTCAGTTTTTTTTTTTTTTTTTTGCGTGTGAGATAATTTTTATTGATTATCTTCAAAAAGGAAAAGCAATCAATGGCGACTACTGAGCAAATTTATTCCACTGTTTGAATGATGTAATCAAGCAAAACCGACAGCATTTAGCGAGAGAGAAAGTTCTGTTTCATCAAGACAATGCACCAGTTATCACATCCCATTATCGGCATGGCCAAAATCAATGAGTTAAATTTCGAATTGCTTCCTCATGCACCCTATTCGCCAGACTTAGCCCTCTCTGATTATTTTCCGTTTCCAAAGTTGAAGAAATGGCTTGGTGGTAAAAGATTTGCCAACAATGAAGAGGTGGAGTTTTCAGTTGATGGCTATTTTGTAGAACTCGACAGTACTCACTATAAACGGGGTATCGAAGCTATTGAACATCGCTGGGAAAAGTGTATCGAGCTGAAAGGAGACTATGCAGAGAAATAAATGTGTTTTTTCCCAAAATTTTGGTATTTTCTTTGTTAGGTCGGGTACTTCTGGGACAGCCCTCGTATTATAATGCAACAAATGAAACAATGGTTATTCTAGCCCGGAAAAACATCGTCGCCCTATTATTTACACTGACAAATGTCGAGTAAATCAAAACCATGCTAAAAGTTTTATCAGGCAGGATTCTAAATGAAACGGTGGTATAAAGTTTCCATTAAGTAAATTAGGATATCTAATAATCTGTCATTTTAGATAGGAAAAATATAGTTTCACAGAAGGGGCAAATTTAATATTTCAGTTCATAAAGTGGTGGTGATTATCATAAAGAGATTAGTAATGTAGTGTTTAGGGAATGGTTTACTGATCCCCTTCAAAAAACTGGAAGGATGTAGTATTCGACAATGCGAGCTTCTTGTTGAAAGAAAATATCCCCAATACAAATTCTAGGAAAGCTGAAATGTTGTCATAGCTTCAAAGCAAAAATATACCTTATAATCTTTACAGACAATAGCCGAAAATAAACCAATTATGAAACAGCCAATAAAGCTTATTATTGTTAGTGCATACATCCCGCTTGCATTTCACTTGCATCATTCCACTCGATTCTCACGCGAACTTGAGCTATGTACACGGGAGGCAATAACGCTAGTGAAATAAACAGATTTGAGACTTCCCCTTGGGTCTGGTCACTCTGGACTTTCGAACAGGAAATGAGACATATGCTCGTTTGGTATACGTACTAAATGGAATGGTCTGAGAGAGGGATACCGCTCGGAATCCAGTACACCCAGCTCGGCCGTATGCAGGAGCTCATTTGTGTTCAAAGACAAAATGGTGACCAAAACTGAAAGCTTGGAGCATGCATGCATTCGACTGTAGACGTCCTCGTCATTGTCACCTCCCCACTACTAATTACTTTACTCCCCTCTAACTAGTTATTCTCACCCACTTTTGCGAATTCTTGTCCTGCATTTAACAATTAATTTATTTACATACATAAATAAGATAACGTGATCAAATCTTTGCCTAGCATTTTAAAGGGCACTTCCATAGGTTATTTTTGATATCTTTTTCAATTAAATTAGAAATTTAATTTCTGGGTGGAATAGATAGTTGCCCTGCATGCTACCACAGAAGTAGTAGACAAAGGAAAAATAAATAAATAAGAAATTTGGAGGGACAGGTATAGGTTATTCATCGAAGGGGGACACCTCGCGCACTGTGACTTGCTGGGATCTATTGCGGTTATCACCACCCAGGAAGAAGGGATGAAGTTAAGGAACCACAGGAGGCTACAGGCAACAGACAGACAGACAGACAGACAGACCATAGAGAGGCGCGGAATTTTCAAACTCGAAGACCCGTCCCACTGCTGTAGCTCTTAGAGAGACGATGAACGACCCACCAGCCCAGCAGCCCTCTGGTGTCCTCGAAAAAATGCTCTTTCCCTTGAGCATGCATCTGCGCTATCTGTCCGGTACTACCATACGCCACGAAACGTAAAAGATGAAGAGGAAACGGAATGAAAGGGAAATGATGGAAAGGAAATCGTGGTAGAGAAGAGACCACACCAGCATTCTCCTGCTAGCCCGGGAAAACCACGAAAAACCCATGGATCAGAGTGGCGTTTGCTTGCGATCGAACCCGGGACCCATTGAATGCGAGTTGCACCAGTTACTTTGGTGCCACTTCGCTCGATATTTGCAGGGATTGGTTCCAGTTCTTTGGAGAAATTCTCGGTATAATAATTTCTCATTTGTCAATACCTTTAGCATATGTAGGTTAGCCCGAGTTTTATAAGAACTCCATTATTTTGCTATAAGATAAATTACGGTGTAGCCTAAAGCCTTCCTTTTCATTTATCTTCATTCACTAGTGCAATATTCCGCGCTTTTCTTTTCAGCCTTCCGCTCGCTTCCACACGAAGAGCGGTGCCAATGTCTTTCCTTTGTCCGGACAAAGTCGAAACAGTTCATTAATCGACCGGATCTGAATGATACGCTTCTGAAAGACTTCAGTACAATACCGAAGCTTAAGGCGTCATGGTTTATTATTTATGCAACAAGCATTATTTTACTTACTCTGACACGTACCTTGACGAAGTATTGCATCCCATCCAAAAATTCGATGTAAAGATCACCGAAAATACATGTTTTGAGGCCCCAGAATAAAAACATTTTAGGAAAAGTTATTTGTGTGTGTAATAGAGAGAACAGCATAACTCAAAAACGAAAGGTCCAATAAATACCAAAGTTGCTATTTAATCTCAGTATCTCCCAAAGATACGACACAAAGATTTTCAAGGAAATCCCCTCCTCCACACTATCCTGTACACGAAACAGTTTTCTACATTTTTACTTTCTCTGCTACGTATAGTAAGTAGGGGAAGTACTGCATTCCATCCAAAAATTTGATACCGAGGTTTCACCGGAAATACATGTTTTGAGGGTCCTGAATCCAAATAAAGCATTTTTGGAAACGTGTTCCTGTGTGTGTCTGTCTGTGAACAGCATAACTCAGAAACGAAAAGTCGGTTAAACACCAAACTTAGTATTTGAGTTTAGTATCTTCCAAGAATGCGACACGTACATTTTCAACCAAGTCCTTTACATGGAACACTTTTCCAAAATTGATTTTCTCAAAAATGGCTTTAAAGAGTTTGATTAAAATATATCAAAATATTTTTATGTCAAATGAAATATATCTCATGAATTATTCTGGAAATGTCCCCAAAAGTCTTAATTCTGAATGACTTTCGCATAACTGGTAAACCGTAAGAGATAGACAAAATTTTACTACACAAACAATGTATATCTCGTTAAAACACAGTTTTTGTACGAAGCATTTGTTTGTCGAGTGGCCCATTTCCAAGATATTGCTTGTTATTTGTTTGAATTTCCAATAATACTTTTCTCAAATGGGAACTCCTTTTTTTATGTCCTGGGCATGCAAAGAGAATGAAATGCTCCACGTAGCAACCAGTTCCTAAAATATTTGACTATCGGTCAAAGCCTACCATATTCCCCTTGCACCTACAAGAAAATTAGCAATATGTTTTATCTCGAATAATATGAAGTAGATGGAGAATAAGAGTACAGAAAGTCATCCGATTGCAACACATTAATTTTTTTTTGTTTGCTCAACAATAGCTAGCTGCAACGATTCTGATTAAAATAACAAATTTAAAATATTTTCTCAATAAATAAAATGCATATTGACGCGTATCCGTATCTGAGAGAAACACTTTTGATGTAGTCTCCACTGTCTCCGTCGTTGATGAATCTGCTGCTGGCTGCTGCAGTAGTGAGCTATGGGATCTTTCTCTGGGGGTATGCGTGGCTTGGTGTGAGAGTAAACAACGCCAGTTAAGTTGTCTGATCAATTTAATTAGGCTAATATAAAGATATTCGAAACGAGTTGGCGAAGTTTGAGGATGAATTAACCTATTGCCGAGTTTAGCATGAGAAACTTTAAACTATTGAATTATTATTTAATTGCTAACTTCTGAAGTATCAAGAAATTTGCTGTTTAAAATAAATGATTTCGTAATAACAATGAGAAACGCAAGTTGCCATCAATCGCTGAAATGTTAATTGGAGAAACCCTTGCGGCTACCGCTAAGTTTGTGAGAACCCGAGTGCGGTGCCTATGTTGCCGATAAACAATTCACTAAAACACTCCTGTGAAGTGCAAAAGACTAAGACAGACTGTAATTTTAGAAATTCACGCTCTTTTATCAACTTAAGTCCCGCCTAATTCAAGACTAACCCACCAAAGTTCCTACGCTGTACTTTGCTAAATCTTAAGTTTTTCATTCACACTGTAACACAACCTTTACCCTTTGACTTGCTAAATTCTAAGAATTCTTTCCCTTGCTAATTTTCAGATCTGGGTATATGTGCATTTTCATGCAACTCTCTGTTTCTTAACGTACCGAGTTATAATTAGATTTGCAGAAGATTGTTGCTTCACGTATGGTAAAAAGTTTGAAGAAGTTTGTATTTAAAGAGTTGTATTATAGTTCAACTATTGAGAAGCCGAACTTGAAGTAGTTTGCAACCGCATGTATGATAAAAAGTTTCCGGTAGCCTTCGCCCCAAGTTTAAAAATATTATTAACTTTGTAATTTGACTGTTTCTTTAAATATTATATATTTATGTTTGCCTCGGCTGCGTCAGTATTATTGTTAGAGACATGTTTCTTTTTGCAGGGTTGTGGTGCGACTGAAGAAAGTAGGCTTACACAGATTATAATTTTAATTCACTCCTTTTATTAATGCTTGACACTATTTAAATAACACTTCACTGATATAGAGAGAGCTGTGAGATTCTTTTATTAATTACTTGCACTTTTTAACACGTAAGCTATTTTTGTCTCACACGAAATACATATTAAATTTCTCGAGGACACATCTCGCGTCAGGAACACTGTCTTCAAGCAACGCGTCCAGTTATGAGCACTGTCTACAAGCAACTGACTTCTAGATTTGTAAATTTTGCTATATTTCAGTTTCTGATTGGCTAATCCTACTCCAATAGAATACCTTCATTTAACTAAAGCTTTTTCTGGTTGTTAACTGGCTATTTTATAAACTGCCACAAAAATTACATTATTGTTGCTCCAATAATTAGTAGTATTATTAAACATTCCTACTCATTATTTCCTCAAGGTTACCTCATTGTTACCTCATTGTTAGCAACCTTTAACCTATTACTCTCACAGCTCCTACATTATTAAATTATGTAATACATTCATATAACATTATTGAACATGTATACAATAACTAAATATACACTTTTTATATATTGTTACATACACATATTGCTTTAAGGTGGGTTGTTATTGCATTTATATATTATATAATTAGACTGAAATCTTTTAAGTGTTAAAATTACTGCCTCAGGTTTCTTGTTGACTGAGTTCACCAAAACACATAAATATCTTAGCTACTCTGACTTCCAGCTAACTGCTTTGCCGAACATGTAATTTGCCTGGTAAGGACTCCTTATGTAGTTGCAGAATTATAACTAATTCTTCAGATATTATGCATTGTTTTAATAAATAGAACTTATTCATTGCAATTAGTTATCTATCTCTCTATTACGTCTTTAAAAAATTATTAATGTACCAGTCAATAAGTCTAGTATTATGTTGAATTTTCTGGGAATAGCCTGTGAAGTCCTCTCCATTCGGAAGGAATTTTATATGATTAACAAGATAGACCAAAACCTACTATACAAAAAATGTAGATCTCTTTAAGAACACTTGGAAGAGATTTAGATTCAAAAAATGGTTTCTTCTTTTTTATTTAATCGATTATAATGGTATAAGGAACGTATCTATGCAACATTTTCCTGTTATTTGGACCTCAAAAAGAGCCTTATGGTTCAGAGGTGTTATAGTATATTGGTATGTTACAATGTGCTCAACTTGTTTTTTGCCATTTCCCGTAAGTTTTACTTTTTAAACTTCAGGTAAACTTTTCTTAAAATACATTTAATTTAGAAGTTTAAATTTTTTATGGTTGTATAGGATGTTTAGCTGAATTTTAGGTTAAATATTTTGATCCCAAATTACGTGGCTGCCACAAAAAGTATCTTGTGTAATTTTTAAATTAAATTAGTCCTCAAATGGACAAACACCGTCTATCTTAAGCTACTTATGAAAACTCATAATAAAAAGGTTAGCAGAGTTATGATCTTTCTTTTCAGAGAAAAATGTACCAATAAATGAAATTAAAGGTTTTTAGATACTATTTTACGATATTTAAATATTTTATAATTAAAAAACCTAAAGCTAGCTAAAAAATCTTGATATTAGTATACTCATAAAAACCTCCTTTAATAAGCAGTAAAACGTCCATTGTCCTAGAACTAGACAGTGTAATTCTAGAGAAAGCTGGCTTTCTTTCAATTGCCAAAAAGCGTAAAAATACCCTGCGATCTCTACCATGTGTCGTTAAAATATATAATTTATTTCAAATAAAATGTTCGTGATATGAGTCATTACCGAAGCATTCGTTATTATTGCTTTGAGTTTTTCAGTAGCTTGTAATTTTTACAACTGTACGTAACTATTCGGTTATTTCTCGTCATATCATGTAACAGTGCAGAATTTAAGGCCAGCATATAGTCACTGTAGCGGGGATTAATAGATTTTAGGCGTTTTCTTGGTGTTGGGTTTCTTCTTCGGAAAGAATTGAGGTTGCTGTCGGCTACTCAGGTAGAGGAATATTGGTTGTGTGACTCTTATCTCAGGGAGTGTGGATGGGAGATGAAAGATACTCACTATTCTCCTCTCAATGGACCGTTTATTGAAGATCCACACTGCTTTCCCTGTCCGAATACCCTTCATACATGACGCAACTTCTCATATCGTCCCCTGCTATTGTTTACGTGCTTTACCCTTTCCTAATTACTTTTATAAGTTTAAACATATCTCGACATGAATATAATAACTTGACTTTTGTCATTCCTAGCTACCCTTTACTCACTGTTGATTTTACACAAGCTTTCAAATACGTAAAGACATAAGTTTAGACATATACACTGCTTCCCTCTCTGATACGACATGCTCTGAATCTCTACATCTATCTGGCTACATCTAGCGATACGAAGTCACCTGTTCTATCCCACTGTACGACACGAAGTCATCTGTTCTACCCCACTGTACGACAGGAAGTCATCTGTTCTATCCCACTGTACGACACGAAGTCATCTGTTCTATCCCACTGTACGACACGAAGTCACCTGTTCTATCCCACTGTACGACACGAAGTCATCTGTTCTATCCCACTGTACAACACGAAGTAATCTGTTCTATCCCACTGTACGACACGAAGTCATCTGTTCTATCCCACTGTACGACACGAAGTCATCTGTTCTATCCCACTGTACGACACGAAGTCACCTGTTCTATCCCACTGCACGACACGAAGTCACCTGTTCTATCCCAATCGAAGACACGAAGTCATCTGTTCTATCCCACTGTACGACACGAAGTCATCTGTTCTATCCCACTGTACGACACGAAGTCACCTGTTCTATCCCACTGTACGACACGAAGTCACCTGTTCTATCCCACTGTACGACACGAAGTCACCTGTTCTATCCCACTGTACGACACGAAGTCATCTGTTCTATCCCACTGTACGACACGAAGTCATCTGTTCTATCCCACTGTACAACACGAAGTAATCTGTTGTATCCCACTGTACGACACGAAGTCACCTGTTCTATCCGACTGTACGACACGAAATCATCTGTTCTACCCCACTGTACGACAGGAAGTCATCTGTTCTATCCCACTGTACGACACGAAGTCATCTGTTCTATCCCACTGTACGACACGAAGTCACCTGTTCTATCCCACTGTACGACACGAAGTCATCTGTTCTATCCCACTGTACGACACGAAGTCACCTGTTCTATCCCACTGTACGACACGAAGTCATCTGTTCCATCCCACTGTACGACACGAAGTCATCTGTTCTATCCCACTGTACGACACGAAGTCATCTGTTCTATCCCACTGTACAACACGAAGTCATCTGATCTATCCCACTGTACGACAGGAAGTCATCTGTTCTATACCACTGTATAACACGAACTCACCTGTTCTATCCCACTGTACGACAAGCAGTCATCTGTTCTATCCCACTGTACGACACGAAGTCATCTGTTCTATCCCACTGTACAACACGAAGTAATCTGTTCTATCCCACTGTACGACACGAAGTCACCTGTTCTATCCCACTGTACGACACGAAGTCACCTGTTCTATCCCACTGTACGACACGAAGTCACCTGTTCTATCCCACTGTACGACAAGAAGTCATCTGTTCTAACCCACTGTACGACACGAGTCACCTGTTCTATCCCACTGTACGACACGAAGTCATCTGTTCTATCCCACTGTACGAGATGATGTCATCTGTTCTATCCCACTGTACGACACGAAGTCATCTGTTCTATCCCACTGTACGACACGAAGTCATCTGTTCTATCCCACTGTACGACACGAAGTCATCTGTTCTATCCCACTGTACGACACGAAGTCACCTGTTCTATCCCACTGTACGACACGAAGTCATCTGTTCTATCCCACTGTACGACACGAAGTCATCTGTTCTATCCCACTGTATAACACGAAGTAATCTGTTCTATCCCACTGTACGACAAGCAGTCATCTGTTCTATCCCACTGTACGACACGAAGTCACCTGTTCTATCCCACTGTACGACACGAAGTCACCTGTTCTATCCCACTGTACGACACGAAGTCACCTGTTCTATCCCACTGTACGACACGAAGTCACCTGTTCTATCCCACTGTACGACACGAAGTCACCTGTTCTATCCCACTGTACGACACGAAGTCACCTGTTCTATCCCACTGTACGACAGGAAGTCATCTGTTCTATCCCACTGTACGACAGGAAGTCATCTATTCTATCCCACTGTACGACACGAAGTCATCTGTTCTATCCCACTGTACGACACGAAGTCATCTGTTCTATCCCACTGTACGACAGGAAGTCATCTGTTCTATCCCACTGTATAACACGAAGTCACCTGTTCTATCCCACTGTACGACAGGAAATCATCTGTTCTATCCCACTGTACGACACGAAGTCATCTGTTCTATCCCACTGTACGACACGAAGTCATCTGTTCTATCCCACTGTACGACACGAAGTCATCTGTTCTACCCCACTGTACGACACGAAGTAATGCATCTTACACGCGTCTTAAATTGCTCTTTGTCATAGGTAATTTTTCTTTTCTAGTTTCGATCCTTCTCGTTACTGTGCACGTGACTTTTTTCATTTCTTATTGGTCAATTATCTAAATTTTTTCTCCGTTTTCCATTGGTTCGTTATATCGTCGCTCTGACCTCGATCGCGTCGGCTATTACCATTTTAAGTTCTCTTGACTGAATTTTCTGTATGCTCGACTGCATTCGATTTCCGTTCCCTTGTTTTCGCTTCCTGTGAGCTTCACCATATTTCTATGGACTTAAACGTTAGCTAATGCTTCTTTTCCTATACCTTCCTAAGTCTTTCACCCTTCTTATAGTTTTCACCAAGTCTCTTCGTTCTAAAATACGCGTTTCCCTACATTTTATTTCGCGTTCTGATTATTTATTGTATCTGTTCTTTACTTTATTTCTCTCGTTATGATTTTATACCCCCTTTTCTAATCCTTAATGTTCTCTTTTATTCTTCCATTTTGTTAGAATTCCCCTCATTTTTATTAGATGATTATTGATATTGTTATTATGGCTATTATTATTTATTTATTATTATTATTCGAGCGGATCTTATCACTTCATAACCAACATTTAAACATCGATTCTATTTCCTGTATCCCTGTTGAGCCTACAATGAAAGGTGTAATCAAACTAATTTTGCAATGTTTTATCTCTATTAATGCTAAATAGGTAAAAAGATAAGCTTTCCTAAGAATAGTTTATAGAATCTATCTAAGAATAAATGATAGTGGGTGAAGAAAGACTTCTGAATGTAAGATAAACTTTAAGGAGCAACCATAGGCGAGTTTTAAAATCTTCCTAAGTATGAAAACAAACTTTCTGCACGTGATGCGCACTTAATTTTGTCCACTGCTTTGAATTTCAAAATTACCAAAAGACTCGAGTATTCATAATTTGCTGCGTTGTTATGACACGGCGGTTTTTTCGTCCCCATTCATTTCTTCACACTGATATGTCTGGAACATTATATAAGGGGCATTCAAATGAAACCTGGTCAGTGCGTCTAACTTTGCACTACACGTAAGGTGGCACCACGTAACTACGTGTATGGTGGCACCATCTATTGGTAGAGCGACTCCAGCGTGTGCAACGTTTGACGTTGCATAGCGCCAGTGTGGTTTCACGCCGAAGAGAAGCTGGACACACAAGTTATCGTCCACTACTGAACATGAAGGCAAGTAGGCAGGAACAACGAGGAGTGAGTCAGAGCAAACAGTTGAAATAGGCGACTTCACCACCTCCAAATCAATCAAAGATCGTGCTTTTTTTTTTTTATTTGGTGTGGCCCCTCCTCCGCCAAATCAATCAAAGATCGTGCACACCAGTTCTGGTAAGGTCAAGATGTTCTTCTTTTTTGACCACAAGGGCCCACTGCTTGTCGAGTTCCTGGAACGGGGAACCACCATCAATGCCCAGCGTTATCAAGCCACTTTACAGAATCTTAGACTAGCCATCAAGTCGAAACGCCCAGGCATGTTGTCCAATGGCGTTATTCTCCTGCATGATAATGCCTGCCCACACACTACCAATGCGGTGAAACGACATTGCAGCAGTTTTGATGGGAAACGCTGGAACATCCACCGTACAGTCCGGACCTTTCACCGTGTGACTTTCATGTTTATGGACCTCTAAAACAAGCATTCGCGGACATCGATTCACAACGGACAACGAAGTGTGTGAATGGGTCCAGGCCTGGATCCGACAGCAGCCTACTAGCTTCTTCAAAGATGGAATCGACCGGCTAGTGTCACAATGGGATAAATGTGCCAACAGTTTTGGCGACTATTTTTGAGTTATTAAAATCGTTACCATTACTTTACACAAGTGACCGGGTTTCATTTGAATGACCCTTATATTACTCAAAATGTGTTATGAATGCGATGAAGAAAATACATTCAACATACCAGATGACATACTACCATACTATTTGAAATTTCACGTTTTCCATCTTCAAACCAGTACGTCAAATTGAACTTCTCCGTTCAGCTACATTCCGTACTCCAACACCAACATAAGAATACATTGACCCTCCAATGAGCATATCAAACATACGTCTACTTCTATGTCCAACATAATATAAAGCATATATATATATGTGTGTGTGTGTGTGTGTCGGCCAAGACGGCAGAGACCTCGGTATTACACTACTGCGCAGCAGTGACCTCTCAGTCGTTCCTTTGTCTTCGTGTTGTGAAGTGTTTCGACGATAGGACAATAGGTGTGTATGATTTACCTTAGGAATGTTATTTTCTTATTAGTCCTCGGAAATTCCTGTCAACAAATTCACGCTTGAACAGCGTATTTTTTAGGTACGATACATACTTGAAAACTGAATCATGTAAACAGGTGTGTAGACAATTTCAGCAGCAATTTCCGGGTTATCCAATTCCGGGCAGACACTGAGACATTTGGTCAATTAATTTAGTACAACGGGATAGCTAAATGCTAAAAAATAAAGTTTATAGGAATAAAACCTCACCATAAACAAACTTAATAGTATAAAAACAGAAGCTATGAACATTACGCAAGAAGAACTTATGCGTTTGAATGGTAATTTCATCCGATGATGTCAAGAATGTCTTCGCGCGGATGGACACCACCTTCAACAACACTTATAACAAGGTTTGTACTTATTACATGTATATTACTAACACTCGTGAGTACTTAACGCGGGAGTTACGGAACAGAAAAAAACCCGCAGTGTAGTAGACTGTGTGCGGAGTTCACATTTGCGCGATCCGCGGCCTTGGCATAAAACGAAATCACTGTATATTGACATAGTATGGAAGAAAATATTATACGTAACTACAGGAAAACATTTTTTAGGAATCTTTTCGATAAAATCTTACTCGCCCTAAAAAACCTCACTTTCCTAAACAGTTACGTAAATAATTGCAGTATTATAGCCAAGTTCCGAAAAGTCCCGTCTTCAATATGAAGATTTCGTATGCTGGCAGAAGAAAACTAATGTGCATAATAGCTACGAGGGTGTTCTACTCACTTTTCTGAAAGAAAAATCCAGAGTTTATAAATCTGGTACCTTCGGCTTTATACATCACGGAAAATGTCGATGTATTCGAAAGTACGTATTACTCAGTAACATATCGTCTTTTGAACAGAGTGCAAAAAAATACAACTTTAGTAACCCTAAATAGTTTAACAATGGAGTTTTGTAGAGGAAAATATCTTGTTTGTGTTCTTTAACTTTTATTTTCTGTGGTCCACATTTTGGAGGTCGTGGGTTCGATTCCCATGGTCTACCTTCCTGGGTTTTGCCCGGGTCGCCAGGCGAATGCTGGGAAGGATCGTTAGGTCCACTGAATTTCCTGTCCCTCCATTTCATCTCCATTCTCATTTCACTTCACCCTTCACCTGATTGGCCTCTTTCAGGGTTGCAAGTGTCGGCGGGAGGTGTCGGCGTGTGCCTGGTGGGCAAAAAGGATGCTTTAAGGAAGCCTTCGTCCTCCGGACTGCCAGCGGTCTCCGAATTTCGGACCCCCCAAAGGATGTGTAAGCCTAAGGGGGAGGGGCCGGCTGCACCAGCCAACACCCGGGAGTTTGACTCTATAAATGGTAGGGATCCTGCCCTCTGCCTGTCGTGCCTACTGCTCCGACCGCCTTCTGTCTCCTCTCATCTCATCCCTCCTTCCCGGGGGCGCCCCGTCAGAAGCAAAAGATCTGCATAGGTCAAGGTGCAAAGCCCCCCTCCGTGCCTAGTCCTATCCTATCCTAAATTTTATTTTAGTTTTAATAGAAATGGGTATAATTGCATACCGACACTTTGTCTAGGTTCTAGAATATATAATTGTTTAAGCGAAGCCGATAGTCTGTTCCTTAAAATCAAGACCTTCTTGCACTCAGGTGTGCGAGACAAAAACGCACAAGAGTTTGCAGAAACAACAGGATCATTTGTTGGATAGTATGCCCTACCCCGAATATTCAGGCTTAACCTGTCCCAATATGAGATCAATTATTAGCATAAATGTCATCTGTAGAGTCCAGAAAAGTCCGTCAGCTCAATTATTTAAGACATAGTGGAGCTGTATGACATAGTTGCTGCTGCCGTGGATAAGGGGAGCGGAGGAAAGGGAGGCGAGACAAAATAGGTCGACTGCGCCAGTGATTAATACATAGTAATACATAATTATAGTAAATATACACAAATTATTCATAAGAAACAGCAACGCATATTTATACTCGTAAAAATAGCAAAAGTAGTATTTGATTTTAACAAAGATACACGATATGATTACAGCAATTTAAATGTTTGTATAATAATTTGTATTATAGGTAAGAATTGTAAAAGAGGAAAAACTTAATATTTTGGTAAATGGGAAGTGAATAGTGATTCGGGTAAGCGTAGATGGATATAGAATCGAGTTTTTGAGAATAACGCATCTGTATGAGAACAGAATGTCCTAAACCGGGAGGCGGAGCCTAATTTAAATAAAAAAGCTTATATCAACGTGCCTCGTTCACTCAGCTTTCAGAACACAATCCGCTCCTCTCGGGTAGTATTCAACACACTTGACTCACGGCAATGTAAACCAGTGCAATACTCTTAGATCTAGTAAGCGATATTAATTACTTTAAAGTAATGTCAGCAATAGGGAAATGTTATTCGTTTAACGCGGTAATAGGTTGGCTTCGCGTAGCGTAATCAAATGCTTTGTTTCACTGGACTCCAGCAAATAAACACAAAATTGAAGCTGTAAAGGGCAATAAAGGTGTCATTTCTTCAAAATCACTGCATTACCCACACTCACGAGGCGAGTTACACTGAGGCAAACGACAACAATAATGGCACGCAATGTTACAAAGGGACGGCTTATTTTACAATCACGTATGTACAAAATACAACATTCATTCCCCCTTCTTTCCGTTAGTCCTTACCCTTAAAAGACTTCGCCTTTTCCATTGCTTCACCTGCCCTACACTTCTTAGAGTTCCTTTCTGTTCAGAAATAATGACCCGCGACTTCTGGTATTACTGATAATTCATTTGGCTGACATTGGTCTAGAATTAAAATACACTGTCAATAAATTGGATAATTAATGAATGAGTGGAGAGAATGACTTCGTTTGGGATCTCTCTCCACTGGTAGGAAAGAGCGATAGAAGTTAAAGGAGTCAAATTTCAGGCAGTATTTTATATCACAACACTGTGAATGCCAGAGTGATTGTAGTGTAAATTAACATTATTGTATGACAAGGATTTGAGATGTTTATTAGCCATAAACATTGTTAGAAATAAGTTTACACGGCCTCACTGAAACTGACAATAGAAGTGGGTAACAATGAACCGATGGGGTGAGTTGTTTATCACTAAGAAGAGACAAACAAATGATGTCAGGGTAGCGTGCCTTTCTTTAGAAATGGAGGGAATATCTTCCCTTGAGCATATGTGTTAGTAATTGTGATTGGCTGACAAAACAGACGCTAATGTTGGCGCGATTTGGTAACCAATAGCAGCTCTATTATGTTTAGGAATTTAAAGATGAAGGAGTGTATATTCTCGAGCTATAAGCATGTTTTACGCAGTTCTAAAGAATCATTCGCGAGGTATACGTGCGCAGTCTTGAAGAATCTATCGTGAAGTGCACATCATACAGTTTGGAAGACTCTCTCGCGTCGTAAAGCTAGTTACAAAATGTGAAGTACGCGGCAACTAATACGACAGTAATTACATTCGAAAATATAACAGTTTCAGTCAGGTGTGTATAAAGATTAAAGATGTGAACTATTAATTAAGTGTGACGGCAATAAAAGTGTGAAAATAAATTCTTTTATCAGTGTTATCTTTTAGTAAAAATCCTTTCCGTTTACACGCCCTGCTCAGAGATATTTGCTCGACTGAGTAATAATAGCTAGCCGGAGGACAAAGAACCCAAAATTCAAAATAATAAAACAATAACATGCGCCCAGTAAATAAGATAACACGAGACGATTACCGCGACAAATTCTCATACAGTGGATGCAGATTTCTTCCTGCTAAATGCTGACAAGTCGCGCACACTCTGTATCCAAGAAACAGAAACACCGGGGAGATGTCGAAGGGCAGATTAGCAAACAAGTCTTGATAAGTGTTTCGGTCTATAATAGTGGAAGAACAAGGAATATGCACGAAATAGATCATAGGATGAGCACGGACAGTTATATCACTACTTAAAGTTCTTCCCTTCTTCTCTCCTCTCCAGCAAAGCATAGATGTTCGTTTGAAAAATTACACTGGTGACAAACCTATTATAGGCTTCAGCTTTATAAACAGAGCTAGGACAAATATCCATTGAGGAGGAATCAACATAACTACCACTCTACCTAGTACCGAGATGCCTTACTGACAGTTGACAGTCAGTAGTTCGCTTGCTTTACTGGTATGGTAGAGTTGCTCTCTGAGCTCTGTGTTTATGTTCTGTTCTACCCCGACGCTTTTGTATACAGTTCCAGGCCAACTGTGGCACCCCTTTCTCTCGTCACACTGTCGTTACAAAGTCGCTGCGTGCACGCGTTGTAAGCCAAAGGATATGTCTGTTTATAAATGAATAAGTTCACTGTTACGTTAACTAGTACTGGTTTAGTCTTTTAAACTGATGTAAAAAACTTCATCTGTAATAATTCGAGGGCTGATCAATAAAGACTGAGATTGATTTTTTCCTGTAGCTTTCTTGAGAGTTTCCTGTCTCTACCATGAATATTTGAAAAGAGCGGGGTTTCATGTATAATGTCCATAGACTACAGCACTCTTGTATCGGTAGGTTGGTAGTAATGCTGTGTATTGTTGACCCTAGTTGAATTTCGCATACCACAAAATGAAGGTGACACAAGAGGAGCAATAAAATTTTGTTTTCGTTTAAATCATACAGCCTCTGAAACTTTGGAAAAGCTGAAGCAAGCATACGGTGAAGATGCACTACCTCGTGCAACAGTGTTTAGGTGGTTCAAGGACTTCAAAGTAGAGCGAGTCCTCTGTGCAAGGTGGGCCTGGTGCTTCGGCTTCTGCTATGACTGAAGTCAACATCAACACAGCTGCTGTGATTGTTGTTCCCACTCACACCACTGTTACAGCAGCGTACTACACGTCAGTATTGGCTACACCGAGGAAGCACATTGCAAGGAAACATCCAGAACTTATCACAACAACGTGCGGCCTCACGTTGCAAATCAAGTCCAGGAATTTTTGGCTAAATTCAACATTACCTGTGTGCCGCATCTGCCTTATAGCCCCAATCTTGTTCCCTGTGATTTCTTTTTATTCCCATCACTAAAGGCAAAGCTCCGGAGCATTCGATTTGAGAGCACTGAAGCAGTGCTGAAGAAAAGTGAGGCGATTCTCAAAGACCTGACAAAGAATGGCCTGTACCATGTGTTTGAGGACTGGCAGAGACGCTATAAAAATTGCATTCAAGTAGGAGAGGACTACTTTGAAAAAGACCATGTCAACATTGAAATGGAGTAATAAATATCTGTGAAAAAATTAGTCTCAGTCTTTATTGATCAGCCCTCGTATGACGAATTTATCTATCAAATAGTCCTTTACATAACTGTAGTACACATTATTCACACAAAAGTTATTTTTTCCTATGTGCTCACTGTTATTAATTGTGATAAATATTTGCTAAAATGATTTCAATCTATAGTTATAAGCAAAAGTTAAATAAAACAAAACAGAAACGTAGATTTTATAATAAATAATATTGTTTCCATTTGCATCGTCTTTACAACAGAAATACAGTAGGGACAATGGAGACAATCTTAATTGAGGTATAAAAGAAGATTTTAATCTTTTGAATGACTTATCTAATACATAATCCCATTATACAGGATGTTCGGAAATTCCCTTTCCGAACTTTTAGGTCTTGTAGAAGGGACTGAATAGACAACCATTTGAAAACAGGTGTTCAAAGCGACCACGTTTGCTTAAGTACTTCAGTTAGGGTGACTAGTACATCACTTCTCTTACCATTCAACTCATTAGGTAATACTACTAAAAAAATAAACAGGAAACTTAATCAATTTTTCACAAACGCTTTTGTTTACAGTTAAACTTAGCAATTTGTTTTTGCCTTCCTCACAGGATGGTTACCATTCTGATTCACTACAACCCATTAGGAAATAATACTTAAGAAACAAAAACAAATTTAATCATGTTTCACAAATACTTATGTCAACAGATAAACTAAACAGTCTGTATTTCTCTTCGTCACAGTCTGTTTGGCATTCAGATCCGCTACAACTCTGGTTCGATGTGACCACCACTTAAGTTGTAGTACACATTGTACTTAAGAATGATGTTCTGGTAAAGTCTCTCCATCATTCCTGGTATCTCTGCAACTTGTTGTGCAGCGACCATAATTCATGCCAAAATTTCTTCCTTTGAATCTACAGGGCTCAAACCACGATAGAGAGATAGGGTGGAGGTCAACTGACATCAGCTACTCGTCTGACATAAACACCGCTCGTCGTGAGTAGCCGGTTGATACCAGCAAACCGACTTGAAATTGTTATAGCACAGATTATAATCTATTCAGTTCCCTCTACAAGTCCTAAAAGTTTGTAAGGGAAATTTCCGAACACCCTGTATAGTTAACTTGGTATTAAATATAATGGAGGAATGGAAGCAACAAAACTCCATAAATCGGAGAATTTTAAATTACAAGTATAACACTAGTCTACATTTTCAAACTTTTTATCAGTGATTTCTTAAAAGTAGATGTTCTTGAATCACGTCTTTATGCTGATTCCAGAAATATCTTCCATTTTTTTTCTATCACGTCAGGTTTTTACACAAAATAAGTAATGTTTTGACAATTTTACTAATGAGCGTAGAAAAGTATTCAAATACCATTTCACACTAGGTAGGTTTTTATTAGAAACATTATAAGAATACTCTCAAGAAGTCCCCTAATTTATTTCAGGACTACATTTTAACAAAACAAGAAGCCAAAGTGTTTCATTTAATGTTTTTCAAACTTTCTCTTCTTCGACTTCCATGCAGATCCTTGAAGATGACTGTCCCTCCGCAACATCCAACAGTAGTCGGTCATCATAGTTTCATTCCATCTCCCCTGCTACCTCCTCTCCATTTCCTTAATATCTTGGTGAAAACGTTCACCCTACTCTTCACTATAATGTCCCAGATTTTCTGGATATTATTCCATATGTGAATGCAGAAAATGCACCTTTACACTCATGTTACAACCCATCTTCTTGAAATTTTCCAACATTGTTTCGACAATGACCTCGTAATTAGATTCTTTGTTATTGCCTAAGAAGTTTTAGTAACTGATCGGAAGGCGGTCCATGCTCCATTCATTGTCTTCTCAAAATCTTCATCCTTCATCAATTTCTTTATTTGAGGACCAACAAAAATTCCAGCCCTTAATTTGTCTTGTGTAATGAAAGGAAATTTCTTGGAAAGGTACTTGTAGCAGGGTCCATCCTGTGCTACAGCCCTTACAAATTGCTTCATCAAGCCCAATTTTGTGTAGTGGCAGAAGCAATATCTTTATATCTCTATATTTTTGAAGTGAAATTGTGAAAAAGCTGTAAGCGATAGAAGAAAACTAAAAGCATTTCTGAAATCAGCATAGAAACGTCAGTCAGAATCACGTATTAGTTTTCAGTCATCCGATATCATGCAGACTAGTGTAATTGTAGTAACAAGTTTATAGTAATATTGTACTATTGAAAAAAGTATGTATGGAAATTATGTGAATGAACTCATTCATTTATAATATATTCTAATCAAGAATGTAACAAAACGTGTGATGCCAGAATATAGCAATGCAGCTGGATTCGTGCCTGGGTAGCAGCGGCACGTCTCAGACATGCGCAGAAGAATTCAGAGCTTCTGCTTCTGGACTTGTGCGGTTGTCGAGGGATAAGCGGATAGCATATAATTATCCGTGCTAATTAGTGCCTAACACGGTTCCATAAGGTAGCACAAGCAAGTGCAGGTGTCAACAGTACGTTACACAGAAGAATTGGGGCTTTGCAAATTAATGTATTTATCGAATTTTTCATTGTAAAAGATATCCAAAAATGTTTTACTTTTGCATTTTGACAGACAGTCTGAGTCCGCGTTATATAAAAAAATCTGATGTGTTACAATCACATGACTTGCTCTACTCTAGTACAAACTACTTTTACAAACGCTTATTCTCCATATGCTTCATGTTAATCGACATATCGAGATGTTTACCTTATTGCTGATTTTCTTGTAAATGCAAGGGGAATTGGTAGGTTTTAAGCCATAGTCTGAGGCAATATTTTATATCACAACACTGTGAATGCCAGAGTGATTGTAGTGTAAATTAATATTATTGTATGTACAGGATTTTAGTTGTTTTTTAGCCATAAGTATTATTAGGAAATAAGTTTACACGACCTCACTGAAACTGACAATAGAAGTGGGTAACAATAAACCGAGGGGGTGAGTTGTTTATCACTAAGAAGAGGCAAACAAATGACTCAGGGTAACGTGCCTTTCTTTAGAAATGGAGGGAATATCTTCCCTAGAGTATATATGTTAGTAGTAGTGATTGGCTGACAAAACAGACGCTAATGTTGGCGCGATTTGGTAACCAATAGCAGCTCTATTATAATGTTTAGGCATTTCGAGGTGAAGGAGTGTATATTCTCGAGCTATAAGCATGTTTTACGCAGTTCTAAAGAATCTCTCGTGAGGTGCACGTCATACAGTTTGGAAGAATCTCTCGCGAAGTATACGTCGTAAAGTTAGTTACAAAATGTGAAGTACGCGGCAACTAATACGACAGTAATTACATTTGGAAATATAACAGTTTCAGTCAGGCGTGTATGAAGATTAAAGATGTGAATTATTAATTAAGTGTGACGGCAATAAAAGTGTAAAAACAAATTCTTTTATCAGTGTTATCTTTTAGTAACAACTCCTTTCCTTTTACATGCCCTGCTCAGAGATACTTGCTTAACTGAGTAATAATAGCTAGCCGGAGGACGAAGAACCCAAAATTTAAAATAATAAAACAATAACAGGCGCCCAGCAAGTAAAATAACACGAGCCAGAACTGCGACAAGTCAAATATTTTAAGAGCTGGTTGCTATGTGGCGCATTCCATTCTCCTTGCATGTCCAGTACGTAAAAGAAATGAATAACGAATTCCCATTTGAGAAAAAGTATTGGAAAATTTAAGGGAATAACAAGCAATATCTCGAAAATGGTTCACTCAACAAAAACAACGCATATGACATAAATTGTGTATTTTAACGTGATCTACATTTTTGTGTAGTAAAATTTTCTCTATCTCTTATGGTTTACCAGTTATGCAAAAGTCGTTCACAATGAAGAATACTTTTGGAGACATTTCCAGAAAATTCAAGATATACTTTTTATTTGTCATGAAAGTATCTTAAATATATATTATTTTAGTAAAAATCGTTAGAGCCATTTTTGAGAGAATTAAAATTTTCGAAAAATGTTCCATGTAAAAGGTAATCTGGGATTGGGGGATTTTCTTGAAAGCCTTCGTGTTGCATCTATAGAAGATACTGAACCTAAATACCAAGTTTTGTGTTCATCCGACTGTTCGTTTCGCAGTAATGCTGTTCACAGACAGACACACACAAAGACATGTTTCCAGAAATGCTTTTTTTTTTTATTCCGGGGGCCTCAATGCATATATTTCCGGTGAAATCTCGGTATCGCATTTTTGGGTGAAATACAATACTTCCCCTACTTACTATACGTAGGAGATAAAGTAATAAATAAGACATCCAAAAGACTGTAAGTGAGGAAAACTTGAACAAAATAGAGGCTATCATGGAAATAAGTCCAAGAATGTCGCTGCTTAGCATTACTACGTGTTCTTTATGATAGAATAGTTTATTGACCTGCTAGATCACCAGATCTAAATCCATGTGATTATTATTATTATTATTATTATTATTATTATTATTATTATTTGTGGGAATGTTTAAAGATAAAAGTTTATTAAGCAAATCCCCAAATGTCGTGCGTTTTCCAGTATTTCAGTTGCACAAACTAGTCGAGTGTTCTACAGGCGCCAGGCTTGTTCAGACGCAGAGGGGCATCATTTTAAACGGCTTTTAAGAGGGGCAAACTTAACACACCCACACGGTTTTGCATTTTAAGAATTCTTTAAGGTAGAAACGGTCCGCCACTACCGCACAAAAGAATTCGTATAGAAGTGCCGTGGGTGCAGCGGGCTGCGAGTCACTTCATTCAAGAGAAACCCGATACATTTCTGTGAAATGGTTATATACTGAAAATCGTTTGAGTGTAAACAGTCTTTTTTCGTTTCTGATACCTTTTCTCTCAATAGATACTGCGAAATTTCTGCTGTATAAAAACAAATAGAGCGTTATATTATTTAAATTCTATGAATCAACCTAGGTCAAGCAGCATTCATTTATAATTAATTGTTCATTCACACATGCCATGTGTAGGCTAAACTAGGAGAGGTAGAATTAATACTATAAATGGGGAGATCAACAACGGATTTTCTGCTTACCGTGCTACTGCGTGAGAGTGTGGGAATTAAATGTATCGGGGTGCTGCCATGGTAGCTCAATTGGTTAGAGCATAGTATTCATGCAGCTTAAGTAGCTCTTACTCGTTAACGTTTTTACTTTCCCTACTACGTATAGTAAGCAGGGGAAGTAAAAAAAAAGTGATACCGAGATTTCATCGGAAATACGTGTTTTGAGGCCCCCTGGATCCAAATACAGCATTTTTGTAAACATGTGTGTGTCTGTGTGTTTAATGTCTCTGTCCGTCTGTGAACAGCATAACTCAAAAACGAAAAGTCGGATAAACACCAAACTTGGTATTTAAATTCAGTATCTTCCAAGGATGCGACACAAAGATTGCCAAGAAAATCCCCCACCCCAACATGAAGCATTTTTCGAAAACTTTGATTCTAAAAACCTGGCTCTAACTATTTTTATTAAAATACCATATATGAAAGACCTTTACATGACAAATAAAATGTTTATCTTGAATTTTCTGGGAATAGCCCAGAAACTCCTCTTCATTCGAAAGAAAATTTGTATAACTTGTAAACATTAAGCGATAGACGAAAACGTAGCATACAAAAAATGTAGATCTCTTTAAAATACACAATTTATTTAAAATAATTTTTTGTTGCATGAGCCGTTTCTGAGATATCTGTTGTTAAAGGTTCGAATTGTTCAATATTTGCCATTATTTTAAAGTTGTTGTTGTTTAATTTATTTTATTTTACGTCGCTTTAACTAATGGCCATATCGCGACGGATTTGTTAGTAGGTAACTCGTGGATCGATGTGTGGTGGACACTTAGCCTTCTAGGTCTCATCCCTGTAACCATACCATCTTGCTTCGTCACGTATCCACAGAGACCTCTGTGCCTAGCAACTGGATTTACTGTTTCTTGCTGTGCAGATGGCATTCGGATGCCGTTCGGTCTACCTGTTTTCACAGTTGACGTTCTAGGTCTCATCACTGTAACCATACCATCTTGCTTCGTCACGTGTCCACAGAGATCTCAGTGCATAGCAACCGGATCTTCTGTTTCGTGTCGTGCAGGTGGCATTAGGGTGCCGTCCAGTCTACCTGCTTTCATTGTCTGTGGATAGATGGCACAGCATTTGCTATTACCACCTATTTTTCATTTTTACTATAGTTTTAGAACTTAAGATGAAACTTTGGGTCGTGATATTAAATATTCAATCCGGTATTTACCTTGACGGCTGAGGGAAACCACGGAAAAACCTCAGTCAGATTGATCGGCCTACGGGATTTGAACCCGGGGCCTCCTGAATGTGGGCCACAGACGTTAGCGCCTGAGTCATCCGGCTCTGTTATTTTAAATTACCATCGATTTTCAGTTGTTTCTCGTGATTACATGGAAATAGTATGGAATTTTAAGGCCAGCGTATAGCGTCCAGTTCTTAAACATCTTTGTATTTATAACGAATTGTGTAATTTAGCTATTTCTGAAAAGGTTTATTTGGATAAAAATGTAGTAGATAGAAAAATAAGCTTTAGTAAGAATTGTTTATATATTCAACAATAAACGATAGGGGTAGAGAAAGGCATGTGAATGTGTCACATCTGATCTTTTTAACGTTTTCTGTGATTTAACATGTTACAAATATTGAATTAAGCAGGTGCTTTTCAGCCAGGAAGAAAATCTAATATTTGTTGTTGCCTGTTTTCGATGTTTATGTGACCTCATAAATTGAGAATGTGATTAGAATGGTTCTTGAAATCAATAAAATAGGTTAAAAGTTTGGAAAGTCACCCACGGAACACCGAGTAATAAAGGAAATATAATTAGAACTGTATAGGTGCCTTAGAACTAATAGCAAGCCAACTTTATACGAGTCCTCGTGGATGTTTCCAGAAAACACACATCGCGCTAGAAGGAATGCGCCAAACATAATTAACCAGGCGTTCATTGCAAATGTTAAAAATAGCGAGCATATAGGGGAATACGACTGTCGGAGTGGATCCTCGCTGATAGCCGGCTCAACAGGCAAAATCAAATTGTGTGAAATAAAAACGGGAGAACGCGAGTGCGAAATTGAATCCTCGCTTCCAGTAACAGAGTTTGGATTTGCGTAGCGCCTGTGCCGCACGCTAGCGTGCAGTTCACCACAGGGGTATACGGATATGCAGAGTGGAACAGAATTGGCATCGTAAATTACACCACACTTTTACTACTGTCGGGAATATTTACTTCTAATCTAAGACCAGGGGCTATCAATTTGTTGCTGTATGGAGTATACGAAAAATTCTGGCTTACTTCTGTCTTTCAAATAACACGCACGTGCATGCATGAATGTGGAAGGGAAGGGAGGAAGGAATCGCGGTACAACAGAGGTCTTCTGCTGTTCAACTAACTGAACAGGTGTCGCATTATTCCATAGTTGATATTTTAAACGAAATAACGTATGAAAATGTTCAGTTTAGAATAGAATCATAATACACGTAGCATTGCATTTTTACTTTCTCTACTACATATAGTAAGTACGGGAAATATTGTAATTCACCCAAAGAATATATACCAAGATTTCACTGAAATACATGTTTTGGTGGCCCCTACATTCAAAAAACACTTTTTTATACAAAAGCCCGTGTGCGTATGTCTTCACCAAACTTATTATTTAAGTTCAGTACCTTCCAAAGATGTGACACAAAGATTTTCAAGAAGATCGGATTGAAATATGTTATTAAAATGCTGAAAAGTGATTTCTAAACGACAGCAATTAATCGTGGTTTTTCTTTCTGTAACAAAGACACACCGCTTTATGAGGTTAACTTACCTTTTACTCTAGTCTGTTTATGTTGAAGGGGAGAGGATAAAATCAGATGTAAACAACGGGCGCGTACCTGTAGTGCTCTTACAGGTTGTATCAAAAGAGCATGCGAAGATTGTCAAAAGCGAACGGTCTCCACCTCTCACTTAAACAAACGCTATATCGTGATAACCTCCTTTCGGCATTGCAAGAGGCAGGAGGTGAATACGAATAACCCACTTACACTATGTGATCAAAAGTATCCGGACACCCCTCACAAACATACGTTTTTCATCTTAGGTGCTTTGTGCTACCACCTACTGCCTAGTACTCATTATCCGCGATCTCAGTAGTCATTAGACATCGTGAAATAACAGAATGGGACGCTCCATGGAACTCACGGACTTCGAACGTGGTCAGGTGATTGGGTGTCACTTGTGTCAGAAGTCTGTACACGAGATTTCCACACTCCTAAACGTCCCTAGGTCCACGGTTTCTGATGTGATAGTGAAGTGGAAACGTGAAGGGACATGTACAGCACAAAAGCGTACAGGCCGACCTCGTCTCTTGACTGACAGAGATCGCCGACGTTTGAAGAGGGTCGTAAAGAGTAATAGGCAGACATCTATCCAGACCATCAAACAGGAATTCCAAACTGCATCAGGATCCACTCCAAGTACTATGACAGTTAGGTGTGAGGTGGTCGAGCGACTGCTCATAAGGCACACATCACGCAGGAAAATGCCAAACGACACCTCGCTTGGTGTAAGGAGCGTCAACATTACACGATTGAACAGTGGCAAAATGTTGTGTGGAGTGACGAATCACGGTACACAATTTGGCGATCCGATGGGAGGGTTTGTGTTTGGCGAATTCCCGATGAACGTCATCTGCCAGCGTGTGTAGTGAAATTCGGAGGTGATGGTGTTATGATGTGGTCGTGTTTTTCCTGGAGGAGGCTTGCATCCCTCGTTGTTTTGCGTGGCACGATCACAGCGCAGACCTGCATTGATATTTTAAGCACCTTCTTGCTTCCCACTGTTGAAGAGCAATTCGGGGATGGCGATTGTCTCTTTCAACACGATCGAGCACATATTCATACTGCACAGGCTGTGGCGGAGTGGTTAAACGGCAATGACATCCCTGTAATGGACTGGGATACACAGAGTCCTGACTTGAATCCTATAGAACACCTTTGGGATGTTTTGGAACGCCGACTTCGTGCCAGGCCTCACCGACCTACATCGATACCTCTCCTCAGTTCCACACTCGGTGAAGAATGGGCTGCCATTCCCCAAGAAATCTTCCAGCACCTGATTGAAAGTATGCCTGCGAGAGTGAACCCTGTCATCAAGGCTAAGGGTGGGCCAACATCATATTGACTTCCAGCGTTACCGATAGAGGGCGCCACGAACTTGTACGTCATTTTCAGCCAGGTGTCCGGATACGTTTAATCACGTAGTGTATATCTCTTTACCCACCGTGAGTATCTAGGGAACACGTGCCAAGACATGCTTTCTGCATTGGTAACTTGAAAGCATGGACCAGATCACTCTAATCCGCCCTCTATTCATGATAACATTAAGTCACCAATTAGATGTACACTTTTCGTAAAATATCAATTTCTCTTAAGCTATTTTAGATAAGCTCACCAAATTTCACCAGTCTAAACTCAAATATTTATGAACTAATTCTTAGAATAAAGGTGGAAAGAAAAACTCATTGCTGTGCTTTTTAATTTTTATGTAATCCTTTTGACTTCTATGGACATATTGGGTCTTGACTTGAAAAACAACCTGCTCGTGATGGTTTTACTCTGTCAACACATTCACTCCCGCATTCATATTTTCAGACACTACGGTGGATAGGGAATAATTCTGGATAAAGAAAAGCTCCCCGCTCCAGCCGTAAATTGAACCCGAGACCTTTATATTGAGAAAATAGAACGTTGATCACTCGACCATAGAGGCAGCCTTCAATGACCAGCATCCATCGCGGCCGGGTACCGAGTTAGGTTTCCGTCTTAACAAACACTCTTTACACTGTGTGTCAGCCTATTAGCAGGCGCTGGGGTAGGGATGACGTGAAGATGTCACACTTCTGCCGGCCGTAATGAAGCTACATCTAAACGCTTCGGTACTCTTCACCTTGGGCTTTACTGCCACGTGGATTGGAAGGATCCTGCACTCACCTTTGCTGGAAAACAAAAAGCTCTATTCGGAATAACGATTTTAACCCCAATCCCTCCCTAAAGTGACCGTCAGCGTTATCACTCTGTAAGTCTCGTTTTCTATTAAAGGAAAACTAAATGGTGAAAGCTGCCAAAAATTTAAATTTTAATTTCCTTTGTAGCTCTATAAGTTTGAATTTTCTCTTTGATATATATATTCCATAACTTTAATCACAATACTTACATTTTAAATATATTTTTAAAAATGTTGTGCAACCGCCACTTTTTACTATGAATTCGATAGCACTTTACAGAAAAAAATTCTCAAAAATGGCTCTAATGATTTTGATTAAAATATATATTTAAGATACTTTCATAACAAATAAAATGTATATCTTGAATTTTCTGGGAATGACTCCAAAAGTATTAAACAAAAGTATATATCGCGTTAAAATACACAATTTATGTCATATACATTTTTACTTTCTCTACTACGTATAGTAAGTAGGGGAAGTATTGTATTCCACTGAAAAATTCGATACTGAGATTTCACCGGAAATACATGTTTTGAGACCCCTTCAATATAAAAAAAGCATTTTTGGAAACATGTCCGTGTGTGTGTGTGTGTGTGTGTGTGTGTGTGTGTGAACAGCTAATTCAGAAACGAACAGTCGGATAAACACCAAACTTGGTATTTAGGTTCAGTATCTTCCAGAGATGTGACACAATGGTTTTCAAGAAAATCCTCTCACCCCAGACTACCCTTTACATGGAACATTTTTCGAAAATTTTAATTTTCTCAAAAATGGCTCTAACGATTTTGATTAAAATATCATATGTTTAAGATATTTTTGTGACAAATGAAATGTATATCTCGAATTTTCTGGGAATGTCTCCAAAAGTATTCTTCATTGTGAACGACGTTTGCATAACTGGTAAACCATAAGAGATAGACAAAACTTTACTATACAAAAAATGTAGATCGCGTTAAAATACACAATTTATGTTATATACATTTTTTGTTGAGTGAACTATTTTCGAGATATTGCTTGTTATTCCCTTAAATTTTCCAATACTTATACTTTTTCTCAAATGGGAATTCGTTATTCATTTTCTTTTATGTCGCTTAAAGCCTACCAATTCCCTTGCATCTACAAGAAAATTAGCAATTAGATTAACATCTCGATTAACATGAAGCATATGTAGAGTAAGCGTTTGTAAAAATAGTTTTTAAAAGAGTAGAGAAAGTCATGTGAGTGTAACACATCAGATTTTTTAGTTATACTATTCACAACAGACAGAAAACACACACAGGAAAATTGTTCTAAAACTGGTTTTTTATTCAAGGGATCTCAAAACGTGTATTTCCGGTGAAATCTCTGTATCGAACATTTGGATAGAAAGTAAAAATAACTACGAGATGTATTTGTGGCAACTAAAAGGCTTCGTCAGTAAACGTTTCATACTCGAGGAAAAATTTAGAACACCTTGAAATTAAAAGACAAATTGGTTAACTTATATCAAAGAAGTTCTGTGAAACTCCCCTAAGGTAAGCAAAGTAAATATTACGGATAGAGGCGAGTGCAACTTTATTTGAAAAACACAGTTGTGTTTGCCTTGATGATAGTTAACTTTGTTGGTTTGGTTTTTGTAGAATCCGCTTCTACTGTTGGAGCCGGGGACAAAAGTTTGTCACCAAGCTACAATTTCATTAGAGGACAAACCTGAAAGCGCCGTATATTTAGAAACACCCAGGTCAACTTTTTGACTAAGGAAACTCCAGGAACTGAACCAGAACTGTGCCCATAAACATAACGGATTATTGCCTACACACAGAAAGAAACTGGTCAAAACAACAAGTCCTTAAGCGGTGTTCTAGAGGGCTTAAAAAATAACACTATTCTGTATGATATCGGATGACTGAAAACTAATACGTGATTCTGAATTGCCTTTTAATGCTGATTTCAGAACTGCTTTTACTTTTTTCTATCACGTACATTTTTTTTTCACAATTTCACTTCAAAAATATAGAGATATTGCTTCCGCCAGGACACTAAAATTGGGCTTGATGAAGCAATTTGCAAGGGCTCTACCACAGGATGGACCCTGCTTCAAGTACCTTTCCAAGAAATTTCCCTTCATTACACAAGACAAATTAAAGGCTGAAATTTTTGTTGGTCCTCAAATCAAGAAATTGATGAAGGATGACGATTTTGAGAAGACAATGAATGAGAGAGAAATAGAAGCATGGACCACCTTCCGATCAGTTACTAAAAACTTCTTAGGCAATAACAAAGATCCTAATTACAAGGCCATTGTCGAAACAAGGTTGGAAAATAACAAGAAGATGGGTTGTGACATGAGTGTAAAGGTGCATTTTCTGCATTCACATATCGACTACTTTCCAGAAAATCTGGGACATTATAGTGAAGAGCAGGGTGAACGTTTTCACCAAGATATTAAGGAAATGGAGATGAGGTACCAGTGGAGATGAAATGAAACCATGATGGCCGACTACTGTTGGATGTTGAGGAGGGACTGTCTTCTTCAAGGATCCGCAAGGAAGTCAAAGAAGAGAAAGTTTGAAAAACATTAAATGAAACACATTGACTTCTTGTTTTTCCTGAAATAAATTAGGGGAGTTCTTGAGAGCATTCTTAAAATTTTATTGAATAAAAACTTACATTGTATGAAATGGTATTTGAATACTTTTCTACGCTCATTAGTAAAATTGTCAAAATATTACTTATTTTGTATAAAGACCTGACGTAACAGAAAAAACGGGTTATTTCTGGAATCAGCATAAAAATTTGATTCAAGAACACCTACTTTTAAGAAATCATCTGACAAAAAGTTTGAAAATGCAGACTAGTGTAATCGATATGTGAAAAACGTGAAACAGACAGAATGGGAAAATGACAGTGTTTTAAGTAAGTAAATAGATAAATCTTATTTTAACAATTAAGACATTCAATTAAATATAAAGGCGAGAGATTAAGGTTTAAGTCATGAATAATATTCATTAAGTCTGTACTTAGAATCAGTCAGGGCGTTTGTGATAAACCCCTAAAAAATGTAGCCAATCTAAAACACTAAAAATCTTTTGTGTTACATTCACATGATTTACTCTACCCTACGTCATTTATAAATGGGTATAAAAACTTATGAAACCTTATTTGTCCGTCTACTTCATTTTAATAGACATAAATCGTTACATAAATAACTATATTACGCGTTTGGTTATAAATGTAAAGGGAATAGCGATACTCAAATGGACGCTAAATGCTGGCCTTAAAAGTCTATACGTTTACCATGCAACCGCGAGAAACAACTAAATTTCGAACAGGACTTGACAAGGTATTGAACAATTCGAAACGCTGGCGACGAATATATCGGAAATGGCTTATGTCACAAACAAAAGTTGTGTGTTTTAAAGGGACCTACATTTTTTGTGTAGTGCGTTTTCGACTATCGCTGAACATTTACCAGTTATACAGGTTTCTGCAAAATTCCTTCCGAATGAAGAGCACTTCACAGGCTATTTCCAAACCTTAAAGATATACATTTCATTTTTCATGCAAATATTTTAATATACAGTATTTTAATCAAAATCGTTATTTATTTTTGAGAAAATCGAAAATTTAAAATAAAGTTACATGTAAAAGTTAGTTGAGGCGGGGGATTTTCTTGAAAATCATTATGTCGCATCTTTGGAAGGTACTGAATTAACCGCAAGTTTCGATATATCAGACTTTTCGTGTTTGAGTTATACTGTTCATACATACGCGCGATCTCGCGGACTTTACTTTCTCTACTACGTATAGTAAGTAGGGAAAGTATTGTATTCCACCCAATAATTCGATACCGAGATTTCACCGGAAATACATGTTTTGAGACCCCATGAATCCAAAAAAGGCATTTTTGCAAACATGTCCGTGTGTATGTCTGTGTGTGTGTGTCTGTCTATGAACAGCATAAATTAGAAATGAACAGTCGGATAAACACCAAACTTCGTATTTAGGTTCAGTATCTTCCAGAGATGAGACAGGAAGGTTTTCAAGAAACTCCCCCACCCCTGATTACCCTTTACATGGAACATTTTTCGAAAATGTTAATTTTCTCAAAAATGGCTCTAACGATTATGATTAAAATATCATAAGTTTAAGATATTTTCATGACAAATGAAATGTATATCTCGAATTTTCTGGGAATGTCTCCAAAAGTATACTTCATTGTGAACGACTTTTGCATAACTGGTAAACCATAAGAGATGGACAAAATTTTACTGCACAAAAAATGTAGATCGCGTTAAAATCCACAATTTATGTCATATACATTTTTTTGAGTGAACCATTTTCGAGATATTGCTTGTTATTCCCTTAAATTTTCCAATACTTATACGTTTTCTCAAATGGGAATTCGTTATTCATTTTCTTTTTTGTCCTGGTGATGCAAAGAGAATAGAATACTTCACATAGCAACCAGCTCTTAAAATATTTGACTATCGCTTAAAGCCTACCAATTCCCCTTGCATCTATAAGAAAATTAGCAATAAGATTAACTTCTCGATATCTCGATTAACATGAAGCATATGGAGAATAAGCGTTTGTAAAAATAGTTTGTACAACAGTAGAGAAAGTCATGTGATTGTAACACGTCAGAATTTTTTTAATTTCAATGAAGTCACTTGAAATAAAAGACTTTGCGGCCGTATTTGTGGTTACTCCAAGTTGGGACAGCAGAATGTTTTAACCAAAATAATTCCCCGCCCTCAGCGGGTGAACTTATTTCCTGGTGAACATTAATAAAGGATGAAGAAGCATTGTAAATTATAACTTAGCCATTGCTTTTCAATGTCAAAGCCCCAATGTAACCATAGAAACGAAATAAAAATAACTGAGAATAAAAACAGAAAAACTGCATCAACAGTTGTCTTGGATAAAGTTTGCCATTTGTCTTGAAAACGTTTGTATCAGTGAATGTATCCAACCAACGAGACACTGCTTTTTATTCATAGGAAATTATTTTATAGACTTTCTAAACTCAGAGTTCATTTAAACAATAGTATAATTCTTCAAAGTTACCGAACTAATGTGTTACTTTTCAAAGTGGCCATTATGGCCAAAAATAAAGGCTAATCCTACATTCTATTATAACTGCTTTCATACTAAAGGGGAGACAAATTATTCTTGAGTGAAGGTCATCTCAAAAACATTTGGCTCTTCTTGCAGATGTGTGCTAGTTTTTAGCCAATTTTATAAACCCTTACTTATAAGATGCATTTCCGGTCTCCGAAATCTCCTATTGAGTTTACATCCTATTACATAGATCGTGTGTCACAGTCAGCAAGTGTCGACGGCTTCAAGAGACGCGCTTATACCCAAAATGTTTATTTATTGTAGGGTTACGTCGTAACCAAGATTAATTATAGCACATACCGTTTGGAAGGGAACTCATTACATTAATTTAAACCAGTTACGAATCTCATTATTTGCAACATATTTTGTATCTTTCAGGCTTTAGTATGACCATTTTCTGCGAAGATATTTCAGGTTTTTGAGAGCATAAAACGCACACGCAATGCCCACCGGTAGCTGTTACTGGTGTTGACATCTCACTTTCAAAACCAGAAATAGATCAACGCGTGAACAGTTTTCACTTTCGCTGTATGGCTCGTGGTGATTATCCACTAAACACACCTCGGGTTCTTTTCCCATTAAACCTGCAAGTTTCAATGTGCAATACGATGTTACTCTAACAATGATTCAACTTCGAACGGAGCTGACAAACACGGTGTGTTTTTCAGTCAGCGACGGCGGAATGTTTATTGGGCGATGAAAGTATTACTTCCATACTGTTTAGTGTAGGTCAATAGCTATCAAGTTGTATTTGTCATTTCGCTAAAACATTACACCACTCTTTCGCCGTGTTTGTTTTGATTAAGGCCTCATGGTTTTCTACCTCCCAGTTCAGGTATGGTGTTTTGTTTACGTCCAGGAGCCGGTTCTCACACTGACTTAGCAACGTTGCCTATATCTCCAGCCACATTACGTATGCAAAACCGTGTTCGGGAAATGATGCTGAATGAATGTGTATTGAGTGTAAATATAAAACATAAATTTCATTATTCGTGGACCTATTTCTTGAGGACTTGTAGTAGCTTTTGACCAGGTTTTCAGGGTCTCTAATTACTGTGAAGTTTTGATCAGATTATACCTCTTTGCTACACCACCAAGACAGTTTTAGCATTTCGGAAGCTACACTCAAGAAGTAATCCGTGCCCTTGTGCATCCCAGACAGCTCGAACTGAGTAGAGCAGTTGAAAAGATCTCTGATTCAACTTGAGCTTTTTTTAGAACTTGAATAAGAGATAGGACCCGAGCCAACAACCTGGCTTTCTCATCTCTAGCTATGAGCATGATACTCAGAATCCGCTATTATGTTTATGACCTCTGTACTCGGTGTCTTTCATTCTCAAATACTTATGAACCATTGTTGGTATTCTGGACAATGGTGTCCCTTTGAAAACCAGTGTACTGACACACCAGCAAACTGCAGTCTTGTTGCTAGCGCTTTATTAGTTTGGCTTCTGTCCAATGAAATATTTCATTTGAATTCTGACAAACCACAATCAAATGAGTTTCTGTTTCCATATCAAAAAGCGAAACAGTATTACGTTGTCAATTGTCCATAGTCGATTCAGATCAAGCGGTTGTATTGGAATGGAGCGGTAGCATCTATTTATTTCAAACCCAGATATTTTGTTAGCCATAAGAAAGAACTGTTTTAAGCTGTCATTTGGTCTGCACAAATTTTGGACGATGTAACCTTGAAATTAATTACTGTATCGTTATATAATTTAAGCTTCTTTCAGTTAAATTATTATACTTTAATTGAAAACTTCTACATCGAAAGTTCACCAGAAATGGATGTTTCGAGTTCCTGATACTCAGAAAATGTCTCGAGTGTCAAAAACCAAAAGTTGAATGAACAGAGAATTTCATTGTTTATTTAATTTTAAATCAATTTAAATTGGTCCTAATTGTAGGTTACTATTTAACAAAATTAAATTCACCCTAAATGACCATCATAACGTCCTCCAAACAAAACAGCCAATGGCATTTACTTTCCCCCATAATATCAAGCAACTTTTATTAAAGACATTTCTTTCTACAACACTTAGTTTTGGAGATATTGTACAGTCTCAACTTAAATGGTCCACCCTGTGTATGAATAAATATCCCTCTTGAATCGTAGCCAAATAGCCTATTACTGGAAAGCCCTAACAGACAAAAACTACTACCAATAGATGTGTCAAATTCTTTGAAGTACTGGCAGCTTGTGAAATATTGCTGTTGTATGTTAATTTTTCCCCAGGTTGCTTTGGGCACAATCTATGAAATGGGAGACGTATAGTTGTTTCTTTTCGCACGATATCACAGCTAGCAAGCTATTTGGGATATGCAAAGTTGAATTCTGATTCTGCATGTTGGTACTTAAGTCCATAATTGCCTAATTTGGAAGGAGACAAATATTTTATTAATGCATTAAAATAACTGAGTATAATAGCCATTTTCATATTAACAGAATGACATTTTCGAGATGCCTGCAAAATAGTAATGGTAGAAAAAGTAGGGCGAATATTAAAAGATCAAATTCTCAAAATTCAAATTTAGAAAATTATATTTATCTCCAAAAATACGAGGGGCGCCCAATAAGTAAATTTCCCTATTTTATAAAAAAAGTTTACACAGAATTCATCATATTGAATTCATTTTATTTATATCGTACAATCCTTCTGTTACTTTGTCAACATATTTTTCCAAGCATGTTTGGGGACGTGACACAAGTTTTTCCAAGCCAGTGTTGTAGCAGGTCGGGTCCTGTACTCGCAACCAGTTGTTCACTCATTTGACTTCATCATCAGTGTTAAACACAACCTTTGAGTTGGAGGAATATGTGAAAATCACTTGGGGCAAGCTCCAGTGAATACGGAGGATACGAGAAAACTTCCAAGTTGAATCTTGACCCAGGCGGAGCTAGGAAGATTTTACGGGAAGTTTTCTCGCATCCCACATATTCACCAGATCTTTTCCCAAGTCATTTTCACATGTTCCCCTGACTCAAAGTTCATCATGGAGGTAAGCACTTTAACACCGTGACGAAGATCAATCAGAAGTATAGCTGGTTACGAGAACAGGACCCGACCGGGTTGAAAACACTGGCTTGAAAAAACTTGCGTCACGTCCCCAAAAATGCTTGGAAAAACATGTTGACTATGTAGAAAACTAACAGGATGTACAATATACATAAAATTAATTCAACATGATCAATTCTGTCTAATATTTTTTTTCTAAAATAGTGAAACTTACTTACTGGATGACCCTCGTATATGTATATTCCATCAAATCTCGAGTGTCGCCAGTTTAACCTTATTTACGTTTATTTGCAGATCTGAAAAAAAATCTGGTGTGTTACATTCACGTGATTCCCTACACACTGTTGTTTACTTTCATACCTCTTCTACAAACAAATTTTACAAAACCTTATTTTTCTTACTTCATGTTAATCGGGATAAGCGTCCTGAAAAATAGTTTCATTACATATTTCGTAGTATGTATAAATGAGATACCTACAGAAGGCAAATTTCACAGTAATAGTGAAATTTTTAAAAAGCAGGCTTCGAAATTCCGTTTTCTTTTTATCGTCGCGTCAAACAAAATAATCTAACTTAGGCTTTACAAATTTAAAAATATTGGAAAACACAAACATACGTGTATCTCGGAAACGGCTAAAGCCACAAACATTTCGACAAATTGTGCTATAACAAGATTATTTTTTTTTCATTTTGTTATGTTTCTATCTCTTATGGTTTACCAGTTATACTAATTTATACAAAATCCATTCAGAATCAGCGGGACTTCAAACATCATTCATATAAAGTTCAAGTTATGAGATTTATTTCTCGTTCAGACACCTTAAAAATATAATTTAATTAAAAACACTAGAGTAATTTTTGAAAAAAAAACTATAATAACGTTTAAATATAAAAGGTCGTTTGGAATGTAGGATTTGCATGAAAATCGTGTTGCTACTTTGAAAGATGGTGAAATTAATTATGAAGTTTGTATTTATCAGTTTTAGTCTTTGAAATAGATAGTTCACACATACACACGCCTTTTATTTTACTACGTACAGTAAGTAGGGAAAGTATCGCATTCCACCCAAAAATTCGATATCGAGATTTCACTGGAAATACATGTTTTCAGGCCGCCTGAATAAAAAAAACATTTTTAGAAAAAGGTCAGTGTGTATGTGTGTGTGTCTGTAAAGAGCACAACTCAAAACTGAAAAGTCAGATAAATACCAAACTTGGTATTTAGGTTCAGTATCTTTCAAAGATGCAACACGAACATGTTTAAGAAAATCCCCCCTTTCCAGACTACTCTTTATGTAGGAAATTTTTTCAAAGCATTGGTTTTCTCAAAAATAGCTGAAACGATTTAGATTAAAATATCATATGTTTAAGATATTTTCATCGGAAATGAAATGTATATTTTGAATTTTTGGGGAATTTCCTCAAAAATATCTTTATTCTGAATGACTTTCGCATAACTGGTAAACTGTAGAAGATAGACAAAATTATGCTACGCAAAAAATGTAGATCTCGTTAAAACACACAATTAGCGTGATATGCATTTATTTTTTGTGGAGTGAACCATTTACGAGATATTCCTTGCTATTTGTTTGAGGTTTACAATCTTCAGTTTTTCCCGAATGCCAATTCGTTATTCTCTCCCTCCCTCCCTCCCTCCCTCTCCCTCCCTCCCTCTCTCTCTCTCTCTCTCTCTCTATCTTTCTTGAGAAAGGAGTATTTTGGAAGGAGTTGTATCGTATTTCGACTGTTGGGGAGCGAACTTTTAGTAGTTGCAACCGCACGTATAGTAAACAGTTTCCGGTAGCCTTCGCCCCAAATGTACTTTTAGGTGGCCTTAGCCCCAAGATTAAAAAAATATTAACTTGTAATTTAACTGTTTCTTTAAATATTATATATTTATGTTTGCCTCTGCTGCGTCAGTATTTGTTAGAGACACGTTTCTCTTAGCAGTGGCGTAATGTGACAAGAATGCAGGCTTACACGGATTATAATTTTACTTCACTCCTTTTATTAATACATGATACGAATTAAATAAAACTTCACCGATATAGAGAGCTGTGAGATTCTTTTATGAATTACTTGCACTTTTTAACACGTAAACTATTTTTCGTCTCACACGAATACGTATTAAATCTCTTGAGGATGTGTCTCGCGTCCGGTTAGGAACACTGCAGGCAACTGAACTGATTTCAACCACCTAAACTTGTAAATTTCTGTATTTTAAGTCTCTTGGCTATTCCTAATCCAATAGAATACCTTCTTTTACCTAAAACTTTTTCTGGTTGTTTATTGGCTACTTTTAAACTGTCGCAAAATTTACATTATTGTTGCTCCAATAATGACTAGTAGCATTTAAACTTTCAAATTCATTATTGCCTCAAGGTTACCTCATTGATAGCAACTTTTAACGTCAGAGCTCCTACATTATTAAATTACGTAAAATATTCACATAACATTATTACACATGGATACAATAATACAAACATATACAATGACTGTTACATACATTTTACAAATTATTACATACACATATTGCTTCAAGGCGGGCTGTTATTGAATTTACGTATTATATAATTAGACTGAAATTATTTAAGTGTTAAAAATACTACCTCATAAATGTTTCAATAGGCCTAAAAGCATGTTTATGGAGAAATTTTATATCGAATTTATTGGTGGGATGCGGCTAATTCCCTATCTATTTTAATTATTGCTAATTACAGTACAAATTATCAGCTACATAAAGTCACATCACTCTTTTATGTTTTACTTTAGTCTACGGAGTAAAAGACGATCGCAGTTGCAGCCTCCATCATATCTAAGTAGCAATTAGCACTCTTTTAAGGTTACAATGATTTACAAAGCAAAGATAAAACGTTCTTCTGATAAGCGCAAAGAAACAAAAAGAGGCTATTATTAGGCACCATTATTTACATGTGGCGGTGGAAGCATCAATCCTCTGCCACTTGGAGCGCTCTGGTGGTGATATCGCTAGGCTACTAAAATAAACTGTACCGTTCCGTGCAAGGTAACGCACTGTTAAAACCACCACTTGAGTTTCGTAATGAAGTGCCTTAGACTTGTAAAATTAAGGCGCATACATCATATAGGGGCCCTTTGTTTATATCTCCCTGGAGTACTTGGGGGTTCCCCGTCTGTTGGCGTCGTACTCGGGATCGATTCCCCTTTGGTGCCTTTCTTACTCTCAGCATCACCAAGTACGTTTACTTTACTCCGCTCTATTTACTCTCATTTCTCATAATTAGCAACCTAAACCCAGCTTTAATAACTTGAAGATAGTGGAGAGCTAATTATGAAGAATTAAGGAACCCAACGAGCAAGCCAAGAAACCAGAAAATTGCTCTAGAAAAGCAAACCTTTTTCAAAATACTTCCTATCTCATAGTGTTTATTTAGTGTCTTTATTTAATATTAGATTTAAAACTAGCAGCAGCTTTTTTCCATTTTAAATCACTAACTACTAGGTCAAATCGCGAATAGTTTTCTGTGGTAGGTGCATATTATTACTTTCTCTACTACGTATAGTAGGTATCTCGAGATTTCACCAGAAATACATGTTTTGAGACCCCCTGAATAAAAAAAAAGCCTTTTTAGAAAAATCTCGGCGTGCGTGTCTGAACAGCATACTTCAAAAACGAAAAGTCGGATAAATGCCATACTTGGTATTTAGATTCATTATCTTTTAGCGTTGCGACACGATAATTTTCAAGAAAATCCCCTCACCCCAGACTACCCTTTACATGCAATTTTGATTTTCTCAAAAATGGCTGCAACGAGTTTGATTAAAATATCATATCTTTAAGATAGTTTCATGGAAAATGAAATGTATATCTTTAATTTTCTGGGAATGTCCCCAAAAGTCCTCTTCATTCTGAATAAGTTTTGCATAACTGCTAAACCGTAAGAGACAGACAAAACTGTATCACACCAAAAATTTAAGATCTCGTTTAAACACACAACTTATGTCACATACGGTTCTTTTGTCGAATGAACCATTTCCAAGATATGCCTTGTTATTTGTCTGAATTTTCCAAAACATACCTTTTCTCAAGTGGGAATTCGTTATTCGTTTTGGACATGCAAAGCGATTGCAAAGCTCCACATATCAACCAGCTCTTTGATCATCGCTTAAGGCCTACCATATCCCCCTTGCACCTACAAGAAAATTAGCAATAAGGTTTCTGCAAATGTTTATCTCGATTAACATGAAGTAAATGGAGAATAAGTTTCTAAAAATAGTTTGTACAAGAGTAGAGAAAGTCATGCGAGTGCAACACATCGGAGTTTTTAACGAATATAGTTCAAAAAACGTTGGTTAACTATAAAAAACATGACTGAAATCACAATAATTCCCTAGTACATAAATAATATTATAGCGTGATGCAGCTGCTATGGGCAGAGCTTATCGCATAGATGTCGGTGTCCAGCGTCCGGCGATTGTTTGTTTGGCGAGATAAGCAGTAGGCTTGGGTAGAAAATAACGTAACGGTTACTAAAATAACGAATACAAAGTAACTATAACGGCTACCAAAGTAACGAAGACAACTAGTTAGTACGTTAACGGTTAGTGAAGAAACGAGACGGTAACCGAGCCTGGTCGACATAGTTCACTGCATGTTCACGGCATTGTTATTGCTTATGGGGAACTAGTTAGCTGAATATTTCTCATATTTGTTTATTACAACGTATTGGTTATCGTTTCGAATATAGGTCACAGGCCACACATGACAGCTCAGTCAGCACGCGGGCAGCAAAGCTGCATGCATTGCACTAAGGTGGTTATTCACATAAGATTATAGGTGCATACGTTTGTGTACATTGTGGGTAGATGGATATGAATAAATAATTAATGCTGTTTAGTAGCAAAATATATGCGAACCACTAAGCTCAAGCAACGTCATCGTTCGTATTGAAACGTAATTACATCTAATATTTACTGATAACCGTTAATTTAATGTACTGTAAACCTGATAACCATGAAATAGCTTAATCCTTACTGGAAACCGTTACATGTAACCGTTAACGCATTGTAATTGCGAGAAAATAACTGTCACATCCCTAATAACACGGCGGCACCCTCTCCGACGTAAATATCAGGAATGCCTTCGAGACGCAACAAGATAATTCTGGATCTTTCTCCCACACCTGTTTTGTGCGAACTGTTTCGAAACTCCTGCAACTATATATCAGCGAACGTGCTCGCGAGTGAGTTATTGTTTCAAATGCGACGTAAGTGCGTGATAGTGTGTGACTAATGCAAGAAGTCGAGTCTTATATTGGATACTTAGTGAAGGACTGGAAGAAAGAAGCGGCTGTTTTGCACGTTATTCATCACATCGCTACGCGCAAAGAAAATAAATGTGAAGTGACAATAAAACAGAAATACGTCACATTAGTGAAGTGACTGTGTGAAACTAACCTAGGCCACCCTAGAAAAGTGAAGTCATATATGACTGAAATGGCAGTGTAAAAATAAAATAAGTCACAATATTAAGAGTGTCCTAGGTCACACTATAAAAGTGAAGTGACAGTGAAAACTGAATAACGTCACAATATTAAGAGGGTCCACATTTCTTGCTCAAAATGTGGATTACAAAATTCTTGAACCGTACTTAAGTTTCAAAATAAGGTGAAATATTATAGACAACTAATTAAATTACACAATATTTTCAATAAATCATATTTCATTATCCTTTTTTCTTATCTACGATTTGTCTCTGAGCCAATGATTGTGTGCTGGATTTAATTTCAAATTAATAGGAAAACTTGTTTTTTTTTTTTAGTTTGCCTTAAAAAGTCATAATGAACAGCGAAGGAATGAGGTGAAACGATGCTCCAATAAACCTAGTTTCCATAGGGGTTAGCTCTTTTCAAGATAATAAAATAGCCTGGAAATGACTCCATATATAAATAACTCTACTTAACCTAGATTCCAACTTGAGACTTGCTGAATGTGAGACAAGTACATTAAACCCACGCCATGGGTACTGCTCATCAAGAAGTTGGTTTGGATACCAAACGATACCTACGGTAGAACTCTTGTATATCAGCACGTTTCCGAGCACTTGAGTGTATCTGGGTATCTGGTACGTTTTAAAACTTACACTACGTGATCAAAAGTATCCAGACACCTGACTGAAAATGACGTACAAGTTCGTGGGGCCCACCATCGGTAATGGGAAGTCAATATTGTGTTGGCCCATCCTTAGCCTTGATTACAGCGTTCACTCTCGCAGGCATACCTTCAATCAGGTGCTGGAAGTTTTCTTGGGGAATGGCAGCCCATTCTTCACGGAGTGCGGAACTGAAGAGAGGTATCGATGTAGGTCGGCGAGGCCTGGCACGAAGTAGGCGTTCTAAAACATCCCAAAGGTGTTCTATAGGATTTAAGTCAGGACTCTGTGCAGGCCAATCCATTACAGGGATGTTATAGTCGTGTAACCACTCCGCCACAGCCCGGGCAGTATGAACAGGTGCTCGATCGTGTTGAAAGATGCAATCGCCACCCCCGAATTGCTCTTCAACAATGTGAAGCAAGAAGATGCTTAAAATATCAATGTAGGTCTGCGCTGCGATCGTGCCAGGCAAAACAACAAGGGGTGCAAGGCGCCTACAGGAAAAACACGATCACCCCATAACACCACCACCTCCGAATTTCACTGTTGGTACTACACACGCTGGCAAATGACGTTCACCGGACATTCGCCATACCCACACCCTGCCATCGGATCGCCACATTGTGTACCGTGATTCGTCACGCCACACAAGGTTTTGCCACTGTTGAATCGTGTAATGTTGACGCTCCTTACAGCAAGCGAGGCGTCGTTTGGCATTTTCCTGCGTGATGTGTGGCTTATGAACAGCCGTTCGACCATGGAATCCAAGGTTTCTCACCTCAAGCCTAACTGTCATAGTACTTGGAGTGGATCCTGATGCAGTTTTGAATTCCTGTATGATGGTCTGGATAAATGTCTGCCCATTACTCTTTACGACCCTCTTCAAATGTCGGCGGTCTCTGATGGTCAACAGACGAGGTCGGCCTGTGCGCTTTTGTGCTGTACATGTCTCTTCATGTTTCCACTTTACTATCACATCAGAAACAGTGGACCTAGGGATGTTTAGGAGTGTGGAAATATCGCGTACAGACTTCTGACACAAGTAACACCCAATCATCGGACCACGTTCGAAGTCCGTGAGTTCCATGGAGCGTCTCATTCTGCTGTTTCACGATGTCTAATGACTACTGAGGTCGCGGATGAGTACCAGAGCATTAGGTGGCAGCACAATGCACCTAAGATGAAAAACGTATGTTTGTGGGGGTGTCCGGACACTTTTGATCACATAGTGTAAGTCGCAAGTGAGCATTTTGAGCATCTCTTGAATGTTAAGTATGCTAACACTATTATAACGGTAAACGCAGTACTATGAATACTTTTATACAGAGTTTTCTCATTTTGATTGCCCAGTAGTTGCTTACTATTTAAGGCTTAGATACGATATTAATTATATGAGGTCTTCTGATTTATTCGGCCTTTGCCACCAGTCGGTACTGATCATGACGTCAGTACTTTGAAGCGAGTTAATCATCAGTGCCTCTGGCACAGGACTAGCGAAAGATTAGTGGAAGGTGTGGATGTCAACAGTTTCGAGATCACCTTAGTGAAATAGGACTTGTATCGTACCGATCCAATATCTACATTTGGAACGTTTTTCGTTTACATCTCGTAAATTCGCAATCTCAGCATGTATGCTGATAGGTAACTCAATCGGATGGTTTTTGTAGCGTAGTGTGTCTCGGCTTATCACTCACCCATGCAAATTCTGTGATCGGTGGTCACTTCCATCTCGCGTGCAAAGAACGCATACAATTTCCTAGTGAAAAACCGTTCTGCACCGCCGCAGTACGAAGTCGGAAGCGCATACAGTCCGAGGTTCAATTTCACAGATGCTATTTAAGACAAGGAGTTCGCTGAACTAATAATCACGTCTTTCCTTTAAACCCACTGATGGTAAAGGTCGAATAAATCTGAAGACCAGTTTATATATTTTTGTGTCCTATTAATAAGTTGGGGGTTTCAATGTCATTACTAGACACATTGTTGTTCTACTGTCAGTACGAGACATATTGTTGACTGGGATGAGTCATTCCTGGCTGGAAGTTTTCATATTTAATATTGTAGGAACCCCAAATGATTGGAAAATAATCTAGGAATATCTAAGTAGATTTGTATTATGGGTTTTGTACAGTGAAAACCCCACGCCTTCCTCTTCACCTCCACACCACGTTTCGGTCTTCCGCGGCCAAGTGAGTATACGTCCCCTCAATGTACGTGCTGGGTACTAAAAATTAATTTAATTTTTCATGTGAATCTTTAGGCCTGTACCCAGCATGTAACAATCTTTACAGAACTGCTAAATATCCTCACGGTCTTTTAGAATTTTTGACGACCGGAAATTATTTTTAATGTATTCAGCGATTTTACTTATGATACAAAATCTACACCTCAAACAAATGACACATAATTAACTATAATTAATTAGTCCCGAGATTCATCTTCATTTACTAGGCAAACCCTGTATATCATTAAAAGAAATATATGTAGAAAGAAGTGTGCAGCATCCTGGTAATGTAATTCTTTATGCTATGATGTCTTCTAAACCTCCTTCAGCAACAGATGTATCTCTCCATTCTATGACGTTTGAGGCAGTATTTTATATCACAACACTGTGAATGCCAGAGTGATTGTAGTGTAAATTAACATTATTGTATGACAATGATTTTAGATTTTGTCAGCCATAAGCATTGTAAGGAAATAAGTTTACACGGCCTCACTTAAATTGTCTATAGAAATGGGTAACAATCAACCGATGGGGTGAGTTGTTTATCACTAAGAAGAGACAAACAAATGGCGTCAGGGTAGCGTGCCTTTCTTTAGAAATGGAGGGAATATCTTCCCTAGAGCATATGTGTTAGCAATTGTGATTGGCTGACAAAACAGACGCTAATGTTGGTGCGATTTGGTAACCAATAGCAGCTCTATTATAATGTTTAGATATTTCGGGGAGAAGGACTATATATTCTTGAGCAATAAGCATGTTTCACGCAGTTCTATGGAATCATTCGCGAGGTACACGTCGTGCAGTCTTGAAGAATCTCTCATGAAGTACACGTCATACAGTTTGGAAAAATCTCTCGTCACAGTGTTAGTTACAAGAATGTGAAGTACGCGGCAACTAATACGACAGTAATTACATTTGGAAATACCACAGTTTCAGTCAGGCGTGTATAAAAATTAAAGATATGAATTATTAATTAAGCGTGACGGCAATAAAAGTGTGAAAATAAATTCTTTTATCTGTGTTATCTTTTAGTAACAATTCCTTTCCGTTTACACGCCCTGCTCAGAGATATTTGCTCGACTGAGTAATAATAGCTAGCCGGAGGACAAAGAACCCAAATCTTAAAATAATAAAACAATAACAGGCGCCCAGCAAATAAGATAACACGAGGCGATTACTGCGACATTTAAACTGGCATACTTGCTCCTGCATCCGCTGGAAGAGTTAACAATCAGAAGGAAACTTTTTAGCCATATTGCCAAAGTAATCCTCTCAATCAGGTATAAAGCTAGTATATTCCTTTTCAAGTGCATAGATTCCACTGACTAGCTTATCGCAGCTTCTTTAGCTTTAATTACAATTTGAACAGGAATTTTACTAGATTCCTCTATTTTGTTCAAGCGAATGAGCTTTGTTTATTAAACACAAATAGATAGTCTTTCCTAGAAGAAATAATCGATGTTTAATGTACTACTCTTCTCTGTATTATTTACTTATTTATACTAGTGCCCATAAATTGTTTTCATCACAGGAATTATTAATGAATATGCCCTGGGACCCGTCGTTTACACAGTATTATCATTAATATAATAACCCTTGGTAGATAAACAATAAATTATTGTCTCTGCTAATACGCGTATGTGTTGTTATGGGTCCTGTTATTAGCATACATTCTGTATTAGCAAGTAAGCCTTATGTTGACTAGAATATATAGGTTTATTCGTTTGTATGTATATAGGTAGTTTCAAAGACGAGGAGAGATTCAGTTAAAATCTGGGAATATTTCGTTGGACTGATCCAGAAGAATGAATAAATCGATTCGCAAGAGCAACATCAGCCATCTTGCTCGGGGCACCTCATCTCCATGGAAGCAGACTTGAGATCACTAAAGTTTCACCTGCTAAAACTTGGGCGAAATTCTTGCAGCTAGGCGAGGTGGTCAGATACAAAAGAAAAGTAACAAAAGGAACAAAGAAGACTCGTATTCAAGTGCTGCGTACACATCGAACTTAACAAAGATGGCCGCCCGACACGACATGGTAAACAGACAGCAAGACAAAAGAGTAACCAAAGCCGCAACGCGCCACAAGAGCCAGAAGTGGGTGGCTTTTATTCCCAGCAAACGGTAAGCCAACACCATTCGTGTCACTTGAATAGCAAACCGGATGCTGCTTGACGCCTGTTCGTTACCGGGCAGGCTTCATAAGCGAGTAAATATCAGAAGATTTGAAGTTAATTTCACGCTCCTCAAGATAGAACCTGCTTTCTGTTCCATCCAAAAATATTTACCTCTGAGACGATAGTAGTGTGTCTAAGAAGCTTATGCGATACATTCGCACGACTTTCTCTACGCAATGAAAAATTTGCGTATATCCGTTATATATCATACTGTGACGAAGCCAGCCACCGATGTCGTGACATTCAACACAACGCTATCAACGATTAGTGGGAAGAGTCTCCAGCAGGGTAATCAATTCCAGGAAGGCCTTCTAGCCGTAAGGTGATCGTTCTGTTACTCTCGGTCTTTCCAGAACATTTATCATGACTTTCTGAGAACACTGCAGCCGTATATAAGCGAGCGCTCTCGCGGCAGTGAGTCGGTTGCGACACTGGCACTGCGTGTTGCAGTCAGTGTTGTGGTGGTTGAGAAGTTCAAGTGGGTCATTCAATTCTACGAGCGACGTGCAGCAAGTGCTACTGCGGAGCGGCGAATTGTGGAGTTCTTGTGTTCGATATTAGTGAAGTGAACCCCTAGTGAAGGTAAACTGCACAATAACGAAACAGTGTCAATGGGTACTGAGAAAAGTCACAATACTGTTCGAATAAAAATGATTCGTCTGTACCTAAGCGTTACATAACTCGTCATAAGGCAAAGAAAAGCTTAAGCAATTGGCTTTAAGTTACAAATGCACGAGCCAAATAGGAATTAAAAACAGTAAACAACAGCGGACAGGTAAACACGATCTAGCTGTCTACAAACGCCAACAGACTGTACGAGGGATGGGGTTGGTTTGTTACCTGCAACATCGCTACCTGAAGTCCAGTAAAATTGCAATCTTATTTCCTTTCGTCCTGTCTGTAATGCTTAAGAATTGCTATGTGTGGTTGTGCTATATTTTTACCTAGTAACTATTTCATTAAGCAATAAGTGTTTAGTTATAACAAGTGGATACAGCATTCAAATACTTATTAATGTTAGTAAGCTCTTGCAATGAAGGGAGAGCTAGAATCATAAACTTGCAAGCATTCCATTAGGTGACAAAGTAAGGTCTGTATTTGGCACGAATTAGACATTTTAATGAGCTCTAAATATTTACTGTAGAATGTTGTTTCTGTCTTTTAAGGTTTTCTTGTTATTCAAAATCACAGACTTAATTCAAATAAAGGGGACTTCCTGGACTATTCACAGAAAGTTCAGTAGATGTATTTTATTTGTTACTATACTAAACGTATGGTATTATAGTCAAAATCGTTCGATCCGTTTTTGAGAACATCACAAGTAACTATCCACAATTTGTCCATGTAAATGGCTGTTTCAGTTGGAGGATTTTCCAACTGAAGAGATGAAAGGTACTGGATTTTTGTATACTCGGATGTTGAAACCTGCAGAAATTTACAGTCAACTAAAAATAGTGTAGGATTATACGCAGTGAAGGAAACAAGTGTGAGAAAGTGGTATTAAGTATACAACATTTGACGAATAAATGTGTAATGTCGAAAGTCGATTAGGACGTCTATCACTCATAACAGATGATTTGAAGAATCAAGCAGCAACAAAATCATGCAAGGCAGACCTGTAACCCTAGATGAGTTACAGATTTCTCGTCCCTTGCTTGGAGGTTACAATATACGAGAGGTTATTGAAGTGAGACTTTGACATTTTTCCACCATTATGGAATAAGTCACTAAAGTCTGGTGATATTCGGGTTAGGTTTCATTCACCTGTGTTCAGGCTTTGCACACCGACCATTTTGTCACCAATTGACACACTGATTATAACATTTATTATATTACTACTTATGTGATGAATGGAGAAGTTAGGGAATTTAGAGTTATGTTTCTGAGCGAGAAGAAGAAGATGGCGGCGAGATAAAGTGAAAATAAAGTAAATGTAGTGGTAAGTAAGGTCAAATATTATTCTTTAGAGCAAAATGGAATTAATAGTTTCATAGAACAGTAATAAATATAGCGGTAGTGTTAAGTGAAGTGAAAAATTATAAAGAAATTATGCGAGTATAAAGTGAAGTGAACGATAAAAAGAATAAGGGAAGATAAGCTTAATCCAGAGTGAGTGATAAGTTTAATAAAATTATTAAGTAATACAATTTACTTAAAGTATATTACGAAAAGCGAATGTTCAGAGCATACATATTTAAGGAAAGTTCATTGAAGCAGTCGTTATAGAAATGAATCTTAAAATAGTTAGAATCTTAAATTTCAATATTAAACTATAAAACATTATTATTAGAAAGGACAAATAAAAAATATATGTATGTATTAGCAGTTGGTATTTAGAATTGAGAATTGATATGAAGTTATAAAAAATTATTATAAAATTCTCCATAATTACTTGAAATATGTTTATATGCATATACTAAGTGTAGTTGGGTTAGATTGTAACTTAGATTAGTACGGAATATTTTGTTACATTTATCTTATTTAATTTAATAATTATTTACTAGAAACTGGGAATAGCTGGATACCAGCTATGTTATGTTGCTGGCTTCCAGTAGCAGTAGTTAAATAAATTTATTTCAATTATAATTATTAAGTTTTAGATTTTTACTTTGTTGCTTTTATTTTAATCATTTTTTCTACTATGAGGCAATATTTTTAACACTTGAATAATTTCAGTCTAATTACATAGTATGTAAATTCAATAACAGCCCACCTTAAAGATATATGTGTATGTAATAATTTGTAAAATGTATTTAACAGCCATTGTATATGTTTATATTATTTTATACGTGTTCAATAATGTTGTGTGAATGTATTAGTAATTTAATAATGTAGGAGTTGTGAGAATAATAGGTTAAAAGCTGCTAATAATGAGGTAACAATGAGGTAACCTTGAGGCAATAATGAATTTGAAAGTTTAATGCTACTTGTGATTCTTGGAAGCAATAACGTAATTTTTGTGACAGTTTATAAAATAGCCAATCAACAACCACAAAAACTTTAGTTAAATGAAGGTATTCTATTGGACTAGGATTAGCCAATAAGAGACTTGAAATACATAAATTTACAAATTTAGACGATAGAAATCAGTTCAGTTGCTTGTAGACAGCTCTCATAACTGGACGCGTTGGTTGTAGACAGTGTTCCTAACCGGACGCGGGATGCGTCCTCGTGAAATTTAATATGTATTCAGTGTGAGACGAAAATAGTTTACGTGTTTAAAAAGTGCAAGTATTTAATAAAAGAATCTAACAGCTCTCTATATCAGTGTAGTGTTATTTAAATCGTGTCAAGAATTAATAAAAAGGAGTGAATTAAAAACTATAATGTGTGTAAGCCTACATTCCTCAGCCACACCACGCCTTGCAAAGAAATCCATGTCTCTAACAATAATACTGACGCAGCCGAGGCAAACATAAATATATAATATTTAAAGAAACAGTCAAATTACAAAGTTAATGTTTTTAAATTTGGGACAAAGGCTACCAGGTACCATACGTGTGGTTGCAACTGCTTCAAGTTCGGCTCCCCAACAGTTGAACTACAATACAATCTACTTCAAATTGGCTTACCATACGTAGCAGCTACAAACTACTTCTTCAAATTGGCTCCCAAAGCGTTGGGCAAATAACAACTTAAAAATAACAATACAACAAAATAACTACTTCAACTAGATTATAAGTAAAAATTTGTTCAATAATAATGTATAATATTAAAGAAGGTTAAATAAATCACAAATATGGAATGCACGTCCTGGTGTAGGAAACAGGGTAACAGGATGGCATATTGCAATTTTATTTTATTTTGTTTATTTTCATTAATATTAAATTAGTTATATTAATTAGGCTAAAATATAATTTATTCTATTATTAGGCTATTAGACTATTATTGACTATAGATGTTACCTTCGTAGCTAACTAGAAATTTGAATTATTTTAAACTTTTTGGTATAAGCGTTTTGTATTTGCGTGGGCTTTTATTTTTAGAGGAAGATTATCTTCACAGAAGAAAACCAAGAAATGTAAATGTAACTACAGTTGTTCATACTATTACATTACAATATTTGCAACGTTCAATAGCATACGCATGTTATATAAATTAAGTCCATGGCAGGGTTCAGTGCTTAATTTAATTAACACTTGATGTGCCTTGGGTTATAAGTAATCAGCGATTATAGCGGAAAAGGAAAAACCTTTGCACCGAAGAAAATATTGTAGAGCAGTATATATGATGACTCATAATACTAGCAGAAGATCAAAATAGGGTGTCTTTTGTAAATAAATTGTTTATAATTTCTCTGACTATATATCTAATGACTCAAAGAAGAAGGCTGACCGCCCTGATATACGGCATCAGCCATCTTCCAAAAAAGCATTTTTGGAAACATATCCGTGTGTGTGTGTGTGTGTGTGTGTGTGTGTGTGTGTGTGTGTGTGAACAGCATACCTCAGAAACGAACAGTCGGATAAACACCAAACTTGGTATTTACGTTCAGTTATCTTCCAGAGATGCGACACGGGGGTTTTCAAGAAAATCCCCCAACCCAGATTACCCTTTACATGGAACATTTTTCGAAAATTTTAATTTTCTCAAAAATAGCTCTAACGATTTTGATTAAAATATCACATTTTTAAGATATTTTCATGACAAATGAAATGTATATCTCGAATTTTCTGAGAATTCCTCCAAAAGTATTCTTCATTGTGAACGACTTTTGCATTACTGGTAAACCATAAGAGATAGACAAAATTTTACTACACAAAAACTGTAGATCACGTTAAAATACACAATTTGTGTCATATACATTTTTTTATTGAGTGAACGATTTTCGAGATATTGCTTGTTATTCCCTTATATTTTCCAATACTTTTTCCCATATGGGAATTCGTTATTCATTTTTTTTATGTCCTGGACATACAAAGAGAATGGAATGCGCCACATAGCAACCAGCTCTTAAAAGATTTGACTGTCGCTTCCCCTTGCATCTACAAGAAAATTAGCATTAAGGTTAACATTTCGATTAACATGAAGCATATGGAGAATAAGCGTTTGTAAAAATAGTTTTTACAAGAGTAGAGAAAGTCATGTGAGTGTAACACATCAGATTTTTTATATATAGTATCCTAAGTTAGGCTGCATTCCCTATATTCAAGAGAGGAGAAAAAGAAATTGCGCTTAGAGAGAACGGAGCTATACAGTTCAACACTAACCTAAATAGTTCCATTCCTATATGGAATATTTATTATACACGCACATACACTATCCTTCAAACTTCAATGGTAAATTATACTCAGCTATTCATACAGGTAGAAGGGGCATCTTACCAAATAACCGAGCAGGATGCCTCCCATTCGGGAGGTTACCGACGACAGCCCTCTCTGACACATGGCATTTTTAGGGGTTTTCCGGGTCAATAGACAAATTCTGGAATTATTTCTTACACACTCCGCCACGAATGTCCTGTCCTTCCATTAATCATTTCATTTCATGCTTCATTCCATTTGATGTTTCAGGTTTAAACATGTTGACGATGGTGTTTCGGTGCAGCGTGGCAGAGAACTCTCTGTGAACTAGTCCCTCGGCTGGTTACCGGGATATGACTGTCCCTTAGAGGGCGTTGGAACCTGTGTGGAGCGGGGTTCCCAATCTGCCTTTCGACTGCCGGGATGCCTTAGGGACCCTGGCATTGCTGTACCGTCTCTCCTGGTTCCAGCCGTTCGTCTCCCTTCACCTCATCCCTCCCACCCGGAGGCGTCCCCTCGTGATGCGTTGGTACAATGTACTCATTCCTGGATCGGTGCCGCATCACCTCCACCTCACAATCCAATCTTATCAAATGCGTTCTAAGTTTCTTTAAACCTGATACAGATTTTCAGTGTTTCACCTAGGTAAAATCTTAACTTTCAAACCGTCCTTCAGAACATTGATTTTACTAGCTTGCTGCTTACGCCCCAGTTAGATGTTTGAAGCAAACTCCGCATTTGAAAACAGAATAAGAAGAACGTTTTGAATTTCATGTAAAGGTACAAAAAAGTACGCACACAAAGGTATCTCTTGGGAACATCGTTATGCGCTTCTGAAGTAAAAACAGGCGCTCATGCAAAGAAAAAGGGTATACGGGAGTATATTTAATGAATTTGCATCTCATCATACATAAATCTGTTTTTCGATGTACAACATGGTAGATGACCTGGAATATCGTGCCTCGCTTTTTACCCTCTCTCCACAGATCGTATTCCCTTTTCTAAAATTCCAGTTTCGTTTCCACAAAGAGCTCGAAGCAGCGTAGAGCGGATTTTGCTTTCGTTCTAAATGTAAGACCAACGAAAGCCCTAATGAAGATTGTGTACATAAGAAGCATTTATTAATTTACGGCCAATTACTTGTGAATTGCTAACATAATAAGCAGTGAATCGGTTTTAGCTGTAGCTTTGTAAATGTCTTAAGATAAAAGGGATGGTTTACAATAAACGAGAACGAGAAGCACAAAACAGTACAATGTTTAGTTCAATTTCCCCGTCACTTCACCTTCTTCGTAACGTAGTCTCCAATACCGGACGGTTCCCTCGCTGTGAAGTCCAATACAAGACTTCCACCACCTCTCGCTCCGCAGTAGCATTCGCTACACGTACAGTAGTCATCACTAACTCGCTCGGAGAATCGCACTTGATGACACAACACCAACTCGCTTATCTACCGACCAACTCAATTGATTACTCCGTGAGTACACTCGCTTAAATAGCCACGTAGTACTACCTACTGTCCATTCCAAACCGAGTGCCTTTCACTGAAAACAAACTCTTTGTATTATCCGCACGAAAGTAGTTCGCAATCCCCGCCCATAATGGCTGTTTGTTCCCCTCCCACGTGCTTGTTGAACACTATTTAATATATAAAAAGGCGCCCTGCGTGAGAATCATAGTTCAAAACGCAACCTGAGGTAACAATCGATTTTATAAGTATGCGGCAATGAACATTTTACTTACGTTGATCACAATCCTCGGGCAAAAGTGCAACACCCAAATCCGAATCCTCCGAAGATGTCTCAGCTACCATATCAGAATCAGAACTACTCTCCAAAATAATGACAAGCTTATCCACAGTTCCACAGCACTGTCGCACTTAAAACAAGTTCCCACATTTTATCCTCTTCTATGTTGTATTATGTCTGTTTATATTGCCTGTTCGCTTTGGTTACACTTTTCACTGAAACGCCTGTAAAATCCGATATTAGTTTCCTAATATGCAATAATGCAAGTGTCGGGTATTTTTGTAATAGTGAGTTGAATATATGAAGTATTGTTTATTTTAGGCACTTTTTAACTGTTTCCCGCTTCTGTGTTTGAACAGCTTGTTCGCACTATACGCACCTTCCTCTGCCATGTGAGCTCAAATACCAACTGACTAAATCACAAGATTTGACCTGAGCTGAGCATATGTGTGTTAGTGTATTAGGAATGACTGTTCGCTTATCATATATCCTGTGTTACGCAAAGTGTTTATTCGGTACTCAGATAGCACCCCTGGTAATTCATTGCTGCATTTCTTGTGTATGTAAGAGAGTGGTATTCGTGCATTTGGTTGGTATTAGCAAGCAAGATGCTCTCGGCGTTAGCGCAAAAGCAGACGAATATAATATTTTGTAATCTCTTAACAGCTAATATATATCCATTACCTTTAACGATGAGTTCTTATGATAACAGCAATACAATGTGCAGTTCTATACCTTTCCTGCTCTAATATTTCATAATACAATACATGTATTAAGGAACTATTTACGTTGGCGTAAGAGTATATTCTTGGGTTCGTGAAAAGTCGAAGCACGTGCTTCTGTTTACATCAGAGGGAACTCTGGTTTGGAATGGACAGTAGACACGTGTTCTGGAGGTGCGAGAAAGAAACTTCCAGAAGAGCGCGACTTATCTTTTATCTCCGACGTCTGGCGCCGACCTCTCGATAACCTTGGGTCGTAGCCACTTCGTCACAATATCGATGAGATGGACAGAGTGGCAACTAAGGGGAAGATAATGGAAAGAGCTTTGAAAATTTGGTTCAGAACTTTAAATCTAGGAAAAAGTAATGTGTTAAGACAATGTATTGAATACCAAGAGAATAGCTTAATGAATGATGGATGGAACATTTTGGAGAAAAATGAGTTAGGAGACATGTGGAGAAGGAGAGAAAATATCGCGGAATTTTTTTGGAAAAAGGCGAGGAAAAGACTGGAAGATATGGAAATACAAATCATGTTCAGTGAGTTTACCGAAAAGAGCTCCTTAGTTTGTTATAGGCCAATGAAAAATACATGGGGTAGGGAAAAATATATAGACATAGTAAATAAAGAAGAGAGAGAATCTATTGCATGGGTAAGAACCGGAGCATGGAGGCTAAGAGGGTTAAGACAGGGTATTCCTCAGAACCAATGTCCGATATGTGGTGGTAATGAAGACATTGAACACATAGTATTTAAGTGCCAAGGAACAGAAAATTGGAGAAAAGAATTTTTTTAATAAGAAGTGGTTGAAGGAGGATAGAAATACACTTATGATCGAAATGATGGTCAAGGACGCTAGAAGCATTGGACAGTTTTTGTGTAAACTAAAAAATAAATGGCTTTGGACAGTGGAAAGAGAAAAGTAAGAGGTAGTGTGCTTTACTTTGAATGGAAAACTATAGTTAATGTGTGATTGGACATGAAAAAACTGAAAAAACAAGATAATTTATTGACAAGAAATTGTAAAATGTAAATAAACTGTAGTGATTGTCTACTGAAAGAGTGGCCAGGGTCAAAGTGCAGTAGACAATCAAATTGTAAAACTCATAGCACAACAAATACAATACTTACCTATGGTAAGTAGGGGTAGTATTGTATTCCACCCAAAAATTTTATGTCGAGAATCCGCCGGAAATATATGTTTTGAGGCCCACTGAACCCTAAAAAAGCATGGTTCGTGAGCGAGTGTGTGTGTGTATCATAACTCAAAAACGAAAAGTTGGATCAACACCAAACTTGGCATTTAAGGTCATACCTTCCTAGTAACTTTCATTTACATGTAACATTTTTTTAATTTCTTATTTTCTAAAAAATAACTAACGATTTTTACTGAAATATCATATATTAAAGATATTTACATCAAAAATTAAAATATATATCTTGAATTTTCTGTGAATATCCTTTGAAGTCCTCTTCATTCGGAAGGAATTTTGAATAATCTTGTATAACTAATAAACTTTAAGCGATAGACGAAAACGCACTGCACAAGAAATGTATCTCTCTTTAAAACACACAAATTATTTTAAATAACCTTGTGTGGCACTAGCCATTTCCGAGATACACGTTATTAGTGGTTCGAATTGTTCAATACCTAGCCGTTCTTTTAAAGTCATGTCAACATTCAGTTGTTTCTTGCGATCGCATTGAAACAGTGTGGAATTTTAAGAAAATTTCTTAAACATTTGACTATCACCGTTCCCTTTGTATCTATGAGGAAATGTGTAATGAGGCTATTTCTGTAAAGGTTTATTTGGATTAAAATGAATACATAAAAAAAGCTTTAGTAGGATTAGGTTGTGAGCCATTTTCAGATAGATCGTGCATTTAAGCTCCCAAAAAATTAGAAAATAAACAGCATTCAGAAATCATTTTCTGCTCCCCTTAAATGTTAAGTGTCCGGGGTTCTCCAAAAGAGTTGAGATTCTCACAAATCAGCTGTGCTAATCAAAATACTTCAGCTAACATTGTGAATAATCCTGAAGATCAATTTGTAATTTGTTCAAACACACAGAGCACTGCCGAGACATTCGTCCTTCGTGGTGTAGTGGTTACTGCTAGCCTCTAGTTCCCGAGGTCGCGGATTCAAACCCAGCGGAGGACGATGGATTTTTTTCGGGCGTAGATTTACGGCACGTAAAAGAACCTCAAGCCTGATAAAAGAGGCCTCTGAGCAAAATTATCTATCTTTCACGCCCAATATAGAATGCGACGCTAAGGACCACAGCAGTTAAACAGTGTCCATAAATAAAACTCAATTCATTTACCATACTCCCCTTGCACTTACAACAAAATCATTAATAGAATAGTTTCTGCAAATGTTTATGTTGATTAACATGAAGTAGATGGAGAATAAGCGTTTGTAAAAATAGTTTGTACAAGAGTAGAGAAAGTCATGTGAGTGCAACACTTCAGATTTTCTTATTTCTATAACCGACTAGGGGTATAGAAAGCGTATTCTTAAGTATTTTGCTACTTACCATCGGCGGTTGGTACATACTGTAAAAATTGTGAGATTTGGCGATCTACAATTCAAACTACAAAAAAATCTATCGCCGTAAAATACGAGGTGAAACAGGTAAGCCTTAGCGATTACACTAAAAGTACAAAAAATTGTATCTTTCTGGCATTGCAATTATATTACCGAAATCGCCTCTTGTTTATAATTTAGCTGAGTTTCAATCTTATACTTGTCATTAGTTATTTCTCATCTTGGGCCTCGAAATAATTATCGTGAGCACAAATATTCCTTAACCTTGTGCCAAAACTGGTGGTATTACTGAAGGTAATTCAATGAAACTCTGAAAACACTACGCATATACAATCTATATGATTTTTACTTTCTCTACTACGTATAGTAAGTAGGGGAAGTATTGCATTCCACCCAAAAATTCGATACCGAGATTTCACCGGAAATACATGTTTTGAGACCTCCTGAATCCAAAAAAAGCATTTTTGGAAACATGTCCGTGTGTGTGTCTGTGTGTGCGTGTGTGTGTGTCTGTGTGTGTGTGTGTGTGTCTGTGTGTGTGTGTGTGTCTGTGAACAGCATAACTCAAAAACGAACAGTCGGATAAGCACCAAACTTGGTATTTAGATTCAGTATCTTCCAGAGATGCGACACGAAGGTTTTCAAGAAAATCCCCCCACCCCAGACTACCCTTTACATGGAAGATTTTTCGAAAATTTTAATTTTCTCAAAAATGGTTCTAACGATTTTGATGAAAATATCATATGTTTAAGATAATGTCATGAGAAATGAAATGTATATCTCGAATTTTCTGGGAATGTCTCCAAAAGTATTCTTCATTGTGAACGACTTTTGCATAACTGGTAAACCATAAGAGATAGACAAAATTTTACTACACAAAAAATGTAGATCGCGTTAAAATACACAACTTATGTCATATACATTTCTTTTGTTGAGTGAACCGTTTTCGAGATATTGCTTGTTATTTCCTTAAATTTTACAATACTTATACTTTTTCTCACATTCGTTATTCATTTTTTTTATGTCCTGGACATGCAAAGAGAATGGAATGCGCCACATAGCAACCAGCGTTAAAATATTTGACTATCGCTTAAAAGCTACCATATTTCCCTTGCATCTACAAGAAAATTACCAATAAGATTGACATCTCGATATCTCGATTAACATGAACCATATGGAGAATAAGCGTTTGTAAAATTAGATTGTACAAGAGTAGAGAAAGTCATGTGAGTGTAACACATCAGATTTTTTTATCCCACATGTCGTCCTCCGTGCTGTAGTGGTTACCATGCCAGCCGAGGTCGCGGGTTCATACCCGGGTTCATATGATTTTTTTCCGGCGTAAAACCTCTTGGCATGACTTCCTTCGGAAAGGAAGTAAAGCCGAGGTCCCGTGTCGTAGATTTACGGCACATAAAAGAACCTCAAGCCTGATAAAGAGACCTCTGAGAAAAATTACCGGTCTTTCACGTTCAATATAGAATGGGACGCAAAGGACCACAGCAGTTAAAGAGAGTCAATAAGTAAAACTCAATTTGAATTGTCCCTACAAAAGTAGGTGCTAAAGGAAGAAAAAAGCAGATAGCACAATGAAAATAATCGCAATAATGTTTCCTGTACTTCTTATCGTTTGATATTAAAATACCCCTAAAGCTGTGGAGTTTTCTTTTTCGAATAAACAATCTCGTCTGCCAAAAATGACGCTCTTAGGAGAGACGCGTACCCCTCCCACACTCTGGAGGACGGTAAACCCTACAGTCTTGTCTGGAATGTCCACGAATGATGGAGTGAAAGTGCAGCGGAGTGTGGAACAATGCATCATTAACTTTCCTATTTGAGAGAGTTGAACCATGCGACATTTTGCACATACTCAGGCAACAGCATGTGGAAGACTGCATCATACTCTGCTATTTTAGTGCTGTAAAGTGGTTATGTAGCGAAGAGAAATAGTTGAGAACTAACAAAGCAAGAGCATCATAGCACAACTATCCCCAACTTCACGTAGCAGTAATATTACTGCCTCTTATTTACTTTCTCTAATGCTTTAGGAAGGTAGAGAAGACAAGAGATTGTATATCACCCAAAAACTGTAAAACAAATTCACTAGAAATTGTCCTTTTGCAATAAAAATTTTCAAGTGATACGTTCACATGACCTTGTCTACCCTCTGTTATTTATTAATGCGTATGCAAACTATTCTTACTAAAGGCAGAATCAGATGACTGAAAAATTCAGTGCCATAGCCGGGATTTGAACCCCGGGTCTCCCAGTCTCCGTCCAGTTGCTCTAACCACTGAGCTACCATGGTTTTTCAGTCGTCTGATTCTACCATTCCAAACCTGTCCAACACACGGTTTGTTTGGAAGAACAATTGATTCCATTAATTGAGCTAATAGTGGTTGAAACTATGAAGCCCGGGACTTAAGGTACTTTCGGCATTGGGGTATGTCATCTCAATACAATTTGAGATCTCCTTATGGTTTACCGGGAAAATACGAATCAGTTGGAGAATTTAATGTCGTACCGGTAAGTTTCCAGACAGTAGATTAACTGCCTTGGATCCAAATAACTCAACTCGCGTGCTCAGGTTTGCGTCAAGCGGCAATCCTGAATTCTTGTTAGTGAGCAAATTGTGTAATAAATAACCGATAACACCCCCCCTCCCCCCCACACACACACACACACACACACACACACACACACACACACATACATAGGCACTCTCAGGTTCAAACATCCAACTCTGGGCATACCATGAAATGTATTTAAGGAAAACTTTCTGGAACCCAGCTGGGAATGAACCCCGAACACCTCATATCGCAGCAGTTTCTCCACCGAATGAGCCCTGAGACCACTAATAGCAGTTAAGGGGTTCGTTTTCAAGCATTGTTCTTTCATTTAGCGGTCCCCTCTCTGTCGGTATGGAGTCCTCTTTGCAGTTCTGCTTAGGCAAACCTTTTGGCATCGGCGCTATCCGGTATAAACTAACTTCAAGTAAGGACAGCTTGTATGAGCCACCTGGATATAATAGTTTGATTTCTTTGTTTACTAACAGTTCAGTGAGGTATACTGAACATATAAGTATAAGAGCTATAGAAAAAATCTGATGTGTTACACTCACATGACTTTCTCTACTCTTGTACAAACTACTTTTACAAACGCTTATTCTCCATATGCTTCATGTTAATCGAGATGTTAATATCATTGCTAATTTTCTTGTAGGTGCAAGGGGAATATGGTAGTATTTAAGCGATAGTCAAATCTTTTAAGAGCTGGTTGCTATGTGGCGCATTCCATTCTCTTTGTATGTCCACGACATAAAAAAATCTGATGTGTTACACTCACATGACTTTCTCTACTCTTGTACAATCTATTTTTACAAACGCCTATTCTCCATATGCTTTATGTTAATCGAGATATCGAGATGTCAATCTTATTGCTAATTTTCTTGTAGATGCAAGGGGAATATGGTAGCTTTTAAGCGATGGTCAAATATTTTAACGCTGGTTGCTATGTGTCGAATTCCATTCTCTTTGCAAGTCCAGGACATAAAAAAATGAATAACGAATTTGAGAAAAAGTATAAGTATTGGAAAATTTAAGGGAATAACAAGCAATATCTCGAAAACGGTTCACTCAACAAAAGAAATGTATATAACATAAGTTGTGTATTTTAACGAGATCAACATTTTTTGTGTAGTAAAATTTTGTCTATCTCTTATGGTTTACCAGTTATGCAAAAGTCGTTCACAATGAAGAATACTTTTGGAGACATTCCCAGAAAATTCGAGATATACATTTCATTTCTCATGGCATTATCTTAAACATATGATATTTTAAACAAAATCGTTAGAGCCATTTTTGAGAAAATTAAAATTTTCGAAAAATGTTCCATGTAAAGGGTAGTCTGGGGTGGGGGGATTTTCTTGAAAACCTTCGTGTCGCATCTCTGGAAGATACTGAACCTAAATACCAAGTTTGGTGTTTATCCGACTGTTCGTTTTTGAGTTATGCTGTTCACACACACACAGACACACACACAGACACACACACACACACACAGACACACAGACACACACACGGACATGTTTCCAAAAATGCTTTTTTTGGATTCAGGAGGTCTCAAAACATGTATTTCCGGTGAAATCTCGGTATCGAATTTTTGGGTGGAATGCAATACTTCCCCTACTTACTATACGTAGTAGAGAAAGTAAAAATGAATAACGAATTCCCATTTGAGAAAAAGTATTGGAAAATTTAAGGGAATAACAAGCAATATCTCGAAAATGGTTCACTCAACAGCAAAAAATGTATATGACATAAGTTGTGTATTTTAACGCGATCTACATTTTTGTGTAGTAACATTTTGTCTATCTCTTATGGTTCACCAGTTATGCAAAAGTCGTTCACAATGAAGAATACTTTTGGAGACATTCCCAGAAAATTCAAGATATACATCTCATTTGTCATGAAAATATCTTAAATATATGATATTTTAATCAAAATCGTTAGACCCATTTTTGAGAAAATTAAATTTTTCGAAAAATGTTCTATGTAAAGGGTAATCTGGGGTAAGGGGATTTTGTTGAAAACCTTTGTGTCGCATCTCTGGAAGATACTGAACCTAAATACGAAGTTTGGTGTTTATCCGACTGTTCGTTTCTGAGTTATGTTGTTCACAGTCACACACAGACACACACACACGGACATGTTTCCAAAAATGCTTCTTTTGGATTCGGGGGGTCTCAAAACATATATTTCCGGTGAAATCTCGGTATCGAATTTTTGGGTGCAATACAATACTTCCCCTACTTACTATACGTAGTAGAGAAAGTAAAAACTGAGACTTAAGTGCCTCGATATTACGGCTTTTGGTGTCTGGGGACCAAATTCCATATGAGACACATACTGCTTAAGTACGCAAGACGAAGATTTTCAATAAAATCCCACCAGCAGAAATTACCATTTCATCAAAAATGGCTGAAGCGATTTAGATCAAAATGCCATATGTTTAAGACTTTTTAGCTGATGTAGCATATTCATTACTAAGGTGGTGTTATAAGTTTTTAATGGGCTTTTTTCTAATTACAATTTTAATAACCTATTTGTTGATGTTTTATACTTTAAAGATATTAATTTCTTTCAATAAAACCGTACGGTGTTCTTTTTTAACAATCAGAAGCAACGTCCATGCAACTGTAGACAAATGTAATCCAACATCCAAACATGCCATCACACCGGTTATTTTACTTGGGCCCTCCCCGTCCTTTACCATAAGCACATTTGACTCCAGTAGCTGGGACATTTGGCTTTAAATGGATGGCCAGTCCATTTCGTATTGCCCTAACAATCACGACTATTCGTCGCTTCAGTGGTGTTGTCGATAAAAGGGATATAAAAGCCGGTTTAGGAATTGGAGGAAGAGTGGCATATATGAAAAATTAATTATAGTAATAAAGGATTAAGATATCTTCATGACTAATAAAACATATCTTGAATTTTCTGTAAATAGCCTGTCAAGTGACTGAGTTAATGAATGCATGTTCTTATTTTTTGCAATTGGTAAACCATAAGAGATGCCATTAATCTAAAAATGTTGAACTCGTTGAAATATACCATTTATGTCCCATATACTTTTCTATAGCACTTACGTTTTTGAAACTTCATTGTTACATCCAAGCTTTCCAATACTGAATTGTCACACGGCGTGTTTAAACGCGTTAAACCAATGCCATGGTAGTTCAAGCTGCAAGAACATTGGCACCGAGAACTGAACATCTGTGGTTCAAGTCCTGACCAATGAATTTTTACTTTCTCTACTAAGTATAGTAAGCAGGGGAAGTATTACATTCCACCCAAAAAGTCGATACATGTTTTGAGCCCCTGAATCCAAGAAAAGCGTTTTTAGAAAAAGGTCCGTGTGTGTCTGTGAACAGCATAACTAAAAAAACGAAAAGTCTGATAAATGCCAAACTTGGTATTTAGGTTCAGTATCTTCTAAAGATACGACACGAAGATTTTCAAGAAAATCCCCCCCCACTCCAGACCATCCACTACATGCAACATTTTTCAAACATTTTGATTTTCTCAAAAATAGCTCTAACGGTTTTGATTAAAATATCATATGTTCAAGATATTTTCATTACAAATGAAATGTATATCTTGAATTTTCTGGGAATGTCCCCCAAAAGTCCTCTTCATTGTGAATGGCTTTTGCATAACTGGTAAACCAAGAGATGGGTACAATTTATTCAAATACTTTTTCTTTTCTTTTTTTTTTTTTGGCAGAGAACTATTTCCGAGATATTCATTGTTATTTGTTTGAATTTTGTTTAATGTCCTGGATATGCAAAGAGAATGGAATGTTCCACATAGCAACCAGCTCTTAAAAGATTTGCACCTACAAGAAACTTAGCAATAAGTTTCTGTAATGAAATAGATGAAGAATAAGCGTTTGTAAAAATAGTTTGTATAAGAGTAGAGAAAGTCATGAGAGTGCAACTCATCAGAATTTTTTTTAAAATATGATTCAACTTTTCGATATAAAATTTGGGTGTTCGGACCTTTTATTGACTTTTGGCTTAAAGTTAATCACACAAATCTTTTCACGAATGTTTTTCATTTGAATTTAGAGAATCTCAAACTGCGTATTTCCAACGAAATAATTATTTAACATTTTGTGGTGAAGTAATATACTTCTTCCATCTTAGCAGTCTAAGCGGCAGAAGAAATAAAATTTTATAGCAGCCAATTGGTAGAGATTTGATTTACTAAACGTATAATCCATAGGCTTATACTAAAGATATGTTTCTTGAATCAATCCGTTTATACGATATGCACTATAGCAGAGTTTGGTTTAGTATTTTCCTATCCTGCGCTTCCTCCAGAATCTGGTAAACATTTCAGTATCAGAGACGTAAATTTAGCCTCTCAGCGAGTGTTCCTCGGATAATTATGATGCTATGGAGACTGGAGTAGGACCCAGATCCGACTACTTGTTGCTTCTCCCACTTGCAGCTTCATGCCGGAGTTTCAGCAGAGTCGTAACGTAATTTCCTCCTAAGGTGGTTATTGGCAAATTAATTGCATTTTAGGCTCTGGTTCCACAGTTTGTAAACTATATGGAACCGCGATGCTCCCGCCTAAGGGATAAGGGTTGTGTGGGCTTGGGTTGCTGTGCCAACAATTGAGGCAGTATTTTTATCGCTTAAAATGATATCAGTCTAATTATATAGTATTTAAAAAAATAACAGCCCGCCGAGAAGCGATATGTGTATAATATAATATATAAAGTGTATATTACAGTCATTGTTGCGGCGATATTATAGTTATTTGTGTTTACTTGTGTTTTGCCCCACGTTGTGAAGCCAATTTGTGACGGTATTCTGTTTATTTATTTATTTATTGAGCCCCACGTTTGTGAGCCAAATATGAAGTTGTATTATGGTTTGTTTGTTACCCCCACGTTGTGGTAGCCAAATATGCGGCGGTATTCTTTGTTATGTTTAAAAGAATGCTACTGTTTATCTGTCGCGCGTATAAAAGACAATTTGTCGCGGTCACTTCGTGTTATCTTTTACTGAGCGCCTGTTATTGTGTTTAATTTTTGGGTTCACTGTCCTCCGGCTAGCTATGATCTTTTTGGTCGAGCACTTATCTTATACAGGTGTGTAAACGGAAAGGAGTTTTTATCCAAAGATAACACTGATGAAGAATTTGTTTTACACTTTTATTGTCGTAACACATTATGCACTTTCACATATTAATCTTGACACTCGCCAAACTGAAACTGTTATAATAACTTATTTACTGCACATTATTAATTCGCGTACTTCAACTTTTTGTGTAATTAACTTTACAACACTTGAGATTTTTCATAACTTTGCTACGCGTAACCTGCGAATCGATAAACTGTGCGATGTATTCAGCGACGTGTAATGCACAAATGCTTCCGATGGACTGGGAGGGACGTGTAATGTACAAATATTTCCGATGGACTGGGAGGGATCTACCTCTGACTTAGCTCTTTTTATACTCCTACACCCCGATATGCCTAAAGATTATAACCGAGCTGCTATTGGTTAATAAAACGCGCCAACATTAGCGTCTATTTTTTATATCCAATGAAAATTATGAACACATATGCTCTAGGGAAAAATGTTCCAGCAAATTCTAAGAAAAACGCGCCAACATTACGTCATTTGCTCGTCTCTAATAATGATAAACAGCTCACCCCCTCGCTGCATTATTGCACGCTATTATTGTCAGTTTCAGTAAGGCCGTATAAACCCACTTCTTAACAATGCTTACAATCATCAAACATCTCAAATCAATGTCACACAATAATGCATATTCACACTATAATCACTCTTGACATTTACATAATTTGTGATACAAATTACTGCATCATTGTATTATGTTTATTTTATTATGTATAGTATAAAATGTTATTTGAATGTGTTACGTAGTTTAACAATGTAGGAGCTGTGAGAATAGAAGCAAGCTGTCTTACTTAGCAACAGAATTACAAGGTAGAAGCCGAAGGTTGCTAACAATAAGGTAACCTTGAGACAACAATAAATTAGAAAGTTAAAAAAGGCTACTAATAGTTCTTGTAACAATACTAATGTAAGATTTAAAACAGTTTATAAATGGTCACGTGGATGTGGAAAGAAAAGCCAAGGTAAAATAAAGTATTCTAATGGAGTAGGCTTAGCCAATGAAAAATTAGAAATAGAGAAATGTACAAATTCAAACGGTTGACGCTAGTAGATAGCGTACCCACGCAGTTCGTTTCGGTACGGGTTCAGTGATTTTATGAGAGACATGATAATTCATTGCGGCGAGGATAATATATATGTTTAAATGTTAAAAGTGTAATAAATAATCATCTAACAGCTCTGTAGTAGGATACATTAGTGAAGTGTTATTTAACCGTGAGAAGGATTAATAAAAAATTAAAAATACAATTATAATTTGTATAAACTTAATTCTGCAGCGTACCAGTCCTTATTAAAAGATACGTATTCTAAAAAATACTACTGACACAGCCGAGGCACAAATAATAATAAATAAATAATTATTACACAAAATAAACGCATAAAAGTTAGTTCCTAAACGTGGGGCGAAGACCACCAGAAAGTTTGTACCTAAAACGTGGGGGCGAACACTCCCAGAAACATACTTAACTCCCGCAAATTGGCATCCATTTCATACGTGGGGACACAACTGCTTCACCTTCGGGTTACCTTCATGTTGAACTGTGTATTAAATATTTTTTTTATTATTATTATTATTATTATTATTATTAAAGATTTATTTAAGGCTTTATTTAAGGTCTTGTCACGACCTGTTGTCATAAAATACATGATGGTATACAGATATAATACATAATGATATACATTAATTTACAATTGCATAAACATTGAGGCAGTATTTTAACACTTAAATGATTTCAATCAAATTATATAATATGTAAATTCAATAACAGCCCGCCTTGAGGCAATATGTGTATATAATAATTTGTAAAATGTATGTAAGTCATTTCATATGCTTATATTATTCTATACATGTTCAATAATGTTATATGAATGTATTACGTAATTTAATAATGTAGGAGCTGTGAGAATAATAAGTTAAAAGTTGCTAACATTGAGGTAACAATGAGGTAACCTTGAGGCAATAATGAGTTTGAGAGTTTAAATGTTACTTGTGATTCTTGGAAGCATTAATGTGATTTTTAGTGAGTTTATAAAAATAGTCAATCAACAATCAGAAAAAGCTTTAGTTAAATGCAGGTATTCTATTGGAGTAAAAATAGCCAATCAGAGACTTGAAATACAGAAATTTACAAGTTTAGGCGCTTGAAATCAGTCAGTTGCCTACAGACAGAGTTACTAACAGACGCGAGATGTGTCCTCGAGAAATTAATTACGTATTCGTGTGAGACGAAAAATAGTATAGTTGTTAAAAAGTGCAAGTATTAAATAAAAGAATCTCACAGTTCTCGATATCAGTGAAGTGCTATTTAATTTGTGTCAAGTATTAATAAAAAGGAGTGAATTAAAACTTAAAATCTGTGTAAGCTTACATTCTTGTCGCATCACGCCCTGCCAAGACATCCATGTCTCTAAAATAAATACTGACGCAGCCAGGCAAACATAAATATTTAAAGAAACAGTTTAATTACAAAGTTAATTTTTTTTAAACTTGGGGCAAAGGCCACATAAAAGTACATTTGGGGCGAAGGCTACCGGAAACTGTTTACTATACGTGCGGTTGCAACTACTACAAGTTCGGCTCCCCAACAGTTGAAATATAATAAACTCCTTCAAAATAAACCACCTACTTCAAATTGGCGTCTATACGTGGAGCTAAATAAGATACTTCAACATGCAATTAGGTGAGCATTTACAGTAAATCAGAGTTTTGTATCCACTAGGAACTGTGGCGTCTTCTTGAGCATATTGGGCCTGTTAACTGCACTGGGAAGATTGGAAATGTCGGCTTGTTGTTTACATCTACTGCACTGTGGACAATCTATAAGGATATGTAGAATGTTTAGAGGAATGTTACAGCTGGTGCAGTTTGGAGGTTGGTCCTTAGTGAGAAGATAACAGTGCGTTAGTTTGGAGTGCCCAATTCTAAGCCGGGTGACGATAACTTGATCTCTTCTTCTGAGAGTTCGGTAATGCAGAAAAGGGTGTGTGCAGCCTGAGCAAACTTCGTGAAGTTTGCGGTTGATTGATAACTATTTCAATTTCCATTGTTAGATATTTTTATTTAGTAATCAGACTCCATTCGAGTTTGCCAAACAACACATAATAATATAACAATATAAAATAGTTATGAATGCAGAACAATCATACACTAATTAGACAATAAGATTAAAATTACTATATAAGAAGAAAAACAATGGAAGTATTTTACATACTAAGGTTATTAAAATCAGTAACTTAACAAATGATGTGCTGTTAATACCGTATAATGATTTCTAAAACTCGCTATTGATTCTTTTATAATACTTTGTACAATAGCGTCCTAATGTGCTTACTAATTTTGTGTTTATCTCTCCAATTTACAAAATCCTTGGTTATTGCACCACATTGATCCAAAAAGAAGACCTGTAACAGAAATGTTACTTATATTGCAATAATCTTATAAGTTCATGACTGAGGGTTCACATCAACAATAAACAGATTGTTTTTCTTTATTAGCTTCTTGGGGGTGATCCACTCCAGTCTCGAATCTGATGGTTGTGTCAATTATCTCTGCTTCGGATTTCTTCTTGTTGATGGCTATGATGTCTATCCGCCTATTGCTTCCTTCATTTGAAAAGCAGTGAACTTCTTCGTATACTTTCAATCCCTTTTCAAGAAGTTCTTTATGATCTAACATAAAGTTGTGTGCCCCTTTTCTGTTATTCCATATAATGCTACTGCAATGTCAGTCAATCCATCATTAACATTCACTATCCATAGCAGCAGATGAAGTAATAAAAGCAGGTTTCAGAAGCCTTGCAGATATTTAACCATTGCACAAGTCTTTACACGGAAAACACAAAACCCTAATAAAAGCTTGAACAATGTCATGTATCCTAGGATACGAAAAACTGCGTTTGTTGGGTATAGTATATAAGTGTTAGACGCGATTCGCCGGTAAGCGCCTCCAGCTCCGGCACCTGGGTGGGGACTTCAACCGGCCGCTAGAGCAATAGCCAGTGCAAAACAATAGCCTATTATGTGCCGCTTCCTTTCGGCATGTTCTAGTAGCCTCACTTTCTAGAACCTTCCGCTTTGTATGCGAGGCGTATATAAGGGCCTGCTCGGGGTTCAGTTGAGTTATCTCACGAAGTGAAAAGTAGATAGTGCTAGTGAAATTCCGTTGTGAGTTGTGATTTCACATATCAGTTGTGTTGCGTTCCGAGTTGTGCCAAAAGAGACAAGTGCAACGTTTGTGCTACGCTAAGTGCCCAAGTGATAAAATAAAGAGTGTTTCGCAGTAACACATTGAACAACTTCATGGAACTCATTTTGATAATGAAAAAGCCTGATCTGGATACAGAACAGCACAGGAATAATAAGAGACGAAGAGAGAAAGAATTTGATTATGAAGTCCCCAGAGTATAGGACAAAGTTTGTTCCAAGACAATTGCAAACTCTAATTTAGGTTTTCTCGCGGCTTATTTTTCTGCATGCATGTTTACCAGTTTTTCAATAACCACTTGTCTTGGAATTACGAACATTGTACAACTCATTTCTGAGTTTGTTATGGTGACGTTAACCTTTTATAATCCTAGTGTGACTGTTATATTTTTATTCTACAAGAATAAATGTAATTTTAAAAAGTTCGAGATATTGAGAAAAAAAATTAAGTAAATCCATGAAACGGGCTTTAGAATTCTTGGGAGTCATTTCCCGGGTGTTATGTTAGCAGGGGTTTGAAGTTATGTTTTCAGGGAAATTATCACCTCATGTTCGACATGTGAGTGGATTATGCAAATCATGCTCACAACCGCATAGTCTACCATAGGACTTATAACCTCCTCTTAAAAAGAGAAAGTATTGTTATACACAGGGGTGAGGCCAAAAGGTTTGCAGCTAAAATATTAAATTTAGTTACCCCGGCATACACATTGGGGAACGTAGGCAAAGGCAACCAGAAAAGTACCAAGAACTTGTTGCACTAACTAAGCGGGCGAGGATATTTAGAACATTAGAAGTACATAAATTTACATTTACTCTTGATTTATTATACCTAACAAAGGTGCGCTATATTATACACAAAGGATTGCAGAAGGACACATCCATTAGGCACCCTTACACACACACACACACACACACACACACACACACACACACATGCCAACACTCAAAATACTCACGCACAAATGACGCTACCACAGGATGCTACTGCTAGACCCATGCTATCACACACACACACACACACACACACACACACACACACACACACACACACACACACAATATTACCTCAATTGCCTTCACCCCACAACTAGGAAATGGAACTGCCGCGACAGACAATAATTAACACACAGCAATTAGTTCGACAATACTATATACATAGCAATAATGTGTCCGACGCAACAATTCACACACATTCACTACAGTATCTCTGCTAATAATTAAGTCAATCACTTTCTACCCTTTGGTAGCATATCCCTACATTTGAGTTGATCTGCATTTGTGCAAAAATATTTAGGGCGCCAAAATGGGGTTCTCTTATTTCGATTAAAGAACATAAATTATAATATTGTTATTTCTTTAATGACATTTCATCTTTCCGATAAACTTTGTTACAAAGACCTCGCGTTTCGTGAAAAGGCTAAAAATGTTGTATTCTACCTCTTGCCTCTAATAATTATTTCGTACGCGTGTTGTTTCCGGTAGTTCATTCACCTGGAGAATTAGCTTGCAACAGCACTTGACTAAAGTTTTCAACATTTACTCAAGAGCTCTCAGCACTTTTTGAGGTAGAGTTGCGAACTAACGATTTTGCTGTGTACTGTTTTGACCAGCGGTGTGTTGAGAAACTTCTCTTACCCATAAACCCGCTAATGATTTGCTTCCTTTTCCATCCCTTTCTTTAGAAAAGAAGAGCAGAAGGTGAGAATGCCTTCTATGAATTACGTAACGATGTAGTAGAGCGCATCTTTGTTATTTTATAATGCCCTTAAGCTAAAACAAAATATTGTGTTACATTGGCATGGCTTTCTCTAACCACTAGCATTTATTTTTATATTTTACAAATTATTTTTGCAAAGAGCTTATTCCGTGTATTTTATATATTGAGGCAGTATTTTTAACACTTACATAATTTCAGTCTAATTGTATAATATGTAAATTCAATAACAGCCCGCCTTAAAGCAATATGTGTATGTAACAATATATAAAAAGTGTATATTACAGTCATTGTAAGTGTTTATATTATTGCATACATGTGTAGCAATGTTACGTGAATGTATTACGTAATTTAATAATGTAAAAGCTGTGAGAATAATAGGTTAAAAGTTGCTAATAATGAGGTAACAATGAGGTAACCTTGAGGCAATGATGAATTTGAAAGTTTAACAATACTACTTGTAATTCTTGAAAGCAATAATGTAATTTTTTGTGACAGTTTAAATAAAATAGCCAATCAACAACCAGAAAAAGCTTTAGTCAAAAGAAGGTATTCTATTGGACTAGTTTTAGCCAATCAGAAACTAAAATATAGCAAAATTTACAAATTTAGAAGTCAGTTGCCTGCAAACAGTATTCCTAACCGGACGCAAGACACGTCCTCAAGAGATTTAATACGTATTCGTGTGAGACAAAAAATAGCTTACGTGTTAAAAAGTGCAAATAATTAATAAAGAATCTTAAAGCTCCCTATCAGTGAAGTGTTATATAAATCGTTATCAAGCATTAATAAAAGGAGTGAGGTAAAATTATAATCTATGTAAGCCTACATTCTTAGTCGCACCACAACCCTGCTAAGAGAAACGTCTCTCTAACAAAAATACTGACGCAGCCGAGGCAAACATAAATATTTAATACTTAAAGAAACAGTCAAATTACAAACTTAATATTTTTAAAAATTGGGGCAAAGGCTATTGTTGTATATAATCACTTCTAGTGCTTCACAATGGGATACCAAGTGAGAGAGCGTTTCCTCCTCTACAGCATGCATCCTAAATATTGGGTCTTCTGAGAGCTCCATCGTCTGCAGGGCAATATTCCTATGACCAGTCATTAGACCTACCATGAGCCTCATCTGCTTCCTACTTAATTTAAGGACTGCAGTACTTCTAAGACACGGCTGTTGCATCATTAGCTGTCTGTGTGTTTGTTTCTGGATAAAGGGAAGAGGTCCTTTGGATCAAAACAAAAAGTTCAAAATACCTCTTTAATATTCGTTTTCTGTTTTTCAACTTAACATAAAATTTCTCTCGTTTTCCCATAGTAAATTTTTGTCTATCTCTTATGGTTTTTCAGTATACATTTTATCAGACTCAATGTGATTTTATATTTATTTACAGAAAATTCAGTCGTGATATAACTATCTGAAACATATTCTATTGAAAACTGTTAGGGTCCTTTTGAAAAAATAAAAATTAATGAAAACTTTAAGGCAGTTCTGTCAAATCTGAAAGCAAAAACGACGGCCTGTCACCGAGGAAAGTGCGCCATTCTGTATGTATGCGAATTTCATGTTTAAGTTAGGTACCTTGTTCAAGATACTGTGCGGATCTTTAGAAAAACGCTGTTTTTGATTTCGATAATAAAACGTGTTGATTCCCAAGAAATCTCGATATTTAATATTTGGGTCAAATGCAATACTTCTCCCTACTATAGCTAAACGATCCTCCACTAAAATGCTGATATCGCGGCCCCTTGGAGTTTCATGCCTCATTGGTTGAGAATCAACACTACGCTTGGTTTCTCTTTGGGACTTCAAATCTCCTGATCCCAGCACTTTGTTCTAAAGACAAATTACCCCACCAATCTTAAGGAACAGAAGCAGAAAAAAATGCATACAATTCGGTCCCCTTTGGGAAATCAGAGAGAAAATGATGTCACATCAATTCCCAGCACTCCAGGAGATACATGGTCCGTACATTCGTCTATCTGCATAACTGGGAGCTCATCTACTTGCTTCAGTAGATATAATCACCACATCGGACAGAGTCTGTATTAAATGCTCCTGAAAGCGAGCGACAGTGACAAAATTATTTAAAACCGCAGCACATGAGTGGAATACATGATTAATGACTAGCAGAAACATCCGTGGTGTTGAGGTCGAAAATTACTTAAATTCTTATTTTCGGGCAAATGAATATCCTCCCAAAAAAGACTCAACCAAAACGGGCATGGAGTGTCATTAGTCATTACCTTGCAAAAAATTTAGAACTGTTTTCCTCGTCACTACAATTAATGGTATCTGGCAAGTTTTACTCAATATCTTTATCTTGATTTATTGATGAACCGTAGCCTCGTAAGTAAATACAATGACTTGTTCTACATTATTGTTATTATCTGCATTATTATTATCATGAATGCCGGGGTAGCGTAACGGTTTCGATTCTGGTTCTAGTATTGAAGGACCGAGGTTCGATTCCCTCTGATTTGCTCACGTGCAGTGTCCCAATGCCCAACGTGGTTCGGAATCCACGGAAAAAGCTGTAGGTCTTCTCATTCTACCGCCGTCCTTATCACCCTAATAGAGGGAGCAACGGATCCCACCCGCTGGGTGCTCCACCTCAGAACTGGGTCCTGTCATCTCTTGGTGGAATGAGGTATCCCTCGAAGGCAATAACATAATGAACGGAGTGTTATAAACCGTATTAATTATTTTATTGTTATGTTTAATTTTATTACTCTAATCGGAAATCGGCGGAACCAATTTTAATTATATTTGGAGATGGAATAAGTCGATAGGCTTAGGTCATAAAGAAGAAGGTAGTATACTGATTAATATTTCCAAATTAGGGTACAATCCTTTAAAGCGATCAGTTAGTTTTAGAAACGGATATTTTTAAAGTGTGTGCATCTGCCATGTTGCTCTTTGTAAACATTGCACTTTGTAAACTACCTTCCCAGCAAGCCAGTACTGCCTGATCATTAGAAAATAGTTTGTGCTTAAAACCAATTTTCCTAAGATGTAGTTACATTTCAAAAACATCCGCCATTCTTCAGCGACTTCATGTGAATATAAATTGAACAAAATAGATGAGGGAAGACATTCTTGTCTTCAAAATGTTTGACCTAAACATTGTGACCGTTAGATGTCCGTAGGTTTTTCACCTACACTCTAAAAGTTAAGTGCATTTCATTGAGCTAGCCTGATTCTCGTTATTTGCACCAATCAAAGTAGAATTCATTGATCTATTTCTGATCGTCCCTTTTTATACAGCGAATGTAGTAACGCACATAGGTTCAGTAGTGTTTCTTGAATTCTTTCTCAAGAGGAGTATAAAGTTATGTAAATGTATAAACCTTAGGGAAAAAAAGTTAGTGCTGTGATCTAATGGAATGGATCGCTATTCCTTCATTCAAGCGCAACTTTTCATCTTCTGAAACTAGGAGACTATATTTTTATTTTGATGCTCTCCACTGCACTACCTACGAACAGCAGTCCACCTGATTTCCATATATGTTGCAGGTTGATACCACGTAGGTTACGTGTTCCCTAGACCCGAGAAAAGAAGATATTTTCTCTACTATATGGGAAAATCGAGTCTTTTCATATATATTTAGACAGTGTAACATAAACATCTTAAGGCTTTTTTTGTGCTTCATGCACATTGTTTTAAAAGCAATTATTACTGTCTTCTGCTTATTAATCTTCTAGAACTGCTACGATTATTGGGCAGTTTTCTTCTCTTTGGCGCCTTCACACCGATAAATTCTATAATAAGGGTATTCGGTTTATAGATCAATAGCAGCAGTGGCAATCTTCTGAAGATTATCGCTGGTTACAGCCACACAGTTTGATGGGGAGTCTGCCAAGCAATTTCCTCAGCTGCACCACAACATCCCCTTGCTGCCATCTACCGCAACAATGTGTAACATCCTGGTTCACGAGTGTATAATTTGCTAAACGTGCTTACAAATCCTCCCAAAAGTTCAAACAATCTAACTACCATTTTCACACTTAAGGTAGAGAAATCATTTCATTCGAAACAAAAATTCCATATCGATATTTCGCTTGAGAGACTCTCCTAGTTCACAGAGAAGAGTATAGTGTTCCTTTTACAAAGGGTTATGTGTAATTTTGTACGAAAAACATAGCACACAAAGATAAAGTCAGATACACTATGTCATCAAAAGTATCCGGACACCCTCACAAACATACGTTTTTCATCTTAGGTGCAATTGTGCTGTCACCTACTGCCTGGTACTCATTATCCGCGACCTCAGTAGTCATTAGACATCGTGAAACAGCAGAATGGGACGCTCCGTGGAACTCACGGACTTCGAACGTGGTCAGGTGATTGGGTATCACTTGTGTCAGAAGTCTGTACGCGAGATTTCCACACTCCTAAACATCCCTAGGTCCACTGTTTCTGATGTGATAGTGAAGAGGAAACGTGAAGGGAAATGTACAGCACAAAAGCGTACAGGCCGACCTCGTCTGTTGACTGACAGAGGCCGCATGACATTTGAAGAGGGTCGTAAAGAGTACTAGGCAGACATCTATCCAGACCATCACACAGGAATTCAAAACTGCATCAGGATCCACTCCAAGTACTATAACAGTTAGGCGTAAGGTGAGAAACCTTGGATTCCATGGTCGAGCGGCTGCTCATAAACCGCACATCACGCAGGAACATACCAAACGCGCCTCGCTTGGTGTAAGGAACGTCAACATTACACGATTGAACAGTGACAAAACGTTGTGTGGAGTGACGAATCACGGTACATAATGTGGCGATCCGATGGCAGGGTGTGGGTATGGGGAATGCCCGGTCAAATTCATCTGCCAGCGTGTGTAATGCCAACAGTGAAATTCGGAGGTGATGATCTTATGGTGTGGTCGTGTTTTTCCTGGAAGAGGCTTGCACCCCTTGCTGTTTAGCGTGGCACGATCACAGCGCAGACCTACATTGATATTTTAAGCACCTTCTTGCTTCCCACTGTTGAAGAGCAATTCGGGGATGCGATTGCATCTTACAACACGATCGAGCACCTGTTCATACTGCACGGCTGTGGCGGAGTGGTTACACGACAATAACATCCCTGTAATGGACTGGCCTATTGAACACCTTTGGGATGTTTTGGAACGCCGACTTCGTGCCAGGCCTCGCAGACCTACATGGATACCTCTCCTGAGTTTCGTACTCCGTGAAGAATGGGCTGACATTCCCCAAGAAATCTTCCAGCACCTGATTGAAAGTATGCCTGCGAGAGTGAACGCTGTCATCAAGGCTAAGGGCGGGCCAATACCATATTGACTTCCAGCATTACCGATGGAGGGCGTCACGAACTTGTACGTCATTTTCAGCCAGGTGTCCGGATACTTTTGAGCACGTAGTGTAAGTCTCTCTTCATTGGTGATTTAGCCAGGAGCGGAGTGTATATATAATGCTGGACTAGGCAAGAAAGGCTGCCTGCGTTGAAAAACCCTTTTCTAGTAGACTTAGTCGTAAGTCGTGATTTATTCTTGCGATTTCCTGTCGCACGACAAGGACTGATGCGACGCGGCATGATTTTTTGTAGTCTATTTATGTATGCGACGTGTCGCGCTGTGTATTGTTGGGAAATCAGTTCTACCAACCCATTTCCACATTTATTTCGACAGCTAATATGGATCTCTATGTTTTGTACTATTGTTACGAACTCTTAAGTAGGCGAGGGGGAAGCAAATGAAAACGCGTTCGAGTGCACAGTCAATAAACAGCACAAGTTTCGTGGATGGTGCATTTAGGAACCTCTTGAATCTCTTTGGGAAATTGCTTCTTGTCATGATTCTTGTGATTTTCAGACGCAACATCCCAAATTGAACTTCTAATACGAATTTCCTGTATAAAATAGTTCGTATCCATACTTGATAAAATTCTGAACGACAAAAATCAGATCACACTTGTAACACGTGAAAGCACATACAGTTAAAAATCAAAACTAAGGTACCGATTTGACAGCACTGACTAGACTGTCCTGCGCTCACAAGTGACATGTATAAATAAATCCATGTACACAGAGCGCCAAAGCAAATCTTCGACGGATTTTGTGTCGTTTTCTGGGGTCTTTTGAGGCGTGTTCTCCACCTTACCTATCACAGAGCGTGGTTGCTTGATAACACAACAATAAGGGGGAAAAGAGGGGAGGTTGACGCCTTTGCTCCTTCTGGTGTTATTGAAACCAAAACATGTTTATTGTCTCAGAACCAGTCATGCCGTATACTAGCGAAATTACTCGTGGACGTATGTGGGTGGCTGATCGAACTGTTACAACAATTGCAATGGCAGAGTACTAGACAAAAATATTTCAGGAAAGTGGCAAAACGGTCTACATACTAGTCAGAAAGTGGGCACTCCCTGTAAAACATCCGCAGATGATATTCGTTTACTAAATGCAAATTACTCTTTTGTTATAATTGACTGATATGTTTAGAAACTAGAGATAAATATGTGTATTACGAGGGTAATCCAGAAAGTCTCAGACGTTTTGAAATAAACAATTAACAAATTGCAAATATCAACGTTTATTATCTACAAGGTACACTCTTAAGCTATATTTCTGCATAATCGCCATTCAAATTGAGGGATTTATCATACCGTGGCACAAGTTTTTCAATACACTCTCTGTAGAAATTCGCCGCCTTCGACTTCAACCACTGGTTTACACCGGCATGCAGTTCAGCGTCAGTATCAAAGCATCAATTTGATGCAACAAACTCCATGAAATTTAGGGTAAATGTTCCGAAAGTTCTGTAATCATGAAACGACGATTTTCACGAATTTTGTCATTGATTTACATTGACATTTCATCAGTTATAAGCCTGCGCCTACCACTGCGATCCTCGTGAACATTGGCATGGCCGTTTTTAAAATCATTGCACCATTGCCTGACTCGGCTTTTACTCATTATTCCCTGCCCGTAAAAATCACAAAGTTGAGAATAAATTTCAATTGGTTTGTTCTTTTTAGCCAACCGCACTTCACAAGTTGCGGGATTTTCTATTGCAGCGCACATTTTAACAACTCACAGAGAGCACAGTAAGGAAAGCACAGTCCGCACGCTACCACAGCTGGATGCGTACTGAATGCAGGAACGTTTTGACACCAAGATGGCGGCTCTAGCCTTACTCATCGCCACGATAGACCAAAACGTCTGGGACTTTCTGGACTGCCCTCGTATATGGTTTACCGAATATGACATACATATTATGGCATAAAATTGGGTTACGTTTTTGTCTATAATCCTGTTGTATTCCTATGATCAGTAATATATTAGTAAAGGTATATCAATCAATTATAGTTTGAATTAGAGGGAAAATATGCTGCTTTATTTATGTATTATTTAGTTATGTTTGCTTCTATGTAACAACAAGCATTGATATCGCTGTGAGAATACAGTTCTGTTTATTTTTGTTATAAAGTACTGCCTACTATTCAAACTTTAATTTGTACCCTCTGAAAATCTTCTTACACTACACATTCCACATATCGCTAACCTGGTGCTTATTAAGTTTTCCCCATAGCTTTTAACCCCTTCAAAGGCGTGTCCTGTACAAGCCGATAAGGTATGGGCTACCAATCACGATAAGAGATCTGTATGACAAACTGAATGCACTCAATTTACCTCTTTCTCTTTTAGCCAATACGATCGAGAGCAAAAAACATATATTTCGTTTCAACGCCATTTTGTAACCTTTGTTGTGGTTATTGGTGTAACTATTTAGCAGAAGGACTGGCGCACCCTTGCACCGTAGCCTAAAACAACCAATGAAATGGCCATGGCTTAGCAAGGCCACGTACAACGATAAATAATGTGACAGACGCGAGGTGCAGTGAGATTTTCTTTGGCGCTCTTTATACACCCACTCGTATATTGAGGTCGTGCAGCTGTGGCATGTGTCGTGCGAACTGAAAGACCATGCGACGTATTTTTCAGGTCGTACGACATATAATATTGTGGTGCGTCTATTAACTGTCGCGTCGCATGGTATAAATGCTTCCATTTAACTCAATGTAGTTTCAGATCGCGTCGTACTTGTTGCGCGACACGAATCGCATACATCTCCCCAGCAAAGTAACAACTACTAAATGTAATTCAGAAGACAGACCCCTTTTAAGGATGTAAGGTGAACATTTTCATAAAATTTCATGTTAAACAAATTTTCCATGTGTGTTTTATCAAAAACAATTGCAACAAATTTCATTGAATTTTCACAGATTAAGGTAATACTACATATCGAACTTTAGGGGCGAATACATTGCTTCTTATACCTACGTAATATTACTGTACATTAGGGGTGCGACAAACTTGTTTTGTGTTATAGCTTTATGCAATCCATAGAGTTGCCTCCGCGATAACACGTGAGACTCGCATTCTGGAGGTATCCGTTTTAATTCCCACTCTGATCTTAGAGTTCTCACTGGCGAATGCTGGGGTGGTTTCTCATCTACTATGAAATCATTTCCCGTTTCCGTCTCATGTTTCACGAATTTTATGGCGTATGGCAGTGTCGTACAAATGGCGCGGCTGCTTCCTGCAATGACAAACTGTTAGGGACCTCCTCGCGCTTTCTCAGCTTAAAAATGTTATCCATTCAGTATCTTTTTTGTAATTATATAGTGAAAAAAATACATTCTTTTCGCATATATGACATAATTATGTATCTATGTAAAATAACACCACGTATAGCGAGCTTTCGTGCCTGATTAGTAGGTTGGATTGGAAAGGGGCGGATAATATGAATTCAAACAATTATAAATATTTACCTTGCATTCTTTCTAGAGACTTAGTTGATATTTCTCGATAAATGGTCTAACAGAATAATGCTGCCACGCTATCTTAAGGAACAGTATACCACTACATGGTAGCGTTTAATTAATAAGCTCCAGAGACAATTAGTATTCTATTTTAGACTGCGCATAGGTAATGATTTAAATTACTTTCCCTATTTCTTATGTAAACTTTACTGAATAACAGTGACTTTTGTTCCCGCTGCAATAATATACCTAAGCGTTACAAAGTGGGCTTTAAGTTACTTTTTCGCCATTACCAATCGTTCTCCAGCGCGATGCTGCTTATACACCTGAAGTGACGGTGACAACTAAAATCTAAAACCACGTAATTAGTTGCCTTTGATAAATTGTCACCTCTTGCAGTGTTAATGAATGAAAATCTAGAGGAGAGATGCCGTAATCAGCTGTTTTCCTCGAGGCTGAGATTCGTTACGATGGACTCCAGCACCCTTATTAAATGGCTGAGGTCTTCGGACTTCATACGTCACGGGGATGGAGCATGAACTAATGAGGCTTGGCAAACATCATGAAATTATAGAAATACTTTATACTTTATTTGTTATTCATTTCTGCACCGAAATCACCTTTGCGAACTTATAAATCCCTACTGATGTCAGGAGTTGTAAGGGTGGTTGCTGGAGACCAAAACCAACGTGATATATACTGGCGTAATAAAATTCCCATATTTAAACGGAGCTGTTTATGTTAGTACTGCGAAAATGTAGCCACACCCCCTACCAGCGTGACCATCTTGTTTTCCGAGCACAATTCTAGTCGCTGGATTATCAGAACAATAGCCAGCGCGGATACAATAGCACAATAGTGAGTGTGTAATAAAAATCCCCTTTATGTGCCGCTTACTTGTTCCGGAACCTTCGTTTCGGCATGTTCTGGTAGGTTCTTGTTCTTGAAAGTTGGCTTTGTATGTGTGGCCTATATAAGGGACTTCTGCCGCTAGGACGGGAGAGTGTTGAGTTTAGTTGACTTGAGTGGTGTTAGAAGTAGACAGTGCAGTGTAATTGTGGGTTGTAACTCAACAGGCATTTCAGCAGGGATTTTTGAGTCAATGGATCAGTTGCGTTGTATTAGAGTGTGTGTCAAAGTGACTTAAATGTAACGTTTGTGTTACGTTGAGTGTCTAGTGGTAAATAAGGCGTGTTTTCGCAGTAGCTGGTGTTCTCAAATACGACTAAGTATTTGAGTACTGCTTCCGCAAGTACATTTTGATTCATTTTAAATCAACCCTAGGCAAAAGTGCAATCAGGTGCACAAAAAAGTGCCGATATGAGGAATCGCGGTTTAAGTTAGTAATCAATAATAAACACGCCTCTGCTTCTCTCTCATTTGGAATGCCGAACCAATAAGAACCGAACTCGTTCTTAGGGAGTCTTTGGGAGGCATGCTGTTTCAACCATTCAGGCGATATGTACCGATTCTCCAATGCTTTCATCGTCCACCTAGTATAGGATAATGCTAGCGTATCGGACTTCAGCTAAAACCAATTAGAAGAAAGCTCACCTAAGGCAGGCGCGGAACACAAATGAGGAGGAGATTCTGCCAACATTCAAGAGCGGAAAACACTAAAAGTAACAAAAGCATCGGCACCTTTTCTTGCACTCGACTGTATATCTTAAATAACCTAACATGAATAGGAGTATCGTTTTTTACTTTCTCTACTACGTATAGTAAGTAGGGGAAGTATTGTATTCTACCCAAAAATTCGATATCGAGATTACACCGGAAATATATGTTTTGAGACCCCCTAAATCTAAAAAAAAACATTTTTGGAAACATGTCCGATAAACACCAAACTTATTATTTAGGTTCAGTATCTTCCAGAGATGCGACACGAAGGTTTTCAAGAAAATTCCCCCACTCCAGATTACCCTTTACATGGAAGATTTTTTGAAAATTTTAATTTTCTTAAAAATGGCTCTAACGATTTTGATTAAAATATCATATATTTAAGATATTTTCATGACAAATAAAATGTATATCTCGAATTTTCTGGAAATGTCTCCAAAGTATTCTTCATTGTGAACGACTTTTGCATAACTGGTAAACCATAAGAGATAGACAAAATCTCACAAAATGTAGATCGCGTTAAAATACACAACTTATGTCATATACATTTTTTTTTTGAGTGAACCATTTTCGAGATATTGCTTTTATTCCCTTAAATTTTCCAACACATACTTTAACTCAAATGGAAATTCGTTGTTCCATTTTTTTGTCCTGGTAATGCAAAGAGAATAGAATACTCCACATAGCAACCACCTCTTAAAATATTTGACTATTGCTTAAAGCCTAGCAATTCCCCTTGCATCTACAAGAAAATTAGCAATAAGATTAACATCTCGATTAACATGAAGCATATGGAGAATAAGAGTTTGTAAAAATAGTTTGTACAATAGTAGGGAAAGTCATGTGAGTGCAACACATCAGATTTTTATATGAACACTATAATATAACTTAACGGAGGAATGTGTATTCCGTGTCTACATAGGTGCACATGTATTTTACATACAGCTAAGATCTGTTATTTTATTTCATTCTTTACAAAAACATCCTCACTAAAAAGGTGCGATATTACTTTTAAAACAAGGCACGTGTAAGGCATTCTGGATGTAAACTCCAACAGTTAGTTGCCCCGACTGTACCTCGGCATTCTATGAGAAGCTACGCACTTGCAGAAAACAATCAAATCCTACTGGAGTGCTTTGACAAAAAGCAGAAATGTTTTTCTCACAAACAGTGCTGACAAACCGGTCCACCCTCTTCACAAATAACAATCAGTGGCGAGACAGCATTTAAGTTACTGCCATTGCTAGTGCTGAATAAAACGTGACGTCGGAATTCTGGTAGTATTCGTTTTATTATGATACTAATAGAGGTGAAAAATAATAGGACACGGTACATCCTCAAATTAGCACAGGGAAATTTCGAAATATTTCAGTTACCGAAACCGAATGAGCTAAAACCCTTCGATATGTATAAGTAGGATTGCAAGTGGAGGCCTCTGTTACATTTTATAAATTTTATATTTTCTAAGAAGCTATAGCCATTTGGATATTTTGGTTCACCCTGTTTGGTCCGTTTCAGGGTTTGAAGTGTCGGCGATGGAGATTCGCTGCAGCGTGGCAGAGAAAAAGGATGCTCTCTGTGAATCTTTTCCGTCCCTCGGCATTCGACAAGGCATATAATTCCACTTCAGTATAGGTATTACATGTTATTAATACTCTACACTCTTTCCTGTTAAAGGAGGTGTTCAAAATATCGTCCTTACATCTGGATGCAATGCTGCACTCATCTCTGCAGTGAGTTTCGAATTCTTTCAAACGCCCCCGGATCATCCCGGAATTCTTGACAAGCACGTACAATTCTCTGCTCCAGTACTTCGAAGGTATCAACGGGAGTGCTGTACACTACACTTGTGAGATGACCTCACACAGAAAAATCCAAAGGATTGAGATCAGGTAATCGTGGAGGCCAAGGTACAGACCCTTCTCTACCTATCATCTTGGACCATATCTCCACGTTATATGTTTTCTTACAGTAACAGCAAAATGTGCCGGGGTTCCATCATGCATGTACCACAGATTCTGACGTTGCTCAAGGGGAACATCCTCAAGCAATTCACGCCAGTGGTGGCTCATAACCACACACTCGCAATAATAAATCTCGCACACAGCTTGTTTTCGAGACCCATGTTTACAAATACCAATTTCTACAAATATAAATTAATTAGTAGTCCACCTTCATGTGGTGTTCCCTGGGTAATGCTAAATGGATTACACCACAGGCATACTTCCCAAAATAGAAATAAACAATTAAATAACATTAAACAGCATTTGAAAAGACAGCAGAAACTTGATAAAGAAGATAAATATTATAAGAATATTAAAGATAGAGTTGATATACAAAAATTGGCAAGGAAACTGCAATGGCCTTATTTAGGCAACTGTGAAGAAGATTTGTTGTTGCTACGTATGGAAAGTCAGTTTGAAGTAGGTTGTATAGAAGGAGTTGTATTATATTTCAACTGTTGGGGATCCATACTTGTAGTAATTGCAACAGCACGTATAGTAAACAGTTTCCGGTAGCCTTCGCCCCAAATATACTTTCAGGTGTCCTTTGCCCCAAGTTTAAAAAATATATTAACTTTGTAATTAAACTGTTTCTTTAAATATTTAATATTTATGATTGCCTCGGCTGCGTCAGTATTATTTTAGAGACATGGATATCTTGGCAGGGCGTGATGCGACAAGAATGTAGGCTTACGCAGATTTTAAGTTTTAATTCACTCCTTTTTATTAATCCTTGACACAAATTAAATAGCACTTCACTGATATCGAGAGCTGTGAGATTCTTTTATTAATTAATTACACTTATTAACACGTATACTATTTTCGTCTCACACGAATACGTAATTAATTTCTCGAGGACACATGTTTGCGTCTGTTTTCAGGCAACTGAATTGATTTCAACCGTCTAAACTTGTAAATTTCTGTATTTAAATTATCTGATTGGCTAATCCTAGTCCAATAGAATACCTTCATTTAACTAAAGCTTTTTCTGGTTGTTGATTGGCTATTTTTAAACTATCACTAAAATTGCATTATTGTTGCTCCAAGAATCACAAGTAGTACTGTTAAACTTTCCTACTCATTATTGACTCAAGGTTACCTCATTGTTATTGTTAGCAACTTTTGACCTATTTCTCACAGCTCCTACATTATTAAATTACGTAATGCATTCACATAACATTAAACATATTTACAATAATATAAGCATATGCAATGACTGTTACATACATTTTAAAAATTATTATATACACATATTGCTTCAAGGCGGGCTGTTATTGAGTTTACATATTATATAATTTGACTGGAACCATTTAAATATTAAAAATACTGCCCGAACTGGCCACGATTGCCTCGCAGAACACCTCTACAAGATACGATGCCTACCTTCAGCCAAGTGCACTCTCTATGAAGAAGATGTCATCCTGAACAAACAGCATCTCCCCAAAGTGATAACTTACAGACTTTATATTGGGAAGCCAGAGGGAAAATGATGCAGATCAATTAATACCGAGTGCCATTGGTGAACAACAAGTATAAATTATTTCGAAATGCCTGTTATAAAAACAGTAATATGGAAATTAATACACTTGTCATAAAGAATATCAAGTATATACACTAAATGCATTCCAATGACAAAAAAAGCTTTCTGGATGTGATGAAGCATGTAGATAATACGAACTTTCCAGCTTTAACTTCCTCGGCTTCGGTTACTTATCGCCCTTGTTAACGTTTATGAACCGTAGCCCATTTTACATGTACGATGTGCACCCTTAGCGATGCAAATGAGCGAAGGGAGGCGCTAAATTGAAACTCATTCTCACGGAAAGCGTTCCGAAAGAAAGCACCGAGCCAGCCTCTAGCGGGACTGAAACAAATGAAGTCCGTAGTTTCGATAATCGGATCTTGAGGGCATCCAGGAGCACCGGTGCAAGCTAATGTCTGGAACAATTTACAACCCTCTATAGCCTAGCCGTCAGCCCATCCTCCCAAAACAACGTTTCTCAGTGTCCTGTAAGCTATTAATTTCGAAATGTGTTTTAGTATCCTAAAGTCAACTGAAAATGATGTTGAAAGCATATTTCTGTAAATCAAAAGAAAAACAATACTCGCTATAAAGCATCGAGGGATGAAGCAAAGTATAAAATCTGATAGGTTATACAGTCTAAGTGTTTACAGTGAGCAATGATTATGAGATTTAAACTGAGCAGTCCACAAATATTTATAAACTGGTTTTATGCATGCAATACAAAAGAAATATACAAATACCTTCCCAAATTCCTATCCAGAAATAATATAACATGTTTTGGCTGACAATCTAAAATGCAAAATTAATTCTTGGAATACGTTTGAATCAAACATTACAACTAATTAACTGTTAAAATAACCACGAGTGCAAATAAAAAAATCTGATGTGTTACACTCACATGATTTTCTCTACCCTTCTACAAACTATTTTTACAAACGCTTATTCTCCATATGCTTCATGTTAAGCTTACTGCTAATTTTCTTGTAGAAGCAAGGGTAATTGGTAGCCTTTAAGCGATAGTCAAATATTTTAAGAGCTGGTTGTTATGTGGAGTATTCCATTCTCTTTGCTTTACCAGGACAAAAAAAATGAATAAGGAATTTCCATTTGAGAAAAAGTGTTGGTAAATTTAAGGGCATAACAAGCAATATCGCGAAAATGGTTCACTCAACAAAAACAATGTATATGACATAATTTGTGTATTTTAACGCGATCTACATTTTGTGAGTAGTAAAATTTTGTCTATCTCTTATGGTTTACCAGTTATGCAAAAGTCGTTCGCAATGAAGAATACTTTTGGAGACATTTCCAGAAAATTCGAGATATTTTCATGACAAATGAAATATATATCTTAAACATATGAGATTTTAATCAAAATCGTTAGAGCCATTTTTGAGAAAATTAAAATTTTCAAAAAATGTTCCATGTAAAGGGTAATCTAGGGTGAGAGGATTTTCTTGAAAACCTTGTGTCGCATCTCTGGTAGATACTGAACCTAAATACCAAGTTTAATGTTTATCCGACTGTTCGTTTCTGAGTTATGCTGTTCACAGACAGACACACACACGGACATGTTTTCAAAAATGCTTTTTTTGGATTCAGGAGTCTCAAAACATATATTTCCGGTGAAATCTCAGTATCGAATTTTTGGGTGGAATAGAATACTTCCCCTACCTACTATACGTAGTAGAGAAAGTAAAAAGGGATATACTGCTTATATGCCTAATTAAACCTGTTCTAATTAGATTTTCTTAGCTCCACATGGAGGAAGTAATGAAATTAACTACGTATACTGATGCTGGAACCACTCCAGCTTGCAGTACAACTGGGACTGTGTGAAGGTACTCAACCAACCACAGAGACTATGTTTAGATTGAGCGCTCAGAAGCCGTCGTCAGTGCGTGTTTTTTCTACTGTTGCACTTACAAGTAACATCCGTATATACCTTTTTACTTTCTCTACCACGAACATAGTAGATAGAGAAAGTATTCCATTCCACCCAAAAATTCTATATCGAGATTGTAACGGAAATACACGTTTTGACGCCCCTGATTCCCCCAAAAAATTAGAAACATTCTGTGTGTGCGTGAGTGTATGAGAGAAAGAAGAGCAACATAACTAAAAACGAAAAATCTGACAATACTAAACTTCATTTTTTAGTCAAGGCAACATTTAAGGATGCCACGCGAAGATTTTCAATAATGTCTTCCAACCCAGACTATCCTTTACAGTCATGTAAGGTTTTCAGTTATTCTTTTTTATTTTCTCAAAAATGAATCTCTCCATTTTAACTAAAACATCATACATTTGGGATATTCATGTGCCAAATGAAGTCCAAATCACAAATTTTCTGTGAGTAGCCTGTAAAGGGAGAAAGACAAAAACAACTTTAAGAAAATGCGAGATGATTGAAAAAAATTTCGGGTGTTACATTCACGTGAGTTTCTCTACCCTCTATCGCCTATTAGTGGGTTCACAAATTATTCTTACGGAAGTTTGTTTTCCTATATACTACATTTTAATCGAGATAAACCTTTCCTAAAATAGCTGTATTGCACCTTTCGTTGCCTATACAAAAGGAAAAGCGATAATCAAATGTTTTAAAACTGGACGTTATATACTGGTCTTAAAATTTCATACTCTTTGCGTGCAATTGCAAAAAAGAACTGGATATCGAAAGGAATAGAAAAGAATACAAAAAAGGTCTGATGTGTTACACTCACATGATTTTCTCTACTCTTGTACAAACTATTTTTACAAACGCTTATTCTCCATATGCTTCATGTTAATCGAGATATTAATCTCATTGCTAATTTTCTTGTAGGTGCAAGGGGAATATGGTTGGCTTTAAGCGACAGTCAAATCTTTTAAAAGCTGGTTGCTATGTGGCGTATTCCATTCTCTTTGCATGTGCAGTACGTAAAAAAATGAATAACCAATTCCCATTTGAGAAAAAGGTATTGGAAAATTTAGGGGATTAACAAGCAATATCTCGAAAAGGTTCACTCAACAACAAAAATGTATATGACATAAATTGTGTATTTTAACGCGATCTACATTTTGTGTGTAGTAAAATTTTGTCTATCTCTTACGGTTTACCAGTTATGCAAAAGTCGTTCACAATGAAGAATACTTTTGGAGACATTCCCAGAAAATTCGAGATATACATTTTATTTGTCATGAAAATATCTTAAACATATGATATTTTAATCAAAATCGTTAGAGCCATTTTTGAGAAAATTAAAAGGATAATCTGGGGTGGGGGGGATTTTCTTGAAAACCTTCGTGTCGCATCTCTGAAAGATACTGAACCTAAATACCAAGTTTGGTGTTTATCCGACTGTTATGCTGTTCACAGACACACACACAGAGACACACACACGGACATGTTTTCAAAAATGCTTTTTTTGGATTCAGGGGGTCTCAAAACATATATTTTCGGTGAAATCTCGGTATCGAATTTTTGGGTGGAATACAATACTTCCCCTACTTACTGTACTTAGTAGAGAATGTAATTATTGAACAATTCAAACCATTAATAACGAATATTTCGAAAATGGCTTATGCCTTACAAAAGTGATTTGAGATAAATTGTGTGTTTTAAAGAAATCTTCATTTTTTCTGCAGTACCTTTTTATCTATCGCTTAACGTTTACTAGTTTTAGAAGATTATACAAAATTCCTTCCAAATGAAGAAGACTTCACCCATTATTTCCAGAAAATTCAAGATATACATTTTATTTGTAATGTAAATATCTTTAATATATGGTATTGCCATTTCTTAGAATAGAACTGGAGGGTTTTCTTGAAAAACTTCTTGATGCATCTTGGAAGCTACTAAACCCAAATACCAATTTGGTATTTATGGGACTTTTCTTTTTTGGGTTATGCTGTTCAGTCAGACATACACACGGACGTTTTTCTATAAGTGTTTTTTTTTATTCAAAGACCGCAAAATATGTATTTCAGGTGAAATTTCGATATAGAAGCTTTAGGTGGAATATAATATCTTCTCTACCTACTAAATACGTTTTAGAGAAAGCAATACAATTTGTTTCGAAGGTTTCCATAACATTAATCGTATTCCAAATATTCGCCGTTTGAATGTTTCAATCTTAAACGCTGTATCTCCAATGTCGTTCTTTAGTTTCTTCTCTTATCAAAACAAACAAACAGAGCATTCGACCTCGTGTCTACTTGCTACAAAATGTGAAGCCAAAAGTTATCATAGTTAACGGGTAGCGGACATAAAATCAAGCTTTTGTATGAATGTGTAGATATGAAAATAAATTAAATTAGATGGAAAAAGCCGTGTGGCCCTAACATAGTAAACTTTAATTCAGGGTGAAACCTCGATACCGAACCTTCGGGTAGAATACGCTGTTTCCTCTACTTGCCGTATATAAGAGAACTTGAGCAAAATGTTTGGTCGAAGTTGCTTGGAACTAATTAGGGCATCCTCCATCGGAAAAACGTCAGACGAGAAAAAAATTTCCTGCCAGGCGTCAAACCGAGGTCATTTCTGACACTAACGAGGCAAATTAACGCCCGCGGCTATCTTTAGCTGTAACCCGGACAATAACCATTCCAAAGATTTTTGCTCTCTAAATAAAACCATTACTTTCTCTAGTACATAAGTATGGTAGGGAGAGAATTCTATATTTTCACCGGAAATATAGGTTTTGAGATTCCCTCAACCCAAAGAGGGCATTTTTACTCCTCTGCCACGAACACAGTAAGTAGATAAGGTATTGCATTCCACCCAAAAATTTTATAGTGAGATTCCACTATCGAAGCCATGTTTTGAGCACCCTGAATAAAAAACATCTGATGTGTTACACTCACATAACTTTCTCTACTCTTGTACAAACTATTTTTACAAACTCTTATTCTCCATCTATTTCATATTAATCGAGATAAACATTTACAGAAACGATCTTTTGGCATGAAAAGAGAATTACATTTTACACATAGCGACCAGTTCTAAAAATATTTGACTATCGCTTAAGGCCTACTATGTTCCCCTTGTTTTATATTTGCAAGGGCAATATAAGCACAGACATATCTCTTAATAGCTGGTTGCTATGTGCAGCACCATTCTCTTTGCCACAGATTAATACTCTTTGCATATCCAAGACAAAAAAAATGAATAACGAATTCCCATTTGAGAAAATAAGTATTGAAAAATTTAAGGGAATAACGAGCAATATCTCGAAAATGGTTCACTCAACAACAAAAATGTATATGACATAAACTGTGTATTTTAACGTGATCTACATTTTTTGTGTAGTAAAACTTTGTCTAACTCTTATGGTTTACCAGTTATGCAAAAGTCGTTCACAATGAAGAATACCTTTGGAGACATTCCCACAAAATTCCAGATATACATTTTATTTGTCATGAAAACATCTTAAACATATGATATTTTAATCAAAATCGTTAAAGCCATTTTTGATAAAATTAAAATTTTCGAAAAATCTTCCATGTAAAGGGTAATCTGGGGTGGGGGGATTTTCTTGAAAACCTTCGTATCGCATCTCTGGAAAATACTGAACCCAAATACCAAGTTTTGTGTTTATCCGACTGTTCGTTTCTGAGTTATGCTGTTCACAGACACACTTACAGACAGACACCCATCACACACACGGACATGTTTCCAAAAATGTTTTTTTTTTTATTCAGGGGTCTCAAAACATATATTTTCGGTGAAATCTCGGTATCGAATTTTTGGGTAGAATACAATACTTCCCCTACTTACTATACGTAGTAGAGAAAGTAATAATGGTTTTGTCCGGGGTAGTTTGTTTACACCCGATCTCAAATGAACCCTCGCCGTAAGCTTCTTATTTCAATCTTGACACTTCTGGGAGACACACTACCGAAGGGCTCCGGACCAATAGACTATAAGAGATAGACGAAATTTTATTTCACAAACAATGTTGATCGCGTTAAAATACACAATTTATGTCATATACATTTTTGTTGTTGAGTGAACCATTTTCGAGATATTGCTGGTTATTCCCTTAAATTTTCCAATACTTATACTTTTTTTTTCAATTGGGAATTCGTTATGCATTTTTTTATGTCCTGGACATGCAAAGAGAATGGATTACTCCACATAGCCAACAGCTCTTAAAATATTTGACTATCGCTTAAAGCCTACCAATTCTCCTTGCATCTACAAGAAAATTAGCAATAAGATTAACATCTCAATTAATATGAACATATGAAGAATAAGCGTTTGTAAAAATTTTTATACAAGAGTAGAAAAAGTCATGTGAGTGTAACACATCAGAAAATTTTTTATTGGTCCTGGCGAGAAATTAAGTGAGTTTCCCCTGAATTTAACTAGATCTAAGCTCAGGAGTTTTTGGTTATTTTACAGGCCACAACACTTTGCGCAGACGCTTATAAGAATGGGACTTACTCAAGACTCTTCAGAAATGTGCGAGAGATTTTGAAACCTCACAGCATTTACTGTGTGAATGCCAAGAATTCGCTAGGCATGGATATGTATCCGTAGGATCCTTTTTGGAAGCCGAGGTTATAAGAAGGGTAGATATCATCCGGACCATTAGACTTTATTAATGCCCAGAATAAGAGGCACTAAGGACTCTATAAAGCCTAGTGCAAGCCTCTGAAAGATGCTTCTCAAGGTTCATCATCATTAATAAACGTTAGAAATGGAAAGAGAAATTCTGACTATCACATAGAGAGGTAGAATTTGAACGATGTAATAAGAGGAAGAACACAATTAATAGACACAGAAAACACCACCAGTTATCAAAAATGGAAATTTGCCGGGACCCATTATGAGGCAAGATCCCAAACGATGGACCCACAGGTTAACAATATGGGAGCCGAGGATAGAACGAAGAACAGTAGTCCGTCAGAGGACACGATGGTCAGACGAGCTCAAGAAGACATTCGGCAGAAGATGGACTACAGTAGCAAAATACAGAGGGATATGGCAACTACTAGTCAAGAAAGCAACCCAGAACATCAATACAAGAATGCATCAGCCAAACTAGCAAGAGGCCACTGGAGAAAAGAAAACGAGGAATACAGAAACAGCGCATGAACAAAAAGTAAAGGACTAAAGCACCAGTATAGTGTTGAAGACAGCCAAATTATGTAGCGATATTTCCGACTGATTACGCTATACAAAGAGGAACTCTGCAATAATAATAATTTAGGAATTATTAATAATTAATATTCAATTTGGTAATTCTCCATAAATTTTAAGTAATCTGATTCAAAACTGCATCAATCGAAAGCCCTTCCGGAGTTGTAAATATGTTTTAAGTCTCAATACTATTGTCAAATAAATAAGGGCGTAATTGCCTAAGAAAAACTGCAAGATTTAGGCAAAATAAGAATAGCTTCGTTTCAGACTGTCCATTATATTTTCCGAGCGTGGGGTCATAAAAATCGAAAGCTGCTTTTGTACTTCGAGGGGATGAGGCAAGTTGTAAGAGTAAACAGATGCTATGAGATAATGGACTTTCGTTACAGTTAGGCTTTGAATTTTCAACCAGGTAACCAATAAAAATAGAGGATAAGTATTAAAGCCAATGAAAAGATAGGAAGATGTAGTTACATGTACAAAATTTGGAGGTGAGTAATGATTGTTATATATGAACGCAAGCGTGGATTTCTAACAGTCTGCCACGATTCTCTGTTAGGAAACACGCTTCACGTTGAGTCAAAAGAAAAGGACAATAAGTTAAGATTTCTTCGAAGTGGCGCACTACAGGTAATCATAAAGTAATTCGTTGAAATTATTTGTCCAAGATAATAATTAACTTAACACACCGTAATTACTTCAAGTTCGCGGGAATCAAAATAACGGTGACAGAGTGCCTTAGACACTAAATAACGGGAGCAAAACGTTAGCGAACCAAAGGGGGAAGATATTCTTATGTATGAATCGCACGGGGTAAAAAAAAACAAGAATCTTGCAGTAATTCTAGCATGAATTCGCGCCTTAGTGAGGAAGTAAAAATGTGTTCTTGATAAATAATATCCCAGTATCACCACTCCCGCAATGCTACCCTGACAAAGGTAGGGATTTTCAGACCGATTCGCCGACAGTTGACCCTGAGATGCGACGATAATGCTTCCTAACTGACATCGGCGATTTCGAGTCTTGAAGACTACACCTTGAGGAAGGTGGTTTGTTACGTTATTTATTAGCACCACGCTTTGGGCGTCAATTTGAAGTAGTTTGTTATATTGTTGTAGGAGTTGTATTATATTTCAACTGTTGGGGATCTGAACTTGTAGTTGCAACCGCACGTATAGTAAACAGTTTCCGGTAGCCTTTGCCCCAAGTTTTAAAAAAATATTAAGTTTGTAATTTGACTGTTTCTTTATATATTATATATTTTTGCCTCGGCTGCGTCAGCATTATTGTTAGAGACATGATGTCTTGGCAGGGTTGTGATACGACTAAGAATGTAGGCTTACACAGATTTTAAGTTTTAATTCACTCCTTTTTATTAATCATTGACACAAATTAAATAGCACTTCAGTGATATCGAGAGCTGTGAGATTATTTTATTTAATACTTGCACTTTTTAACCCGTAAACTATTTTCGTCTCACACGAAAACGTATAAAATTTCTCGAGGACGCATCAGGCATCCGGTTACAATCACTGTCTGCAGGCAACTGGCTAGTTTTCAACCGTCTAAACTTGTAAATTTCTGTATTTCAAGTCTCTGATTGGCTAATCCTACTCCTCTAATAATGACTAGTAGCATTTAAACTTCCTTACTCATTATTGCCTCAAGGTTACCTCATTCTTAGCAACTTTTTACCCATTTCTCACAGCTCCTACATTATTAAATTACATAATGCATTCACATAACATTATTGAACATGTTTACAATAATATAATCATATGCAATGACTGTTACATACATTTTACAAATTATTGTAACATACACATATTGTTTTAAGGCGGGCTGTTATTGAATTTACATATTTATATAATTAGACTGAAATTATTTAAGTGTTAAGAATACTGTCTCAACCTACAACAACGCAGAGACGATAACGACGCAGATAAGATACCCTCAACGAAGTAACGGGGCGGGGGGAAGGCTACAACTAGCAAGATTCAACAGGAGAAAAGAATAGAGGACTAAAAACCAGTACCTGAACCAACAGCGAAGGACCAAAAGCATGAGTGTATAATGTTAAAACGCATATGTAGGACCATATAGTTTCAAGAATAAGGAGGATACTTCCGGAATGCCTAACCGGAATCGCCAAACTAAGACACCTCTCCAAGGAGAGACACCCGTGCCATCGGGGACGTTATGGTCTACTTATCCCAGCGGGTAGAGAAAATAATGTTAATGTAACACCAGATATTTTGTTCAAGCTTCTTCTTTCGGTATTTCTGACCAACCATTTTCATCAGGATTAGAATCTCAGATACGGGAAGATACACTGGCTACAGCACGACCTCGAAACGAAAACTGGGTTAAAGTTAAGCCAAAGTACCTATATCAGTAGTGCAGGTGGAGAGAAAATGGGAACAGATTTAGCATTTAAAACCGCTTCATTCATTGCGTTATTGTTATGCAGTGCACGAAGTTTTGTGTAAACAGTGGGAGGTATTTTCGGCTTGGTAGGGTGTGATAACAACCTACCTGTAGTCAGACACGTCGAAATACCTCGCTAATCCTGGTGTATTGAACGTACACGCTTTATAATAACTCTTATTACTGTCAGATAAATGAGGCGTAATGACCTGCAGCACGGTGATTAGCTCCCTTACCGGCTTACAAATGGCCATTGTTTTAATTCTTTTCATTTCGATACAGACTGCTCCAAACACGGGAACAATGAAGCATAAATATTTGCAAGTGTATTGTATATAATCTACCACATACGTGGAACAAAGCACCTGTATGATCATGTTATAATACCACACAAAATTACCTCTACCAGGTACGAGAGGCATGCCAATGTTTTTCGCCGTTCCATAAAAAGGGCATTAAAAATAATGAAAGAGGAGAGGTTTTTGCTTTAAAATTTCCTTCCGATACGCATTTCTCATTATGGTTTATTACACGGAGGGATATTTGACGCATTACATTCGCATATTGAAGAAGGTGTATTTTAGAAGGAGTTATATTATATTTCAACTGTTGGGGAGCCGAACTTTTAGTAGTTACAACCGCACGTATGGTAAACAGTTTCCGGTAGCCTTCGCCCCAAATGTACTTTCAGGTGGCCTTTGCCCCAAGTTTAAAAAATATTAACTTTGTAATTTGACTGTTTCTTGAAATATTACATATTTATGTTTGCCTCAACTGCGTCAGTATTTGTTAGAAACACGTTTCTCTTAACAGGGTTTTGGTGCGACAAGAATGTAGGCTTACACAGATTATAATTTTACTTCACTCCTTTTATTAATACTTGATACGATTTAAACACTTCACTGATACAGAGAGAGAGCTTTGATATTTTTTTATGAATTGCTTGCACTTTTTAACACGTAAACTATTTTTTCGTCTCACAGGAATACGTATTAAATCTCTCAAGGATGTGTCTCAAGGATGTGTCTCGCGTCCGGTTAGGAACACTGTTTGCAGGCAACTGAGCTGATTTCAACCGCCTAAAATTGTAAATTTCTGTATTTCAAGTCTCTGATTGCCTAATCCTACTCCAATAGAATACCTTCATTTAACTAAATCTTTTTCTGGTTGTTGATTGGCTAGTTTTAAACTGTCTCAAAATTTACATTATTGTTGCTCCAATAATGACTAGTAGCATTTAAACTTTCAAATTCATTATTGCCTCAAGGTTACCTCATTGTTACCTCATGGTTAGCAACTTTTAACTTATTATTCTCACAGCTCCTACATTATTAAATTACGTAATATAGTCAGATAACATTATTACACATGGATACAATAATACAAACATATACAATGACTGTTATATGCACTTGTTATATATTGTTACATACACATATTGCTTCAAGGCGGGCTATTATTGAATTATATATATTATACAATTAGACTGAAGTCATTTATAGTGTTACAAAATACTGCCTCAATATATCCGCGTTACATTGTTCGTCGTCCTCCGTGGTCTAAGGGTACCATGCTAGCCTCTGGTTCCCAAGGTCGCGGGTTCAAACCCGGCAGAAGGTGATGGATTTTTTCGGGTATAAAAGCCCTTAGCATGTGTTCCTTCGCAAGGAAAGTAAAGCCGGTGGTCCCCTGTCGTAGATTTATGGTACGTAAAAGAACTTCAAGCTGATAAAGAGATCTGAGCAAAATTTCCGGCCTTTTACTACCAATATAGAATGGAACGCTAAGAACCACAGTAGTTAAAGACCGTCCATAAATAAACTTTTTTTTACTTACATTGTTCACGATAAATGTTTTCTTAGAAATAATTGATTACATACAACATTTAATATCAACATACAGCTATTTGTAGCATTAACCGTATTAACAAGATTATGCTACGGAAAAGAAAAAAAATATCAAACTTATTTTAAACAGATTCAACGTTACGCCCTAACATTTGGGAAAACAGCATACAAGTTGACAAAACGAAACCACAAAGCTGTATTATTTGTTTTAGTTCTTCCTATTTTTTAAATACTTGAAACTGTTATGAAACAGTAGCTTACTGCTACTTTGTGAGAAATAATTTAACAATACCCAGTTTGGATTTAGAAATGATATACTCATATCTATAACAGATGCTATTGAGAAACTTATATCTTCAGTTATTTCAGGTTTTGGAAATCATGAGAGTACACTCGCATGCCTATAATATGATATCTCTAAAGCCTTTGATTGTGTAATTCATGATATATTAATTTAAAAACTTGTTTTACGGTATAATGGGCACAAATGAAATTGTTTGTAACCTAGTTATCCAACCGTCAACAATGTGTTTACTACGATAGCAATTATTCAGATGGTGGATATGTTAATAGTGGTGTACCCCAAGGTTCAGTCCTGGGCTTTTTGCTATTTTTAATTATGGCCAATGACCTACCGTTCATTCATAGTCCTTGCTATTTTCTAATGATACGACGCTCTACGGTTCTCATAAAAATTTTACTAGCTTAATACCTCATGTGGATAATGCCTCAGATGAATTGTGAGTATGAACATATGTTTCTGTGATATAACATGAAACAAATTCAGGACAAAGGGGACTAATTATTGTTTGTGTATAAAATAGATAATTAATACTTCTTTTAAAAGCATATAAAATAGGTTATTAAAATGGAGAAAAGGGATGACAAGACTTGACAATAAACCTCAATTTACCATTGAGTATTGTTTCATTAATAAATTAATATTTTGTTTTATTTGCAGTAACAAATTTTTCCACCCACGAAGTGACAATATTACATTGACAAATTCTCATAATCCGATTAATAATAATCACAACTTATATATTTTAACAATATTAACGAATAGTAATTGTTTCATAACTATTTCATTTATATCTTCAGCTGCTATACTTGTCAACCCCCCAGTGTATTGTATAGGCACTGTCAGCGATATGGGCTCGACGTAAATAAACGCAAGGTCGCCCACCTGCTGCTGAAAGCTACTGGATGCTAATGGAGTGACGAACAGAAACGGTGCTGGCATACGCTACTGAAGCTACTATTGATATTCCCTATTTACTCAGAAAAAGCTACAATTTTACGAAACGTAATGTATAATTATGTTGTATCAACAACAGTGTATGTTTCATTTTCCTTTGCGGTGGTATAAATAACACCGTTGCTATACACACACTAAAAGAAACATTTTAAGCAATCTGCTTGAAATAAATTTAAATTGTGACATGCCTCAAGTTAATATTCAGTTGTATATTTACTGTATACATGTTATATAGTTACATATTTTGAAGCTTTTTAATTCATAATTCTGTGTTTTATTACAACGTTATGTAGTTAACGTAGTGGGCTTGATTTCAAAAAGTGCAATACATGCTGTATGAGATCAATTGCCTAGCAGCTAACCTAGAATTCAATCGTCCCAGTACTTCAGCAGAGGTTTATATATCGGAGATGTTGCCTAGCAAGTCTGGGCATGAGAAAACTTACACATCCTAGCAACATATGGCGGTCTGTATGGTACGTGTCCCACCAAAATCTCACTTGTTGTGTTTTGTTTGGTCAATATCGAAGATCAGTAAAAGCTGTAAGCGAGAAATTTGTTGCCATCATCGCTAATGTAAGGCAACGTGAATTTGTCAACAGTGCGGTTCCCTTTTGTGAATGTAAATAAAAACATTATTTGCCTGGAATGAATGGATGTTGTAAGGGTTATGCAAGAAAGCTTAGCATTATTATTTTATTTAAAACTTTTGCTCGTGACCTTGGAAGACACGTTATTCGTTTTACATTTTATTATTAATGTTATAGTATAAGTAATCTTTTAATTGAACGCCGTGCTTGCTAGGCAACTTCTTCGCCACACATGTATTCAGTATTTTCAATTGAATGGCTATGGTTCTTGAAGCCTTATATGTACTTTATACAACATACATGCTGTAAGAGTTAGCTAATCCTTCAAGCCTTATTAAAGGACGTGGATTTGTAATTTCTTGTGCATTTTTTAAACAATAGTACGCGTCATGCCTTTAATGATAAACTCTCTTCCAAAACCTACACCACTGCATCAACGTAAGACCTCAACATACCTAATTACCCTTAAACCCAGGCATTTAGAAGGATAAGCCGACCTCTTGCTTTATTTACATCAAGCCACCATCGCTGTCGTATATACACAAATTGAGGTACACAACATAGTCGCGTATCTGCTGCAGGGCCGCGAATGCAATGCTCAAAATAGAATTACTGGCCAGTTCACGACGTCTGTTTTAAGAGTTTCTGACAGTTACCTCTAAACACTGAACTTTATTGACCCAGAGACTCATTTTTAACTAGGATGTGTTCTGTATTAGCTGCATTGGGGGATGATAGAAGTAGTTTCTGGGGCGAGATAAAGCTCTTCCGCGCTACCTTCATAAGAAAAGAATAACATGACAGCAACTTGCTGCAGTGATAATTGGGAATGCCGACACCGACTGTACACAAACATCTCATCTCCTGCTCAGGTCCGAGATTACTTGCAGCATCCTCATCAGTAGCAAGCAGTCCAGGACGAAGATTCAATCTCCCTCGACGAAAAGACTGACCTGCTTTAATCACTCGGTGTAGCCATCAGATGTACATCCGCATCACAAGCTCGAGGCGGTGTTATAACCTCGACCCCCCTCAGACTCGCTCTGCAATTTGCCCCAGAATAAAACTCCATATTACCCGTCACCTACATTTTATCATTTGGCAGGAAAATCGTTGTTCAAACGTTATAGACCACCTGCCTCTTTCCTTCCGATCCGATAAAGCTGATTTTAAATAACGCTTTGAAATTTTACCATAAGAATCCTTTGCAGCCAGTGATTTTATATCCCATGAGAGATTACGAATTTATCTGATGAATAAAAGGTAAACAAATTAACCATCTGATTGCCCAACGTTGTAGAGGTAGTTTTTGCTTTCTCTACCACGTACATAGAGGTAGAAAAGGTATTTCATTCCAACCAAAAATTCTATACCAAGATTTGAGATCCCCTGAATCCAAAAAAAGCATTTCTAGGAAGGTCCGAGTGTATGTCGGTGAACAGCATAACTCAAAAACGAAGAGTCAGATAAATACCACACTTGGTATTTAGGTTCAGTACCTTCCAAAGATGCAACACAAAGATTTTCAAGAAAACTCCCTCACCTCTAACTACGCTTAACATGGAGCATTTTTCAAAAGTTTTTATTTTTTAAACAATGGCTAACGATTTTTATTAAAGTAAAACATATTAAAGCGATTTACATGACAAATAAAATTTATATATTGAAGATTCTGCGAAAAACATGGGAAGTCCTCTTCATTCGGAAGGAATTTTGTATAATCTTGTATAACTGGTTGACGTTAAGTGATAGACGAAAACGTACCACACAAAAAATGTATCTCCCTCTAAAACACACAATTTATTTAAAATAAGCTTTACTGTTGCATAAGCCGTTTCTGAGATATACGTTTGATTTGTTCATTTCAAGTCCTTTCAACATTCAGTTATTTCTCGCGATTGCATGGAAACTGTGTGAAATTTTAAGGCAGCATATAGCGCCCAGTTCTCGAACATTTGACTATCGTTGTTCTCGTTGTATCTGTAACGAAATGTATAATGTAGCCATTTTTGCAAATGTTTATTTGGATTAAAATTCAGTAGATAGAAAACTAAACTTACTAGGAATAGTTTGTGTACCCACTAATAATGACAGAGGGTAGAGAAAGTCATGGGAATGTAGCAGATCAAATATTTTAAATTCCAATGACGATTTAATTTATTTATTTTGCCTCCTGCAACGTTCTTTGCGAAATAATTGTACAGTAATCTACAAGATGGTACGGTGCATTGTCCCTTTTATCCTTTATCACTGTAATTTCTTATAGCACCGGCTATTCCTATAACGGATGAGAAATTCCCTGATATTCACGCAAAAGGATGCGAAACATCGGCAGAACGACTGACTTCCTTAACATCCCCCCGACAGTCTTCCAAGTTTTGGAAATCCTGCATAGACTGCAAGTACCCTTTAACGTGGAACAGTTATCGATCGGAATGGTAGAGTAGGCTTTAGATAATCGCACTATATAATCATATTTTAAGCCTTTGTGCCTTCTTTTCGGTCCAGTAGTTACTTAATATAAAAGGTACACAATTTTCACTTAATACAATAACCCTTAACATATACAACAAACTGGAGATGTAGTTAGTTAATATATAGATTCCGCACTCCCAGGCCACTAAGTTAACCTCTTTGGAAGGGACATACGAGGTGTGTTTTTAAAGTAAGTACCGTTTTAATATTTTGCCGCCGCAATCACGATTTTGAGCATGCGTGTCACCTCCACCATCCATTACGAAGCAGGCACAGCTATGAGCGATCGTTGTTTTGTGTTTTCCTATTGTTAGAGCGTTTATAAGGGTTCAAAACAATTTAACAACCCGCCGACTGTGAAGTGATTCGTTTTTTAATGCGAGAAATGTTATGCCAACAAACATTCATTGTCAATTGTGCGAGGTTTATGAGGAAACAATAATGAGTGACAATGCCCGGCCACACACAGCCAAACGAACTCTGTATCTGATCGCATCTTTGGTTGGGAACAATTCGACCACCCTCCCTACAGCCCGGATTTGGCAGCAAACGCTTTTCATCTGGTTCTTCATGAAGAAATTCCTTGGTGGAAAACATTTCAACAACAATGATGAGGTGAAACAAGAAGTGCAGACTTGGCTTACATCATAGGCGGCATCATTCTTTGACGAAGGAGTACAAATATTGGTTTCCCGTTACGATAAGCCCTGAATAACGGCGGTAACTATGTCGAGAAGTAGTGTAAGCTATAAGGTAATGAATTATAATAAAGTAATTGGAAAATAATGTTCTGTTAGTTTTTAAAAAATTATCGGTGCTTACTTTAAAATCGTGCCTAGTACATTCTGCGATCGACAAAAACACTCTTCTCATTTGTTAATTAAAACGTATCCTATTGTTAGCAATTTTCACTCCTTACAGCATGTCCTGCTGACGAAGTTAATTACACCGTATGTACAAAGGAAATAAAGCAAAACTTTCTTACATGAGTGTTAAGAAAATATTTTGGCATTGACATCGAATGCGAATCTTAGTTGTAAATAGATTCGATTCTCTGTTATTTTTCTGTATCTTAATTGCTAAATCGTGACCATCTGCATATACATTGTTTGGAATGAAATCTCCGTGGCATTTGTGTTATTTCACATGCATAATCTGTGGAGTAACTGCAACGGTTTTATATCCTCTTTCATAGTAAAAAGTATAATTGACTACAATTTTACATAATATAATTAAAAATCCTTTTTCATGCAGAAATTGTGCAAAGTATTCTTTTATTTACTTGTATATTTAGATTGTAGAGGTGATTTCAATAATGCCTAAAAAATGCGTCCACTTTGAAAGTAAAAAGTGTAACATATTTACATTGCATTAAAAATATTTTTCCTGGAGATATGGTGTAAAACAGGTTTTATTTGGTTATATTGACAATGCCAATTGCACAAATCTGGTGCTTAAAAGTAGTAATACATACAAATGCCAATATATATTTAAACATATATAAGCGATGACGAGTAAAGCTATTGCTTGAAGTTATATATTCATATATGAATAATCTGGAATTGTGCACGTAAAACAGGACGCCACTGTATGCGCGAAAAGTTACACATACACACACCTCCTTCTTGCTATACGTACTCCACCTCTAAAAGCCAGTGGAATGCCTCCGAAAGCTACGGTGACGGCATAAATGGAAGTCAGTGTACATACAAATTTTCTATTTATATTGTTATTGTTATATTGAATCGATTAGCACAATAATGTTCTATACAGATCTGGAGGAAAATACAGTAAATAACAACATGAACCGTGGTCAGCCACATAAGACCCCTCTGACCCTAAACAGTAGATAAAGCAACACTTTGTTGTCGCATTTGTTACGAGACCTTGAACCGAAAGAAAATGTTTAAGTTTTTGTGTTACAGTGCTCTGGGTGTTAGGAAGTTCGCTTTTACCTTGCAATTCAAGACTATGTTAACTATTTCTCTATTCGTCTTAACCCTATTCCGATGAATTTAAGGAGCATAGTTCAATAGAGAATAACTTCACTAATCTTGGACTGCGAGCCAAGCCTTTAACATTTACCTTTGGTGTTGTGTTACAAACGAGAAATTCAGGATCTGCGCATAAAAAATCAATCAGATAAATTACTTTGTTGCAACAAATCCATGTGCACCGACGCCTGCCAAATACAATTCATAATGTGTTTTGGTACATGCGTTGCTCATCAATGCAGGTTTAAACGGATTATTTGATTTTAAAAGCAAGTATGATCGTAAAAACAGAGGCTTGCCCTGATGTGAATTTTAACTCTACTAAAGCGGTTGTTGATTCAATGAATTTAGGCTGCAATTGAGTTTATGCGATCAAATTAAATTTGTTTATTTTCGTACGTAAATTCTATACGTTTTTCGTTGGAAGTCATTTAATGTTCTGAACCTCGGTTCTCTAAATTTCATTACTCTTGTTCGTTTTTTGTTTTCTGGTGTTACACATGGGTACTCAAATCACAAGGTTTTTCTTACTAAGACACTAGACACTTTCCGACACTATAGTAAATGGCTGGTAAGAGATTAAGCTAATCACATGTTCATTTTTATTATTTTTTCTATCCACGTACAGTAAGTAGGGGAAGTATTGTGTCCCACCCGAAAATTCGATACCAAGATTTCACCGGAATCTAAAGCAATCTGATGTGATACATTCACATAATTTAATGTACCCTATATCATTTATTAGTGGGTATACAAACTATTCTTACTAAAGCTTATTTTTCTATCTACTACATTTTAATCCGATTAAACCTTTGCAGAAATAGCTACATTACACATTTCGTTATAGATTCAGAAGAACAGCGATATTCAAATGTTTAAGAATTGGATGCTAAATGCTGGCCTTAAAATTCCATACCGTTTCCACGACATGTGAGAAACAAGTGAATCCTGAAAGGGCTTTAGGAATGACCAAGTGATGAACAATTCGAACCTTTAATAACGGATATCTCAGAAATGGCTTATGCCACGAAGACACTTATTTGAAGTAAATTGCGTATTTTAAAGAGATCTACATCCTTTGTGTAGTACGTTTTCGTCTATCGCTTAACGTTTAACAGTTGTACAAGATTATGCAACATTTCTTCCAACAGAAGTGGACTTCATAGGCTATTCCGAGAAAATTCAAAACATATATTTTATTTATCATGTAAATATCTTTAATGTATGGTAGTTTTATCAAAATCGTTACAGCCGTGTATTAGAAAATCAAAAAAATTTAAAAGTGTTCCATGTAAAGGGTAGTTTGGGGTGGGGTTATTTTCCTCAAAATCTTCGTGTCGCATTTTCGCAAGGCACTGAACGCAAATACCAAGTTTGGTATTTATCCAACGTTTCGTTTATGAGTTATGCTGTTCACACACACACACACACACACACACACACACACACACACACACACATGTACACGAACCTTCTTTTATTCAGGGGACCTCAGAACATATCTTACTGGTGAAATCTCTGTATCGAAGTTTTGGGTGGAATACAGTACCTTCTCTACCTATTATGTATGTGATAGAGAAAGTAAAAAGGCATGCACCTACATCCTTATATATTTCACTCTGTTTTCCTAAATAGTTTGAGATATTAGGTCATGAACGTCGAAAATTTAACATTAAAGGGATTAGGCGTTTAGACTTCCCTTAAATAAACAAACTACTCTGTTCAGCGACATTTTAGCTAGGGGGTTGGGGTGCCTTTCCAAGCAGGCAAGTGAAGGGTTAAGACGCGCGACAGAGGAAAAACTGTTGGCTGTTTTCCACTGTCGCGTCACGCACGACACGAGTTCAACATACTGTGTACCCCTGCCTGTGCAAGACCGAAAATTTTGCTCAGGGGCTCTTTATCAGGGTTGAGGTTCTTTTACGTGCCGTAAATCAGCATATTTGAGAGATTACCCACCCCATCCTCTAGCTGAAACTTCGCTGAATGGACAGTATTAATGCCAACGTTATTAAAATAATAGCGATTAGTAACATAACGGTGCTCACCCTGTACGAACAAAGATAACTTATTAGCAGTATTGCCTTCTACCAAATTTTGGCCGAGGTGAGTTACTTCTCAATCAAGTGATGAATTATAAAATTGGAGGAAGAAGTAATACTTGAAGAGGGCAGAGCTCCGTTTCTAAATATGAGCACCCAAGCACACATTATTAATACTAACGAAAAACTGGTAAATGTTGAATGTTTGTAAAAACAAATATATCAGAAACATTATGCACTTAAATGGTAAATAAAGGAAGTATTGCATTCCACCCAAAAATGCGATAAACATATTTCACCGGAAATGTACGTCCTGAATGAAAAAGGGTTTATAGGGAGAAAAATCCGTGTGGATGTATGTCTCTGGGTGAACAGTAAAACTCGAAAACAAAAAGTCGGTTAAATAGCAAACTTGGAATTTAAGTTCAGTATCTTACAAGGACGACACACGAAGATTTTTTAACAAACTCCACCACCCCAAACCAGCCTTTACATGGAAAAATATTCTTTCCTTTGATTCTCTTAAAGAAAGCCCTAACGATTTGAATTAAAATGCCATATACTTAAAATATTTACATGAGAAATGTCTATCTTGAATTTTCTTAGAATAGCCTCTGAAGTTTTTCATTCTGAACGACTTTTGTATAATGCGTAACCCGTAAAAGATAAATAAAATTTTACTAAACCAAGAGTGTTGAAACACAACACTTATGTCAATTAGGACAATCTTACTGTGATATTTTGGTTAAAATTCTATATTTTACACTTTTTAGTTTTTGAACTTTCTAATAATTTAGAGCATATAGCAACATAGTATGCAGTATTATTTTCCAATTACAGTCTTAATGGAGCATCTGGTGGCCCTATATAAAAGTCAGAAATACAAAACAGTGACATGTGAATCTTTAAACATGATTTTCTAAGAAACGAAGTTTTCCACATTTTTCAGTACGTAAAATAGTTCTCGCATGCAATTCTTTACCAATCTTTCTCAAATTTTTAATCTAGGCATAAAAAACAGAGAACCGTTCCCATATAATATTATATAAATTGTGAGATAAGTGTCATTTTGGAGGGATTTTTCTGTAGAATAGAAGAAATAACATTTTTGCCTGTAGTTAAATACGGAAACAAGGCCTGTTCGAATGTCTTAGCAATATCTTAATGTCAGGTTAAAGTTTATTGTACAACTTAAATAATTTGGCGTGTAGGACATTTTATTTAACAATATTTATATAAACAATAATTAATAACTGCTAAAGTAGTTGCACCAACTGTATGAAACGGTTATAAAATAATCTTTCAAGCATGTGGTTAAAATTTTGGTTACGAAATACGCATTTTGAAGATGTCGCCATAGGGTTGCTTGTGGCGTTGACCATTTCCGATATATTCTTTGTTAGTGCTTAAAATTTTCAAATACTTACACCTTTTCCAAGTGGTAACTCACTATTCGACTTTTCTCTCGTGGTCATGCAAAGAGTATAGAATTTCAAAGCAATCACTTAGAGAACCGTTTTTAAAACTGTGACTCTTGCTTTAGACTTTATTTTTCTTTAACTTACGAAATGTGTAAACGTTAATGAAAGCTAGTCTCGATTAACAAGAAGTGGATAAAAGGGCACGCTTTTTTGTGATTATTCTGTAGAAGAGTGAGTAGAGAGAGTTGTGTGAATTCAACATATCAGATTCTGTTCAAAAGGATAAAGCGAATAGTTCTTTACTTGGACTTCGTTCCACTCCTCTTCGGGGACTTTCATTGGTCATTCTTTAATAAAAAGACACACTCACATTGTCACTCTCCCTCCCCAGGGGCATAGTCGCTGCGATGAGCCAGAAGAAGCAACAACGTCGTCTCGCCACGGCTGCCACAACAGGAACCTCCACCGCCTCTCAGGCACCCGTCGAGAGGGCCGATGCCTAGGCCAGTGCTCCGCTTCTGCCACCGCTGCTTCGCCGCGACTGCAACCAGCAGCTGCAGCAGCACAGCCTGTGGGATCTACCCAGCCACCGCCGCGCCAGCCTGTGCCAGCAGTTGCCCTCGGCAATGAGGGCCACCAGGATCATCCCTCAACGAGGGCCTACATCACCAGGAGTTCGCATACCCTGGGGATAACGGCCCTGAGGACGATCCTGCCCTAGCTAGGGTGGTGCTTACGCATCGAGGCTAGCCGAGTAGAACGCCATGTACCCTGGCGCTGCTACTTCGCCTACGGGCACAGCGCTGACGCCTGCTATTCGAAACCGAGATGCCACTACTGCAACACCAACGTTTACCCGTCGAATGCACTGGGCACGACCTTCGCCGCCGCCGTCACTGTGCCACATGGGGCATAACACGCTTCATCGGCCAGGCCCAGTGTCCTCAATACCCTCCGTAATGGGGGCGTTCGACATCTTCAGCTGCCGTGGTGCGAGCGCCGCAGACCCTGAGCACTAATGGTACTTATGACGTTACTAGAAGTATGCTGGGCTAAACATCCGAGCCCCACCCGTGAGGTATTATTTGGATTGGGTTGGACGTGGTTCCCGATACCCATGGGAGATTGGGTACGTCTGGGCGGTTTTCCGCCCTGGCAGGTTTGTGAAACGCTGTAATGGGGGCCGGTTTAAATTTTCACGCGCAGGCCTACTGGAAAAGCCTTCGGGCGGGAGAGCCACTCGGGTGGCGCCCTCCTCCCTGGGTTCAGCGGAGGCTTTCCGCCCCCTTGGGTCTTACTGTCCTCAATACCCGAAAAGCAGACCAAAACGGCTACTGACGAAGACGACTCACCAACATCCACCAGCCAGCTCTGGTGTCACCACACCGGCAGCCTTAACAGAGATGCGTTTCGGGACGCCGTTCAGGACCTCCACCAGTGATTTTGAATACCGGCGCCCAACTAGCTGTGTTGAAAGAGGCCATAAACGGTCTTATCTCCGGGAAGCTCCAGGGCTTGCAGGCTTCAATCTCCACATTCTTCACTCAGCAGCAAACCTTCACCGCCGACAATTTCAACGCACAGCTGCAGGACCTGGAGGGGAACTTCGAAGACGACCGGACAACATCATCTCCGAGAAGCAGCAGCGCTTCCTTGTGCAATGCAAAGCCATGGTGCACGAGAAGCAGAAACACTATCGCCTCTAACCCCTAGGCTGCAGTCAGGGCAATTTGTTATGACTGTAGCCTAGAATCCTTTCTTACACCGCTCCCGCCCATTGGGACCGTACATACCTCTTTTTTTATCCTTTGTCCTAAATGGTGGAGGAGCTATTAGTGGGCATGGCCATACATTGGCGAGTCCCACACTGCCAGTCCGACTCCCGTTATGACTGAATTGTCTAACAGTACTTCCTACTCCACTAGAAAAAAAATCCCCAGGGGACTTCAATGTTTTGTTTTCTGGTAACATTTCGAAATCAAAATTTTAGATGAAACGTAATACCTACTTCCTAACCGTGAAAACATTAAAAAGCTACTTTTAAACTTTAGATATTCATGCCATAGTGTATTTGCAAAAGCACTATTTAGCTTCTAACTTCAAAAAGCGAGAATATCAGTTTTAAAAATTGTCTCCCATTCATAAAGGTGTACGTATACAAGTAAGCCATGTATTATGTGAACAACATCCCTGGCTAAGGATTCGGATTCAAAAGAGAGCTTTTATGCACATTAGTAACAGCCTGCTTCTTAAGAGTTACTCTTTAAAACGTGTACGTTTTACTGCACGCTCCCGGCAATTACTACATAACAAAAAGGGATATGTGTGGTTTAACTGCAGTCTTTAATCTTTGTTAGGTAAACAACTAATGAGATCTTTTCTAAAATTTTTGCGTTGTGTTCACAAGCTCTGCGACAACCTAACGCCATTATTATTTAATGTGGTAATAATAAATGCAGTTTTTACTTTCTCTGCCGCTTACCTACATGTAGAGAAAAAAAACGTACGTTCCTATCTCCTACTTTTATACATATTTCATCGGAAATACAGGGTGTTCAGATTTAGCCGGCCGTTACCGCCAATCGGTTGTCTACCGTAACGTCATTGCTTTGAAGCGAGTTAGATATATAACGTATCTTTATTGGTTTCAAATTATTGAAGTTATTTCACAAGTATTTAGTGCATGGGTCATTGACCGTACATGCATATTTAAGATACAATAGGGTGACAAAATAAACAGAGAAAGAAAACACAACAAAAAGGAACAAGAAAAAGGGAAAAAGAGATAAATTACCTTAGTCTAACTGAACAAATTTGACCTAGCTTCGCGCACTTTAGCCAAACAATTGCCCATGTTTTGCCAGTTCCTTGGTCAGCCAGTAGATCCCAACATGCCAATCTCTTTCTTGAGGGAATTAAAAAATTTTCTTTCAGTGCAATCGTTCGCTGGTTCTCCCACTGTGCACATTCCGCCAAAATATGTACCTAGTCTTCATCCAAATCACAGAATGGGCAGATTCTCCTGCCAGAATCGTCAGTCATTTTCTGTACCCTCCAGCCCCCCAGTCTAAACCATACCATTCCTGATGTTTCCTTTATTCCTAAATTACGTATATATGCCTCTTTACCCCAGTTCAGTTTTATTTCATTTGCTAGACTTATAAAAAGTTTAATTTTACATTCCGATCCTATGTTGATGTCTCTTAGTCTTCTTTTAACACCTTTAGATATGTTTGTCATTTGTTTTAGCTCTTTGACATACTGACCCCATTCCTATTCTCCTCAAACCCCTTTCCAAATCAGCTGCCCAAAACTTAGAAGACAGGTTTTCTCGCTGGTATTTATAACATTTGGATCGTAGTGTGGAGTTATCCCCCTGCATCAGCCTCAATCAACAGTGCCTCTGGCAGAGGACTATAGAAAGATGAGTGGAAGATGTGTATCTTAACAGTTTCGAGGTCACCTTGTTTTGTCTTAGGCGATACAGATTTCCGTCATTGCTCCGGACGCACTTGCCTTGGGTGTTGTACTACCTGTATCCTTTTAAAGCCAATTCATTATGCCTGTACACTTTACCAAGGAATTCAGTCTCATAACATACGATTTCAAATTCTTCTGGTCCTAAAAACATTTTTCCAAAAGCCAAGGCCTCACAGGAGCATATAATGTGCTGGGCTATTTCAGTTTCTTCTTGCACAATCTGCAATCTAAATACCCTGGAACACTCCCATTGTATTAAGATACCTTTTCACAGAAGCATGTCCTGTGAGAAATGTAATAATTGTTCTCAGCTGAAGTCTGCTACATTTAAGTAAGCTTTCAGCCCTTTTCTTACATGGTTTTCTAATAAATAGTTTACCATGTTTGTTTCCTGGAGTTTTAACTAGGTTTTATGATCTGCTTTGGACCAGTCCTTAATAGCCTCTCTTACTAAACTTCGATATGTTCCTAGAGCCGGCTCTGGCCCAATTAATTGTGAAACTGCTCCTGTCTTGCAAGTTCATCAGCTTTTTCATTTCTCTCTATGCTACTATAATCCTGCACCCAGATGAGATTAACTTCCTTCTGTTTTGCCAGGCTTGCGAGCATGTTGAGGCAGGTTAAACCAATCCTGACGTTACCTTATAACTACTTAAAGCCTTAGATGCAGCCGGTTATCTGAGAAGATAAGTATCAAGCTTTCCTTATGCATTGAATAACAGCATAAATTTCTGTTTCAAAAATAGTAGCATATTCACCCAAGAGAAAGAACTTTTTGCACCTTGGTCTTATGCCATATATCATACTCCGGATACTGCTCCTGAGGCATCCTTTGAGCTTCTGTAAACCACATCAAAGTTTTCTCAGGAGTTTCCAGAATTTTATTTGTCGAGCATTCAGGATCAATAATGACCATGCAGTTCTCCATAAAATATTGAATTGGAATTATGTAGTCTGAAGGCATTTCTAAAGATCCATCTCCTATGCTTTCCTTTCGAGGTCATCTTAGTGAAATGGAACATGTATTGTACAGTTCCAGTATTTACATTTGGAACGTCTTTCGCTTGTGTCTCAAACTCGCAATTTCAGCATGTACGCCGATAGGTAACTCAAATAACTGGACGATTTTTGTAGTAGAGTGTCTCGGCTTAGCACTCAACCATAAAAATTCACTTACATCTCGCGTGCTAAGAAACACAAAAGTCTTAATGAAAAATAGTTCTGCACCGCCGTAGTACATCAACACCTGTTTACGAAGGCGGAAATACATGCAGTCCGTAGTTCAAGGGACTTGCTGAAGTAATAATGATCTCCATTTAAACCGACTGGCGGTAAAGGCAGAATAAATATGAAGACCAGTTACAAGTTTTGAGGTCCCTTTAATTAAAAATAAAGGAATTTTAGAAAAATTCCAGGTTTGCACGCGTAGGTGGATGAATACCTGCCTCAGCATTAATGTCGAGCATCTTTCAAATATGTAACATGAAGATATTGATCAAATTCCCCTAATTCAAACCAATTAATATATAAGAGATCAATTTTTATTTTCTCAAAAATAACGTGATTATTATTAACTCATCCTATGTTCCAGATATTGACAAGAACAAAATGGACATATTTAATTTCTGTAAATGCCTATGAAATTCTCTTCTTTGTTAATGAAGTTTGGAGACTTTCATCTGATACAATAAAGAGGTCGACGGAAGCTTATTACAGAAAAATCTGATGTCATATTCGCATGACCTTCTCTACCCTCTGTCGTTATTTATTGGTTAAAAAAATATTCTTACCAAAGTTTATTTTTCTATCTACTTAATTTTACTCGATCGAGATAACTACATTACAATGCAGAGTAACTACATTAGAGATTTCGTTTGGATACAAAGGGAACCACGATATCAAATGCTTTAGAGCTGGACGCTATATGCTGGCCTTAAAATGCCATACTGTTTCCATGCAATCGCCATAAAACAACTGAAAATCAACAGGACTTTAAAAAATCTGATGTGTTACATTCACATGACTTTCTCTACTCTTGTACAAACTATTTTTACAAACGCTTATTCTCCATATGCTTCATGTTAATGGAGATATCGAGATGTCAATCTTATTGATAATTTTCTTGTAGATGCAAGGGGAATATGGTAGGTTTTAAGCGATAGTCAAATATTTTAACGCTGGTTGCTATGTGGCGCATTCCATTCTCTTTGCATTTCCAGGACATAAAAAAATGAATAACGAATTTGAGAAAAAGTATAAGTATTGGAAAATTTAAGGGAATAACAAGCAATATCTCGCAAACGGTTCACTCAACAAAAGAAATGTATATGACATAAATTGTGTATTTTAACGCGATCTACATTTTGTGTGTAGTAAAATTTTGTCTATCTCTTATGGTTTACCAATTATGAAAATGTCGTTCATAATGAATACTTTTGGAGACATTCCCAGACAATTCGAGATATACATTTTATTTGTCATGACAATATCTTAAACATATGATATTTTAATCAAAATTGTTAGAGCCGTTTTTGAGAAAATTAAAATTTTCGAAAAATGTTCCGTGTAAAGGGTAGTCTGGGGTGGGGGGATTTTCTTGAAAACCTTCGTGTCGCATCTCTGAAAGATACTGAACCTAAATACCAAGTTTGGTGTTTATCCGACTCCTCGTTTTTGAGTTATGCTGTTCACAGACACACAGACACACAGACACACAGACACACAGACACACAGACAGACACACGGACATGTTTCCAAAAATGCTCTTTTTGGATTCAGTGAGTCTCAAAACATGTATTTCCGGTGAAATCTCGGTATCGAATTTTTGGGTGGAATACAATACTTCCCCTACTTACTATACGTAGTAGAGAAAGTAAAAATTACAAAGTTTTGAACAACTTGAACCATTAATAACGGATATCTTAGAAATGACGTGCAACAAAAGAGTTATTTGAAATAAACTGCTTTAAAGCGATCTACAGTTTTGTGCAGTACGTTTTCACCTATCGCTTAAAGTGTCAGTTATACAAGATTATATAACATTTCTTCCTAATGAAGAGAACTTTACTGGCAATACCCAGAAAATTCAAGATGTACATCTTATTCTTATGTAAATATTTTAATATGTGGTATTTTAATCAAAATCGTTAGAACGCGCGCTTGCGTTTTATAGAACGGACCTCAAAATACATCTTGCCCGTGAAGTCTCCGTTTCGGATTTTAGGATAGAATGCAACACCTTCTCTACCTACCATGTACGTGGTAGAGAAAGCAAAAATTGTAGAACTCTTTAAAATATGAACTCCTGTCAAATAACTTTTTGTAGCCTTAGAAGTTGTGAGAGACATCTTTTGGTTTACACTTACCAGTACTTCAATCTAAATACCCTTGTGAAAATTCGTTGAGGACGAGCACATGGAGATCTGTTTTTTTATATGTATGTATGTATATAGTGCGGTGATTGTAAAAAAATAGTTGTTTTCTGGTTGATACTGCAAGTCACGTATACAGACAAGGTATTTATCTAGAGAGCATGTACGGTCTTATGACCCATGCGACTGTGTTATGCAATTAATGTAATACTAAATTCTTAATAAATACCACCACTACCACTACCACTACTTTCTCTACTACGTATAGTAAGTAGGGGAAGTAATGTATTCCACCCAAAAATTCGATACCGAGATTTCACCGGAAATACATTTTGAGACCCCCTGAATCCACAAAAAAAGGATTTGTGGAAACATGTCCGTCTGTGTGTGTGTGTGTGTGTGTGTGTGTGCGCGCGCGCGCGCGTGTGTGTGTGTGTGAACGGCATAACTCAGAAACGAACAGTCGGACAAACACCAAACTTGGTATTTAGGTTCAGTATCTTCCAGAGATGCGACACGAAGGTTTTCAAGGAAATCCCCCCAACCCAGATTACCCTTTGCATGGAACATGTTTCGAAAATTTTAATTTTCTCAAAAATAGCTCTAACGATTTTGATTAAAATATCATATGTTTAAGATATTTTCATGAAAAATGAAATGTATATCTTGAATTTTCTGGGAATGTCTCCAAAAGCATTGTTCATTGTGAACGACTTTTGCATAACTGATAAACCATAAGATATAGACAAAAAAAATTTTTTGTTTGTTGAGTGAACCATTTTCGAGATATTGCTTGTTATTCCCTTAAATTTTCCAATACTGTTTCTCAAATGGGAATTCGTTATTCATTTTTTTATGTCCTGGACATACAAAGAGAATGGAATGCGCCACATAGCAACCAGCTCTCAAAGGATTTGACTATCGCTTAAATACTACCATATTTCCCTTGCATCTACAAGAAAATCGGCAATAAGATTAACATCTCAATTAACATGAAGCATATGGAGAATAAGCGTTTGTAAAAATAGTTTGTACAAGAGTAGAGAAAGTCATGTGAGTGTAACACATCAGATTTTTTAAAACGTTTGACTCTCGTTTTAGTGCAGTGTATTGAAATCATTCCAGACAACATGTGTTATCATTGAAAGGAACAGGAACGGATGTTTTTAAAATTTTTCTGGTAGTTGTAAATGGTGAATTATGATACAAGCGGTAAAAGTAAGGTTTTATTTTGCCTACCACCTTCCTTTCGCACTTTTAACACGTGTGGCATATATTACTTTTTAGATAGCGATCGAATTCGTAAAATATCAATAATATTATATTAATTCCTGAAACTAACAGATATTATGTTCAGAAAGCGTTCTTGAAACAAAGAAATTATATTATAAAGAGAGATGTCAGATGTTTTGGTGTTTTGCTGATTTTCTAGCAGTCATTTTCAGTGAAATTATTTTCACCATGGTTTGCCTTACACCAGGCAATGAAGCGATTAAATGCTATATGATATTGCTTTCTAGATTTTTGGATAAGTACTTTAGAGTTATTCTTTCTACTGCTTCTCTAATTTCATTCCATTTTCATTCATAATTTCTGTCATTTAATATTTATGTATTTCGGATAAAAACAGTAACCTTTTAGATCAAAGAAAGCTGCCAACATAACGTACAGTGAATCTCGATAAATTGAAGTATGACATTTGTATTGTAAACAGATAATGCGAGCGCCATGAGAAATTAATCATATAAAAGACATAATGAAAAATAAAACCTAATCAAACAAGTCAAGTTATTAAACATGTGCAAATACAAAGGGTAATTACCATGTGATTGGTCTTGAAACCGAAGTAAGTCACAATGCAGGTTGTCGCACTAGTGCGATAATCTAAAGCTTTTATCTCGTGTGCACTAAGTTAGAAGTTCTACTTTAAGGCCATGCTGTCTAAAAAAATCTGATGCGTTACACTTACATAACTTTCTCTACTCTTGTACAAACTATTTTTACAAACGCTTATCCTCCATATGCTTCATGTTAATCGAGATGTTAATCTTATTGCTAATTTTCTTGTAGGTGCGAGGGGAATTGGTAGGCTTTAAGCGATAGTCAAATATTTTAAGCGCTGGTTGCTATGTGGAGTATTTACATTCACTTTGCATTACCAGGACAAAAAAAAAATGAATAACGAATTTCCATTTGAGAAAAAGTATAAGTACTGGAAAACTTAAGGGAGTAACAAGCAATCTTGAAAATGGTTCACTCAACAACCAAAATGTATATGATATAAATTGTGTATTTTAACGCGATCTACATTTTTGTGTAGTAAAGTTTTGTCTATCTCTTATGGTTTACCAGATATGCAAAAGTCGTTCACAATGAAGAATACTTTTGGAGACATTCCCAGAAAATTCGAGATATACATTTCATTTGTCATGAAAATGTCTTAAACATATGATATTTTAATCGAACTCGTTAGAGCCATTTTTGAAAAAATTAAGATTTTCGAAAAATGTTCCATGTAAGGGTAATCTGGGAGTGGGCGATTTTCTTGAAAGCCTTCGTGTCGCATCTCTGGAAGATACTGAACCTAAATACCAAGTTTGGTGTTTATCCGAATGTTCGTTTCTGAGTTATGCTGTTCACAGGCACACACGGACACGTTTCCAAAAATGTTTTTTTTTTATTTCAGGGGATCTCAAAACATATATTTTACCGGTGAAATCTCTGTATCGAATTTTTGGGTGGAATACAACACTTCCCCTACTTACTATACGTAGTAGAGAAAGTAATAAATGTTAGTGGGCAAAGTGGTGTCAGTTCAATCTTAGATTCTTACCTTGTCTATCGCTTCAACTATGGTAAGTAGGGAACATGGACTTCAACCAAACATATAATATTGAGGTTTCACTGGAAATAATGAAGGTAAAATTCATTAAATACCAAATTCCCTACGTGATCCAGACACTATCTAAGGATACAAAAGCAATGTTTTCATTTTATAAAAATTCTTCGCCTTTATTAATTCAGTGAATGGTCAAAACGTATATTTCTAGTGAAATCCTAATATTCAATTTTGGATGAAATGCAATTCTTCCTCTACTTATATAGCAAAGTTGTAGAGAGAGTAAAAACTAGGGGCGCCTGATTCACCCGGTATTAACCACGCATCATTTTCTCGCCCAGTTCTTTAGTATCATCTGAGGCAATATTTTATATCATAATATGCTGTGAATGCCAGAGTGATTGTAGTGTAAATTAATATTAGTGTATGTACAGGATTTTAGATGCTTGCTAGCCATAAGTATTGTTAGGAAATAAGTTTACACGGCCTCACTGAAACTGACAATAGAAGTGGGTAACAATAAACCGAGGGGGTGAGTTGTTTATCACTAAGAAGAGACAAACAAATGACGTCAGGGTAGCGTGCCTCTTTTTAGAAGTAGACGGAATATCTTCCCTAGAGTATATATGTTAGTAGTAGTGATTGGCTGACAAAACAAGACGCTAAAATGGGTGCGATTTTGGTAACCAATATGAGCTATATCATAATGTTTAGGCAATTCGGGGTGAAGGAATATATATTTTCGAGCCATAAGCAAGTATCGCGCAGTCTTGAAGTCCTTTCACGAGGTGCACGTCACGCAGTTTTGAAGAATCTCCCGCGAGGTACACGTCGCAAAGTTAGTTACAAAATGTAAAGTGCGTGAAGTAATTGGTACGTGGCAACTAATACGACTGTAATTACATTTGGAAATATCACAGTTTCAGTCTGGCGTGTATAAAGATTAAATATGTGAATTATTAATTAAGTGTGACGGCACTAAAAGTGTAGAAAAGTGTGTTATTTTATCAGTGTTATCTTTTAGCAACAACTCCTTTCCGTTTACACGCCCTGCTTAGAGACATTTGCTCGCCTGAGTTGTAATAGCTAGCCGGAGGACAAATAACCCAAATTTAAAATAATAAAACAAGAGGCGCCCAGTAAATAAGATAACACGAGCCAGAGAACTGCGACACGTCCTATACCTAGAAATACAAATTACGACGCCTTGGGTAATTATGGAGACCGAGAAGACACTCCTTATATAAATAGAAAAGTAAGAGGTAAGTAAGGCATAAAAAGTAAAAAAGCGTGGAATAAAACTCACTCTGCTTGCCTAAGCTGGATTAAAGTTAGTAAAGAATGAAGTTACTAACTCTTTGCCACGCTGAAAGCAAATATTCAACAAGAGCTGCAACCCTAGAAGCTCAAAAACTTTATGAAAAGGGAAAATGGTACACCTAAGAAAAGTTCCTTGAGGAAAATCTTTAATGTTGGGATGTTATAACGCAACAATGCTGCCGATATTGTCGATGACGTTAAAAATTCTCCCCTCCAATGAAACTGTACATTCTTCTTATGTATTTTATTACTTATGTGTAATAGAGAAGCATCGGAGGACGACCACTATGTAGGTGGAGGAAGCATAGTGATCATCCTCCGTGGGGTAGTGGTTACCATACTAGCCTCTAGTTCCCGAGTTCGCAGGTCAAACCCGGTGAAGGACGATACTTCTTTTTTCGGCGTAGCATGGCTTCCTTTGGAAGGGAAGTAAAGCCGGTGGTCCCTTGCCGTAGATTTACGGCATGTAAAAGAACCTCAAGCCTGATAAACAGGCCTCTGAGCAAAATTACCTGTCTTTCACGCCCAATATAGAATGGATCGCTAAGGACCACAGCAGTTAAAGAGCGTTTTTAAAAACTCAAAAGGAAGCATAATATCAATACCGAAAATTCCATACTAACATTTTCATGCACAAAAAAAAGTTTTAGAAAGAAAGATTTATTAACATACTATGTGTTTCCATAAGGCTAACCACATAGATCTAGAATACATAGAAATTAAATGTTTTAAAATTGTTTACAATTAATTTTAAAAATAATTATATCCTAATTATTAAAATTTTTATGTTTTTAAAAATTTTGTTTTTAAACAATTATCTTGGATATTTATATTTTTCTTAGATACTTAAAACTACAAGTTTTATATTTGTGCGAGTCTCTTTGTATATTAGAATCCTCTTTAATTCGTAGAATTTAAATATAAAAGTTGGTTTTTCTAAAACATTTTGGTGTATTTAAGAAAGGTACCTCTTGCTCCAAATAGAAGATCCCTGGATCATATTTCTCTCTTGGGATATTGAACTTCACAGACAGGAATGGAATGCAAGGCTCATAAATTGCTTGTTTTTCTAAATTTACCTCCTCTGCTTGTTTTAGATGTCTTCCAAAACGAACAGTAGAATCTGATACAATTGCAGTATTCTGCCTCCTATTGATGTCTGATCTCCTGTTGCGAGTCGTCTATGGAAACACGAACTTCCCATCCTCGTTTTTGCAGGACTTGAACTATAGATGCCTTAAATCTGTGTATGCTTAAACAGTATAACTCAAAGTCAAGTAAATATCTGACTTTGAATTTACATTCAGCATCTTTCAAGGATGTAACAAATATTTTTACAAAATTTCCCCATTCGAAATTACCCTGTACTTGGAAAAAGTTTCGTTATTTGCAATTTTCCTAAACTGGTTATAAAATATTTCATTAAAATACAATATACTTGAGATATGGCAAATTAAATGTATATCCTGCATTTTCTGTGAATCGCTTGTGAAATGCTCCCATACATCTGTTCAATTAAACCTGAAGCATATGTTTTCGTATGCGCTGGAAACTGTTATAAAAATAGCAGTTATCGAATGCAATTTGCTGTAACTGAAGGGCAGACTGTAATCTCATTGGTCACCTATCTGAGAGATAACATGAAAGTTATCATGTGCAGACACTGCCGATAACACGTGTAAATCTCTATGATAAAAACGGACATGAAATCTGCCCTGGTTTCCCTTACCTACGCTAAACACTGTTGCACTAATCATATTGTGACTGTCCAGTTCTTATTGTTATTTCACTGATGTGACCTGGTTCAAATGCTCACTGTCACTTCACTATTGTGATCTAGTTCAATGTTATGTCACTTTTCTTTGCGACATAGCGACGTAATCAAATACGCACCGCTGGCGAGTCGAACACAAGACCCCTCTCAATCTCTCGCAATAGCAGCAATCACTGTATTATCTTATGCATAAAAAGTGGCCAATTCCCCCAGATCACCATAGTGTTTTTCTCTCTGTAAGGTTTCCATCTTCAGGTAAAAAAAACTTTTGACTCCGCCCGGCTAGTATCAGTTCTCTATGTGACTGGCCTGATAAACAATTCAGGGGCATAAAATCTAACCGATGAAGGATATTTATAACCTATGTGGAATGATGGTGTGGCAACACACCACCTCGTTACGATTGGTTACACAGGGAAATCCTAAACCAATATAGTACAATTCGGTCTTCTAGAGGAAGGAGTGAAGAATTATTTGCATATGAGCTTAAATTGGATGACAGGGTCACTTTAAAAGTTTTGGGCAATAATGAGTAGTGGTAAGCCAAAGCAGCCTTTCCTAACTTCAGATTGAAGTTCAGATAGCGACATGTGCAACTCTGGACGGGCTCCAACAATGTGCATTGCCAGCACCGCGCGTATATGTGTAGCAGGGGTTGCTAGACCATACGCCAGGATGGATTTCAAGCAAGTTAATTTCCGGGTTATGATTTTCTATGACTTTAGAGTGGTTTAGGGGAGATAGAATGCCTTTAAAGACTTAATTGTGCATTTGGGGATCTTGGCCCTTCGCAATCCACCATTTATCGAAGGTGTGCAGAGTTTAGAAGAGGAAGGGATTCCCTCGAAAATGAAGACCGAGCACGACGGCCGGCTTGAGCAACAATGGATGAAAATGTGGTAAAAGCACCTCACAAATGAGTAGAAACAAGCATTTGTGCAATGGTGTCATGATTGACAAATTCAATGGAGGAAGTTCCAAAAACATATTTAACACTGCAACAGGTGACGAAAGCTGAATATACCAGTATGATCCAAAAACTAAACGACAGTCATCGGTCTGGGTCTTCCCAGGAGATCCTCCAACAAAAGTGAAGCGAACGAGAAGTGTTGGAAGAATGATCTGTCCCTTCTTCTCAGCAAGTGCCCACATTGTAACGATTCGGCTGGAGGGACAAAAGACTATTACTTCCTGATGGTACATCCAAAATATCTGCCACAAGTGTTCAATGAACTGAGAAAAATGCGTCCTAAGACTGGTCTGCGTGGAATTTTTGCCTCCACAATATCTCTGCCCACACTGCAAGAGAAACAACCCAATTTCTGCAGGAATCAGATATTTGTTCCATCCTCCCTACAGTCCAGATCTGGTTCCATGCGACTTGTTTCTATTCCCCAAAATGAAAGAAAAAATTCGAGGTCAACGATTTGAGTCATCTGAAGCCGCAGTAGCTGCTCACGAAGAATGTAATTCGCATTCTCTCCAAAGTAGAGTGGCGTTCAGGATTTGAAAAATGCTTTGAAAGGATGAGACGGTGCATAGAATGCAATGGAAAAGATGCAATGATTAGATTTAAATTTTTAATATTTTATTGCGGCCATTCTCAAAACTTTTGGAGTGACCCTATGTATGCGAGAGACGAAGGTTAAGTATTTGCTGCTACTAAACGGTAATAAAAAACCGACATTAAGGAAACGGCAGTGTACCATGAAAATACAACGTTTAAGTTGTAATGTTACCCTTCGGCAGTTCGGCCATAAATTTCGCGGAGTTAAAGTACGCTGTCAATCAAGTGGCTAAAACTATACTCGAAAAACAAAGGTGATCACGCGGGTAGTAGGTGGGACTATTATTGTCAGAACCAACATAAACACCTTCGTTCCATTATGAGCCACATTTTATGCACGTCAATATATTCACAGCTGTCGACACAACCTCACTCGGAGATTACAATAAATTGTCAGCACTTTATGTCGCACTCACTGACTAAACTGACTTACTCGGAAAAACGTTGGCTAAAATAGCCGCTGGAATTTTCCACAGAGTTCTAGAATGTTCGGGAGGCGGGGAGAAAGAACCTTCCACAATAATCCCGTTATTTCTCGATAGCGTCAGCTTATTTCTCACCGACCAGTCGGTCGGCACCGTCCCGATAAGCTCTTACCATAGTCGCTGCCTTACAATAGTGTCACAATTCAGAACCAAGAAAATCTTGAGTTAGAATTCAAATCTTTTATTCCGTACGGGATTAAATATCCAAATTAAGAAACAACTGTGTTTATTTCTAAACTATTCTCGCTTTGCGGACCCCAAAAATTCCTTTAAGACTGCCTCTGTGGTCTGGTGGTTAGCGTGCTAACCTCCAAAACCCGAGGTCCTGGGTTCGATTCCCGGCTGAAAATTGTTAAGTTTTCTTCAGCCAGGATAATTTCCCATACTCCTCAGAGTATGGAAGTATGAATGGGAGTGTGAATGTGTGTGTAAATTGAATCTAATAACCAAAAGTAATACCAACCCAAAGATAACACCACTATAAACAGCAATTATTCCAAAGGTAAAAATCTGATGTGTTACACTCACATCACTTTCTCTACTCTTGTACAATGTATTTTTACAAACGCCTATTCTCCATATGCTTTATGTTAATCGAGATATCGAGATGTCAATCTTATTGCTAATTTTCTTGTAGATGCAAGGAGAATATGGTAGCTTTTAAGCGATGGTCATATATTTTAACGCTGGTTGCTATGCGGCGCATTCCATTCTCTTTGCAAGTCCAGGACATAAAAAAATGAATAACGAATTTGAGAAAAAGTATAAGTATTGGAAAATTTAAGGGAATAACAAGCACTATCTCGAAAACGGTTCACTCAACAAAAGAAATGTATATGGAATAGGTTGTGTATTTTAACGAGATCTACATTTTTTGTGTAGTAAAATTTTGTCTGTCTCTTATGGTTTACCAGTTATGCAAAAGTCGTTCACAATGAAGAATACTTTTGGAGACATTCCCAGAAAATTCGAGATATACATTTCATTTCTCATGACATTATCTTAAACATATGATATTTTAATCAAAATCGTTAGAGCCATTTTTGAGAAAATTAAAATTTTCGAAAAATGTTCCATGTAAAGGGTAGTCTGGGGTGGGGGGATTTTCTTGAAAACCTTCGTGTCGCATCTCTGGAAGATACTGAACCTAAATACCAAGTTTGGTGTTTATCCGACTGTTCGTTTTTGAGTTATGCTGTTCACAGACACACACACACAGACACACACACACACAGACACACACACACACACACACAGACACACACATGGACATGTTTCCAAAAATGCTTTTTTTTGGATTCAGGAGGTCTCAAAACATGTATTTCCGGTGAAATCTCGGTATCGAATTTTTGGGTGGAATGCAATACTTCCCCTACTTACTATACGTAGTAGAGAAAGTAAAAATATGACATTAGATGTTAAATGCGGCATATAAATGAAATATTTAAAAATCCTTTAAAGAAAAGCAAATCAACCCATAATGTGGAGCTTGCATGTTCGAGGGAGACAGATTTACGTGATTTGAGATACGGCTAGTTTTGAAATTTTTTGAAAAGAAGTAAAACAAGTTGTCATTTATTACTAATATACATATGTAATAGTATATTAATATTTAACGACAGAACTTTAAAGCATTTCTATCATTATCAACAAAGAGTTAACTATAAAGTAAGAGAATAGCTAATGCAAACTTTACGGGCTGCCCTTAGAAATTTCTTGCTATCTTAAATATTACAAAGTCTATAACTAAAGTTTTAATTTTGTTTTTGAAATAGTCTATAAAATATTCCTATAGGAACGTACACAGCGCGCCAAAGAAACTCTTTAGCTAATTTTGTATTGTTTTTTGGGGTCTTAAGAGGCGCGTCCTTCATCTTACCTATCGCAGAGTGTGGTGGGTTGATAACACAGCAATAAGGGGGAAAAGAGGAGAGATTGATGTCTTTGCTTTTTCTGGCATTATTGAAACCAAAAGATGTTTATTGTCTCAGAACCAGTATACTAGCGAAATTACTCGTAGACGTATCGTGGGTATGTGGGAGGCTGGTCGCCCTGTTACAGCAATTGCAACGGCAGTGCATAAAAGCATTTTATAGTAAATTACTGCCTATAAATATTCCAGAAATGTGGGGAAGAAGGCCCACATACTCGTCAGAAAGTAAACACTTTCCGTAAAACTTCCGCAGATGATATCCGTTTACTAAATGCAAATTACTCGTTTGTTATAATTGACTCACCATGTTTAGAAACTGGAGATAAATATGTATATGGTTTACCGAATATGGCATACATATTATTATGGCAATAAAATTGGGTTATATTTTCCTCTATAAACCTATATTTTTTGTGCATGATCAGCAAAAAGTTAATAAATATATATTAACCAGTTATAGTTTGAATTAGAGGGGAAACATCTACTTTATTTATTATTTATTACTTTTACTTCTATGCAGCAACAAGCATAGATATCACTGTGACAATACAGTTCTGTTTATTTTTAGTAAGTAGGGGAAGTATTGTATTCCACTCAAAAATTCGATACCGAGATTTCACGGGAAATATATGTTTTGAGACCCCCTGAAACCAAAAAAAAGCATTTTTGGAAACATGTCCTCTGTGTGTGTGTGTGTGTGTGTGTGTGTGTGTGTGTGTGTGTGTGTGTGTGGGCGCGTGTGTGTGTGTGTGTGTGAACAGCATAACTCAAAAACGAATAGTCGGATAAACACCAAACTTGGTATTTAGGTTCAGTATCTTCCAGAGATGCGACACGAAGGTTTTCAAGAAAATCCCCCCACCCCAGATTACCCTTTACATGGAACATTTTTCGAAAATTTTAATTTTCTCAAAAATGGCTCTAATGATTTTGATTAAAAATCATACGTTTAAGATATTTTCATGACAAATGAAATGTATATCTCGAATTTTCTGGGAATGTCCCCAAAAGTATTCTTCATTGTGAACGACTTTTGCATAACCGGTAAATCATGAGAGATAGACAAAATTTTACTACACAAAAAATGTAGGTCGCCTTAAAATACACAATTTATGTCATAAATTTTTTTGTTGAGTGAACCGTTTTAGAGATATTGCTTGTTATTCCCTTAAATTTTCCAATACTTATACTTTTTCTCAAATTCGTTATTCATTTTTTTTATCTCTTGGACATGCAAAGAGAATGGAATGCGACACATAGCAACCAGCGCTTAAAAGATTTGACTATCGCTTAAAACCTACCATATTCCTCTTGCATCTACAAGAAAATTAGCAATAAGATTAACATCACGATATCTCGATTAACGTGAAGCATATGGAGAATAAGCGTTTGTAAAAATAGTTTGTACAAGAGTAGAGAAAAATCATGTGAGTGTAACACATCAGATTTTTTGGTATAAAGTGCTGCCTTGCTATGTATTTAATGCATACCATTCAAGCTTTAATTTACACCCCCTGTAAATCTTCTCGCATTACACATTCTATATTTCGCTAACCTGGGTGCTTTTCAAGTTTTTCCCATAGCTTCCTAACCTTTCAAAGGCGTGTCCTGCACTTCTACCAATCATGATAAGAGGTCTGTATGACAAACTGAATGCACTCACTTTACCTCTTTCTTTTTAGACGATCGAGAGCGGAAACATATTTCGTTTTATGCCATTTTGTAAGCTTTGTGTGGTTATTGGTGTAACTATTTAGCAGAAGGAAGGGCGCACCCTTGCACCGTGGCCTAAAGCAACCAATGAAATGTTCATGGCTTCGCAAGGCCACGTACAACGATAAATAATGTGCCAGATGCGAGGTCCAGCGAGATTTTCTTTGGCGCTCTTTGTACAAGCTATCTAAACTTAAATCTAACAAGTTTAATTTTCCAATGGCTGCTTATGATTAACTTTACATTTGTGAACGATGACTAATAACCCTTGTGAACTACATTGACTGTTCTATCCCTTTGGCATCATAATATAAAATCAAAATTGTATGAGAAATCAATCAGACTAGCATGTGTTTTATTGAAACAAAACTGAAATCAATGAAGCAGTTAACGCACAGAAAAGGGAATTTATTCCGTTACTAATTACCAGTTTAATCGACTGATAAATAACTCTGCGTGCGCGGAATATTTAAACACAAACACATGAAAAGTTAAAAAGGTGGAAAAGAAATTTCCATTTTCGTGCTGTACTAACAACTTTGCAGAATGTGTATCTTAAAAATTAACTCAAGTGTAGTACATACATGGTTTTGATGATACAATGAGGGTTTCATTCAATGCTGTTGTTCCTTGTCCCTCCTTGAAGAACTTTTAAGTTAATCTGGTTGCTAATAAATAGTTTAGCTTCTTCTTGAATAATCATCTCCTTAGACTTCGTTTGAAGAAGATACTTTACTGATGTCACTTTGAGATTAAGGAAGCCGTGTGTGAAATCATGGCTAAACTTTTTTAAAATCCTATCTGTTATGATCACGTGCTTTTAACAACTGACATTTCCCTGCATTTTTTATAAATATTCAGAGAAATGTTTGTTTATAAAAAAATCTGATGTGTTACACTCGCATGACTTTCTCTACTCTTGTACAAACTATTTTTTACAAACGCCTATTCTCCATATGCTTCATGTTAATCGAGATGTAAATCTTATTGCTAATTTTCTTGTAGATGCAAGGGGAATTGGTAGGTTTTAAGCGATAGTCAACTATTTTAAGAGCTGGTTGCTATGTGGAGTATTCCATTCTCTTTGCAGTACCAGGACAAAAAAAATGAATACCGAATTTCCATTTGAGAAAAAGTATAACCATTGGAAAATTTAAGGGAATAACAAGCAATATCTCGAAAATAGTTCACTCAACAACAAAAACGTATATGACATAAATTGTGTATTTTAACGCGATCTACATTTGTGTGTGTGTGTGTGTGAACAGCATAACTCAGAAACGAACAGTCAGATAAACACCAAACTTGATATTTAGGTTCCGTATCTTCCAGAGATGCAACACGAAGGTTTTCAAGAAAATCCCCCTACCCCAGATTACCCTTTATAAGGAACATTTTTCGAAAATTTTAATTTTCTCAAACATGGCTCTAACGATTTTGATTAAAATATCATATGTTTAAGACATATTCATGACAAATGAAATGTATATCTCGAATTTCCTGGGAATGTCTCCAAAAGTATTCTTCATTGTGAACGACTTTTGCATAACTGGTAAACCATAAGAGATAGACAACACTTTACTACACAAAAAATTTAGATCGCGTTAAAATACACAATTTATGTCATACATTTTTTTTTTGTTGAGTGAACAATTTTCGAGATATTGCTTGTTATTCCCTTAGATTTTCCAATACTTATACTTTTTCTCAAATTCGTTATTCAATTTTTTTTATCCTGGTAATGCAAAAAAATGGAATACTCCACATAGCAACCAGCTCTTAAAATATTTGACTCTAGCTTAAAGCCTACCAATTCCCCTTGCATATACACGAAAATTAGCAGTAAGATTCAATTTTCGATATCTCGATTAACATGAAGCATATGGAGAATAAGCGTTTGTAAAAATAGTTTGTACAAGAGTAGAGAAGGTCATGTGAGTAACACATCAGATTTTTTAATATCTCAATAAATTCAATCATATAAAATTCACTATGGAGGAAGAAAAAGAAAAACAGCCTAACTCTGGGAAATAATGGTATACCGTAAATTAACCCACTTACAACGTTACATCCAAATAAAGCTCTGATCACCACCCCCGTCAAAAGCGAGCTGTAATATGTACACTAACTGAACGAGCTAAACACATTTGTGAGTCCACCACCCTCCATAATGAAATACAGCATATACGGGAGGCATTTCAGAAATATTTTTAGGGCTAAAAGAAATACAACGGGCTTCACGTTTCCAGAAGCCCTAAAGGAAGCAGAATTTAAACAACAAAATAAAGCGTTCCTCCCCTAAATAAATAAGGAGACTGACAGGATAGGAGACTCTTAGAGAAAGTCAACATTAAACCCATCTTTATTCCAACTACCAAATTAAAACAGTGTCTCCGTTCAGTGAAAGATAAACAAGACCATTTATCCACACACGGAGTAAATCCCATACCCTGTAGCTGCGGACAGGTTTATGTTGGCACTACAAAATGTAGTATCAATACAAGAATAAAGGAGCAAGACTAGGATAAACAGAGGAGTCTGCAGTAGCAGAACACGCACTATTTTAAGGCCACGTCAGATTTCACGAGACCCAAGTACTCAACAAAACAGCTTACTATCTGCCCGGCTATATTGTGAGCCCATAGAAATCTTTAAACGCCGTTAACAACTTCAACAAAAATTAAAAATTGCATAAAGCTTGGTTACTGGCATTGATTTGAGGCAGTATTTTAATACTTGAATAGTTTCAGTTGAATTATATAATATATAAATTCAATAACAGCCCGTCTTGAAACAATACGTATGTAATAATTTATAAAAATGTATGTAACAGTCATTGTATATGCTTATTTTTATTGTAAACATGTTCAATAATGTTATGTGAATACATTATGTAGTTTAATAATGTAAGAGCTGTGAGAATAATAAGTTTAAAGTTGCTAACAATGAGGTAACAATGAGGTAACATTGAGGCAATAATGAGTTTGAGAGTTTGAATACTACTAGTCATGATTAGGGCAGCAATAATGTAAATTTTGTGACAGTTTAAAATTAGCCAATCAACAGCTAGAAAAAGCTTTAGTAAAATGCAGGTATTCTATTGGACTGGGATTAGCCAATCAGTGACTTGAAATACAAAAGCTTACGGGTTTGGACGGTTGAAATATGTTCAGTTGATGGCAGACCTTGATAGTGACCGGATGGAAGATGTGTTCTCTAAAGAAATATTACGTATTCGTGTGTAACGAAAATTAAGTATACGTGATAACAAAGTGCAAGTTTTTAATTAAAGAATCTCACAGCTCTTAATATCAGTGTAGTGTTATTTAATTTGTGCCAAGGATTAATAAAAAGAAGTGAATTTAAACTTAAAATCTGTGTAAGCTTACATTCTTGTCGTACCACGCCCTGATTAAGAGAAACGTGTCTCTAAAGTAAGACTGATGCAACCGAGGCAAACATAAACATAAATACTACCTATAGAAGCAGTTTAATAACAAAGTTGATAAATATTCTTAAACATGGAGCGTAACAATAAAAATACATCATCTTCAAATCAGCTTTTACATACGTAGAAACATATTACGTAACAATCTTCTTCAAATTGACGTTCATACGTGGAGCTATAAATAAATAAACAATTCCAACGTAAAGACAATAACTATCTCAAATAGGCTTCCCAAGCGTGAGGCTAATAACTTACGTAACAGTAAATACCAATTTCAAACTGACGCCCAAATTTGGTGCAAACTTCAACAGAACACTTTCTTCAAATTGGTTTCCCAAGCGTGGAAATAAATAAATAAACAAGTTGAAGAACAATATCTTCTTCAAGTTGGCGCTCAACGTGGGGCTAATAACTTATGCAACATAACAAACAATCCACTTCAAATTAACGTTCAAACTTTTGGTGCAAACAATTATAACTTCTCAGATAAAACTGCATACAAAACCACAAAAATACACCCACTTTAATTGTCAAATTCCAGGCCCGATAGCGCAATGATCAGCCGCCATTCAACCAGAATAGTGCGCGTTGTACTGACTCTGCTATAAATACAGGTCGGTTACTGAATAATGAAAAGCGTGATGATAGAAGTTCAGTGTGTGTCTGTCCTCTGAAGGTGCCCGCCGGAATGTCGGAGAAACGTCAGGCGATATTTTATTGTTTAGACCACGGTCAAAAGGCCTGGTTTGTTCTAACAACTTTAATAATAATTTTTATAATGCTGACACCGGCCGTGAAAGCTTAAATATGCATATTTTTTCACTTTCTCTACCAGTACATTCTCGAGCATAAAATGCGGTCCATTATTCACCAGTGTTTTTCTCTCCGTAAGGTTTTCACCTTCAGGTAACTAGCTTTTGATTCCGTCCCGCCGGTAACAACTGTCTATGTGACTGGTCTGAAAAACGATTCAGAGCAATAAACCAAACCAAGAATGATGTTTATAAACAATATGGAATGAAGGTGTGGTAAGGCACCACCTCTATGAAACAATTTTGCTACGATTGGTAGCAAAGAAATAAGAAAGCCTAAACCAATTACAATATAACTCGGCCTTCTAGAGGAAGGAGTGATGAATTATTTGCATGTAAGGTTAAATCCAACGACGGCTACGACATTTACATATATGCAGGGTTGCTCAACCCTGCAGCACCTGCTCGCTTCCCCTACACATGTTGTTTTCCCCCCACCAGTGACCAAGGCAACGAGAGACAGACCTAGTGGTCAGAGGCGGATGGCACGGAGCAATAGTAGGGGACCCATGTTAATGTGTTTCTTTCAACAAACAGGGGATTGCAGAATTTATGAAAAACAAAGTAAGCATCCCAATTTAAATTCTAAAAATTGTAATGCACATACAATTTTATAGTTTCTATGGACAGTCTTAAATAACTTCTGTGTTTTACATTATTGTTTTATCGAAATGAAGTTCTTGAATTGACACAAGGCGAATAGTTGTGTCACCTGGTGTTTTCAACAGATCTGTTTGATTATTTGGATAAATTCAATGCACGCTTGCAGGGTACAAATCATAGCATAGTTGATAGCATTTACTGAACTAGTTACATTTACATTTACCTTTAGTACACTGGTACTTAAAGTTTCAAAACTATTTATAAGTTTATCTATTTCTTTGTTACTTTCTTGTACTTTATCTTTAATTTCGTCTATCATTGACATTACTTGTCCTTGCCCTGCATTTGCTTCTGTAATTGCATCTGCATTGGTTTTAGCCATTTCATGCATTTTACTTATTTCCCCTGTTAAATCTATTTGTACTTGTACAAGATCTGCATTTGCATTTTCCACCATTGTTTTTAATTCTTCACCCTGTTTATCTAACTTGTTACAAATACCCTGTTTAGTATTATTAAGTTTCAACTCCATTTCAGTTAGGCTTTTATCAATATGACTTGACAATTTCTGTTCTAGCTGTTTACAACCTTTATTTACTTTTAAATCTGTATCTGTCTGAAGTGCTTTAGAAGATTGTTCTATTTTGATTTCTAACCTCCTACTCAGCTTTACTTTCTTTCATACAATTTTCTATTTGTTTAGCTATATCATTTTTATACTAGATAATTTATTATTTGTTGCTTGACTAGTTTCTTGTAGTTTATTTAAATCTGTTCTCAGCTCTGTACTAGTTTCAGTTAACTTATTATTAGCTTCAGTTAGCTTATTAAATTCTACTCTCATTTCAGTTATTGCTTTTAGAATACACATAAAATTTTGTTGTGATAAGTTTTCTTGCACTTGTTGGCTAGATGTGTGAGGGATAGTATTTCTTTCATTTGTTGCTCCCTGCACTAACATACGTAAAGGTGATTGACCTTGCATACTACTGCTATCTCTTTCTATACCTAATTGTGAGTTTACAGATGATTGTTCTTCTACATCTAACCTATTTGTTTCCTCTAGCTCTGATTGTAAATTTACATTGTAATCTGTAATGGCTGACCTATCCTCCCCTACTTCCATATTTCCATTGTTTTCCGTTTCCATCTTGTTTTGTTTATTTTCTAACGTTATTTTTGGTTTTGAATTGCTGAATTTTAATTTTCCACTTCTTAACAACATGAAATTCTTTTAATAACAATATATTTTCTTAACTATCTTGACAATTATATAAATATATAGTATTGGAATTTTCTGACCTTTTCTCTGGCTGTGTTAGTAAACCTTTTTATTCCGGTGTTTCCTCGTAGATTCTAGTTGAATTGTAGACTACGAGTCCCATACTCCTGAAAGAATTTCTGCTGACCTTGGATGATGTATGGCGATTTTAGAGTTCTGAAGTTTTTGTAGTGAAGTCTTGTAGTTTCGTCGATTCTTTTCTTATTTTTACCTATTCTTGCCTATTCGAGCCCCACGTTGGGCGCCAATTTGAAGATTATCTTTACGTTATTAGCATCACGCTTTGGGCGCCAAACTTGAGGTAGTTGCAGGCCCTCGTATGATACAAAGTTTCCGGTGGCCTTTGCCCCACGTTCACTTTTTCGGTGGCCTTCGTCCCAATGTTTAAATAATATCATCTTTGTATTTTGTTAATGTTTATTTGAATATTATATATGTATGCCTCGGCTGCGTCAGTAGTAATTTGTAGAAACACGTATCTCTTAGCAGGGGTAGTACGGTTAAAGCATGAAGGCTTACACAAATTATAATGGTATTTAACTTCGTTTTATTAATCTCGCATACAATTAAATAACACTTCACTGATATATCCTATTGTAGAGCTGTGAGATTATTGTTAATTGTACTTTTTAACACGTAAAATTTATATTATTCGCCGTAATGAAATTATTATGTCTCACACTGAATACGTACCGAGCGAACTGCTCGGGAACGCTGCCTTCTAGCGTCTGGCTTCTACCGCTTAAATTTGTACAATTTCTCTATTTAAAGTCTCTGATTGGCTACGCCTACTCCAATAGAATAGCCCTTCTAGTGGTTGATTGGCTTTTTATAAAAAATGTTTTAAATATTACATTATTGTTCCAAGAATTATTAGTAGCATTATTAAACTTTCTAATTTATTATTGTCTCAAGGTTAACTCATTGTTAGCAACTTTTAACCTATTATTATTACATATACATATTGCTTTAAGGCGGGCTGTTATTACATTTTGTATTATATAATTAAGCTGATATCATTTGTGTTAAAAATACTGCCTCAAAATGAAGTTCTTGAATTGACAAGGCGAATAGTTGTGTGACCTGGTGTTTTCAACAATTTCTATTTGATTACTTGGATAAATTCGATGCACGCAAGGTACAAATCAAAACATAGTGTGTTTAGTTGACGCCGTGAACACATTTAAGGCACAATTGCGATTGTGGGATGGACAACTGTTAGTTGCAGATTTATACCATTCCCCTTGCCTACGTTCCGTGTTCACGATAAACGTTATTCTCCTGGAAAAATACAACTGTATGACACATTTCTTCACAATTTGAGGGCCTAAAACATCTGAGACCAAAACCAAATTGAGGTTTCCTTGTAGTGAGGCTCCACAGGAACTACCAATGCAACTACTTTCATTGCGGAATTCCACGACCGAAAAATGTTCTGAGAACTCTTCTGTTTAAATCTTTGCCCTGCGTTGAATGTCCGAGATTACGTTTGTTTGTATCTAGTTTAATGGTAGTCTTTGGCTCCACTTATATCTGGAACAAACATTTTCAAAAATGAACTACATTAAAAGTGAGTATCGCAGCAAGATAAATGACAATCACCTTTCTTATCTTTTGAGGCTGTGCGTATGTCTTTTGAAGGCGTTGTAAAACGTAATCGTGCCAAAGTAGTCATCCTCAGAAATATCATGTGGGTTAATCAGGAGTAAAATATGAATGTGTGCGCTCTTGATTTTCTATACGTAAGAATGACACCGCAGTTCTACCACGATAAATGCGTCATTTTGTCGCAGTGGACGGAAAAAAGGAGATTTCACCCTCCCCTTTCCTGCTTGTACTCGAGTACCGCTGCACACATGAGAGCTTTCATCAGCGACCTGGAGACGAAGGTTAAGTGTTTGCTGTTACTAAACGGCAATAAGGAAACCGACATTAAGAAAACGGCAGTGTAGCCTGAAAATATAAGGTTTAAGTTGTAATGTTACCCTTCGGCAGTTCGGTCCTACTTTGGGGAAGGCAAAGTACTTTGCCAATCCAGTGGCTAGAATTATACTCGAAAAATAGAGGTGGTCACGCTGGTAGGGTGTGGGGCTATGTTTTATCAGTGCCAACACAAATAGCTCCGTTCCATTATAGGCCACATTTTATGCACGTCAATTACATAATAGGTAGAGAAGGTATTTCATTCCACCCAAACATTCGATATAGAGACCTTTGTATCTATAATGAAATGTGTAATGCATAGTTGAGGCCTTCTGAATCCAAGAAAAGCATTTTGAGAAAAAGGTCCGTACAGAATTCAGAAACCAAAGGTTGAATAAGTACCAAACTTGGTATTTAATGAAGCTTCTTTTTTAAATTTTTTATATTAACAAAATGACTTAACTATTTTTATTAAAATGCCATGCATTAATGATAATTACATGACAAATAAAATGTATATCTTGAATTCTCTGTGAATAGCCTTTGAAGTCCTCTTCATTCAGAATTTTGTATAATCTTGTATAACTAGTTCACTTAAGCGATAGACGAAAACGTACTACACAAAAAATGCAGATCTCTTTAAAACACAATTTATTCAAATAACTTTTTTGTAGCATAAGCCATTTCGGAGATAGCCGTTATTAATGTTTCGAATTGTTCATTACTTGTTCATTTCTTAAAGTCCTTTCAACATTCAGTTGTTTCTCGCGATTGCATGGAAACGGTACGGAATTTTAAGGCCAGCATATAGCATCCAGTTCTTAAACATTTGACTATCGTTGTTCCCTTTGTATCTATAACGAAATGTGTAATGTAGCTATTTCTGCAAACGTTTATTTGGATTAAAATGAAGTAGATAAAAAGATAAGCTTTAATAAGAATATTTTGTATACCCACTAATAAGCGACAGAGAGTAGAGAACGTCATGTGAATGCAACATCAGATTTCTCTATAATGCTTTATTTCTATATTAGGTTATTTTAAAACGTGTATTTCCCATGGAATCTTAATATAGAATTCTTGGATCGAATACAAATCTTCCTCACTTTCAATAGGTAAGTGGTAATGAAAATATTCATTATGTTCCCTAAAGCAGTCCCTTAAAAATAGTAAACAATGCAACACCTGCTATTCTTCTGCACTCCATGTCTGTTACGTATAGATAAGCCCAGCTCTAAGCTACCCATTTGTGAACAAAACAAAAAGAATCCCCTAAGCTCTAAACATAAAACAAAATGGCTGGCTAGCACGAATGACAGTGAATACTATGCATATAAACTATTCCATAGGGGAGAATATACAGCTGCGTCTAGTTTCGAAAAGTAACGATGCAACTGGACCATCTGCCTTCAGCATATTGAAACCTACAGATTACAAATAAAGTTTTAGAATGTCCTAGAACCTATAAACGTACAAAACAAAGTGGAGATAATGAATCCACTGAATAAAACCTATCTAAAATTCCTAAATGTCCCCCAGAGAACTCTAAAAAGTTGGAGGAAAATATTATTTTTCATTTTCACAGGCTTTTACATTACAATTTTGTATGAAAACCGGGCACTACTCCCATATATATCAATTAAGGTTTTACAGCAAGAACTAGTTACTAAATCCAGTAGAAAATCCAGAACGTTAAAGGAAAGAGTGAATCACTAGATGTAATTATGTGGCCAACCCGCTCACTCTTTTAAGCAACGAACATACTAGGCATGTTTTTAAAGTATCTAAGTGCCGATAATTTTTTAAAAAATAACAGGACATTATTTACAAAATACTTATTATTCTCCATTACTTTACACATTACACTACTTCTCCGCAAAGTCACCACCGTTATTCAGGCATATGTATGTCTTAACGGGAAACCGGTTTTTGTATGCCTTCGTCAAAGAATGATGCCGCCTGTGATGCAAGCCGAGTCTGCACTTCTTGTTTATCATCGTCGTTGAAATGTTATCCACCAAGGAATCTCTTCATGAAGAAACATATGAAAATCGCTTGGTGTCAAATCCAGACTGTAGGGAGGTTGTTCGAATTGCTCCCAACCAAATGATGCGATCAGATCTCTAGTTTGGCTGTGTGGGGCCGGGAATTTTCACTCACCGTTTCCCCATAAACCTCATACAATTGGTGATGAATTTTTGCTGGCGTAACATTTCTCGCATTCGAAAAACAAATCACTGATCTGGCTTCATAGTCGGCGGGTCGTTCTATTGTTTTGAACATTTTGAAGCGTTCTAACAACTGGAAAACACAAATTACGATCGCTCACAGCTGCGTCTAGCTAACTATTGAATGGAGGGAAGCGATCGCACATGATCAAAATCGCAACCGCAGCTGCAAAATATTAAAACGGTACTTTAAAAATTCGTATATAGCAGAAACCACCGCCAGAAACTCTACAAAAACTCAGTAAAAAGACACTAAATCAGTGTTGCCAACATTTTGTAAACACTAACGTGGGATTCCACTTAACAGGCTTGCGGTCGCTCCGAAGTTGCGGGCTTCGGTTACGTTTTGCGGATTACGGCCCTCAATCCCTCGGTTACGCTTTGCGGCTTTGGGCCGCGGAATGTTGGCAGTGGAAATGGACCCATAATGCCTCGGGTGTGATACGTATATTGTTTATAATTAACAACTTTAAAATTGTGTGATTTGTTCATTAAAAGTGTTGTTCATGTTATATGCATTCATAATTTGTTTGAAAACTGTTAGAATGTATGGTATTTGTATTCTGGAATAAAACAGAGATATCCCAATATTATATGAATGTAGTGACTCCGAACCATCTATAAATACGGGAGTATTGCCGAAAAGATTCTATTACATGTTGCGCTACAATAAATATTTGCTTAGCAATAGGTACTTCAAAGCAGGAAATATAGTTGCATACAACATGTGAAAACGACTGCCTCTGTGTTCGAGTTGTCAACCGGAGGTACCGTATTCGACTCCCCTGTATACTTATACACACACAGTACGTTCGCTTTTCCCCTGCGACCGGGCGATCGCATGCAAGCGCGGAGCAGCAGTAATATAGCCTACATACGTGCTGCCTCACTGTGGTGGTTTCCGTAAAACAGTTAGTCTGCTTGTCTGTGCAGTACATAAAACGTAATGCGTGTTTCATTTATCTCTACAGTGTATAAAACGTAATGCACTGTATAAGACAAGGTTTATAGTAAAATCCATTAATATGGCAATCGAGAAATGCACGCTTGATTAAAGAATTTTCATGTATGACACTTATGTAAAAACCGAGTCATACAGAGCGGTGTGTAGGCAATTTCAAGACAAATACCCTAACGTTCCAGTTCCAAATAGAGAGACTGTCAGGCGTCTTGTTAATAAATTAAGAACAACGGGATTTCTAAACGATGAATGTCCTAAGCCAAAGAGAAGGGTTCTAGCTAAGGAAAAACTCGTTGAAATTAGTGCATCATTCACTTGCTCCCAAACTTAGAACATAATTTTGAAAATTACCGAAGGAGGCCCGGGTTCAATCCCAGAGACCCGCATGTGGGATTTGTGGTGAACAAAGCGGCATCTGGGCGGGTTTTCTCCGGGTTCTCCGGTTTACCCCGCCATTCATTCCACCAACTGCTCCATCATCACCTTTCCTTTCATCCATTTCACCATCATTTCGTTTCATCTACTTCCTTCCTCCCATAACAGGCATCGGGCTGATTACCCATCCTGGATATTCTGTCTGATCCATGAGTATCTGCTCCTCGGGCTTCTGACCCCAGGCACCCACCTGTAATTCCTACATAAGAGGAGGTTAAACAGATAAAGAAGAAGAAGAAAATTACCGAAGAAGTAGTTCAGCGGGGGAATGGAAATTTTATCAAAAGACGTCAATAATGCATCATTGCAGATGGACACCACTTTCAACATCTTCTGTGACAAGGTTGGTACTGAAGTGATAAGAATAAATAAACAATAAATGAGTACGATAGGCTTGAGAGCTGATACACGTCGCTATCTAATACTCCGCACTTATAAGCGATCGCCGCCTGGCCGCAGAGGGAAACGAACGCACTGTATGTGTATACATATGGGCGAGTCTTCTCAGACTGCGTTGCAGTCCCAAAGTTGTACGGGCTATGCCGAATGACTGCTTTGCACCGCTGTGCATGCAGTGACTTGCACTCGTACTGCAACAGTGTGCGCGTTGGCCCTCAGTGATGAAGGTCCAAGGTTGAAGGTACTTTTTATGTTTAGTAAATTTAAGAGAACTGTTAGTTTGGCATGGAAGTGTCGCTTCGCTTAACTAGTCATTAATTATGACTTTCTAGTGTATTCGGAAAGAAATCGTTATTTGCTAGAACGTTCTCAAAACATAAACAGAAATGAATAAGAAGCTCATTTATTCGCAAGCGTCATTTGAACTTCCCACCTTCACCACAACTTTCCAGTACGTCAACAACGAGCACTACCGTAGCCCTAATCAGAGGGGTGGTGAATGCGGCGTCAGCACCTGCATTTCGCATCGTCTGTAAAATTCAGGGTTGCCTAGTTACCAATCCGCAGGATGAGAAGTCTCACGCGGTATATACCGCGTGAGACTTCTCATCCTGCGGATATATATATATATAAAATTATTCCCTACCCTCCATAGAGTTTGAAAGTGTGGATGTGAGAGTGAATGTGCGTTGAAAATAAGTTTAAAAATAACGAAAACCTACAGCAATCTAACATAAAAAATTCTAATATGTTACACTCACATGACTTTCTCTACTCTTGTACAAACTATTTTTACAAACGCTTATTCTCCATATGCTTCATGTTAATCGAGATATCGAGATGTCAATCTTATTGCTAATTTTCTTGTAGATGCAAGGGGGATTGGTAGGGTTTAAGCGATAGTCAAATATTTTAAGAGCTGGTTGCTATATGGAGTATTCCATTCTCTTTCCATTACCAGGACAAAAAAATGAATAACGAATTTGAGAAAAAGTATAAGTATTCGAAAATTTAAAGGAAAAACAAGCAATATCTCGAAAATGATTCACTCAACAAAAAAATTGTATATGACATAAATTGTGTATTTTAACGCGATCTACATTTTCTGTGTAGTAAAATTTTGTCTATCTCTTATGGTTTACCAGTTATGCAAAAGTCGTTCACAATGAAGAATACTTTTGGAGACATTCCCAGAAAATTCGAGATATACATTTTATTTGTCATGAAAATATCTTAAACATATGATATTTTAATCTAAATCGTTAGCCATTTTTTAGAAAATTAAAATTTTCCAAAAATGTTCCATGTAAAGGGTAATCTGGGGTGGGGGGATTTTCTTGTGTCGCATCTCTGGAAGATACTGAATATAAATACAAGTTTGGTGTTTATCCGACTGTTCGTTTCTGAGTTATGCTGTTCACATACACACACACAGACACACACACACGGACATGTTTCCAAAAAGGCGTTTTTTGGATTCAGGGGGTCTCAAAATATGTATTTCCGGTGAAATCTCGGTATCGAATTTTTGGGTGGAATACAATACTGCCCCTACTTACTATACGTAGTAGAGAAAGTAAAAATGTTGGAAGAGTAAAAACACCATCAAATGTCGCAGTCAAAGCCCCATATGACCACAGCAGTTAAAGGAGACCATAAACATTAACAAAAAATGCGGAAACAACATTCTGTTGTTTAATCATAAGTTGTAGTAATGAGTTCGTGGCAAGGAAAATAAAAAAAAATGTAAATGTTCAAACATGTTCAGTCAGTTGATGGACTTACTACCTAAGAAACTGTGAACATACAAGGAATACAGGGAAAGCTCCAAACACTACCAAAGCATGAAGAATTCTAATTTTAATGAGTTCTACATACTCACGAACTGTAAGAATTATCAAATCTTATTACAGAAAAAACATTTTCAACGAGTAATGTTCTTGTCATAAGCCTTTATAAGTATTTCCTACTCGTTATGATTTTCCATTGTTTTAAGCAAACGCTGCAAATGTTATATCCATTCAAGCATCAAGGTTTCCATATTCGAGTTTGCTTTTAACAATATACTGTCGCCCAGCCTCCTCTGTGTATCTAAAACATACTTAAATCCTTTCTGGCAAAGCTTTATTATAATTATCAGAAGGTAATTGGGGAAAAATCTGATATGTTTAGTTTCACATAATGTTTTCTAACCACTGCCGTTCATTTTTATCTTACTGCCACATATCGTTCTTATAAAATCCTATTTTTCTAGCTACTTCATGTTAATCGAGATAAGCATGTGCAGAAATGGTTTCATTATACACTTGGTTAAAGGTACCATGAGGAGCGATAGATAAATCTACAAAAAAACGCTCCCCGTTGTATAACCCTAACCTCAAGTACGCCAGAGTAGCCCTTTTTTGCTTCTGATGTTATCCGGGGGAAAGGGCCATCAGATCCGGGTGACGATGTGCGCAAACATGGACGGGGTCCCTAACTGTTCCAGATAGAACGCATTCAGGCGCCGGCCAGCCTTGACCACAAGCCCGGATCCTCTCCCGGGGCCCTAGTCCTAGGAATGTCCAGAAAGCGGTTCCGTCAGCAGTTCAAGCACCGCCCATCACAACACACCGAATGTCATTGCATGGTCTTATAACCTTGAAATATATGATAGGAAATGAAGGTACATGAAATTAGTGGTAAAAGAGGAACCACCCCAGCATTCAACAACCACCCATGGAAACCACGAAAAACGCATGGTCAGAAAGGCAGGTCCGACGGGAACGAACCCCCAATGCGAGCCTCAAGCGTTACTGCGAATAATAATTTTCTATTTCGTAAAACTGCCCAAAACACTAATAAGGTACCCGACCTCAGCACAGATTTAAGTAACTTCTATGAAAACGAGAGAACTTTCATCTTAACCTAACGTGGGAGTTTATGGAGCTTTGACGATGTTGGAAGGACCCGAACGGCAAAATTCGGCTTTCCCCAGGGTTCCATGCCATATCGATACTTCAAAGGAAATTCTAGCTCAATGTGAACGGCTATTTTCCATTCAGCCACTTTCGTTAATGAGTCCGGGTGAGTGTAGAGCCGGCTCGTAACTTTTCACGTTTAAACATCCGAACGTGGAACAATTCAATGTTGTACCTTTACCTTTATTAAGCCTAGTAACAGAACCTTATTTTCATTCACACGACTTTCTCCACGCGTTACGTTTCACACATATATTATACTATTCATTAAGGTGATTTTTCTGGCCCGTATATTATTCATAATTAATATTTACCTGGAAATAATTTACTAATTAAGCAATAGAGACTTTGTTACATGCATTCAAATATTTATATCACAAGTAGTAGTAACGAGCTTATATGAAGAAAAGAAAAACACAAAACGCAAACTTTCAGAAATTACTTCAGATGGCCCAATAAAACTTTCCCAAGTGTAAACATAACCCAGAAATGTTTCGAAACAGTAACGCTACGGAAAAGAAAAAGAATACGTAATACTACATTCGCTCGATTTTCTCTATCCACTATCGTTTATTTTATATAGCTTCTACAAACTGTTCTTGCAAAATCTTATTCGTCTATATACTTCAAGTTATTTGAGATAAACGTTTGCATAAATGGTTTTATTTTTTATATATCGGGTGTTAATAAATGTATTCCATATTTTGAGAGGTGGTAGTGTGGACCAAAAACAAGAAAAAAATGTCCAGTAAACTTGAGCTCTAAAATGCATACCTTAAGAGCTATGAGCATTGTGAAACATCTCTTCCGCTGCAAGCTCTTTGCTATTACGTACAACCTACAGCAGGCAGTAAACAAATGAGAACACATTACTCTGTTATTTTCCGTGGATGGATACAACATGCGGTAAACATCAATTAGTGTTGTTATTGTCAACTGTATTCACAGTTCTGGGTAAGTGCAAGGCATATTTTTATTTGTTCTAATGGAATCAGTTTGTGTTTTGATAACCTTGTGAAATACTTTAACATAGTAGTTTTATCTTGAAATCTTTGGTGTATGCAACCTACAGGAAGGCGTCATCAATGTCTGCCAGAGCACCCGTAACCAACCTGGAGTGGTGAAAATGCGCGATTCCCTAAGGCGCCAGACAGAAGAATGCCTTACTATGAATGGGCACCAAATTGAGCACCTCCTATAGCGATAGTTCTCAAGTGCAGGTCGTATGTAATCGCAAGCAGATTACATTAGAATATATGCTGTTTCACAGTAACAGAGTAGTGTGTCGTCATTTGTTTACTGCATTCTGTAGTATCCATTTTAGATCCTATGTTTACTTGTCATTTTTTTTCTTGTTTTGGCCCATACCACCTCTCAAAATACGGAATAGTTTTTTTAAACATCCGATATATATTGTAGCGGACCAGGTTGAGCACCGAGTATTGCAACATATGTTGTAAACCAGCGCAAGTGTGGAAACCAGGTTAACAGAACACGTCCACGCTGTACAACGCCGAGTCAGCGTCTCTGTATGTATTTATACTACAGGGTTTTGACTCGGTCGCGAGAGTTGCCAGAGAGTTATGCCAGCAGTAATCGCGAGCAGTTATCAGAGAGTTGCCAGGCAGTTATCAAAGAGTCGTCAGATCAGTTGTCAGTCTCGAGACCCGTCGCCACCAGTTAACCAGGTAAGCATGTGTCTCATCTGAGTTCTGTTTGTTTGCCGGGGCTTCACCCCAAACCGAATGTACTCACTTAAGGTAACAATATAACTTATTGGGTCAATGCATCCCCTGTGTAATCACCTACTGCGGGGGTAACCACCCCCGTGGGGTGTTACAATGTACAGAAATAGATACATTACACATTTCGTTATAGATACAAAGAGACAGTGATAGTCAATTGTTTAAGAACTGGTCGCTATATGTTGTCCTTAAAATTCCATATTCTTTCAATGCAATCGCGAGAAACAATTGAATACCTATAGGACTTAAAAGGAATGACAATGTATTGAACAATTCGAACCATTAATATGGGATATCTCGAAGATAGCATATACACAAAACATTTATTTGTGTTTGGAAGAGATCCACAATTTTTCTGCAGTACGAATGAAGAGGACTTTACAGGCGATTCCAGAAAATTCAAGATAAGCATTTTATTTGTCATGAAAATATCTTAAACATGTGGTAGTTCAATTAAAATTGTTAAACCCATTTTTGCGAAAATAAAAATAACGAACATTTTCCATGTAAAGAGTAATTTTAGTTGGGAGTGGGGATTTTCTTGAAAATCTTCATATAGCATCTTTGGAAGATATAGAACGTAAATGTCAAGTTTGGTATTTATCCTACTCTTCTTTTTCAGTAATGCTGTTTCCAAATACACCGTTTTCTAAAATTGATTTCTTTGGATTCAGATACCTCAAAACATGCATTTCCTATGAAATCTCGACCTAGAATTTTTAGGTAGAATACAATACTTCCTCTACTTAAGTAGGTAGCAGAGAAAGTAATAAAATTAAAAATTATCCACGTAAATAATTGTTTAAAGTGGCTTCCATAAACGTTGTCTGACACACATGCTTGATTTGTTAGGGGAAAGACCTCGAAACGTGTATTGCTGGTCAAATTTTGTTACCCAATTTTTCAGTATAATGTAATACTTCTGACCACAAATAGACAGCAGAGAAAATTAAAATTCGAAATTAACAAGCTATATATATATATATATATATATATATATATATATAATATAGTCCTGTTTTCAGAGCATGAATCCATAACTAGTTCTCTGCGAAACGAAAACAAATTTCAGGATTGTAGCAGAAGAGTTTTTATTTGCCAACGACGCTTCAGCACCAGATCAATGCAACCCCCTCTGCAAAGAATTCCTTACCTCTTATGATCCAATATGTTTATATTCCAATACGCCTGTTTCTGGCATGATGCACTCCGACAGCTGTTACCAGGGGGTGCTCAGTAGCTCATGCGTAGTGGACCAGATTTGTTTATTGCGCAGGGAAACGAAACTGTTGCGTTAAGCAACAGGTATACAGTAAACCATGTTTGTTTCAACTGCTCAAAACTTCTACGCAGCCCCTAGGCATTAATAGCTGGAGCTTGCCATCTAGTAACACGTAATCTTGGCTTTAAGAGCCCAGATATTTTTCAATTTTCGTAAACGAATAAGGGAAATTTGTTTTCACGTAATATCAGCACTACTAAAACGATATCTGGTGGAGTTCTAAGCTTCTTCTTTCGAGTCCTAATAAATACAATACCTCAACGACTAACTCAATTTAACGATGTCTTAATGAACAATTAGACACTTGAAATTCGATTATTTTGTATACGATCCCCTATTTTCTGTCTTCCAAATGATATTTATACAGAAGGAAAGTTAGAATTCCAAATCATGAATTCTTTTCCAAGGAAACTGTAGTAACATAAATATATACTAGGGCGGAAAGTAAAAAAAAACCTGATGTGTTACACTCACATGACTTTCTCTACTCTTGTACAAACTATTTCTACAAATCTATTTCATATTAATCGAGATAAACATTTGCAAAAACGATCTTTTGACATGCAAAGAGAATTAAATTTTACACATAGCGACCAGTTCCAAAAATATTTGACTATCGCTTAAGGCGTACTATGTTCCCGTTGTTTTGTATTTGCAAGGACAATATAGAAATAAGCAACCTTTAAACATAGACATATATCTTAATAGCTGGTTGCTAGGTGCAGCACCATTCTCTTTGCCACAGATTAATGCTCTTTGCATATCCAAGACAAAAAAAAAGGAATAACGAATTCCCATTTGAGAAAATAAGTATTGAAAAATTTAAGGGAATAACAAGCAATATCTCGAAAATGGTTCACTCAACAAAAAAATGTATATAACATAAATTGTGTATTCTAACGCCATCTACATTTTTGTGTTGTAAAATGTTGTCTATCTCTTATGGTTTACCAGTTATACAAAAGTCGTTCACAATGAAGAATACTTTTCGAGTCATTCCCAGAAAAATCAAGATATACATTTTATTTGTTATGAAAATATCTTAAAGATATGATATTCTAATCAAAATCGTTGAAGTCATTTTTGAGAAAATTAAAATTTTCGAAAAATGTTCCATGTAAAGGGTAATCTGGGGTGGGGGGATTTTCTTGAAAACCTTCGTGTCGCATCTCTGGAAGATACTGAACCTAAATACCAAGTTTGGTGTTTATCCGACTGTTCGTTTCTGAGTTATGCTGTTCACACACACACACATGTTTTTAAAAAAAATTGGATTCAGGGGGTCTCAAAACATGTATTTCCCGTGAAATCTCGATATCGAATTTTTGGGTGGAATACAATATTTCCCCTACTTTCTCTACGTAGTAGAGAAAGTAATATACTTGAAGCCTTAATCTACATATTTTTTAATAATTACCACGTAACAGTGAATGGTACACTTCTAACGGAATAATTTGCTTCATTTCTAACATTACTGAAAACTAAGATTAATGAATATTTCATAACTCATTCTAGATTTTTCAGGAATCAGTGAGGACACATATGCCTTTTCTCATGCCTTTTCAATATATGCGTATTTATATTCCACGCCTCCGACTTCAAATACTTCTCGAAATATTGAATCTCTGTTATCGTCCGTATTATTATTTTCAAACAACCTGCTTTAAGTCATAGCGTCAACCATCAAACAATTGACTCATAGCCTAAGTCATAGCATCTTATTAAGCCATTGCATTAGTTATAGTTATTGAACCAGCAAAATTTTTTACCGGAAATCAGAGATGACAATGGCCAGGTTCGTTAGAAATTGTTCTTATTCATTATTCATTCAAAATAATAATACATACGATCGTGTAAAAAATAGTGTGCATTACATGTGAGTTAATTGCGTAACAGAATTTCGGAAATAGAAAAGTCTTAGATTGTCTCGTCTTTTCAAAACTATTTTTCGATTATGTAATAATGCATTTCCAACACTCATATCGCAATGTACTGTTAAGTATAATCCAATTAGGCAAAGGAGTATATAGGAACTTACGGTATATGGGCTAACTACTCAGCCCGCACCCTCGGAATAAGTCCTTGAGGTTTTCTCATTAGGGTAGTGTCTATCTTGTATGCTGCCTCCCTGCACGGCGAGACCGGAGCAGAATACCTAGCAGAAGAGTCCCTCCTGCCACGCAGGGACGCCACTTACGCTCGTCAACCCCAAAAAGGGAAGACTACGAAAAATTTCAGTGAGGGAACAGGCCCTAGCCACTATCTACCAATCCTCATGGTTGGTGCCGGAGAACATCGGGGCGTCTCACAACCCCGCCTGGGCGGAAAATTCCAGCCAAGGTACCCAATCTCCCATGGGTTTCGGGTACCACTGCCCCGCCGAGTTCAACCCAATCCGAACAACTCCCTTGCGGGAGAGGCTCGAATGTTCTAGTAACGTCAGAAGTACTGCAAGTGCTAAGGGTCCACAGTGCCCTCTCCACGGCAGCTGAAGGGGTCGGAACCCTCACCTTACGGGGAATAGGCAAAGGAACAAATCAAGACGTTGACAAGAACGTATTTTTTGGCAAAAAATTTGGGGGTAGTACACATAAGAAATCACGGGAGCGGATGATTCACCTGGTATAACAAACAGTTTAAAGTGCTGCTATGGTATTCAAGTGCTTCCCTAAAATTATGTCTCTTAGAATCCTCCAATTTGAACTATTTATTCGTAATTTCAAAATGTGAAAATCACTGTTTATAAAAACATCTTTCCTTTTTCTGAGCAGACTGTTTCTGGTATATACATGTGAGATTGTTACATTTTCAGTCTTTCTTCTCATCTGTGAGGATTTTATGCTGAAAAATAAAGTATGTTAGTTTGAATTTTGTCTTAGCTTTTCTTTTTACTTTCTCTATTACTACTTTCAGTAAGTCGAGATTTCACCGGAAATACATGTGTGCAGGCTCCCCGAACTCAAAAAAGTATTTTTATAAAAAGGTACGCGCGCGCGGGTGTATGTATCTGAGGGGCATTACTCAAACACGAAAAGTCGGTTAAATACGGCGTTTTGTATTTAAGTTCAGGACCTTTTAAGATTTTGAAGAAAAATGTTTCAACCCAAACTACCCTTTACATGGAACTTTCTTTAAAAATGTTATATTCTCAAAAATAACTAACGATTTTGATTAAAATACCATACAACTAAGCTATTTTTATGACAAATAAAATATACATCTTCAATTTTCTGTAAATAGCATGTGAAGTTCTCTTAATTCTGAACGACATTTTATAAATTAGTAAACTGTAAGATGCAGAAGAAATTTTCCTACAGAAAAAATGTAAATCTGGTTTAGGCACACAATTTGTCAAAATTGTATAGCGTTAACCATTTCCGAGATATTCTTTGTTATTAGTTCGAATTTTCAAATGCTTTATACCTCTCTCAACTTAACATGGCTATTCTGTTATTGATTTATTGGATTGATTGATTGAATTTATTTATTTATTTATTTATTTCTCGTGTTTGTACAGCAGAACAGATTTTCAAAGCCATCATATAGCGACTGACTGAAAAGATTTGACTATCGCTTTAGCTTTTGATTTTTCTTATATGTATAACAAAATGTGTAAATGAGTAATGAAGGTTTATCTGTATTAACAAAAAGTAGCCAGTGAAAATACTTTGTAGAAGCATGAATAGAAAAAGCCATGTGAGTACGGCGTATCAATTTTTCATTGTATCTGTTATCATATTACGTATTGTTCACGCAACTGTAAACCAGCTGTTGGATCCTCTATAGTAGGGATTTTCAACAGGTGGTAGATATTCCATCGCGACTGTTACTCGGTTACGCGCGTCGAGTGCAGGATTGATTTTAAAACCAGCTTTATTTTTACTTTCTCTACTACGTATAGTAAGTAGGGGAAGTATTGTATTCCACCAAAAAATTCGATACCGAGATTTCACCGGAAATATATGTTTCGAGACCCCCTGAATCCAAAAGAAAGCATTTTTGGAAACATATCCGCCTGTGTGTCTGTGAACAGCATAACTCAAAAATGAACAGTCGCATAAACACCAAACTTGCTATTTAAGTTCAGTATCTTCCAGAGATACGACACGAAGGTTTTCAAGAAAATTCCCCCACCCCAGATTACCCTTTACGTGGAACATTTTTCGAAAATTTTAATTTTCTCACAAACGGCTCTAACGATTTTGATTAAAATATCATATGTTTAAGATATTTTCATGACAAATGAAATGTATATCTAGAATTTTCTGGGAATGTCTCCAAAAGTATTCTTCATTGTGAACGACTTTTGCTTAACTGGTAAGCCATAAGAGATAGACAAAATTTTACTGCACAAAAAACGTAGATCGCGTTAAAATACACAATTTATGTCATATACATTTTTTTTTTGTTGAGTGAACCATTTTCGAGATGTTGCTTGTTATTCCCTTAAATTTTTCAATACTTATACTTTTTCTCAAATTCGGTATTCATTTTTTTTCCTGGTAATGTAAAGAGAATGGAATACCCCACATAGCAACCAGCGCTTAAAATATTTAACTAACGCTTAAAGCCTAGCATATTCCCCTTGCATCTACAAGAAAATTAGCAATAAGATTAACATCTCGATTAACATGAAGCATATGGAGAATAAGCGTTTGTAAAAATACTTTGTACATGAATAGAGAAAGTCATGTGAGTGTAACACATCAGATTTTTAGAAGAAGGCCTGTGTATGTGTCTATGAAAAGCATAACTCAAAAACGAAAACTTTTAAATACCAAACTTGGTGTTTAGACTCTGAGCCTTCAAACGATGAGACTCGAAGATTTTCAAGAAAATCCCCTAGCCAAAACTACCATTTACATGGAAAGATTTTAGTTATGTAAATGGCTAGCTATTTTGATTAAAATGGGATATTTGCATGGGAAATAAAATTTATATTTCCAATTTTCTGGGAATAGCCTCTGAAGTCCTCTTCATTCTGACTGACTTTTGTATAATTGGTGAACCACAGGAGATAAAAGAAATCTTATTACACAAACAATGTATATCTCATTGAAGCACACAGTTTATGCCTAAAACTTTTTGTGGCATTAACCATTTCTCAGATATTCTTTGTTATTGATTTGAATTTTCAAATGGGGTACAAACACCTGACAGTTTTTAAAGTAGTCTGAAGAGTGTGTGCTAGGCAATAGATACATTCGAGTCAGGTCGAAAGATGCACAAGTGCATAGAGTTCCAGATGACATGGTTCACTGACCATTTGTTCGTATTAAAGGTTAATAGTAGTGATATAGTCTAACAGTGTACTGCTTGTTTCCGTTGCATTGGAACGCTAGCCTGTACCGGAGTGTATTCATGCTGTCAAAACGTTTATCAGAATAAACTCACTTACAGGTGTTCAGCGGGAGTTTTGGCGAGCATTTCAATAAACACAAAGCACCGTCTAGGAGCGCTGCGTCGTTGTGGGTTACAAAATGAAGCTCATTTTCATCTTAACTTATATAGAAATAGATGGAAAATCGACATTGCATTGTTTAAAGAAACGAACTTTTTGTGTCTGGAGACAAGCTTGATGCAATGCTTTAAGCAAACCCTTAAACATCGTATTTTGCAATTAAAATTGCTCAAATTTATCTTATCTTCCTAAAGTTCCTAACTTCAAGTTGTCATAACTCTGAAACCTTTAAATCTAATTATTTAAATTGAGCTTTATTTTGATTCCCTAAATTTTAATATCGTACCGATAAGTAAACATGTTCTTGTGTTTATTTAAGTGAAGAAATTTAAATTTTTTCAAGTGTAGGTGGTTTCGGATTAATAAAAATAATTTTATTATATATGGCAAGATTCCGTAATTTAAACACAAACCTATGTTTTACTGTGAAGAAGATGGTTTGTTAGCTCCACGTATGGAAGCCAATATGAAGTACGTATTTTGTTGTAGGAGTTTGCACCACGCTTTGGGCGTCAATTTGAAGTAGTTTGTATTGAAGGAGTTTTATTATATTTCAACTATTGGGGAGCCGAACTTGTAGTAGTTGCAACCGCACGAATAGTAACCGGTAGCCTTTGCTCCAATTTTTAAAAATATTAACTTTGTAATTTGACTGTTTCTTTAAGTATTAAATATTTATGCTTGCCTCGGCTGCGTCAGTATTATTGTTAAGAGATATGTTTCTCTTAGCAGGGTTGTGGTGCAACTGAAGAATGTAGGCTTACACAGATTATAATTTTACTTCACTACATTTATTAATCCTTGACACAATTTAAATAACACTTCACAGATATAGAGAGCTGCGAGATTATTTTTATTAATTAATTACACTTTTTAAAACGTAAACTTATTTTTCGTTTCACACGAATACATATTATATTTCCTGAGGACACTTTTTGCTTCTGGTTAGTAACGCTGTCTGCAGGCAATTGAACTCTAAATTTGTAAAATTTTCTCCTTTTCAGTTTCTGATTGGCTAATCCTATTCCAATAGAATACCTTCATTTAACTAAACCTTTGTCCGGTTGTTGATTGGCTATTTTATAAACTATCACTAAATTATTATTACATTACATTACATTATTGTTACTCCAAGAATCACAAGTAGCACTGTTAACTTTATTACTCATTATTGACTCAAGGTTACCTCATTGTTAGCAACTTTTAACTTATTATTCTCACAGCTCCTACATTATTAAATTACGTAATTTATTCACATAACATTATTACACATGGATATAATAATATAAGCATATGCAATGACTGTTACATACATTTTAAAAATTATTACATACACATGTTGCTTCAAGGCGGGCTGTTATTGAATTTAATATTATATAATTACACTGAAATTATTTAAGTGTTAAAAATACTGCCTCAACTGTAGTGGTTACTGATGAGGTTTCGTCTAAAATAATTAAAACATAATTACTTTACGCGCTCATGGTCGCTCACGCATACTTGTTTTGAACTGAAGATCAAGAAAGTTGCTGTGCCTCAGGTTAAACAATGAGAACGCTTACTAAGCAGTATTATGCACATTACAGGACATACCTTAACTTGATAAAAGCTTCTTTAGATTTTAATTTTCCTTCCCTGATGAAGGACCCACAAGAACGTATCATGAACCAAAATATAACTAATAATCACCTGTGCTTAGCTCACAACACTTCTATTAGCCTTGCTAGCGCACGGAGAGACTGAAGCAAGCTGAAATAAAGACGAAGTGCTAGTTTGTATTGTGCCAGGTTGTTGAATCAAATGTGTTGTCCTGCTGCATAGCGCTTGGTGATCATCGTTCAACAACTATATAAATCGCTGCATTTATTCACTTTTATAACTACGAACACCCTAACATAACCACCTTACCAACGTTGCCGGCTTCTCTTAATGACATATGGATTATTTTCAAACTAATGTTTTAGTTTTATAAAAATCCGGAGACGCTTAAAATAAGTAAAAACTGTGTATAGATTTTGTGAGTATTATAAAAATAATTATTATATGTGTAATGAAATGCGGACTTTTATCTACAAAATGACATTTGGTTCAATATTCTGAAATAAAGGATTACGGAGCTATGCGCACATAAACGGCGGCCAAAATGAATTAATACGATATATTTATCGTTCAATAACGTGACAACCGTTGGGTTTTATATGCTAATACTTGATAAATATGCTTTCCTTAGCATCCATTAGTAGAAAAAATTACAACGCAAACAAAAAATGCGTGTTTTTTTGCCTTTCAATTTTACATGGAATGTTCCATGTGTGAATAAGCAGAACTAGTGCTACTGGGCTACAATCACAGCCACCTTACAGCGCAGTTTGGTGTGCAAGATTACTTCAAATGCAATTGTCAGCTCATTATTTATTGAAAATGAAGATGGTGAATCTATGACTTGATTCTGCAGGATATATTGCATGCTGGAGACTCGTTCATCGCAATTTCTAATGGCATTTCTTTGCATGAAACATGTAAACTTTGGTTTTAACAAAATGGAGGCAACTATCATACAGCCTACATTAGCGTGCAGACACTCACAAGGATGTTTCCTACGTTTTACCTCATGGTGTGGTGAAATATACTGTCCTGTCCGCTCACAGACGTAATAGCATGACTTTTCCTTGTGGGGATTTTTGAAAACTAAACGCGTAGTAGTAAAGTAAAGTAGAAGTGTAAACGAAACACTCCAGTAAACATCTTGAGGCAAAGCAGTGCACTCGTGTGACAATACAGGAGATGCCATAGAATATTCTTCCACCACACTGGAACAGTGTTAGCAAAATGAGGGTAGACATTACTTTTTACAAGTGAACCATGTCATCTTATGCAATTGAGTATTTTCCAACATGACTAGAATGTATTTGACCAAGCACAGAGTGTGCATACTTTTTACTCTCTACTACGTATAGTAAGCAGGGGATGTATTTTATTCCACCCGAAAATCCGATACCGAACTTTCACCGGAAATACATGTTTTGAGGTCACCTGAATCCATATAAAGTATTTTTGGAAACATGCCGGTTGAAGTGGTATAGTTCTGTTATATTTATTTGTTGAGCCCCACGTTTTGGAAGCCAATTTGCGATGGTAAATTTATAATGTTATTTGTGTATGTGTCTACTCCACGTGGTGAAGCCATTTTGTGACGTGATTCATTTGTTAGGTTTGTTAGCTCCATCTGGTGTTAGCAATTTGCGGCAGTATTAGTGTTTGTTTAAAAGAATGCTACTGTTATTTTATTTAATTTTGGTTCTCTGTCCTCCGGCTAGCTATGATCTTTTTGGTCGAGCACTTCTCTTTATACAGGTTGTGTAAACGGAAAGGAGTCTTTTATCCAAAGATAACATTGATGAAGGAATTTGTTTTACACTTTTATTGTCGAACACATTCACTATCACATTTACACATTGATCTTGACACTCGCCAAACTGAAACTGTTATAATAACTTATTTACTGATCATTCTTAATTCGAGTACTTCAACTTTCTGTGTAATTAACTTTACAACACTTGAGATTTTTCATAACTCTGCTGGACTGAAGGCGACGTGTAACTTACAAATATTTTCGATGAACTGACGGACTGAAGGCGACGTGTAACGTACAAATATTTTCGGTGAACTGACGGACTGAAGGACTTTACCTCTAACCTAGCCCTTTTTATACTCCTACACCCCGATATGCCTAAAGATTATAACTGAGTTGCTATTGGCTAATAAAACGCGCCAACATTAGCGTCTATTTTTATATCCAATGAAAATTATGAATACATATGCTCTAGGGAGAATGTTCCAGAAAATTCTAAAGAAAAAACGCGCCAACATTACGTAACTTCCTCGTCTCTAATAATGATAAACAGCTCACCCCCTCGCTGCATTATTGCACGCTATTATTGTCAGTTTCAGTAAGGAAGTGTAAACCCACTTCTCAACAATAATTACAATCAACAAACATCTCAAATCAATTTCACACAAAAATGCATATTCATACTATAAGCATTCTTTACATTTAAATAGCTTATGATACAAATTACTGCATCACGGTGTGTGTGTCTGTCTGTCTGTCTGTCTGTCTGTCTGTCAACAGCTTAACTCAAAAACGAAAAGTCGAATAAATACCAAACTTGTTATTTTGAGCTTAGTATCTTAAATAAAATAAATATATTGAATTTTCTGGAAATAGCCTAGAAAGTCTTCAATCGGAAGGAATTTTGTATAATCTTGCATAACTGTAAACGTTAAGTGATAGACGAAAACGTAACACACAAAAATGTATATCTCTTTAAAACACACAATTTATTTAAAATATTTTGGGGGGGCATAAGCACGCTTACGAGATATCCGTTATTAAAAATTCGAATTGTTCAATACTTGCCATTATTTTAAAGTCCCATTGATTTTCAGTTGTTTCTCGCGATTGCATGGAAACAGTCTGGAATTTTTAAGTCCAGCATATAGCCTCCAGTTCTTAAACATTTGAATATCGCTGTTCTCTTTGTATTTATAACGAAATGTGTAATGTAGCTATTTTTCAAAGCTTTATTTGGATTAAATGTAGTAGATAGAAAAATAAGCTTTAGTAAAAATAGTTTGTATACCCAATAATACAGATATAGGGTAGAGAAAGTCATGTGAATGTATCACATCAAATTTTTTCTCGTGATCATGCAAAGCATGGAATTTCAAAGCCATCACATAGCGACCACCCCACTACAGGATATTTATGTATGTCTTTATGTGTGTATGTGTGTGTGTGTCTGTCTGTCTGTCCTCCATTTATATGCCGCCTTTAACATCTAAGATCATATTGGCGCTTTGCCTTTGGAACAATTCCTAATCAGTAATGATTTTCTTTTTTATCTTACACACACACACACACACACACACACACACCCATGCTCATGGCGGGTCCCGAATCCGCGACCCTCAGTTTGACGAAGCGCCGAAGCTACACACTCCAGCGACCAAGGCTACGAGGGCCGGCATTGATGATCACTCGTTTACTATGCTTGAATCTTTAGGTTTGTTTATGTTGAGTTTTTCTTTATGAACATTTAATCCACATACACATTTACACACTTGCTCACACTTCTAGACTCTGGGGAGAACGGTGAATAATCCTGGCTAATGAAATATTTCCACCCTCCAGCCAGGAGTTGTCGCGGTAACTTCGTGTTATCTTATTTGCTGAGCGCCTGTTATTATATTACTATTTTTAAATTTGGGTTCTTTGTCCTCCGGCTAGCTATTATTTCTCAGTCGAGCATATCTCTTAAACAGGGTGTGTAAACGGAAAGGATTTATTTCTGAAAGATAACACTGATAAAAGAATTTGTTTTTACACTTTTATTGCCGTCACACTTCATTCATTTCACAGATTTACTTTTGATACACGCCAGACTGAAACTGTTATATTTTTTATGTTACTATAATCACTTATTTGCTGCACATTATTAATTCGCGTATTTCACATTTATAACTAACTTTACGACGCGAAAGATTCTGTTAAACTGTGCGACGTGTAACCCGCGAATGATTCTGATGAACTGAGCGACGTATAACCTTTGGTATGATTCTATTGGACTGCACGACGTATTACCCGCGAATGCTTCTGTTGGACTGAACGTTACCCGTCTCTCGGTTTCATAATTTATACTCCCTCACCCGATATGCCTAAAGATTATAATCAAGCTACTATTGGTTAATAAAACGCGCCAACATTAGAGTCTATTTTTATATCCAATCAAAATTACGAACACATATGCTCTAGGGAATATATTCCCTCCATTTCTAAAGAAAAGCGCGCTACTCTGACGTCATTTGTTTCTCTCTTCTAATTGATAAACAACTCACCCCCTCGCTACATTGTTGCTCGCTCTTATTGTCAGTTTCAGTGAGGCCGTGTAAACTTATTTCCTAACAATGCTTATAATTAACAAACATCTCAAATCATTGTCATACAATAATGCTAATTTACACTACAATCACTCTGGCATTCACAGTGTTGTGATATAAAATAATGCCTTAGAGTCGAACTCGGGGCCTCTGGATTTGAATGTTAGTATACTAATCACCAGACCACAGAGACAGGGTTCTTCTTATACCTAAAATGAAATGTATAATGAAAATTTATCTCGGTTACCAAGAAGTACGTAGAAGAACATACTTATGCGAGAGAAAATTGTAGAAGAGTGAGTGGAGAAAGTCATGTGAATGCAACTTGATGTTGCAAACTGTATTATTGTAGGTAATATTACAAGAGGTTTCTGCAAAAGCATAGCGAAAGAGAACATACCTGATTTAGCTCAAAATCTCCAGTAATTATTATTATTATTGTTATTATTATTATTATAATTACACGAATGAAATCTAAATAATGACGTTGTTATTACAAAATATGCATAATAAAACACTTTCTACCTGCAAATCAGCACAGCTCACGCATTGTACCTTAAGAACAAGCTGGTAAATTATGAAACAATGGTTAACCTCGAAAGCAAAGGTAAATGTTAATTAACAGAATAAAAATATGAGCTCTGTTGAGGAACAATACTTATTTTTAAAACCAGGCAATTAAATGCATGACGCTTGAACAAATCTAAGAGCTGCCATTTTGTTTTGAATCCCCAGAAACAAATGACGAAAGAGGCACAGCTTGGGATGACATCTTCCTTTGGATACATTAGTTACTCTGTAATCAAGCCACGATTGGTTATTCGTCCGTATCCTTAAATCGAAGATGAGCCTTAAGATATGATCCTTAAATCATATGATAGAAGGAGTAGCATATGTTTTTACTTTCTCTACTACGTATAGTAAGTAGGGGAAGTATTGTATTCCACCCAAAAATTCGATACCGAGATTTCACCGGAAATATATGTTTTGAGGCCCTCTGAATCCAAAGAAAGCATTTTTGGAAACATGTCCGTGTGTGTGTCTGTGAACAGCATAACTCAGAAATGAACAGTAGGATAAACACCAAACTTGGTATTTAGGTTCTGTATCTTCCAGAGATGCGGCAGGAAGGTTTTCAAGAAAATTCCCCACCCCAGATTACACTTTACATGGAACATTTTTCAAAAATTTTAATTTTCTCAAAAATGGTTATAACTATTTTGATTAAAATATCATATGTTTAAGATACTTCATGACAAATGAAATGTATATATCGAATTTTCTGGGAATGTCCCCAAAAGTATTCTTCATTATGAACCACTTTTGCATAACTGGTAAACCATAAGAGATAGACCAACTTTTACTATACAAAAAATGTAGATCGCGTTAAAATACACAATTTATGTCATATATATTTCTTTTGAGTGAACCAGTTTTAAGATACTGCTTGTTATACCCTTAAATTTGCCAATATTTATACTTTTTCTCAAATGGGAATTCGTTATTCATTTTTTTGTCCTGGACATGCAAAGAGAATGGAATACTCAACATAGCAACCAGCTCTTAAAATATCTGACTATAGCTTAAAGCCTACCATATTCCCCTTGCATCTACAAGAAGATTAGCAATAAGATTAACATCTCGATTAACATGAAGCATATGGAGAATAAGCGTTTGTAAGAATAGTTTGTACAAGAGTAGAGAAAGTCATGTGAGTGTAACACACTAGATGTTTTAATATTCAAATATTCAATAATAGCCAAAACAAAGATAAATTCGGGAGCTGATTGTCTTACTAAACATAACTTAGAATTTTTAACAATTAAATTTATCTTAGCACGCAAAATAACAGTTTCACCACATTGGTAATAGTCTGTCTAAAACGTACACAAAGAGAATATTAAACGCGTTAAATTCCCGGCCCTTTTAACCGTTTGCTATCGCTGTTAAATGCACCTCTGGGATGGTATTAGCGGGCTTGCAGTTATTTTCACAAATACGAATACTAGGGCCATATCCACAGTAAAATCCACACAGGGTAGGCAGGCACCAACCCTTCGGTGAAAGTTCCACACGTTTCCGATAAACAGAACCACTAAATTAAACATAAACATGGAAACTCTAAAGTTTTGCGCGTAAATGTGTTAAAATAGAGCAAGGTAAATGTTGATATAACAATTTAGAAAAATATATCACTTCAAACTCTCACTTCTCTAGCAAGGATCAAAGCAAATTAGCTCCGAATAACTTACGCTATGGCCAACTACTGCTTTAGGTTCGGTGCTAAATTGGATAATGTTTCCTTTGCAAGATCTCACTTTTTATTAGAATCAAAAGAACTAAAATCAACAAGTGTCACATTTAGACAAATTAAAAAAAAATCCAACACACTACTTCACAAATCTGGACGTTTTCGAAATGTATTTTCGTTTAAATTTTAGGTAGAGAAAAAATTGCATTCCACCCAAAAATTCGATACCAAGATTTCACCGGAAATACGTGTTTTGAGGCCCCTGAATCTCCTTCAAAAAGCATTTCTGGAAAAAAAATCTGTAAATAGCATTACTGAAAAACAGGACTTGAATAAATACCAAACTTTGTATTTAGAATTAGTACCTTTCAAAGATGCGACACGAAAATGCTACAAGAAAACCTCCCAACTAACCTTTACATGGAACATTTTTCGAACTCTTTTTATTTTCTAAAAAAAAAGACAAAAATAATTTGATTAATATATCATAAAATTAAAGATATCTACATGCAAATTAAATGTATATCTTGAATTTTCTGGGAATATCCTGCAAAGTCCTTCATTCGGAAGGAATTTTGTATAATCTTTTATAACTATCAAACGTAAGCAGCACACGAAAACGTACTGCACAAAAATATGTAGATCTCTTTTAAAATACACAATTTATTTCAAATACTTTTTTCTGTGGCATTAGCCATTTCCGAGATATCCGTTAATACTGGTTCGAATTGTTCAATAGTCAGCCAATCTTCCAAAGTCCTATCGGTTTTCAGTTGTTTCTCGTGACATCATGGAAACTATAGAATTTTAAGGCCAGCGTACGGCGTCCAGTGCTAAAACATTTGACTATCGCTGTTCCCTTTGTCTCTATAATGAAATGTTTAGTGGAGCTATTTGCAGAAGGTTTATCTCGAATAAAATAAATAGGAAAATAAACTTTCTTAAGAATAATTTGTATGCCCACTAATAAGCGCTAGAGGATAGAGAAAGTCATGTGAATGTAACGTACCAGAAATTTTTACATGCAATTTCTATGGAGTAACAATAACTATTTTGTATTTCATGGCATTCTCACGAAAAACCAAAGCCTTTTTGTAATTATTTTCGTATTCTAGTATAGAGGAGTTCATTTAGGAGTTGAAATTAGAAGCTATCTTAAAGTTGTGTCCGTCGAGAATAACAGGGATTTTTCATGCAGGAAGTATTGTCAAAATCGGCAGTGATTTCTGGGATTGCCCTACATATGCCAATAAACATACCAGTTTTCTATCTTTATTACACTGGAATACATGATTTTACTATTACTATTTAATTTCCTACACCTTTATTCACAGAATTTACATTAATTTAAATAGAGTAGCAGAAGGGAACGCTATGCACGTTTCATAACGGAAATAGCATATAAAAGGTCTTAGACTTCAAAATTTTGTTGTAAAAGTAAGTAAAGGCATAAAGGTATTTGCACGGTAGTTGTATTAAAAAAGAAATTTTCACCAATCCTAGATGGAGAATACAGTTTAAAAATGTGCAAGTAAGTGTACCTTAGAATACACCTTTTCCATCTTAAAAAAATTTTCCATCTGGAAAAATATTAAATAAATAATGCAGCATTTAACATGTTTAAATAACATCCAAATTACCAAGTTATAATTAATATGCTACTTGGAATATAAAACGCTAAATATTTGCAGTCTAGTGTTATTACACAACGTATTGAAAAAATTAGTTTTACACCACCAGATAACTTGAGAAATGGAACAGATATTTATAAATTCTTTTTTTATTAAACGAAGAATTATATGCAATTTAATTCGTTAGTAATAACGTTGCAATCGCTTATCGATAATTTGACAGTATTTCCGCTCTAAATTTTTGCTACGCCATTTTGATTGCTGGTGCATCACTGTGTTTCGTATTTTAGATTAGACATTTATATATCCACAACAGGTCATCAATACTGAGAGAATGTTCTGTAGCATAAGTACATACGTGAATATTGTCATATCTATATTTTAGATTTTTTCACATTTTATTTAGGTATGCTAGATGACAGTCCCATTTGACTATACGCGTATACCTCACAAACATAACTGCGCAATGGCGCAACAGATAGGAATTTCAACCACTATGAACCAAAGTTAAGTTGAAAATCCAGATTCTGGTAAAAACGCCGAGTTCTGCATATGTTTTAATATCTATACTTTTCTCGTTAATTTACGTACATCCAAAAGCCGGCTATTTATATTCTCGAACAAGACCCTTGCGCCGGTCAAGTTAATGTGTTTAAAAGGAATGTTTATGCTCTAAATAACGGCATTCAAGAAAATTGGATAGCAGCAAAAAATGTGGTAAAACCTCATTTATTTGTAAAAAGGATTCAAAACGCCGAAAAATATATTCAGAAATAGGAAATCGTGTGTACTGTTGTTTAGAAATTCCAAAATATAAAGTTTTCTTTCATTATATTTGTATTCGTGTTCATGAAAAGTATTTTAGTTACATCTGACACCAGTACAATACAGTTAAAAGCTACGCTACCTATACCGAATTTATAAAAGCGTGTATTATATGGGAAAATTATATAACGATTCAATCTATTCTTGTCAAATTTAACAAATTCTAGAAGCAAAACTAAAATAGAAAAAATTCTGACTTTAATACGTAGAAAGCATGACCCATTTTACAGTTTATATATTGTGACTTTTCCCAGCTTTATCATACGCGGTATACATAGTTAGCAAATGCTTTATATAATACCTGACAATGTATCAGATTTATAATTAAAACTGACGGAAAAATAAATTTGTGAAGTAGTAAAAAATGTAGCTTTAGTAACATAGTTAAGCAAAATTTTCATATTTCCTGAAAACATTTTTTCATCCGTCAGATTAAGATCCATTTGACCACAATTTTAGAAACGCTATACTAAACACATTTTTTTAAAATATTATAAGAATAATAAAATGAGAAATCTTGAAAAACGCCAGAACACGAAATAGTAATATATTTATTCCTTCTGCATATTAAAAATGAGAATGTTTTCTTCTTTAATTTAGGTGCTGGTTTAAGGATTTTCGGGATTCGTTGTATAAAAGGTTTCTCGAAGCGATAAAAAGAGTTTAAAAAATTAAATGTTTAAATTTATGAAGAATATGCTCCTAAAGTAGGTTTATTGTGGTATTAAAAATCATTCAGAAATGATAATCTTAAATAAGAGCATTTAACGGTGATAAGGATATACAATATGTTCGTAAATAATGTTTCTTATAGTAGATATATACACAAGTCTACTGTATAACAGCGTAAGCTCGTAGTTATAAATGCCAGTGTAACAATAAAGAAGCGCAAATTGCTCGCGTTTGCGCTGTTGCGCACAGCGTCTAATGGGGCAACAGGTAGATGTCTATACAAAGTTGAAATAACATGTTCCACAACGTAACTCGACATTACCGTCCAAATGTAAGGACGTCGTCTGCAACCCAAACATTCAACAGTAAGAAACAAGAAGTTGTTACCTTGTAGACGAGGTGTAGGAAGTGTTTGTAAACCAGCAGAACAACACTATCTAACACTAGAACACTACTACAATAAGCACTGGAACTAGAGGACGATATCATCATCCTCGCGTGCCGACGCACCTTCGCACGATTTAGACGCACCACTCTTGTCACACGCGACGACGACGCAAGTCATCACGTTCCTTCGCCGTTCGCACCGCCACACCAACTGAGCGAGCGGGAACCTCCAGGATGGATGGCGGCGAGACGGCGCAACAGGCGCGCGCCGAGCTTCAACTATTGTGATACCTGCTGCCGCTGCTACCTGCAAACCCCCTAAAAAAACGATTTCTATGAACACAGAGCTCCCAGGAAGCAGCTTGGCGCAAAGAGGAAAGACGAGAGCCCTATTCCTCAAATGTTAAAACTGTCAACTTCAAGTTTCTCGAGTGTTGTATTCACATCATTTTCTCTATTCCTCCACAAACCATTCTTACAACCGCGTATTCTTCCGTCGCCTTTTTGCTTTCTCTATAAGCAGAGGAAGTATTGTATTCCACCCAAAAATTCGATGTCGAGATATCACTGAGCCCAAAAAAAGCATTTTTAGAAAAAGATCCATGCATGTATGTGTGTGTGAACAGCATAACTCAAAAACTAAAAGTTGTATAAATATCAAACTTGGTATTTAGGCTCATCTCCTTTCAGAAGTGCCCCAAACTACTACACTTCCCGCAATTTTTTTCTAAAAATATCTCCTATGATTTTGATTAAAATATCATATATTAAACATATTTACGTGACAAAATTTATATTTTTAATTTTCTGGGTAAAACATATGTAGTTCTCTTTATTCGGAAGGAATTTTGTATATTCTTCCATAACTGGTAAACGTTAAGTGGTAGACGAAAATGTACCACACAAAAATGCAGATCGCTTTAAAAACACACAATTTATTTCATATTATTGTTTCGAATTGTTCAACACTTTGGTCACTTTCTTAAAATCCTATCAACATTCAGTTGTTTCTCGCGATTGCATGGAAACAGTATGAAATTTTAAGGCAGTGTATAGCGTCCAGTTCTTAAACATTTGACTATCGCATTTCTCTTTGTATCTATTAAAAATTAAGTTTTATTTAAGGACGCTCTTTAACTACTGTAGTCCTTAGCGTCCCATTCTATATCGGGCGTGAAAGACCGGTAATTTTGCTCAGAGCCCTCTTTATCAGGCTTGAGGTTCTTTTACGTGCCGTAAATCTACGACACGGGACCACCGGCTTTGCTTCCCTTCCGAAGGAAGCCATGCTAAGGATTTTTACGCCCGAAAAAAATCTATCGCCCTCCGCCGGATCTGAACCCCGCGACCTCGGGAACTAGAGGCTAGCATTGTAACCACTGCACCACGGAGGACGACGTATGTGTGTGTGAACAGCATAATTCAAAAACTAAAAGTTGTATAAATACCAAACTTGGTATTTATGTTCAATACCTTTCAAAGGTACCCAAACTACCCTTTATGTGGAACACTTTTCGAAATTTTTGATTTTCTAAAAAATAACTCTAACGATTTTGATTTAAATATCATATATTAAACATATTTACATGACAAAATTTATATTTTTAATTTTCTGGGGATAGCCTGTGTAGTCCTCTTTATTCTAAACAAAGTTTGTATAATCTTGTATAACTGCTAAACGTTAAATGATAGACGGAAAAGTACCACACAAAAAATGTAAATCTCTTTAAAAACACACAGTTTATTTCATATTATTAATGGTTCGAATTGTTCAATACTTGGCTATTCTCTTAAAATCCTTTCAACATTCAGTTGTTTCTCGCGATTGCATGGAAATAGTATGGAATTTTAAGGCCAGTGTATAACACTCAGTTCTTAAACATTTGACTATCACTGTCCTCTTTGCATGTACAACCAAATGTGTAATGTAACTATTCCTGCAATGGTTTATTTGTATTAAAATGATATAGAAAAAAAAGCTTCATTAAGGCCACTAATAAACGATAAAGGGTAGAGAAAGTCGCGTAGGTGTATCACATCAGATGTTTGTTAATTGAGATAAAATATTATTACACATTTAACTGTAGGATAAGAACTGTAGATAACTGTAGGCTAAAGTGATAGTCAGATTTTTTTAATGTATGGTCATGAAAAAAAACCAACGGTGGCTTACCACTTGAAGTAAGTGTAAGTACCTATTTGAAAAGTCAACCAATAACAAAAAATATTTCACAAATGGTTAAGGCCACAAAAATGTTTGGCATAAATTGTGTGTTTTAACGAGATCTATATTTTTACGTAGTAAGACTAATTAGGATACACTTCTTCACATAATGAGAATGCTCTTGATTGGTGGTTCTTTTATTACTTCATGCTACTACTTCACGCGGAATGGTTCTTATTGCCATGTGACATCAAACTTGACGTAAAGAGAAGGAAAATTTTGACACTGCCAAACTCTTAAGTTACGTTGCGATAAGCCACGTTAAGTCAACCCTAAATAGCTCAATTTTACACAATATATTAGACTTTCACGTAACGTCGCGTTAAGTCACGTTATGTTTATCGTAATCTAGGCTTTACGGCTTAACAATTATATCCATAAAACCCATTCAGAATGAAGAGTGTCTCACAGGCTACCACATATAATTCAAGATATAGGTACATTTTATCTGTCGTGAAAATGTCTTAAACATATGGTATTATAATTAAAAGCGTTAGAGCCAGTTTGCGAAAATAAAAAACAACGAGAAAATGTTCCTATTAAGAATAGTTTGAAGAAGGAATATTTTCTAGAGAATCTTCGTGTTGTATTCCTGGAAGACGCTGAATTCAAATACCAAGTTTGGTATTTAACCAACTTTTCGTTTTTGAATTAAATTGCTCAAAGACATAGCAAACATACACATACCTTTTTCTAGAAATACTTTTAGTGGATTCAGGTAATTTCAAAACATGTATTTCCTGTGAAATCTCGTTATTGAAGTTTTTAGGGGGAATGCAATACTTTCTCTACCTACTATAGGTAACCGAGCAGGATGGCTCAGAAGGTTACTCCGTGGCCCGCATTCGGGAGGTCGTGGGTTCGATTCCCGTGGTCACCTTCCTAACCCATGATTTTTTTGGAGGTTTCCCCGGGTCGCCAAGCAAATGCTGGGAAGAGCCATTACATCCTCCGAATTTCCTGTCCCCCCATTTCATCTCCATACTCGTTCATTGGTCTCTTCCAGGGTTGAAGTGTCGGCGGGAAGTCTCGGCATCTGCATGGTAGGAGAAAAGAATGCTCTAAGGAAATCTTCGTCCTCCGGACTGCGAGGTCTCCGGGTCCCGGATCCCCAAGGCATGTGTAAGTCTAACGGGTAGGGGACCGGCTGCACCAGCTAGCACCCGGGAGTTCAAATATGTAAATAGTAGGGACCTTTCCCTCTGCCTATTGTGGCTCCTGGTCCGGCCGCCCTCTTCTCCTCTCCTCTCATCCCGGGAGGTCTAGACCCCACGTCAGGGGTCTAGGCACAAAATATCTGCGTAGGTTAAGGTGCTAAGTCCCCCTCCGCTTCTAGTCCTATCCTATCCTAACCTATTATAAGTAAGCAGTTGAGAAACTAACTAGTCTAAATGATACTGACTTACGGAAGCTTGACAAAATGGCATTGTTTACAATAAAGTACCTGTAGGAATACAGTAATGTTATAGTGAATCTACCTTTAAGAAAATAGCACAGGTCTAATGACCGAGCGAGGTGGTGCCGCGATTTTCTTGGTTACCTCGGGTCGGCAGGCGAATGATGGAGTGGTTCCCCTTCTACCACGACTTTCCTGCCCCTCATTTCCTGTACCCATCATCCCCTTAATTGTTATTTGTTTTAGAATTTTAGGGCTAGGCGACGGTTTTCGGCGGGTTGCGGCTGGGCGGTGGAGTGCGTTTTGCATAGGTTTCTTCCCTAGCAGTGTTGCGGGAATGCTCTGTTAGGACCCGCCTCCGAGTGAGCCACACCAGAGAGCCTTGTGGGTGGACCAAGCGACATCAGATGCGCTCAATCTGGAAACATTAGGGACCGCGTACATATTTGCGCCCGTCGTCATCCGAATTTGGTCGCCCTTCGGGTCTCTCCCCTCATCTCTCCCTCCCAGGAGTCACGGTAGGAGCGAAAGGGCCGCTGTGCTCTGCCTCGGTTGCGGGGGGGCCCCTTCGTCCGTACCCTTACCTCTTATAGGTCTTACTGGCGTAAGACAAAGCATGTTGAAATAATTTCACTGAAAATGAGTGCTAGCGAAGCAACAAAACCTCTGACATCTCGCTTTTTAACGTCATTTCTCCTTTCAAGAATGCGTTCTAAACGTGATGTCTGTTAGTTTCAGGAATCAATATAATTTGATATTTTACAATTTCGAGCGCTGTCTAAGAACTAGTCTATGCCACACGTGTTAAAGGTGGTTTCATTTTGTCTTGATCTACTGCCTTCGTTTTGCAAACTTTACTACTCGCAAAATAAAACCCTACTTTTACCCCTTGTAATATAATCTACTATTTCAGTACACAAACGCTTGAAATTAGCACTCTGACCTGCCAACATTTCTCAAGCTGCGCAGTAACTAAGTTGGTTAAAGCACGTTTAGCAGTGGCTAAAGACCGTAAAGACAGGATTTTGTTTTTAATAAATAAGCATGTGAACCACGAGATACAAAACCGTTTGCGATATCTCTGTAGTTGTTTATTTACTTATTTATTTTCCTTTCTGTCAACTACGTTTCTATATTTTTGCACGGTGTTTTATATATCCCATCCTAGACAGGTAGCACATTGAACATATAATCCAAAAAGAAAACGTATATACCGAGTATATGACTAATGAACCTGCTTTAATTAGATTTTCTTAGCTCCACATGGAGGAAGCAATGAAATTATAGTTCAGCAACTTATAAAAAACCCTTAGGAAGAGTAACTCACCTGGTCTCTAGCTGCCTTTGGCGGGCATGCCACTGAGTCGTTGCTTAAGCACCACACGTCATAATTTCGCCTATCCCGTGTTTTATTGTATCCTCACAAAATCGTTTATCACTCAGTCATACCACTGTTCTAACTATCCAACTGTAGAGGCAGGACTAAAGACACAAGAACAATGCAACAAAAATGCTGTGTTTGTAGATAGTTGTGACAGGCCACGCAAACAGTGAAGTGCAGCAAGTGTGAAAACAAATGTTTGCATATAACTAGCGACAGTTTATTTCAATTGAAGCTTTACAAAGAAAACTAGTGCTTTAATTGTTTTACGGAGATACCAATCACACATCATCATCATCTCGAAACTGTGTATTTCAATATACCTGTTACAGAACTGGAATAAGGATTTTAGGTTTTGTGTTATTACGATGTAAACAAGATCCTATGAAATTTTTCTACAAATTTTTCTATTGTCCACAACAATGACGTGAAACTTGTATCCCGCGTATCAGCTCACTTCCTCTTTAAGTCATCTCATTGGATAACTCAGTACCTAAAGGCAAAAGACAGGCAGAGGGGGTGATTTATCCCTCCTGAATACGCGTGCAGTCCGTAGATCAGGGATTTTACTAAGTTGTTATACTATAACTACATATAGTGATGATGCAATCACTCCGGCTTGCAGTACACCTGGACTGTGCAAAGAACTCAACCGCTCACACAGACTATGTATAGATTTCGCGCTCAGAAGGCGTCGACAGTATATTTTTTTTTTCTTTTTTACTATTGTACCTACAAGTAATATCCGTACGTATATACCTTTTTATTTTCTCTGCCATGTACAGAGTAGGTAGAGAAGTTATTTAATTCAACCCAACAATTCGATACGAGATTTCAACGAAAGTACATGTTTTGAGGCCACCTGAATCCAAGAAAAAGCATTTTTAGAAAAAGGTTCATGTATGTGTGCGTGTGTATGTGTGTGTATATATATATATACACACACACACTATGTGATCAAAAGTATCCGGACACCCCACAAACATGCGTCTTTCATCTTAGGTGCATTGTACTGCCACCTACTGCCTGGTACTCATTATCCGCGACCTCAGTAGTCATTAGACATCGTGAAACAGCAGAATGGGACGCTACGTGGAACTCACGGACTTCAACGTGGTCAGGTGATTGGGTGTCACTTGTGTCAGACTCTGTACGCGAGATTTCCACACTCCTAACATCCCTAGGTCCACTGTTCTGATGTGATAGTGAAGTGGAAACGTGAAGGGACATGTACAGCACAAAAGCGTACATGATGACCTCATCTGTTGACTGACAGAGACCGCCGACATTTGAAGAGGGTCGTAAAGAGTAATAGGCAGACATCTGTCCAGACCATCACACAGGAATTCCAAACTGCATCAGGATCCACTCCAAGTACTATGACAGTTAGGCGTGAGGTGAGAAACCTTGCATTCCATGGTCGAGCGGCTGCTCAAAAGCCACACATCACACAGGAAAATGCCAAACGACGCCTCGCTTGGTGTAAGGAGCATCAACATTACACGATTGAACAGTGGCAAAACATTGTGTGGAGTGACGAATCACGATACACAATGTGGCGATCCGATGGCAGGGTGTGGGTATGGCGAATGCCCGGTGAACGTCGTCTGCCAGCGTGTGTAGTGCCAACAGTGAAATTCGGAGGTGGTGGTGTTATGGTGTGATCGTGTTTTTCCTGGAGGGGGTTTGCACCCCTTGTTTTGCGTGGCACAATCACAGCGCAGACCTACATTGATATTTTAAGCACCCTTTTGCTTCCCACTGTTGAAGAGCAATTCAGGGATGGCGATTGCGTCTTTCAACACGATCGAGTACCTGTTCATACTGCACGGGCCGTGGCGGAGTGGTTACACGACAATAACATCCCTGTAATAGACTGGCCTGCACAGAGTCCTGACTTGAATCCTATAGAACACCTTTGAGATGTTTTGGAACGCCGACTTCGTGCCAGGCCTCACCGACCTACATCGATACCTCTCCTCAGTTCCGCACTCCGTGAAGAATGGGCTGTCATTCCCCAAGAAACCTTCCAGCACCTGATTGAAAGTATGCCTGCGAGAGTGAACGCTGCCATCAAGGCTAAGGGTGGGCCAACACCATATTGACCTTCAGCATTACCGATGGGGGGCGCCACGAAATTCTACGTCATTTTCAATCAGGTCCGGAAACTTTCGATCACGTAGTGTATATATGAACAGCATAATTCAAAAACCTAAACGCGTATGTTTTCGTCTATCGCTCAACGTTTACCAGTTATACAACGTTGTAAAAATTCACAGGCTATTCTCAGAAAATGCAAGATATACGTTTTATTTATAATTTAAATAACTTAAACATTTGATAGGTATAGGTGATTCAACGCAGGGGGACACTTCGCGTACTGCGACTGCACAGATCTATTGTGGCTACCTCTTCCAGGAGGAAGAGATGCGGTGAAGGAAACACAGGGGGTTGCAGGCCATAGGTAAACAAGCCACAGAGATGCGCGGAAGTCTCTAACATTTCCAAGCTCACAAATCTATCCCACTGCTGGAACTGCCGAGAGAGGGCGGTTGAACGAACTACCAATCAAGCAGCACTCTAGTCTTCACAAGAGTACAAAAATCCATTGATCGTGCATCCAGGCTATCTATCTGGCACCGCCATACGTCACGAAACCTATAAGCAACCTAAATTATGAGAATGAAACGGAATGAGAAGCTTATGATGAAACCACCCCAGTGTTCGCCTGCCGACCCTGGGGAAACACGAAAAACCCAGGGTCAGAGTGAGGGTCGCTGAAGATCCAACCCGGGACTTCCCGAATGCGAGTCGCACACTCGCTTGGTTAAACGTGTTATTTTAATCAAAATCGTTAAAACCATTTTTGAGAAAATCTAAAATTTTGATAATCTCTTCCATGTAAAGGGCAATTTGAGGTAGGTATATTTTCTTAAAAATCATCATGTCGCATCTTTGTATAATAGTGTACCTAAATACCAAGTTTGACGTTTATCATTCATTCATTATCTGTTTACCCTCCTCTTATGTAGGACTTACACCCCCCAGGACTTACAAGCGGGTGCCTGGGGTCAGAGGCCCGTCGAGGAGCAGACACTCATGGATCAGACAGAGCATCCAGGATGGGTGATCAGCCCAATGCCTGGTATGGGATGAAGGAAGTAGATGAAACGAAATGTGGGTGAAATGGATGAAAGGAAAGGTGATGATGGAGCAGTTGGTGGAATGAATGGCGGGGGAAACCGGAGAACCCGGAGAAAACCCGCCCAGACGCCGCTTCGTCCACCACAAATCCCACATGCAGGTCCCTGGGATTGAACCCGGGCCGACTCGGTGGGAGGCGAGCGGTCTAACCAATCGGCCACGGCGCCGCCCTTTGACGTTTATCGACTCTATGTAATTAGGTTGTATACAGACACGCGCGTGCACACAAAGACACACCTTTTACTCTTTTTGGATTCAGATAAACATGTATTTTCCGTGAGGCTTCAACATCTAATTTTTATGCGGAATGCAATATCCTCTCTACCTACTATAAAGATGGTAGAGGAAGTAAAAAAAAAAGTCTTCATTGTGTCCTGATTTTGGCTTATCTTAATTTTGAAGTTAACTATTTCCTCATTCCTACGTTAGGAATTGCGTAAAACATTCGATTGTTCATTTAATTTGGTGTGATTTGACAGCTCACGTTGGTGGTTTTATTTTAAATAGCATAAGCAAGAATTATTACTCATATCCTGCAATATTTAATTCATGGAATACTCTTAATGAATTCTCTTCGAGGTTACGAGTTTTGTCAGATTCGTAACCTCTCCTGGTATTACCTATGATAAAACGTATTTCAGGTATTAAATAGACAAATCCCTGCTATATTATGACTTTTGATGCTTAAAAAGCAATTATTGGAACTACCCTCCAGAGTTTCATATCTTCGCTTTCATTTGTACAGTTTTTCCTAATGATTTACTCTTTGTCACTGTTGCTTCCCGCCTTTGTGATCCTGATGTACTAAAAGCATCGTGAAGGATGTGGTTGTGTTGTGTTTGCTTTTGCACGTCTTGTGAGTTATAAAATGAAATAAAAAACGATAGGGACAGATTATGAATTGCACCCCCAGATGGTGTAACTAGTGAATGTGTATTAATTATTCGTTTTGGAGTCTCGTCGTCATCCTCTGCTCCCTCAGCTTCTTCTTATTCTTCTTTAAATGTTATGATAATGTGATTATCACATTCCCTATTAAAGAAAGCATTATTTATTCCAGCTATAATTCTAAACATTACACAGGGTTATTCAAAAAGAAGGAACAGATTTTAAATATTAATTTTAATGGACGACAACAGATAGGACACATACGACACATCATTGAATAGAGGAAAGTTCAAAGTTTTAAGCCACAGCGGCACTGTGTTTGTTTACGAGAAAATGGCGACTCCACAAGAAAAGTCGTTTTGTGTGCTGCAGTATGCAAATAGTGAATCCATTGTTTCATTGCAGCGTGCATTTCGTTGTAAGCTCAACAACGAGCGTCTCGTCATAAAAAAATTACAATTGATACAATAAATTCTTAGAAGATCGTGGCGTATGCAAACTGAAAAGCATTGGTCGTCCTCGCATAGCAAATGGTGCTCATTTTGAACGCATAAAATAAAATTTTGAACTTTTCTCAGTGATGTATCACATGTGTCGCCGTCTATGGTCGTTCATTAGAAATAAATATTTAAAATGTTCGTTCTTTTTTAATAACCCTGTATATGTAGTGCATAGTTAATCATTTCTTTGTTGCCGCATAAAATTCTTACATTGCTGTACGGGGCCAATGAAAGAGACAGGCCATGGCGTTTACGTCACACTACCTAGGCCACGTGACTGACTCAGTCCCCGGCCCGCTTGAAATGATTTCGCTACTCATAGTAGTTTCATTACTTAAATAAGAACAATAGTAATAATAATTACTTTCTACTGTCGGAGAAAATGACACATATCTTTTGTAAGAAATACCACCATGACTTGACCAAAAAAGTTTTAAAAAGGTGCAACATATAAGGTACTATTTTTTATTTATTATTATATATATATATATATATATAATTAATTGAAATTAATTATACTTTTTTAGAGACCTTAGTCGCGTGTTAGCATGTTTTTAATATAGAGTCAACTGAAAAACTTAATGCCACAGCTGGGATTTGAACACGATTCTCCCGCTCTCCGTGTGATTGCTCAAACCATTGAGATACTGTTACAACATGCCGGTGTGACATTGAATTTCCCAATTGATTCAAGTTGTTTCCCAGATATATCATCAAGGCTTCTAACTAGATATTATAGTATATACGAGGTACGTCCAGAAAGTAAATTCCGTTTGGTAATAAAATTAAATTGTGTACAGATACAGAAAAACTATTTATTGCACAAAATTCTACAACTCTTAAACTACTTTTCCACATAACTGCCGAAATTTTGCAGGCATTTGTCATAGCGTGGCACAAGTTTTTGTATACCTTCTTCATAGAAGTTTGCCGCCTGTGTCTTCAACCAGTTGGAAACATTTTCTTTCAGCTCTTCTTCATTGTTGAAGTGTTGATAGATAGTAGGGCAAGTATTGCATTCCCCCAAAAATTCGATACCGAGATTTCATCGGAAATACATGTTTTGAGACCTCCTGAATCCAAAAACGCGTTACCGCAGCGCCATCTCGCTCGGTAAAATGGAACCAAACACTACTTTCTCTACTACAGCCATAACATCTGAGGATAAACTCATTGTTCGCTGGTTATATTACTTCCATAAATCTACAAATCTACATAATCTTTCCTAAAACAGATGCTACCATGAAAACATGTTTTAGCAGGGTTTTCATAATTACCTCGATATATTTCTCAACTTTTATCAACAATGGGTGTACATAAATCTCGTCGATTAATAAGGAAGCTAAAAGTTCATGTTTTACCAAATTCCAAACACTGTTCTCCAAGTAATTGTTTTCTAACACGTTATTTGACATGCAATAATTCAAAACTTTCGTTTGCAGTGTATGGAGATGGGGAAAAAATATTAAGCCAATTTGAACAAAGCTCTATGAGCAGATGCAGAGTGAACGTGTAACCAGGATACTAAAATCATAGCTTTATTACACAAGATCTATTATTTTTAGGAACTGTGGCAAACTTATTTTCTCCGTAACAAATTCAAGATTTTCGTTTTCCTTATATTCAGATATAGATTTCGGAAGGTCTACAGCACATTCAATTTATTCTTAACTGTGGATAATACCTCACTATATTCAATTGACAATATGACATCATCAAGAGTGTTTTGAGAACTTTTTCTCTCTGCACTTGTCAAGGAACTATTTGGTACAGGTCGATTTTTCGTTCGTGACATGCTTATCTATATGCACAGTAGCTGGACAAGTCCATTTATCTTCTGGAAGGGATATTGGGTTAGCAGGCACGTACACAACGTAAGATAATGTGACATCACCACGCGTCAGTGCGTGTTTGTTCCACGCAAGGGGAATACTGCCAGCTGTTCCCCCATCCTAGACTATCTTTTCCTTCTCTGCGTTTCTACTGTGTCACGACGAAAAAATTGCCCTTTACTGTTACTTTAGCTGAAGTGATTTCAAAGCTCAAATCAGCATGTATTTGTGTATGAACTAGAAGTAGGTATTTCATTATATATTCTAATTAAACATATTAGTAGTTGAAGTCCACTTTCCAGAATTAAAAATGTTTTGAGCACGAGAAATGCATCATTATCATCAAGACATTTTAATTCATCTCGTTCAACATTCGGATTATTAGATATTTTATTTGCCTCAGTAGCAGCTTGCATAGTATTCTTTCTCAACATTTACCAAACGTTTTACTCTAGGTCTCATCTTGGAATAGTATGAGGGTGTGTTAGGGAAAATAATTGGAACAGCATTATCAGCAAGCTTAGCTTACTACTTAGCTTGCAAATTCCTTCAGTTCACCTCCTACCATAACCTTATCCACCAGTATTAATCTGAGTCTACAAAGGGTTTAGCTCACTCAAAGGGAATTTTTAACTTTGAAAAGACTAACGGGATATGATGCAACTATAACTTACGCTGTTTTTCATCCCTTGGTAGTGTAAAGGTCGTTGTATTCTTACTTTCACTATCATAGTTTGAACGGCAGCCGTACACACTGCATCTCGAGGCATGATGTATAAATTGTCAATGAAATCTATAATTACATGAAAATGAATATATAATTGAATTACAATCTTCCCTATCCAACTAAAAATGGACAATACTACCGTATAGGAGAATCACTCAGACTCACTATACACACACACATACATATCTGTAATTATTTTATTGTACATCACAAATAAATATATATTACTACGTTTTATAACACAAACTGTCTATATAAATATTTTAAAACATTTATCTCATTTATTTAAATTTCTGTTCATTATAATCAAAACTACACACATGCATCCCAGCCAAGGCATTATGGGAGCATTGCTTCCGCTGCCAACATATCCTAGAGTTGAGGGCACTAAAGGCTGGTTCACAACCAACGAAAACGTTAACCAGAACGAAAACGAGAAAGTTGAAATACGTGTATTCAAATGGGAGCATTCACAATCGACAGGAAGTTATAACGGTCAAGTTCTAATTTTCTCGTTCTCGTTTCCGGTCACGGCATATTAGATCTATTGCGTATATTAGACACTGTAGAGGTTACGCTATGCGGCCGTGTCATGAAACAGCCGCTAGTGCTCTCTATATCGCAAGCTGGAAACATGAAACTGGCAGAAATTAGTAGTATATGTGCTTCTTAACCTCATATCCTGACACCCACAGATATATTGAGCGTTATTTTTTTCTAGTGAAAGGGTCATCTGTAGTTGTTTATATGCAGCTCAAAACTGGCTGTTGCTCATAAACAATGGCAACCGGTAGAAATTAATAAAGAACAATAAATAACTTTAATGTATTTCATTGAATAAAGGAATGAAAGCTTGGTTGAAGATGGTTATTTGTTGTATATTATTTGCCCCACGCTTTGGGAGTCAATTTGAAGAAGGTTTGTTGCTGCTATGTATTGAAAAGCCAGTTTGAAGATGTATTATATTTCGACTGTTGGGTAGCCGAACTTGAAGCAGTTGCAACCGCACGTATGGCAAAAAGTTTCCGGTAGCCTTCGCCCCAAAAAATTTACTTTCCGGTGGCCTTTGCCCCAAATGTTTAAAAATATTAACTTTGTAATTTTCACTGTTTCTTTAAATATTATATATTTATGTTTGCCTTGGCTGCGTCAGTATTTATATTCTTTTAGAGACATGAATGTCTTAACAGGGAGTGGTGCGATTGAAGAATGTAGACTTACACAGATTATAATTTTACTTCACTCCTTTTATTAATGCTTGACACGATTTAAATAACACTTCACTGATATAGAGAGAGCTGTGAGATTGTTTTTATCAATTGCTTGCACTTTTTAACACGTAAACTATTTTTGTCTCACACAAAATAAGTATTAAATTTCTCGAGGACGCGTCCGGTTAGGAACACTGTCTACAAGCAATTGACTTCTGAATTTGTAAATTTTGCTCCATTTTAGTTTCTGATTGGCTAATCCTAGTCCAATAGAATACCTTCATTTAACTAAAGTTTTTTTCTGGTTGTTGAATGGCAATTTTATAAACTGTCACAAAAATTATATTATTGCTTCCAAGAATCACAAGTAGCATTATTAAACTTTCAAATTCATTATTGCCTCAAGGTTACCTCATTGTTACCTCATTGTTAGCAACTTTTAACCTATTATTCTCACAGCTCCTACATTATTAAATTACGTAATACATTCACATAACATTATTACACACGTATACAATAATATATAAACATATACAATGACTGTAATATACACTTTTTATATACTGTTACATACGCATATTGCTTTTAGGCGGGCTGGTATTGAATTTACATATTATATAATTAGACTGAAATTATTTAAGTGTTAAAAATACTGCCTCAAAGTGTCGTGATTAAAAAGGATGGGCGGGTGGGTTTGACGGTTTCGTTCGGGCAACATTTGGTGCTTAACTCTTTCCTTTTTCATTGTGAATGCCCTCGATTCCGTAAGCATTTCTTTTACATAAAACGTTCATTTCCATATACGGGGGTGGATCTAAGTAATAAATGTAGTACACCATAGTTTTAAAGCTGTTCACTTACATTGGAGATTTAAAAATCAAATCTATGCTCTTGCAGCCTAACCTCCAATGATGTTAATGGTCTTAAGATTATGTATTGCTAGTACACACCTCATATGCTGTAAATAATTCCATAATCCACGTCGAGATGAATATGAACCAATCCGCATGGTGATAAACACTTGCATATAGTGAAATATACTCGATTTTATCCAACTTCAATACTGGTAAACACACTCAAGTAGGTAAACATATTACAAAAGACCGAATAGATCACATGACTAAAGCACGCCATGGCAACTCTTTGTTGGCCTCGATTGGTGTACTATGAGACAAAAGCAATAACTACCAGAGTTGAATTCATTGTTGTTATGTATCTGTACTGTACTGTACTGCTTTCTTAACTGTAAATGCTCTATAAAAGTACCCTATTCACTATACTGTGCATGCTTCCTTATCCAAATATCCCTTGTTAGGAAACGTATTCTAGGGGATTTGAGGCAGTATTTTTAACACTTAAATAATTTCAGTCTAATTATATAATATAAATTCAATATCAGCCCGCCTTGAAGCATTATGTGTATGTAATAATTTGTAAAATGTATGTAACAGTCATTGCATATGCTTATATTATTGTATGCATGTGTAATAATGTTATGTGAATATATTACGTAATTTAATAATGTAGGAGCTGTGAGAATAATAGGTTAAAAGTTGCTAACAATGAGGTAACCTTGAGTCAATAATGAGTAAGAAAGTTTAACAGTACTACTTGTGATTCTTGGAGAAACAATAATGTAATTTTAGTGACAGTTTATAAAAATAGCCAACCAACAACCAGAAAAAGCTTTAGTTAAATGCTGGTATTCTATTGGAGTAGCATTAGCCAATCAGAGACTTGAAATTAGAAATTTACAAGTTTAGACGGTTGAAATCCATTCAGTTGCCTGCAGACAGTGATTGTAACCGCGTGATGCGTCCTTGAGAGATGTTATACATATTTTGAGCGAGACAAAATAATTTACGTGTTAAAAGTGCAAGTATTTAATAAAAACATCTCACAGCTCTCTCTTTATATCAGTGAAGTGTTATTTAAATCGTATCAAGTATTAATAAAAGGAGTGAAGTAAAATAATAATCTGTGTAACAATACATTCTTGTCGCATCACGCCCTGCTAAGATATTTATGTTTCTAAATTAATACTGAAGCAGTCGAGGCAAACATAAATATTAAATATTTAAAGAAACAGTTTAATTCAAAGTTAATATTTTTTTGAACTTGGGGCAAAGGCCACCTGAAAATACATTTGGGGCGAAGGCTACAGGAAACTGTTTACTATACGTGCGGTTGCAACGAATTTTAAGTTTGGCTCCCCAACAGTTGAAATATAATACATCTTCAAACTGACTTTCCATACGTAGCAGCAACAAACAACCTTTCTTCAGAATTGACTGCGCTTTGGCAGGAGGAACTAAATACGTTCTGAAAAAATGCAAAGCCATCGCCGGTATTTGAACCACGGATCTCCCGGTTTCCGTCTGGTTGCTCTAACCACTGAGCTACCATGGCAGCATGCCGGCACAACACCAAATTCCCCAGCTGATTCGCATGTTGTCCGTTAAACCACAAGGAGATCTCAAATTGTATTGAGATGACATACCCCAATGGCGACTTACAATGCTGTAAGTACTTTAAGTCCCGGGCTTTATACGAGGGCTGATCAACAAAGACTGAGACTGATGTTTTCCTGTAGCTTCCGTGATAGTTTCGTATCTGTAACATAAATATTTGAAAAGAGCGGGTTTTTATGTATAATGTTGGTAGGCGGTAGCACTCTCGTATTGATAGGTTGGTAGTAATGCTCTATTTTGTAGACCCTACGTGCATTTCGCATACCAGACAATGGAGGTGATGCATTTTTTAAATCGATTATCACCGGTGATGAGTCATGACTGCATCATTATGATCCTGAAGGAAAACAAGCCAGCACAGTGTGGAAATCGCCAGAGTCTCCAACGCCAAAAAAGGCAAAAGTTGTTCCATCTGCAGGGAAAGTGATGGTGATCTTTGACTGTAATGGAATGATTTACCAGCATGCAGTTCCCCCTCACACTACTGTTACAGCAGCATACTACACGTCAGTATTGGCTACACTGAGGAAGCACATTGCAAAGAAACGACCAGAGCTTTCTCGGACTGGGTGGCGACTTCATCATGACAATGCACGGCCTCACGTCACAAATCAAGTCATGCGGTTTCTGGCTCGATTCAACATTACCTGTGTACCACATCCCCTTATAGCCCCGATCTTGCACCCTGTGACTTTTTTTTATTCCCATCACTAAAGGCAAAGATTAGGGGTATTCGATTTGAGAACTCTGAAGCAGTGCTCAAGAAAAGTGAGGCGATTCTCAAGCCTAACGAAGAATGGTCTGCAGCACGTGTTCAAGGACTGGCAGAGACGCTATAAAAAGTGCATTGAAGTAGGAGGGGACTACTTTGAAAAAGATCATGTAAACATTGAATTGGAGTAATAAACATCTGTGAAAAAAAATCAGTCTCAGTCTTTGTTGATCAGCCCTCGTAGTTTCATCACTGTTAGCTCAATTAATAGAATTAATTGTTCTTCCACACAAGCCGTGTGTTGGACAAGGTTGGAAAGGTAGAATCAAAAATTCGTGGTTCAAATCTCGGCGATGGCATTGAATTTTTCAGTGATTCTACTTTTCCAACCTTGTCCAACACAGCCTTGCGTGAAAGAATAATTAATTCCATAAATATGTTCTGTTTATTGTCATTAGAAGCGGAATATAAGCAAGATACAAAGGTTGGGTTACTGTACTGGGTGTGATTCGTTTATGGAGCGCTAGGGTGCGGTCAACTTTGATAACATTACAGACCTTAAGGCAACAGCGTTGTAATATGGCAAGAGATGTGCGGCGGAAGCATTAAACATTCATTTGTTTTTCATGTGGAGATACAGCATTTTTTGGCCGTGCAATACCTTCCCTACTCATTATTTGCCCTCGTCTCTCTCTCTCCCCCTTCCATTTTAATTTATTTCACTCTGCACTACGATGGCTATCAAACACAACGGACACGGCGCGCGTTCGGCTTGGCAACATTGGTACGGCTGTTTTCCATCTCATCCACCATCTTATTGCTCTCCTGTTACATAACATTCAATGAGAATGAAGACACTTTCTCTGCCAATATCGTTACAGCCGTTTTAAAGAAAACAAAAAGAAACAATGTAAAGGCTTACTTGGGCTGGGAAATGCTTTTTAAAATCTTCAGCTGGTATTCTAAACGGAGTCTGACTCAAACATTAATTTTGGTATCTATCCGAATTTTCGTACTTAATTAGGACGTACACAAACACACACAGATGACCCTCTTTCTAAAAATGTTTTTTAACGGCTTGAAGACATCTCAAAACGTGTACGAATTTTAGGCGAAATATCGATATCAATTTTGGGTGGAATACGATGCATTCTCTTCCTATTATAGGTAAGAGGTAGAGAAGTAACAGTTTCTTTCCAGCTTAAAGTTTTACGTTTATTTTATTGAGGCAGTATTTTTAACACTTAAATGATTTCAGTCTAATTATATAATATATAAATTCAATAACAGCCCGCCTTGAAGCAATATGTGTATGTAACAATATATAACAAGTGTATATTACAGTCATTGTATATGTTTGTATTATTGTATCCATGTGTAATAATGTTATGTGAATATATTACGTAATTTAATAATGTAGGAGCTGTGAGAATAATAAGTTAAACGTTGCTAACAATGAGGTAACCTTGAGGCAATAATGTATTTAAGAATGTTTAATAATGCTACTAGTCATTATTGGAACAACAATAATGTAAATTTTAGTGACAGTTTATAAAATAGCCAATCAACAACCAGAAAAAGCTTTAGTTAAATGAAGGTATCCTATTGGAGTAGGATTAGCCAATCAGAAACTGAAAAGGAGAAAATTTTACAAATTTAAAGTTCAGTTGGTTGCAGACAGCGTTACTAACCAGACGCAAAAGGTGTCCTCAAGAAATTTAATACGTATTCGTGTGAGACGAAAATAGTTTACGTGTTAAAAAGTGCAAATAATTAATAAAAGAATCTCACAGCTCTCTATATCAGTGAAGTGCTATATAATTCGTATCATGCATTAGGTAATAAAAGAAGTGAAGTCAAATTATAAGCTGCGTAAGCCTACATTCTTAGTCACACCACAACCCTGCTAAGAGAAACGTGTCTCTAACAAAAATGCTGACGCAGTCGAGGCAAACATAAATATTTAATACTTAAAGAAACAGTCAAATTCCAAAGCTAATATTTTTACAAATTGGGGCAAAGGCTACCGGGTACCATACGTGCGGTTGCAACTACTACAAGTTCGGCTCCTCAACAGTTGAACTATAATACAACTTCTTCAAATTGACATACAAAGCGTGGTGCAAATAACGTAAAGAAAAACAAACATCTTCAAACTGACTTTCCATACGTGGAGCTAACAAATACCTACCTCATTATAAAATACAAATACCTTTGTAATTGCTGTGCTTATTGCTAGAATTAAAACTATCAGCTGCTGTCTAGCATTACTGAGAAATGAAGAACAAGATTAATCTCTCCCTTGACATAAGAACCGTCTTCCATCTATATTTATAGTTTCGAAGTTGTCTTTTTATTACATCTACTTTAATGTTGCTTCCTTTACGCATTTTCTCTGTTCCTGTTAACAGCGTAAATCAAAAATGAAAAAATAAATAAATACCAAATTTAGTATTTAAGTCTAGCATCTTTTAAGGATGCAAGACGTTTATGGAATCTTTTCAGCCCAAACAAACCTATTTTCTTTATTTTTATTTTCTTTTTTGTATTTTCCAAGAAAATGATCTAATTGCATATTACATACATACCGAGCGGGATGGCTAGGCGGCATGTGCTACAAAAAATAGTTATTTGAAATAAATTCTATGTTTTTAAAAGATCTCCATTTTTTGTGCGCTACGTTTTACGTTTTCGTCTATGGCTTAACCTCTACTGGTTATGCAAGATTATACAAAACTCCTTCCGAATGAAGAGGACTTCACGGGCTGTTCCATATAAAATTAAAACATACATTTTATTTGCCATGTAAATATCTTTAATATACGGAATTTTAATCAAAATCGTTAGTCATTTTTTAGAAAACGAAAATTTTGAAAAATGCTCCATGTAATGGGTAGTTTGGGGTCGGAAAACTTTCTTTAAAATCTTCGGGTCGCATCTTTGGAAGATACTGAGCCTAAATACCAAGTTTGGTATTCATCCAACTTTTCAATTTTGAGTTATGCTGTTCACAGGCACAGCTACGCACATACACAGGCACACACGGACCTTTTTCTAAAAATGCTTTTCTTTTATTCAAGGGGTCTCAAAACATGTATTCCCGGTGAAAACTCGGCATCGAATTTTTGGGTGGAATGCAATACTTTCTCTACCTGCTATGTACGTGGTAGAGTGGTAGAGAAAGTAAGAGTGGCTTGTATACACACTAGTAAATGATAGAGGATAGAGAAAGTGATGTGAATAAAAAACATCAGATTTTACAGTTTATTTGTTTTATAATGACTTTCTCTACTACGTATAGTAAGTAGGGGAAGTATTGTATTCCACCCAAAAATTCGATACCGAGATTTCTACCGGAAATATATGTTTGAGACCCCCTGAATCCAAAAAAAAACATTTTTGGAAACATGTCTGTGTGTTTGTGAACAGCATAACTCAGAAACGAACAGTCGGATAAACACCAACCTTGGTATTTAGGTTAAGTATCTTTCATAGATGCGACACGAGGGTTTTCAAGAAAATCCCCCACCCCAGATTACTCTTTACATGGAACATTTTTTCGAAAATGTTAATTTTCTCAGAAATGGCTCTAACGATTTTGATTAAAATATCATATATTTAAGACACTTTTATGGCAAATAAAATGTATATCTTGAATTTTCTTGGAATGTCTCCAAAAGTATTCTTCATTGTGAACGACTTTTGCATAACTGGTAAACCATAAGAGATAGACAAAATTTTGCTATATAAAAAATGTAGATCGCGTTAAAGTACACAATTTATGTCATATACATTTTTTTGTTAAGTGAACCATTTTCAAGATATTGATTGTTATTCCCTTAAATTTTCCAATACTTGTACTTTTTCTCAAATTCGTTATTCATTCTTTTTTGTCCTGCTAATGGAAAGAGAATGGAATACTCCACATAGCAACCAGCTCTTAAAATATTTGACTATCGCTTAAAGCCTACCAATTCCCCTTGCATCTACAAGAAAATTAGCAATAAGATTAACATCTCGATTAACATGAAGCATATGGAGAATAAGCGTTTGTAAAAATAGTTTGTACAAGAGCAGAGAAAGTCATGTGAGTGTAACACATCAGATCTTTTCTGAATAACTCATACAAAGAGTATGCAACATCAACCAATGTTAGCATACAGCAAACTGCTTTTTAAACATTTGACTGTCGCCATAGCCTCCTGTGTTCCTGCTACCATTAATAACATACTGAAACAATTTCTACAAATTGGAAAGTGAGAATCAGGTATTGAATGCGATAGCCAGGATTTGAACTACTGACCTTCGGTTTACTGTGCCGCTGCTCTAACCAGCTGAGCTATCATTGTAACATGCCGGTTTGATATTAAATTCTCCAACTGACTGATATTTGTTCCTGTGATACAAAAAGTGTTTCAAAGGCATTTTGAGAGACCAATGGCGACTTACAGTATAGTAAGTGCTTTGAAGCCCCGGACTTCATACTTAACTACTATTATGCCAGTCAGTGTTAATTAACTGTCTTTCCAAACATGCAGTGTTTCGTTGGCAACTAGAACCAGGTTATGTCTTGATTTTATTCACTTTGAAGCCAATTTTGGAAAATATACCTCATAATGATAAACAAAAAATTATGTTAGGTGTTGATGTAGACAGTCAATACAATGGGATATACACATTTAAAATTTATCAACAAGGTTATCTAGAATTGTTTACCTAATGAAGAATTTAACATATTGTTTGTCTGCTGTTGAGGCAGTATTTGTAACACTTAAATGATTTCAGTCAAATTATATAATATAAACTATAATAACTGCCCGAGTTAAAGCAATATGTGTATAATATAATGTATAAAATGCATGTAACAGTCATTGTATTAATGTTTATATTATTATGTACATGTTCAATAATGTTATGTGAATGCATTACGTAATTTAATAATGTAGGAGCTGTGAGAATAATAGGTTAAAAGTTGCTAACAATGAGGTAACAATGAGGTAGCCTTGAGGCAATAATGAATTAGAAGGTTTAATAATGCTACTAGTCATTCTTGGAAACAATAATGTAATTTTTGAGACAGTTTATAAAATAGCCAATCAACAACCAGAAAAAAGCTTAAGTTAAATGAAAGTATTCTATTGGAGTAGGATTAGCCAATCAGAAACTGAAATAGGGCAAATTGTACAAATTCAGAAGTCGGTTGCTAGTAGACAGCGTTCCTTCCTCGAGAAGTTTAATACGTATTCAGTGTGAGACGAAAATAGTTTACGTGTTAAAAAGAGCAAATAATTAATCAAAGAATCTCACAGCTCTCTATATCAGTGAAGTGTTATTTTAATCCTGACAAGAATTAATAAAAAGGAGAGAAGTAAAAATTATAATCTGTATAAGCCTACATTCTTAGCCGCACTACTCCCTGCAAAGAAATCCATGTCCCTAACAATAATACTGACGCAGCCGAGGCTAACATAAATACATAATATTTAAAGAAACAGTCAAATTACAAAGTTAATGTTTTTAAATTTGGGGTGAAGGCTACCGGGTATCATACGTGCGGTTGCAGCTACTTCAAGTTCGGCTCCCCAACAGATGAAATACAATACAACGCCACCATAAAATTAACCTACTTCACTGCATATATGAGATGTGCCTACTTTGCATTGTTCCAGTCGGTTATGAGATATGGTATGGCTCAACTAAAACACGTGACATTCTTTTGATACAAAATAAAATGTTTAGTGAAGTTCAACCTTGTATCTTATGAGCTAATGACATCATACTTTCGGTTTATTTTATGAAGCTTTTCCCCTTTACTCACTCACTGACGTCAGTTCGCAATGGCATCTTGCAAGGTAACCAAACATTGGAGTTTGGACAACCCATGACCACATGAATATGTCATAGCTCCACGAACATTGCGTGGGGGTAAATCTGCCCTCCCCTGTTTCACTGCATCACTGCTTTAGAATTTTAAAGAATGCGATTACAGGTCCCAATGTAAACCTTTTTATTGCCCTGGAAATGTTAACACTTGTAAATCTGTATTTGTTTGAGTTGTTAGTGCATGTTCATTGTAATATTTCAGACTACATTTTAAGAAAGGATGTACATTACCATAATACTAGAAGTAACACAGCTCTGAGCTTACCTACCTCAATTTAGGCTCAGTAAATCAATTTAATTCTCATCCCTATTTGGGCCCAAAATGTTACAATTGAGCCCAAATGTTAGAGCTTTAGTAAACAAAAATTTTCAAACATATCATTTAAAATCTTGGTAAAAACATATTTTATACTTTATGTGAAGTTTTAAGCTTAACGTGCTTTAAAACAATATTATTTCTTTGTATTGACAAAGTATTTTATTGCTTTTTGACATTGCCAATGTCTGCAATGTGCCAGACAATAAATATAAATATGATATTGACTTGTCAGTGCGATTCTTCCTTTGCAACTTCAGTTTATATACTGCACATGTGGAAGAGCAATTAATTTACAATTTCTATTAATATATTTTATCATTAAAGTGCTTAGAGAGACAATATTTGTGTGAATAACTTTTATAATAGTTGTGAAAATAGTGGAGAAAGTCACGTGAATGCTATACCGGGTGAGGCTCTGAATAACACTGCCATTTGTAGTGATAGAAGAAAATACATCAGACAAAAGTAATTTGCGGTGAAGGGGGGAATATTATTGTATAGATGGTTTTGTGATGAAAGCAGGCGTAGGGGAGATACGGATACAACTTCCAGCCCATTCTGCACGGCTAATTACAGCTGCTTTTAACAGAACTTTTGAAGGTCGTTGGATTGGTCGATGCGGATTCACAAACTGGTCTGCGCGTTCATCAAACTTAACACCAATGAACTTTTATCTGTGTGATAAATTAAAACAAGTAATTACCAAGAAACACCGAGGATCCTCGAAGACTTGAAAGACCGTATAACACGAGTATGCTCAGCGATCAGCTCTGATGAGCTTCAACGTGCACTGTTTTCCGCTCAGAATCGCTCAAGCTCGCCGCTTTGAACACATGATTTAATTCTGAACATCTGATATAAGTAACTGACAAATGATTTCGGTTTTCTTTAATACACACTTTTGTGTGTGTCTTCAAACGCACTATTAAATGGTAAATAATAAATCATATCAATCCATTTAAAATTATGAAGCTGGTATCCGTTACACCTGCACTCATTACAAACTTATCTATACCACAATATGTCTCCCCTTCACCCCAATCAACTTTTGTCTAAGTATTTTCTTCCATCACTACAAATGACAGTGTTATTCAGGTGCCTGTTTTAAATGTCTCACCCGGTATATCAGCCACTTCTGCCCAGTACAAATCTGTGCTTGCCATGTCATGCATATATAATAGCTGAAGTCCACGTTAGTACACCTATATGCGAAATACGTGTTCTAAACTTCAGTTCGCCTACGATGACGCAGTCTGGCCCTGCGAATCGCTTAGGGGTATTAAATGGGCACTACTCCATCAGCCCCTCAAACCTCAAAACCACAAAGCACCCTATAACCCTCTTCCAACTCTAGCAGAAGCGGGCATGTTTGCTGCAACCAGTTCCTCCTGGTTCTCTCCCAACTTGATTTATTCAAAGAAGAAAATTACTTTGCAATATGTTTCCGAGTTTCCGTGATATGCTGAACATTAATTTTACTGTATTGAGTGTGCTTCAAGAAACAGGATGATGCGTTTTGTAATAAAACAAACTAACAAGTTCGTAAATATACACAGTGTCTCATATTTCAGATCCGTTCCCAACATTTTGTGTCATGTATTCTGGTATTTGCTGGACATTTTATGAAACAATACCAAAATTGTACACATAATCTACCTTTAAGGATAGGCATACTTAAGGACACTTTCAGGATGTATCTCTGAAAATACTATTTTCTAAAGCTTTCAGTCAACTTGGCTAGAAAGTTAATCCTAAATTTATCCAACCTAAACATCGGACGGTCTTAAATTTCGCTTAGATATATCTCTTCCAGTTTGTTTTGGATTTAAAAACTTAGAGTTAATTGCCCTATTCCAAGTTCTTCGATGATGAAAGTTTTAAAATACTATTTTTAAACATCCATGTTATTTATATGATCTAGTACACATGTTCATAAAATAACTTTAAGCTAGTACAAGTTTAAAAGGAAATAATACTTTTAGAATGTCATTATAAATTTCTACTTCTTTTCCCTGCTCCTTTTGGCTTTAAAACTCAATAACTCAAAAACTACTCCCAACATAGAAAAGTTATTTGATAGTGTTAGTTCTTTCACCTTTTGGAATGTGTATGAAAATTTCAGAATAAATCACTCATATGGTACATTTTGAACGAGTAAAAGAAGATAAAAGCATTTCAAAAACTCAAATTTAAGAACTAAAATACCTTTTTAGGCAGCAAGGCCTAAAAGTAGAATTTCTAACACAGTGCACACGATTAAAAGCTTGTGATCAACTTTGGTTTCAAGTCCAGTCTCATGGCAATTACGCTTTTTGTTTGCACATGTTTAATAATTCGACTTGTATTGATTAGGTTTTACTTTTCATTATGTCTTTTTACATTATTTATTTTCATGGCGCTCGGGTTATCTGTTCACAATACAAATCGTCATACTTCAATTTATCGCAATTCGTGGTAGAGTTAACCTGTACGTTATATTGTCAGCCTCAGCTTTCTTTGATATAAAACATTATTCTTTTATCTACGATAACCTACTTAAACATTACATGGCGGAAATTATAAACTCCGAAGAAACTAAAATGAAAGAATCAGGTGAAATTACACTACTAGCGGACCAACAAAACCACAAAAAATATGACATCTCGCATTTTTAACTTCATTTTTCTTGTTTCTAAAACCCGGTTCTAAATGTGAAAGTTTCAGAAATCAAAATAATATTATTGATATTTTAAAAATTCCAGCGCTGTCTTAACAATACTATATGGCACACGTGTTTAAAGTGGTTTTACCCCGTGTATCATAATCTACTATCATTCCATTGTTACCTTGTTGCTTATAAAGGTAAACATTCACAATACCAAGGGGAGAAATAAATTTTGAAATTACAGCCTTTAAATATTTTAATAGAGCGTGTATTTCCTTAAATCTGAAACAATGTTAAAGAAGGCCTGACTCTGTGGTGCGGTGGTATCGTGTCTGTCTCACATTCAAAAGGTTTCGAGTTCAAATCTCGGTTAGGATAAGTTACCCGATAAGGTTTTCTTCCGAAGTTTTCCTTTAACCGGTGAAGACGAATGTCTGGTAACTTTAAGCTCTATGGAATCCGGGCTCATTTGAGCATCATACTCATTTCATTCATCCATCGTCCGATATGGCCTACTAGATTAAAAGAACGTTAAAGCTTAAAAAAATTCTGATGTGTTACACTCACATGACTTTCTCTACTCTTGTACAAACTATTTTTACAAACTCTTATTCTCCATCTATTTCATATTAATCGACATAAGCATTTGCAGAAACGATCTTTTGACATGCAAAGAGAATTACATCTTACACATAGCGACCAGTTCTAAAAATATTTGACTATCGCTTAAGGCGTACTATGTTCCCCTTGTTTTGTATTTGCAAGGGTATATAGAAATACAGTAGCCTTTAAGCATCGACATATATCTTAATAGCTGGTTGCTAGGTGCAGCACCATTCTCTTTGCCACAGATTAATACTCCTTGCATATCCAAGACAAAAAAATCTGATGTGGCACACTCACATGACTTTCTCTACTCTTGTACAATCTATTTTTACAAACGCCTATTCTCCATATGCTTCATATTAATCGAGATATCGAGATGTCAATCTTATTTGTAATTTTCTTGTAGATGCAAGGGGAATATGGTAGCTTTTAAGCGATAGTCAAATATTTTATCGCTGGTTGCTATGTGGCGCATTCCATTCTCTTTGCATGTCCAGGACATAAAAAATGAATAACGAATTTGAGAAAAAGAATAAGTATTGGAAAATTTAAGGAAATAACAAGCAATATCTCGAAAACGGTTCACTCAACAAAAAAAATGTATATGATATAAGTTGTGTATTTTAACGCGATCTACATTTTTTGTGTAGTAAAATTTTGTCTATCTCTTATGGTTTACCATTTATGCAAAAGTCGTTCATAATGAAGAATACTTTTGGAGACATTCCCAGAAATTTCGAGATATACATTTCATTTCTCATGACATTATCTTAAACATATGATATTTTCATCAAAATCGTTAGAGCCATTTTTGAGAAAATTAAAATTTTCGAAAAATGTTCCATGTAAAGGTTAGTCTGGGGTGGGGGGATTTTCTTGAAAATCTTCGTGTCGCATCTCTGGAAGATACTGAACGTAAATACCAAGTTTGGTGTTTATCCGACTATTAGTTTTAGAGTTATGCTGTTCACAGACACACACACAGACACACACACACACACAGACACACACACAGACACACACACGGACATGTTTCCAAAAATGCTTTTTTTGGATTCAGGAGGTCTCAAAACATGTATTTCCGGTGAAATCTCGGTATCGAATTTTTGGGTGGAATGCAATACTTCCCCTACTTACTATACGTAGTAGAGAAAGTAAAAATGAATAACGAATTCCCATTTGAGACAATAAGTATTGAAAAATTTAAGGGAATAACAAGCAATATCTCGAAAATGGTTCACCCAACAACAAAAATGTATGACATAAATTGTGTATTTTAACGCGCTCTACATTTTTTGTGTAGTAACATTTTGTGTATCTCTTATGGTTTACCAGTTATGCAAAAGTCGTTCCCAATGAAGAATACTTTTGGAGACATTCCCAGAAAATTCGAGATATACATTTCATTTGTCATGAAAATATCTTAAACTTAGGATATTTTAATCAAAATCGTTAGAGCCATTTTTGAGAAAATTAAAATTTTCGAAAAATGTTCCATGTAAAGGGTAGTCTGGTGTGGGGGATTTTCTTGAAAACCTTCGTGTCGCATCTCTGGAAGATACTGAACCAAAATACCAAGTTTAGTGTTTATCGGACTGTTCGTTTCACACACGAACAGACACACACACGGACATGTTTCCAAAAATGCTTTTTTTGGATTCAGGGGGTCTCAAAACATGTATTTCCGGTGAAATCTCGGTATCGAATTTTTGGGTGGAATGCAATACTTCCCCTGCTTACTATACGTAGTAGAGAAAGTAAAAATGTCCAGTAAACATGGGCTCCAAAATGCATACCTTAAGAGTGATGAGCACTTGTTCATCTTCGTTACTGTGAAACATCTCTTCTACTGGAAGCTCTTCGCTATTACACAGGACCTACAGCAAACAGTAAACAAATGAGGACACATTACTCTGTTATTGTCCATGGATACAGCATGTAGTAAACATCAGTTAGTGTTGTCACTGTAAACTGTATTCACAGTTCTGGGTAAATGCAAGGCATATTCTTATTTGTTCTAATGGAATAGGTTTGTGTTTTGATAAGTTTGCGAAATGCTTTAACATTGTAGTTTATTTTTAAATCTTTAGTATATGCAACCCCCATTAATGATGTGCAAACACTACAGAAAGGCGTCATCAATGTCTACCAGAGCATCCGTGACCAACCTGGAGTCTTTCAGAGAGTACGTGATTCCCTAATACGTCGGGCAGAAGCATGCCTTACTATGAATGGGTACCATATGAAGCGCCTCCTTTAAGGATGTTCACAAGTGTAGGTCGTATGTAATCGCAAACAGATTACATTAGAAGCTATGCTGTTTCACAATAACAGAGTAATGTGTTGTCATTTGTTTACTGCATTCTGCAGGTTTTACGTAATAGCAAAAAGCTTCCTGTAGAAGAGATGTTTCGCAATAACGAAGATGAACAAATGCTCATAGCTTTTAAGGTATGCATTTTAGAACCCGTGTTTACCGACATTTTTTACTTTCTCTACTACGTATAGTAAGTAGGGGAAGTATTGCATTCCACCCAAAAATTCGATACCGAGATTTCACCGGAAATACATGCTTTGAGACCTCCTGAATCCAAAAAAAGCATTTTTGGAAACATGTCCGTGTGTGTATCTGTGTGTGTGTGTGTGTGTCTGTGTGTCTGTGTGTCTGTGAACAGCATAACTCAAAAACGAACAGTCGGATAGACACCAAACTTGGTGCTTAGGTTAAGTATCTTCCAGAGATGCGACACGAAGGTTTTCAAGAAAATCCCCCCACCCCAGACTACCCTTTACATGGAAGATTTTTCGAAAATTTTAATTTTCTCAAAAATGGCTCTAACGATTTTGATGAAAATATCATATGTTTAAGATATTCTCATGAGAAATGAAATGTATATCTGGAATTTTCTGGGAATGTCTCCAAAAGTATTCTTCATTGTGAACGAGTTTTGCATAACTGGTAAACCATAAGAGATAGACAAAATTTTACTACACAAAAATTTAGATCGCGTTAAAATACACAACTTATGTCATATACATTTCTTTTGTTGAGTGAACCGTTTTCGAGATATTGCTTGTTATTTCCTTAAATTTTCCAATACTTATACTTTTTCTCAAATGCGTTATTCATTTTTTTATGTCCTGGACATGCAAAGAGAATGGAATGCGCCACATAGCAACCAGCGTTAAAATATTTGACTATCGCTTAAAAGCTACCATATTTCCCTTGCATCTACAAGAAAATTACCAATAAGATTGACATCTCGATATCTCGATTAACATGAAGCATATGGAGAATAGGCGTTTGTAAAATTAGATTGTACAAGAGTAGAGAAAGTCATGTGAGTGTAACACATCAGATTTTTAACATTAGCCTCTACACGCTTGTGTGAAAGAATAATAAATTTTCAAAGTCTGTTTTGTTGTATCTCAAGCGCCAGCTTCACGCTATAATTTATCGGGATGTAACTGACCTATTGCGATGCAACAAACGCCATTCTTAATGTTATTTTCCATTATATCAATTGCGCCAAAATAATACACATAAGTATATCTCAAAAATCATATATGCTTACGTTTTTAATGGTCTGCATCATCAACTTCAACGACCATCTCCGCTGAATTCATATATGTGGAAGCGTTATTCAGTTTATATTTTTCATTTCAGAGATAGTTTCCCTCCAAGTGTTAAGTGACTCGCCCTATATATCTGATTGCAATATTTGTTTTAGATAGCCTTTAATCCCGGTTCCGAAAACTTTGGCTACAACCTAAATTCGGAAGCGTTCCGCTAACAATAAGTGAAATTCACATTTTGAGACTGCTTATCTAAAGTACACTTAGTTTTGTACGGATTTCAAAAAACATATGAAATGTGTGAATATATTTGTGCAAACTTTTGAATATACGTGTTCAACTCTGTAAATGGAGTGGTTCGTCTAAAAATTGAAAACTTTTGGGAAGAGATCTATCTAAACCAACCTTAATTTTGCATCCACTGAAACAAATCCCAACTGTGTTGATAAATTTACTTCCAATTCCTATTTCTAAATCTAACGCTTTGTAAGTTGTTTCAGATAGTAACATTCATTTGTGTGGCTATCGTCAAATAGGAATGAACAATGGCGGATTTGTACACCGAGGTACTTCTCATCTACGGGGAAACCGAAGGAAAGCGAGATAGGCTTGCTGGGTCTATCAACAACGTTACCCCAACAGGCGTTACCCACCCACACTATATTTTCCAAGATTGGAGACGCAGCTTGCGTCCTAACAGACAGCATTGTGGAAGTCTGCAACTGATGGACAAGACTTCTCTAGTAGGTACGATATCGAGAATTTACCGAAAATACATGTTTTGAGACCCCTGAATAAAAAAGCATTCTTCGAAAAAGTCGGTGAACAGCAAAAAAGAAAAGTTTATAAATACCAAATTTGGTATTTAAGTCCAACATCTTTCAAATATGTGACACTCAACTACCAAGCTACACTTTAAATGGAAAACGTTTCGTATATTTTTTGTAAAAAGATTTGTTAACTGGTAAACCATAAGACAGACAAAATATTACTACACAAAAAATGCAGATCTCTTTTAAGCACGCAATTTATTTCGAATATCTAATTTGTGTCATCAACCGTTTTCGAAATATCCATTGTTAATAGTTTGAAGTGTTCAATACTTTTTTCAGTTTTTGAAGCGGTTCCCATTCAGTTCTTTCATGCGATGTCGTGGAAACAGTATAAAATTTCAAGGCCATCATACGGCAACCCACTTTTAAAAATATATCGATTCGACTTCCTGTATCACCCTTATTTCCACAATGCAATGTGCAATGGTACTATTTCTACAAAAGACTTATCTCGGTTAACATGAAGTAGATAGAAAAAGAAGCTCTCCTAAGAATACTTTGCAGAAGCTACATCTGATGTGTTATATTCACATGACTTTCTCTACTCTTGTACAAACTATTTTTACAAACGCTTACTCTCCATCTATTTCATGTTAATCGAGATAAACATTTGCAGACTCTTATTGCTAATTTTCTTTTAGATGTAAGGGGAATAAATATTTACAAGGGAAATATAGAAATACAGTAGCCTTTAAGCATAGACATTACTCTTAACAGCTGGTCGCTATGTGCAGCACCATTCTCTTTGCCACACATTAATACTCTTTGCATATCCAAGACAAAACAATGAATAACGAATTCCCATTTGAAAAATTTGAAAAATTGAAAAATTTAAGCGAATAACAAGCAATATTTCGAAAATGGTTCACTCAACATATACATTTTATTTGTCCTGAATGTATCTTAAAACATATGATATTTTAATCAAAATCGTTAGAGCCATTTTTAAGAAAATTAGAATTTTCGAAAAATGTTCCATGTGAAGGATAATCTGGGGTGGGGGATTTTCTTGAAAACCTTCGTGTCGCATCTCTGGAATATACTGAACCTAAATACCAAGTTTGGTGTTTATCCGACTGTTCGTTTCTGAGTTATGCTGTTCGCAGACACACACACACGGACATGTTTTTTTGGATTCAGGGGGTCTCAAAACATGTATTTCCGGTGAAATCTCGGCATCGAATTTTTGGGTGGAATACAATACTTCCCCTACTTACTATACGTAGTAGAGAAAGTAATAAGCGATAGTGGGTAGAGAAAGTCGTGTAAATGTGACACACCAGATTGTTTCCCATAATTTGTGAATATATTCTAGAAGGTAAGGAGTTTTGATCAGATTAGGCTACAGCATGCCCATGCACAGCGCTGCACAACTCCTAGCTGAGGCTATTTCTCCCATGTGTGATGTAACATCTCAGCTGTAACTCGTCCGAAAGCTTTGAGAACATGAGTATCCATGCGTCGCTGGACATGTAGCCATAGCACTCGTCAGCTTTCCGACTGCTCACAAAGGGAGCCTTTACCCTCCTTTGTAGAGAAAGTTTTAGCACCCATTTATCTCCTTTCCTTTGTTAAGAAACACGTGGACAGTAATACCAAACTTAATGTTTGGCTGACCGAGCGAGATGGCTCCGCGGTAACGTTTGAAGTTCGCATTCGAGAGGTCCCGGGTACGAATCCCGTTGGTCCGGCCCCCCTGAACTTGGATTTTTCCATGATTTACCTAGGTCGGTAGACGAATGCTGGTGTGGTTCCCCCACTACCACGAGTTTCCTGTCCTCCATAATCCCCTTTCATCTGTTTCACCATCATGTTTCAAACTTACAGGACTAGGCGACGGCGATTAGTGCGTTGCAGCGGGACGGTGGAGTGTAGCTGTGTAAAGGATTTCTCCCTGGAGCTTGGATGGCTGACTGGTGCCACTTGCAGGGAGAGGAACTCGTTCCTGGGACTCCTGCGTTGAGGATGGCGCAGGCAGGCTCATGCAGGTAACAGAATTCGTGTCACTCTGGAATTGTTAGGAACTCCGTCCTTGCTAGCACGCCTCGCCGTCTGCATCTAATCGCCCTTTGGGTCTCCCCTTCATCCCTTCCTCCCAGAGTTCATGTAAGACACAATGAACCTACAGAGATGACCTACGTGCGGTGCCAGCTCGACTGGCTGAGGGCCGCTTCCTTCTATGACACAGTTTCGCAGCCGGGCTTAAGCTACACTGGCAGTGGTAGTTCAAGCGATAAGCCGAGCTTATACATGGCTCACCGAGTGGGATTACTCAGGCGGTAACGTCCCGAGTTCGATCCCCAGCGACCGCCCACTCTGATTCATGGGTTTTTCGGGGTTTTCCCGAATTCCCTGTCCCTCCATTTCGTTCCATTGATCATTTCATTCATCCTTCACCCCGTTTTGTCTATTTCAGGGTTGAAAGTGTCGGTGATAATGTTTCGGTGCAGCGTTGTAGGGAAAAAGGATGCCCTCTGTGCACTTTCTCCGTCCTTCTCCTGGTTGCCAGGGTATAAGAACCGCCCCAGGGGGCGTTGGAACCTGTGTAGGACGGGGTCCCCGATCTTCCTGTCTATATCTGGAAACTGTAGGGATCCTATCATTGCTGTGTCGTTACTCCTGGTTCCGGTCGCCCAATGTCACCCTTCACTTCATCTCCTTCTCCCGGGGGCAACCCCTCAGTACAATACCCGGATTCATAAAATCGGTGCTGCCTCCCCTCCGCTTCACAAGCCTATCCTATACATGGCTTAGCTTAACCCCTCTTGGACTGTTCTAAGCTAGGAGTCACCGTATTATCTGAAGAAGACGATATTAGTGATGAGGAAATCAAATTATTTTAACCCATATGCACAACACAAGACCATCTAGAATGCGTCCAATCGGAGAGCTAGGTTAGGTATGTTTCCACGATTACGAATTTTTCGTCCAAACAATATGTTTGTGTAATTTGACAGAAATGTTAGACTTGTTTTTACTGCCTCTACCCGGAACCCTATAGGGGAAGTATATTATTGGTCCAAAAAGTCCACATGGAGATTTTAATGGATATACAGTCTTGGGATCCTCTGAATCCAATGAAGTAGTTTTGGAATAAGGTCCGCGTATCTGTCAATGAGCAGCGTAGTTCAAAATAGAAAAGTCGCAGAAATAGCAAACTTCATGCTTAAAGTTAGGTATCCCTTAAGGATGTAAGGGGAAGAGTGTCACTGAATTATCTCAAAACAAAACTACACGTGCTACTATTTTTAACGTTTTGTTGCTCTACAAACTAGAGTTTAGAGTTAATCTCATATTTATAAGATGTACATATATAACGCAACAGATATACATAATATTTTATTTCTATAGCAAAGCTGTCAATTGCCAGAATCATATCATTGCAACTGGCATGCAAAACTTTTTAATGCCAGTCAATCTACTGACATGAGTCTGTTGTTTATAGGCCACTTAAAAATCGTTGATCTAGCCTAGGTTTGAAACCGCAAACTTAAACTCAGAAACTCATACTTAACCATCAGCATATCATACAATAGGACGGTTTCGTGAACTCAATTGACATAAATTATCATTTGAGAATTTATGATTTTGAGTGGCTGGTTTCTTAATTGAGAGAAGAAGTAAAATCTTATGCAAGGTCCAGGAATCACAAAGAGAATTCTTAAACTCATCAGTTTTATTTTAAATTCTGAACATACATAATAAGATACAACCAACAATACACCTTCAGTGCATCGACAAAGAAATTTTCATTCCCTACTAAGAGATTTGCTAATAGTACTCGTGTTTGCTATGATACATTATTAGGGCAAAGTATCTTCCTGCGTGGTCTAATGATACCATGCTAGCCTCTAGTTCGCGAGGTCGCAGGTTCAAACCCGGCGGAGGACGATGGATGTTTTCAGGCGTAAAAATCCTCAGCATTGCTTCCTTCGGAAGGGATTTACGGCACGTAAAAGAACCTCAAGCCTGATAAAGAGGCCTCCAAGCAAAATGTCCATTCTTTCACGCCCAATATAGAATGGGACGCTGAGAATTATAGCAGTTAAAGAACGCCCCTAAATAAAAACTCAATTTCCATTATTTCAGAGCCAACTAAGCCCAATTTCTGTGATTTTGTATATTCAAACTTTACTTTATTTTTGGACCAATTCCCAAATATATTAACATTTATGCAAAATATTGGAGGTGCACTGCAGGAGATTCATCATAAAAATACTGTCTTGTATATTGTCCAAAGCAGAAATGCATCAGCAAGATGTGTAATTGCAGTAAATTTAATTCTCCAGTACTTTTTTTCCAGAGTAGTAGTAGAGTCCAATTAAATTCGAATAAATTTGCAATCTCAAATTTCTTTAAATCCCATTTGCATTCCTAAAATAATCAATGATATAGCCAGCTTAACATCTGAATTCTTTGCCAAAGTTTCAGTTTCATAACCTGCTAATATATTGAATACGACAATAAATATCTCGGTTTCAACGCATAAAAATAATGGAGTATGAAGAACTAAAATATAGTTTCCGACTTCTATACTTCTCGTATATGCCAAGACTTAAATATTAACTCCGCGTTTAAAATATATAAAATCCGTAAATAAAACACGTGCTTTCAGCTTTTCCTGTTACTACATAAATTAGGTTTAAAACACGGAAACACATACATCATTACATGCCTACTTAATGAACTCATCTTTGAGGTATATCCATAAACCAAGTTGAAAATCGTCTATAATTCACGAATTTCTGCTTCTTCTATGTGAATTCCAAGGGATTCCACTGTTTGTTTGGAATCCTAATGCCGAGATTGTATCATACGACCACAGTAGCCAATTAAAACGGACACGGCAATGGCCACACCGTGGTTAATAGAGCCACTGTAATGGAAACGCGATCAGTGCGCTCTGAAGCCGGAATTATAAAGGCAATAATTATCATAATATTCTGAGAAGGATACCGATATAAAATAAGTAATAATATATTTAAAATCAGTGTATGTATAAAAAGGAGAAGCATTATGAAAATTGTTGACTGTAAAAGCGACAGAAAGACCAGACAGGCACAGTTTAGCTAATTAGGGACCAGCCCCAGGTATAAAGGGTAAATAGCTGAAGCCAGTTTCTCTTGGAATTCATGGGTGCAGCTGCACTTAGCCTGGTGAAGGTTACTCTAGGCTTCATGACGCTAAGTTTGACGAGCGTTTGAGGGGAGAGTAGGGGAAGTTAGGAGTTTTTCCTCTTTGTAGCGCGGTGGTGAAATTGAGCCTGACCTGAGTGATTGGTGAGAACGGGACGACATTCTCGTCGAGTTGTGAACATTGGCGACGAACATGCCAGAGGGTAGAACGCTTAGCTGTAGTTAATATTCTTCGGTCTTGGTAAAGACAAAGTACCATCGTATGCATTTACAAGTGATCGGCAAACCGCAGTATTATTTTAAATAGTGAATAAAAGTGTTCCAAGACAGCGTTTGTGTGTTTCTCTGTACACACCCACGCATACCCTGAGGTTAAGGTTTCATGCTGGAGCAGCCGTGGCAAAAGAAGAACCATCTAGGAGGAGACAAGTAGCAACCGTGAGGCAAAGGTAGTGCTTCATTGTTGGAGGACGTAGCGTGGCTGCGTCAGCTCTCTACATAGGAAATTCCTCACTAAGCACCATAAGAAGAATTTGAAGATAAAAACTGCTAGAAATGCGCTGGAATCGTTGTATGAATTGCGTAATATTAAATGCTTGCCTGCACTAGTCTGTAGAAACAGTGCATCATTCTGACCTCTCCTTTCGAAAATGTTATCGAGAGTTGTTTAAGCTGATCCACCGGTTATTTGTAAACTCGGTTAATTTAAAACTGGCCGGCGTCTGAGAGACGGAGCTGAATCGGGTACTTCCGTGAACGCTCGGGTCAGCAAGGCTTTGTTCACAAGACTGCGTATATTCTTGTAGTAGTTATAATGGGGAACACATCTATAATCACAAGTCTTCCGAGAAAATAATTCACATACATAATTTCACAGATGTTTTAGAGTGTTTCAACACTGAATATTTATAACCAAAACATGCTTTATTGATTTATGGTTCTCAAGTGGAGTAAAGCTCACTAAAATGCTACGCTTACTGCAGCACTCTTAGCTCAGTGTGAGGCAGTATTTATAACACTTAAATGCTTTCAGTCTAATTATATAATATATAAATTCAATAACAGCCCACCTTAAAGCAATATGTGTATGTAACAAGATATATAATGTGTATATTACAGTCATTGTATATTTTGTATTATTATATACATGTAATAATGTTATCTGAATGTATTACATAATTTAATAATGTAGGAGCTGTGAGAATAATAGGTTAAAAGTTGCTAACAATGAGGTAGCCTTGAGACAATAATGAATTGGAAAGTTTAATGCTACTTGTGATTCTTGGAAGCAATAATGTAATTTTTGTGACAGTTTATAAAATAGCCAATCAACAACAAGAAAAAGCTTTAGTCAAATGAAGGTATTCTATTGGACTAGGATTAGCCAATCAGAGATTTGAAATACAGAAATTTACAAATTTAGGTGGTAGGAATCAAGTCAGTTGCTTGTAGACAGCGCTCATAACTGGACGCGTTGTTTGTAGACAGTGTTCCTAATCGGACGCGAGATGCGTCCTCGAGAAATTTAATACATATTCGTGTGAGACGAAAATAGTTTACGTGTTAAAAAGTGCAAGTAATTAACAAAAGAATCTCGCAGCTCTCTATATCAGTGAAGTGTTATTAAAATCGTGTCAAGAATTAATGAAAAGGAGTGAATTAAAAAAATTATAATCTGTGTAAGCCTACATTCTTCAGCCGCATCACCCCTGTTAAGAATTTCATGTCTCTAAAAATAATACTGACGCAGCCGAGGCAAACATAAATATATAATATTTAAAGAAACAGTCAAAAATTACAAAGTTAATATTTTTGGGGGTGGGCAAAGGCCACCGGAAAGTACATTTAGGGCGAAGGCTACCGGAAAGCGGGTACTATACGTACGGTTGCAATGAACTTCAAGTTCGGCTCCCCAACAGTTGAACTACAATACAATTCCTTCAATACAATCAACTTCAAATTGGCTCCAAGCGTGGGACAAATAATTATACAACAAAACAATCTTCTTCAAGTGGTAGAATTAGATTACTGTTCCTGCAGTTAAAGGTTCAAATACTCGTGGAACAACTCATTTTTTCTTCTTACTTTCTTTCATTTTAAATAAATAGTAAAAATATTTTTCTTCATTTTTATCCTTAAAATATTTTTTGCTTTATTATTTTGGCTCCCATCTTTGGCCAACATTACACTAAAAGGAAGAGGGCTCATGATTTGTTAAAATCCTATATTTATGCATAAAATAAAAGATTTTACTTCTAAATATAAAACAAACTCTTGTTTTATATTTCAATAGAAAAAATAAAAATTAAAGGAAAAAAACGCCACATTCACAATATCCACGCCAGTATGACAAAATGGCGGAGGAATATTCCTTCCACCGGTATACGGTTTATTTAGTAGCCCGTCATACCGGTAAATGACAACCTTGACGCTAATTTATCGGTCCGGATGAGGTTTCATACTAAGTCAATTTAATTTTATACATAATCAAATTTCGCCATTATTGTAACTATATTTGTAAGTAAAATGAAATAACACAAACAATACTATTTAACTATATTACAGTTAAACGGGTTGGAAAAAAAACAAGATAACAATCCACTACGAAGAATCTAACTCGAGCTGCCCAAATCGGTGTATTGTGTCTTGTACGAGAGCGAAACTGAATATTTTTTACAATGCCATGTTTCTAAAAGCAAATGAAATTTGTTTATATTTGACAGCTACTTACTAATGTTTTGCGAGTGTAGTTTGTTCGATTTTCTCTAATAGTTTAATTATCATCATTTTAAGCTTTGTGTTCACCCAAAAATAAATGACACTAGAGAACACTTCCCAGATATGATTTTTTACGGTTTTAAATCGTCATTAACGCCTAAACAATGTGAAAATCTGCTTAAAAATCTGATGTGTTACACTCACATAACTTTCTCTACTCTTGTACAAACTATTTTTACAAACACTTATTCTCCATCTACTTCATGTTAATCGAGATGTTAATCTTATTGCTAATTTTCTTGTAGATGCAAGGGGAATTGGTAGGCTTTAAGCGATAGTCAAATATTTTAAGAGCTGGTTGCTATGTGGAGCATTTCATTCTTTTTGCATGTCCAGGACATAAAAAAATGAATAACGAATACCCATTTGAGAAAAACTATTGGAAAATTTAAGGGAATAACAAGCAATATCTCTAAAATGGTTCACTCAACAACAAAAATGTATATGACTTAAATTGTGTATTTTAACGCGATCTACATTTTTGTATTGGTAAAATTTTGTCTATCCCTTATGGTTTACCAGTTACACAAAAGTCGTTCATAATGAAGAATACTTTTGGAGACATTCCCAGAAAATTCGAGATATACGTTTCATTTGTCATGAAAATATCTTAAACATATGATATTTTAATCAAAATCGTTATAGCCATTTTTAGAAAATTAACATTTTCGAAAAATGTTCCATGTAAAGGGCAATCTGGGGTAGGGGGATTTTCTTGAAAACCTTCGTGTCGCATCTCTGGAAGATACTGAACCTAAATACCAAGTTTGGTGTTTATCCGACTGTTCGTTTCTGAGTTATGCTGTTCACAGACACACACACGGAAATGTTTCCAAAAATGCTTTTTTTGGATTCAGGGGGTCTCAAAACATGTATTTCCGGTGAAATCTCGGTATCGAATTTTTGGGTGGAATACAATACTTCCCCTACTTACTATACGTAGCAGAGAAAGTAAAAATGCATTTAGCGAAGAAGCCCCATCCAAGGCAACAATTAAAATTGGTACAGCGAATTCAAAAGAGGTCGGTTTTTTCTTAGTGACGAATTTCGTGGAGGAAATCCAAGAACTGCTATTACTGATGAAAATATTGCCGCTGTTCGAGCAATGCTTGAAGAAGATCGACGGACATCTTATGAATTTATTCGGGCAACATTGGACATTGGGCCAAATCCAAAATATTTTACATCAACAGTTGGGTGTGAGAAAATTTTGTTGTCAATATATTCCACATAAGTTTACTCCCGGTCAAAAACAACGCATTGATTGGTGCAGAAAAATTCTAGAAAAATTCCAAGGCGTCACTTCAAATTTGGTTTGGAATATCGTTACTGGTGATGACTCTTGGATTTATTGTTATGATCCAGAAAATAAAAGTCAATTGGTTCAATGAATCTTTCGAATAGAACCTAAGCCTACAAAAGCCCGACGAATTTGCAGTGCTGGCCATATTGCTACTATAGCATTCGAAGAAAGAACCGTTACCGTCACCGAGCGGGATCTCTCAGGCGGTTAGTCTGTAGCCCGTATTTGGGAGGTCGTGAGTTCGATTCCTGTGGCCGACCTTCCTAAACAATGGGTTTTTAGGGGGTTTCCCCGGGTCACCAGGCGAATGCTGGGAAGGAATCGTCACATCCCCGAATTTCCTGTCCCTCCATTTGGTCTCCATTCTCATTTCATTTCACCCTTCATCTGCTTGGTCTCTTTCAGGGTTGCAAGTCTCTGTGGGAGGTCTTGGTGTGTGCATGGAAGGGAAAAATGATGCTCCAGGGTGAGAGGTTTTACTAAATCATGTATAAATTGTACTGGACTTGAGGAAGCATTAAAATAAGGCAATGATAATTCATTAAGCACAGAATAATAGTTTGACATCTGATTTGGTACATGCACATGTGTGTCATCATTATTGTTGTGTGTTTGAGAGGCTGATGCAATGGAAAAAGCAGTAGCGTCTCTTGTATTATTAGTTAACAAAGGTGATACACTTCTTTCTGCACTTGTATTGCTGTCATGCATTTGATTAACATTTACAGAATTAGTTACATTTGCATTTACCTTTGGTACACTGGCACTTAAATTTTCAAAACTACTTCTAAGTTTATTTATTTCTTTACTACTTTCCTGTACATTATCTTTAATTTCATCTATCATTGACTTGTGTGGTTCTTTAATTTCATCTGCATTTGTTTTTGCCATTTCATGCATTTTATTTATTTCCACTGTTAAATCTATTTGTACTTGTACAAGATCTGCATTTGTGTTTTCTACCATTGTTTTTAATTCTTCACCCTGTTTATTTAACTTGTTACAAATACCTTGTTTAGTATTAGTAAGTTTCAACTCCATTTCAGTTATATTTTTATCAAAATGACTTGACAATTTCTGTTCTAGCTGATTGCAACCTTTATTTACTTTTAAATCTATATCTTTTTGAAGTGCTTTAGAAGATTGTTCTAGTTTTATTTCTAACCTCTTGCTTTCAGCTTTGCTTTCTTTCATACAATTTTCTATTTGCTTAGCTAGATCATTTTTATATTAGATAGCTCTGTATTGGTTTCAGTTATCTTATTACTTAATTCTACTCTCAGCTCTGTATTAGTTTCAGTTATCTTATTACTTAACTCTGTATTAGTTTCAGTTATCTTATTACTTAACTCTGTATTAGTTTCAGTTAGCTTATTATTAAATTCTTTACTTAATTCTTTCTGGTTTCATTTAACTCTTTTTACTTTCTCTACTAAGTATAGTAAGCAGGGGAAGTATTGTATTCCACCCAAAAATTCGATACCGAGATTTCACCGGAAATACATGTTTTGAGACCCCCTGAATCCAAAAAAAGGCATTTTTGGAAACATGTCCGTGTGTGTCTGTGTGCCTGTGTGTCTGTGTGTCCGTGTGTGTGTGTGTCCGTGTGTGTGTCTGTGTGTCGTGTGTGTGTCTGTGTGTGTGTGTGTGTGTCTGTGTGTGTGTGTCTCTGTGAACAGCATAACTCGGAAATGAACAGTCGGATAAACACCAAACTTGGTATTTAGGTTCAGTATCTTCCATGGATGCTACACGAAGGTTTTCAAGAAAATCCCCCCACCCCAGAGTACCCTTTACATGGAAGATTTTTCGAAAATTTTAATTTTCTCAAAAATGGCTCTAACGATTTTGATTAAAATATCATATTTTTATGACAAATAAAATGTATATCTTGAATTTCCTGGGAATGTCTCCAAAAGTATTCTTTATTGTGAACGACTTTTGCATAACTGGTAAATCATAAGAGATAGACAAAATGTTACTACACTAAAATGTAGATCGCGTTAAAATACACAATTTATGTCATATACATTTTTTTGTTGAGTGAACCATTTTCGAGATATTGTTTGTTACTCCCTTAAATTGTTCAATACTTATTTTCTAAAATGGGAATTCATTATTCATTTTCTTGACTTGGATATGCAAAGAGTTATAATCTGTGGCAAAGGGAATGGTGCTGCACCTAGCAACCAGCTATTAAGAGATATGTATGTGCTTAAAGGCTACTGTTTTTCTATATTGCCCTTGTAAATATATATTCCCCTTACATCTAAAGAAAATTAGCAATAAGATAGTGTCTCCAAATGTTTATCTCGATTAACATGAAGTAGATGGAGAATAAGCATTTGTAAAAATAGTTTGTACAAGAGTAGAGAAAGTCATGTGAAACGGCAACTCTAGGCCGGGCCCGAGAACAGTAATTCTAGATAATTTATTAATTAACTTTTATTGATGTTAAATCGTACTATGTAAATATCTTTTTCCCAATACTGCTTGTATATTTTAAGAAGGGTGATTTAACATTATGTATCTATCTAGGTTACTAATATTAGTAGAGTTATAAATGGTTTAATGTAAATAATTTAAGCGCTATGTTAAAATACTGTCCACGGTGGAATGTTTTAGCTACAGGAATAGTGCTTTCGAAGGCAGAAAACCTAGTTTTATTACCTCTCTTCGGTCGCAGTGCTATTATTCCTACAGCGAGGGTGTAGAGCCTTTGTCCCATTATTTGATAATTCGCCGTGACCAAGTGAGTGAGAAGGACAATCTAACGGTACATGTAGGAAAAGCCGCGATTTATATTAAAATTGGACCAATGAAATCCCTGGAAGTTTATTCGAAATAGTTAGACGCGTCGAGTCGCGCTAAAAATGTACCAATAGGAAAGGAAGCAGCCTCAGGAGCCTGAGACTATAAATGGATCTGTTTGGGGAAAATTCGGGACAGTTCTGGTAATGTGTGGTCAGGGAGAGATGCTGCAGGATGTGTGAGATATCGCGCCAAAAAGGGAATCAAGTCAAATTTGTCATGTCAGCTTAGTATTGCATTTTATTCGAGAGTTTTGGTAATGTGTGGTCAGGGAGAGATGCTGCAGGATGTGTGAGATATCGCGCCAAAACAGGGAATCAAAATAGTTTTAGCAACACACCTAAGATCCGCTACTCTGAAAGCGACAATAAGAATAGTTATATTTCGTGCCATATCCACGCCATAGTTTAACAGCGGTGGACAGTATTTTACAGCGGCAATACCAGTTTTGTATACTACGAGTGTTAATTAAATAAAAAGAAACGGCAGCGTCATCTTTTCATAAACAAAACAAGTCTATGTCTTCCTATATCACCACCCGAGATCTACGTTTTCCTTTACCGAGGATAAGTCCATGCTGCCATATAATTTAAGGAAAATTACTGCAGCTAGCCGAGGATAAATTGAAGAACCAACACGCTGAGAACTTCTGGAAGCAACGGGAGAAGCATCAAGGTAAGCTACAGCAACGGATGAGGAGGTGATCGCCGCAAACTGGCGCCATAACGTGGAGCTCGAAGGGAGGACCAGCTCGAAGGGAAGACCAGCTCGAAGGGAAGACCAACATAAACGGAGGACTAGAAAACAACGAACAGACGAAGAATCTTCAGAGGAAAGGGGCACAGCAGAACAAAATTACAACGCGAACTTCTAGTCTACCTACGTGGGACAACAAAACAGCTGAGAACATCGCTTCTAGAACTTCACCAGGATTCGAACCCGGAACGCATCAGTTAACATTGAAAAAATACAGGTTAGAACATTTATTCAAAAACAAACAAAAAGGCATGCAGAGTAGTGATTCAGTTTTGTGAACACATGTTATTGAGAGGGGGTAAAGTCATTACTAGAGAGGTAGAACTTGCTAACGGAACCATGAGTAGGTCAAGGGAAGATTTGAAAGAACTGGATGGGGAGGCTATTGTCAGAATAACAACAGATGGAGAAAATATGAGTAAGGCAGAGGGAGAAGTTAGGCTGGAAAGGCAATCACCGATTGAGCAGGTCATTGACGCAGGTCAAAACCAGCTGCTAATATTGCTTCAACATTTGAGCACAAAGATAGACGAACAAAGTAAGAATTTAGAGGGGAAATTAGGTGAGCAATTAAGTGAACAAAGTAAGAATTTAGAGGGGAAATTAGGTGAGCAATTAAGTGAACAAAATAAGAATTTAGAGGGGAAATTAGGTGAGCAGAGTAAAAACTTGGAAAAATTAAGTGAGCAAAGTAAGAATTTAGAGGGGAAATTAGGTGAGCACAGTAAAAACTTAGAAAAATTAAGTGAACAAAGTAAAAATTTAGAAGGGAAATTAAATGAGCAGAGTATACAGATAGGTGAATATGTCAGAGAGGAAAACAGGAAGATGAGAGGGGAATTAGCTCAGGAGATGAGGGAATATTTAGGTGAACAGGTCACCCGATTACAAAGTCAATTGGACTCCAAATTCAGTCAGCAAGGGAAGGTAGTGCAAGAAATTCAGGCAGGACAACTATGTCTAAGAAACGATGTAGAAAAACTAAGGAAGGATGTAGAAACAGAATTAAGTGTTACCAGCTTAGCCATAAAGGAGCAATTGGATGATGACTTAAGAGCTGTAAATGTTTCTTTAAAAAAAAAACAAAGTACATTAGAATCTAACATTCAAAGGGAGTTCAGAGAATTTAGAACAGTGTTAGAAAAGGATCAGGAAAAGATAAATGAACTTTCGTCAAAAGTGACTGAACAGCTCTCAAATCATCATGAAATTGTGAAGAGGGTTGAAGAGCATGAAAATTGTGTAAAGGAGTTAAAACGCTCTATTGGTAGACTTGGGATAAGTGTGAGACAGAGTGATGATAGCTCACCCAGTGAAACTAGCACCACCTTTAGGGAGGCAAATGGAGGTCAAAGTCCAGCTGCCGACCCATATAATTTCAATTCAGGGCACCAATGTACATCTAACCATGCAAGTAATGCAAACTACCATTTATTAAATGAGATAGGGGTACCTACTTTCGAGGAAAATTCGGCTGATAATCCTAAACAATACCTAAATGACCTTGAGGAGTATTTCCGTTTGAAGCAGATTCCGGACGAGCTAAAGATGTTAATCGTTCGTAAAGGTTTACGTCAAAGGGTTCTCCAATGGGTAAGATTGACTTTGGGAGAGAATAATAATTTTGAATATTTCAGAAGGGCATTTTTGAATAAGTATTGGAGTACTAATACTCAGAACCAAGTGAGATCGATCCTAGTTAATGGCAAGTACGATGAACGCGGAAACCTAAGCATGGTAGATTATTTGCTAACTAAAGCACAGAGTAGTAGACTAATCGAGCCACCCATAAGCGAGAGGGATTTCATTAATATGATTGTACCACATTATCCAGAACGTATACACCATTACCTACTCATTGCGAAGCCAAATTCTATTCCCGAATTGATTGAGTTGGTATCATCATTCGAGACTAGTAGGAACCACGGACAAAACTACACAGTTCGACCAATACCGGATAATACAAGGAATGCGAACTGGAGAGGAAACGCGAGAGGGAACTATAACCCCAGAGAGAGGTACTGGAACGACGTGCCTCAATCCGGGAACAGGAACTGTCAAAATAACCGTTTCAGGAGGGAAGGTGATAACCAATATCACATAAACGCTATACAAACCAGACCAAGATATAGTGGCCGTTTTAACTATAGGAGAGGCAGAAACAATGAAAACAGATCCAGGGAACATTATTTTTCTGACCGAGGGGAAAGCGATATAGGAGAGAGGTATGACGAAAATTACCCAGAAAGAAACGAAAGGAGAGAGAGACCTTCCCGGGGACATTCTAGAGGAAGCAGAGGAAACTATAGGCAAATTCAGAGAGAGGGAAATGTGGAAGAGACTAGCGGAGCACCAAATAGTGTCGATAACCCGGAAAACTAAGACAGGATCCATTCAAGAGCTCGGAGCGGATCCTAAGCGCGCAAAATTCTCAAATAAACAGAAAATGTGAAACAGGGCTCAAAAATGACTTTATACTGGGAGAACTGATAACTACCATTCAAAATCACTCGGAAAAGCACCTGACAGATTCCCCTAGCATAAAAGTAGTATTATTGGATGAAGAATATAACGCTTTAATAGACTCTGGAGCCAATGTGAGTGTATGCAGCCTGAGGTTATATCAGAACCTGGTAAATAAAGGAATTAAGCTAATGACATTACCCATAAGGAACACGGTATGCCGGGTAGCAGTTAACAAAGAGGTTACCCGAATAAAAATGCAAGTAATGTTGAACATAAAAATAGGAGAAGAAAATTTTGAGTTTATTTTTCTGGTAATCAATAATTTGATTTGTGACATTTTGATTGGGTGTGACGTTTTGTTTGAATTAAGAGCTAGGGTTGATTTTGCTGATAAAGTTTTGAAAATAGAGAAGAACAGAAAAACATTAGAAATCCCTTTTGTAGAGGGTATGAAGCAGGATACTTATAACAAAACCCAAGGAGAAGAAGATATAGCCGAAGAAAGATTTTTCGTACAATTAGTACAAACAGGTAGGAGTGAGAAATTAATTGCTATAGTACAAGGGGAAGAAACCGATGAGATGCATGCGTTCGCTGACAGGTTTTACAACGGGTATACGGAGCACAATGAGAAAGATTATGGTTACGCCCGAAATAAAGAATTCCAAGATACCGGCAGCCAGGTAGAAGCAGTAGAGGAGAAAGTGACCCTTGCCGAGAACCTCACAGAGACACAAAGGCATCTATTAAGGCGAATGTTACAAGAAAACAAAGCGGTATTTTCGGACGTCCCAGGCAAGTGCAAAGCATACAAACACAGTTTTAAGGTACAAGATATTGCACCCTTCACACACAAGTATCGGGATATTCCGATTGCATTAAGGGAGAGAGCCAAACAGGTGATCGATAAGATGTTGAGAGACCGAATAATACAAACGTCAAATTCTCCGTACAGCAGTCCATTATGTTGGGTGACGAAACGCAATGGCGAACTTAGGATGACAATAGATGGTCGAAGGATAAATAAATATACACAACCAGACAGATTTCGGAGCGAAAGTGTAGAAAAATTGCTGTCAAAAATAACCAAAGGCAAGTATTTCTCCACTATTGATTTAACTGCGTCATACTGGCAGATTGAGCTTCACGAGGATGTTAGAAAGTATACTTCTTTTTTATTTTTTGGGAAACAGTTCGAATTTTTGAGAATGCCTTTTGGGATGCTTACGTCATGTAGTGGACTATTAAGAGCCATCGATAAAATATTTGGCGACTCAGCCGACGAATTTTTGATCCAATATATCGACGATTTTCTAATAGTTGATGAAAATTTTGATGAGCATATTAAACATGTGAATTATGTGCTTAGAAAGCTGAGAGAAAACGGTATGACGGTGAACATCAATAAATCCAAATTTTGCATCCGTGAGGTGGAATTTCTAGGCTATGTAATTAATGATAGAGGAATGAAGCCAAACGAAGAAAGAGTAGCGGCTGTGAGAAGAATACCAGCGCCCAAGAGTGTTAAGCAGGTTAGGTCGTTTCTTGGAGTGCTAAATTATCAAAGCAAATTTATCCTGAGGTACGCCGCAGAAATAGCACCTTTGCGCGAATTACTTAAAAAGAAAGTGCGATGGAGATGGGACGAGGTACACCAGAAAGCTTTTGAAAAGATAAAAGAACTATTTGCGAAATCAATTCTACTAGAGAGACCCAAGGACAACCTACCATATGTAATTTACGTGGATGCGTCAGGTCACGGATATGGGTGTGTCCTAGCCCAATCAGATGAGGAAAATCAACTGCACGTGATAAGTACCGCTTCAAGAGGTTTAAGTCAAATAGAGAAAAATGCTTCGGTCACCGAATTAGAGATCTGTGCTGTGTATTACGCACTACAGAAATTTAGATCATATATATATCTACAGAAGGTTATTATATACACAGACCATGTGAGTCTTTCATTTATGAAACGTTGTCGGCTTACGAGTACTAAATTATCTAGGTACATCCATGAGATTCTTTCATATGATGTTGAGGTGAAACACATTCCAGGAAAAACAAATGTTTTTAGCGATTTGCTGTCTAGGTTACATAACAACAGTGAAATACCGGAGAGAATAGAACGCCCTAAAAATGAAGTAACCTTAATGAGTATTGAAATACCCTTGAGTAAAAGTTTGATAAAAGAATTAAAAGGAATAGGGGACCAGCAGCGACGAGATGAGAAGTTAAATAAATTAATAAAAAAGGCCCCAGAAATAGATGAAAATATCAAGGGAAATATAGGGGTAAAAGGGGGCGTGTTGTATAAACTACATGGCAATGAAATACCGAAATGGAAGACGTATATACCTAAGAACATGGAGAATGAACTCATGAACACGTTCCATCAAGCTCTAGCACATTCTGGCTCAGAACGCACAGCTTTAATGATCCAAGAAAATCTGTATATTCCAAAATTACACCATAAAGTAAGGAGAATAATTTCGACATGCTTACAATGTCAAAAAGCAAAGCCACTGAATATACAATACGAATACGAGACAAACTCAATACTAAGAGAAAAACCAGGCATGTTAGTGACCTTGGACTGTCATGGTGAGATGCCTTGTAGTAGATTTGGATTTAGGTATATAGTAGTGTTAATAGATGTATTTTCAAAATTTGTGAAAATTTACCCAGTCAGGAAGATTACAAGTGAAACATGCCTAAGGAAGATAATGAAGTCGTATGTTCCACAATTTGGAAAGATGAAGGCAATTTTATGTGATAATGCGTCAATATTTACCAGCAGAAAATTTGTAGACACCTTAAAAGAAAACGAAATCACGTTGTATCATTGCTCAAAATACCACCCACAAAGCAATCCCTGCGAAAGAATAATACGGGACATTTCGGTTTATTTGAGAATTTTGGCAAATAAAAAACACAGTGATTGGGCCAATCACTACCGGCATATCGAAAGTATTTTAAATGAAAGTGTGAGCCCTACTACCGGTTATAAGCCCATCGAACTGATGAAGGGGAAATTAATGGAAACACTTGAAGGTGAATTACCACAGACACTAGAAGCTAAAGATCCGAAAACACTAACGGAAGAAGAGATGTTTAAGAAAGCTTTTGAAAGAATGGCAAATAAGGCGCAGAGAAGAAAAGAAAAGTTTAAGCAAAAGAAGCGAAAACACTGGTTGATCAAATTGGGAGACTTAGTATTGGTACGGGACAAGAAAAAGTCTAGCATTCTGAACAAAAGGTATCATAGAATGGAAAATTTATTTAAAGGTCCATACCGGGTGATTAACATTTTTGGCTCGGATACATTTGAGTTACAAGAAATAAAGAATTCCAAGATCGTAGGGAGATACCATAAACAGTTGCTCAAACCGTACAAATGTTTAGAGAATGAGAAGGGTGAAGAATGTAATGAAAATAGTCAGGTTAGTTTTACTCGAAATGAGGTAGCAACCCTATGAACAAATAGTAAAGGTAATACACCCGATAAATAAGGAGGTAAAGAAATAAATAAATGCATAATAATTATGTATCAATATGTATGTAAATAAATTTAATTTTAGAACTTAATTTAGGTATTAGCGTATTTCTCTCCACCACAAGTTATTCGTGTGCGGGAAATGTATTGTGTAAGAATGTCTCTCGGAAACCTGTTTTTAAATGGTGAGAGGGGATCAACCATAACAAATGTAGAGTGAATGACCCAAATATAAACACCACTGGTTTGGCAGAACCCTTGTGAAGGAACAGGTATAGCGAAGGGTCTCTGTCAACAAAACAAACCTACAAAGGCCATAATCAGAGGAATTATTCTGGAAAAGAAAATTGTATCAAGTGCTGAAAAATTTATTCTTTTCCAGAACAGGGCAATTTGAAACGGCAACTCTAGGCCGGGCCCGAGAACAGTAATTCTAGATAATTTATTAATTAACTTTTATTGATGTTAAATCGTACTATGTAAATATCTTTTTCCCAATACTGCTTGTATATTTTAAGAAGGGTGATTTAACATTATGTATCTATCTAGGTTACTAATATTAGTAGAGTTATAAATGGTTTAATGTAAATAATTTAAGCGCTATGTTAAAATACTGTCCACGGTGGAATGTTTTAGCTACAGGAATAGTGCTTTCGAAGGCAGAAAACCTAGTTTTATTACCTCTCTTCGGTCGCAGTGCTATTATTCCTACAGCGAGGGTGTAGAGCCTTTGTCCCATTATTTGATAATTCGCCGTGACCAAGTGAGTGAGAAGGACAATCTAACGGTACATGTAGGAAAAGCCGCGATTTATATTAAAATTGGACCAATGAAATCCCTGGAAGTTTATTCGAAATAGTTAGACGCGTCGAGTCGCGCTAAAAATGTACCAATAGGAAAGGAAGCAGCCTCAGGAGCCTGAGACTATAAATGGATCTGTTTGGGGAAAATTCGGGACAGTTCTGGTAATGTGTGGTCAGGGAGAGATGCTGCAGGATGTGTGAGATATCGCGCCAAAAAGGGAATCAAGTCAAATTTGTCATGTCAGCTTAGTATTGCATTTTATTCGAGAGTTTTGGTAATGTGTGGTCAGGGAGAGATGCTGCAGGATGTGTGAGATATCGCGCCAAAACAGGGAATCAAAATAGTTTTAGCAACACACCTAAGATCCGCTACTCTGAAAGCGACAATAAGAATAGTTATATTTCGTGCCATATCCACGCCATAGTTTAACAGCGGTGGACAGTATTTTACAGCGGCAATACCAGTTTTGTATACTACGAGTGTTAATTAAATAAAAAGAAACGGCAGTGTCATCTTTTCATAAACAAAACAAGTCTATGTCTTCCTATATCACCACCCGAGATCTACGTTTTCCTTTACCGAGGATAAGTCCATGCTCCCATATAATTTAAGGAAAATTACTGCAGCTAGCCGAGGATAAATTGAAGAACCAACACGCTGAGAACTTCTGGAAGCAACGGGAGAAGCATCAAGGTAAGCTACAGCAACGGATGAGGAGGTGATCGCCGCATATGTGAGTGTAACACATCAGATATTTTAACTCTGCATTACTTTCAGTTATTGCTTTTAGAATGCACATAATATTTTATTGTGATAAGTTGTCTTGCTCTTGTTGGCTAGATGTGTGAGGGATAGTATTCCTTTCATTTGTGGTTTCCTGCACTAACATATGTAAAGGTAATTGACCTTGCATACTACTGGTATCTTTTTCTATGCCTATCTGTGAATTTACAGATAACTGTTCTTCTACATCTAACCTATTTGTTTCCTCTAACTCTGATTGTAAATTGACATTGCACTCTGTAATGGCTGAACTATCCTCTCCTACTTCCATATTTTCATTGTTTTTTTTCCATTTTATTTTGTATATTTTCTTTTGTTATATTTGGTTTTGAATTGCTCAATTTTAATTTACCGCTTCTTAACAGCATGAAATTAACTTAATAACAATATATTTTCTTAACTATTTTGGCAATTATTACTTATAAAGTATTGCAATTTTCTGACCTTTTGTTCTGGCTGTTAGTAAACCTTTATACTCGGTGTTCCCAATTAGATTGTTGTTGAATTGTTGACTGCGTGCCCCCTAATCCTGAAAGAATTGTTGCTGTCTTTGGATGGTATTGATGATTCCGAAGTTCTGAAGTTTTTCTGAAATTCCCTGATTTTCTCTGTTGTTTTCTGAAGTTCTCAGATGTTCGTTGATCTCTTCTTTTCAGTTGTTGTCGCCAATTCTTGTCTCTTCGAGCTCCACGCAGTTGGGCGCCAATTCGAGAAAGTGTAGTTTGTTACGTTATTTGCATCACGCTGGGTGCCAATTTGAAGTAGGTTATTTATTAGCTCCACGTATGGACGCCAATTTGAAGTAGATGGTTTTCTTTACGTTATTTGCACCACGCTTTGGGCGTCAATTTGAAGAAGTTGTATTACAGTTCTACTGTTGAGGAGCCGAACTTAAAGTAGTTGCAACCGCAAGTACTGGTACCCGGTAGCCTTTGCCCCAATTTTTAAGAATATTAACCTTGTAATTTAACTGTTTCTTTAAGTATTAAATATTTATGTTCGCCTCGTCTGCGTCAGTATTTTTGTTAGAGACACTTTCTCTTAGCAGGGTTGTTGGATGACTAAGAATGTAGGCTACTCCAATAGAATACTTTAATTTAACTAAAGCTTTTTCTGGTTGTTGATTGGCTATTTTATAAACTGTCAGTAAAATTACATTATTACTTCCAAGAATTACAAGTAGTATATTTAAACTCTCAAACGTATTATTGCCTCAAGGTTACCCCATTGTTACCTCATTGTTAGTAACTTTTGACCTATTTCTCACAGCTCGTACATTATTAAATTGCGTAATATATTCATATAACATTATTACACATGGATACAATAATATAAACATATACAACGACTGTAATATACACTTTTTATATATTGTTACATACACATATTTCTTATATTTATATAATTAGACTGAAAATCATTTAAGTGTTAAAAATACTGCCTCAAGGGGAGTTCAAATCTGTAAATGGTAGGGACCCTGCCCTCTGCCTGACGTGCCTCCTAGTCCGGCCGCCCTCTGTCTCCTCTCACCTCATCTCTCCCTACCGGGGACGCCCCGTCAGGAACATAGGCACAAAAGATCTGCGTATATCGAGGGGCTAATTCCCCCTCCGTACATAATCCTATCCTATGCTATCCTACCGTTACTGCCGATGGTACACAAATGTCTTTATACCGCAAATTTTTGAAAAAGTTTGTGAAAAATGTCCAAAAGGAAAAACAATGTTACATTACAACAAAGCAAAGCTAACAACTGAGTATCTGAATGCCCTAAAGTTCAGCACCATGGACCCTCCATCATACAGCCCCGACCTAGCACCTTGTGATTTCTTTTTGTTTCCAAAGATAAAATGTGTGAAATCACTTTTTCGTCATCAGATGAATTAGTGGAACATTATAAATATCTGGTTTCTGAAGTGCCTCAGAAAAGAGTGGCATCATTGCTTTAAGCACAGGTTTCATCAAATGCAAAAATGTATTGATGTTAATGGGGAATATTTTAAAAAATCTGATGTGTTACACTCACATGATTATCTCTACTCTTGTACAAACTATTTTAACAAACAGTAATTCCCCATATGCTTCATGTTAATCGAGATGTTAACCTTATTGCTAATTTTATTGTAGATGCAAGGGGAATTGATAGGCTTTAAGCGATAGTCAAATATTTTAAGAGCTGGTTGCTATGTGGCGCATTCCATTCTCTTTGCATTACCAGGACAAAAAAAATGAATAACGAAATTGAGAAAAAGTATAAGTATTGGAAAATTTAAGGGAAAAACAAGTAATGTCTCGAAAATGGTTCACGCAACAAAAGAATGTATATGACATAAATTGTGTATTTTAACGCGATCTACATTTTTTGTGTAGTAAACTTTTGTCTATCTCTTATGGTTTACCAGTTATGCAAAAGACATTCCCAGAAAATTCGAGATATACATTTTATTTGTCATGAAAATATCTTAAACATATGATATTTTAATCAAAATCGTTAGAGCCATTTTTTGAAAAATGTTCCATGTAAAGGGTAACCTGGGGTGGGGGGAATTTTCTTGAAAACCTTCGTGTCGCATCTCTGAATGATACTGAACCTAAATACCAAGTTTGGTGTTTATCCGACTGTTCGTTTCTGAGTTATGCTGTTCAAAGACACACGCACACGGACATGTTTCCAAAAATGCTTTTTTTTTGTATTCAGGGGGTCTCAAAACATGTATTTCCGGTGAAATCTCGGTATCGAATTTTTGGGTGGAACACAATACTTCCCATACTTACTATACGTAGAAGAGAAAGTAAAAAACAATAACATAATTTAAATGTTTTAAAACCAATCCTTGTTTCATTTTTTAAACATTTTCAGTATTGTCCTCGTATTATAGAATTAGCCTAAGCATCGCATACAAGTTGACGGTTGTGAACTGCGCACTTACTCGAAGGGTACGGGGTAAATGTTGAGCGCCAATTTGGCAGCACGGGATTAGCAGGAATGGCCCCGAGTTCGATGCTAATTCAGGGATTTGCATGGGTCTTGGATCTAGGGTTAGTGATTAATACGACTGATTCATTTTCCTGCCCGTTATTTCCCGTCACCGTTTTAAAATCTGACTCCTGATATTACCTCAACACACACATGCGCGCGCATTTCTTTATTGCAGTACTTCATACTATCGCCCTTATCCGTCGACACATTGTTTAAGAACAACCTTCAAGGAACTACCACGAAGAAGTGCGTCTTCTAAACTCTCTTGTTTCTTTATTTCAAAATTCCCATCTCCCCATTTCACTATCACATGATATCTGCCTTCTTTCTTTTTGAATGTCTGAAGCTATCTGGGAGCATTAACCGTTTTCACATGTAATTTTCAGGTGACCTAACGGTACACTAACAACGCGCATTCTCTTCTCACTCGGTTAGAATAAGGCAAAAACCCCTCCATTCCCGACCTGGTGCTAGCACTGTCTTTTCAACCTATTCACTTGTAATATTCACTTCCCAGTTTTATTTAATAATACTATTCTTACTGTTATTAATATTTATATTACCTATGGTTATAATTTTATATTTAGCTACACAGAACGTACTTTTTCAAGGGATTTCAAAAAAATTGTAACTGCTCAAGAGACTGGCCACTTTTAGTATACCTGTGAGACCTTTTACTCAATAACTCTAAATAAATAAATTGATGTATTATGCGCATGTTTACGTATGTATGTAATAGCATTGCTAAAGAAGAAGGAAAAAAATTCTCATTCAAGCATAATTTATCTTCCTTACCATAAGCGGCAACTGTCAACAAAGTAAAGCTGTCGTATTTCTTGCTAAATGTCAATAAATTCTACTGTCAGCGATGTATACGTACGCTTTATTTCTCTAATGTTCTCCTCGTTAGTTACTGTTCCAAACAAAGACACAACATTCCAGCTAACGATTTAGTCAACAAATATAGCCTTGAGTGATTCTATGGGCACCTTCTCCCTCTCAGTATTGTCCCGACGAATTATCTAGCCAATTAAGGTGGAACAAGCCTCGTTACAGTGAAACAACTATGGGTCAAAAGGTCACTTGTAATTCCATTTCTGAAACCATCAAGAACGTCAAAGTTGCTCTCAAAATCCATTTATATTAACAGAAAATGGAGGATTGATTTGCAATAATTTGATCATATCGCGGAAATACTACAAGGGTAGATAGTCAAGTAATGGCAATACGAGCAATGTATACAGTGAGTCCAGAAAGTATTCGTTTCAAGTTTAAAAAATTCTAGCAGCCAAATTAACAGAGAGAAAATTACATTTTTAATATAAAGAATAGTTAATATTACCGTTTACGTGTTCTGGTGTGTTTTTATTTTTTTATTTATTCTTTTGTTTTAGATTTTTCATCTTATTAGTTTCATAATTTTTTTAAAATTATACCGATTTATTTTCAGTTGCAGCTGCCGTTAGCACTCATTGTTGGCTGGCCCGGCTACCTAGCTAAAGGTCAGCCTGCCACTATTCTTCCCTTCCCTACAGTCACGCATTGTTCTTAAATAATTGTAGGTAGATTTTCGCAAATTTCCCGTGTCAAATAAATCTTTACACGGAAAAATATTGTTTTTTTTATTTAGTCAAACATTAATAATGGTTTTGATTAAAATGTTACATATTTGAGATTTTAGCATGACAAATAAAACACATATCTTTAATTGTCTTCGAAAGTCTGTGAAATCCTCCGCATTTCTTTTTGAATTTCATATAACTGAAAAGCCACAAACGACATGAAAGCTCTTATTACAGCAACTAAAAAGAATAGAGTAGAACTCAATAAATATGCAATTTGTCTAAAATAGTGTTTTTTCGAAGCACTGGCTGCTTCTGAGATATTCGTTGTTTTGTTTAAATTCCTTTTATTGGAGCCATGTATGAACATTTGAAACTTAGCGATTTTGCGCTTTTACATATGAGCTCAGGCAAACAAATGCGGGCTTGTTATATAAACAATTGTCTGTCGTTTCCGCATCTTCCTGTGACCACGGGGAAATAAATGCAAGTCTGTTTAGCCCAATTTCAAAATAATTTCTAGATAAGCATTTTTATCGTGATTAAGGTAAAGTGGGTAGAAGAATCGCTGTTTCTCGTATACTATACAGGGTGGACCATTTAAGTTGAGGCTGTACAATACCTCCAAAACTAAACGTTGTAGAAAGAAATGTCTTGAATAAAAGTTACTTGATATTATGGGGAAAAGTAAATGCCATTAGTCGTGTCATTTGTTTCCTTTCTTTCTTTCTTTTGGAGGACGTTGTGATGGTGATTTTAGGGTCGATTTAGTTTTTATTAAATGGGAACCTACCTTTTTATCTTGTTTTCTCACTCCTCATAAAAAATTAAACAATATTTGTATAAAACACTTTGCAATTTGTCTTACACCAACGTAAATAACAACAAAAATTCTGAATGGTTGTGTACGAAGAGCACAATGAATGGTTGGACCATCCATGGATGGTCATTTAAGGGTCAAGTTACCTTTCGTAATTGGAAACCAACATTTTTTTATTTTGTTCCTCATCACAAAATAAAAATCATTTTTCTAGTGAGAAAACAACATACAAAATGTAGATTCCCATTAATTTTTTTCATTCATTCATTCATTATCTGTTAACCCTCCTCTTATGCAGGACTTACACCCCCAGGACCTACAAGCGGGTGCCTGGGGTCAGAGGCCCGTCGAGGAGCAGACACTCATGGATCAGACAGAGCATCCAGGATGGGTGATCAGCCCGGTGCCTGGTATGGGATGAAGGAAGTAGATGAAACGAAATGTTGGTGAAATGAATGAAAGGAAAGGTGATGATGGAGCAGTTGGTGGAATGAATGGCGGGGGAAACCGGTCCCTGGGACATGCAGGTCCCTGGGATTGAACCCGAGCCGCCTCGGTGGGAGGCGAGCGGTCTAAACACTCGGCCACGGCGCCGCCTCTAGATTCCCATTAAACAAAATTAAATTGACCCTTAAATGACTATCATAACTTCCTCCAAACAAAACACGACTAATGGCATTTACTTTCCCCCATAATATCAAGAAACCTTTATCAAATACATTTCTTTCTACAAGGCTTAGTTTTGGAGATATTGTACACAGTATCAACTTAAATGGTCAACCCTGTATAATGAGTACTTGCGAAATGGTGATGGATAGAGAAATTCGTATGAGTGCACCACAACAGATCCCCCAACCCTACAACAAGGGTTGGATTTAGGTGTCGAGTTCAACGCAAATCTGTCTTTTAAGGCGTATATTGATCAGATTAAGAGGGTAGGATTTATAATTAGAAACCGCATACACTTCAAAAATATAGATTCTATGCTGTGCCTTTTTAATAGTTTTGTAAGATTCAAAATATAATATTGTTGTCTAATTTGGTCACCTTATTATAAATCCTAAATGCTAAATAACACAGATTGAGAAAGTACAGTAAAATTCTTAAAAAGCCTTTATTTTAAACAATTTAAGATATATCCCAATTACATGAAATATGCTGAGCTACTAAGGGAATATAAAATTATTTCATTGGAAAATGTAGGAAAATACAAAAACAACTATTTTTCTACAAAATAGTCAATGGTATTATAGATAACAATGGATTTCTACTAAAAAAAATCTGATGTGTTACACTCACATGACTTTCTCTACTCCTGTACAATCTAATTTTACAAACGCTTATTCTCCATATGCTTCATGTTAATCGAGATATGGAGATGTCAATCTTATTGGTAATATATGGTAGCTTTTAAGCGATAGTCAAATATTTTAACGCTGGTTGCTATGTGGCGCATTCCATTCTCTTTGCACGTCCAGGACATAAAAAAATGAATAACGAATTTGAGAAAAAGTATAAGTATTGAAAATTTAAGGAAATAACAAGCAATATCTCGAAAACGGTTCACTCAACAAAAGAAATGTATATGACATAAGTTGTGTATTTTAACGCGATCTACATTTTTTGTGTAGTAAAATTTTGTCTATCTCTTATGGTTTACCAGTTATGCAAAAGTCGTTCACAATGAAGAATACTTTTGGAGACATTCCCAGAAAATTCGAGATATACATTTCATTTCTCATGACATTATCTTAAACATATGATATTTTCATCAAAATCGTTAGAGCCATTTTTGGGAAAATTAAAATTTTCGAAAAATCTTCCATGTAAAGGGTAGTCTGGGGTGGGGGGATTTTCTTGAAAACCTTCGTGTCGCATCTCTGAAAGATATTGAACCTAAATACCAAGTTTGGTGCTTATCCGACTGTTTGTTTTTGAGTTATGCTGATCACAGACACACACACACACACACAGACACACACACACACAGACACACACACACAGACACACACACAGACACATACACGGACATGTTTCCAAAAATGCTTTTTTTGGATTCAGGAGGTCTCAAAACATGTATTTCCGGTGAAATCTCGGTATCGAATTTTTGGGTGGAATGCAATACTTCCCCTACTTACTATACGTAGTAGAGAAAGTAATAAAGTTAAACGCCAGAAATTCAAACCTTTTGTTACGTTGCTTACTTTATTACAATAAATCAAATAATTATTACAATAATCATCAAAATTATCCACTTATAAAGATGGTAGCTCAGTACAACGACCATAATATGACATGACTTTAATTTCAGCAGTTCGTATCACAAATATAAGATACAACTTCTGAATGCATTTTTACTTTTCTACCATGTACACAGTACGTACAGAAGGCATTGCATTCCACCCAAAAATTTGATACCGAGATTTCACGGAAATGCATGTTTTGAGGCACCCCGAATCCAAAAGAATCATTTTTAGAAAAATGTTCATGTGTGTGTGTGTGTGTGTGTGTGTGTGTGTGGTGTGTGTCTGTGAACAGTATAACTCAAAAACAAAAAGTCAGTTAAATACTACACCTGGTATTTAGGTTAATTGTCTTCCAAAGATGCGACACGAAGATTTTCAAGAAAATCCTCACACCTCCAACTACCCTTTATATTGAACTTTTTTTTTTTTTTTTTTTTTTTTAAAAATTGCTGTAACGATTTTGATTAAAATATCATATATTAAAGATATATACATCTGCAAATAAAGTCAATTTTCTGGGAATGGCCTGTGAAGTCCTCTTCAGTCGGAAGGAATTTTGTATAACTTGTATAACGGGTAAACGTTAAGGGACGAAAACGTACAACACAAAAAATTGTAGATCTCTTTAAAACACACAATTTACATAAAATAATTTTTCTTGGCATAAGCCGTTTCCTAGATATCCGTTATTAAAGGTTCGAATTGTTCAATAAATGCTTGTCATTCTTTTAAAGTCTCATCAATTTTTACTCGCGATTGCATGGAATTCAAGGCCAGCATATAGCGTCCAGTTGTTAAACATTTGACTATCGCTGTTTCTTTGTATTTATAACGAAATGTATAATGTAGCTATTTTTACTTTCTCTACTACGTATAGTAAGTAGGGGAAGTATTGTATTCCACCCAAAATTTCGATATCGAGATTTCACCGGAAATACATGTTTTGAGACCCCCTGAATCCAAAAAAAGCATTTTTGGAAACATGTCCGTGTGTGTGTCTGTGTGTCTGTCTGTCTGTGTGTCTGTGTGTCTGTGAACAGCATAACTCAGAAACGAACAGTCGGATAAACACCAAACTTGGTATTTGGGTTCAGTATCTTCCAAGGATGCGACACGAAGGTTTTCAAGAAAATCCCCCCACCCCAGAGTACCCTTTACATGGAAGATTTTTCGAAAATTTTAATTTTCTCAAAAATGGCTCCAACGATTTTGATTAAAATATCATATGTTTAAGATATTTTTATGACAAATAAAATGTATATCTTGAATTTCCTGGGAATGTCTCCAAATGTATTCTTTATTGTGAACGACTTTTGCATAACTGGTAAACCATAAGAGATAGACAAAATTTTAGTACACAACAAATGTAGATCGCGTTAAAATACACAATTTATGTCATATACATTTTTATTGTTGAGTGAACCATTTTCGAGATATTGCTTGTTATTTCCTTAAATTTTCCAATACTTATACTTTTTCTCAAATTCGTTATTCAATTTTTTATGTCCTGGATATGCAAACAGAATAGAATGCGCCACATAGCAACCAGCACTTAAAAGATTTGACTATCGCTTATAACCTACCATGTTCCCCTTGCATCTACAAGAAAATTAGCAATAAGATTGACATCTCGATATCTCGATTAACATGAAGCATATGGAGAATAAACGTTTGTAAAAATAGTTCGTACAAGAGTAGAGAAAGTCATGTGAGTGTAGCACATCAGATTTTTTCAATGTTTATTTGGATTAAAATGTAGTAGATAGAAAAATAAACTTCAGTAGAAATAGTTTGTATACCCACTAATAAAAATAGAGGGTAGAGAAAGTCATGTGAATATCACATCATACTTTTTTAGTTTGTTTCTAAGTACAAATTGTTTGATAAGTCGTTAATGTAATGTAATGCCACTGTATAATTAATTTGTGTCAAGAATGTGTAAGGTTTAATATCTATATTTTGTGGTTTTTATGTCATTAGATATTTGTAATTATTTTAACATGTCTATAATTATATTTTTACTACTGTATATATCTCAATTAATCTATATTAATTATTTCATATACCTACATTTTAATTTCAATTCTGTATCAAATCTTATTTCCCTTTCTTTCTTATATAAACCTAATCTTGTATCACTTAAATATTGTAAATTATATAAACTATTATTTATCGTAACAGGTTTCCTATTTTTCTGTTATTATTTAGGCAGTGTTTTTAACACTAAAATGATTTCAGTCTAATTATATAATATGTAAATTCAATAACAGCCCGCCTTGAAGCAATATGTGTATGTAATAATTTGTAAAATGTATGTAACAGTCATTGCATATGCTTGTATTATTGTATCCATGTGTAATAATGTTATGTGAATGTATTACGTAATTTAATAATGTAGGAGCTGTGAGAAATAGGTCAAAAGTTGCTAACAATGAGGTAACCTTAAGGCAATAATGAGTTGAGAGTTTAAATGTTACTTGTGATTCTTGGAAGCAATAATGTAATTTTAGTGACAGTTTATAAAAATAGCCAACCAACAATCAGAAAAAGCTTTAGTTAAATGAAGGTATTCTATTGGATTAGGAATAGCCAATCACAGACTTGAAATAAAAATATTTACAAGTTTAGGTGGTTGAAATCAGTTCAGTTGGTTGTAAACGGCGTTACTAACCAGACGCAAAAAGTGTCCTCAAGAAAATTTAATACGTATTCATGTGAGACGAAAATAGTTTTTACGTGTTAAAAACTGCAAGTAATTAATTAAAGAATCTCACAGCTCTCTATATCAGTGAAGTGTTATTTAAATCGTATTATATTAATAAAAGGAGTGAAGTAAAATTATAATCTGTGTAAGCCTACATTCTTAGTTGCACCACAACCCTGCTAAGAGAAACGTCTCTCTAACAATAATACTGACGCAGCCGAGGCAAACATAAATACATAATGTTTAAAAAAAACAGTTAAATTACAAAGTTAATATTTTTTTGAAACTTGGGGCAAAGGTCACCTGAAAGTACATCTGGGGCGAAGGCTACCGGAAAATGTTTACTATACGTGCAGTTGCAACTACTACAAGTTCACCTCCCCAACAGTTGAAATACGATACAACTCCTTATAAAATACTCCTTTCTCAATGTACTCTTTTATTTTTTATTTTATATATTATTTATATATATTTTAATATCTTTACTTTGTAAAGTCTTGTGTATTCAATGTAATTAACTGCATACGCCGCCGTAATTGGAGGATGCTCTGTAACAGCAAATGAAAATAAATGAAATGAAACCGTGTCCTTCAAGGATTTAGAGCATTTTCCAGTTGCCACGTTACTAACGAGAAAATGAGATCGCCATCTTTATTCAAGTGTCTATCGCAAGTTTGCTTATAGAGTATGTTTCGGACCTCTGTGACAAACTCTAAGGAATGATAGATCTCGCAGAGGGGAACATTATTGTCAAGCAACCAACCATCCTTCGACGCATTGTTACGGAGTTATTCGTCCCTGTTTGAAGCGTATCCGGTAGGATAAGTTTGAGAGGCACAGCCAGTACACTTTGACTCTCTGTTTGTTTACAAGCGCTGAATCAAGTGACATCGCCTCTTTCTTGTCCCTTACGTCTGGTTAGGGTTGGTAGATCTGAGACGCACAGCCCAATTTAACTCAAACGAAGTGGCAAAACGAAAGGTCCCAGCAGATTGTCACCAATGATTCCAGCCCAGATGTTTATGGAATACTTTTGTTGGTGATGTCTAGGCTTCGGACATGACTCTACTCTGTATTCACTCTTAGGTTGATTCGCGGCAAAACAAACCCCGTGGTCAGTGCACCGTGGTGCAACACGGTAGCAATGCGTGCAAGAAAGTAGTCCCATGCTAATAATCTGAATTTTAGATTGAATTTATCCTTAAATAGTGTAATATTCTATACAAATACCTAAGGTTTTATTTAACGCTGATTTATACCGTAAAACAGACCTACAAGTCCCATGATGCAATTCGTATGAGTCACCCGACATCCGGGTAGGCGCAGAATATTGTTTACAGCCAGAAACCAGCAGTTGTGTTCAGTATCATGGAGGACAGAATTTGCGCTTGTGTTTTCGTCGAATTACGTAAGGCATTAGCCGCGCAAACCATTGACTAGTGGTGAAAAAACAATAGTGTTGAATCCTTATTATAAGTTATGTGCGAAATATCCAACACTTTCCGCGAAAGAAATGATGAAATTATTTCGCCGGTGTTTCGAGTACAAGTATAAACAGTGCTTGTGCAGAAAAATCTGAAACGGGAAAAGTGGTTACACGCGGAAAAAAAAGAAAACATATGAAATACGCGAGCCAAGGATGTAGTGATTTTGAGAAGAATGTAATTCGCGTAAAAGTGTACAATTTCTTTTTTAAAATGAGCCGCCAACAGTTTATAAAGTGCCACTTCCAGAGAGCGAGTAAATTAAGTTATCGCATACCTGGTACTTTATTTTTGGCTCCTTTATTTTAGAATTAACTATTATTATGTGCAAAGGTTTATTTTGTTGCAACTATAAATCTTATCACCTTTAACCCTTAACCGAATATGCTAGTCACCATTTCAGTTGTCGAAATAAGGATCATTGTTCTTTTTCGCACTACGTGCCGCTTGTACTCGCCACATGGTCTGAAAGTGTGACAGTACTTCTAGTGCGAATGGCGAAAGGATACATTATACCGGTGCAATGGTCACCTGGGGTTTGTTTTGACGCGGATCAACCTAAGAGTGAATACAGAGTAGGTTAAGTTAACTTCTATTATACTGCTACTTTGTTTACAAGCGAGCGGAGAGGAGAGAGGCAGTAGTCTAGTGCACTACTGAGTTTTGTGCTGTGCTGAGTACTGTGTACGCTATAGGTATAGGTGGGCACAGAAGTAAGTATACAATTCTGTAGTAAACTTAAACTTTTATCACAAAGTATAAATAACATGAACAAAATAATAAATTTGAACTGTGGCAGATGAAATAATCAGTGTCATGTGTGATTTACATGGCTAGACAGCTCTTGCAATGGATTACAATATATTTTCTGGATGTATCAAAAACAAAACGTCCTCTCAAACTCGAAAATGTTTATATGTTGACAAACTCCGTTCCACATCACCATGATGTTACTAGTGCAAAACGAAACTGACGAACGCCACATACCTCTGGGAGAAACATGTATTTTTACTTCTCTACTACGTATAGTAAGTAGGGGAAGTATTGTATTCCACCCAAAAATTCGATACCGAGATTTCACCGGAATTATATGTTTTGAGACCCCCTGAATCCAAAAAAGGCATTTTGGAAACATGTCCATGTGTGTGTTGTGTGTCTGTGTGTGCGTGAACAGCATAACTCAGAAACGAACAGTTGGATAAACACCAAACTTGGTATTTAGGTTCAGTATCTTCCAGAGATGCGACACGAAGGTTTTCAAGAAAATCCCCCCAACCCAGACTACCCTTTACATGGCGCATTTTTCGAAAATTTTAATTTTCTCAAAAATGGCTCTAACGATTTTTATTAAAATATCACATGTTTAAGATACTTTCATGACAAATAAAATGTATATCTTGAATTTTCTGGGAATGTCTCCAAAAGTATTCTTCATTGTGAAAGACTTTTGCATAACTGGTATAAACCATAAGAGATAGACAAAATTTTACTACACAAAAATTGTAGATCGCGTTAAAATACACAATTTATGTCATATACATTTTTATTGTTGAGTGAACCATTTTCGAGATATTGGTTGTTATTCCCTTAAATTTTCCAATACTTATACTTTTTCTCAAATTCGTTATTCAATTTTTTTGTCCTGGTAATGCAAAGAAAATTGAATACTCCACAAAGCAACCAGCTCTTAAAATGTTTGACTATCGCTTAAAGCCTATCAATTCCCCTTGCATCTACAAGAAAATTAGCAATAATATTAAATCTCGATTAACATGAAGCATATGGTGAATAAGCGTTTGTAAAAATAGTTTTACAAGAGTAGAGAAAGGCATGTGAGTGTAACACATCAGAGTTTTATTATTTAGAATAGTGTTATTCTTAACATTAATAATAATATTATTATTAAAGCCTAATACGTCACATAATTGCATTTCCTGGGTTTTTATCTAAACACTCTTCAGTCTCTGCTGTGCTATTTTAGCAGCAGAACATTTGTCTACTTCTGTAAAGTGTTGCATCAAATTATCGACAAGTTTCAAGAACTCTGGTATTGCAATCTATGAAAAAGACAAATAAAATTTGCATAAAGTAGACTCACAAGGAAACTTCATAGCTGTACATTTCTCCAGAAACGTTTTAAAAGCAGAATTTTGCAACTAATTAAATGGGACTTTGTGCTTACCATCATGTCAGACGAATCCCTAAGCTTCGGTTTGGTTACATGAGTTCATAGTTTCTGATGTGGATAATATATCCTCAGCACCCCATTTATAGGAAGCAACGTAATATTTTGAAAGGTTTTTTTTAGATTTACAGTGTCTTCCAATAAAAACCCTTGTCTCCTCTTTGATTTCAATGCGGCATACCTTACAAAATATATTTTCCCCTCTTACATCAAAATTCTCACGTCCATATTCATTAACAACTAAGACGCTTTTCTTACTGGTTGTTTTCCGCATGTTTTGTCAGGTGTCAACTTCGTAACTTCACAACAGGCTGTACCTATATGTACTGATCGCTTCCTTAGAGTGAATGACTGGGAGTGAAGTTGGATAAAGGTCTAACTTTTCGCGAACACCCGAGACGTCTCGGCCCGGGCGCAAGGGGGCAATTGCCTCCTTGTACTCGATGCTGAGATCCGGGATGCCTGTTCGCCTAAAGTTGCACCTTTTCCGAGCCCTGATAATCCCCCTCATGCTATACGCCTGCGAGGTCTGGGGCATGGCCGCAGACAGCTGGCTGCTATGGCTGCAACGGGCGCAGAATAGGGGACTCCGGTCCATCTACTCTGTCGGCCGCGCCTTCCCCGTGAGACTATTATACGAAGCCTCATCTCTTCCAATTGTGGAAGATGAAATTAGGCGCCGGGCTACAAAATTTTACGCCAGTTTACCAAAGCATCAGAGTATCCTGGTCAGATCACTTGGGGATTACAACCCTAGAAATCGCCGTCTTCGGCGTCATCGGGTTCCCCGCATGGCATGCGGGCATACCAGATAACCAAGGAGTTTCACTAACAGCAGCTAAAGCTGAACTCCATAGTAATCCTACCCAAGAGATGATTGGTCTCAAAATTCAATCCCAACCAAAGATATTGATAAACACATACACACCAGGGTGCAGAAGGGCCGCTGCATCCTAACAGGCAGCTCGAGAAGCTACATGCTTCCTCCTTTCTTTCATTACTGCCTGAAAATAATCACCCTGTAGTTAAACCCTGATGAGGGTGGGCACACAGCAAAACTTCACTCGGGCTAAAACTTAGCTTGCCAGCAGCCAGTCGAGTCGAGTCGAGTGAATGGGTGGAATGCATATAATCCAAGCTTTGTCTTGAAGATTAGTCTTTAAGTTAAAGCGAAAGCTTTAAGATTAATCTACAAGATTAAGCTTTGGCTTGTTCAACTCATGCATAAAAAGAATCTTAATCTAGCAAGCTTTCGCTAGACGTTTTTCCAGCAAACGCTTGAAATACGTTGCGCGCGCAGCTGTCGTCTGCCAAATGCGGCTCATAACTGTTGTCTCATGTGGCGAGTACAGAAGTGTTTTGCGAATACGGTACCTAACCTATATCGAAGTTATATGCGTAATGGCAGACGAAATGAATATTCAAAATACCTTTCTAGCAATTCTTAAGCAGTTTCCAATACTGTTGAATAAATCGCAAATCCCGAGCATCAAAGAAGAGAAAGTGAACGCTTTGCAAACCACCTGCATCAAACTGGAAGAAATTTTTGGCAGAAAATTCACTCCACAGCAGGTGCAGAAAAAGATTCAGCATATGAAGACTGAATTAAAAAGAAAAACTGTCCGTAAGGTCACGGGAAATCAGAAAATAAGGTTAAAAAGGTGGGAAGAAGAATTTCTGCAGCTGCTTGATGGCGAAAGCAACCCAACCATTGGTAGGATTCCAGGTAAGAATGCAAGTCGATCTCAGGAGCCAATTATTTAGAAGTTTCTGTGTAATTTTTTTTGCTTTGGTTTGTAGTATCAAATGCAATTTAAAACGTATTCTGTAATGTGATGCATGTTATACGTAACTGCTATAAAATATAAATATATCGGAAAATTACAGCGAATGATAAAGTACGTAACAATATGATACTACTTTGGCAAAAAAGGACAGTTTCAAATTCTTTTTTTGCTTCATTATGAATTTTATCAGGTTCTTCAAGACAGTTTTCAAACACATGACTTTCCTGTAAACAACACTAAAATTGCTTATTTTAGTTGCCTTTATTTCTGGTTAACAACTGGACGTTGTTGAGTTTACCATTTATATAAGTTTTATTGGAAAATCTTTTTTCTATTGCGGCTCCTCTAGTTCTAAGAGTTCCAAAATGTAACTGTCTATAGCTCTTGTTTGATGGAGCTAGTTTTACCAGCTTATAACTAATTTCTCTTAAGAAATTTCTCATTTTCATTGAGATTTGAAGTTATTATGAGCAAAAGTAATCTCAGCATTTATACGTAAGATGTTAATTATTGAAAGATCAATGACAATTTACATCATCTGTATCCCTCTGCTACTGAAGAAATTTCACTTTTAGGATCACCTCTGAATACTCTAATGAAGGTTACATTACTAATAACTAAGACCCGGTTTCTTAGGTTCTGACCTATTTTATTCCTGACCTCATACACTCCAAACTTCGGTTTATATTAATGTTTTAGTTACCAACTAGTAATATACTTCAATTTTATAGAGCCTAAATTGACCTAATTTTACGCTAGGACCTAATAAAACCTATTTTTCGTGATAGAACCTAAAAGTGCCTAATTCGGTTATTTAAGCAAATAAGAGTAGATTTATGAATATAAAAGTATTTTTAAAACGAAGGGAGACCGTTCGAATAAGGAAACTATTAAATAATTAGATTATGAAATCTTGCGCAATACCTTACAATAATAAACTTTAATTAAACCGTCCGCCACAATAATAAAGTAATTAAAACGTTCGCCGCCTTCAGTTATCATTTTCTAGCTATAGTCGAAAGAGGTGGTCAGTGGCATGCGGCATTTCTGAAACGTGTGATGTTTACATGCCGTAACAATAGGTGAAAACTAGAGGCAAACATTTTAATAGCGCTGTTGAGTAGTATGCATTATTGTTTCTTCCGTTAATGGGAGCTTCTAACAGGACATTTTTGAATTTGGTACTTTCAAATACATACTAAAGTTACAGTTAATTTAACTTTTTACACTTTTCTTTGATGGATATTCATGAACTGTGCCATTTTGTGTGATAAAACAACTCTTAAGACTTCTCTTGTATGAATCAAGTCACCTACTGAGGTAGCTTGAAAAAAGTCAAGATTAATCTAGAGGAAGTGAAGCTTTCGCTTGCTTTATGCATCGGATTTGCACTTAAAGTCAAGTCATTGCTGGAAAATTCAAGCTAAAGCTAGGCAGCTAGCTGGCTCCAAAGCAAATGCTAGACTTAAGTCAAGTCGAAGCTGTTTTATGCCTTAAAAGCCAAGATTACACTTGAAAATTAGCAAGGTAAAGCTTATGCTTGACTTTATGCATTCCACCCATTGACTGGCAGTGCTTGGGGAGGGGGAGGTCTCAGTGAAACCCTGTGCGCACGTAACTCTTTTCCAGTCAAAGTGCAATGAAACAGCAACCGTGTCCGAAGCCTAGTGATGCCTAACGAACACTGCATGAGAGTTCTCAACATCCCAGATGTGGCTGTTCTTACTGTTGAAGTATCCGTCTCGTGTGAAGCAGGCCTCATTGGTAAACAAGGCGTGCACGGGAAATATTGCTCTGCGATACTTCTTTGCAGAAACCACTGGAGGTGCGAAGTCGTTCGGCTCCAGTCCTTCCTGGAGGTTGTATGTGTGGAGCTGTTGTTCACAAACACTTAGTTAAATCAGGTTGTGCGTCTCAGACCTACCAAACCTAATCACTCGTAAGGGATAAGAAAGAGGCGATGTCACTTGATTCAGTGGTTATAAACAGAGGGCCATAGTATACTCTATGCTTCTCAAACTTATCCTACCGGACACGCTTCAAACAGGGGTAAATAACTCCGCAACGATGCGTCGGAGGATGGTGATTGCTTGACAAAAAAATCTGATGTGTTACACTCACATAACTTTCTCTACTCTTGTACAAACTATTTTTACAAACGCTTATTCTCCATCTACTTCATGTTAATCGAGATATCGAGATGTTAATCTTATTGCTAATTTTCTTGTAGATGCAAGGGGAATTGGTAGGCTTTAAGCGATAGTCAAATATTTTAAGAGCTGGTTGCTATGTGGAGTATTCCATTTTCTTTGCATTACCAGGACAAAAAAATTGAATAACGAATTTGAGAAAAAGAATATGTATTGGAAAATTTAAGGGAATAACAAGCAATATCTCGAAAATGGTTCACTTAACAAAAAAAATGTATATGACATATATTGTGTATTTTAACGCGATCTACATTTTTGTGTAGTAAACTTTTGTCTGTATCTTATGGTTTACCAGTTATGCAAAAGTCGTTCACAGTGAAGAATACTTTTGGAGACATTCCCAGAAAATTCAAGATTGATGCAGTAATTTGTATCACAAATTACTTAAATGTAAATAATGATTGTAGTATGAATATGCATTTTTGTGTGACATTAATTTGAGATATTTGTTTATTGTAATTATTGTTGAGAAGTAAGTTTTTAATGCCTTACTGAAACTGACAATAATAGCGTGCAATAATGCAGCGAGGGGGTGAGCTGTTTATCATTATTGGAAATGAGGAAGTTACGTAATGTTGGCGCGTTTTTTTCTTGAGAATCTTCTGGAACCTTTCCCTAGAGCATATGTATTCATAATTTTCATTGGATATAAAAATAGACGCTAATGTTGGCGCGTTTTATTAGCCAATTGCAGCTCAGTTATAATCTTTAGGCATATCTGGGTGAAGGAGTATAAAAAGAGTAGGTTAGAGGTAGACCCCGTCAGTTCATCAAAATTCTTTGTACACTACACGTCGCATTCCCGTCAGTTCGTCGAAAGTATTTGTACGGCACACTTCGGATATCAATTTGCAGGTTACGCGTAACAGAGTTATGAAATCTCAAGTGTTATAAAGTTAATTTTACAAAATGTTGAAGTACGCGAATTAAGAATTATCAGTAATGAAGTTATTATAACAGTTTCAGTTTGGCGAGTGTCAAGATCAATATGTAAATGTGATAGTGACTGTGTTTCGACAATAAAAGTGTATAATAAATTTCTTCATCAGTGTTATCTTTGGATAAAAGATTCCTTTCCGTTTACACAACCTGTATAAAGAGAAGTGTTCGACCCAAGAAAAGATAATAGCTAGCCGGAGGACAGTGAACAAAAATTAAATCAAATAACAGTCGCATTCTTTCAAACAAACACTAATACTACCGCAAATTGCTAACACCAGATGGAGCTAACAAACCTAACAAATGAATCACGTCACAAGATGGCTTCCCCGCGTGAAGTAAACACAAATACACAAACATTATAAATAATACCGTCACAAATTTGCTTCCAAACGTGGGGCTCAATAAATTAAATAACATTAAAAGTATACCACTCTCAAATTGGCTTCCACAACGTGGGGCTACAAAATATAATGTTAAATATAAATAACATTAATAAATGCACTCGCAAATTGGCTCCCAAACGTGGGGCTACAATAATGTTAAATAAATACAACATTAATAATACCATCGCAAATTGGCGCCCAGAACGTGGGGCAGAGTGACCAGGAAAGGAGTGAAATAACCAGGAAAGGGAGAAGGAATCAGGACGTGGAGCGAATGGAGCAGTGAACTGAACTACAAGACGCAGATTCCAGAAACAACTATAGGAACGACAGACTACGCGGATGATTGGACATCGTAATTCCGAGATTAAAAGGCAACAGGGGAATTCAACTACAAAACACCAAAACGACGTAGATTCATCGTAATACAACGCAGAAGCAACATATAATCTAGGAGAGAGGGGCAGATAGCTGGACATCAAAGCTACATCAGCAGATAGCATCAGAAAGGTTAGAAAAGTGTTATGTTAATTCTAAAAAAAAAGGGTAAAAAAAATTTAAATGTACCTTAGGAGCGGTAGGATAAAGAAAACAATGTCCACTAATAATACAGAAGAAATAATTATGCAGGGGGATAGTGTAACAGTTAGCTGTAATTCAATACAGGTTACAGAAAATAGCTCAAACAATGTAGGATTTGTGGGTGAAAATGTTAGTGCAGAAAGTGAGAATAGAACAGCAGGAAATGTTAATTTTGATGCTAGTATGATGGAAATGCTGAGAAATTTTATAGATCAAATCAGGGAAGATATGGAAAAGAGAAATGAGAGAATAGAACAAAAACTAACTCAGAGTATGGAAAATAGAAATAGGAAAATAATAGAAGGATTTGAAAAGAAAGTTATGAAGCTAGATAGTAGTATGCCAAAAATGAGAGATGAAAATCAGGAAGTAATAGCAAGTGAGATAGGAGAAATTTCAAAGAAAATGCTAGACATGAGCAGGGAAATAGGTAACAAAGAAAGTGAGGTTAATACTAAAAGTGAACATGTTGATGTAAAATGTACAGAGTCAGGTAGTAGAATGAGTAGTATTTCAAGTGAGATAAGAGAGATAGAGGTTATGAATGTAGATGTGAATCAGGCGCAAGTTAATTTCAGAGGGGAGATATCAGAAATTCAGAAAGAATCAGAAATGCAAAGAAATAAATTGTACGAAGAAGTTAAAGTTTTGCCTGTAAATAATCAAAAGCTAACTTCTGAAACTAACAAACACCAAGCTGTTCCAAATGAAAACTCCAATCCAGTACAGCTTATGACAGATTTGTCAGAGTACTCTCAGATTAAAAAGATATCAGATGAATTGAAAATGAAAGTTGTTAAAAGATGTGTTGTTCAGAAAACGTCAGATTGGTTTCAAATTATATCGTGGGGTGAAATATCATGTGAATACAAGAGGTTATTCATGAACAAATTTTTGAAGGTTAGAATACGGCTACAAGTAATGCTTAGCTACAGACAATTTGATCCAGGAGGGTAAATAGCAATGATATGTAAAGTAGATGCTGGATAGTTAAAGATGACCTGCAGAGCAATGTATTGGAACGTAAGAGGGTTAATTATGTATATATGTCACGTGAAAGGAGAAATAAAATTTTGGACATAACTAAATTTTTTAAAAGGAAAATAAAATTTTTAGTAACTGTAACAGCATTTGAAATTAAAAATGTAAAAATTGAAACTTAATATGATATTAATGTAAAAGTACGTAAATATAATTCCAAGAGTATTGTGAATATAATGTACAAAACAACAAAAATGGGGTAAAAATAATTAAAAACAAATACTTATGTAGCAAACAGAAAAATGTGAAACAGTGTCTAGATTTAAGAGATGTAAATATATTTATGTAGAGGGTGAATATTTTTGGTAAATATGTATAATAATTACAAAAATTCTTAAATGCACAAATTTTTGTTAACAATATAAGAAAGTAAACCAATTTTTGTAACAGTAACTAAATACTTCAGGGTACAGTATTTGCTATAAAAATTGTGATGTCAGATTAATGTCTAAAAACATTAAACCAGAGCCAGTAAATAGTGGCAAGATAGAGGAAAAACATATCGTGTGTTAAATACGTGTGAAGTGTTAAGTGAAAGTGATAGCGTGTGTTCCAAGATTTAGGAGACTAAAAACCCAATTATAAAATTTCCAAACAAGTTGTAAATATTTATAATTATGTTTCTAGTGGGGCATATGATGCAGTAATTTGTATCACAAATTACTTAAATGTAAATAATGATTGTAGTATGAATATGCATTTTTGTGTGACATTAATTTGAGATATTTGTTTATTGTAATTATTGTTGAGAAGTAAGTTTTTAATGCCTTACTGAAACTGACAATAATAGCGTGCAATAATGCAGCGAGGGGGTGAGCTGTTTATCATTATTGGAAATGAGGAAGTTACGTAATGTTGGCGCGTTTTTTCTTGAGAATCTTCTGGAACCTTTCCCTAGAGCATATGTATTCATAATTTTCATTGGATATAAAAATAGACGCTAATGTTGGCGCGTTTTATTAGCCAATTGCAGTTCAGTTATAATCTTTAGGCATATCTGGGTGAAGGAGTATAAAAAGAGTAGGTTAGAGGTAGACCCCGTCAGTTCATCAAAATTCTTTGTACACTACACGTCGCATTCCCGTCAGTTCGTCGAAAGTATTTGTACGGCACACTTCGGATATCAATTTGCAGGTTACGCATAACAGAGTTATGAAATCTCAAGTGTTATAAAGTTAATTTTACAAAATGTTGAAGTACGCGAATTAAGAATTATCAGTAATGAAGTTATTATAACAGTTTCAGTTTGGCGAGTGTCAAGATCAATATGTAAATGCGATAGTGACTGTGTTTCGACAATAAAAGTGTATAATAAATTTCTTCATCAGTGTTATCTTTGGATAAAAGATTCCTTTCCGTTTACACAACCTGTATAAAGAGAAGTGTTCGACCCAAGAAAAGATAATAGCTAGCCGGAGGACAGTGAACAAAAATTAAATCAAATAACAGTCGCATTCTTTCAAACAAACACTAATACTACCGCAAATTGCTAACACCAGATGGAGCTAACAAACCTAACAAATGAATCACGTCACAAGATGGCTTCCCCGCGTGAAGTAAACACAAATACACAAACATTATAAATAATACCGTCACAAATTGGCTTCCAAACGTGGGGCTCAATAAATTAAATAGCATTAGAAGTATACCACTCTCAAATTGGCTTCCACAACGTGGGGCTACAAAATATAATGTTAAATATAAATAACATTAATAAATGCACTCGCAAGATATACATTTCATTTGTCATAAAAATATCTTAAACATATGATATTTTAATCAAAATCGTTAGAGCCATTTATGAGCAAATTAAAATTTTTGAAAAATGTTCCATGTAAAGGGTAATCTGGGGTGGGGGGATTTTCTTGAAAACCTTCGTGTCGCATCTCTGGAGGATATTGAACCTAAATTCCAAGTTTGCTGTTTATCCAACTGTTCGTTTCTGAGTTATGCTGTTCACAGACACACACAACGGACATTTTCCAAAAATGCTGTTTTTGGATTCAGGGGTTCTCAAAACATGTATTTCCGGTGAAATCTCGGTATCGAATTTTTTGATGGAATGTAATACTTCCCCTACTTACTCTACGTAGTAGAGAAAGTAAAAGTGTTCCCCTCTGTGAGATCTATCGTTCTTCGGTTTGTCGCAGAGGTCCTGAAACATCCAGTAGTTTCATTAGCGTTCGTTTGCGCCATAGTTTGGTAGGCTGCAGCGCAGTGTTCCGATTCCTAGCCACGGAATGCGCGTTGGTTCGAGTCTACCCATGCGTGTGCGGATTTTTCTGTCCATGTATAGGACCGGTGGCCACTCAGCATCGTGATGCGTTTGAGGAGCTAAAATAGATAGCGATCTGTAGGTCAAGAGAACCAACACTTCGGTTGGAGGATCCATGGTACTGATCACATTCTACTCATATCGGTTAGTCGACCCAGGCCGTCAGGGCTGTTGTATCACCGATTATTATTATTTTCACGTTTGTTTCACAAATCGAAATCAGTTAATTTAAGTAACATTTAGCAGTGTTTGCACCGCAGAAAGAAACGTGGTCCTAAAGTTAATTTACCGTATGTTTAGCACTTACACGTAACGAAGCTATGTCAAAGATCCACACAACCTTTAGGGGCAGCGTTGATGGAGTGAGAACATAGCACCATCGCTAATGGAGTACCTATTATATGTGTTTGTATTGCCAGCAGGGTGGATAACACGTAGCTGTGGTAACCAAGAAAATCAACATTTACACAGTATAGGATAATAGGGCATTTAATGGACATTAGGACATCAAACGGCAGTCGTGAATCTTCATGTAAGCGATTCGTTATTGCTAATGTACGAAGTTGCATAAAAACGAGAGCTTACCTGTATTTTCTTGGCGATACAAACGGTATATCTCGAAATTTTAATGAATCGAATATGGAATTTATATTATCCTAATATTAAGGGGACAACGTAGGCTGAACACATGGAAATTACACCTTAAGTGTGTTAAATTACCGCTGCTCTTTAAGTTCTCAATGGTTTTACCTAAAATTTTTATAAATTATTCTATAAAGTCATTATTCAAGTGGTTGTTTGCATTGATAGCTTATGTAGTTGAGTCCGTAAAAATTATTTCATTCAGCAGAAAAATAACAAAATTTACTCTTAAAACATGTGGATTCATGTACTTTTTTCTCTGATACTACTTTCAATACGGAATCACACTTTTGCATGCTTGTTCTTAGTAATGATCAGCTATCTTCTGAACCTCAGTTATTTAGTTATGTGTATCAGTTCACTAGAAATTGAAAAAAAAATTATTTGCAAGTCAAAAAAGTAAAAATGGGAAAATTTGCAACGTTGTTGCTTTCCTAATATCACTAATATATATTATAAAATTATGATGTGGTTCAGAAAATTGAACTATGTATTGTATACATGTACTGAAAATTTCAGCTCACTACCTCTCATACTTACTGAGAAAAAGGTACATAAGTATCCAAAAATGTTGTTTTGAGAAAACTGAAATTAAAGTTTGAACATTAAAATTCTGACACACTTCAGATTGCTTCAGCTTTTCTGATTGCCTTCTCTTGGTCTTGGCTTCTTTTGTTAATTGCTGAACTCTTCGCTGGTCATGATATTGTCGTTCATTTTTGAAAGATACAAAAATGTTCTAAAACGGAGGTTTCATGACAGCTTTAAAGGAATGCAGACTAGTATTTAAATGTTATTTAAATGTCTTAAAAACCTCTTAATCCCCAAAAATATTTTTTTCTGAAACTGGAAATATTAGAGATTTTATTAGTATCTAAAACAAAAAACGTGACTTTTGACGATTTCAGAGTACCTTGTCCGCTTAAGTGAGTTAAGGGGTCTTAGAGGACGAGAAATCGATCTAGATAGGTCTTATCACTAAGAAAAGAAATTTTCAGAGGTTTATTAAAAGAAAATATATATGAAAATTGGAAACATGCACATTAACAGAATCAAAGAATGTCGTACAAAATAAATTTGCAGTGCACAGAAATGATTATAGGGGTTTAAAACTTATATTTTATCTCTGCAGTGTACAACAAAATTTTTAATCATAACTTAAGCTGAAGAGAACCAAGTGAGATGGCTCCGCGGTAAGGTGTGAAGCTTGAATTCGGAGGTCCCGAGTTCAATTTCGGTGGCCATGGGTTTTTCGTAGTTTTTCTTGGTCGGTAGGCGAAAATGCTGGAGTGGTTTCTCATTTAACGCGATTTCCTTTCCATCACTTCTCTTTTATTCCATTTCCTTCTCAACTTTCAGGTGTGCTTCTAGATTACTGGCGTATGGCGACAACGGACAGATGGCGCGGATACTTGCTAAAAGGGAAGAGTACTCCCCGCGGACACTAGAGGGCTGCTTGGTCAATGGGTCGTTCATCGCCCTCTCTAGGTAACTCCAGCAGTGGGACGAGTCTTCGAGCTGGAACTATTGGAAAATTCCGCGTGTCTCTGTGACCTGTCTGCCTGCGGCCTCCTGTGTTCCTTCACTTATCTCATCTTCCTGGGGGTCGGCAGCCACAATAGATCTATGTAGGTCGCAGTGTGCGAGGTCTCCCCCTCTGTTGTACAAAGAGCACCAAAGAAAATCTCACTGCACCTCGCGCCTATGTCACATGATTTATCGTTGTACGTGGCCTTGCGAAGCCATGGCCATTTCATTGGTTGCTTTAGGCCGCGGTGCAAGGGTGTGTCAGTCCTTCTGCTGAATAGTTATACCAATAACGAACACCAAAGTTTAGAAAATGGCGTAGAAACGAAATGTATGTTTACGCTATCGATAGTATTGGCTAAAAGAGAAAGAGATAGAGTGAGTGCATTAAGTTTGTCATGCAGACGTCTTATCGTGATTGGTAGCCCATACCTTATCGGCTAGTGCAGGACACGCCTTTGAAATGCTTAAAAGCTAAGGGGAAAACTTGATGAGCGCCCAGGTAAGTTAAATGTAGAATGTGAAATGTGAAGATTTTCAGGGAGTGCAAATTAAAGTTTGAGTGGTATTCATTAAATACGCAGCAAGACAGCACTTTATAACAAAGAATAAAGAGAACTCTATTCTCACAGTGATATCAATGCTTATTGTTATATAGAAGCAAACATAACTATATAATAAATAAAGTAGCATGTTTTCCCTCTAATTGGTTAATATATATTTACTAACATATTGCTCATCATAGGAATACAACAGGATTATAGAAAAAAAAACATAACCCAATTTTATTGCCATAATATGTACACTATGTGATCAAAAGTTTCCGGACACTCCCACAAACATATGTGTTTCATCTTAGGTGCATTGTGCTGCCACCTAATGCTCTGGTACTCATTATCCGCGACCTCAGTAGTCACTAGACATCGTGAAACAGCAGAATGGGACGCTCCGTGGAACTCACGGACTTCGAACGTGGTCAGGTGATTGGGTGTCACTTGTGTCAGAAGTCTGTACGCGAGATTTCCATACTCCTAAACATCATTAGGTCCACTGTTTCTGATGTGATAGTGAAGTGGAAACGTGAAGGTACATGTACAGCACAAAAGCATACATGCCGACCTTGTCTGTTGACTGACAGAGACCGCCGACATTTGAAGAGGGTCGTAAAGAGTAGATGGCAGACATCTATCCAGTCCATCACACAAGGATTCCAAACTGCATCAGGATCCACTCCAAGTACTATGGCAATTAGGCGTGAAGTGAGAAACCTTGGATTCCATGGTCGAGCGGCTGCTCATAAGCCACACATCACCAGGAAAATGCCAAACGACGCCTCGCTTGGTGTAAGGAGCGTCAACATTACACGATTGAACAGTGGCAAAACGTTGTGTGGAGTGACGAATCACGGTACACAATGTGGCGATCCGATGGCAGGGTGTGCGTATGGCAAATGCCCGGTAAATGTCATCTGCCAGGGTGTGTGGTGCCAACAGTGAAATTCGGAGGTGTTGGTGTTATGGTGTGGTTGTGTTTTTCCTGGAGGGGGCTTGCACCCCTTTTTGTTTTGCGTGGCACGATCACATCGCAGACCTACATTGATATTTTAATCACCTTCTTGCTTCCCACTGTTGAAGAGCAATTCGGGGATGGCGAATGCATCTTTCAACACGATCGAGCACCTGTTCATACTGCACGGGCTGTGGCGGAGTGGTTACACGACAATAACATCCCTGTAATGGACTAGCCTGCACAGAGTCCTGACTTGAATCCTGTACAACTCTTTGGGATGTCTTGGAACGCTGACTTCGTGCCAGGCCTCACCGACTACATCGATACCTCTCCTCAATTCCGCACTCCGTGAAGAATGGGCTGCCATTCACCAAGAAACCTTCCAGCACCTGATTGAAAGTATGCCTGCGAAAGTGAACGCTGTCATCAAGGCTAAGGGTGGGCCAATACAATATTGACTTCCAGCATTATCGATGGAGGGCACCACGACCTTGTACGTCATTTTCAGCTAGGTGTCCGGATACTTTTGATCACGTACTGTATGTCATATTCGGTAAACCATATACCTATAATATTTATCTCTAGTTTCCAAACATGATCAATTATAACAAAAGAGTAATTTGCATTTAGTAAACGAATATCATCATCTGCGGATGTTTTACGGAAAGTGCCCGCTTTCTGACGAGTATGTAGACAGTCTTCCCCACTTTCCTGAAATATTTTTATCCAGTAATTTACTACAAAAGGCGGCGAGTGGTTAGACCGCTCGCCTCCCACCGAGGCGGCCCGGGTTCAATCCCAGGGACCTGCATGTGGGATTTGTGGTGGACGAAGCGGCGTCTGGGCGGGTTTTCTCCGGGTTCTCCGGTTTCCCCCGCCATTCATTCCACCAACTGCTCCATCATCACCTTTTCTTTCATCCATTTCACCAACATTTCGTTTCATCTACTTCCTTCATCCCATACCAGGCATCGGGCTGATCACCCATCCTGGATGCTCTGTCTGATCCATGAGTGTCTGCTCCTCGACGGGCCTCTGACCCCAGGCACCCGCTTGTAAGTCCTGGGGGGTGTAAGTCCTACATGAGAGGAGGGTAAACAGATAATGAATGAATGAATTTACTACACAAACACTTTAATGCAGTTGCTGTAACAGTGCGACCAGACTCCCACATACCCACGATACGTCCACGAGTAATTTTGCTAGTATACGGTATGACAGGTTCTGAAACAGTAAACATGTTTTGGTTTCAATAACATCAGAAAAAGCAAAGGCACTCTGCGATAGGTAAGGTGAAGGACACACCTCATAAGACCCCAAAAAAGATACAAAATTCGCCGAAAATATTTTTTGGCGCTCTGTGTACAACCTATACTATAAATTGAAGAGAACTGCGAACGTTTGAATTCTATATGTGCAGACTTTGTTTAGTTTTGTAGCCATGGTAATGAAATATACAAAACATGGAAAATCGCGTGCAAAAGCCTTTTTGTCTCTTAGAATTCATGAAACGAAAATGGTTACAGTTCAGCAGGCGTATAGGCGAAGATTTGGTCTTAGCGTCCCTTCTGGAAACAACATTCATATATGTTACAATTGGATCCTAACAACGGCATACACTACGTGATCAAAGAATCCGGACACCTGGCTGAAAATGACGTACAAGTTGTGGCGCCCTCGATCGGTAATGCCGGAAGGCAATATGCTGTTGACCCATCCTTAGCCTTGATGACAGCGTTCACTCTCGCAGGCATACTTTCGGTCAGGTGCTGGAACGTTTCTTGGGGAATGGCAGCCCATTCTTCACGGACTGCGGAACTGAGGAGAGGTATCGATGTAGGTCAGTGAGGTCTGGCACGAAGTCGGCGTTCCAAAACATCCCAAAGGTGTTCTGTAGGATTCAAGTCAGGACTCTGTGCAGGCCAGTCCATTACAGGGATGTCATTGTCGTGTAACCACTCCGCCACAGCCCGTGCAGTATGAACAGGTCCTCGATCGTGTTGAAAGATGCAATCGCCATCCCCGAATTGCTCTTCAACAGTGAGAAGCAAGAAGGTGCTTAAAATATCAATTTAGGTCTGCGCTGTGATCGTGCCACGCAAAACAACAAGGGGTGCAAGCCCCCTCCAGGAAAAACACAACCACACCATAACACCAGCACCTCTGAATGTCACTATTGGCACTACACACGCTGGCAGGTGACGTTCACCGGGCATTCGCCATACCCACACCCTGCAATCACACATTGTGTACCGTGATTCTGTTCAATCGTGTAATGTTGACGCTCCTTACACCAAGCGAGGCGTCGTTTGGCTTTTTCCTGCGTGATGTGTGGCTTATGAGCAGTCGCTCGACCCTGTAATCCAAGGTTTCTCACCTCACGCCTAACTGTCATAGTACTTGGAGTGGATCCTGATACAGTTTGGAATTTCTGTGTGATGGTCTGGATAGATGTCTGCCTATTACTCTTTACGACCCTCTTCAAATGTCGGCGGTCTCTGTCAGTCAACAGACGAGGTTGGCTTGTACGCTTTTGTGCTGTACATATCCCTTCACGTTTCCACTTCACTGTCACATCAGAAACAGTGAATCTAGGGATGTTTAGGAGTGTGGAAATCTCGCGTACAGACTTCTGACACAAGTGACACCAAATCACCTGACCACATTCGAAGTCCGTGAGTTCCACGGAGCGTCGCATTCTCTGTTTCACGATGTGTAATGACTACTGAGGTCGCGGATAATGAGTACCAGGCAGTAGGTGGCAGCACAATGCACCTAAGATGAAAAACGTATGTTTGTGGGGGTGTCCGGAAATTTTTGATCACATAGTGTATATCAGCTGTAAAGGAAAGCGCACCAGACGAACTCGTGTGTCAGATGGGATTGCGGAATGAATCAGAACGGCTTCAGCGCGAGTCTTGAAAAATCAAGAATCAGTTTAGTTATTCCGAGCAAAAGTAAATACCTATGTATAAATATACATTTATCTAATCTCATTGCTGGCAACAACTAATGATTTTGGCTTAATTAACGCAAACCATTGATTTTACAAGTTGTCATAAGTTTCATGAATGAACTATTTTAATATAGTTGATATTGCTATAGACTCAGCTCTTTCCTAGGAAGAAAATACAAGCTTTTGTGCGGACGCGTGGCCATATTACGGGGAACTACTTGCCCTGGACTGCGCTGTTTCTAATCAGTTTATTTCCCTTCCACTTTTCCTCTCTCCGCATGCCGGCTAATCAGTTGACGCGAAATCTTTGTAGAGGTTTATACGTTGTGAGACCACATGTTTCAGTTTTATAGTGTGTTAGTGCTGGTATAATGTAAAACAATCCGTATATTTTAACACGCAGTATCTTCATGCATGATCCTTATGTCACAACAAACTCTTGTAGAGAAGTGAGACGACGATTCATAAACAGATTCCTTGCTCTTCGTGAGAATATAGAGAAACGGTTAATAATCTTGTGAACAGATTTAGGGAAACGTGATCTTTCCTTGTTAAAAAAAAAACGAAAGTAAATTACCATGTTCTTACAGAGGAAAAACTCGATGTATCGGAGAAAGGTAGAACGAAATCCAAAAAGCAGCACAGGAGTCAGGAATTTGCAAGCCTCGGCTTAGAGTGCACTAAACTTAAAATTAAAACCCTATAAGATAAATGTAGTAAATGTAGAGTTAATTTCTGCAATGACAATGTTGTGATCGCTCTACTGACCCACATTTAATTTCGTTTACGTCAAGTATGGTTTTATTTACATGTCCATGAAGAATTAATAAGTGTTAATGCAAACATCTTAAAAGGTGTAAGAGATTTGCAGCAGCACAATTACATCTTCTATGAGGAAGGTATGTGGTTATGTAGTAATTTCATGGGAAGTTCATGCTCTTGAATTCAAAGGGCTATGAGTACCAGAACTCGCCGGCAAACAGCATGCTTCCCGCTGCCAAAAAAATTCCTGTTAGGCCGGCCAAGCGTCCAAATGATGAAGGCTCTGTACAAACCGAATCTGTATGGAATCAGCTAGAACTATCTAATTATTAAGAAATACCTACGAGTTTCCTCTTAATTATATTAGAATTTTGTATTTTATTTTCATTCAATTCTGCTAATATTAATAAAAGTCTTGTTGTTCAGAATACCATTATAATTGTACCTGTTTGTCTAATAAAGAGCATTGTGAACTTTTATTTGTTTTAAATATTATGACTTCAACTAGTTGTACTTTTTAGAACTTTTACTCTATGTTAAAGACAGTGTGAATTTCTGTAGCTTTAGAAATCGCCAACTTATTATGCCTCTTGACATATGGTTATTTTAACATTGTTACTTGTGGACTAACTTTTTACTATACCTCAGGTTACCAACAAGATTTCTTCAGCTAAATTTAAGTTGAGTCGATACTATTTTAAAAGGATAATCTCTGACTGACTGATTAGTAAGGAATTTTTATAATTACTTTCTTTACCATGTACATAGTAGATAGAGAAGATATTGTATTCCACCAAAATTTGATATCGAGGTTTCACCGGAATCACATGTTGTGAGACCCCTTGAATAAAAAACATCATTTTTAGAAAAAAGGTAGTTCATGTTTGTGTCTGTGAACAGCATAACTCAAAAACGAAAAGTCGGATAAAACCAAACTTGCTATTTACCTTCCAAGGATGCGACACGAAGATTTTCAAAGAAATTTTCTTGCCCCAAACTACCCTTACATGGAACATTTTTCGAAATACTTGATTTTCAAAAAAATGCCTCTAAGATATTGATTATAAAATACCACATATTAAAGATATTTACATAACAAATACAATGTATCATATATAATTTTCTGGGAATGACCCCTTCATTCGAAAGGAACTTTTTATGATCTTATATACTGGTAAACGTTAAGCGATAGAAGAAAACATACTATACTAAAAATATAGATGTCTTTAAAACACGTCCCGTCGTCGATTTTCAGTTGTTTCTCGCGATTACATGGAAAGAGTATGGAATTTTAAGGCCAGTATACAGCGTCCAGTTCTCAAACATTTGACTATCGCTGTTTCCTTTTGTACCCTAACAAAATATGTAATACAGCTATTTCTGGAAAGTTTATCCCGATTAAAAGAAATAGATAGAAAATTAAACTTTCGTAAGAATAATTTATACACGCACTAATAAAGACAGAGGGTGTAGTAGTTTTTTGTGTTGGTAGTTGAAAGATGTTTCATTTTTATCTGCCGCACGTATGAAAGACAATTTGTCACGGTCACTTCGTGTTATCTTTTACTGAGCGCCTGTTATTGTATTTAATTTTGGGTTCACTGTCCTCCGGCTAGCTATTATTTTTCGGTCAAGCACTTATCTTATACAGGTGTGTAAACGAAAAGGATTTTTTTATCCAAAGATAACACTGATAAAAGAATTTGTTTTACACTTTTATTGTCGTAACACATTATTCACTTTCACATATAAATCTTGACACTCGCCAAACTGAAACTGTTATAATAACTTATTTACTGCACATTATTAATTCGCGTAGTACTTCAACTTTTTGTGTAATTAACTTTACGACACGAGAGATTTTTCATAACTTTGCGACGCGTAACCTTGAACTGTGTGCGATGCATACTCCATGAATGCCTCCGTTGAACCACGTGAAACTTGATTCTGACACTGAATTTATACTTCCTCGCCCCAATATGCCTAAAGATTATAACCGAGCTGCTATTGGTTAATAAAACGCGCCAACATTAGCGTCTATATTTATATCCAATGAAAATTACGAAAACATATGCTCTGGGGAAAAATGTTCCAGCAAATTCTAAAAAAAACGCGCCACTCTGACGTCATTTGTGCGTCTCTAATAATGATAAACACCTCACCCCTCGCTACATTATTGCACGCTATTATTGTCAGTTTCAGTAAGACCGTTGAAATAATTGTATTAAAGTTATTTGTTTTTCTTAGCCCCACGTTTGGGAAGCCAATTTGCGATGGTAAATTTATAATGTTATTTGTGTATATGTGTTTACTCCACGTGTTGAAGCCATCTTGTGACGTGATTCATTTGTTCGGTTTGTTAGCTCCATCTGGTGTTAGCAATTTGCGGCAGTATTAGTGTTCGTTTGAAACAATGCTACTGTTATTTTATTTAATTTTTGTTCACTGTCCTCCGGCTAGCTATGATCTTTTGGTCAAGCACTTCTCTTTATACAGGTTGTGTAAACGGAAAGGAATCTTTTATCCAAAGATAACACTGATGAAGAAATTTGTTTTACACTTTTATTGTCGAAACACAGTCACTATCACATTTACACATTGAACTTGACACTCGCCAAACTGAAACTGTTATAATAACTTCATTGCTAATCACTCTTAATTCGCGTACTTCAACTTTTTGTATAATTAACTTTACAAGACTTTAGATTTTTCATAATTCTGCTACGCGTAACTTGTGAATCGATAGCCGACGGTTAATATTTCTGCTGGACTGAAGGCGACGTGTATCATACAAAATATTTTCGACGAACTGGCGGGAATGCGACGTGTAGTGTACAAAGAATTTTGATGAACTGACGGCGATCTCCAGCAATCCAGCAATCCAGCAATCGAGAACAGGTCGCCCAGGTTCACCTGGGCGGAATATAATCGCCACAGTACCTAGCCGCGTATGCGGCTTTACCTGTGCGATATAGAAGGATAAAAAGAATGTACACAAGCTTTTGATTTATGTCTGTCTTGGGCGGGGTTTAGCTTTCTGCGCTACCATTGGCTGGGTCTCGGTGTCCCCTCATGGGCGGACTAGCGACCACGTGGTGACCAAGCCCAATGCTGCTTAACTTGGACAACCGCTTGTGTGGTCGTCAAGTTAAGCAGGCCGGCATTGCAGCAAAGCAAGATGGGAATGCAGGTAATAGGATGGGGGTACTCAAGTTGGCGGCAGGGCGGATCGCTCCTAAATGGTCACTCATCCAGCTAGCGACCGGGCCCAATGCTGCTTAACTTGGGGAAGTTTGTGAAATGAGGGATTGGCAGACAGCCTCGGGGGCCCAAGCACCTCTGACTTAGCTTTTTATACTCATACACCCTGATATGCCTAAAGATTATAACTGAACTGCAATTGGCTAATAAAACGCGCCAACATTAGCGTCTATTTTAATATCCAATGAAAATTATGAATACATATGCTCTAGGGAAATGTTCCAGAAGATTCTAAAGGAAAACGCGCCAACATTACGTAACTTCCTCGTTTCCAATAATGATAAACAGCTCACCCCCTCGCTGCATTATTGCACGCTATTATTGTCAGTTTCAGTAAGGCAGTATAAACTTACTTCCCAACAATAATTACAATCAACAAACATCTCAAATCAATGTCACATAATAATGCATATTCATACTATAATCACCCTTTACACTTACTGCATCATATTGTGGCATGTGCACAGATTGTAGTAATAGCCGTGCCCTCTGGTTACTCAAGCTGAAGGTTGGCAGGCTATCCGAGGAGGGGCGTTTGAGGGGAAATAGTCTCATTGGAGGGGATATGGCGTTAGGACGCCAAGCTTAACGAGTTTTTTCGAGAGTCAGTGTCTAATCTTCGCGGTGTTGAGATGTACGGATAGTTGTGCAATGATAGGGCGTCCTCGTCCCGGCAGACCCATGGGTAAGCATATTTAATAAATCTTCTACTTATGCTTCTTCCTTGACTTTTTAATTATGGTAGTATAGAATCCTTGCCTTTCCCTTCAGCCAGGAATTATGTGAGTGTAAGAATATTTGTGAATTTAACTTTAGCTGCGTCCCTTTGTGTCGGTGCCTCTTAAAGTAAAGTTTCCTTAGTTTGAATAACGATCCCTCTCACAGCGAGTAGCTCTCCTCTGAAAGTTAAATAATAAATTACAGATTATTGAGGTACACGACAAATTGGTGGAGTCGCTGGGAAATTGGCGGAGGTGCCGAGCAATTAGTTTGATTTGTTTTGAGATTTTAAGTGCAAAATTTTTTTTCCCTCCAAATGTAACGGTTTGTCCTCCACGTGGTCGTGAAAAATGTAAAGTTCTTTCTGGCTAAAGGGTAAGGATTTTTATACTTTTATTTGTGATTCTCTTCTTCTAAATTTTGTTTCCATCATTTCTGAAAGTTTGGTGTCGAAATTTCAATTTTGAGTTCATTTTTGCATATTTTTTTCATTGTCTGCCGGGTGACGCTAAAACTTCTGACTCCATTTTCCCCTTGTTTTGGCTTCATTTCCTTTAAATTATATCACTGTGTTCCGTTCTTTGTGCTGGTTATTTTCAAGAAAAAATGTTTTGTGAAAGTTGAGAAGAAACGAGCGAGATAGTTGTTTCAAAATGTGCTCGTCACGTGTTGGCTATCCGTTTGTAAATCTTGTTTTCTGTGCTTATTAGCAGTGGTTTGGAAATGTATAACTTTATATTCCAGTGATTGTGATTTCTAGCTATTTACTGCACTTTTCTGAGTTATTTTTCGTGTAACTTTTATGTACGCACGTGTGTTGTGTAATTCCCGCGTGGTCGTGCATTTCAGCAACAATTTTTAGCTTGTGTAACCAGTCTTCTTCAGCACGTGTTTTGGCGCGTTTCTTTGCGTGTGCATATCAGATTATATACATTTGATTTTAGAAAAAAAATGAGAAGTTTTGTGTGCTAGTTTAGAATTACAAGTCTGTATTCTGCTCCTTTTGAGAATCTTCGCGGTGGTCACAGTAAGTGTGACGTAGTTTTTTAAGTTCCAGTTCGAGGTTTCTCACTGCAGCTATCATTTTGTTATCTTCCATATGTCCATTCTGCTTAAAAATCTTGGTATTGTGTCCAAGTGGCTTGTGTAGCCGTGTGTTAGTATAATTTTCTGATATTTCGCCGCGGGCGCCTTAATTGTGTTCTTTCTGCAACTGTTTTATTTGGCTATGTTCTGATCTTGCTACTTACATTCATGTGTTGCTATAAGTGTTTAGGTTGGTGTAATCTGAATTGCTTGGTTCTACTGTTTGTTTATTGGTTGTGTTATCTTTTGTGCTGCAATCATGCATAAGCGACGTCCTGCACAGAAAGTTGATATAGTAATTGCTCCAGTTGGCGAGCACAGTGTGGTGGAATCTGTCCAGTGTTGGTACGACTGTTACTCAGTTATCAGCTGGCTGCCGCCGGTCATTGACCCCTCTCACATGGAGCATTCCAACGAGTTGTCGCCGTATGAGTTATTTTAGAATGTTGCAATGTTGGCTACTACTGCTATTGGCCGCTCTGAGAATGATGATAATTTTGCTTTACCGTTGCCAAGTTTGGTTTAATTCCGTAATGTATATTTTTAAGGGAAGATCTTTCGCAGTTACTCATGTAAGTAAAAGTTTCAGGGGCTACCAACCTTGCCAGTATCTACACCTAATTAGGTTTGATGTGCTTCTGATATGGACCAGTACGATGTGGATGTTGATGAACCAGCTGTACGTGTGTTACCAGATTTTGGACAATTTGCACGGGAATTTTGTGGTAAACGAGTAAGAGAAAAGAAAAACATCACCTGTAAGTATGTAATCATTGTGAGTGCTAAAGTTTGGACGAATGAAACAGTTTTACGACTCACACAGGTATGCTAAATTTATTGTTTCAGTGACTGATGCTTAATTAAGCTTTGTTTTTCAGGAATACTGTGCTATGGATGTCTCTGCCAAATTACGAGTGTATTATTATTGTGGGTGTAATCTAAATTTTGAATTGTGTTTTGATAACTGCAAATCATTTGTTTTGTTGTATTATACTGCAGGAATGTGTTTCAGGTGTACTATATGCTTAATTGAGCTTTCATTTTCAGGAATGTTGTGTGACAATATTGTTTTGAGTAATGATGTGATGTTGTTTTGTTGCATTCGATTTGATTTGATATGATTTGATTTGATATGATATGACTCGATTTGATTTTGGGTTCCATAATGATGCTGTGATCTTTATTTGCAGAAAATTTGTTGCATGAATAGTGTTTGTATGTATGTGTGTATTTGAGGTTATGTGATATAGGTGAGATTTGCCTCGGTGGATGTGCGTAAGAGTAACCCCGACGGTGTTGATGAGGAGAGATGAGAAGAGATGAGATGATGTCAGCTTCGGTGGAGGTGCCACAGTGTAACCCCGATAGTTGAAGTGTATGAATGTGTCTATTTTTCAGGAGGGCTACATGTACCTGGAAAGTTGATGTGATGATTGTACTGATTTTGCTTATTGGTGTTGCTGTAACGTGCCCAGTATAGCGTGTGTGATGAATTCACACGAGAGATTACATAGATGGAAGTGAATGTAATGAAAATAATTTTTTTTTCTCTGTTTATGCAACAAGTTTATTACCATCTTAGATACCAAATTTTAATACCACCTGTTTTCCAGCTTAAATTTCTTGATTTTGAGGATGTAGATGCAACATTATAATGTCATGTTATTTGTGTAATTCCTGAATTAATGTGATTTCTTGAAGGTTATGCCTATGTCAAATGTTTTGAATTTACAGCATGTTAAATGAGACACGTAAGTGCAGATGTTTTGTTTTGGAGAGAAAAATGAAAGATGATGATGATTGAAGTAATGATTGAGATTGCACTATTACTGCTACTGATGATGATGATGATTATGGAAGATGATAGTTAAACTGCGATGAGAACAATAATGATGTGGATAAGAAGTTGTATTCATGACAAGAGTAGGACACTAGTAGTTGAAAGCATGTCACGTGGCGTAGTTTAGAAATGTATTGTGGATGTAGCTTGTAGTGATGTATACACTAGTTTGAGTAGATAGTTAAGTTAGTGTTGTGTGTAATTTGGGGCCATGGTCAGTGTGAATGAGTTCATTTCATCGTCATGTGTGACTGTCTTGTAAGTGCACTTACTTTCTTTTGTTAGTGATACCAGCTGGTTATTGAGTTGTAATATTGGGATCCCAAGATAAGGTTATGTTTCATTTCTGTCATGTTTATGTGCTTTGAGTCTGTTTTACTGTTATTTGGATTATGAAGCATTGTAAGTTCAATTTTGGATGGCAACTCTGTAAAATTTCTTTTTATGCCAAGTTGTTCTAATTTTCTTTTCTCTTTACTTGCCCATGTCAAAAGAATTTTTTTGTGTACACTTTTCATACTTTAAAATCTTTATTTGTAAAGGACATACCCTTCTTTTCTGTGTGATTCTTTGTGGGAGCATCCTGTTTATTGTGTCGTGGTTTTGTTTTAGAATTATGCTGTGGTAGAGAGCGAGAAAATCCAAGAGCATCCCCGGGGCACACCAGAAGTCAAGAAACACCACAGGGAAGCTGTCGGGCAGCCACTACACTGCCGTGGCATAAGGAGCCACCATGTCGGGGGGCAGTCCAAGCCAGCGACTGCCCACCCTGTTGTCATCACCAGAGACCTGCGGTGCTAATCCTACACCAGGACAAATCGTCGTTGTGGGCACTGTCTCAACCACCCACAAACAGTTACGGCAGTTCATCACCTTTTTGCGCAGTGTAGTGTGTCTGTGAACTAAGGCAGCGTGGTGTGTGCGTGTGCGGGATGCCAAAGCTAGTGCATTAACAATATTACGTCGACTGCACTTACATCGCTCTCGCTTCTCGTTATCGCCCAGCACCATTGTCGTCGGCTGGGTGCAACCACAAATATGTATTACTCTTTTATTTTACATCACACATTTCTATGTCATTTTTTTTTTTGGTATGTCTTTCTTTTGTTTTTTCCTGTATTTTGTACTTATGTTCTTTCTGTCGACGAGGACGTCGACTTGGGTGGCCAGGGGGAGATGTGGCATGTGCACAGATTGTAGTAATAGCCGTGCCCTCTGGTTACTCAAGCTGAAGGTTGGCAGGCTATCCGAGGAGGGGCGTTTGAGGGGAAATAGTCTCATTGGAGGGGATATGGCGTTAGGACGCCAAGCTTAACGAGTTTTTTCGAGAGTCAGTGTCTAATCTTCGCGGTGTTGAGATGTACGGATAGTTGTGCAATGATAGGGCGTCCTCGTCCCGGCAGACCCATGGGTAAGCATATTTAATAAATCTTCTACTTATGCTTCTTCCTTGACTTTTTAATTATGGTAGTATAGAATCCTTGCCTTTCCCTTCAGCCAGGAATTATGTGAGTGTAAGAATATTTGTGAATTTAACTTTAGCTGCGTCCCTTTGTGTCGGTGCCTCTTAAAGTAAAGTTTCCTTAGTTTGAATAACGATCCCTCTCACAGCGAGTAGCTCTCCTCTGAAAGTTAAATAATAAATTACAGATTATTGAGGTACACGACAATATGCCCCACTAGAAACATAATTATAAATATTTACAACTTGTTTGGAAATTTTATAATTGGGTTTTTAGTCTCCTAAATCTTGGAACACACGCTATCACTTTCACTTGACACTTCACACGCATTTAACACACGACATATGTTTTGTCTTTATCTTGCCACTATTTACTGGCTCTAGTTTAATGTGTTTAGACTTTAATCTGGCATTACAAATTTTTTTATAGCAAATACTGTACCCTGAATTATTTAATTACTGTTACAAAATTGGTTTACTTTCTTATATTGTTTACAAAAATTTATCAATTCAAGAGTTTTTTTTGTAATTATTAAACATATTTACCAAAAATATTCACCCTCTACACAAATATATTTACATCTCTTAAATCTAGACACTGTTTCACATTTTCTGTTTGCTACATAAGTATTTGTTTTAATTATTTTTACCCCATTTTTGTTGTTTAGTACTTTATATCCACAATACTTTTGGAATTATATCTGCGTACTTTTACTTTAATATCACATTAAGTTTCAATTTTTACATTTTTAATTTCATATACTGTTACAGTTACTAAAAATTTAATTTTTTTTAAATAAACATTTCTCTTTTTTTATAATTTATTTCTCTTTTCAAATGACATATATAAATAGCTAACCCTCTTACAATTCAATACGTTGCTCTGCATTTCATCTTTAACTATCCAGCATTTACTTTACATCTCATTGCTATTTACCCTCCTGAATCAAATTGTGTGTGGCTAAACATTACTCGTAGCCGTATCCTAACCTTCAAAAATTTGTTCATGAATAACCTCTTAAAGGATTCATATGATATTTCGTTCACTGATAACATTTGAAAACAATCTAAAGTTTCCTGAACAACACATCTTTTAACAACTTTCATTTTCAATTCATCTGCTATCTTTTTAATCTGAGAGTACTCTAACAAATCTATACTAAATTGTACTGGATTGGAGTTTTCATTTTGAACAGCTTGGTGTTTGTTATTTTCAGAAGTTAGCTTTTGATTATTTATAGGCAAAACTTTAACTTCTTCGGACAACTTATTTCTTTGCGTTTCTGATTCTTTCTGAATTTCAGATATCTCCCCTCTGAAATTAACTTGCGCCTGATTCACATCTGCATTCATAACCTCTTTCATCTCTCTTATCTTACTTGAAATACTACTCATTCTACTACCTGACTCTGTACATTTTACATCAACCTGTTCTATTTTATTATTAACCTCACTTTTTTGGTTAGATATTTCCTTGCTCATGTCTAACATTTTCTTTGAAACTTCACCTATCTCATTTGCTATCATTTCCTGATTTTCATTTCTCATTCTCATCATACTACTATCTAGCTCCATGAATTTCTTTTCAATTTCTTCCCTGTTTTGTTCTAAGCTTTTATCAATATCTTCCCTTAATTCCCTATGACTCTATTGCATATCTTCCCTGTTTTGATCTATTTTCTTTTCTAATTTCTCATTATTCTTACAAATTTCTTCCCTTAATTGATCTGTAATACTCTTACCAATATCTTCCCTCAATTCTTTCTTATTCTGATCTAAACTCCTATCAATATCTTCCCTTAATTTCTCTATATTCTTTTCCATATCTTCCCTCAATTCCCTACTCATATTTCTCAGCATTTCCATCATCATACTAGCATCAAGATTAACATTTCCTGCTATTCTATTCTGACTTTCTGCACTAACATTTCCACCCTCAAATCCTACATTGTTTGAGCTATTTTCTGTAACCTGTATTGAATTACAGCTAACTGTTACACTATCCCCCTCCATAATTATTTCTTCTGTATTATTAGTGGACATTGTTTTCTTTATCCTACCGCTCCTAAGGTACATTTAAATTTTTTTACCCTTTTTTAGACTTAACATAACACTTTTCTAACCTTTCTGATGCTATCTGCTGATGTAGCTTTGATGTCCAGCTTTCTGCCCCTCTCTCCTAGATTATATGTCGCTTCTGCGTTGTATTATGATGAATCTGCGTCGTCTCGATGTTTTTGTGTCCACTCATCCGCGTCGTCTGTCGTTCCTCTAGTTGTTTCTGGAATCTGCGTCTTGTAGTTCAGTTCACTACTCCATTCGCTTCACGTCCTGGTTCCTTCGCCCCTTCCTGGTTATTTCACTCCTTTCCTGGTCACTCTGCCCCACGTTCTGGGTGCCAATTTGAAGTGGTTTTATTAATGTTATTTATTTAACATTATTGTATATGTTTGTATTTGTTAGCCCCACATTTGGGAGCCAATTTGTGACGGTATTAATTGTCACATTACTTGTGTATGTGTGTTTAATCCACGTGTTGAAGCTATATTGTGACGTGATTCATTTGTTCGGTTTGTTAGCTCCATCTGGTGTTAGCAATTTGCGGCAGTATTAGTGTTCGTTTGAAAGAATGCTACTGTTATTTTATTTAATTTTTGTTCACTGTCCTCCGGCTAGCTATGATCTTTTGGTCAAGCACTTCTCTTTATACAGGTTGTGTAAACGGAAAGGAATCTTTTATCCAAAGATAACACTGATGAAGAAATTTTTTTTACACTTTTTATTGTCGAAACACAGTCACTATCACATTTACACATTGATCTTGACACTCGCCAAACTGAAACTGTTATAATAACTTCATTACTGATCACTCTTAATTCGCGTACTTCAACTTTTTGTATAATTAACTTTACAACACTTTAGATTTTTCATAATTCTGCTACGCGTAACTTGTGAATCGATAGCCGACGGTTAATATTTCTGCTGGACTGAAGGCGACGTGTATCATACAAAATATTTTCGACGAACTGGCGGGAATGCGACGTGTAGTGTACAAAGAATTTTGATGAACTGACGGCGATCTACCTCTGACTTAGCTTTTTATACTCATACACCCTGATATGCCTAAAGATTATAACTGAACTGCAATTGGCTAATAAAACGCGCCAACATTAGCGTCTATTTTAATATCCAATGAAAATTATGAATACATATGCTCTAGGGAAATGTTCCAGAAGATTCTAAAGGAAAACGCGCCAACATTACGTAACTTCCTCGTTTCCAATAATGATAAACAGCTCACCCCCTCGCTGCATTATTGCACGCTATTATTGTCAGTTTCAGTAAGGCAGTATAAACTTACTTCCCAACAATAATTACAATCAACAAACATCTCAAATCAATGTCACATAATAATGCATATTCATACTATAACCACTCTTTACATTTAAATAATTTGTTATACAAATTACTGCATCACCGTATAAACCCACTTCTCGACAATGATTACAATCAACAAACATCTCAAATCAATGTCACACAACAATGCATATTCACACTACAATCACTCTGACATTTACATTTTTGTGATACAAATTACTGCGTCAAGTGCTAGAGAAAGTTATGTGAATGTAATAATGAGATTTTTATTTTCTCTACCACTTACATAGTAGATAGAGTAAGTAGTGTATTACGCCCAAAAATTCGATACCGAGATATCGAATCCAGATTCGATACCGAAATACATGTTTTGAGGTCCCTGATTAATAAAAAAACATTTTGGATAAAGATACGCGTGTCTGTGGTGTATGTGTGTTTGTGTGTGCGTGCGCGCGCGTATGTAAACAGCATAAGTCAAAAACGAAAAGTCGGATAAGTACCAAACTTGGTATTCAAGTTAAGTTCAGGCATCTTCCAAGAATGCAATACGAAGATTTTCAAGAAAATCCCCCACCCCCAGCTATCCTTTATATGGAACATTTTTACAAAAGGTTTATTTCCTAAAATATTACTGTAATGATTTTAATTAAAACAACATATATTAAATATATTTGCATGACAAATAAAATGTATATCTTGAATTTTCTGAGAATAGCCTGTGAAGTCCTCTTCATTCGGAATGAATTTATATAATCTTGTATAACTGGTAAACGTTAAGTGATAGACGTAAACGTACTACGCAAAAAAACGTAAATCTCTTCAAAACACACAATTTATTTCAAAATTTTTTTATAGCCTAAGCCATTTTTAGATATCCGGTATTGGCTCGAATTCCTCATTTCTTGGTTATTCTCTTAAAGTCTGGTCAACATTCAGTTGTTTCTGGCGATTGCATAGAAACAGTATGACATTTTAAGACAGCGTATAGCATTTCATTTGACTATCGCTGTTCTCTTTGTATTTATAACGAAATGTGTAATATAGCTATTTCTGCAAAATTTTAACTGTGGTAACTGTGGGTATAAGTAAATGTACTAAACAGAGTTTTAGTAGTTTATTAATTGAATTATTCTTTTGTCTTAAAAGTCCGCTTAAGTTATCCCGCCATCTGCTGTGATGGCTATTTACTTAAGTATTCGCCTATTTGTATATTTATTGTATTTCATTCATTCATTGTTTAACCTCATCTTATGTAGGACCCAGGACTTACAGGCGGGTGCCTGGGGTCAGAGGCCCGTCGAGGAGCAGACACACTCATAGAGCAGACAGAATGGGTGATCAGCCCGATGAAGGAAATAGTTGAAATGGATGAAAGGAAAGGTAATGATGGAGCAGTTGGTGGAATGAATGGCGGGGGAAACCGGAGAACCCGGAGAAAACCCGCCCAGACGCTTTGTCCACCATAAATCCCACATGCGGGTCCCTGGGATTGAACCCGGGCCGCCTCGGTGAGAGGCGATCGGTCTAACTACTCGGCCACGGCACCCTTATTGTATTTCATTTATATATATTCATACACCATAATTCTCGTTAACACTAGTTTTATAAGCATGCAGATATCTGGAAGGATGTAAGATCCAGCATATCGGTTTCAATGCAGACCTGAGCTTGGGTTACTGTTGCTCTACGGTGGATTCAGCCACTACATCAAAAGGATAAAAGCGCTCTTCCTTTGTTTCTTGCTGGCTGATGAACGGGCTGTGTTATGCACGATTGCCTGCGTGTTAGAAGTAACACCAGCAGGTGGATCGATTGCGCATAACATGATGAGCGGTCGAACCGTATAACTCAGACTTATGTATGAGCAACAAGTGGAGATGAGAAGAATCAAATGTATCTCATTATAATGTAAACTTGAACGCATACTTGCCATTCCCCTTCTGAAGCTTGAATATCCCACTCTTCCGATCTCCTCTTCACCAAACTGCGTATTAATAGCAGCAAGACTAGAAGGTCCGAGGAGATTAATATAAAAATATTTTATTTGTAGAAGAAAAAAATTTTCGGATGCATTACATTCACATTACTTTCTTTACCAACTATCGTTTATTTGTATATAACTTATACACACTATTCTTGCGAAATATTATTTTTTGTATCTACTTAATGTTAATCGAGATTAGCCTTTGCATAAATACATTTCACACTTCGTTGTAAATACCGGGAGGATAGGGAAACCGAATCGATAGTCAGATGTTTAAAACGGGCTCTATATGCTGGTGGTAAAATTCCGCTCTATCCATAACATCGCGAGCAACAACTGAAGAGCGACCCTTCAAAAAACATGACAAAAATACAAAATTCAAATCAATAATAACGGATATCTCGAAAATGGCTGTCCCAAAAACGTTATTTGAAATAAACTGTATGTTTTAAAGAGTTCTATGGTTCTTGTCTATCACTTAGGTTTTACCAGTTATACAAAATTACTTCCGAATGAGAAAATTCAAAATATGCATTGTATTTGTCATGTAAAAATATATGGCATTTTAATTAAAATCATTTGAGCCATTTTTGAGAAAAAAAATATTTCGAAAAATGTTTCATGTAAAGGATAGCTGAAGCAGTGTTTTTAACACAAATGATTTCAGTCAAATTATATAATATGTAAATCCAATAACAGCCCGCCTTGAAGCAATATATGTATGTAATAATTTGTAAATTGTATGTAACAGTCATTGCATATGCTTATGTTATTGTATCCATGTGTAATAATGTTATGTGAATATATTACGTAATTTAATAATGTAGGAGCTGTGATAATAATAAGTTAAACGTTGCTAACAATGAGGTAACCTTGAGGCAATAATGCGTTTGAGAGTTTAAATGTTATTTGTGATTCTTGGAAACATTAATGTAATTTTAGTGAAAAATGGCCAATCAACAACCCAAAAAAGCTTTAGTTAAATGCAGGTATTCTATTGGAGTAAAAATAGCCAATCAGAGACTTGAAATACAGAAATTTACAAGTTTAGACGGTTGAAATCAATTCAGTTGCCTGCGGACAGTGTTTGTAACTGGATGCGAGATGTGTCCTCGAGAAATTAATTATGTATTCGTGTGAGACGAAAAATAATATACTTGTTAAAAAGTGCAAGTATTAAATAAAAGAATCTCACAGCTCTCGATATCAGTGAAGTGCTATTTAATTTGTGTCAAGGATTAATAAAAAGGAGTGAATTAAAACTTAACATCTGTGTAAGCCTACATTCTTGTCGCAATACCCCTACCAAGACTTCCATGTCTCTAAAAATAACACTAATGCAGCCGAGGCAAACATAAATATTTAATACTTAAAGAAACAGTTTAATTACAAAGTTAATATTTTTTTTAAACTTGGGACAAAGACCACCTAAAAATACATTTTTCGGGCGAAGGCTACCGGAAACTGTTTACTATACGTGCTGTTGCAACTACTACAAGTTCGGCTCCCCAACAGTTGAAATACGATACAACTCCTTCAATACAAACTTCAAATCGGCTTTTCATACGTAGCAGCAAACAACGTAAAGAACAATATAACTCCTTCTTCAAACTGACTTTCCATACGTGAAATAAAGAACAATTCTACTTCATAGCTTGGGAGGTGGGATTTTCTTGAAAATCTTCGTGTCGTATCTTTGGAAGATCCTAAACTGAAATACCAAGTTTGATGTTTACCTGACATTTCGTTTTTGAGCTGCTCACACACATAGACACACACGCGGACCTTTTCCTTAAAATGCGTTCATGCCTCAAAGCACGTATTTCCGATATAATCTGGATTTCGAATTTTGAGTGGTAGGCAGTGGTCCCTGTACCTACCAGGTACGCAGTAGAGAAGGTAAAAAAATCTCATGTGTGTTACAATTATATTACTTTACTTAGCCACCACATTTATTTTCGGATATACCCTAAAAGGTATGCATAAAAAGCTCGTTTGTCTGTTTACCTTATGTTAATCCTGGTAAATGTTGGCATAAATTGTTTCATAACACACTTTGAAATAGATACACAAAGTATATGGGAAGCTGATTCAACAATCAGCGTTTTGCATATGTCAGGCTTGATGGTTCTCTGCATTAGTTCAGGAAAAACAAAAGAATGGCACTTGAAAATGTATTGATTATAACGCTGGACAACTCAAAAGAACAAAAGCGAAAAAACCAAACGTGTTTCTTATATATTTATTTTAATATTGCAGGTAAACATATTCTGTATCAGATAAAACATGTTTCGAACGTTTGCATTTCCAACTTCATAAAGAAATTACTTGATATACGCTAACCTCTTATAATTTATTTTCATATCTATTTTAACGAGATCGATATTATTTTGTAAGTTTTTATCTATCTCTTAACTTTTGAGCTATATAAAAATACATAAAGTTTTATAAGACTGAAAGGAACTTCACAGCATGTCCACAGAAAATTCAAAATGCCCACTCCATTTCTCATATTGTACCGTTCAACCCCACCCCGGCCGGTGGACATATCGCCAACTCATCAACACAAGGAACGTTCTCGAAAGATGTCATTTCTGACGTAGCAGTGGTAGAAGGTCATTATCGTCGTCCAGTGCTACTATTGGCTGGTTTTTTCACGTCACTCATCACAGCACCCTCCTAGACGTGAGTGAAACATGAAGCGCCCGGGCGGGACGAGAAGACAGTTACCAAAGAGGGATCTGAGCGAGCGAGCTGCCAGGGCTTTTAGCTCTGTTGGAATTCTGAGAGATTTTGACTTACGGTTTCCAAGGGTAATATTTCGGCTATTTTTAAACTTAATCACATCGTTTTGGTAAGCATCCAAAATTTAACTTTCTATCCTAGGCTTTTAAAATTTATATTAGCGGAAGAAATATTCATTATTCGTAATATGTATTTATATTGTTTTTTCAATGGCAGGAAATTAAATATAAATTAAATAACATATAGTGGAAAGAGAAGAATATACGATGCTTGTACTTAAAAGGTATTAATCATAACCCATAATCCACGTTGTGTAACAAAACAACTTATACCCTAAATGGGTCAGCACGTAACAAATTAATACTCAAACATATGCAGTTTTAATCAAAATAGAGCCAATTTTTTAGAAACTAAACAATAAGGAACTTTTTCCATATAAAGGATAGTTTGGGGTGAGGGGATTTTCTTGAAATCGCAGTTGTGTGTTACATTATTCAACATCTTTTATTACGTATCATACTCTTGGAATTACTTACGCAGGATAATTGTCATAATTAAGAGGAAATGGTCAGAATTAGCATTTACGTGAATAATTTCTATCATAGTTATAAACATAACTTATGAAAGGGCAAAGTCCTATGACTGATAAACATCAGATTTTTCTATTACTTTAACATAAAGTTGGAACTTCGGATCGCAGTGTTGAAATGGGTTATTCATTATAATTATATCTGTTCGCTGAAGGAAGCAGAAGGGGGGAGGAGCTCAGTTCACTGGATTTGAACCAGGCCTGGATAGCATTAGTCACCTACTGCTTGATCCATATCTTCGTTTCTTTCATTTCGTCTGTTATTATTATGGGAAGCATTTTTTAGGGCGATGCCTTTTATATTTAGTAGTAGTGTCTCTTGAATTTTCATTGTCTTTAAACATGACTTTTACTGTGAAGTTTCTTCGCTGTTGTAGTGTTGTTCCTTTTTCTTTACAGTTATTGAATAATTCCATCCAAATGGGATGTATGTACTCTCTGCATATATTGTCCCTACCTGCGGCTTTTTGTTTTTGTCCTCTTCAATTGCTTTCGGAACTTCTGTGGTGAGCAATATCCATTCAGTTTCTTTGTTCTTCCTTTTTGTTTTCGGTTACATACTTCACGTCTTGTTTAACACATTTTGGGAATTGCTTTTCTCGTTTCCACCAAGTCGATGCATCAAATTGGTTGACATTTTCTCGAATGCAGGGAAGTATAGTCGGCACGAAATGTTTTAGACAGCGAGATAAGAAAGTAGGCTGGATATGTACATAGTAAACATCGTTGTCAAATTTCGAAAGGCGTAACGAAATTTAATGGTCTTGCAGACGAATCGGCGAAACTCCAAAAATAGAGGAAATGTATCAAATTTCACAATCTTACAGCTCTATTGCATTTCCTTTTCCCCCGAAATGAACGTCGCTTCCAGAGCTTTGGCAAAACAGATGTGTATATAAGAAATTAATAATTCTTAAAACCTCAAGGTTAGTAGGATAGGGAAGAAGCCTCTAAGTTTACAATATAATTTTGTTATGCAGCTGGCACTTAACCGTGGGGACACATTGCGCCGGTCCGTGCCTAAAGGCTGGTTCACAACCACCGAGAACGGTAACCAGAACGAGAAAGCTGAAATACATGTATTCAAATGGGAATGTTCACAACCGACGGGAATCTTCCCGGGAACGGGAAAGAAGAGTTGCCCAACTTTTAACTTTCTCGTTCTCGTTCCCGGACACGGCATATTAGATCCCTATTGTGCAGTTTAGACTCTTCACTCTAGAGGTTATTCTAAGCGGCCGTGACATGAAACAGCCACTAGTGCTCTCTATAGTCGCAAGCTGGAAACATGAAACTGGAAGTAATTAGTAGTAAATGTGCTTCCTAACCTCATACTGACACCCGCAAATCTAATCAGCGTTGGTTCCTCTGTTGAAGGGATTATTTGTAGTTTGTTTATAAGCAACCCAAAACTGGCTATTACCTAAAAAAACAATGGCAAAAGCTACAAAGAACAGCTAAACCGGCGAAAATGAAAAAAGAACAATAAACCATTTTAATGTATGCCATTAAATAAAGGAATGAAAGTTTGGCATAAGTAGAGGGATCGGAAATGCAATGAATATGCATTTAGATAATGTTTACTGTATCGAATTTTGACGTTGGCTTGGCTAAATTGGAAGTAGGTGAAAGAATATCATTGGTCAGCTAAAAACAAATGAAATCCCAATGCGCAAAATCGAATTTCACTTTGTGATCGATATGCATTCCCGTTCTCGTTACCGGGCTGTTGTGAATCAAAATTTCTTGCTTCCCGTTCTCGTTTCTGTTCTGGTTACCGTTACCGGGTGGTTGTGAATCAGCCTTTAATGTCCATAAATTACTGTTGAGCGCCACTGTTTATACAACTAAATGGATTTTGAACTGCACCTGGACTGCCAAACTCAACAGTTTTGGCCTTCGCTGACGACACCATAATTATTGCAAAAGATGAGGATTCGGCCGGAATACTATCTGAACTTGCCATCAAGAGATTGGTCTACGAATTAACGTCAACAAATCCAAATGTATTTCAATTAAAAATGGAACCATTAACTATAAATCACTATCATTAAACTATGATGAAACAATAGAGATCATAGCCCCCAATGAAACTATCAAATGCCTTGGAGTCACCTATCATAATACAGCTATATTTGACACCGTTACAAACATGGCTAAACTAAAGAAAAAAATCTGATGTGTTACACTCACACGACTTTCTCTAATCATGTACAAACTATTTTTACAAACGCTTATTCCCCATATGCTTCATGTTAATCGAGATATCGAGATGTTAATCTTATTGCTAATTTTCTTGTAGATGCAAGGGGAATTGGTAGGCTTTAAGCTATAGTCAAATATTTTAAGAGGTGGTTGCTATGTGGAGTATTCCATTCTCTTTGCATTACCAGGACAAAAAAAAATGAATAACGAATTTGAGAAAAGGATAAGTATTGAAAAATTTAAGGGAATAACAAGCAATATCTCGAAAATGGTTCACTCAACAAAAAAAATGTATATCACATAAATTGTGTTTTTTAACGTGATCTAAATTTTTTGTGTAGTAAAAGTTTGTCTATTTCTTATGGTTTACCAGTTATGCAAAAGTCGCTCACAATGAAGAATGCTTTTGAAGACATTCCCAGAAAATTCGAGATATACGTATCATTTGTCATGAAAATATCTTGAACATATGATATTTTAATCAAAATCGTTAGAGCCATTGTTGAGAAAATTACAATTTTCGAAAAATGTTCCATGTAAAGGGTAATCTGGGGTGAGGGGATGTTGTTGAAAACCTCCGTGTCGCATCCCTGGAAGATACTGAACCTAAATACCAAGTATGGTGTTCATCCGACTGTTCATTTCTGAGTTATGTTGTTCACAGTCATACATACGGACATGTTTCCAAAATGCTTTTTTTGGATTCAGGGGACCTCAAAACGTGTATTTCCGGTGAAATCTCGGTATCGAATTTTTGGGTGGAATACAATACTTCCCCTACTTACTCTACGTAGTAGAGCAAGTAAAAATGACTGCCAATGTTTGTCTGCTGCGTACTATACCAGGAAGGTCCCGAGACGTAACCGCTGCGATAGTGCGATGGAAACCCTTGGCTACGTTTTGGGCGCCTGTCCTTTCAGAGAGACACTGTGGAATTGCCGTCATCATAAAATAAGATCCACTATTGCTGAAGCCTTAAAACTAAAAGGTCATACAGTATTTCAGGATGTGCATGGACTCTCCAAAGACGGCTCCTCTCGTCGGATTGACATACTAGCGATCACAACAGGTTCATCATCCGGATATATCATCAATCCAACAGTGAGAATGGAGCAGAATTATCAACAACTAGCTGAAGTACACACTGAAAAATGTCGAATCTACGAGTCTACCATCTCCTACTACCTTGAGAAACACAATGTATCATCCATTGAAGTTATTGGACTGGTGGTTGTGGCAAGAGGAACCATACATAGGCACTTTGCTGAGTTTTGCAAAAAGTTCAGTCTCAAGGCCAATTTCATATACAACATTGCAGTTTTTGCTCTCAAAGGTTCAATCAAAATTCTCCAAAATCATCTATATTCAAATTAATTTCATTCTGTAGCGTATGACTAACAGTAGAACAGCCACGCTTTTAGTAATTTTCCCTCTAAAATAGAATTTTCCGCTGTTTTCTTTTACTCACAATTGGAATTTGTTTCAGTGATAATCATGTTTGGCGGCGCCGTGGCCGAGTAGTTAGACCGCTCGCCTCTCACCGAGGCGGCCCGGGTTCAAAGCGGCGTCTGGGCGGGTTTTCTCCGGGTTCTCCGGTTTCCCCCGCCATTCATTCCACCGACTGCTCCATCATCACCTTTCCTTTCATCCATTTCGCCATCATTTCGTTTCATCTACTTCCTTCATCCCATTCCAGGCATCGGGTTGATCACCCATCCTGGACATTCTGTCTGCTCCATGAGTGTGTCTGCTCCTCGACGGGCCTCTGACCCCAGGCACCCGTCTGTAAGTCCTACATAAGACGAGGTTAAACAGTGAATGAATTAATGATAATCATGTTTTGTCTTCTTGTGCTATTCTTGTTTTTATATAACTTGTAAAAGTATTAAGCTTTGTCTGTTTGGTAACCCCTACTTTTGGGAAAGCTGAAAGTTTTCTTTCTGAATAATAGATAAACTGAATTTATTTAATATTCTTATAATAAGTGTTCCGGCTAGCTAATATGTTAGGTCGAGCAAGTATCTCTTATAGAGTGTGGAAGCGTGAAAGAAGTGAGGTTGACAAATTATAACATCGGTAAGTAAATTTAGATGGCAGTCTTTAATATATATTGTTCAAAATCTACAGAAGTATGGGAGTAAACTGTTGTGATTGCCGCGAAATTGACTAAGTCCGTTTCTAGACTTTAGAACATCACTCACTAAAATTTAGTTCAGTATGGATATCTTGACCTCCCCTTACGAACTCTAATAGTTAAGTTGCCTTTCCTACATAATTACAGAAGATTGTTAATACAGTGCGAGCACACCTCACAGCTATCTGCACCCTTCTCAGATTGTACTGTCTATTCCGTTTTGAGAAGATGGTTTGTTACGTTATTTGCACCACGCTTTGGGCGTCAATTTGAAGTAGTTTGTATTGAAGGAGTTGTATTATAGTTCAACTGTTGGGGAGCCGAACTTGAAGTAGTTGCAACCACACGTATGGTACCGGGTAGCCTTTGCCCCAAAAATGTTTTAAAATAATATTAACTTTGTAATTTGACTGTTTCATTAAATATTTAATATTTATGTTTGCCTCGGCTGCGTCAGTATTTATTTTAGAGACATGGATGTCTTGGCAGGATTGTGGTGCGACTAAGTCTGTAGGCTTACACAGATTATAATTTTACTTCACTTCTTTTATTAATGCTTGACACGATTTAATTAACACTTCACTGATATAGAGAGAGCTGTGAGATGTTTGCACTTTTTAACATGTAAACTATTTTTGTCTCACACAAAATGCGTATAAAATTTCTCGAGGGCGCATCACGCATCCGGTTACAAACACTGTCTACAGGCAACTGACTTCTAAATTTGTAAATTTGTTCTCCTTTTTAGTTCGTGATTGGCTAATCCTAGTCCAATAGAATACCTTCATTTAACTAAAACTTTTTCTGGTTGTTGATTGGCTATTTTATAAACTGTCACTAAAATTATATTATTGCTTCCAAGAATCACAAGTAACATTATTAAACTCTCAAACTCATTATTGCCTCAAGGTTACCTCATTGTTAGCAACTTTTGACATGTATACAATAATATAAACATATACAATGACTGTAATATACACTTTTTATATAGTTACATACACATATTGCTTTAAGGCGGGCTGTTATTGAATTTACATTTATATAATTAGACTGAAATCATTTAATTGTTAAAAATACTGCCTCAGTTTATAGCGTGGCTTCACAACTTACGTTTAATATTTCAAACCTTTTGCTTACATGTCTCTGATGGCTGTCTAAAATAATTCAAACCTACCTCCTAGCTTCACCATTAGCTATTTCGAATATCACATGACTCCGTTAGTTACTAAACCGCGTTCCCTGACACCCGTCGCCTCTGTTTTTGGGGTCCTCACACATTTTTCCCCTAGGCCATAAAATTTAATGTATTTCGTTTGGCTTTGGTCCTCAACAGCGAACTCCCTTGCAACGTACAGTTATATTTCTCTAAACTTAAATATAAACACTGCTAACTACTATATAAACAATAAAAATGCAAGAAAATTAATTGACCTGTAAGTCATGACACCGAAAATTACTGCTTGCGCCGAGGTGTTGTTTAATTAATGTATATGTGTGAAAAATCCTGCCTCAACATTTTGGTATAATACTCTTGCGCAAGTATTTAAACAGCTAAGGTAAGCCATATAAATGAGGCAGTACAGTTCACAGCTTAGAGCCTTAGAAGAATGTTACCCCGGGGTGAGAAGCTAGGAGAGTTTACTATATTATCACGTTCATTGTTTAGTACTGCGAGCCATGCTGCTAGCGGAATTCCGCTGCGCCAGACAGAATCGAGACGAGTTTAACTGCACATATTGACAATTTGTTTGCTATTGCGTAATTGAGATTCTCTCGCTGAGCTCTAACTTATTTGGTTGGCAACCCCGTGTGTGTATTTTGCATGAAGAGAATAGGAAATGCTTAAGTAGAACATTGCTGTTTTTTGCATTGCCATTTGTGGACTGTATTCAACCCAGTGCATAGAATAGTAAAACAATGTCAACTTCGTCATTAGTGTAGTAGTTACCATGATTGTCTCTTGTTTCCGAGGTCACGGGTTCAAACCGGTAGAGGGAGATGGATTTTTCGGGCGTAAAAATCCTTAGCATGGCTTCCTTCGGAAGGGAAGTAAAGCTGGTGGTCCCGTGTCTAAATTTACGTCACGTAAAAAAACCTCAAGCCTCATAAAGAGGCCTGTGAGCAAAATTACCGATGTTTCCAGTATAAAATGGGACGGTAAGGACCACAGCAGTTAAGAACGTCCATAAATAAAATTAAATTTAATTTATTTTAATGTCAACTTCATCATTAACATAAGCTGATTTGCCAAATATCCCGAGCCTTTTTTTCAGTCAATGCTCCAAGTACTTAACTAACGCTGTTAACTTTCTCTGCTGTTCCACGGAAACGAAAACCAGAACGAAAATGTAAGTAAGAGATATAAGTTTGATTCACAATACACCGAGAACAGACACGGGAATGTTTATCGTTAGCAGCGTGAAAAGTCAATTAAACGCACTGGGGTATAATTTGTTTGTGACTAGCCAAATACATTTTTTCATCTGTTGAATTCAGCCAACATAATGTAGGTTAAGCAACTTAGAAATTCGATGCAACTAACATTTTTAAAAGCTATGGCATTACTATTTCAGATTTCCAGAGCTAGGATAAATATACTTTGACTTACAATGTGTGCATGCTGCCAGTTTGAAACGACAGTGCGACGGGGAGAGCGCCACAGGTAACCTGCAACTATAAACAGAAGCGTCAGGGGTAGAACAGAACATAAACACAGACCTAACAGAGAGCAACTTTACCATATAAGTAACGCAAGCGAACTACTGACTGTCGAGTGTACAGCCCTGGGTTTGTGTACTCTTATGTCACGTGTACTAGGTAGGGTGGTAGTTATGTTGATTCCTCGCTCAATGGATATTTGTCCTTTACCTTTTTCACTATAAGTTGAAAGAGAAGTAACAAAACTTTATATATCACTCCGCGAGCACATGACAGCACCACGTGGAGGATACGGCAACTAAGTACCCGTGAGAGGAAATTGCTTCAGACAGAATGCGAATACAGTATATTGGGCAGCTTGGGGATCATTAGTTCTTAAATACTGTGTCTTATTCCTAAATTTTGCCTTACAGCCTAAACCGACATAAGAGTAAGACCAGACAAATAAAAAGTTATAGGTACCTGGACAGTTCGGCATCTGTGATTAAAGGTACTGGATTAAACTCTTAACTTCAGGCTTTAGAAATAATTCATTTAATGACGAATATCAGTTTTGCTTTAATCTTTTAAGAGTCAACAAGTTAAGAAAATGATTAACATTATAGGTTAGAAAACAAACGCGAACCAAGCAATCCCAGCAACAATTCTGCACCACTAACAAAAAAGTTCAATTATTGCTAAATAATTTTCATTGTCGATTAAAGGTACTTTTCACAGCATTTGTTAAAAGCATTTAACACAAATGTCTTCTTTCCAATTTCTGCGTTTGTTTTTCACAATGGTAGAGGATCCTCACCCATGACACTCTCGAAAGTAATAATTGTCTCAACACGTTGCAAAAATACACCGGTGGCTCATCCGGAAACCGGAAATGACCTGCAGCGCCTGCGCAAAGCCTCTTAAACCCTCTCCTATAAAGGTTCATTTAGATTTAGGTGAATCTAAACCAACAGATTTTGCTTCATAAATTTAACTGTTACAATAGTTGGCTTTTTAAATTTCTCTGCATGAGAATAACCAGAAAATGTTACGATCTGAACAGAACTGTTTTATGTAGCGGAAGAGACGACATGCTAAGCGGGAAAAGTTGTAGTTTTCCCACCAGCCAATGAGGTGCTGTCTTGTTACGTGGTTTTGTTTACAACTCCTTTAAACTTAAAAAACCAGTATACCTCTACTGATTCCTCTTGGGGAAAGGTCATTTTAATAAGTTTATTTCTAAATGGTGACCTACATTAAGGTTCGTTATTTCATGCTGTTTTCGGTTGTTTGCTGTTCCAATTTTGTTTTCCAAGTTGCGATCAACTCTTCTTAGATCATTAGATCAGTTCCATTCTTCTCCACACAAACAGTTTAAATGTTTCCAATCATTTCCCCAAATCTAGAAAACAGTTCATTCTCTTCTTTGGTTCTTTCTTCAAGGGTTTTAACAACAGTTTTCTTTGTCGTTGTTTCCCCTCCTAAGTTTGACTTCTTGAGCAAGTATGCTACTGCTGATGGAGAGTTAAATCACACTTGAAAATTCAGTGACACAGTCGGTAACATTCTCGGAGAGTTTAAGATCGCCCTTTACGGTGATACGTGAATTAAATGAAAAGGTTTCAAGCGCTCGCCGTGGTAACTCGGTAAAGCAACGGCACAAAATGCCACAGATCTGCAATTCGAGGCCCGGCCGTAGCAACGAATTTTTCAAGTGTGACTTAATCTGCAATTTTAATCTACACGCGGCCAATTTAACAATTAATCTTATTATTATTCTACTTCTTTCAGGGACTAGGAGAATTTACCCGCTCCCATCCCAAATATCAAGGCATCTCTTGCGTGGTCTAACCGCAGCTCTCCTTCCATTTGGTTGATAGTTCATTATCTTCTTGGAATGTTTTAAAAATGTGTTCTTTCAATTTTATCACCATCTATCCCTTTGTTAATTTATTTTAACAGTTCTAGTATAGCCTCCTACATATCCCATAAATTTCATATCTGCTGACTAAATGTATTCTTTTAATTTTTTTTACTTTCTCTACTACGTATAGTAAGTAGGGGAAGTATTGTATTCCACCCAAAAATTCGATACCGAGATTTCACCGGAAATACATGTTTTGAGATCCCCTGAATCCAAAAAAAGCATTTTTGGAAACATGTCCGTGTGTGTCTGTGTGGGTGTGTCTGTCTGTGAACAGCATAACTCAGAAACGAACAGTCGGATAAACACCAAACTTGGTATTTAGGTACAGTATCTTCCAGATATGCGACACGAAGGTTTTCAAGAAAATCCCCCCACCCCAGATTACCCTTTACATAGAACATTTTTCAAAAATTTTCATTTTCTCAAAAATGGCTCTAACGATTTTGATTAAAATATCATATGCTTAAGATATTTTCATGACAAATAAAATGTATATCTTGAATTTTCTGGGAATGTCTCCAAAAGTATTCTTCATTGTGAACGACTTTTCCATAAATGGTAAACCATAAGAGATAGACAAAATTTTACTACACAAAAAATGTAGATTGCGTTAAAATACACAACTTATGTCATACATTTTTTTTTTTTTTTTTTTGGGTTGAGTGAACCATTTTCGAGATATTGCTTGTTATTCCCTTAAATTTTTCAATACTTATTTTCTCAAATGGGAATTCGTTATTCATTTTTTTGTCTTGGATATGCAAAGAGTATTAATCTGTGGGAAAGGGAATGGTGCTGCACCTAGCAACCTGTTATTAAGAGATATGTATGTGCTTAAAGGCTACTGTATTTCCAAATTGGCCTTGTAAATATATTATCCCCTTACATCTACAAGAAAATTAGCAATAAGATAGACTGCAAATGTTTATCTCGATTAACATGAAATAGTAGGAGAATAAGCGTTTGTAAAAATAGTTTGTACAAGAGTAAAGAAAGTCATGCGAGTGTAACACATCAGATTTTTTTCTTTTTCTTTCTTACTGTGCATCATTTTGAACCACATGTAGGCACATACCTCAACTACTAGAACTTTGTTCCTTTTCAATCTCCCACCCAAAGTTATTTTAATTGCTCTGCAAATGGCTTGGAATTTATTAAGTTTCATCTACACCCCCTCAAGTAAGTATTCGTCTGAACAAAAAATTCTAGCAGCCAAATTAATGGAATGTAAAATCTGATTTTTATTTTTTTGGATATAAAGCTCAAATAGTAATACAGTTTAGGTGTTATGGTGGTTTTTCAGATTGTTCATTTCATCAATTTTATAAATTTTTGAAAAATATATCAAAATTGCAAACTTTTTTGTGCGTGGTATTTTCAAAATTACCTTACATGCAATGAGTGGAGCAATTTTTTTATTACTTGATTTTGCGGTGAAAATAGAATTATATTTGGAGGAATAAAATGTCAAAGTCAAAATTTTCAACCTTTTTTGCCTTAATTTCTCATTTTCGGCTCACAATTTACTTCACGAATTTATTTCTCCACCAGTTTAAGTCACATGTCGAAAGTGTGCGGATGTATGCACACAAAAACGCTCTACCCAAAGCATGAAAGATCATTTTGAAAAACACACGTACAAAAAAGTTGCAATCTTGGCATATTTGTCAAATATTTATAAAACTGATAAAATGAACTATCTGAAAACCGCCAAAACACGTAAACTATATTAACATTTGATCTTTATGTCCAAAAAAAAAAACATATCCCTCCATTAATTTGGCTGCTAGAATGTTTTTAAGTGCAGACAAATACTTTCTTGACGGGATGTATAGGGTCTAACAAGAGTGTCCTATCTTTAACATGTGTTAGCTGCCGTTGTTATTGAGTTACAGCAAATTTTTTTTCATGTGGTTACAGTTGTTATTTACAAATAGCCATGGAACTTCACAGCATTCAGCAACGCGTAGAAATTGTGAAAAATTATTATCAAAATGGATCATCTGTTCGCCAAACTTCCGTGTATTGCGTGAAGTTTACGGTGTGCATAATCGTCCCTGTGAGAGAACGATTCGGAGTTTCATCGATAAATTTGAAAGAAGTGGATCCGTCAGCTATCAAAGAACGCCTGTACGTAATCGACGTAAGCGCTCCAACGAAAACATAGGCACCGTTCGTGAGTGTGTACGCGAGGACGGAAACAAATCAATTGCTCGAGCGCAAGAATTGGGGCTTTCGCCGACCACAACTTGGCGAATTCTGCATATGGATTTGAAGTTTCACGCTTACAAAATGGTGTTAACTCAAGAACTAAACCCCCAACGACCATAGGTTGCGCCGTGTATTCGCTGACTGGGCTATGGAGCAAATGGATTTTTGTCGAAAAATCATCTTCAGTGACGAAGCCCACTTTTGGATGGATGGTTGTGTTAACAAACAAAATTGCCGCCATTGGAGCAATCACAATCCAATGCAGATTCAAGAACGACCAATTCATCCCCGAAAGGTTACTGTTTGGTGTGGATTTTGGTATGGTGGAATCATTGGTCCATATTTTTTCCAAGATGAAGATGGAGAAGCTCTGTCAATGGAGAAAGATACCGGGCTCTTATAAGGGACTATTTTTGGCCTCAATTGGATGGTATGGATCTCAGAAACATCTGGTTCCACATGTCGTACTGCTCTCGAAACAATCGATCTTTTGAAGGAGAAGTTCAGAGGTTTCATCATTTCCCGTGGTGGTGATGTTAACTGGCCCCCGAGGTCATGTGATTTAACGCCGTTTGGTTACTTCTTGTGAGGTGATGTTAAATCTCGAGTTTATGTCAACAAGCCAGAAACGGTAAATGATCTTATGAATAACATCACGCGTGTTATTCGTGAAGTTGGACCTAATTTACGTTCTTCTGTTATTGAAAATTGGGTCAACACGTAATGACGTTAATTATGTACCAAAATAAAAAAGAAATAACCCTCCATAATTTGTAGAACGTGTTGTATTTAAGTTTAAAGATAGGACACTCTTGTTGAAAGATCCTACGTATGTCAAACTTAAAACTAATATCACATCCTAGATATTGGATACTTGTTATAAGGTTAAATTCCTATTGGTCTCAAATTATATTCCATTTTTCATAGTTCTTAACTAGGTCATCAATATTACACAAATTAGGTGATAAATACATCCTTATTAAATACTGATGTGTTGAAACTTCCATATTTTAAAATTTGTACTGACAACTATTTTTGTATTTCTGTAGACTCACTTAAGCAATTATAAAAATATATATTAGCCCAATATGTTTATCATAAAGCCCAGAAATTAAAAATACCTGCAGCAATGCAAGTCACCTCACCTTTAAAAGTATGACATGCATTAGTAGGAGTATCTGAAAGTTTACATTTGGATACATGAATCAAATGAGAAACTGCTATGCAATTTGGATGTGTCATAGAAGCTGAGCATGGCACATAAATCCAAAGGGCTGTGGTTCAAGTACCAGCCATAACAATCAGTGTTTAAAGTTTGATCCAATTTTCCAACTTTAGCCCATACCAGGCATATGAAAGTCCAATTATCAAAATGCAAAATATTGTTACTACTTATGTTACGCTAAAGTACCTAAAGTTGTTCCTTTGCTCCATTACTCATTTCAAATGTACATATGTATTTTCACTGTTTTTCTGTCAATCAAAATGTTTGTCCTTTTGGCATTTACCATCAGAATGTTTCAAATATCTTGCATCCAATATTACATATGATTAAATAAATATCCCTGTCTTACTGCATTAAAATGGTCATCAACAGGGTCATAAATGCACGCAGAGCTTAAATTTCAGCTGCATTCATTGAGTTGTGATCTCAATATATGAGATAATGAAATAATACTGCAGCATTCATAATATTCATTCTAAAAATTATGAACTTTTGAGAAGCAGTGCATACAAACTTCCAAAATTTTTAATAAATTTCAACCCGATTTGAAATATGTTGACAAATGTTCTTTAAACTCCTATACACATAAAATTACAGTTCCGTAATTGTAGCATTTTGCCTAAGACTTGTAGACTTACAATATACAATTCCAAATAAAATTATTACATTTAACACAAAATATTTTATTCTGGTCACCGAGATGTGCACACTCAAATACATGCACGCCTGCCACAGGTACCTAGCAATGTACCTTAAACAAATAGTTTCACTTTGTGGCAACTGATATTAAATCATGTAATTTTTTGTGAGCTTACATTCAGGTGTAAAATGCTGGACTTGAATTAAATAAAGCTCTTACACATTTTTCTTTCCTCTTATCTTTATAAGTTGATTATTTTTGGATACTCACATCAGATGCATTCTGAAATACAAATTACCTCAGGGAATCGAGCCTAAAGGAAAACCTCATATGTAAAAAAGGCAAGGTGGCTTGACCCAATCACTGTATTCATTTTGGTGTACTGCATTTTAAAATTGCCTTTTAGGCACTTCTTAACCATAGGCTAGCCCTTAGAAAAAAACTGGTGCACTACAGCAAAATGTGAGCATTATAATTTTCTGCAATAAATAGCAGAATCGATGTAACAACAATTGCTCAATATACCCATGCAATATACTTTTTGCTAGGTTTAACAACATATGTTATTAAAGACTGTGACAATAATTTACTTACCTGGAATTTTTGCACCATCTAGAAAACAAAAGCTTTTGAAATATGAAAAAAGCTTAGCATATGTTTAAATAAAATGTTACTTTCAGCATTTATGTACAATAATTGTTTACACTTGGATATTTATGAGATACAGGATGAATCAGAACTCTACCAACAAACTTTCACAAGCTGTTTGGGGATGTTTTCTGTGTGTTCTGATATAAGGAACCCATGATCTCCAGTGGTTCATTATTGAGTAATTTCATTGTTTTCATTTTGTAATAATTCAATCACCTTTGTGTCTGTTTACTAGGAATATGACTGATTAAACAAAAAACACAGCTTTTGACTGCTGTAGCACATGTTTAAAATTAACCAACTATTCATCACCTCCTGACAACTGCAATTATTTATTTTTAAGAATACATAACCAAACATTACAAAAAATGACATGACACAACCCAAATTACACTGTTTAAAGTAATTGTTCAAAATTTCAACTGCCAAGTTCATGACAAACTTCACATGAGGCAGTATTTTTAACACTTAAATTCAGTAATTGCCTTAAAGCAATATGTGTAACAATATATAAAAAAATGCATGTAACAGTCATTGTATTAATGTTTATGTTATTATGTACATGTTCAATAATGTTATGTGAATATATTACGTAATTTAATAATGTAGGAGCTGTGAGAAAAATAGGTTAAAAATTGCTAACAATGAGGTAACCTTGAGGCAGTAATGAATTAGAAAGTTTAAATGCTACTGGTAATTCTTGGAGCAACAATAATGTAATTTTTGTGACAGTTTATAAATAGCCAATCAACAACCAAAAAAAAGCTTAAGTTATATGAAAGTATTCTATTGGAGTAGGATTAGCCAATCAGAAACTGAAATATAGCAAAATTTAAAAATTCAGAGTTCAGTTGCTTGTAGACAGTGTTCCTAACAGGACGCGAGACGCGTCCTTGAGAAATTTTATAGGTATTCATGTGAGACGAAAATAGTTTTACGTGTTAAAAAGTGCAAGTAATTAATAAAAGAATCTCACAGCTCTCTATATCATGAAGTGTTATTTAAATCATGTCAAGCATTAATAAAAGGAGTGAAGTAAAATTATAATCTGTGTAAGCCTACATTCTTCAGTCGCACCACTCCCTGCTGAGACAATCATGTCTCTAAAAAAATATAAATACTGACGCAGCCGAGGCAAACATAAATATATAATATTTAAAGAAACAGTCCAAATTACGAAGTTAATTTTTTTAAACATTTGGGGCAAAGGCCACCAGAAAGTACATTTGGGGTGAAGGCTACCGGAAACTTTTTACCATACGTGCGGTTGCAACTACTTCAAGTTCAGCTCCCCAACAGTCGAAATATAATACATCATCTTCAAACTGACTTTCCATATGTAGCAGCAACAAAACTTCTTCAAATTGGCTCCCAAAACGTGGGGTAAATGATATCAACATCTACTTCACACATAACACTTCAGGCTGTCGCACATGCTCTAGCATCCCAGGAGATTGGCACACATCATCAGCGGCTGCTGCAATCTTAGCAACCAGGTCCATATTAGTTTTGACAGGAGTCATGTACATTAGGCTCTTCATGTGAGCCCTGAACAGGTGTCATCTGGTGACCAAGCTGGCCATATAACAGGACCACAACGACCAAACCATCCTTGCCCAAACTGTTCATCAAGATATTCCCTAACTCTGCTGACACCCCATCATGTTGAAGCCACACAACACCTACAAATTATCATCAGCACATCTTCCAGAAAATGTGAGATGATTGTTGAAGGAAGGTTTTGTAGACTACTCCATTGAGCCTGTCTGGTAGCACATAATCTATAGCAGCCCATACATTCACAGAGAATCTCTCTTCAAGATCAGCTCTCACGACCAGCACCTTCCACATAATAGTGAAGGACTAGATTTTTGCAGTCATCTATGAACAGCTCTGCATAGTGTCGTCCTGCTCTTCCATTGCATTGAGTGAAACCGTAGACATGGTGCATTCTACATAAGTAAAGTTATCCATACCATTATCACTAACATACTCTACAATGTAATGCACTACAGGAAACAAAAACCAACATTTCTTTTTTTGTTTTCTTTATTACTCCCCCTAAGGGAGCAAAGGGTAGGCTCCTCTCCTGCCTACCCTGGTGGCAATCGCCCAACATTCTCCAGTATGCATTCTACATCACCTCCCTTATACTGTTAAAATCTAACAATCAGGGGATGCAGAGTTAGATGAAGTGGATTAGCGTGTTAGTTTGACAGATCCCGCAATAAGCACTCTGTGATTGGTGAATTATTATCATGCAACAATGGATCATGCACAGTGAACTGTGTGTATAATTCCTGAGTGGCAAACATGGCTGTCGCTGTGAGTGCCAAACAGAGAAGTCGCAGTGTGTGAGCGTGCGTGTGATTACATTACTTACACATGATGGTGTAATTGTGGTGGTATTTGTGCTGTCATGCAGTGGCATCAGTGAAGATGTTAGCATTGTACTTGAGTGGATGGACTGTCTTCATGTACAGGTTTACATGCATGGGTCTAGTTGGTTATGTGGGGATGAAGTTGGCGAGGGTGTGGGTTGAGTGTTAGGGTGGTTAGTGTTGGGTTAGCAGCACAAAGTAATATGGTGGAGGAATGTAGCAGCATGCAAAATTGGAGCATGAAATGCTGGTAAGAGTAGGCTGTAAGTGTATATGTCTTGGAAGAGGGTTGCCTCAATGGGGACTAAGTTGCAGAGGTAGTCTAGAATGTTTCATGAGTGATATAGTCTGGTTGTCTGTGAAATAAATATAGGGGCGCTAGTAAATCGTAGTTTCCGAGGACTGCAATGAGTGGATTTGAATCCACCAGCGCTTTTGTACAGATCAAAGGCAAATTTACAATAAACTGGTCGACCGTGTGCAAGCGTAGTTCGCAGATAAAACCGGACAGGAGTTTAAGCAAAGTGGCAGACCACAGTGAAAACATGCTATACTACAGCAGTGACAGGTTGTGTTTCTTTGGAAACATATTCCGAGTAAACCAATACAAAAGTATTTGAGTTAAATAAAACAAAAGCAATGAAATTACTTGGTAATAAAACCATATGATCCTTATATGAAAACACTCAGAAAACATCCCTGAACAATTTGTGAAAGTTTATCCTGTATATATTTTATAATTTTTTTTCTACAGAAGGTTAGAAATCACACTTTCAATCAAAATATATGCCAAGTATCAACTTTATAACCTGGATTCCAAAAATACAAGAAATGTAGGACAAGAAGCAGCACTATCTTTAGCTTAGAGATATAAAGGTTAAAGATGGAAAAAATGGATATCTTTCAATGGCAGTTTCTATTACCTTTCACGAGTACTTACGATAACCACAACAGCACGATACTCTTGGTCCACTTGTTAGTTGCCCAGCTCAGATTCTGCTCCAAGAGTTATTGAAAGGCAACATTCGACTCCCTTAACTCACACACAAAGTCGAAATATACTCTTAACACATATCCATTCAAGTAAAACACTTAAAATTATTCATATTAAAAGATCTTTACTGGAGTAACTTGTGTTATATCGCTTCCAAGATGCTAATGATTATATCTTCCAAAATGGCATTGCAAGCCTCTTCCATGTGTATTACAAGAGCTTCATAGTGTAATTAAGCAGGGTTGGCTTGAAGGTTTGTAACAGACTTGCACTCTACTGGAGCTTGGAAGCACTGAAGCAGGGACAAGGACTCTCATAATACACATACTTGTAACTCTTATATTGTAATGCAATGTACCCTCCAGGATCAGAGTTTTATTTTTGGAACCAGTTATAACAATACTCAATCACTTAAGGGGAGATTAAAAGCCCATCTTCCCAATGTTAAATCTTCTAAATTCATGATCCATTATCTCAGAGTTATTTAAGATATCACACAAATTTCAGAGGATGCATGCCTTCTAAGTCAAATGAGCTATTTTCATCCAATAAATATCTTTATTAAGGAAGATGGTATAATTAAGAAAATAATCCCATCTTTTCAATAAAAATTATTAGTAATTACTTTTATTACAAGATAAGCAACTATGTTATCATCACCAATAGAATTTGGACACTGTTTTTATCATCCTAAAATTAAATTATGCTATCTTCAACAGTTTCCGAGAAAATGGGTCATTTATATCAGAAAATGTCATTCACAGAAAAAGCTGTTCAAAGCAAAAATGAAGAAAACAAGCTTGCATATATTTGCAATGGAAGACACCATTGGCTTGAGCACAAAGAAGCTTCCATACTTAACAGCAGTCCCAATTTGTAGAGCAAAACTTTCCCTAAAAGATGGACAAAATTTACCTCTCTACTCCAAAGTGTGTAGAAGTAATGATTTCATTTTCTTTGAAGTAGCGTAGAATTTCAAATGTAAAATAGCAGATGCAAAAATGATATGGTACAAATGATAAATATATAAACTTAAATAGAAAATTCTGCTTTAATAACAATGTCAAAAAGTAAAAACATCACTTTTTGACAATTTTTGCTATTTAGTCTCCCCTTAAGTGCAAAGTTGGAGGACTTTATTTTGGTACTGTATAACTGGACATATGGTTATTTTTGGGGGACAGTTCCATTCTTAGAACCATTCCAACATAACACTTGTTATTTTTTCCCTATCTTTAATGAAGGTGGTTTGATAAGTAACTTGGTTTGCACTGAGGTCAACAGCAATATTGATCATAAAGTATGCTTTCTCTGTAATGCTATTCTATGATCACAAGTCATTCTGGTATTAAATCAGAACAATCTCTATGCTTCATACGCTTCAAAACAAGCACATTCATGTTTGTTATATTTACATCTTAATATTCATCAATTACTGTTTAAGTATAAAAAAGGCGAAACTATGCAAAGCTACTGGTAAAGAAAGCTCATCAAGATTCTTGGGACCAGCTCATAACTAATATAGAGCACGATGTATATGGGCCACAATCCTTCAGTTATAAATTGATGTGACATTTTAATTAATCTGAAAAGGACACTGCAAAAATAAATGTAATTAATAAAGAACAATGGAAACAATATTATCAAGCTCTTTTAAATAATGATGATCTAACAACCAATACTGATGAAGGCATGTTACCCGGCTATAATAAAACAAAAAAAGAGAAAGTATAGCCTGGGTACGCAGGTGTATGGAGACTAATAGGAATGAGAAATGGGTTCCCACAGAATCAGTGTCCAATATGTGGGGAAAGAGAAGATTTAGAACATATCGTTTTTTATTGTAAAGGTACACAGCATTGGAGAAAGCAAGCTATAAATGGGAAATGGTTCAAACTGTACAGGAAAGTAGCTTTAAGCAACATTTTTAACAAGGATAGTAAAAAGGTAGGAGAGTATCTGTCCAAAGTAAAAAAGAAATGGTTATGGACAATAAAAAGAGATGTAAATTAATTTCATCATGTGATGTTAAGTTATGTAATTATATTATTATTATATTATTATAAGATTATTATTTTGGTATCATTACTAATATTATTGTTATTATTATAATTTTTATGTTGTAATTAAAGAGTGTATAATGGGTAAATATGGCAAGATAACAGCTTGGGCTGATGTATAGCCATATTCTAAGGAAGATTGCTAGCACAAATAAATAAATAAATAAATAATAAAACCGTAGACTTAATTAGCTTAGACGAATTACAAATTGCCTTGAAAGGTATGAAAAATAGAAAGGCTTGTGGGCCAGATGGTATAAACATAGAATTGCTTAAATATTCAGGTTTAATGTGCCAACCAAGACTATTTACATTTATACAATGAGTTTGGAGAAATTATAAAATACCTGAATCCTGGACAATTGCCGAGATAATTCCAATATTTAAGAAAGGTCAGAGAAATGATCTAAATAACTATAGAGGAATAAGTCTTTTGAATTCTGCTTATAAACTTTATGCGAAAATTGTAAATAATCGTTTAAAACCAATAACAATGTCATTTTAGAAGAACAGACCAATTTTAAAAAAGTACACTCATGCGGTGATAATGTTTTTAGTATTAAACGCAATTTAGAAAAAAGATGAGAGGTCAATTTAGACTCATATTGCTTTTTTCGTCTTTGAAAAAGCATTTGACTTGATGGACAGAATTATTTTATGGAAAATAATGGACAATCGGGGATATCCTCGGCACATTTTAGAGGTAATTAGAAGTATATATACAAGCACTAAAGTTATTATAAACTCAGGCACTACAAAATCAGAACCAATAACAACAAATCGAGGAGTAAGACAAGGATGCAGTCTTTCACCCACTTTATTCAAATATATATAGATGATCTTATAAAAACATGGAAGAAGGAAGTGTATCCAGGAATACAACTAAATTAGAATTCATATTTAAATATGTTATATGCAGATGATGTAGTACTGCAGAGTAGCGAAGATAACCTACAGTGCTCTATTTATAAAATGTACCAACTGGGAAACAAATATAATTTAAAGATTTCCTTGAAAAAGACCAAAGTAATGGCTCCCCAAGGAAAATACCCAGTGACAACAAAAATATGCATTGGAAACCATATCCTGGAACAAGTCATGAATTTTAATTATTTGGGTTCTGACATAAGTTTCGATGTGGATAGGGATATAGATAATAAGATAGATAAATTTCAACAAATATGTGGAACAATAACAGAACTCTACAACATAAAACAAGGAAAGAAACAAAGCTGAAGTTCTATAAGACCATGGCAGCAAATCTTGGATAATAAAAGAAAAGGACAAAACTAAAATTCAATCGGCAGAAAGGAGTTTTTGCGGAGAAGTAAAGGATGCACTAGATTAGACTTCATAAGAAATGAAACAATTAGAGAAGAACTGAATATTTATAAATTATATGATAAAATTGAAGAAAATAAACCTTGTTGGAAAGAGTACATGGACCACATGTGTGAAGAAAGAATACCTGTAGCTTCCATGATAGTTTCGTATCTGTAACATAAATATTTGAAAAGAGCGGGTTTTTATGTATAATGTTGGTAGGCGGCAGCACTCTCGTAATGGTGAGTTTTGTTCTATTTTGTAGACCCTACGTGCATTTCGCATATCAGACAATGGAGATGATGCATTTTTTAAATTGATTATCACCGGTGATGAGTCATGGCTGCATCATTATGATCCTGAAGGAAAACAAGCCAGCACAGTGTGGAAATCGCCAGGTTCTCCAACACCAGAAAAGGCAAAAGTTGTTCCATCTGCAGGGAAAGTGATGGTGATCACATTTTTTGACTGTAATGGAATGATTTACCAGCATGCAGTTCCCCCTCACACTACTGTTACAGCAGCATACAATACGTCAGTATTGGCTACACTGAGGAAGCACATTGCAAAGAAATGACCAGAGCTTTCTCGGACTGGGTGGCGACTTCATCATGACAATGCACGGCCTCACGTCGCAAATCAAGTCATGCAGTTTCTGGCTCGATTCAACATTACCTGTGTACCACATCCACCTTATAGCCCCAATCTTGCACCCTGTGACTGATTTTTATTCCCATCACTAAAGGCAAAGGTATTCGATTTGAGAACTCTGAAGCAGTGCTCAAGGAAAGTGAGGCGATTCTCAAGGATCTGACAAAGAATGGTCTACAGCACGTGTTCAAGGACTGGCAGAGACGCTATAAAAAGTGCATTGAAGTAGGAGGGGACTACTTTGAAAAAGATCATATAAACATTGAATTGGAGTAATAAACATCTGTGAAAAAAACTCAGTCTTTGTTGATCAGCCCTCGTAATACTTAATCCTTGAAGTGAAGAAGAAGACTTTCTTAAATTACACAATGTTACAGTTAGGTTCTAAGAGCAGAAGCCACAAGTCATTTTCAAATGCAAACAGGAGGGTTATGGCACAACACAATGGGTCATATAAATAAAAGTGAGCAAATTCTCCAGAGTAGTTATTCAGGAGTAGTGCTTCACACAAATGTGAAGTTACTCCCGTTTGTATGAATAAAGTTGCAAGCAATCAACAGATATCTTGCTCCCCGACTTGAGTAATTAACCTGGTCACTGCTCACATATGGCATCATAGTCTAATCTCTTCAAACTTGAGTTGTGTAAACCACAGTTAATACCCGTAAACACAACAGAAGCTTTGCTGTCAGATGCAAGAATCATGTATAGATACAGGCCAAAAAGCATCTACAGTTGCAAATTATTATTTTGCGTTGCACGTAGCTTGAACATTAATACTTACCACTCCTTTTCTATTAATACGAGGGCTGATCAATAAAGACTGAGACTGATTTTTTTTCACAGATATTTATTACTCCATTTCAATGCTGACATGATCTTTTTCAATGCACTTTTTATAGCGTCTCTGGCAGTCCTCGAACACATGGTGCAGGCCATTCTTTGTCAGGTCTTTGAGAATCGCCTCACTTTTCTTTAGCACTGCTTCAGTGCTCTCAAATCAAATGCCCCGGAGCTTTGCCTTTAGTAATGGGAATAAAAAGAAATCACAGGGGGTAAGACCGGGGCTTTAAGGCGGATGCGGCACACCGGTAATGTTGAATTTAGCCAAAAATTCCTGGACTTGATTTGCGACGTGAGGCCACGCATTGTCGTGATGAAGTCGCCACCCATTCCGATGATGTTCCAGACGTTTCCTTGTAATGTGCTTCCTCAGTGTAGCCAATACTGACGTGTAGTAGCTGCTGTAACAGTAGTGTGAGGGGGGGAACTGCATGCTGGTAAATCATTCCATTTGGAAACACCAGGCCCACCTTGCTTAGCACAGAAGACTCACCCTTCTTTGAAGTTCTTGAACCACCTAAACACCGTTGCACGAGGTAGTGCATCTTCACCGTATGCTTGCTTCAGCTTTTCGAAAGTTTCAAGGCTGTATGATTTAAACGAAAATAAAATTTTATTGCGCTGTATTGCTCCTCTCGTGTCACCTCCATTTTGTTGTGTGCGAAATTCAAGTAGGGTCAACAATATACAGCATTACTACCAACCTACCGTTACGAGAGTGCTGTCGCTTATGGACATTATGCATGAAACCCTGCTCTTTTCAAGTATTCGTGGTAGAGACATAAAACTATCAAAGAAACTACAGAAAAAAATCAGTCTCAGTCTTTATTGATCAGCCCTCGTATATTCATATCTGTGCTTACTAGGATTGTGTATTAATGTATGTATACAATCTACTGCTCCAACAGCAGCACGGAATCTGTACTTTTGTTGCCATTCTCCTTTCGCAGCTTCCAAGAGCATCAACACTAATGGGAAATTCCATCCATAGGTTTGCCTTTGTTAAGATGGCGTTCATTACCTCTGTGAATACTACAGATACAGTGCTCTTGTTCCACTCCTATGTCTTCCCCAACTCCATGCTGAAAACCCGTGTTACCCACATAATGCAGAAATATTCACATTTTTTCTTTGTATAGAGCTCTGACCCAACTTTCATTGAAGTCTGCCAAAAAATGCTGGGCTAGACACTGAACATTCTGTCAATTAAACCGATAAAGCTCTTTATAGTTAATAAAATTAAATTCTCTGAGGAATCTGTAAACTTTTCTAGGCTGTATCGTAAACATATACTCTGTTATTTCAAGTTTTCAATTCCTCATCAAAGCAGCCAAAAGCATTTTTTATTACATCTTCTGGATCTGTGCCTTACAACCGCTCCCCAAACAATGTCAGGAACATAGTAAAATTAATTGGTCCAGGAGCTTCATTCATCATTCCTTCTAGGTATTCATCAGGTGGATTTTTTTTCCCAAAGATGTCAATATATCATGCAAATCTTCCTTATCTACGAAACCGTCACAGTTTTGGTCAATCATATTAAATGCTTCCTTAAATTCTTGAATTTGTGCTTGATCAAACATAGCAAACACATTTGAAGTTGCTCGCTGAGCACGCTTCTTGGTAGTGTTGCGACGACCAGTAGTCTTACAAGATGCCATTTTTACTTCTGCAAACACTTCTGCTAATGGTCTTACTTCCAAGTTTTCAATGTTTACTCTTCAACCTAAGTCACCTACCAAGGTAACTCCAAAATTCACTAGCAATTACTCTACCAGGTGAGAATAATGCATGTTTTACTCATACTACAATCGAGTAAATTCTCTGCAGCTGACTCGCAACCAAACTAATACTCCAGCTGGAGAAATTGCTCTCAAACTAAGCAAAAGATGCTAGATTTTATTCACACCAATAAAAGTTCTTGCAGAATTAAAGTAAAAAGTAATTACTCACTTTTAATCATATGACCCAAAGTCAGCTGGTAGCTAAGCAGAATAACTCATTAATTTACTTGTAAATAGCACATTACATGTATATATTTAATTGATGTAATATTTAATAAGCATAAATTAAGCCAATAAGGTATCCAAATAAATTTGTTTATTGAAATTTTGGTCCATGGCTACCAATGAGGGGCCTATTTAAGAGACTGTTGATTCTGATTAACAGAAACTTAATTAGTACAAGGAATGCAGTGAACAGACCCTTTAAATTTGCTGTGCAAGTTTCAAATCAAACACAGCAAATTTGCATATATCCAATCACCAGCTTATTAATGCCAAAGTTTTAAAAAAGTTCCACAAAAACTTAGAGTAGAATTTATACTTGGAATCATCACACAACAGACAATATAAAAAAGCATCTTGCAAGTAAGAGAAGTTTCAACTCCATGTCAAGAAGAAAGGACAGTATAGTAAAAGTTAATTAAATATCATGAGTATGCAAAGTAATAAGAAAATAAAATATTGTTACAAGGCCGGGCATCCACTTTATGAATAGTAAGTGTAGCTGGCACATGATTGGTTGGAGAGAGACAGGCACTCTAGGCTCAGAAAGCCTCTGGAAGCCTAAACAAGAAGAATAGCAAAATTTCAAGACTAGCTTTCCCTCAGTGACGTAAGACATTTCTTGAAGCTTTTGCAGATATAAAGAGGAGCATATTCATGAGAAAGCTTTGTGCAAGATAGGTGCAACTATGGAGGATGGAGGACACATGAAACACTGTACACCCGAAACCAAGTAGCAGTCTAAAAGGTGGACTGGACTGGAAAGGTGATGGTTTCTATCTTATGAGACGTGAAATATATTTTATTTACTGATTACTTGTGTAAGAAGAAAACCATTGCTAGAGAATATTAAACATCTCATTTGGAGAGAATTAAGACAGTGGTTGCGGAAAGATGTCCAGAATGGCCAAAAAGGTGTTCTTTTGTCGCAATGCATATAAGCCACACTGTTCCGAAAAACTTGACCTAAATACAATTTCAAAGGCTTCTGCATCAATTCCATTCACTTGATCTCACTTCTAAAGATTACCATCCTTCCCAAATTCAAAATTTTCCTCGGTAAACAAAATGTAAGAGATCATACATGAGGCAAGTATTTTGAGGGTCTCAAAAGAAATGAATTACACAAATGGGGGAAAATGGAGCAAATGTGTTGAACTTCAAGAAGACTATCACAAAATAAAGTATGTTTCAAAATTGAAATTATTCACTTTAATACCAAAACAAGCTAGTTATCAAACCACACTGTTAGTATTGGGTATGGGTTTCAGAAAGTATAGCTTGATCAGCATGGTGACAATGGAAGAATAAAGAAGTTATACACTACATACGACAATATCTCAATATCACTGTGAATATATTTCTCCAGCAAATCACTCAGTATACAACATTCTTTTATACAAAACTGTCTACTTAAGCCACTATACCAGCTCAGGATATTCACAGCTGGAAACTGTCAAGGAATAATATATTCCAATAATTGTTTCCAATTTCTACCATTACAGTTTTCTTAAACTTAAATTAATTTCACAGATTATCCCCATATTTGATTTGTACCTTCACGTTTATGTTAGCATAGGGTGAAATGAGTGGAAAAAAACACACAGCACTTATCACAAGCGTTAAAAAGTTTAAAATTATATATTAAATTTGTAAACTCTACCATTACTTTAGAAATAACACTATAGCTAATGATAAACAAATTCTTACAAAGTCATAAACAAAATCACATTTTACTTATTTTGACACCATATTTAAAATGTTAATGCTTCTTCATTTGTGTACAATCTTAACTTATTGATATGTTCCAGTGAGGGCATTAAATTACCTATAAGATGAAAGGAAAAAAAAAGGTAAGACTTAACAGAAAACAGAGCTTTTCATAATGGCAGTAACAACAGTATTTAAAGTAAACTTCAAACTACACTTAAAACATCCAGCAAATTTGGTGGCACATATCTTTCATTTTACCTATTTTTATGTTTTGAAATAAAAGCAACAAATTACTTTAATGAACGCAGAAGGTTGTCAGGGTTTCCTTGATGTGATTATGAAGCAATTGATATCTTTACGGTTCAAAAGAATCTACCTAGGTCCGTACATGTATGCACATAATTAAATTCCTGCTTGTCAGTTCATTGAGTTGCTATTTTATAGTTAAAAATAAAAGCTTTAAAATGTTATAATTTCTGCACATGTCTTGTATGAAAGAACTATTACAATTCTATGTTCAACATCTAAAGATACTGGTGATGAAGCAAACAACTTGAAACAAAGAAAGGACTAACTGGAAGACAAAACTATAATATATTCATCAACTGTTAATTTGATGTGTTGCTTTGCTGACTACAAAGCTTAAGTCACATTTGCCCTAAAACAAGATTTACAGGATGGCAAACAGTCCATATACCTCTCCTGTTGTCTTTTCTTCATTGATCTAGCGAATGATTAATGTACTGGCTGTTTTCTGTTCTCCAGAAGGTTAAACATAATGTGCGGTTTCAACGGGATGATGAACCAGCTCATTTTGCTGTCAGTGTACAATTGGGGCTAAATGAGCTTTTCCTAAACATGTCTGGTTTGGAATCCGAGAACCTTCTTTGACCTTTGCCATGACCACCACACAGCTCCGATTAAATGATGCAAGACGATTCTCTTTATAGAATGACACTATGTAAAATGAGATATGATGCTAATAGCACTTCCATATTATGCAAGAGAAGGATATCAGAAAACACTACTGACATTAGCAAGACGTCAGTAAGCCGCATTATAACTAATGTCTCATGTGCCATTGCTAGATTTACCTTCGTTAAACTGAGATTACGATGCACTTTACGTAACATGACGGGATGTAATGCGAAGTTAAGAAATTCTGCTAAAGTAAAGGTCTAATTAGGATGCACTTAACCTAACAGGAATAAATCTTGATTGATTGTTCTTTTATTACTTCATGCTACTGCTTCACACCAATTGGTTCCAATTGGCATGCCACATTAAACTTGATGTAACCGGAAGGAAAAGTTTGACACAGCCAAATTCTTTAAGTTACGTCGTTAAAGTAAGCCACGTTAAGACAACCCTAAATAGCTCCATTTAATACAATATATAAGACCTTCACGTTATGTCGCGTTGAGTTAAGTCACTTGGGTTAAGTTCGAAGTAATTCAGGCTTTACTTACATATTTCCGGCGAGGAGAGGAGGATTTTCTACAGTACTAAAATTGCCTGCCCATTTCAGACAAAATTTGTGTCCTCAGATTACAAGATGTTTTCCAAAATTATTTTTATCTAGAATAACTTTACTACAAACCCAACAGCCATTAGTAAGCTATGTGATAAGCAAAAGTGCTCTCCAAGTAGTAGTAAATGCATACTTGCCAACTTCCAGAAACTAAAACCCATAAAACCTTCCCTCATCTGCCAAATGTAATAATTTTGTGATAACATGAAATTTATGTGGAAAATGTTCAGCACAATAATGTACAAAAATTACATGTAAAACAACTGATGTGTTACATTCACATGCCTTTCTCTACCTTCTGTAGTTTATTAGTGTGTATACAAATATTCTTATGAAAGTTTATTTTTCTATCTACTTCATTTTAACCAAGATAAACCTTTGCAGAAATAGCTACCTTACACTTGTGTTATGGTACAAAGGGAACAGCAATAGTCAAATGTTTACGAACTGGACTAAATATGCTGGCCTTAAAATTCCATATTCTTTCCATGCAATCTTGAGAAACAAGAATGTCGACAGTACTTTAAAAGAATGAGAAAGTATTGAACAATTTGAACCATGCTTACACCACAAAAAAAAGTTATTTGAAATAAATTGTGTGTTGAGATCTGCATTATCTGTGTAGTATGTTTTCATCTATCATTTAATGTTTGCCAGTTATACAGAATTAAATGAAATTCCTTCTGAATGAAAAGGACTTCACAGAAAATTCAAAATATACATTTTATTTATCATGTAAATATCTTTTATAGTATTTTAATCAAGATCATTTGAGCCATTTTTGAAAAAATCAAAGTTTTTAAAAAACTTTTCTCATAAAGGTTATTTTGGGATGGTGCGATTTTCTTGAAAATTGTGTCGCATCCTTGGTTTTTAACCGACTTTTCATTTTTGCATCTTTGCTGTTTACAGACACATAGACTTTCTTTTTAAAATTTCTGCTTTTGGGTTTAGGGCACCTCAAAACATTATTTCGGATGAAATCTTGACATCAACTTTTTGAGTGGAATACAATACCTCCCCTACTTACTATACATAGTAGAGATAGTAACAAATGTGAATTCTATTTTATAAGATTAGTACTTCTTTGTTAAATGCTGAAATTCTTTCTGGTAGCACAATACATACAATTTAAAAGGTAGCAAAGAACACCACTTCCTAGGCTATCAGATTTCTAGCCCATATCTTACGCTCCATAACATGAAATATAAATAGAAACTGTCAAAGATGGGAAATATATCCCGCAGTCATAGAATGTGAATAAGGTAAATAAATTATGTAAGGTAAGATGACTTGACTTTACAATTCACATTATCCATTGCTAAACGCTCTTGCCCAATTACTGCTGGTCCCTAGTGGTGCAATAAAATTTGTCATGTCCATTGTGAAGATCTGTAACACTTTGAATCTGCCCACAAAATCATAAAAATGCCATAAAATTGAAAGAAATTCCCCGCTTCCATACATTTTACAGGCAAACCATAAAAGCTGGCAAATAGTAAATGTATTATTACTCAATGGGCTTCCTTTTATGCTACAGCACATTCTAATACATAATATGTTTTACATTATGGTTACAGTATACCTATGTCTGTGACTTCTGTGCTTTCATTTTTTGCGTTAAACCATGGTGGAAGTTGTATATCCCTCTGATGCTATTTAAAAGGTGCTGCACTTAACATCAGAATTACAAAACAATCTGTCACACATAAATTAATGTAAAATAAATGGAATGGGCAGGCAATACATGGAACATAGGGCATATCCAGCACGTGTAATCTATGCACAGCTCATGGAAGAATATATATGAATATTTTGGATCCATTATAAACAGGTAAGTTTATTTTAAATTTCTATCAAAACCAGAGGTAAACAGACTTTTCACCAACCATGTACATAAAATCCTGTTAAGTGGAATATCACTTATAAAAATTCAAACAAATTATACAGAGTATTTTTGTGCAGCACAGATAAGCTTTGCATGTAATTATACTCCATATTTTTGGCAACCTTTTCACTCAGAACAGTAAGTAATTTTCATACAATCCCCATTTGAGTTAATGAGCCTTGGAATTAAGGATTTTTATTTTTACAATTTAACATAAATCTCAGCATTGTACAGCATTCAGCTGACAAGATTAGTATCCAATGTATTTTACAAAATCAGCTACATTGTCAAGAAAGTAAAAATACAAAGCCTCATCTTTGCTTTGAGAAACTGAAAATCTTGAAAATGCCGCAACTATTACCAGCATATACCCAGATTTGAAATAGCTAAGCTGTGCCCCATATAAGGAAGAAAGAAAAGTGTATTGTTTATATTGATGTTTAATGCAGAAAAAGAAATTTGGATGAAATGAATGCAACCTTCAGAGAACAAAAAACTGACAATATAATGCATAAGAGGTCTCAAAACGTTTATGCAAATTAGATTGCAATAAGTGATGTATAAATTCAAGCTGCAGCCAAACATCTGGCAAAACAACTTTGCCCTAAGGACCTTATGAAGAACCTATATCAACACAGGTATATACTTTATTATGATATACAATTTTGTTTTTCTGCCAAATTACTTTTGTCTGTTAATCCAGACTTTTGCTAATACAAACAACTCTCTTTCGCAATTATTCTAGATTAACAAGGTTTCACAGTATTTTGAGTTTATTTATTTACATATCTTAGATTTGTAACTGTAGTGCATAAATGGCCAATTTTGAAACCCTTTTAATCTTGTGGTCTATATTTTGAATCTAACATTACTTTGGCATTTTAAAACTCCATAATTTCCAGTTTTGCATATTGTATATTTGTCTGTATAATTGACAATGTTTATAACCTCAAACCTGAGGTTTTACACTTCATAAAGATTGACTGATTAAAGTCAAATCAAACTAATGCTTCTTTCTGAGTCAAGCATGAAATATTAGAATGCATATGTTTAGGGTTACCAGATGTCTAGAGAATTCTGGGCATGTCCTGCATTTTAAATTTCAAACGGTTAAGGAAGTCTGGCATCCAGAAGGAATTTATGAAATTTTATGAATGTCCTACATTGTTTATAAATTTACAATTCATTACATTTAAGTGGATCAGCGACTCGGAATACAAAATTAGCCAAAATTGGCTGTTATCAAAGCTCACGTACACCTAGGTAGTCTTTGATATTGTAGATAATGATGCAACAGTGCAATGGCCCACCAAAGCGTGCTGGGGTGCACAAGAACAAGACAAAGAAGCCTGACTTTGCTGTTGTAATGTGTAAAAAATGCCTAAACAAAATCTTGCAATAATAAGTGGGTTATGTTATTTCAATGCTATTGGATTATTTTCTTACTATGTCTGCATACAATGTTAATGTTGAAACATTTTTTTCTTTCTTCCCTTCTTTCTTTGATATCTGCACAGTTAAGGTTGACATATGCCACAGATTTCGCAGACCGCCCCGATTTTATGGTAAATAAAAACATCCTGGCCGAAAAGACAATAGTCCACAATTTTTACTATTTGAACTCAACTTCAACAAATTTAATGTTTTTTGGGAGGCCAAGGATGGTAGTTTTGAGAATTTACTGTTACTAAGAAATGGGTTGCCTTCATTCATAATTGCATTTCTAATGAGCGGTATTCAGAGTTGCCAAAATTGAGGGATATTATTTCTCCATTCCTGGTCATAACACCAATGTAGAGGAGTTTTTCCCTCATAACTGTTCAGTGGACAACAGAAAGGAATAAGGTTAAGAGTAATGCGATGCTGCAAATGCAATATGAAAAATATAAGCTTTAGTGAGTTTCATAACCTTATTGTGAACAATACCAAGTTCCTTTCTTCTGCTCCAGATTCTGACAAATGTGATTGGTACAAAAACTTAAATGTTGATATTGAATGCATTAAGTTGTATGAATACATTTAATATATTTTTCATAATATGTGCTTACTTAGGTAAAATAATATAGCAGTCCTTCCAAAATTCTGAATTATTGATTAAAAGCACATTTCACCTACATTAGGGTTCCTCGTTCCTCAAAATGATTAAACTAATGGTAAAAAATGTCTTCATTTTGGATCATCAGATTATGCTATCCTATGCACAGTGGACATATGAAATAAATAATTTATCAACTGACTCTGTCAAAGGTATTGTAGTAAATATAATTTTAAAAACTTGAGTTTTGAGAATTTCACATTAAGCACATTTTGTGCAAGATAAGAAGTACAAGTCTGAATATTTTATGAAAATATAAAATATATGTAAGCCTATACCGTTTATTATATTTGGCTTCTTGACTTAGAAGCTCAATTTATCTACTGTTTTGCATTTTGGAAAGCGTGTCTAGTATTACATAAAAATGATCTGGTAACCCCACATATGTTTTAAAAGTATTGAACAGAGTAGGTGTTGCGCTACTATGAAGAAACATTTGAATGACCATCACAATAAGGATAATTGATTGAAACTTGGATTGCTATTGGGAGCATGTAATTTGTAGTTTAACATTATTTTCTTTCTACAATGGAGGTATGCTATTATTATCACTATCATCATTGTCTTAATTTGTGACTACTTTTATTTCACTTTCAAACAAATACTTGCTTCAATGGAAGTTGTATTTGCCCATCTTGCACTATTGCAATGTTGCACTGTTACTGACTCTTTGGTCTACAAAAATATTCCCTGGTGTTTAACAAGTTCCAATTTTATTGATTTATGTCTTATGTGTTTCAGCACTTTTCTAATCCAAACCTTTCAATATGTATCCTCATAATATACCCAGTATATTAGCGTAGAAGGGGTGTGGATGTCATCCTTTAAACCAGAGGAAGGGTTCGACATTGATAAATTTTATGAGCACTTTTCTTGTATCTTTCATAAATTTGAAGAAAACACGGCAAAAATCTGATTATTTACATTCACATGACTTTCTCTACCCACTGTCATTTATTTTTATATAGCTTCTACAAACTATTCTACAAAACTTATTTCATATTAACTGAGATAAGCATTTGTAGAATTAGTTTCACTTTACATTTTGTTGTATGTACATGGTGGATACATAAACCAAAGCGGTACTCAAATGTTTAAAAGCAAGTAGCTGTAATTGCTGTCATTCTGTACTCTACCAAGACATTGTGAGAAACAGCTGAATGATGACCACTTCACAAGCGACAAAATATTGAAAAATTTGAAGCAGTAATGCCATGACATTGCAAGAAATAACTGAATGATAACCACTTCAAAAAATTTGATGATACATTCACATGACTTTCTCTACCCCTATCTTTATTAGTGGGAATACAAATTATTCAAACTAAAGCTTATTTTCCTATCCATTAGATTTTAATCCAAATAAACCTTTGCACAAATAGCTACATTACACATTTTGTTATAGATACAAAGAGAACAGCAATAGTCAAATGTTCAAGAATGCTATATGCTGGCCTTAAAATTCCATACTGTTTCCATGCAATTGCGAGAAACAACTGAACGTTCACAGGACTTTAAGAATGACCAAGTAATGAACAATTCGAACCATTAATAACAGATATCTCAGAAGTGGCTTATAACACAAAAAACTTATTTGAAATAAATTGTGTGTTTTGAAGAGATCTACATTCTTTTGTGTAAATACAGAATGAGCCAAACGACTCCGAACTGCCTGCGCAGTGTTTTCCCTGTCCGCGTTCCTGGCACTCGCCGTCTGTCACTATTATAGAAAGGGGCGGATGAAACCATACAACATTTTTAAAACTACTTTTAAAGGTTTTTACTTACCAACTTTACGAAAGGAGATGCTGAAATTGGCCACCGTCGTTTTTGCATCTCTTTAGGAAACTATCCATCACTCGTAGTTCACGTTGAGAAATGCTGGCAATTTCAAAGTGGATACTTTTTTTTAATTCTTCCAGGGTGTGTGAGTTTGTCTTGTACACTATGTTTAAGTTACCCCAGAGATAGAAATCGCAGGAGGTTAGGTCAGGGGACCACAAAGCTCTACTAATAATTCTGTCCTCAAACACACTTTCATAAAGTTAAGTAAAGCCTTTAAAAGTAGTTTTAAAAATGTTCTATGGTTTCATCCGCGCCTTTCTATGATAGCAGCAGACGGCAAGTGCCAAGGATGCGGACAGGAAAAACACTGCACAGCTGGTTCATAGTCTTTTGGCTCTCCCTGTAGTTACTGCATTATGGGAAACAGTGGCAGTTATTCCATAGAGCATAATTGCACCTGAACCACATAAACAAAATCAAGTAGATAAATGCTACAATATTTATTATGCAAATGCTTTAAAGTTTAATTTAGTTATGAAATAAGGATTATTTCAATATCTGTAAAAAATAAATTTGGAGCATCATCATCTGTGAATCCAGTCATTTTAAGCTTAAAGTTAAATAAACTTTGAGAGGATCTCACTAGTGGTAAATAGTCCAGTAGACGCTTGTTTATTAATTAATGTTTAATGCCCGTTGTTACTAAATTTGGCACCACTGGTAGTAAACTGGTGATACATGAAATGAAATAACTGTGATGGAAGTATTCCAGGCCTAAGTTTAAGGTACCTCCCTGGCATTTGCCAGTTATGACTAAGGAAAACCTGGAAAAAACCTCATTCAGGTACAACAGTCCTGGTGGGATTTGAACCACACACCTCCCATTTAGGGAACCATGCCTTAACGACCTTGGCTACCTGTGTCAGTTACAATGGACGTGTGACTAGTGTTACAAAGTAAGGTGATGGGGGAACTTGTGGTGTAGTTTGGAGCCTCCAAGCACTTCAGCTGAGCTCTGTATATTGAGAGTTCCTTATTCATTGCATGTTTCATTTACTTTATTTATTTTTAAGTTCCATATTTTAAAAGTGTTGTATGTTTATTAGCAGTCTTCTCAAGAATAAATTCAATATGCAACAATTAAAGAGTTTCTGAGCTGAAAGAACTGATATTTTCAAAGCTGCCATTGTGAAGAAAAGTGGAAATAAAAGAAGGCAGCAGGCCAATGGCTCACCTGAAAATTCCTCAAGTGACAAAATAAAAAAAAACGGGATTTTAGAAGGGAATAATTTAAGGTGGTTATTTATGATACAAAAAAACTTGAGGACAAATGGTTATTTTGCTTTTGAGTCAACACAGCAATAAACAAATGGTTTCACCAAAAAAGAATATAGCAAAATTCAAGAAACAGAAACACACCAAGAATACCACAAAGCTCAACCAACAAAAAAAAACAAAATAATTTTCAAAAAGTTCACTTTCCATCCAACTGTAAATTCTGCATCACTTCAAAAAACACAGCATTTCAGTTTAGGGAAATTACCCTGCAACAAATCAAAGGACCACATATCTCATAACGAAACAGCACAAATCTATCAAATCAGTTGTCCAGAATGTGACCAAATTTACACACATAAAACTAAAAGAAATTTAGAAACCAGATTAAAAGAGCATATAAGACACATCAAATACAAGCAGACAGACAAATCTGTAGTTGCGCACCACTTTTGGATGACCAATCACAATATCAAACCAAACATAATTCTAAAACCTACAACATTTGCAGCAGATATGGATACTTGCGAAAAGATTTTAGTCATAAAACATAAACACTATGTAATGAATTTTGAATTGCCACCACCAGAATTCATCATTCCACCGCTAGATGTCAGCACACATAAACATACCCGGACAGCACCACCAGGAAGCAGATGATGAGAGCAAGTAGCTCTAAAAACTGGTCAAAATGCAAAAAATGTAACAATGTTAAGTGTTTCAACTCCAACTCATTTCTTCTATAATATAAAACATTTTATGTTTAATGAAAACAACTAAAGAGAAGTATGTTTTTAAGTTTGAATAGAGAATGAAAGAAAATAAATGTTTTTACTGAAATATTTGCTTATATACATTTAAAGCGAAACTCTAGTCATAGTTTTAACTATCTGAAATAAAAAACTGTTCAACAAAAACAAATAAAATTAAACAGCTATTTGATGCCTTATTGAAATGCAATAAAACAAAATAATTTATTTTATGCAATATTTTTATAAGAACAAAACTACCTTACTCTTATTTAGGGATGGAGCCTTGATACCGTCGATGCCTCAATATTCTCGATTCTCAGTATCGAAGTATGTCTAATACTTTGAGATAAACCTTTGATACTTTTTCGATACCTTTAATTTTTTATGTTTCGCATTATTGGAAGTTGCTGCACTTAACATTATGCTGTATAAGGAACCTAAGGAGTCGGGACTTCTTCACGTTACTGTCTCGCAACTCTCCTCAAAGAGTGCTGGACTATAGTTCTTCATAGACCTTGACTGTGTTGCATGCAACATTCCAAGGACTCTTGTGTCTAAATGAAAACATGCAAAACACTGGGGGAAGGAGCAGAGGTACTCGTGTAACATGTCAGTTTAATGCATCAGCTGATTTAACTGACGCACGAAAGCACATTTCTGCAATAGCCTGGCTTGTGACTCATTTTCAGCCATTACATTTACCTACTCTGGTGACCAAAATCTGTGAATCCAGCAGAAACAAATCCGAACTTCGGACGTGAGATAATATAGTGCATGGAAATATTTGTTTTTTCCTTCCATCTGTTAGTTTGTGTTTATGCAAGTCAAACTTGGGGTCACGAGCACAGCTTACAAGTATACCGTATAACTAATTTCCATAATACGGATAAAATATCCTTTAAAAGATATACCCCCGCCGCTATAACGTTGCACTTGACAGCTAGCATTTAAGTTGGTACACTCACGAAAAAACAGATGAAAAGCTTCAACCGTTTGACTTCCTAAGCCAATCACAAGGCAGCATTCCGGATGGTCGATGACAAAGCGGAACCGGATCTAGTATCGGCTCTGTTGCCGGATGTAACTATTCCCAACCATGTGCTTCAGTTTGTGAATCTCTAGCAGAGCGTCGAGTTGTTCTTTGCAAGCTACATATTGTTCATTGTTATTTGTTATTTAGATTTGTGGTTATTGTTTGATAGTTTTGTTATTGTTCGTTTATACATTTATTTATATTTATCTATTTTATATATATTTCATTCATATTATTTATTTAAACAAAACTTAAGTGCGACAATGTCGGAAAAACGACGCAGATCGCCGAGTGATGATTCACGAAGTGAAAATCCTTTGCGCCAAGGTGTGCCACTTAATAGTCAGGCATTGGAACTATTAAGGAGCACCCGAGAATTATTTTAACAGGAAAAGGAGTACGTGAAGCTTCACGGCCATCACTCTATTCCTGCTGATAAAGCCGTACACTGTCACTTCAACCCCATCAAATTAGTGTGGAACGACATTAAGGTTTATGTGAGGGAGAACAATAAGTCATTTACCATTACCGAGGTGGAAAGGCTTTTGCGGGAATGTGTGGCTACGGTGGACGCGGCTTCGTGGAAAAGAAAGTGGATCATGTGCATAAGCTAATAAGAAAAGCACAAGAAATAGACGGAATTATTAGTGAGTGTGAACCATTGATGATATGCCTTGGTGAAGATGACAATGATGCTTCCGAGGATGACGATGACGACGACAACGGGGATTTGGATGGAATTGAGCCATTGCAGTTTTAAATGGGTGAGTGAAAATAACTTTGTTATAGCATGATTATAATTTGTTTTATTTCTCCTCATTGTAGCAGGAAGTTTGTATTATTTTGTTTCTATATTGTCAAAAGTGCGTAATTTATTCTACATACGCTGCAATGTTTATGCAGAGTTATTTTCAATTAACAATAATAATACGAAATAGTTATTATTCATTGACGTTCGCTACTTACATACGCTTTTTGTATGCAGCTTAGACACGATAGAAATGAGAACAATCAGCTGTTGTTGTTTACTAGCCACTCTGGCAACGTCGCAACCACGATGTAGCCAACCTTACGCGAAGCCACACGAACTGACAAGTGCAACGTTATAGCGGCGGGGGTATAGTTTTCAGCCTAAAATTTATTATTATTATTATTATTATTATTATTATTATTATTATTATTATTAGCCTTAACTAACTACAGGGCATATATTATAACCTGTGGCATTATCAAGATATAAAAATTGCTGCCAATAGGAGAATGCAAACAGGAACAATTAGCATACAATACAAAGTTAGTTACATGCATTTATACACAGAAAACTACTAATAAGAATATAATTCAGTGAACAAGCTTTTCACCTTTACAGTTTTTTTAATAAGTGAGTGTCGATGCTCAAAAATCAGTATCGAGTGTCAAGTATTGAGAAATAGTTGTATCGTCCCATCACTAGTCTTATTTAAGCGAACGAAAGAGAAAGCAATAACATCACAACATACAATATTGTGGCCAGGGCCAGTTCCCATAGACTCCATTATGTATTGGACTTAGCACTGAATAAATACCATTAATTATTATTTGAGGCAGTATTTTATATCACAACATTGTAAATGCCACAGTGATTGTAGTGTAAATTAGCATTATTGTATGACAATGATTTGAGATGTTTGTTAATTATAAGCATTGTTAGGAAATAAGTTTACATGGCCTCACTGAAACTGACAATAGGAGCGAGTAACAATGAGCGAGGGGCTGAGTTGTTTATCAATTAGAAGAGACAAGCAAATGACGTCAGAGAGGCGCACTTTTCTTTAGAAATGGAGGGAATATCTTCCCTAGAGCATATGTATTCGTAATTTTGATTGGATAAAAAAATAGACGCTAATAATGGCGCACGTTATTAACCAATAGCAGCTCTGTTATAATGTTTAGGCATATCGGGGTGAGGGAGTATAAATTATGAAGCCAGAGACAAGTATCGCACAGTTCAACAGAATCATTCACGGGTTACAGTTCAACAGAATCATTCACAAAGTACACATTACGTAATTCTACAGAATCTCTCGTGTCGTAAAGTTAGTTACAAAAATGTGAAATACTCAAATTAATAATGTGCGGCAAATAAGTGATTATAGTTACATTCGAAAATATAACAGTTTCAGTCGGGCGTGCATCAAGAGTAAATATGTGAAATTAATGAAGTGTGACGGCAATAAAAGTGTAAAAACAAATTCTTTTATCAGTGTTATCTTTTAGTAACAACTCCTTTCCGTTTACACACCCTGTTCAAGAGATTTGCTCGACTGAGTAATAATAGCTAGCCAGACGACAAAGAACCCAAAATTCAAAATAGTAAAATAATAATAGGCACTCAGCAAATAAGATAACACGAATGATACCGCGACTAATTATTATTATTATTATTATTATTATAATAAAAACATACAATATTTGTAATATTGAGTTACGAGTTGGCGATACAAGTGTCTGGAATGTGTGTTGATTCAAAACACATGCTTGCAATTTGCAAGCTCTTAACTCTGGTGAGAACTGCGATTTATACAAAACCAAAACTGCTAAATTGAGGCACAGAAGGCATTTAAGCAATAAAGTGAAGATATTTGAATTAGGATGCCTCAGAAAACAAAAACTTTTCTTATTCCATTGAAATAAGTGCTCACGGAGTAAACTATATTATGATTTTTCATTCATCTCTCTACGTAGAACAGCTTTCCAAATAGCTGACATCGATACCCCTTCTACATATATACTTCAATAACTTGTCTTTTCATATCTTGATATTATATAAACATTTGGATCATCACAAGAGCATCCACAACAACATATCACAGACTGCAAAAAAGACTGCCACAAGTCTGTTTTTATATTCTGTTAAAGGTGACACTTTTGATTCATTTTGCCACTAATGTAAAACCCAAGGCACACCTGCTAAAATCAATGCTGCAATTCTAAACTACATAACCAAGGTTTAACCTCAATAAAACAGGGTGAGGTGCTAAAAACTATGACTTAAATATCTTTACACTCTTATCAAAAAGCTGTTTTCACTATATTGAAAGGCAACTAAAACTAAATTCACATACTTGCTAACTTCCTGAAACTGAAACAAATAAAAGTTTTCCTCATCCAGTAATGTATAATAGCTTTAATGACAAAAAATTTAGATTGTGTAAAATGTTCAGGCAGTAAATATACAAAAATTACATATAAAATACATGGAAATTGCATTTTATACAAAGCCTTGAAGACCTGGTAGTACTGCTTATTTCTTCCTGGTACCACAGCTGTTACACACTAAAGCAGAGAGCACCCATCTTCTAATATACACAGATTTCTACTCCATATTTTATGCTTCATAACATGAAATATAAACAAAAACTGTCACAAAAAATGGGAAACTTATATCCTGCAGCCATATAACACAAACTATTCATGTGAGGAAGTTGACTTCACAACTCGCATCAACTATTACTGAATGTTCAGGCCCATTTACTGCTGGTTACTACAGATCACTAGTGGTGCAATAAAATTTTAAATTCACACGCTATACAGCTCAGCGAAGGGGGACCATGATCATGATGAAACATAAACACACGGATAAACTCTTGTCTATCATAGTACTGTATATCAATTAAGGCACAGTACATTCAGTCTGTGAAGTTATAATACAATGCAACAAAATTCAATGATTTGTCATGGCTAGTAAAAAGCATTTAAATTTGCCCACAAAGACGTAAAAACGTCTCCTTTACTGTAAAGTTGTAAAAAGGCCTCTGCTCCTATACATTTTACAGGCAAACCATAAAAGTTGATAAACAAGGAATTATTATTATTATTATTATTATTATTATTATTATTATTATTATTATTATTATTCCGATAAAAGAACATTTTGAGCATAAAACTTCCTTCTTTTTTTAAATCAAACAACACTCCTCTAAAATGTAGGAGAAATAAAACAAACAATACTGATATTTATCACATGTTTCTGCTGCAAAACAGCCAACATTACTGCTACTCAAATTTTATACTTTAATGTAGGTTTAAATACTTAATTTACAAGAAAAGGAACCGAAAATACAATTTAAGATCCTTACTTAATTCCTGTGATAATCATTCAGTAATTATGCCTCCTCCATTTTGATGCAATATTATTGTCATTTGTTTCTGACTGCAAGAGATTAAAAACAAAATGGCAGCCTTAAACTTTGGTTATGCACCATACATTTAATTGGTATTTTCCAGAAGGTTTGCACTTTTATTCTGTTAATGTTAACATTTTACTTTTACTTTTGAGGTTGATCATTCTTCACAATTCAACAGTTAAAGCTAATGGAATAAAACATCACAATGTGGTGATTTGTTTGCCCTTGCAAACTTATTGGATAATCTTAAAACCTCTTTTGTAGAATACCTATGAATAACTAATTTATACCAGAAACTATTTATCTAATTTTGTTTTGTTGAATTTTTTATACCCTACAGTTACTGATTAATTTAAAAAAAAAAACATATTATAATTCTTCCAAATAATATTCATTACCTGAAATATAAATTGTTTCTATCCTTATTGCCCTTCATCCAAGTGAAAGCAGTTCAGTAATATTACTAATGATGCAAGAGATATTTAAGGTATTAGTTTTAAATGCCTCATCTTGTGTATTACAAGAACAACATTTAATGGACTTGTGTAATGGTACCTTGGGCAGGTAGTATATTACAATAATTTTTTGTTTATTGCAGCATTATAAAACTAAATCTGATTTCCTAAAAATAGTATTTTTCCTTGTAGCAGGCTTCTTATAGGTGTGCAATCTATTGTAACAATTCGTCAAAATGCAAGAAATCACATTAAGATGTTAGCTAATTGTTCATTTTGCTATCCAAAAACAATAATTTAAAAAAAAAAAAAAAAAAAAAAAAAGCAATAAAAGCTATCATTTCATAAGTACAGAGTTGTGAATCTTAAATGAAATATTTTAAGCTCTCAAGCTCATTTTAAAAGCCTTATTCAACAAAGCAAAACCGATACACGTAACAACCAAATGAAAGGCATTTACATACCTGCTTTGAAAATCTTTTGTCCCTCTCCTGAGGACAGAGACTCATTCCCATTTGAAAATCTCAGTCCAAGTAAACTGCATTATGATCATTTAGAACTCATCCTATTGTTTCTTTCTTTTTTTCTTTTCTGAGCTAAAAATTGTAGGCTTTTAATAATTAAGTTTTTTTTCAAAATTACGTTACAATACAAGGAAGCAATTAAGATTATTCGATAAATTCTCCACACTCCTGAACCTATTCTATGGATACCTCTGGACAAGATAATTTTGCAAAAACAGCAGTGCTTAACTTTGCTCTACATAATTTAAAACAGTGGCAAACAATTTATTTACCAGTACAAATAAGATGATATTCTATAATGACTTTCATCCAGTACTAAGCCGGCAGAGCTTACTGGTATATCAAGGCATTGTTGCTCCTTTGATTACCCAAGTTTTGCGCTTATTTCATTCAACTACAGAAGCTGTTAACTTTTCAATATGCAAAGTTGGTAAAATTGCAAAGTTGGTACATTTCCCCATGAAAGATTTATTTACAATAAAAAATCACCTTTAGTTGTACAATAGCGTTCATTACTGAAAGAGAATTATAGTGTTGCAGATATTTAATAAATGTTTTTTATTATATTTTAACCACTTCCATTGAAAACAAATCAATTTTAGCTGTTAAAATTTAAAACGTGTAATTTGGGAATATCTGCAATGCTTTATTGCAGATAGATTATATCTCATTCTTTTTCTGTAACCAAAATTTGCTACTTGTTTACCTAAGGCCAAAGGTTAAAAGTCCAAGATTAAATAACGTAGGAGACGTAAGTGCAGTACATGCATATTTCCTACACCTATACAATCAAACCCCAATCAAATTATTTGCATCAACATTGGTAATTTCTGTTTAACTGCGGAATTTAGTATACTATGACATGCAAACACTTTTACTGTAAACATTTACATAAAATAGCAGGAACTATTCAAAAAGTACAGACCATACAATCTCTTGCTGCTGTTTCTATAACATTGTAGCCCTTTGTTCCATAGTGATGGCAACTCCAAAAATGCAATATATACAATGAAGTTGTGCTTTTGAGACCTGTAAGCTTTGTCAACCAGTAGCTGTTGTAATATATGTATGCATTTTCAATGAAATTCTATTTGCTTTTAGATTTCAAAATTCTTGCAATCATAGTGAGAGCCCTCATTTGACCACATCAATATTGCAGATTAAAGAATATGAAAATGATAAGAATCTACATTGCCCCCAAATCTCCTTTTCTGGTGCTCTGTTAAATTTCACACAATCCTACATACATGCACAAAAAAACACACACACACATACTCATTTAAGAACTCATCATTAAAAAAACGTAAAAAGTTACCATGCTAGCCTGTCTCCTTTACCACACATTAAAAGCAATCACAATGAAAACAGCCTTGAGAAATGTAAAGATTGAAATAAAAAAATAAGATTTGTTAAGCAAACTATATACAGTTCAAAACAAAACCAAATTCAAACATAATCAAAAACAAAATATACATATACATTTTAAAACAAGCCTGAATTTCTCACAGAATTTCAGCAATAACTTAAATGCATCTGATGCAGAAAGTTAAAACAATGCTAAAATTTTCTTTAACAACAAAGCACTGATTATAAGCCCTTTAACAACCATAAAATTGAAGTTGTTTTACCTTTTGCATATTTGTCTTAGTTGGCTATTTGGGATTTTAAACCAAAAACTACAGATTTACTTATACAATTACATACAGCCTTTTTTTTATCACTTCTGTATTTAAAACTGCAAACATGACTCAAAAACTGAAAATGAAATACTTGCATGTTATGAAAGCATCATACGCTGTACTTCTAAAAGAAATTCAACAGCTACACATAAAAGGGCATAAGTGACATCTGGGTAAAAATCAAATCACTAATATTTACTAAGTACCGAAAACCTTTACATTAGAAAAAAATAACAAAACCACCGACACAGAACTTAATATTTGCAGAACATCTATGTAAGCAGCTTTTTTGAGTTTCATATTCTTGGTAAAGTGGTGAAAAAATGCTTGAGCATATTCATGTGTTCAATAAAGGCTGGTTCACAACCACCCGGTAACGGTAACCAGAACGGAAACGAGAACGGGAAGCCAGAAATTTTTATTCTCAACAGCCCGGTAACGAGAACGGGAATGCATATCGATCACAAAGTGAAAGTCGATTTTGCGCATTGGGATTTCATTTGTTTTTAACTGACCAATGACATTTTTTCACCTACTTCCAATTTAGCCAAGCCAACGTCAAAATTTGATACAGTAAACATTATCTAAATGCTTATTCAGTACATTTCCGATCCCTCTACTTATGCCAAACTTTCATTCCTTTATTTAATGGCATACATTAAAATTGTTTATTCCTTTTTCATTTCCACCGGATTTAGCTGTTCTTTGTAGCTTTTGCCATTGTTTTTTTAGGTAATAGCCAGTTTTGAGTTGCATATAAACAAACTACAAATGATCCCTTCACCAGAGGAACCAACGTTGATTAGATTTGCGGGTGTCAGGATGAGGTTAGGAAGCACATTTACTACTAATTCCTTCCAGTTTCATGTTTCCAGCTTGCGACTATAGAGAGCACTAGTGGCTGTTTCATGTCATGGCCGCTTAGAATAACCTCTAGAGTGAAGAGTCTAATATGCACAATAGGGATCTAATATGCCGTGCCCGGGAACGAGACCGAGAAAGTTAAAAGTTGGGAAGTTAACCCGGGAAGGCTTCCCGTCGGTTGTGGACACTCCCATTGAATAAATGTATTTCAACTTTCCCGTTCTCGTTCTGGTTACAGTTCTCGTTGGTTGTGAACCAGCCTTAATTTTTCAAATCCGATTCAGATTTTCATATTGTTTGTTCATCCGTTTTGAATGGTTCCAAGTTTGGTCCAGCAACAACATGATTAATGAAGCTTAAGCCCAGTTTTATACAAAGCAAAGGATTTTCAGTAATGGGACCACCAACGATTAGCATTCGGTTCTTTGCTGGAAACAATTAAGCCAGGTGCCGCTAGATTGCACTTATGCCAATCACGCACTTTACAGACATTTCTCTGCACATAAAATTACTTCACGCAAACATCCGTTAACAGCCACAAACTGCACAGATAATTGTTCTAAAATCCATTCTCTATATGCAGTTTGCAATAACTGAGAACGGAAATCAGAACAAGAACATCAAAGTTAAAATAATGTGAGCATTCACAACAGGAAGCTTTCCGGGCCCACAAACACATATTAGATCCATATTTGCATAATAGATCTTTCACTGCAGAAATTATTCAAAGCACCATGACATGAAACAACTGTTAGAGCTCTCATAACTAGTTTCGAGGAATCACTTCCTCATCATCAGCTGATTGCAACTGGTTGGCTTTCCTCTGATGGTTATAGATGTCTCATTGTACCTCTAGTGGTGGTTCTACAAGTTTCTTAATCAAATTTTTGTCCATAGGGATGTCGAAACTCATTAACCTTGGATGAAATTTCCAAAGAAATATCTTCTCCCAAATGTTTAATTCTGTAGGTTTTTGTGCCTGCTTGATAAGTGATACTGTGTCCTCAATTTCATGTCCCTGTATCCAAAAATGTGCTGCAACTGCTGATTTTTCTTCTTCCCTGGATTTGATGTTTCGAAAATGTTCCTTAAGCCTCGTTTCTATGTTACGCTTAGTTTGATAAATATAGATTTGTTCACAATCCTTGCAATCTATTCTGTAAATCCCGAATTTTTTATGAGCTGGCATTTTTTCTTTTTGGTTTGCATTTATGAGGAATTTTATGCTGAATTTATTTTCGGGGATGAGTGCCACAATTCAGCATAAAATTCCTCATAAATGCAAACCAAAAAGAAAAAAATGCCAGCTCATAAAAAATCCGGGATTTACAGAATAGATTGCAAGGATTGTGAACAAATCTATATTGGTCAAACTAAGCGTAACATAGAAACGAGGCTTAAGAAACATTTTCGAAACATCAAATCCAGGGAAGAAGAAAAATCAGCAGTTGCAGCACATTTTTGGATACAGGGACATGAAATTGAGGACACAGTATCACTTATCAAGCAGGCACAAAAACCTACAGAATTAAACATTTGGGAGAAAATATTTCTTTGGAAATTTCGTCCAACGTTAATGAATTTCGACATCCCTATGGACAAACATTTGATTACGAAACTTGTAGAACCACCGCTAGAGGTACAACGAGACATCTATAACCATCAGAGGAAAGCCAACCAGTTGCAATCAGCTGACGATGAGGAAGTGATTCCTCGAAACTAGTTCTGAGGTATTGAACCTATTTTAGTGAAATTGTATATTTGCAACCATTTCTATATATTATACTTAATCTTTTCACTATGTCTTCCGATTTAAAATTAATGTTAGAGCTCTCTCTAGTCGCAACCAGGGAAAATGAAACCCAAAGAAATTCTAGCAAATATGAATCCCAACTCCCTTACATCCATTGAGCATTGTTGGTTCTTCTAGTGAAAGCATCATCTGTAGTTCATATTGATACTGCAATTATTGACAGGAAGATATAAATAATTAAATAAGGAAATGATAGTAAGATAAAGAAATAATTGCAATAAATCATTTCCGTATATTAAATCAATGTAATAAGCCTCAGTTGAAAGATTTGTCCGGAGAAAAAGGTCATTAGTAACAGCCGAGTAATGAACACGTTAGCATAAAAGTTCCTGGAATGCAATTAGGATTTAGTTCAGTATGTTTGAAAATTCACATAGGATTTTAACATTGGACTGTGTAAGTCGGAACATTAGTAGGGGTAATCATAGGTAGGCAGAGCTTAAGTTAAGAAAAAATCAGACACACATTCGTGCATACAATCATGACATATTGTAACTCTCCTAAGATTCTTGACTTTCGTCTGTAATTTCTAAGTTGTGTAGCACATATGAACGCACCTGTGTTAGGAGGATTTAGCAGCTATTGAGGGGGATCTTTCCAAGTATAATTTCTGTGACTTACAGCAACTGACGCTTCACTTAATTACTGTTATAGAAGTAATTAATTTGTAAATACAACAGTTTGTATCTCTTCTCAAAATGAACATTTTAGTCAACATTAAAATTTCTCAGCTAAATTAAATTGTGTTATTCTTTCATGCTACACTCACACATACACTGAGATAAAGAACTCATAGCTATACCAATGAAGCAGCTGGCAAACAAGACAATGCAGAATAAGCTACAAGATGATGTCATAGAATTCATCAGCAGAGCAGGTAACATTAAATATTATCCATATTTGAAGCAAAGAAGTGTTGCACTAAGAATGGTCTCAATCTGCAACTCAAAACTGGCTATAGGATTAAATTAAAAAAAAAAAAAAAGGCCGAAACACCAAAAATTAAAAAAATTAACAAAGAACTACAAATAACTTCAATGCACACTATCAATAAAGGAATGACACGATATGACTAGAGGATTCGGAATTCATAATGGATCTGCATTTGGAAAATGTTTACTCCATGGAATTTTTATGCTGGCTAACCCCAATTATGTTGGCTGAATTGGAAGCAGGTGAAAAAATATCATTGATCAGTTACAAATAAATGATGTTGAGGCAGTATTTTATATCACAACACCGTAAATGCCAGAGTGATTGTAGTGTAAATTAACATTATTGTATGACAATGATTTGAGATGTTTGTTAATTATAAGTATTGTTAGGAAATAAGTTTACATGGCCTCACTGAAACTGACAATAGCAGCGGGTAACAATGAGCGAGGCGGTGAGTTGTTTATCAATTAGAAGAGACAAACAAATGATGTCAGAGTAGCGTGCCTTTCTTTAGAAATGGAGGGAATATCTTCCCTAGAGCATATGTGTTCGTAATTTTGATTGGATAAAAAAATAGACGCTAATAATGGCGCACGTTATTAACCAATAGCAGCTCTGTTGTAATGTTTAGGCATATCGGGGTGAGGGAGTATAAATTCTGAAGCCAGAGACAGGTAACGTGCAGTTCAACAGAATCATTCACGGGTTACACGGTACGCAGTTCAACAGAAGCATTCACGGGTTACACGTCGCACAGTTCAACAGAAGCATTCACGAAGTACACATTACGCAATTCTACAGAATCTCTCGCGTCATAAAGTTAGTTACAAAATGTGAAATGCGCGGCAAATAAGTGATTATAGTTACATTCAAAAATATAACAGTTTCAGTCAGGCGTGAACCAAGAGTATTATATATGAAATTAATAAAGTGTGACACAATAAAAATGTAAAAACAAATTCTTTTATCAGTGTTATCTTTTAGTAACAACTCCTTTCCGTTTACACACCCTGTTCAAGAGATTTGCTCGACTGAGTAATAATAGCTAGCCGGAGGACAAAGAACCCAAAATTCAAAATAGTAAAACAATAACAGGCGCTCAGCAAATAAGATAACATGGACGATACCGTGACAATGTCCCAACATGCAAAATCAACTTTCCACTTTGCTATCGATATTATCATTGATACGCAATCCTGTTCTCGTTCCCAGAGTTTTGTGAATCAAATGCTGTAATGCTGTTTTGCTTCCTGTTCTCTTTTTCATTCTGGTTTCCATTCCCGCGTTATTGTGAACAAGATGCTGCTATCATTTTTCATCCTGGATTATTTCTCATAATTTCAGGAGTATGTCACATTACATCCTGTAAGATATCTAGCTTTCAAGTGGAACAGTTAAATTATTCCTCGTAGCTATTAAAACAGCTATGTAGATTTGGTCCCTCTTTTCATCTGTTATGTTGTAATGCCCAATATAATAGGTACACAGAATAACTACCTGTCCTGAATTTTTTGGGACAATCCTGCATTTACTTTTTACACTGCTATATGTCCCACAAATGTGCTCTCCCCCATCCTTTTAATCTTCATGTAACTATTTCTTAAGTTAATTTTTGGGTGATTTCGATAATACTATGTTTTCATACTGCCATCTTATACGCTTTAGATTTATACCAAAAAATCTGATGTGTTACACTCACATGACTTTCTCTACTCTTGTACAAACTATTTTTACAAACGCTTATTCTCCATCTACTTCATGTTAATCGAGATAAACATTTGCAGACTCTATCTTATTGCTAATTTTCTTGTAGATGTAAGGGGATAATATATTTAAAGGGAAATTTGGAAATACAGTAGCCTTTAAGCACATACATATCTCTTAATAGCTGATTGCTAGGTGCAGCACCACTCCCTTTGCCACAGATTAATACTCTTTGCATATCAAAGACAAAAAAATGAATAACGAATTCCCATTTAAGAAAATAAGTATTGAAAAATATAAGAGAATAACAAGCAATATCTCGAAAATGGTTCACTCAACAAAAAAAATGTATATGACATGAATTGTGTATTTTAACGCGATCTATATTTTCTGTGTAGTAAACTTTTCTCTATCTCTTATGGTTTACCGGTTATGCAAATGTCGTTCACAATGAAGAACACTTTTGGAGACATTCCCAGAAAATTCAAGATATACGTTTTATTTGTCATGACAATATATTAAACCTGTGATATTTTAATCAAAATCATTAGAGCCATTTTTGAGAAAATTAAAATTTTCGAAAAATCTTCCATGTAAAGGGTATCCTGGGGTGGGGGGATTTTGTTGAAAACCTTCGTGTCGCATCCCTGGAAGATATTGAACCTAAATACCAAGTTTGGTGTTTATCCGACTGTTCGTTTCTGAGTTATGCTGTTCACAGACACACAGACAGACACACAGACAGACACACACACGGACATGTTTCCAAAAATTCTTTTTTTGGATTCAGGGGGTCTCAAAACATGTATTTCCGGTGAAATCTCGGTATCGAATTTTTGGGTGGAATACAATACTTCCCCTAATTACTATATGTAGTAGAGAAAGTAAAAATTAATGTGAGAGATTGCTTGACTCAAATTATCATTTCACTTCATTTTCAGCTTACTCACTCTTAGTAAGGCTTGTCCACAATAACTAGGGTCAGAATGATGACCAGACAGAAAGCTAAAATATGTATATTACTATGTGACTGTTAATAATTAATGGGAAGTTTACTGGAGCCCAGGATTTGAAAAATTGATTAAGTTTCAACTCGGCCATTCCCATTCCCATTGCAATCCTAATGAGCCCAGTTATAATTAATCTACAAGTTATATAACGAGGCCATTACAGTTGCGAGTCTCTTAGGGCACTATGGTTGTTGCTGATTGCAAAACAAAGGTATATTGTTTGGGTAGAGGATCATAAGATGTGCTTATATCCACAACTTAGGCTGCTATGGACACAGCAAGTATAGCCACAAGAGACCTTTTCTTGAGCATGATGTTATGTAACATAAGTATAGGTATATTATAAGAGTAATATTACAATTTCTTACGATTATTTTTATTTCAGAGACTCATAAGCAAGTTATTAAACTCTGATCAACAAGCGTCTCATTGTCAAATGCACTGCAAACAGTTGAACTATGAACCCAGCTGTAGTAGGAAGTTGTTGGCTGATTTGGCAGTCACTCCAAATGAAATGCATCTTATCACACTTGAACACACCAAAAACAGTTGCTTGACGACGATATTATTATTATTGAAGAGGTCAATACATACTTTTTGATGATGTATTATCTCATGGGGAAGAGGAGTGGATAGTAAGCGACTTTGGAAATGTAACGATGATCCAATGAGCCACCGACGCCTGAACCAGATACTGAGTCTTCAAACGAACCTTCACCAAAGAGAGAGCAATCCAAATCTCCAGGATCCTGGCAGATGCAGACCAACTATGGACCATGCAACCGAGGGGGAAAGATGCAACCTCTGAACTTCCCCAAAAGTGTCCTCCAGGCTTGCTCACTGACTCTTCTCCTTGAGTCAATAACCATTAGTCAATTTCAACACTTAAGATCCAAATGAGGAGAATTCAGAATAAGGCTGTTCTTCAAAACTTTACAGCAAGATCAAAGATGTCTTGAGCATACAATACCAAGTATCTGTGACAGCAGTTCAATAGGAAGTTATATGAATATTTGATTCAAGACAAGACAATTAAACTGAGAGCAATGCAAATAAAGAAGCGCATTGGCATTCACAATCAACTGACTTTAAGGCATCCAACATGATGGTTCATAAAATTCAAGTAACGTTAAAAATTGTTTCGCAAAAAGTAACCCAACAAGTAGGCAAATCATAACTGTTATAGCGCACATCCAATCAAGAAATCATGAAAAGTTATTCCAATACAGTCTGCAAGAGCATTGAAGATTCCATATACATTGTCTCTGGCATTCTTTGATGTCCTATAACTTCAAAGCATCTAAACTTTTGTTGTTAAAGGTTTTTCCTTTTGGATCGTTGAATAATATAACAAACACTATGCTACTAGCCACAACAGTCCTTGCCATTCCCTTGTAAGGTGCAAGGAAATATATGCTCTCTCCCTCCCCCGCTTTTCTGGAGAAATCTCAATATTTAAGTTTTTGGGTAAAGTACAATACTTCCTCTACCTGCCATAGATAAGCTGTAGATAAAAAATTATCACCAGTGAGTTCTAAACAAATGATATTTCAATGTGTAAAACCAATTTTCCCATGTTTATCAATAATAAGCATGCATTCCTAAATCTCTTTTTGTTCATGCCCTCCTGGTATCCATTCCCTGGTTTGCCTTAACAACTGACGTACAAGTAGAATAAATAAAATTATTTCGCTTTCAGAAAATAGCACAACAAAACTGCTGAAACAATGTCACTCTGAATAAAAATACTTATGGATAAAACAGTTTTGCAATATTGGTTCTGCAAGCCTTGGATGTATTCTGCTGGTGAGAATTTGTCAGGCATAAATTTTCCGGGTATGAACTTAAAATGCAAATGGACATTGCTGATCTGTTATGATTATTTGTACCTCACTCAGAAGATAATAGTGTAATAGTTTCATAAAATGATACAGTAGAGCATTATACACCGAAAGATAATAAAATATAGCTAGCTGTGAAGATCCATAAAAGGAAATATGTGATCCAGCATTTCTTCCCCACTATACAAAGAAATACAAATATAATATTAAATTTTGGCAGTTCACAAAATCACTCACTCACATCACTTCAATCCTCGTTCTCATCTTAAGCTCTACTTTCACTGACGTCAGATCCAGAAGTTTGATGGTTGGACATCCTACTTCCGTCTGCTGGCCTTTTGATGCTTGAAGATTAGTTTCTCTTCTTTTGGGATATCAAGTAGATAGTACAAAAAAGAACCTGAACTTCAAGTTCATTAAAAGCCCAGCAGATGGAAGCAGGATATCCAACCAACAAGCATCTGGATCCGACATCAATAGCAACAAGAAAACAGGGCAGTGGTCGAGTGATACTGCAACTCACCAAAAGCTTTTTATGTTTTGTTACAGTGTGAATGTTCAAAAAATAGAAAATTAGAATAAGATATAATATTGTCACTTTTACCCTTGGTGTTTTAATACCCAATGCATCAGTACATACTAAAGGGGTAAGCAAAAGTAGATATACAGTAGATATACAATTATAATATTACATGTGAACAACAGTAGGATAAAGAGTTCTGGTTTCAGCAAGATGGGGCCCCTGTTCATTATGTAATTATGCAAGACTTTCTAGATGAATTTCCAAATAAGTGGGTAGAGTAGCGTGAATCAATTGCATGGCTACCAAAGTTTTCAGACTTTACGCCAATGGATTTCTTCCTTTGGGTGTTAAGATGAGGCTTTTGCAAAACGAGCACCTACTGTTGATGACATGACTCAGTTCAACAGTGAGGTATGCCAAGAAATTGACACAAAATAAATATATGTGTAGCAGAGTGTGTTTAAAGTGTTAAATCTACATTATAGCTGTATGTAAATGCAGAAAGACAATGGTTTCAACATTCAGTGTTCTGAGATCCAGTGTTACATGTTACTTCTAAAATTATATATGATAAGTTTTCTTTAAATGCTTCATATTTCTTTACTGTATATCTAGTGTACATCTAATTTTGCCCACCCTTGTATAATGATCAAAGTTCAAACTCATAGACAGAATTTGAGTTGGACTCAGTAGTTTCCAATAATAATGTCTGCGCTTATTTTAAATGTGTCACTAAATCTAGTACATGAGTTTCTGGCTTATCAAGACAGAGTGCAGAGTGTATGTGATGATTAAAACAAAAGCAGATATAACTGCAGTAGTGCATTTTTATATATCTTTGCTTTTCTTTTTTTCATAATTTCATGTTTTTCCTAATAATTTAATTGGAAATATCACATTCCTATTATGGCTTTCACTTTATAAGGTGTATGCTCACACAATGCAATTACAGCATAAGAAAATGCTGATTTAAGCTCTTGCATATTACATCAAAACATTATGTATGTTCACTTCTGAAAAGCTCAAATTCTTTTAAAATTCCAATGTTTACAATGCTTCTTCTATTACTTCAAGTTTTTACTGTTTACAAATGCTGTCCATGAATCCCGAACTTGTCAGAAAAATTCACCTTAAGAACAGTTAAGTTTGAAATAAGAACAAGTAACATGAAATGTTATTTAATTAAATTAGAACAAACCTCCAATTTATGATTTAGACATAATAGTTACTGTTCTTGTTGGATGAAAAGAATGAACAATGATTTATGAAATGAAATAAAATTGCAACCTATCTGTACACAGTGCTGAATGTAACATGAGTGCTAATTCTAATGATGATGAAGCAATTACTTTTATACTCTGTGGTTAATCATTATCCTTTGGGTTATTGGAGGGAATCCACTTTAACTACAATCAAAACCAAACCTACTTCCTCCTGGATATACCATACTCTAATCAGATGACCTTTGCATTTATTTTCCAATAAGTCAGTATCTCCAGAACAGTGCTTTACACTGACAGCAATCCATCACTTGTATTCTGATGTGACAGCTTAAAGCCAGCAAATACAGCAGTAGGGTCAGTTTATATCCTGATAGGCTTACAGTAAGTTTTGTTCTTCTTTGTTGCTTGTTAAAAACCATTGAGGAATGCCTAAAATAGTGAAAAATTATAGATATAAATGATACAGACATTTATGTAGTGCACTATATAAAAAATCTAGTGTTACATTCACATAACTTTCTATAGTTACTACTGTTTATTTACACATACGAGGGCTGTCCCAGAAGTACCTGATCTAACAAAAAAAACACCAAAAGTTTGGGAAAAAACATCTTTATTTCTATATATAGTCTCCTTTCAGCTCAAAACACTTTTCTCAGCGGTGTTCAATAGCTTTGATATCCTGTTTATACTGAGTACCATACAGTTCTGCAAAATAGCCATCAACTGTACACTCCAGGTCTTCACTGTTAGCAAATCTTTTAGCACCAAGCTATTTCTTCAACTTTGGAAACAGAAAATAATCAGAGGGGGCTAAATCTGGCGAATAGGGTGCATGAGGAAGCAATTCGAACTTTAACTCTTGATTTTGGCCATGGTGATAATGGATATGTGAACTGGTACATTGCCATGAAACAAAACTTTCTTTTTCGCTAAATGTAGCCGTTTTTGCTTGATTTCATCATTCAAATGCTGCAATAAGTTTGCATAATACTCGCCATTGATTGCTTTTCCTTTTTGAAGATAATCAATGAAAATTATTCCACACATATTCAAAAAAACTGACGCCATGACCTTGCCTACAAATGGAACTGTCTCACCTTCTTTGGAGCCGATTCTCCCCTTTCAATCCACTGTTTTGTCTGTTCCTTTGTCTCAGGTGTGAAGTGATGGGCCCATGTTTCATCCATGGTTATGTATGGATCAATGCAAAAGCTCAGCTTTATTGCAACAAAACATCGCCAAACACTTGACTGAAAGATCTTCACAATGCTGCTTTTGTTCCATTGTGAGTAAACGTGGCACCCATCTTGCACATAGTTTTCTCATGTCTAAATTTTCAGTCAGTATGCGATGTACAGCACTTTTTGAAATGTTTACGATGTCTGCTAGCTCGTGCTCTCAGTCATCAGTCATCCAATACCGTTTTGAAGATTTTTCTCACAATTTCTGGCATGGTCACCTCATTTGGTCGACCACTGCGATGTTTGTGTTGGCAGCTCCTACGGCCTCGCTTAAACTCTACCACCCAATATTTTACTGTTGTAAACGAAGGAGCAGACACCCCCAGAGTAGAATCTAGCTAAACTTTAATATTAGTTGGACTAAGACCTTTCAAACTAAAGTATTGTATCACATAACAAAGACTAGTTTTATCCATGTTTACAAATTTGCTGAGAGCGTTCACTATTGATGGCTGCCAAACAATTACTAAACAACGTAGCATCATCAAACTTCAGACTTAAGCTTTATAAGGTTGGTAATTTTTACCACAGTCATTTGTTTGAAACAATAACCGCTATTTATACATCAGGTCGGGTACTTCTGGGACTGCCCTCATAGTTCCTACAATCCATTCTTGCAAATGCTTTACTATTTTATCTACTTCATGTTAATCAAGATAAAGACTTGCAGAAATGGTTTCATTACAAATTTCGTTGCGAGTACAAAGGAGATGCAGGAGGTTGAAGTGAGTCAAATTTTTAATGGCGAGTTTCTACATACTGGCTTTAAAATTCCATACTCTTCTAATGACATCGCGAGAAACAACTAAACAGTAACAGCACTTCAAAAAAAATTAAATATTTAAAAATGCAAACCAGTGGCAAAGAATGTCTCAAAAATGGCTAATGTCACAAGTTATTCAAAATAAATTGCATGTTTTATAGAAACTTACATTTTTTTGTGCAGTAAGGTTTTTGTCTATCCATTATCGTTCACGAGTTACACAAAATTTATAAAATTTATTCCAAATGAAGAGGGCTTTGCAGGCTATTTGCAGAATATTCAAGATATAAATTGTGTTAGTCATGTAACTATCTTAAAAATACTGAATTTTAATCAAAATCACAAGGGAAGTTTTGAGAAAATCACAAATAACAAAAAAAAGTTTGATGAAAAGAAGCACACACATGCACACAAAAACCACCCATATACAGGATTGTAAAATTGCTTTTTTTTTGGATTCAGGTATCCTCAAAATAGGTATTTTCATGAAATCCTGAAATCAAATTTTTGGGTGTAATGCAATATTTCCTTTATTTATTATCGGTAAGTAGTAGAGAAAGTAAAACTGCCAGACACAAGACTTTTACTGACACTGAAAAATGAAATGATACTTCGTAAGGAAATTTCAGAAGGAAAAGTTCCAGACCTAATTTTAGAGTACCTTCCCTGTTTTTGTCAGTTATGAGGACTGAGGAAAACCTGAGAACAAAAAAAAATAAATAAAATCATTGCCATGGAGGACAGTCCTGGTGGGATTTGAATCCAAATCCCCCATTCGTGAGTCCAAGTCTTAATGACCTCAGCCACCCATGTCAGTAGATAACGACTACTGAAACAAACACGCAGAGACAGTCCGAGAGATTGGGGCAGACCCAGAAAGAGATGGCTGGAGAATCTTTGAATTTATTGTCTATATCTTTAAAAGATACAAATTCCTACTTTTGGCACCTCTTTTTAACAAATCATGTTGAAAAAGTACACTAACAAACATTTAAGTAACATAAATGCACTCACCTAATGAATAAATTATTTTAAGAGCCTGTAGCTTCATGACAGCATGAGCTGCTGCTGTTGTTGCTGCTGCTTTTGTTGTTGTTGCTGCTGCTGCTGTTCGTCTTGCTGAAGACGTTTGTTATAATTGTCCAATGTTTGCCTAATTGTAGTTTCCGAATATCTGCAAGTTTCTGCTCCACAGGTACAGGTGAAAGACTTGCATTTGATAATCCAGAATTTTTCCCCATAGTCAAAACTGCAAAAGAAGGGAGAAAATAAGAGATACAGTAAACAAATAAATGACTGTCTTCAGATATGATTCTTGGCACCAAGCTCACATAGCAGTGCAGGGATCACAGCATTAAACAAACGAAATGCCCCATGCCGAAATACTTGCTTCAGTCTAATGCATTAAATTTTTTTTAACACAAATAGACTGGAACTATGTAATGCATTTCACTGGCTAACTTAAAAAATTATTACTTCTTTTCTCCAAACTTTGAACTAACAATACCAAATGGCATTCTTAACTCCAAAAACCAGTTCAATTCCCAGCTGGGAAAGAGGAATATTCTTTAAATAGAATCAAATACCAAATAACATTTTTCTAGAGACTAACATTCCCTGCCTCTACACCACATTTGTTACAGCAAATTTAAGAAAGCAAGGGAGGCATTTAAATAGCATCTTCTGAGAAATGACCCCTTTTATAATTTAAAAGCAGCTGTTAAGAAGCAAAAATACATTCCTGCTTTCAGTCCCATTTTCAAGTTGCATGAAAATGTTTTTAAAAAAAAAATCTGAGGAGTTACATTCTCATGAGTTTCTCTACTCTATTATTCTTACAAAAGTTTATTTTTCTATCTATTCATTTTAATCGAGATAAGCCTTTGCAAAAATAGCTATATTACACATTTCATTATAGATACAAAGGGAACAGCGATAGTCAAAGGTTTAAGAACTGGATGCTATATGCTGTCTTAAAATTAATACTCTTTCCGTGCAATCATAAAAAGCAACTGAAAACCAACAGGACCTGAAAAGGGTAAAGTATTGAACAATTCAAACCATTAATAATAGACATCCTGGAAATGGGTTATGTCACAAAAAAGCTATTTGAAGTAAATTGTGTGTTTAAAAGAGATCAAAATTGTTTCTATAGTACGTTTTTGTGCATTACTTAACCTTTACCAGTTATACAAGATTATACAAAATGCCATCCGAATGAAGAGAACTTCACAGACTATTCCCAGAAAATTCAAGATATAAATTTTATTTCACATGTTAATATCATTGATATATGGTATTTTAATCAAAATTGTTAAGAGCCATTTTTAGAAAATCAACAATTTTGCAAAGTGTTCCGGCGCGTGCGCACATGCACGCGCGCGCGCACACAGACCTTTTTCTAATTTTTTTTCTTTCTTCCAAGGTGCCTCAAAACATTTATTACCGGTGAAATCTCGGTATCAAATTTTTGTTTGGAATGCAATACCTTCTCTACCTAGTACCTATGTATGTGGTAGAGAAAGGAAAAATATGAAAGAAATTAATACACACAGTATGATGTATACATTTTGTCTCAAAACAAGGAATCATTGACTAAGATTTTTCTGCATATTGCAATTCACATTTCAACAATAATTTCAGATACAATATTCTCTTATTTCAACAGTAATATGAAAAGCAAAGGATATGAGGAGCATGAAGCGCAAATATTTTCAGTTGTAACTAAAAGCAGTTTGGTGAGCCAATGTACATTTCTTAAGGTTATGTTCATATGCATAAAACTAGGTGCTTTTTAGAATTACTATTACATCTTCATGACAGACTGTTCTCTTTAGCAATACCACCTTTCAATAGAAATGATGGTAATCTCATTTGTACAAATAGGCATTAGGTCATGAAATGCACATAAAACATGGTATGATGAGAACCGTGTTCAAATCCCGGCTGTGACATTGAATTTTTCAGTTGACTCTATTAATAACTTGCCAAGACCGGCTAAGGTCTGTAAAAAGTATAATTAATTTAAATTGATTATATATCTAAAAATAATAAAGCAAAACCTTAAGAAACACGTAAATACCCAGCACTGAAGTACTTGTGATTGCAGGTCGCCACTGAGATTGTCTTCTCGAGTGAGATCTGTATAAAAAATGTAAACTCAAGTTGTTTTATGTGTACTTTGATCAGTGAGGAATGTATCAAATTACCGGGTTGATGTTTGAGGACAATTAGGTATAAACTGCCACAACATGAGCACATTGGTGTTCTGGACTGTTACTTAAAGAGTTTGAGATGCCAAAGATCAAAGTTACTCCTACAAACTTAAAGCCCTAGTGATCATTGCCATTTTAAAGAGGAACCAAAAATATGAGAAAGAAGAATTGACTTCAATCTCCACTAAACACAGGATATGCATGTCAAATATTTGCAAGATAGTCGAAGTTACATTTTATATAGGGTCTTTATTTTATACAGTAACCAATTTCAAGACCGAAGTCACTGATTTCAATCAGATATGTGCCAAACTAGTTTTAGAAAATTAAAGCCTAGAACAAGTAAATTAGTTCAATGTTTAAGCTGCCTAATATCTAACCATCTAAAATATGATAAAAAGATATCTCATTTCAACAAATGTGTGGAACGATTATACAAACATTAAGATACATTGAAAGACACCAAATTGATGTTCTATAAGGTTATGGCGCCTCCAGCATTGTTACATGGTAGTGAGGAGTGGTCATTAACAAAGACAAGTCAAAAATACAAACAGCAGAAATAAGAAATGGAGTTTAAGTTCAGTGACAGGATAAACTTTTAATGATAAAAAAGAAACAGGCATAAGGGAAGAATTGAACATTTTTTAAATGAATGAAAAGATAAGAATATACAGAGAAAAATCTGATGTGTTGCACTCACATGACTTTCTCTGCTTTTGTACAAACAATTTTTACAAAGACTTATTCTCCATCTACTTCATGTTAATTGAGATAAGCGGGTACATGGGGAATATGGCAGGCTTTAAGCGACAGTCAAATCGTTTAAGAGCTGGTTGCTATATGGAGTATTCCATTCTCTTTGTATGTCTAGGACATAAAAAAAAATTAAAAACTTAAATAAAAATAAAAAAAATGAATAATGAATTCCCATCTGAGAAAAAAGTATAAGTACTGGAAAATTTAAACAAATAACAAGGAAAATATTGGAAATGGTTCATTCGACAAAAACAAAATGACATAAATTGTGTGTTTTGATGAGGTCTATATTTTTTTTTGTGTAGTAAACTTCCATCTATCTCTTACAGTTTACCAGTTATACAAAAGTCATTCAGAATGAAGAGGACTTTGGGGATATTCCCAGAAAATTCCAAATATACATTTCATTTGTCATGAAAATATCATACATATGATATTTAAAACAAAATTGTTAAAGCCATTTTTGAGAAAATCAAAGCGTGTTTAAATAATCTTATGTCATATCCTTGGAAGATACTAAACTGAAATACCAAGTTTGGTATTTATCCAAATTTTCGTTTTTGAGTTATGCTATTCACACACAAACGCACACACGTTTCCAAAAATGCTTTATTTGGATTCAGAGCACCTCAAAACATGTATTTCTGGCGAAATCTCAGTATCAAATTTTTTAGTGGAATGCAATACTTCCCTTTCTTACTATATGTAGTAGAGAAAGTAAAAATGAAAAGAACATGTAAAGAGACAACCAAATAACAATATAGTTAGAACTGCTTTAAAATAATATAAACCAGGACACCAAGAACAAGGAAGACCAATGAAGAGATGGACCAACCAATGAAAATATTCTGAAGGCTCTAGCCTACACCTTCTGGTAGGTATAAGTAACCAATTTCTGTACAAGAAAGCCAATATTTGCCTGTGAAATGTTGCCCTTGAAGCCCTCTAGAATCTTTATTCTAGAGCAGATATTGCAAATGTTGGCATTTGTCTTTCAAACAAGCTTGGAAGCAAGAATTAAATTATTTTCATACTGGATATTATTATTGTATGCAAAGGTTAGAATGATACAGTGTGTTTCAGAGAATCCCATGGATAAAAATGGCGAGTTGTTATACCACAAGAGTAAAGAGATTACTTCTGCCATTGAATACTTCACTCATTTCATTTTATGATTTGATGGCCAAAGCTTCAAATTCATTTGCTGTCACAAACAGTTCTTCCTGAAGGTGGTTCAGAGCTACAATACTTTCATAAGCTTTTGCAAACCGCAAACGGTTCCAACTTAAAAAGCCTCTCAACATTCATTTTTTTAAGACAAAAGATAAATGCTGGCAGAGGTATCTGCCACGATATGGAAGTAATGCTGAGGCAGTATTTTTAACACTTAAATGATTTTAGTCAAATTATATAATAAATAAATTAATTCAATAACAGCCCGCCTTGAAGCAATATGTGTATGTAATAATTTGTAAAATGTATGTAATAGTCATTGCATATGCTTATATTATTGTAAGCATGTTCAATAATGTTATGTGAATGCATTACATAATTTAATAATGTAGGAGCTGTGAAAATAATAAGTTAAAAGTTGCAAACAATGAGGTAACCTTCAGGCAATAATGAGTTTGAGAGTTTAAATGTTACTTGTGATTCTTGTACGCAATAATGTGATTTTAGTGACAGTTTATAAAATAGCCAATCAACAACTGGAGAGGGTTTTAATTAAATGAAGGTATTCTATTGGAGTAGGATTAGCCAATCAGAGACTTGAAATACAGAAATTTACAAGTTTAGACGGTTGAAATCTATTCAGTTGCCTGCAGACAGTGTTTATAACTGGATGCGAGGTGTGTCCTCAAGAAATTAATTACGTATTCGTGTGAGACGAAAATAGTATACTTGTTAAATAGTGCAAGTATTAAATAAAAGAATCTCACAGCTCTCGATATCAGTGAAGTGCTATTTAATTTGTGTCAAGGATTAATAAAAAGGAGTGAATTAAAACTTAAAAATCTGTGTAAGCCTACATTCTTGTCGCATCACGCTCTGCCAAGACTTCCAAGTCTCTAAAATAAATACTGACGCAGCCGAGGCAAACATAAATATTAAATATTTAAAGAAACAGTCAAATTACAAAGTTAATATTTTTTTAAACTTGGGGCAAAGGCCACCTAAAAGTACATTTGGGGCAAAGGCTACTGGAAACTGTTTACCATACGTGCGGTTGCAACTACTACAAGTTCGGCTCCCCAACAGTTGAACTACAATACAACTCCTACTTCAAATCGGCTTTTCATACGTAGCAGCAAACAACGTAAAGAACAGCGTACTTCAATGCCATTATGCCAACAATATTTATTCAAAATGAATTAGCACTCTTAATATCATAAATGAACAGTGGAAGGGCAGTGATGCTAGAAAATGGTTACCACATTATATAAATGCACACTAAAGAGTCAATATTGGCAAATACCCCAAACATTTAAGAGGCTGCTAACCCGAAAATGTACAGTACTTACATCTTACAAAAGGTGCTGGAAGTGTTGTCCTTCAACCTGTATGCACTGGTGAAATCTGCAGATACAATTGACTGAGCACAGTAAATTTCAGAAATTAATGAAATTTTGCAGCCCACAACAACTCATATGGCATGTTAAAGTATGACTTTTGATGCCGAGTTATTACAGATGACTAGCCTGCTCCCTGATCTCACCCCTTGTAATTTTTATTTGTGGAGGAAAATTAAAAGATACAAGTGTGCAGATCATACTTACACACTGAGGAAGAATTGATACTAAATATTCACCATGAAATTTCTTTGATTTCTGAAGATGAACTGCAGCAGGTCAATGGAAATTTTATTTACAGAGGTCAGAGTGCCAAGACACTTCCAATATGTATGGTACTTACTTAAGAGGTGAGTACCATACATTTCATAATATACTTTCTCTCACTGACCCACTCGCCCAGAGCCGGTCACACTCAGCAAATGGCTAGGTTTGTCTGCCTGTGAAATGTTCAGAACACTTGCCAAAACTGACCTGTACATGGATCTGCATTAAGATAAACAGAACACACAAAAGAAACTAAACATAATATAAAATGGAAATTCTTACTCAATTATTTTCAAAATATTTTTGTAAGTTAATCTGATTTTTCCATTAGGCTCTTGAGAAATAACATACACCACAAAAACATTAAAAAATCTCCATGCAAGTTCAAATTATTTATAAACTGTGGTCATCACATTTGCATGGGCAGATGTGATTCTTTTAACCATTGGATTTATAAAACAGAATAGTTGGTACATTTCATACACAACTAGCTCAATTATTACTTCAATTAATATAAGTTTGATGACATACCATAATTGAACAAAATTCTGTTTAGACTCTTTCATCTTCAATAGATCAAGAAATCAAAGTTTTGGATCTTAATGTTACATTTTATTACATATCCTATGCAAATGGAAATCCAAGAGCTCATGCTATACTACAAATTTTAACTACAACACTGCTTACTATTTTCACGCCACATGCAGAAGCACTCTTCATTGTCATCACATTTCTGCCACTCACAATGAGGCCTTTTGCTGCCCATCAAAACATCAAGAGAATCTTCATTCAACTGTAATAGCTAAGTACAAACAGCAAAGGTGTTGTCATATTGGGTCACGTTCAGATCTGCAAGTTACACTGACTACAGTGCAGAAGAAAAAGAAAAGAAAGAAGCAGCAGATTGCATCATAGCAAAAAGAGTTACTGGAACCAGATTTTGTAAATTAAATAAAGACACACTAGCATCTAAGAGTGAGGCAGAAACAAGATGACAAATCTGGTATTAATAATAGCTTTTGAGGATGGTGTCTATGAAGGTGTTAACTGAACTTGAAATAAAAATAATTTTAAGAAAACAAAAGATGAAAATGAGGTGAAAAATGGTATATAAAAGCGGAATATCATCTTATCAGCATGGAAGACAAGTTGACATAAACAAAGAGCTGAAAGACCTTGGGAGAGACACTGAAAAGGTATTGAGGACCACATTAAAGAAGTTTACAGGAGTTTCCGGGATATGAAGCTTGAAATACCAAAATGCAAAGCAAGAGTGACACTGACATCCAGACTGGAACAGAGTTGGGGAAATATAAGCCTACAACAAACAAGTTAACCTGCAACCGCTCTACTAACCACCACTGTTACAAGAAATGGATGACCAATTAGAAGTCCAGATCAGAACACTGGCCTAACTTCTATCCCCATCACAGCTGAAGTGTGTTTGACACCTGGTTAGCCAATATCCGATATCTTCAACCATGAGAATGGCAACTATGAGCTCATAAACCAGATCTTCCACCATATACACCTAATCTATCCAAAAGCCATTCAGAGCCTCCTGGTAGAGATCTGACAAACCATTCTTTGTGTTAATGGTTACAAGTAACAGCATATTAACATGTTAGTTACAAGTTACCAGCAGCAGTAACTGCTAATGCATCTCTCTTAAAAAGAATTACCTCTATCACAGAATGGATTATAGCAGCATCATTAAACCTTTAGCTCTAATGAAGGGTCACCAGCCAAACAAACACACAGAAAAGATAGAGGCAGCATTTCAGGCAATAATATAAGATCTTTACAATGTGGAATCAGACGACTGAAAAATTAAGTGCCATCACCAGGATTTGAACCACGGATCCCTGGTTTCCACCTGGTTACTCTAACCACTAAACTACCATGGCAACATGCTGGTACAACATTAAATTCCCCAAATGATTCACATTTTTCCTGGTAAACCACACAACCACCAAAGTCCAACACACGGCTTCTGTGGGAGAACAATTAATTCCTTTACTGTGTGCCAGTTTTGGGACTCCTGTAGTTTGGTGACAATTTCATCCTGAACACCAGCTTTGGGGATATCCTTCCCCAAGTCCAGGATAGTTCAACAGTAGTTGAACACTCCTTCAGTAAAATTTATCCAGAATGGAGAGGAAATATGTGAGCGGGAGCTTCTTGCACGACGAAGATGAGTTATTTCCACAAGTAAAGCCAGTAATTATATCTATGAACTGATCAAGTTACCCTCACTTGAATCTTTAAGGACCTGGAATGCTCCGGATACTGCAGGATATAATCTTTTGTGAGAATGTTGTCAAGGAAGGAGACATTCTAATGCAGATTCTTTTCTCAAGGAGGTTGTCCTGCAGATGTGGGGTCATTCCTATTAGAAGTGAAAGTGTGAATTAAGCTAACTGAGAAATAATTGTGAGCAGCTTTTACAAGAGCTATCAGACCCAAAGTGTACTCAGAATATTGGTGTTTTCCCATGAAAAAAACCTATAGAACAATTGGCACTTTCACAAGGTAAACCAGGAAGTCCTGAAAGAAACCACCGCATGGAAAGTGGTGATACATTCAGACTACCTGGTACACTATAACAACAATGGTATGATGATCAGCCTTGGGAAAAGGACACTGTCATGCCACATATGAAAACACTGTCATTGCTTATTGCTGTTTGCTTACTAATTTGATACATGAAAGCTAATTGATTATCAAGTTTTTTATTAGTAATTTCTGTAGTAAAACAGAATTATAGAACCGGCAACATGGACCTCTATATGTGCCTTAGGTAATCACAAACATATAAATATGCATTTCAGCTAGTCAAATGAGCCAAAAGTAGACTGAATGATCAAATATCACTTTGTCATTCTCTATTCGTCAAAACATTCAGAAAGAGAATCTTCCAGAGGAGCTGTGAGAAAGACCCTGGACAGAGGTTGTCATCATAATGTACCAAGTTCAGTTCTGCAAGCTGTTTGGAGTTCCAGCATAGAAGAAGAGGAAAAGAAGCACATGATGTCATATCAAGAAATGTCACTGTATTGTTACCAGCCAATATTTTGAAACTAAAAGAAAATAAAGATTACACTATGATCAAAAATTCAAAATTGTTGTTACTATGTGCTACATTATTTCAGTTCATGCAGTGTGAGATTACATTGTAATTCTATACATGAAAAAATTAACTACATTTATTAAAAAAGAAATAAATAGTTTTAATGCACTATAAAGGAGAAAACCCAGAAAATAATAATTAATAAATAATAATAATTATAATAATAGAAAATCATTCCAAAGAAAAGTACATGACTTAACACAATTCTACAAACATTTTTAGCTAGTTGCTTGCAAACGAGGTGTTGAAATACAGATTTAACTAAGTGCCCAAAAAATTACAGTAAAGATTTCTATAGTAAAATGAACTACAGCATAATGTCAGTCTATACATAAACCATTGAGACATCATTCTAAAAGTTAAAACCATGTTTAACAGAAAACAAAATTGTCACGCTTTGTATTATCTATTATGGTTCTACTGTAAAAATTTTAATTTTGGTTTTACTTTTATTACCTACAGTAGGCAGATGAAGTATTGAATTCAAACAAAAGTTATATTGAGATTTCACCAGAAATACATGTTTTGAGGTCCAATGAAACAAAAAATTATGCATTCGAAAAGTTTTCATTATTTTTATTTTCTTAAAAAGTGGCTCTGATGATTTTTATTAAAATACTAAACATTTAGGATATCTGCATGCCTAATAAAATGTATACCTGAACTTTTTTCAGTATAGCCTGTAAGGTCCTACTCATACTGGCTGATTCTTTTTTTTTTTTTTTTTAATATTTTGTATTCCTGGGAATTTATGCAAAAACTTACACAAGAAAAATGTAAAGCTCATTACAATACACAATTTGTGTCACATGAAATTTTTTCATAGCATTAGCCATTTTCAAAATATTCCATGTTGCATATTAACTCTTTCCAAACACGTCAACTGATGGACATGCTTGAAAGTTTGCAATTGTTTTTCTCTCCATGTCTCTTTACCATAGCTATACATTTGAATGAGATTTCTGCATGTTTTGTATAACTTAGTGCTTATTTTGAAATCCTTCTTAGGCAAAAATACATCAAGAATAGCATACCATGGATAGAAGAATAAGTTTTTATATGAGTACTTATGTAACACAATAAATATATGTGGATTTGTCATAAGCAGAGAAAGTTGTGTGAATTTTCGCAGCAGATTCTCTTGCTTTTGGCATTTAGCTCACATATTTCAAGTCTGCACCTCACATCATCAAGTGAAAATTTGCAGAAGTGGTACAGGAGGGCAGGGAAAGCTACACAGCCTGGGTGTAAGGGAAGCTACATTACATGTAGCTGATGTAGAAAAATAGCAGCATTTTTGCTGCATTTGAATGAAACAAATTAGCAAATTACCTGAAAAGCAAACCTATGTTAAAGAATGTTCACCTAAAACAAAATTTGGTATATACCAAAATATACTACCTTTCTATCTACAGCTTTTTACAGTACCTGTCAGTGATAAATGAACTTATATCTGATGCTATAAACATTACAAAAACTATTTCTTCCAGCAGAAATATGAATGCTGAAAACACTGACAGTTTAATCAAGAAAATTCATAACATCACTTGTAGAAATTTTAGAAATTCACAGCATCCAATAAGGAAACTTTAACAAGTCAACAGAAATATCATCTGATAAAAATTTACTACTCGATCAGTGTTTCAATTCCTAAGCTTTTGTAATTCTATGAAATGGAAAAAAAAGAAAGTAAAAAAAAGTAGCATCAGTAAAATTGTTAATAGTACAATTATTCAAGACCCTTACGCTAAAACAAATGTTTACACCATTTTCTGCTCCTGCAGTAAAAATGTTATATTACAGTTATTAGCATTGCCAACTAACCTATAATGTATCATAACCAAAGATCTTATGTTTCAAATAATGCAAAGATTAGTGTATTTACACAGTATACAGAATGTTGAAGAATCTTTACTTTACGAGGATGGGTCAAAGAATAACAGGAAAACTGTTTTTGTTTGGACACCATAATTTTTTTATTCGAATTTAACTACAAACTTTCTAAAATACCCTCCTTCTGAGGCTACACACTGGTTTCCAACATTCTATCCACTTTTCAAAACACTCAGAAAAGCCTTTGTTTGACATCCGGTTCAGTATACCCGAAATAACACTTTTTAGGTCTTTATTGATTTGAAATTGGCATCCACGAAGTATTTTTTTCATTCTTGGAAACAGGTAGAAATCGCAGGGTGCTAGATCCGGCAAATATGGGGTGGGGCATGATTTCGATACCTAGCTGAGTGGTTGTCACTTGTGTTGCTATGGCTTGATAAGCAGGGGCGTTGTCCTGGTGGAGGATCAATCCATCCATTGGCAGCAAGTTCTGGTCTCTTCTTAGCCATTTTCATCTTGAGTGGTCCTTTAAGGATGTTACTGTAGTATTGGGCAGTTACTGTGGTATGCTTAGGAACCACGTGATCATAAATTATCCCAATTTTGTCGAAAAACACAAGGTTCATGACTTTTCCTGCACTTGGTTGCAGCTTTGCTTTATCTGGCTTTGGGCTGGAAGGATGCTCCCATTGTGCACTTTGTTGTTTGGTTTCCGGATTGTAGTGATGAAACCAGCTCTCATCACATGTGACAACTTTGTTCAGAAAGTTAGGTTCCCTCCAAAGACTTGAGAATCCATTGCTGGCAGGTCATAACCCGATGTGACATCTGTTCCTCATAAAGCACTCATGGAACACTTTTTACTGCCACTTTTCTGTAGCCCAAATCATTATGAATTATGTCTTCAACTGACCAATACAAAATGTGCATAATGTCTACAATCTTTGCTATTGTTAACATCAATCTTCCTGCAACATGACATCTATTGAGGTTGCAGTTCACCTCAGTTTTTGATGTGGAGGTCCATTCTGGATGTGGAGCACCTTCAAGACTTTTTTCACCATCTTGAAATCTTTTATGCCATTCAAAAACATGCATTTTTAATAAAGCTTGGTCTCCATATGCTTCCTGTAACATTTGCAGCATTTCTGTTCTGGATTTTTTCAGAAGAACACAAAACCGAATTGATGCTTGTTGTTCTAACTCTAAATCCATGTTGGGTCACTGAAACACCTGCTTACACAATGGCTCTCTCAGACAAACTGTATAGCACATGGACAATATAGTGCATATGCCAGCGTCAGTCAAGGTCAGACCTCTCCATTACCATGATTAGTGAAATCTTACATGCACGTGTTTAAACAGAAAAAATAATTCACGTTATTTTTTTACCCACCCTCGTATTTAACAATGTGCTGAAACAGAAAATGCATGTTAGTACAAGATATTGTTTGTTGATCGCTTGCTTACCACTGCTATTTGTGTAACTGATTAACATTTTTAATAATTTTTTTTTCTGTATTATATATTCCATATGCTATGAGTTAATCCATGCATAGCATTTTTACCTAAATCATTGCCTCATCTGTAAAAAATACATGAATATAAAAGCTAAAATATAATTTACAAAACTGCGGAAAGTGAAACCTCAGAAATCAATGACTCTATTGGGAAACTGAAACAGTGCAGAATAAGCACTTCCATTGTTGCTAAATACATTGTTTTCCTTCACATTATCTTAAGTTTTTTTATTTCTTACAAACATTAAATAAAATGAGGTGTATCAAAATTGTCTGATAAATACAAAGTAATTAAATTAGACATAGCAAGAAGTAACAATGGTTTCCATTTCACAAACATAAACACAATATTGTAACAATTTCTGACTCCAAAAGAATTTCAGTTTCTGATCTGAGAACTTAACTTCAGTTTGCAAAGCCTATAGTGAAAAGTCTTCAGAAATAAAAGTATTTAAATACACTTCTAAGCAACACCTACATTCATCCATTGTAACACAATTTCTGAACGGAAAGGCCTGGCTTTGTTACCCATTTACCTCCTGCATAGCAGCTATCCAATGAGAAACATGCAGAGAATTGCACTTTGTAAAATAAAATATTCCGTTGTTATTACTTAATAAATTTTAAAGTATATTTTCATAAAAATTACATGCTAGTTTTAATGTTGATGCCTATTGTCCCTTTTTTCTAATTCTGATGAGCAACATGATACATCAAATAAGACCTTTTGTCAACATTTTGAAGATATTCTTGTCACTACACAAATCTAAAGTAGTAAAGTATTAATTAATGTTCAATCAATTTTAGTATCCTTCACAATATTAGATACTATTTAAAGAGAGAATTACAACAGAACCATGTTTAACTGAAATAATGCATAAGAGTTAATACATTTTTCCACATAATCGGTGTTAACATTTTAAGCAATGAAAGGAAGAAATTTATATATTCCAAATGCATGCAATAATTTTTAATAAAAAGCTACTACCATATAGAGTATAAAATACACATCAGTATTTACAAAGACTATTTCAATAAAATAATTTTTCTGAACTTTCTTCTTGCAATGCTTGCGAGAAGCTATATCATGCCACTGTTTGATGAAACATTATTTCTGTTGGTATTGATTCATTGCCTTTTTTATAAAATAAACGGTTTTGTGTTATTGATAGTGCCATCTTTCTTACCACTAATGCTTTGAATCCCTCGTCTGCTGTCACTCTGGTGCTAACGGTTTTGAGTTTCTGTTCAATGCTTATTACATGTTTTCTTTTTCCTGACATCTTAAACACAAATAAACCACACTGACCAACACTAACAGTGGTCCTCCCCATTGAATGCATGTGCAAGCAGTTAATACTTGTTATAACGGTACAATATTTTTTGGAATGTGGGGTATGAGGTGAGGATTACCTGCAGATAATACCAAGTACCCGTATTGGAATTTATGGTTAGGGTAAAAGAACATTACCAATTGTTGCGGCAATGTTGACTGTATGAATTTGAGCACCTTATATTGTTTTGTTGATTCTTTTTTACTTTCTCCCCCCCCCCCCCCCCCGCCATTTTGTTAAGCCGGTATTCAGTTAAGTGGGATTTTACTGTACATGGAGTTGATTTCAAATTTATCATCAGCAAGAAATGAAGCCATTTTCAAATATTGCCTCCAATGACGGGTCCACAAATATGAAAAAATAATATTAAATGCAGTCATCCCAGCATTATCAGCAGTTTTTTACTTGAAATATGTTTTATGTGTTTATGCAGTTTACAAAGCAAACTGCATAAAAAATTTGCCAGAAGTCCAGACATGCACAATTGTAAAAGTTGTTGCATTTGTTTTCCATCCAAAATGAAATACAGAAAAACACATATCTGCACACAGTTTTTAAAAATGCAAGCCTTAAACAATTTTATACAGGTGTTTGATCTGTAAATAATTGTATGTAGATATGAAATAAACACAAAACACACAGAAATATGGTCAAGCTTTCACATAAGAGTAACATTTTTCTTAGTTCATTTGCCACAAAGTTTATCAGTCTAGCCAACATAAATGTTATTTCTACATTGGACTGGATGAATTACCCAACGTCATCTGAGACAGGGCATATATACATATTGTATACATATTATATGCATATTGTATACATAGTGATTTATATGTGTAAATGTTTTAGTTATAAGAAACTGAATGTAAGTATAAAACTGGAATCTAGTGGCACTGCTAGGCTGACTTCCTGGACATGCCTCCTTCAACAGGAAACAAGGGTGGACGAAGCAAGACATAACACTTGCCAGATGACTCGAAAATTTGTTGACATGGGGGTGCCTGATTCCAGAGATTTCCAAAGATGTTTGCTGACGTGTGATAAGTATGGTGGGTGGGTTATTAACTGCCAAGATGTTTCTACGTTGCCCTCAGATATACACTCTTATCTCAGATGTGATCGTGCAGGTGGATGAATGGACACTGATTATTTACACTTGACTTTAATTGTTGACACTTGGCTTTACTGAAAGACACTTGACTTTATTAACTGTTTGGCACTTTGCCAATTACGACCCGACGTCATTGTCATTCGCCAACACCTAAACACGCCTCATTCTTTTCTATACACATCCTGTCATAAGCAGAAGACTTAGCACAAAGCAAGCAGAATGTTTATCTTGAAAATGTACACCGTTTCATCCTCACACTCCCTTTTATACAAGACTAGTTATAACGCTTACAGATGCTATTTTTCCCAGGCGTTTAGATACATTAAATCTCATTCGCTCATTTTTATATTTTAAATCTGTTTCAGCTAGCCTTATTGGCTTACATCAGCAAATAACTTTGGAACTTCTGGTATCTCGCACCCTCATGTCGAGGCATGTCCAGGAAGTCAGCCTAGCGGTGCCACTAGATTCCAGTTGTATCTTATAACTAAAAAATCTAAACAACTTTTATAATTAAAACATTTACACATATAAATCATTATGTATACAGTATGCACATAATATGCATACAATATGTATATATGTCCCCTCATATCTTCAAAGACTAAGGGGTAATTAGACCACAGTAAAACCTTCAAAAATCCTACAGGAATCAGTAGTTTATCTTGTAATTTTTCCCAAATGCCATATGGCGCAAGCATCGTTTCTATGGGCAACATGCAAACACTTTTAAATTGTTCTTTCACCACTCCAAACAGCACAAACAATTTTGCTAGGATTAGAGTACAATGCCAGATAATGAATGGGTTGCACAGCATGTTTGAAAACCTGTCATTGACATACATACTGTAAACTTCACATGCTTATGTTGCTTAACAATTCCTAACAGCTACATATTCTTATGTCAGTCTGAACTGTGACACTGTGAGAACCTACAGTATAGTACCTGTATAATGAAGACAATTCAGCTATGGCTTACAGTATAGCTGAACATTGCAACTTGCAGTGTTTTAAATTGCATTTGGTGTTGGGAAAGACTGGAAATTGTCCCGTTGTTCCCAATAGGTTGTACTGTACAAGTTATATCCACAGCGTCATCACCCGGAACCACATAATTACAAATCTTTAGATCCACAAATGGAGATGGGATTGGTTGAATTACCTGTTGCTGCAAAAGAATCCTGACCTTTTCAGGGGCAAGTACATATCACAGACATCAGAATGCTAGTGTCTTACTGGTATTTTTCATTTACTATGTGCTATGAATCAAATTATTAATCCTTGTTGACTTCTAGGAACAATTTCCTCTATAACTAAACATGCTACTATGGTAATTCCCATATCAAATTTCTTCACTGTAATATACATCTTAATCTTCTAAGAGGAAAAACAATATTCACCTACATACTTATTTTTTGCATCCATTATCAACCTTTCCAATCCATAGTATCTTCTAGAGTCCTTAAAAAAACATGGCCATGAAACAAAATCAGTGTTTAATACGCTTTGCTTTATGACAACAGTTCACTTGATTGTAGTAATATCAATGAAGATGTCAATATTATATTAGTAATACCATTGATGAACATGAAAGCTTTCTTCTATAAATGGTAGAAGTCTAACAAAACTAAACCTTGTGCTGTCTGTTACTCTTTCATATGCAACCAACATCAGAACTGGCCATCATTAAAACTTCTAAGGTACACTGTATATATTTGAGCATTTAACATATCTATATTCTATATGGTCAAAATATTTTCATGCATTATATTATATATAGCACAACAAAACAAGGCAAATAAGTGAATTTCCAACTTAAAAACAAGACAAAAAGGTGTTATCATGCAAAGGAGCATCTGGTACATAACTATATTACATAAAATTGTGTTCATCTCTAAGACTAACTCTTACTACAGCTAACTCAATGCTGAGGCAGAGAACCATACACTATTATAGAATTTTAAATAAATTTTGCTTGTTCTTTTAATTACTATTAATTGATTAGTGCCTGAATTGTCATTCAGTGGATAGTAAACATGAAAAGGGGCACTCTTTCATAAAGTTAAGCCTGGTACACAATTACTTAGGTGCAGTGACAGAAATGGAAACCAAAATGGCTAAGAAGTTAAAACACCCATTTTCAAATGTAACATTTGCAAACGACAAGCTTTCCAGAGAATCCTAAAGGGAGCTTTGAAGTGTCAACTCCATCATTCCTTTTCTTTAAGCATACTGCATTCTCATTGTGCACAGCAATCTTCATTGTATATAAGTTATTTAAGGAAGCCATAACCTATAATAGTCGACAGAGAGCTTGAAAAAATCAAACCAGATCAACTCCAGAGAGGCTCCTCTTTTGTTTTCCATTTCAGTTTTTCTAGTGACACCATTTAGTTTAAGAATTACAAATGGTAATTGTTTAAAAAGTTGGCTAGCTTTAATTATGTTGGCTGAATTACAAGCCAATGAAAACATGTCACTGATTAGTTAAAAACAAACTAAGTCCGAAAGCAATTTTTTTGGGGGGGAGGGGGTAATGGTCCTAAAATGTAGATTACACATAAATAGCAGTTTTAATCATTCATGAGATTCACTTCCATTTTCATTCCTGGGTACCCCTTACAAATTAATTATTTAAGACTATCAAATTGAGGTTAGGATTGCTGTTTTCCATTTCTGTTCTCAATGTAAACACTTTTCCGTTCCATATCCATTCTGTATCCTGTTTCCAGGCAATCATACATTGGCTTAGGCATCAGGGCCTGTATGCTAACCATCACCATTTTCAGAAAAAATAGTTAACACAAAATAACTAATGCTCCAACTACTTACAATTTTATGCATCTAGTGAGTTTTCAAAGAGGTTAACAATGAACCAAGGTGCATTGGAACTATAAATTGGTTTTGATACCATAATGAAGTTGAAACATCTATTGAACTGATGGGACCAAATCAGAAAAATCAACATAAATATGCCAAAACATAAGTATGCATATAGCAATTAATTAATAAAGCTGGGAAGCAGATGAGATTACATGTTTTTTGCTAATACTCATCTTTTCATGAAGTTCCAATAGAATAGTTTGAGGCATTATAATAAATTCAAAAGAAAGTTTTGCATAGCATGCACATTTTGTATGTTTTTTATGATGTTATAGCAGTTTTTTTGTAGGTTTAACATCCTTTAATGTGTGAAATGATGCTCAAATAAACCCAGGGTCCATAGAGCTTAAAGTTACCTGACATTCATCTTCTCAAGATAAGAAAAAACCCAGGAAAAAACCTTATATACGTAACTCGCCCAGAGATTTGAACTCGGGACCCTTTTAAATGTGAGGAGCTGCCCCCACACCACAGAGGCGGGCTCACATTATTTTATGAAGTAGATTACAGGCTTACAGAGTCTACATTGCGGGTGGACCTGTTTTTTGTGAACCTGCAGAATTTCAGCCAGAAAATATGAGCTTTAGATAATTTAAAAATATCTCATTTACAACAAATTCTCTCAGAGAAACAGATATCCTAACTAACCCAAAACTTGAACATTTTAAATAAAGTATCCTGTATTGTTCGCAAGTTAAGTGTCTTAACTTGCACACTTATTACATTGTCCATAATTTTAGGCAGTATTTTAATACCTGAATAATTTCAATTGTATTATATAATAAGTAAATTCAATAACAGCCCGCCTTGAAACAATATGTATGTAATAATTATTTAAAATGTATGTAACAGTCATTGCATATGGTTATTTTTATTATAAACATGTTTTAATAATGTTATGTGAATACGTTACATACTTTAATAATGCAAGAGCTGTGAGAATAATAAGTTTTAAGTTGCTAACAATGAGGTAATAATGAGGTAACCTTGTAGCAATAATGAGTTTTAGAGTTTGAAAATTACTAGTCATGATTAAAGCAACGATAATGTAATTTCTCTAACAGTTTTAAATTAGCCAATCAACAGCAAAGAAAAGTTTTAAGTAAAATGCAGATATTCTATTGGACTAGAATTAGCCAATCAGAGACTTGAAATACCAAAGCTTACGGGTTTTGACTGTTGAAAGTTGCTCAGTTGCTGGCAAACCTTGGTAATGAACAGATGGAAGATGTGTTCTCTACAGATATATTACATGTGAATCGGAAAAATATGTATACGCGCTAAGTGAAAGTATTAAAGATTCTCACAGTTCTTAAAAAGTGTAGTGCTTTATAAAAATGTGCAAGAGTTAATAAAAGAAGTGAATTTAAAAACTTAAATTCTGTGATGTCTACAATCATTGTCATACCGCACCCTGACTAAGAAACGTGACTCTACAAACATTACTGATGCAGCCGAGGCAAATTCAAACATAAGTAATATATAGAAGCAGTGTTAATAACAAAGTTAAATATTATAGTGTAAAACTTTGAGTGTAACAACAAAATTACATCTTAAAATCAGCTTCTCGTACGTAGCAGCATATTGCGTAATAACAATTAAAATTACGTAAACAAAATAAAACAAAAGCAGCACAACATAACCTTCTTCAAGTTTACGTAAATACAATACGTAACAAAACATCAAGATAAAAATAAATTACGTAACAATTTATTATGTAACTAAACATCTTCTTCAAATTCATTGTTAGTGCAATGAAAACATATTCATTTGCTAGCTCATTCTGATATAATTGTTACTATGCCATTCATAACAATTTAACCACTTTTTTTTTTCAAATCTGCATCAACAATGCTATTCAATAACAGCTAAAGATATGAATTACAAAAGGGCCCAGCTTAATCCTTGCAAGTGGGCTTACAAAGCATTTTATTACTTCACTGATTTTATTGCTTTATTTATTTTAAACTTTGATGACCCATTAGCATACTTGCCAACTTCTTGAGATTGAAACCTTAAAACCTTCCATCACTCAGCAAAGTGCAATAATTTTGCGATTATATAAAGTCTAGAATGCATAAAATGTTTTCAGTTCAGTAAATGTACAAAAGTTACGTGTAAACTAAATATGAATTCCATTTTATAAGAATTTTTGAAGACTTAGTAGTACTGCTTCTTTCTGTCACATACGCTGAAATTCTTCCTGGTACCACAGATACACATGTATTGCAGCAAAGACCGCAACTTTCTAGCGTATACACAGACTTCTAGTCCATATTTTATGCTTTACAACATGAAATTTAAACAAAAGCTGTCACAAAAAATGGGAAACTTATGTTCTGCAACCATGTAATACAAATAAGACAAACAATTTATGTGAGCGAGCTGATTTTACAATCCACATCGTCCATTACTGAATGTTCACATTATCAGTTACTAGTGGTCATCAGCAGTGCAATAAAATATTAAATCTGCACGCTACACATTTTGTGAAGGCCAGTGAAGGGGGACCATGATGATGAAGTAGAGAGAGACAGATAAGCTCTGGCCTATCACAGCACTGAATACCAATAATTGCGGTACATTCAGTCTGTAATATTAAGTTACAATATAATGCAATAGAATTTATTGCTTTGTCACATCGGTGGTGAAAACGTTGAAAATCATTAAAAAAAAGCTATAAAAATGCCTCCTTTTATGCAAAGCCCAAAAACTCACTCCCATACAGGCAAATCATAAAAGTAGGCAAGCATGTTATAGAGTATAACTTTCCTTTTCATAAAACTCGATCAGAGAAAGGAGGAAAGGGCAAAAGAGAGATTCTTATTTCCAGAACTTCACTCCACAGCAGTGGTTCTCAACAGTCCTCTTCAAAAAGAAACTATTGCAGTATGAGAATCAGTAAATGGCCTACATTCTAAACACGTTCAGTCACTTTGCTGATATATGACCAGGAATCACCATGGTTTAATAATTAGCCTTCTCATTGGTTCTCTGGATCTCTTAAAACCGAATGCACCCAGGACTGTAAGAGTGGAAAAAATACCGTTCTGGTATCTAGATTTGAACACTGTTATCCTGCTCTGTAGCCCACAATGTTTCCATGTCATGATGGGATGAGCAAATATATTATAAATAATCCTTCCATGTGTCCACAAAGTCAAAGCTATACATTTTAGGCGAACTTCCTCTCAATCCGGTAAAAAGTTTCTAATGCTTCACTGCATTTTTTTTCTCTTCAAAAAGCATTTTTTTGCATATTTATTTTAAAACTTTTCTTTTAAGCATATTTAGCAAAATATCTACTTAGGCATTTCTCTAATCTTTTAGAAGAAAAAGAATTACAAATTATTCATTATGGTGTCATATTTCCACATGTATATATAGGATGGAAATCTGGAGATGCAGTGTGAAATTAAATATGGAAAGAGTTTTTAAATTGCAGAAGAAAGCAGTTACAATAATATATCATTTAAATTTTACGGATTTGTGCAGGCAATATTTTAGAGAAAAGTAAATTCTTACAATATTTTCATTATAAGTGTATAAAGTAACAATCTATGCACTGCAAAACAATAGTTTAAGAAACAATAACGTTCATCATTATAACACACGGCACAATTATTACTTTTATAGACAAGGTTTAAGAATAAATATTAGTTACAAAGATTCCAATGTAATGATGCTGTTTTTGTATAATAAGCTACCAGATTCTGTAAAGCAAACTAATATAGCATACACTTTTAAGTGTAGCCTTAAGAGCTATTTGATAAATGAGGCATTGTATTCTCTGGACGAATTGTAGTAATTGTAAATATGCAATTGCAATTAATTGATGGTGGATTTAAATTTACACTATAAAAGCTTTCAGTTATTAGTGAATTAACTAATTTTAACAAATGAATGTAGTAACTCTGAATAAGTAATTGCAATTGTAGTTTTGACAATGTTAGAAGTCTTTTGACAGTAAATGCATCATCATTATATTTCCTGTTTCGCAATGTACAAATACTTTTCCGGCACCCAAGACTACAGTGTTTAATATTGTATCACTTTTCTCCATTCTTGTCTATTGGACCATAAATCTTCCTCAATTTCTCAATCCATCACTGCCTCTCTAATTCCTTGAATCCACGTGCTATTTGGTCTTCCTTTTCTCCTCCTTCATGGTGGCTTCCATTCCATTATTCTTTTGGGTAATCTTTCATCTTCCATTCTTTTATAATGCCCAAATGATTATAATTGTATCTGTTGGATAATATCAAAAATTGAATTTTGAACATTCATATTTTCTTTTATAATTTCATTACTAATTTTTTTTGTTTTTTGTTTTCTTTTTTTGTTTTAGATGTCCTAGCAGAAGTCCTCCAATAATCTATTTCCATTGCCAATAATTTTCTTTTCTAACTGAAGTTCAGAGTCCACCCATCGAAGATATAGGTTATAATACTTCTATTTTAAAAATTTTAGATTTAGTTTCTTTTGAGACCTGTTTATCCCATAATATACCATTCAAAGTAGATATAGCATACTTTCCTCAGTTTATCTTTAAACATTTTTCCTTTTCTTGTTTCTCATCTTGTGTCATCTTTACTCCCAGGTATTTATATTCTCCTGTGTCTTTAATTATTCCCATTTCGTCTTCCAGTTCCAAATCTTGATGAACATCCCCAATGGCCATATACAGTGGAATCTCGTTAGCACGTTCCTCATTAACACGTTTTCCCGTGTATTACGTTCAATTATAAAAGTCCCGGTACCAAATCACCAAATGTAATAAGTAACGTTTGCTTAGTGCGTTTTCCCGGTCCTACTTAATACGTTTGAAGTTTGACGTCCTCATTCACTGTTTTGGCCAATCCTTGATTGGTCCAGTGGGAGAAGGCGCTTAACACGTTCAAAGTTTGACGTCCTCATTGGCTACTTTGGTCAATCCTCGGTCACGGGGTGGATACCGGCAACCAATCACATGCATGTATGTAAATATTTGTGTGACACGATTTGTGTGGGCGGGATAGAGAATGCTTTCTACTGTTGAGTGTTGACCAAACATACGTAGATTGTATTTTAACTCTTCATTTGCAATGAAAAAAAGAAAGTGTAGTAAATAACCAATAGTGAAAAACTGAAAATCCTTGAAATAGATCACAATCCAAATATGAAACATGTGGATATAGTGCGGAAGTTAAACATTCCTCCGTCAACCTTAAACGCAATGTTAGCAAACCTAAATTGATTAAAACTGCTTTTAAAGGGGAAAATGCAAAAACAAAACTTTCCTCTTGGAAAATAGGATCAGAACGTATCAGAACACTTACCGTATTCAAATCGTATTGAATACGCCAAAGATACATTCACCTATTGTACTCGTAACATATGCACGCTCATAATTCTTTTTTTCTTTTTTAGCGGAAATTGTTATCACATGTGTAATAAAACGCACAACAAAGCCACTCTTGTCGCTTCCATAATTCGCAATTTATTTTCTCAAAAACATTCATAACCTCAAAAATCCAAGTTGACCAACATAAAAGCTTGAATTATTTACTAATTTTGAAGATTTAGAAGCCAGTAACAGTGATATGTCATAATTTAAGATAAAGAGAGTTGAAGGTTGTTACACTACATCACTAAAATATTCTTACTTGAACGCGTTTCGGGAGACGGCTTGTTCCCATCGTCAGCATGTGTTGAGAACATGCTGACGATGGGAACAAGCTGTCTCCCGAAACGCGTTCAAGTAAGAATATTTTAGTGATGTAGTGTAACAACCCTCAACTCTCTTTATCTTATATCTTGAATTATTTATTCTCAGGCTTTGTGTAACCAAATCCATTTGAACACATATTGAATTCAACACGGATTGCACTCAAAATCGATTTTAATTACGCATGGAGACGTAGTAATTATTAGATTTTATTACATAGCTATGTTCTTAAATTGCATATTTTGCATTTTCGTTAACACGTTTTCCCGCCTATGACATCCAAATCCTTAGGTCCCTGCAAAAACGTGCTAACGAGATTCTACTGTATTTGGAGTTATCCATATTCACTTTTAGGCCCGATTTGTTGTATTCTTGAATCACTTCCTTTTAAGATGTTCTACATCTTCATATTCTTGAGTGAGAATATGCCAATTGCAGGGAGTACATTGTTGAGTCATCATCTATTGGAATTCACATATTTTTCCAACCTTCTATAGCTTTTTTTATCATCACCATCATCATCATCATCAATCTTTGTGTATATACACTTCAGGAACAGTGGGTTACCTGAATTTTCCAGCTCTAGTAATTATACAACCTTGTGACTAAGCGTGTAAGGGCAACACTTACAAAGGTAAGCTAGAAATAATTGACACTTACCACCAGACTTTTCTGCATTAACCCATATGCAGGCAGCTGGCTACTAATGTTAATGAACTGTATTAACAAAAAGTATATACCGTATTTTTCGGCACATATACGCGCCAGCACATAAGATGCACCCCATTTTTAAGACACATTTTATGGAAAAATGAATGAATCTACTGTAATTCACACAATGTTTAGAAACTGAAATTTTCACAGAAATAGGAATTCCCACTTGTTTGTTGTCGAAAATCCAAGTATAGCAGTTCAATTTCTGGCCATTTAGCAGTTCCACTTCTTAGAATCATTATGCTAACAGCAAACTGCTTTCTTTAAAACCTCTTCCCGATTCCGCCAAGCTCTTATCTTTTCTCAGTTGGAGGTGGCCCAAAATGCCTTTCTGCAGCCCTATTTCTGTGTTCTTTAGCATACCCAATCACTTGTAGCTTAAATGCAATTGTATAGCAATGTCATTTTCCAGCCATAGTCTGCAAATTACCATAATTAAACACAAGCAGATCTTCACAGTAACCAGAACAATTGAAGTTTAACAAACAATATGAAAACAATATGAATTTAATGTTGTACTGGCATGTTGCCATGGTAGCTCAGCGGTTAGAGCAACCGGACAGACACCAAGAGATCCATAGTTCAAATCCGAGCTATGGCATTGAATTTTTCAGTCATGTGATTCTACCTTTCCAACCTTGTCCAACAAATGGATTGCATGGAAAAACAATTATTTCCATTAATTGACCTAATAGTGGTTGAAACTATGAAGCTCGGGACATAAGTACTTACAGTATTGTAAGTCGCCATTGGGGTATGCCTCTCTTAATACATTTTGAGATCTCCTTGTGGTTTACCAGGAAAAATGCAAATCAGCTGGGGAATTTAATGTCACACCAGCATGTTGCCATGATGGCTCAGTGGTTAGAGCAACCGGATGGAGACCGGGAGATCCATGGTTCAAATCCTGGCTATGGCATTGAATTTTTCAGTCGCCTGATTCTACCTTTCCAATACGAAAATTGGTAGTGTGTGTACATCCTCTGAACTCTATAATCTGGAATTCTCTCACCTCCGCAAGGAAGCCAACAAGAAATTGCTTAAAATCAAAATATAGCAATTTTGAAGAAATGGAGGTAATAAATAATTTGCTATTAGCATATAAGATGCACTCTGTTTTTGAACGTATTTTCGGAGAAAAAAGAAGTGCATCTTATGTGCAGGCAAATACAGTATTTTCCTGGAGCTACTAGGGGTACCATGCAGATTACTTGCATAACTTTATAGGTTATAAAGTATGATGAACTGGACGTGACTTAGGATCGCTTAAAACATAAAGCAGTAATTTTAAAAACATAAAATTATCATATTTGTCATTTTTACCAACAAGCATAAAACAAACTAAAAATTGCACAACCATAAGAGTACTATCACTATCTGATGAACTTCCAACACTGTCACTCAGCAAACCAATTCTTATAAACTACATATTAATAGGAATATGTAACACTCTACTTCCTCACATTTTTAACACACTTTTCACACTTTTTAGCTACACATGCATTTTTCACCCACCCTAGCTCTTCATCGGCTTCAATGTCCCTGTTTGAAAAGAATGCTATTCTTGGGAATCGCAGGTCTTGATGTTCAATGAAAGTCCTTACAGGCACTAGATTTGGCACACACATGTGATTGATGAAACGAGCTATGTTACCATAATGCCGAGCATCGATGCAATACGTCTCGCCATCCTAAAAGGACAATAAAGGTACATTACCAATAAAACTCATGTACATAAAACTACAACAACCTGCTTTCACTTCACACCTCAGTGAAATGACAGTGTAATGAACTTACAGAAGATACACACAGAGCCTTCGTTTGGATATATGGCCAGCATAACAGGAATTTCCGTCACAATGGGGAGGCACTGTTTGCTGTCTGATATTTACAGCTCCTTAAATTCAAGTGTATAGATTTCTCATGCAAATACCACAGTAACCGCATACCTTTGTCACAGAAGACATTGAAAATCATGTCCTTGTGCCGGCACACATTTCTCACACCTTCTAAGAAATTTGCTTTAGCTCTCATTAACTCTGCATGGCCATGCAAATAAAACCATACTTTATCCATAAAAAAATTAAATGTAGGACAACGGAGCAATCATTAGCATTTTTTAAAATAAAGAGAGTTGAAGGTTGTTACACTACATCACTAAAATGTTTTTACTTGAACGCATTTTGGGAGATGGTTTGCTCCCATCGTCAGCATGTCTTCAACTGATTTTGCTGGTTATTGTCTGGGGAATGTGTGTGGCTAGTGGTGTTCTCTGGTGCTGGGCTGATGAACCTCCAAAGGCTGCTGGGTGGCGGCAGTTCGAAATTCATTAGGTGATTCCTGTGTTTGACGATATGTATTTTTTCCCAGATGTCCAATTCATTGCTGCTGTTGATCGATTTTAAGATTTTTATGTTCGGAGTGATATCATGGTTTGAAGACCAGAAATGATGTGCTACTGCTGATTTATCTGGCTGCTTTTGTTAAATGCATCTCATATGTTCTTTAAGTCTTATTTCAAGATTTCTTTTGGTTCTTCCTATGTATACCAGGTTAGTCATTACAAACAATTTGATATATACCAGCTGATTTAACCTGGTATACATAGGAAGAACCAAAAGAAATCTTGAAATAAGACTTAAAGAGCATATGAGATGCATTTACCAAAAGCAGTCAGATAAATCAGCAGTAGCACATCATTTCTGGTCTTCAAACCATGATATCACTCCGAACATAAAACTCTTAAAACCGATCAATAGCAGCAATGACATTGGGAAAAAATACATATCGTCAAACACAGGAATCACCTAATGAATTTCAAACTGCCACCACCCAGCAGCCTTTGGAGGTTCATCAGCCCAGCACCAGAGAACACCACTAGCCACACACATTCCCCAGATAATGACCGGCAAAATCAGTTGAGGACATGCTGATGATGGGAGCAAACCGTCTCCCGAAATGCGTTCAAGTAAAAATATTTTAGTGATGTAGTGTAACAACCTTCAACTCTCTTTATTTTACATTACGACACATCACTGTTACTAGCTTCTAAATCTTCAAAATTAGTCAATCATTAGCATTATCCAACAGCCAACAGCAGAAATTAACTCCACTCACATTATCACGTGGTTACAATTTCTGAGCTACAATTATCTTATGGGGTTTTAATTTTTAAACGTTTACTGCAATCCAAGTCGAGATTTTCAAAATTTCTGATTCCTGTGCAAGCTTTCTCGGAAATTTCTTTGGACTTTTTACCAACTTTTCTTTGATGTCTAATTTTTCTTCTCTAAGAACATGACAGTTTATTTTCTGCTTCGTATCAAGAATAGATCCTGTTTCTCTAAATCTATTCACAAGATTACAAACTATTCTCTGTAAAGCCCACAAACAGCAGGGAATCAATCCATAAATTGCCATCTCATTTCTCTACAAGAGTTGATTGTCACATAGGAACCATACATGGGGATTCTGTGTGCTTTTTAGTTATGGACTTTTAGGCATTATAGCAGTACTAACACACTATGGACAGCATGCACCAACCTAGAGTAAGCTCTACTTTTGTAGTAAACTACTATTCAAGTCAACACTTGGCAACTTCCATACAAGAATAAATTACTAGTATTTTACTCCTTTCAGATACTCCCAGAGTAAATCACTGCAGAAGTAAATGTCATTACTACCATAATGTAGTAAGTTACTATGGAAGTAAATAAAGCACAAATATAGGTTAGATTTACTCTCGCAACCTGGATGGAATAACTAACCTTTGAACTAGAATACTGTATCATATTTGGAGGAAGGTATTTTGACGTGTTCATGGATTACTTAGATCACATTGATGATCTTGATGAAGAAAACAGGAATGCCAAAGTTTGTATAGTATGATTAGGAGAGATCCATATGACACTAAGTTCAAGCAATGTTTTGGTATTAGGAAAGAATCTTTTACATGCCTTTTAAACTGCTTGGACAGCATTTACGACAAAACGCAGAAAGGAATTCACGTATCACCCAAACTGCAATGGTTATGCATCCCGCGAGTGTTCTGTACCAAAACATTTAAAATAGTTAAAGATGATCTTATAAATGTTCATCATACGCCTGCTGGTCATATCTTTCATTGCGCTGTTAGAGTGCTTTTGAGGTTAAGAGCAATACATACACACAAGAGTTCAGAAAAGAAAAGGCAATCTTTCTTCACTTATGCAGGTTTTCCATACATTGTGGGTGCAATTAGCTGCACACATGTTCATTTTGTGCCCATCTGGTGAAAAAGTGAACTTTTCCAAAATGAGAAAAGTATTTAACATGCAAATGATCAGCGATGCAAATGAAAATTAGGAACATTGTTTCCAAAGAATTTTAAGCTGCTTTTCAGTATGCTTCCAGTCATTCAAAGCACTAAACTTGTCTTGTTTAATCTTCCAAGCATTTCTCTTACAGAATCTTTACATCATGCTTTCTGCACTCTGTATTGTCCCTAACCTGTTTAAATGGAATTTCATTATCTCTACCAACAAACATTTCTCTCTTTCACAGAAGTTTTTCCCCCTATTGCACATAACCTTATCAATGATTCCTTCAAGTAAAACTCGCAAACAAAACATCACTGGGGGAGTAATGAGCTCTTATTTTTTAGTAGTAAGTAAAAGAGTAAAATGTAGTTGAGGTAGTTACTTCCAGAGTAAATTACTCCTGTAGTAACCTACTTCCGTACTATGGACTTCTTTAGTGAACATTACTTCCGAAGTGATTTACTCCAACATGGTGCACACTGCCCTAATAACACTGAAATACATGGTGTCACAACGTAACCACCTCTGTGCAAACATTTCCGCCAACATGCAGAGAGTATGGAAAACGGAGAAGAAACAGAACCTGCTAAAAACACCTCAGTGCAGGACAAGCAATTCTCTGTAATATGGCCACTTGTCAAACCAAAGGCTCTGTAGTTGTTTATGTTATGCTGAAATTATGTTCAACTGAAAATAATTAAATGTACCAAAAAATACAGCTTAAAAGGGTGTTTGCAAAGAGGAGAATATCATAATCTGAGTGGCTCATTCCCTTCAAAGGGCTCATAAGATTCTATCAACTTCAAAGACTGAAGAATGCTATATGACAAGTGCTGTCCGACTTGGCGCATTGGGGCTAGTGCCCATGACAGCTTTCTACTTTGGTATCCCATATGAAAAGCACCTCACCATACAGTACCTTCAGTCAGAAAATGCCATCTACAAGTCACACGAGGAAGTGAGACAGTGGGTCTAGGCTGATGAAGACAACAGTCTCCAAAACATATCCAGTAAGTTCTGGTGTAGAAAGTAAAGCAGCAATAAAAATCGAAGTTTGTGCATATGAATGTTAAAAATACTTCAGTGTGTTTTCCCAAAAAAGATTTACAAAACTCAGAATTCTTCAGTCCAATCACATGTTTAGCTCATGCGATACTGTTGTGATTGTTCCCTCTCCATTCTTTTCTTTGGGGGGAGGGGGATTCATTTTTATAGCCTCCTTAACTGCTATGGTCATAACAGGGGCTTTGGACTGAAACAATTGATGGTGTTTTTACTCCTTGAACTTTTAGGTTAGTTTATTTAAATTTTTGTCATTGTTTATTTATATTTACACACACATTCACTCTCCCATACTCTATAGAGGGTAGGGAATAACCCTAATTAAAGAACAATTCCCATCGCTCCAATCAAGAATCAAACCCATGACCACATTGTGAGAAGTCAGCTCACTGATCACTTGACCACAGAGGTAGCCCTCTCCATCTTCTTTCAAGTCATTTGAACCAGAAAGAGAAGACACTGAAAGATGTGATTTTCCTTAAAATGTATTAGCAGACCAATAACTACAAGAATTACATACATGATGTATAACCAATTGTTATGAATTTGTATAGAAATGAAGTGGATAAATTAGGAAGGGAAGAGAGTACACAGCAATATCTACTACTTATTGCACAGCCATCCAAGGCACTCATTAAGAACAGAAATTTTGTAATTTCTAATTTGACTTTGTCAAGAAAACGTCCGTGCCAATGGGAATATTTATAACATCAAATATTATATAAAATCCACTGACTTGCTAGTAAATCACTTAATTTACCAATGCAAAATGAAGCGTGCAAAAATAGCTGATATGCTGTGACCTTAACAGTAATATTCAGTATTTTCCATCTCATTCCCTTAAAGCCAAATCTGTAAAATCATTTCTTATTGTGTTATTCAGAAAGTATTCATCACAAATGCAGACAACCTGCACTTTTCAATTTGTATATTTTTGGAAAACAAATCATTGCATTATTTTCAGAGATATATATAATGCATTACTAAGCAATGAAAAAAGTAATTTGGTAACTTATCTAAACATTATTCAAAAGTATACTGGATGTCACAAACATGTACCAACATTTCATCTTTACCATAGCAATACACTAGTAATTTACCACTGCCAGGCCTGTAATATCTTAAAGATATCGTCTTCAAATTGCTGACAGAAATAAAGTCCTTTAAATTTTAACCCAGAGCTGCTTTTTTCTTCTATGACTTCATAAAAACCAAAATTTGTTTCTTTTTTCAAAAATTTAAAAACAATACACACATGATTTTGTAAATGTTAATACTACACATTTACTGAATTAGCACTGAATACGCCAAACCTTTTATATAGTTCTGATGCACAATAACCCAGGAGCAGAAACAAGAGCCAGAATAGGAAAAATCTGGTGTTACATTCAAAGGGCTTTTTCTACACACTATCTTTTATATTTATATAGCTTCTAAAGGACTACTCTGATAAAAGCTCCTTTTGTTTACCTACTTTATGTCAGTCAGTAAAAACATCTGAAGAAATATTTTCATTTCACATTTCATTGCAGGTACAAGGGAAATAAAGGAAACTGAATCAAAAGTCACGTGTTTTTAAGCTAGTCGGTATAAGCTGGCCTTAAAATTCCATTCTCTTTCCATGAATTTTGAGAATCAACTGAATAGCAACAGCACTTTAAGAAAAGGACAGTGTTGAAAACTTCAAACCAATATAAAGGGATATCCAGAAACAACTGATGCCATGAAAATAAGATTTTTATTATTCTAGATTCACTTTTCACCAGAACTTACTGCCACATGTTTAAGAGAACGCTGTCTCCATCATCAGCCTGGACTCACTGCCATATCCAGGTGACTTTACCTATTTCACTATAAGCTGAAAGGAGAAGTAAACAACTTAAATGTATTACTCCGCCGAGCACATGGTAGCACCACATGGAGGATGATGGGAACCCATGAGAGGAAATTGCTTCAGACAGAATGCGAATCAGTATATTGCGTAGCTTGGGGATCATTAGCTTTTAAACATTGTATGTCTTATTCCTATATTTTTCCTTACATTCTAAACTTATAACACACAATACTAAGAGTAGACAAATAAAAGTTGTACCTGAACAGTTCGGCTTCTGTGATTAAAGGTACTGGATTAAACTGTTCTCAACTTGAGGCTTTAGAGATCATTCATTTAATGACCACTTTTGCTTTAACCTTTTATGAGTCAACAAGTTAAATAACGATTAGCACTATAGGTTAGAAAACAAACGGAACCAAGCTATCCGAGCAATTCTGCATCACTAACAAAGAAGTTCAATTATTGCTAAACAATGGCCAAACATATTCATTGTCGATTAAAGATGGGTACTTTTCACAGAATTTTTTAAAAGCATTTAACACAATTATTTTCTTTCCAATTTCCCTCGTTTATGTTTTCTACAGTGACAGAAGATTTTTAGCCGGAAACCGGGAACGAACTGCAGTGCCTGCGCGTAGCCTCTTAAACCCTCTGCTGTAACGGTTCATTTAGTTATAGCTGAATCTGACAAACACATTTAGTTTCATAAATTTAACTGTTACAATAATGAGTTTTTTAAATTTCTCTGCACAAGAATAACCACAAAATGTTACGATATGAACCGATCTGTTTTTTGTAGAGGAAGAGACGACATGCTAAGTGGGAAAAGTTGTAATTTGTCCACCAGCCAATGAGGTGCTGTCTTGTCATGTGGTTTTGTTTACTTCTCCTTTCAGCTTATAGTGAAAAAGGTATAGTAGACAGCATTATCTGGTTGGACATACTGTGTAATGAGATCCTTTTCACATGGGACATCAAAGTTTAACATATTGTGTTTCTTCTTATGAATGAGTAACTTTTCCCAATTATATTTCACATTTCTCTTTGTCTTCCCTATGTGCAATCCTGACATCCAATTCCATAAATACCAGACTTTTTCCCACTGGAATTTTGTCCTTCATATTGGTCCTGGGTATATTTTTTAAGGAATGTTTGTTAACTGGTGTTAAGGTTATGTTATATTCTTTGAATATTTTTGTGAATTTTGGGAAGGCCCATGGGTGGAATGCAAAATTTTTTTAACTTTTTAGCTTCTTTAATGTTACTTAGTGTGGTGATTTCCTTTATTTGTGATGCAGTAATTTGTATCATAAATTATTTAAATGTAAAGAATGATTATATTATGAATATGCATTTTTGTGTGACATTGATTTGAGATGTTTGTTGATTGTAATTATTGTTGAGAAGTAAGTTTATACTGCCTTACTGAAACTGACAATAATAGCGTGCAATAATGCAGCGAGGGGGTGAGCTGTTTATCATTATTAGAGACGAGGAAGTTACGTAATGTTGGCGCGTTTTTCTGTAGAATTTGCTGGAACATTTTACCTAGAGCATATGTATTCATAATTTTCATTGGATATAAAAATAGACGCTAATGTTGGCGCGTTTTATTAGCCAATTGCAGCTCAGTTATAATCTTGAGGCATATCGGGTGTAGGAGTATAAAAAGGGCTAGGTTAGAGACAGACCCCGTCAGTTCGTCGAAAATATTTGTATGCTACACGTCGCCTTCAGTTCAGCAGAAATATTTGTAAAGTACACGTCGGCTATCGATTCGCAAGTTATGCGTAGCAGAGTTAGGAAAATTCTCAAGTGTTGTAAAGTTAATTATACAAAAGGTTGAAGTACGTGAATTAAAAGTGATCAGTAAGAAGTTATTATAACAGTTTCAGTTTGGCGAGTGTCTAAATCAATGTGTAAACGTGATAGTGAATGTGTTCGACAATAAAAGTGTAAAACAAATTCTTTCATCAGTGTTATCTTTGGATAAAAGACTCCTTTCCGTTTACACAACCTGTATAAAGAGATGTGCTCGACCAAATAGATCATAGCTAGCCAGAGGACAGTAAACAAAAATTAAATAAAATAACAGTCGCATTCTTTCAAACAAACACTAATACTGCCACAAATTGCTAACACCAGATGGAGCTACAAACCTAACAAAGAATCACATCACAAAATGGCTTCACCACGTGAAGTAAACACACATAAACAAACATTATAAGCAATACCACTGCAAAATTGGCTTCCAAAACGTGGGGCTCAACAAAATAAATAAGATTACAAGTATACCACTTCAGTTGTTTCTTCTTTTGGAACTTCTTTTCTTCCTGTCTACTATCTCTTTGGTGAAGCCATTTTTATATATGATTTTCAGGATCTTCTTGTATTCTTTTTTGTACTCTTGTGTATTCCTTTGTATGTTTACCAGTTTGAAGTTAATTTTGTTTATTATTACATATTGGGATATACTTCCGAGATCCTTGTCTCCATCGTCAGCCTGAATTCACTGCCGTGCTTCCTCTTGTGACTAGCAGATGGCATTATCTGGTGGATGTACTGTGTAATGAGATTTTTTTTTCACATGGGACATCAAAGTTTAATATATTGTACTTTTTCTTATGAATGAATAACTTTTCCCAAATGGAGAATTCTGCTGCTTTTCTAAGGCCTTTAAACACTTCAGTTTTTCTTCTAGCTGATGATTTGTAGACCAAAAATGCTCTGCAACTGCTGCGTTTTTTAAACCTTGTGCCTATATTCCCCGTCTTCCTTGTACACTTTCTTGTAATCCTGACATCCAATTTCATATATACCAGAAGTTTTTCCCACTGGAATTTTGTTCCTTGTATTGGTCCTAGGTATATGTTTTAAGAAATGCTTGTTAACTAGGGTTAAGGTTATATCATATTCTTTGAATAGTTTTATGAATTCTGGGAAGGCCCATGGGTGGAAAGTGAATTTTTTTAACTTTTTAATTTCTTTAATGTTGCTTATTGTGATGATTTCATTTATTTGTTTCTTCTTTTACTTCTTTTAGAATTTCTTTTCTTCCTGTCTACTATCTCATTGGTGGAGACATTTTAATGTACGATTTCCAGGATCTTGTTGAATTCTTTTTTGTACTCTTGTGTGTTCATTGGTATGTTTACTGGGCTTTGAGGAATTTCTTGCTAAGGTTGCTCCTTGGCTGTAACTCAAAATTCTAAAAGTCACTAGATGATGACAATAGTGCAACAATCTCCAGCAAAAGGACACCATGCTGCATCAATCAGCATCAGGTTGATGATCGGCACAACTGAACTCTCAAAACATGACCCATTTTAAAAAATAAGTGGCACAGTGTCAATGAAACGACTCACATATGTTATCAAATTGTTTAATACAGTAGAATCTCGTTAGCACATTTTTGCAGGGACCTAAGGATTTGGACGTCATAGGCGGGAAAACGTGTTAATGAAAATGCAAAATATGCAATTTAAGAACATAGTTTGTAATAAAATCTAATAATTACTATGTCTCCATGGGTAATTGAAATAGATTTTGAGTACAATCCGTGTTGAATTCAATATGTGCTCAAATGGATTTGGATACACAAAGCCTGAGAATAAATAATTCAAGCTTTTATGTTGGTCAGCTTGGATTTTTGAGGTTATGAATGTTTTTGAGAAAATAAATTGCGAATTATGGAAGCGACAAGAGTGGCTTTGCTGTGCATTTTATTACACATGTGATAACAATTTCCGCAAAAAAAGAAAAAAAAAATTATGAGCGTGCATCATATTACGAGTACAATAGGCGAATGTATCTTTGGCGTATTCAATACGATTTGAATATGGTAAGTGTTTCCATGCAACAAATTTCGTTCTGATCCTCTTCTGATTCTATTTTCCAAGAGGAAAGTTTTGTTTTTGCATTTTCCCCTTCTTTAAAAGCAGTTTTAATCAATTTAGGTTTGCTAACAATTGTGTTTAAGGTTGATGGAGGAATGTTTAACTTCCGCACTATATCCACACGTTTCATATTTGGATTGTGATCTATTTCAAGGATTTTCAGTTTTTGACTATTGGTTATTTACTACACTTTTTTTTTTTCATTGCAAATGAAAAGTTAAAATACAATCTACGTATGTTTGGTCAACACTCAACAGTAAGAACTATCGTTGGCGTTTACCACACCAAGGTAAAGCATTCTCTATCCCGCCCACACAAATCGTGTCACACAAATATTTACATACATGCATGTGATTGGCTGCCGGTATCCACCCCGTGACCGAGGATTGACCAAAGTAGCCAATGAGGACGTCAAACTTTGAACGTGTTAAGCACCTTCTCCCACTGGACCGATCAAAGATTGGCCAAAACAGTGAATGAGGACGTCAAACTTCAAACGTAGTAAGCGGGACTGGGAAAACGCGCTAAGCAAACGTTATTTATTACATTTGGTGATTTCGTACTGGGACTTTTATAATTGAACGTAATACAGGGGAAAACGTGTTAATGAGGAACGTGCTAACGAGATTCCATGGTATATCACTCTATATAAACTTCCATTCAAAGCAGAATTGCATATTGTATGTTTGGTAATTTTGTAGCACAACTACAGCATGGAAAGTTAGTTTGAGTCAAGCTGCAGGCCTGTGTTATCCAAAAATTACTGTTAAATACTAATGATATATTATCTACCAAGCAGGCATGTGACCTGTCTTAAAACTAACCTTCGATAGTGGCTTCAAACTTCCTGCATACCTACTACAAAATCACTCATTGTGTTGTTTGAAATCAAATGCTTAAAATTATCATTATACATTATGTTCTTAAATGCTCACCTATGATGACTAAGCTTTTAATTCCAGTTAAATGCCTAAACACTATACCACACTTCATGCAACAGAAATTCTACCTAAATGCAGTTAGCTATCAGTTTTATCATGGTAAAGTCTAACTAAGGTTGATGCAACCGGGCATTAGTTTTCTTTTCTCATTCAATCCCCATTGTAGATTTGTTGTGGACTGGCCTTGCCAATCGACGGTCAAAGTATTAAACTGAGACTTGGATGGGTGCTTGTAGTTACCATTTTTGATTGTGCTTCCTGTACTATACCCATTCTGGTCCAGGGCAATTGTGATCTGGGTTTAAGTGAGGAGTTGGCTACTATCCCCTCATCTCATCTATAATTATTGTTTTCAAAGATATTACGTTACTTTCAGTTTAATAATCAACTGATCAGAAACATTAATTTACACATGCTCTTGCATAAACTACCCATACATACCTTATTATCTAAGTCAAACAGATAGGAATCATCTTCTCTGTGATCTGCTTCACAGTCTGATATAATTTCTCCAATGTATCTGAAATAAATTTCCATTTATTTAGCACTAAAAATGGAACCAATATCAGCAAACCAGACAAAAGTGTCCCATCATCTTGAACTCATTACTTGCAATGTAAAGCATGTTGGAATGTAATCAATGTACAAGGGGAGATTGAAGAGTAATGCCCCCATGGCCACAATCCTCCTACTTGTTAACCAATTTTAACATTTAAAATAAAGAGAGTTGAGGGTTGTTACACTACATCACTAAAATATTCTTACTTGAACGCGTTTCAGGAGACGGCTTGTTCCCATCGTCAGCATGTTCTCAACTGATTTTTCCGGTCATTGTCTGGGGGATGTGTGTGGCTAGTGGTGTTCTCTGGTGCTGGGCTGATGAACCTCCAAAGGCTGCTGGGTGGCGGCAGTTCGAAATTCATTAGGTGATTCATGTGTTTGTCAATATGTATTTTTTCCCAGATGTCCAATTCATTGCTGCTGTTGATCGGTTTTAAGAGTTTTATGTTCAGAGTGATATCATGGTTTGAAGACCAGAAATGATGTGCTACTGCTGATTTATCTGACTGCTTTTGGTAAATGCATCTCATATGCTCTTTAAGTCTTATTTCAAGATTTCTTTTGGTTCTTCCTATGTATACCAGGTTACATTCATTACAATCAATTTGATATATACCAGCTGATTTATCGTTGCGGATAGGATCTTTTGTTCTGTTGCATAGTAGTTTCTGTATATTGTGGTTATTCTGTGGAGACAGGGTGATGATGTATTTCTTGAATATCCTTTGAAATTTATGATGTGTCCAAGGGTGATAAGTGAATTTTGCTATATGCTTTTGGTTTTTGTTGTCTGAGTAACGTAGTCATTTGTTGGATGTATTTCTGTCTTTCAAACCTTTTTATCTTCTTATCTATTGTTTTCTTCTGGTATCCAATCATAGTGGCTATGTTGATAATGTGTTGGTATTCTTTCTGGTATTCCTCTTTCTCCATTTGTATATGTACTAACCTGTTTGTAATACTATTTAAAATTGCATGTTTGTGGCTTGCAGGATTGTAGCTATTGTTTTTAATATAATTACCTGTGTGCGTTGGTTTTCTGTAAATGCCGAACGTTAGTTTGTTGTGTGCATTATTTCTGATGATCCTGATGTTTAGGTAAAGTAATTGGCCATTTCCTTCTTTTTCTATTGTGAATTTAATAGATCTTTTTTGTAAATTCAATAATTTCAAAGCATCTTCTGAAAGTTTTTTTTGGAACAATAGCAAAAATATCATCTACATACCTATACCAGGTTTTGAATAGATGTGGGAAAGATTTAGTAATATGGACTCAAAATGGCTCATATATAGTTCTATTAAAAATGGTGAAAGGGAGGTTTCCCTGTGGTTTGTTTAAAGATTTTGTTTAATATCCAATGGTACAGCACAAACAGAAGATTACCTAAAACTAACAAAATTATGTCTGGACCAGAATTTCTTTTCATTCCATCACAAAATCTTTAAACAAACCACAGGCCTAACTATGGGAAACCTCCCTTTCACCATTTTTAGCAGAACTATATATGAGCCATTTTGAATGCCATATTACTAAATCTTTCCCACATCTATTCAAAACCTGGTATAGGTATGTAGATGATATTTTTGCTATTGTTCCAAAAAAACTTTCAGAAGATGCTTTGAAATTATTGAATTTACAAAAAAGATCTATTAAATTCACAATAGAAAAAGAAGAAAACGGCCAATTACCTTACCTAAACATCAGGATTATCAGAAATAATGCACACAACAAACTAACATTCGGCATTTACAGAAAACCAATGCACACAGAAAACTATATTAAAAATAATAGCTACAATCCTACAAGCCACAAACATGCAATTTTAAATAGTATTACAAACAGGTTAGTACATATACCAATGGAGAAAGAGGAATACCAGAAAGAATACCAACACATTATCAACATAGCCACTATGAATGGATACCAGAAAAAAACAATAGATAAGAAGATAAAAAGGTTTGAAAGACAGAAATACATCCAACAAATGACTACGTTACTCAGACAACAAAAACCACAAGCATATAGAAAATTCACTCATCACCCTTGGACACATCATAAATTTCAAAGGATTTTCAAAAAATACAACATCACCCTGTCTCCACAGAATAACCACAACATACAGAAACTACTATGCAACAGAACGAAAGATCCTATCCCCAACGATAAATCAGCTGGTATATATCAAATTGATTGTAATGAATGTAACCTGGTATATATAGGAAGAACAAAAAGAAATCTTGAAATAAGACTTAAAGAGCATATGAGATGCATTTACCAAAAGCAGCAAGATAAATCAGCAGTAGCACATCATTTCTGGTCTTCAAACCATGATATCACTCCAAACATAAAACTCTTAAAACCGATCAACAGCAGCAATGAATTGGACATCTGGGAAAAAATACATATCGTCAAACACAGGAATCACCTAATGAATTTCGAACTGCCGCCACCCAGCAGCCTTTGGAGGTTCATAAGCCCAGCACATCCCCCAGACAATGACCGGAAAAATCAGTTGAGAACATGCTGACGATGGGAACAAGCCCTCTCCCGAAACGCATTCGAGTAAGAATATTTTAGTGATGTAGTGTAACAACCCTCAACTCTCTTTATTTTAAATTATGACACATCACTGTTACTAGCTTCTAAATCTTCAAAATTAGTCAACAATTTTAACATTTTTGTCATATCTGAAAGCTACATGTCTGTTCTATGTATTGCGCTTGTTTCCTTTGTTCCTGATGTCGTTGGTGTGCTGGGAATTGAAGAAGATGGCAACCTACGTGCAGATGAGGTGGAAGCACTGAGACATCATTAAGCTGAGAGTTAAGAGTATTTTCAAATTCATCGCTGACTGAAAGCTGTTTACAGCAACACTATCATTGATGTCAGTACAGTGAGATGGTGGGACAGGAAGTTGAAAGAAGCAAATCCTGCAACCTCTAAAATGCTTGGTCAAGGCTATAGTGTACAACCATTCCCTGCATCAATGATGAGCATTGAAATTGTGTCAACGAACTGATTAGCGTATACTATCAAATCAAACAGCAACAGCTTGCCACAAAACTGAACATTCCCAAAGAAAGAATGCAGTTTATTGTGACCAAGGTACTGGAGTAGCACAAGGCTTGGATACCGCAAAGGCTGACGTACAAGCACAAAATGCTGATCAAGCAAATTTGCCAAGATCTGTTGGACCAGTATGAGTATAAAGGCAAGGCTTTTCTCTGGCGCATTCTAATGCTGGATGAATCTGTGCACATTGCTTTGACCCCAAGAGCAAACAACAATTGGAGTAGCATCATAGCACAAGGCCAACGTCCCAAAGCTGGTCCCATCTTCAGGAAAGTCCTGGTAACTATTTTTTAGGATTTCAAAGGTGTGGTGCTCCTTGGCTTTTTTGGAATAGGGAACCACGACAAACTTCCATGCTATGTTGCAACAGTGAGGAAGATCCGTGCATGGATACTCCGCCTCTGGTCGGATTCAGACCCTATGCTGCACTACGACAATACCCAGATTCATGCAAGTTACAAAACACAAGAGAAGTTGCAGCACCCAAATTTTACGGAAGTTCTACCACACCCACTGTACAGCCCTGATCTTGCACCTTGCGACTTTCACTTCTTCCTGAAGATGAAAGAGCACTTCAAGACATCGCTTTTGTTCTGACGATGCAATGAAAGCTGCCATTACAGCCTGGTATTGACAACTGGAATTCTTCTCCAACAAGTTTGTCCAACAAGTCACACATTGACACAAGCACATTGAACAGAATGGGGACTATGTTGAAAAGTGAATAATGCAATACACAGAGGAGACATGCAGTTTTCACATACAAGAATCTTGAAAATCAGTTAACAAATAGGAGAGTTGTGGCCATTGAGGCATTACTTTTCAATCTCCCCTCATAAGAAATAAAAGCACAAATGAGCTAAGATATTGCAACTTCATCTTAAGCATCCTACGGACTAAGGAGAAACTCTGAAAATTACTTGACGAATTAACCACGCTCATTGGAAAGCACGTGTAACATTGGCATTGTTTTCTATTCTTAATACTTTTTAAGATAAGAGTATTGGAAGTTGACCCACTTAAGCATGGATGATCTTAATAATCCAACTGCTGCTACTACTTTTAACAGGCAGATGCATGCTCAAGATAATAGTAAGTTTCACCTTGAAGTAAAGCTGGTAGTCGCATGCAAGAATTGATGAAAAATGGCATTAAAATTGTGAATCTGCTGCAAAAATACATTAGATTTTCTTTTCTATCCAACTAGTGCCAAATAGTTACGTCAATTATGAAGGCTGATGACCTTGGATGCACAGTGGAAATGATAATATCCAGCAGAAATCTTCTAACCAATCAGATTTAACTTGCTGTTGGGCGATAGTTATCTCCATCTTATACACCTTAAAATGCTCTGTTTGCTGTTATAGTTAAGGCTTCCACATTATATTTGTACTATAAACAGACAACAATGACAGATAGGGAAGCTAACCCCAAGTATTAATTATAATAAGTATTTAGAATGTAAAGCATATGTATTGTTGTTAACAATAAATTCACATGGGTATGGTTGAATGTTGGTGGGAAGCTTGAAAGGAAGGGGAAATATAACTACCCTTTTCTTTCAACAAGCGTGCAACAAGCGTAAAGAAAATCAAAAGAGAAAGAAAACCATTATAACTATGCTGATCATAGATTAATTGTAATTTATGTATATTGTGGCATGTGCACTCAGATTTTTGCCCTTGTGGTAATCTGAAATTTGATTACATGGGCAAGTACGCTCAAAATTTATGCACCAGACTATGGACATGCTGGGAAACCTTGGCTAAGGAAAGTTCTCTCGAGTCCAGGAGGCAGTTGCTCTACCACCTGCGCTACAATGCCAGTCAAAATTAGAAATGTTGATGATTGTTTTAGAATATAAGTGTCATTTGAAGGCTCATGGTACGAAGCATAAAATGATACTGATTTTTTTAATTGTTCTTATTTTTTAACATAATCTCCGTTGACATCAATGCACAGCAACACTCCTTGGCCTTTATCCCATCGCAAGAATCAGATTTCTCATGGCCTGCAAATACGCCTCAATCGACTACTTAAGTTCTTCATAGGACAAAAATTTCTTTCCACTAAGGAACTTTCTCAGTTTAGGAAACAGATGGAAGTCTGATGGAGCTTGGTCAGGCGAATAACTAGATGTAGCCAAAAATCATAACCCACGTATTTGATTTTCGCCATTGCAACCACACACATGCGAGGACAAGCACTGTCTTAATGGGAGATGACTTCTTTGTCAAATCCAGCCCTTTCTTGCATAATTTGGTTTTTAATTGGTCCAAAAGTTTAGAATAATATGCTCTAGTGATAGATTTTTCAGGGGGAAGATAATTAGCTTCACCCTTGGCATCCTAGGTCATCCTCCGTGGTCTAGAAGTACCATGCTAGCCTCTAGTTCCCGAGATCGTAGGTTCAAACCTGGCGGAGGGCGATGGAATTTTTCAGGCATAAAAATCCTTAATATGGCTTCCTTCAGAAGGGAAGTAAAGCCAATGGTCCTGGGTTGTAGATTTATAGCACATAAAAGAACCTCAAGCCCGCTAAAGAGGCCTCTGAGCAAAATTTCCAGTCTTTCTTGGCCAATATAGAATGGGATACTAAGAATTATAGTAGTTAAAGAGTGTCCACAAATAACATTCAATAATTATTATTTTGGCATTCCAGAAAATCAATACCATGATCTTCCAGGGCAGTTTCACATGCTTTACCTTTTTGGTGGTGGGCAATCCTGGTGCTTTCATTGCTTACACCGCTGTTTTGCTTCAGGTATGTAGTAATGCAATCATGTTTCATCATTTGTTACAAATCAATGCACAATGTTGGTAGGATCTCCCTGAAAATGAGCCAAGCTTTGCTCAGATATTTGCACTTTAATTCGCTTTTGATATGGAGTCAACAGTTGCGCATTAAGTTATTAATGTCCATCTCTTCTCTCAAAATGTGGAACACATATTTCCCTGAAATGCCCAGAGCTTCAGCAATTTCAGATACCTTCATATGGTGATCCAGCAGAACCATGTTGTATACTTAATTGATGATTTCAATGGTCATGGTGGATTCTGGCCTTCCATTCCATGTGTCATCTTCCATGCTTTGATAGCCACGTTTAAGCTCTGATGCCTACTTGAAAATTGTTGAAAATAATGGTGCAGAGTTTCCTGGAGTGTTTGTCATATCATTAGGAATTTTTGTTGCATTCTTGATCTTCCTAAGAAGTACTTAATACAGTAGCCACTCGTTTAACCAAATTCCAAGGGACCACAAAATGGCCAATTTAGTTTAACGAAATTTGAATTAATGAGGTTTTTATAAAACTAATTCCGTATTACCTGAAATGGTAAAATACGACTGTTGAGTTCACTTTCTCTCGTTATGCGTACCAATGAATGAGGGTGTTCCACTTTCATGACCTCCAAGAAAAAGTAAAAATAACTGCTGTATACGGTATATCTGACATTTGTTTAATTGAGAAAGTATATTGTTAAAATGCTTGTCATATTTTTTTTAAACAGTATATTTGGAACAATATTGTACTCACTGAATTAGTGAGTCGTATAATACAACAAACAATAACCTTAAGAAACACTTTAAATATACTGTTCTTTTAACACTAAGTTTTAATCAGAACACATGTTTCAGTTACAACTCTTATCCATTACACAGTTTAGTTCTATAATTTGAAAAAATCATTGTTGTTTGGCGGACCGTTGGTCATAATATTATGGCACTCTCTGAAGATACAACCAGGGCAACCTGAAATGCCATGGAGACATCAGAAGTGGCAGCAAATCTCTCGAGAACAGAAATTGCAGCTGCAACTTCAGTTCGGGGTCGCAGTGTCTATCTTCATGTTCCTCCTTAGAAGATGACAGTAGAGAATTATCATTCTTTTCTGCATCATCAGCAGCACAGGTATAGTTGTCTACCTACATCCATTCTTCCACAATGACGGTATAAGAGGGCACCAACAGGGTATAAGCGTGTAGAAGAGCATTATCAGAATCCCAATTGTATCCAGATTATAAGTTCAGATGTGGATCATCAGTTTCCTGTTCAGTTTCAGTGGTGTTATAGTTGCTGTCCATGTCTTCTTAAAACAGTTAGTTATGGTGTCTGTTGTAATTTCATTCCAAGCAGCAGATATGTTGCAGATAGCTCGCAGTACATTCCAATGTGGAACTGTTTCTTGTAGTTCTATTACACTGATGGCAGCCTTAACCAGTCGGTGTCTGTAATTACGCTTTATTAAGGAGATTATTCCTTGATCCAATGGTTGCAGATGGCTCATGGTGTCAGCTAGTCAGAAAACAGCTTCAGAAGTTCCAGGTCATCGAACTCATGTGCCAAGCAAGTGGTCCAAAGTTAGCAAAATGTTCCTCTTTCTCACAGCCATTTGTTGTTGAGTCTTCAAGAGATTTGGTCATTCAAGCTTTATTGTTATTCTCGTACTGACTTGGCGGATTGAATAGGTTGATATTTTTAAAACAACATGGATTTTTGTATTTTCCAATCACTAATGGTTTGAGTTTCTCAGATCCATTTGAATTACAACACAAGACATCCGTCAGTCTCTCCTTGCTGTGTTTTCCTCCATGGCATTTTCCGCCATTGGCAAATAGTGTTTTTTCAGCCATTAAGTTATAGAAAACGCTTGCTTCACCCATATTAAACACATTTCTTGGGTGATGATGAAAGAGCTTAGATTGAAACTCCCGCGCCCACTCATTGGCATCTTCCTCGTTTACTCTATGTGCCTCCCAGAGACACTGACAGCACTGGTTTTATGCCTCTTCTGAAAACACCATAGCCATCCCTCAGAAGATACAAACCCAGAAATTCCTTCTTTCTTGGGAATTTTCCAAGCCTTTCTTTGAAGCATGGGGCCAGACAGTAGAATTTGCTGTGAACGTATGTGTTGGAACCATTCTAACAGCGAATCCTCCAACTCTTCATGTTTCGCTGGTCTCATGTGCTTGCTATTGCCACTAAATGAATAGCTTGTCAGACTTGCTCTATTTTCTGTTTTGAACTTATAATTGATGAGAGAGTACACTTCGAAATCTGAAAATGTTCTGCAACCTGTGTTTTCGTCTTCTCTCCACTATCAACCATATGTAACGTTTGCTGTTTTTGTTTCAGCGTGAGAGCATTATGAACATGTTTCTCATTTGGTGGCATAGCGAGTGATGGAGCGAAAGGAGGAAAAAAAAAAGGAAAAAAAAAACATTCACTGTTCACAAGCCGAGACAAACAGCTCTATGGATTGTTGCAAGTTGCATGCCGTGTGCTGACCAACCCCATCTTTCCCCACCCTTGCATCATATTCTGTGGAAGTGATGCATAAGCAGCAAGTAAGCAATCAGACCATTGTTGAGAAATTACAGCACAGTATTAAGAAAACTTATAAGAAATGCATAACAGAAAATACCGTAGTGCATAGCACAACATAGATAATCGGTTTAAACAAAGAATAACATATGAAATATGTAATGAGGGGACCAAATTTTAGTTCGTAGTACGAATCATCCGAAATGCGGTTTAAGCGGTAGATTTTTCCATGTAATTCAGCAGGGACCGAGCAGCTACTACAGGTTAACCGAGTTTTCAGCTTGTCCGATTTCGAATTAGCGAGGGTCTACTGTAACTGCTGAGTTCAATATTTGCAATGTTTCCCCTAAACACATATCTGCATCGTACAAATCAGCTATACCTACTATAATTCTTGAACAATCTCAATGTTACTGCATAAATGTTTCCATAAAAGAGGCTGGAGGAATCCGACTTCTGTGACAGGAAAAAGGTTAAAGAACATTGACGTCAAGGGGGCTATGTTGAAAAATAAGAATAACTAAAACATCTGAGATATCATTTTGTGCTTCATTCTGAGGACTTTTCAAATGACTCATACTACAGATGAAGAGTTCAGAAATGGAAAGGGAGGGATGGAAGATAGGGAACAGCAAAGGTCCTCCTCCTATTCTCAATGCCCAGACTATGTCTTTACTATACATAACTGAATAAGAGGCAAATTACGAAGTCTGTGAAGCCAGCTCCCACCATAATATTCACAGAGGAGATAGAGAATATGACCTGCCTTCTGGCACAGGATACAACTATGTTATGACCCCATATGTCTACTATGCAAAATGGCCTATATTGAATGTAAATTTAGCATGCAGTCCCATTAACTAAAACACTCACTCGCATACATATGTGCCTTTAGGAATAGCACGCAGTGTGCGAACACCCCATCCTTTATCTCTTGTTCGGAACAGCTGAAACCTCAGGACTGTTCCATGTTGCATCACTCTATTATGGCACGTAATCCTATTACATTTACATGCTTGGTTGCATTCAAAGATCATTGGAGGTTCTGAAACACAAAGATAAAGAAATTATCATCCAAAGACAAAATAGTAGTTTTTCATTAATATTAATAAGCATAATATACTCCAGTTATATTAGTGTAGGGTAGTTCACAAATAAACTGTTCAAAATTAATACTTCCGTCCTATGAACTAACTACATATTTTAACCAAATGCTATTACAAATATTTCAGAGTAGTCATGCTTCATGTTGATTGAAAATGCATAGCTATGCCATCTGTGGTAATGCTGTTAAACATATGAACTTTTGCAGTGTGAGAAATACTGAGCAAAGATGCTCCAGAATTATACGTTCATCAGTTCTGTCAGGCTTTAATTGTTCATGAAGAAGCAACTTTGTTTCAACAACTCGTAATAATGAATGTGAAAGGGTGAAGTAATTCATAAGACTGAGCTGGTTCAACACATTATTGTTCAATCATAAAATGTAATCAGTAAGGTATTATGCCGTTCTTATTAGAGATAATAAGAATCTTGCAACCTTTCACAACATGACTGTTCAGGTATTTTTATAACCATTTCAAAAGTAATTCTCTACAGTACGTGTATTCCACTATTCCCACTCCCCCCATTTGTTATAGCCCCATTAATTTATTTGGTCATATTGGCGGCTTTGACTTAAGAAACAACTGATGGTGTTTCTTAACATTAGTTTTATCAGTTTTTAACTATTAAACACATTCACATTTACTCCCACATTCCTAATTACAGACTCTGTGGGGGACAGGGAATGATTCTGGTTAAAAAAAAAATCTGATGTGTTACACTCACATGACTTTCTCTACTCTTGTACAAACTATTTTTACAAACGCTTATTCTCATCTACTTCATGTTAATCGAGATAAACATTTGCAGACTCTATCTTATTGCTAATTTTCTTGTAGATGTAGGGGGAAAATATATTTACAAGGGCAAAATAAAAAAAACAATAGCCTTTAAGCACATACATATCTCTTAATAGCTGGTTGCTAGGTGCAGCACCATTCCCTTTGCCACAGATTATAACTCTTTGCATATCCAAGACAAAAAAATGAATAACTAATTCCCATTTTAGAAAATAAGTATTGAAAAATTTAAGGGAATAACAAGCAATATCTTGAAAATGTTTCACTCAACAAAAAAAATGTATATGACATAAATTGTGTATTTTAATGTGATCTACATTTTTTGTGTAGTAAAATTTTGTCTATCTCTTATGGTTTACCAGTTATGCAAAAGTCGTTCACAATGGAGAATACTTTTGGAGACAATCCCAGAAAATTCAAGATATACATTTTATTTGTCATGAAAATATCTTAAACATATGATATTTTAATCAAAATCGTTAAGAGCCGTTTTTGAGAAAATTAAAATTTTCAAAAAATCTTCCATGTAAAGGGTAATCTGGGGTGGGGGTATTTTCTTGAAAACCTTTGTGTCGCATCTCTGGAAGATACTGAACCTAAATACCAAGTTTGGTGTTTATCCGACTGTTCGTTTCTGAGTTATGCTGTTCTCACACACAGACGCATACGCACGCGCATGCGCAAGCACACACACACACACACACACACGCTTTTTTTTGGATTCAGGGGTCTCAAAACATGTATTTCCGGTGAAATATCGGTATCGAATTTTTGGGTGCAATACAATACTTCCCCTACTTACTATACGTAGTAGAGAAAGTAAAAAATTCCCTGCTCAGCCGGGAATCAAACCTGAAACCTCTGAGTTGAAAAGCCAGAGCACTGACTACTTGATCGCAGAGGCAGTTTCACAGTATGTTGCATTACAACTCAACAGTATGTACAGCTTAAAACAAAATAAATGAGCAACAGCCAAAGAGGGAGTTATTAGGAAAACACAGGAAGCATTCGCTGACGCTGCGTTCACAATACACAATTTAATACTATCCTGCATTCATTTCAAAGCTATGCGATACGTAGGAAGTTTGGTTGTACGCATGATATCCGAGCAGTGAAATGCATGTCTCATTATTAGAACAACCTGGCTTCAAATGCTTGGTGTATATGTTTTCCTTTATTATTTAAATTTTAATTTATTAAACAAATGCCAATGTTGTATGTTTACCATGCATAAGATATCTATTAATTTTAAGACATTCATGCACAAAAACACATACAAATTAGGTTTAAGTATGATTATTTTATTGTGCTAAGAGATTTACAATTTGATTGTCTACTGAACTTTGACCCCAGCCACTCATTCTGTAGACAATCACTACAGTTTATCTACATTTTACAATTTCCCATCAATAAATTATCTTGCTTCAGTTTTTCATGTCCCATTTCCACTTGTTTTTCACTTGTCACTTGTAGATTGCTTTACCATCACACATTCACCATAGTTTTCCATTCAAGGTAAGATACACTACCTCTTACTTTTCTCTATCCACTGCCCAAAGCCATTTATTTTTTACTTTACACAAAAACTGTCCAATGCTCCTAGCGTCCTTGCACATCATTTTGATTATAAGTGCATTTCTATCCCCCTTCAACCACTTCTTTTTAATAAATTCTCTTCTCCAATTTTCTGTTCCTTGGCACTTAAATACCATATGTTCAATGTCTTCATTACCACCACATATCAGACATTGGTTTTGAGGAATACCCTGTCTTAACCCTCTTAGCCTCCATGCTCCAGTTCTTACCCATGCAATAGATTCTCTCTCTTCTTTATTTACTATGTCTATATATTTTTCCCTACCCCATGTATTTTTCATTGGTCTATAACAAACCAATGAGCTCTTTTCGGCAATCTCACTGAACATGCCTTGTATTTCTATATCTTCCAGTCTTTTCCTTGCCTTTTTCCAAAAACTTTTCACGTTATTTTCTCTCCTTCTCCACATGTCTCCTAACCCATTTTTCTCCAAAATGTTCTGTAAATTACTTACCCATCCATCATTCATTAAACTATTCTCTTGGTATTCTATACATTGTCTTAACACATTACTTTTTTCCTAGATTTAAAGTTCTGAACCAAAATTGTGCTACCTGTCTTACAATTGCCTTCAGTAACCCTAGAATTTCCCTACTAAACATCCTGTGCACCTCATCTATACTTTCCCATCCTCTTATCTAATCCCCAAATTTCTATACCATACATCATTTTTGCCTCCACAACCATCTCAAACTTTTTTCAGCCATTTAACATCTATATTAGGTACTCTATATTTGCAGCTTCTGATTGCTGGCATCGCTCCTTTAGCTTTTGCCAATGTAAACTTCTTTTGTTCTCCCATTTATTACCTCCATTTATTTTTACTCCTAAATAAATACAGCCATGCACCACCCTGTAATCTTTATTCTCTCCCTTCCACTTTTCAAATTTGCTTAATTTTCCCCCTTTTTGAATACCACAATCTGTGTTTTCTCTTGATTTACTTTTAACCTCCATTCTTTACAATATACATCAATTGCTTGTAACGATAGTTTAAAACCACTTACTGTAATAGATCGTACCACTAGATCATACTCTTTTCGTTTTCAAAATAAATACCATATTAGTAAGAATTCTAAAATGAAAAACTAAACCAAACATTTAACTGACCTAATACTGGATGTGCAAACTCTGTTTCATTCTTTAATTATGAATGGCACTGGCATGGTCATGCGAATGCAGCTCATAGCCTTGGAGTTCTACATGATGTGTTAGCAATTATACTGACTTTTGCTATAGCTGAATGTATATATAAAGACAAAACTACAAGGAGATCTCTCCTTACGTCAGTGAACATTACTGGATACTCTGCTTCTCAGGCTTCAAGAGCACCTGAAGTTCCTATATCATGGCTACAAAGTGGGTGCAGTTATCGAGGGAAGTGATTGTTTGTGGTTGATCTGGTCCGGGTCAAAAACATTTGTACACTCCTCAGCAGGACACTGCAATTCTAGAAGAGGCACACAAGCAATTCCTTCCAGCATGTGTCTACAATTAAAAGTAATTCTAATTTCCCTGGGTCAAACCGCACAGCCTTGCATCATTTGACTACAGCAGGGTTTTTTGCTTGATTCGCAGCTAAGAAGCAGCTCCTTACAGATGATCACAGATTATGTTGCCTTGCATTTGCAGAAGAAAATATCAGTCATAATGGGAATAAGGTTCTATTCACAGACGAGGTGACATTTTCTTCTATAAATGGGGAAAGTGATTGTCCACCGCCACAGAGGAAAGGGTTGCAACATAATATACATGACACAAATGGATCACAAGGTCATGTATCTGTATGATGTTGGGGTTGGATGTCACAAGATAGTCTAGGTGTGTTGTGGCAGCTTGATGGCACATTAGATAGCTATCAGCATAAAGACATCCTCAAAAACATCATGGTTCCTTCTGTAAGGGCTAGATATCCTGATGGAATTATTTAATTCCAGTAGGATAACCACCCTATCCACACAAGTCAGCAGGTTTCAACCTGGTTCTCACAAAGGCAAGTCATCACAGTGATTAATTAGCCTCCATGTTCACCAAATGTAAATCTTATCAAAAATGTGTGCGCAGAGGTGAAGAAAGTTTTGGAGTTAAATTGACCTGCAAGACAAAAGAGGTTTTGTGGGATCAAATGCCGGATGCTTGGGAAGATGTATCCTCTCGTGAAAATTTGAATAGGCATTTGATATTATCTATGCCCCATTGAATGAGGACAGTAATAAAAGTAGAGATTTCTATCTTTATTTGCTTTTTCATTTAGGCATATAATATTTACTTATTTCATATTTAGTTTGAAAACGAGAAGAAGACATGCCTTGAAATGAAATAAGCCTTAACAAATGGAAATTATAATATACACAATAAACATTGCATTTTTCTGTATGCTCAAAAAAAAAAATTATGCTCAGGATACAAACCTCAGTAGGTCTCAGTGTTATGTACCTGCTTATAACCGCTCAGCTGACAGCACATATTCAGTAGTTGGAACTCAATATGAAAGGTGACAATAGAACGAGACCCACTGTGAACCGACTGTGGAACCAATTTGGACTTTGACAAATATACACTTCGACAGTCTGATCTTTTTTTTTTCTTCTTTTTTTTTCCCTAGGGTTGCATGATATGAAAGCTTGGTACTGTCCTGATTCTAAGTTACAATATGCATTGCTGCCCTGTAACTAAGGGCAACATGCATTGGAAATCTTCTGAACAATCAGATTTAATTATACTTATGAGCTCTTGCGATCACATGCGAAAGATAACTTGAGATACCATTTTGGAACATAATTCTCAGCATCATATTAATTGTTACAAAACATTTACTATAATTATGATGTAGTGAATTCCCTTAACATGATATAAGCCAGCTAATCATCAACAACTTAATGGCTTGAGCCCATTGGCCCATACTGGCTCCTTAAAAATTCTGCTCCTACCATCTTTTCATAGGTCTCTCAACCATTCTGTAACCCCTTGGGCTGTATGTTACTACTGTCTTTGCATGTCTTTCTTTTTGGCATGCACATCTCATATTTTCTGCAGTTATTCCTATATTTTGTTACATTTACAGTTATATTGTTAATTCCAAATTCATTTCCTTTATGATTTAGAAATATATATTTCACTACTTCTCATGAAGAAACTTCATTTTGCCGATATAAACTGTCTTTGTTGCTGTTTTGCTCATCCACCGTTCATTACCACATAATACTAGCAGCAATACAATTATTTTATATAGCTTTATCATGGTTTCTTTATTTGTTTTATTTCTCTTTGTAGGCAGAACTGTTTCAAAAATTGCTTGAATTTTTTTTTCATTCACATACACAAATTGAATTTTTAATTTTACTCTAGCTTCACTTTCTACATCAAAACACAACAACAGTATCCATTATCAGCATAGACTCACTGCCACGCTTCTTCCTGTGACTTGTAGATGGCTTTTCCTGGTTATCAATGAGATCATTTTAATATGGAACATAACATTTAATAAAATGTTTATTTTTATGTATAAATAGTTTTTTCCAAATGTAGAGTTTTCACTTGGCTTATGAAAGCTTAGATTTTTCTTCCAACTGACAATCTGTGGATCAAAACTGCTCTGCAACTGCTGCTTTATCAGTATGTTTATATTTTACATTTCTCATGTGTTCTTTAAACCTTGTATCAACGTTCCACTTTGTCTTTCCTATGTATTATTTTTCCGCAATCTTTACATCTGAATTACATTCAGGTATTTCATAAATACCTGAAGCCTTTCCCACTGGAATTTTATTCTTTGAGTATGTTTTTTAAGCAATGCTTATTGACTGGAGCTAAGTTTATACCATATTCTTTAAATATTTTAGCTAATTTCTGAAAGGCCTAGAGGTGTAACATAAATTGTTTGAATTTTTTGGTTTCTTTTATGTTGCTTAGTGTTGTGCTCTCCTTTATTTATTTCTTCTTTCAAAATTTCGCTATCTTCCTGTCCACAATTTCTTTCATAAAGCCATTTTTATGTGCAATTTCTAAGGTCTTGAATTCTTGTTGTACTCTTCTGTGCTCTGGAATATGTTTACCAATCTGAAAGAAGGGCTGTTTATCTTTGCATGTATGTGTCCCCTAGGGCTATAGCTGTCATTTTTAATGTAGAAATCCTACTGTAGGATATTCTCTGCTACACTGAGTTCTGCCCCCTTTTTTTACTTTCTCTACTACGTACAGTAAGTAGGGGAAGTATTGCATTCCACCAAAAATTCGATACCGAGATTTCACCGGAAATACACGTTTTAAGACCTCCTGAATCCAAAAAAAGCATTTTTGGAAACATGTCCGTGTGTGTCTGTGTGTGTGTGTGTGTGTCTGTGTGTGTCTGTGAACAGCATAACTCAAAAACGAACAGTCGGATAAGCACCAAACTTGGTATTTAGGCTCAGTATCTTCCAGAGATGCGACACGAAGGTTCTCAAGAAAATCCCCCCACCCCAGACTACCCTTTACATGGAAGATTTTTCGAAAATTTTAATTTTCTCAAAAATGGCTCTAACGATTTTGATGAAAATATCATATGTTTAAGATAATGTCATGAAAAATGAAATGTATATCTTGAATTTTCTGGGAATGTCTCCAAAAGTATTCTTCAGTGTGAACGACTTTTGCTTAACAGGTAAACCATAAGAGATAGACAAACTTTTACTACACAAAAAATGTAGATCGCGTTAAAATACACAACTTATGTCATATACATTTCTTTTGTTGAGTGAACCGTTTTCGAGATATTGCTTGTTATTTCCTTAAATTTTACAATACTTATACTTTTTCTAAAATTCGTTATTCATATTTTTTATGTCCTGGACATGCAAAGAGAATGGAATGCGCCACATAGCAACCAGCGTTAAAATATTTGACTATGGCTTAAAAGCTACCATATTTCCCTTGCATCTACAAGAAAATTACCAATAAGATTGACATCTCGATATCTCGATTAACATGAAGCATATGGAGAATAGGCGTTTGTAAAATTAGATTGTACAAGAGTAGAGAAAGTCATGTGAATGTAACACATCAGATTTTTTTATAAATGGATCATATACAGAGCTTTCACCAAAACTGTTCCGCATGCATTGAGTTTTAGTTCTCGGCGGGCTACGAGTGGTACTCCCCAATCTTTCCCTTTCAAGTCTCCCCTCCTTCCTCCTGTCCTTGAATGTTGCTTCAAAGCAGTGCAGTTGATCTTCACCATGATGGCACAGCTGACTCTAGAGCAGTGCATTTTCGTGTGTAAATGTTACCAAAAGTACGAGTCATCTTGTCATGTCCGTGCACAATTTTGTTTGCAGTTCCCTAGACAATTGCCTCCTTCTAAAAAAGCAATTCGTGATATTGTGAATAGATTTTATTCTACTGGATCAGTGCCAACAAAAACACACACACAGAAACATACAGTTTAAACACAAGATAAACTAGACGAAATTTGTGCTAATCTTGAACGTTCACCCACAAAATCACTTCCAGAATTAGCGCAAGTGGGGGTTTAAGTGGGTTCTGCATATAAAGCAAGAAAATTATTAAACCTCAAACCATACAGATGTAAATATGTCAGTTGTTTAAAACAAGGTGACCCAGTAGAAAGAGTGTGCTATTATAAATGTTTTTTACTTTCTCTACTACGTATAGTAAGTAGGGGAAATATTGTATTCCACCCAAAAATTTGATACCAAGATTTCACCGGAAATACATGTTTTGAGATTCCCTGAATCCAAAAAAAGCATTTTTGGAAACATGTCTGTGCGTGTGTCTGTGTGTCTGTCTGTGAACAGCATAACTCAGAAACGAACAGTCGGATAAACACCAAACTTGGTATTTAGGTTCAGTATCTTCCAGAGATGCGACACGAAGGTTTTCAAGAAAATCCCCCCACCACAGAGTGCCCTTTACATGGAACATTTTTCAAAAATTTTAATTTTCTCAAAAATGGCTCTAACAATTTTGATTAAAATATCATATGTTTAAGATATTTTCATGACAAATAAAATGCATATCTTGAATTTTCTGGGAATGTCTCCAAAAGTATTCTTCATTGTGAACGACTTTTGCATAACTGGTAAACCATGAGATAGACAACATTTTACTACATAAAAGATGTATATCGCATTAAAATACACAATTTATGTCATATACATTTTTGTTGTTGAGTGAACCATTTTCGAGATATTGCTTGTTATTTCCTTAAATTTTTCAATACCTATTTTCTCAAATGGGAATTCGTTATTCATTTTTTTGTCTTGGATATGCAAAGAGTATTAATCTGTGGCAAAGGGAATGGTGCTGCACCTAGCAACCAGCTATTAAGAGATATGTCTATGCTCAAAGGCTACTGTATTTCTATATTGCCCTTGTAAATATATATTCCCCTTACATCTACAAGAAAATTAGCAATAAGATAGAGTCTGCAAACATTTATCTCGATTAACATGAAGTAGATGGAGAATAAGTGTTTGTAAAAATAGTTTGTACAAGAGTAGACAAAGTCATGTGAGTGTAACACATCAGATTTGTTTTAATCTGTGCATCCAGGTTTAATGTATCTAAAGCTACTGTTCTTTTCAGACAAGGACTGATTTTACCTGAAAGGCTGTGTGAACAATAAAAACATGCACCAAATATCTACATCATGTATAGAAAAGCCCTCTTTATGGTAGTAAAGTTGGAGTTTGGTGTGCTGTGAGTGCAAGGTGTATTATCAGTCCAACTGTTTACAAGACACAGATGCATAAAGGTATTTTGACTTCATTTTTTACAGCAGCTTACAAGAGAGGAGAAATCATATGGGTGGTTTCAAAACAATTAAGGAACTGCTCACACAGCAGTGGAGTCCATGAATAAAATTAAGAAGTGTTTGAACATAGTGTGATTAGTGCTGGTATATGGCCCTCTCACTCAGATTTAACAGTGTCTCTCTTTTACCCCTGGATTGCCTGAAGGACAGAATTCATAAAACAAACCCTCACTCATTGGAGGAACTAAAGGAAAATATCACAAATTAATTCAGAACATTACAATGGCCAAACTTAAATGTGTCAATCCGAATGTGTTTTCCCAATACAATGACTGTTTAGCCAAAGAGGAACAACACTTCCAGCTTCTTCCATGAGATTAAGATTTTATACATATATTGGGAGTGAAGTTAATCCCAGACAGCCACAGCATACTCAGTCACTGAGAATCTAACACCACACATGTGGAAGCTCTGTATATGCATTGTTCCATTTGTCGGATACATTACTTTCTAACCAGCATATTAATATGATTAAATAATCTCACTTTTAATACTTCTGGCATATTTTTTATTAATTCTGCATTATCTGTTTCGGTAGAGTTTTTCTCTCAGTAAAAATTCTAGCTCTTCCACATTTACAAGGGGGGAACAACGTAGTCCGCATCCACGTGGTGTTCCCTGGGTAATGCTAAATGGACTACAACACAGGTATACTTCCCAAACCAAAAAAGTTAAAACAAGAGTGCTTCTTAGTGCTATTTTGGAATGCCGGTGGAATGAATGAATAGTGGAGAATACAATCATAACCCTAGAACAGTGGACTAATAATAACAATATGGAAATAAATACAGGAAAAACTCAATATCAACTACTCGCAATGCAGCATAAAACAGAAAATATGTGCCTGCAAAACAACAACAAAAAACTACAAGAAGCAACTACAACAACCTATCTAGGGAGAGAATTAGATCAAAAACTATCAATGAAAGAACATGTAAACAATGTAACAAATAAAATGGGGTGGAAACATGGGCCTCCTTAATAATACATATAAAATATACATAAAACCTAACCTATTGTATGGAGGAGAACTAATGTAATGTAATATTTATTGAGTGCCAAAATAATTACCATCATATTGGGAGTGACTACTTCTGGCCCTGGCCATTTTGTAGTCATCTCCCCTCCTTTGATTATAATAACATATTAATCTATTGAGCATTAAGTTATTACATATTAGATGCCTTCTCGGATTACTATTACATGCTAATACAATTAGTAATTTTTATATTTATTTATATTTACATTATTTTCTTCTATTAACCATCCATATCCATTTATTCTTATTCATTCCATGCCATGAACTTTCTTTTCTCCTAATCTCTTTTTCTTTACATTGATTTTATACCCTTCCATATTTTACTCACATTATTTTCTCTAATAATTTTAATTACTTTCTCTACTTATCTCTTTCCCCTGTTCCTATGTTAAAAGTCCCCATTATTATGATTTCTATGTTCATATATTTATCCTTTAACATTTATATATCTTTCTCTAAAAGATGGTACAATCCAAGATTGTGGAATTGTGAAGCAGCCAGTTTGGCCTTCACAATTCCAAAATCCCAATCTCCTTGTTGGCCACTATTGCGATCCCATTCTATTACGGAAAGGTGTAAACCTCTCTAATGTTTTTTTTTACTTCTCAGTTTGATTCCCTCCACTGATTTTTGCATTTCTTTCTGGAGCACCAATATACTTCCATGCTGTGATGATATAATGTTTTCTTCCCCTTCTTCCTCCGAATACTCCCCACTTTTCCAGCGATTCTCTCCCCTTCTCTTCCCCGATCTATGTTTTTTTGCACTGCTCACTGCACACTGTTGCCACGCCTCTTTCCTCTTCTCTGCAAGGATGCGTACGGCTTCCCTCTCTTCTTTCCCCGGTGACACAATAATGTTTTCTTCCCCTTCTTCCCCCGAATACTCCACGCTTTTCCGGCGATTCACACCACTTCCCTTCCCCGTCACATGCTTTTTACCATTACTCACCCCACACTGTGGCCACGCCTCTTTCCCCTTCTCTGCAAGGACACGTGCGGCTTCCCTCTCCTCTCTCCCCGGTGACACTATCTTCTTTGGTGATGATGTATGCCGTGACGTTACTGGGTTTCTCCTTCCCCTCTGGCTCAGTGTTATTGCTTCATACATATGTTGTGACGTACCTTCACCTGTTACATTTACGTCATTTTCCTTTCGTGTTGGATCTATCTTCTTTCCTTTTCTTGGCTCTGTTCTGGACTTTGTACTTCCGCTGGCTGCCACCGGTGTTAATTTACTTCGTTCACCACTATTTTGCTGACTTGATCCTTCCATTCTGTTTCTCTCCACCATAGATCCTTTTTGCCGGTATATGTTACATCTTCATCATCTATCCAAAGCCATAAGTTTCGAATGAATGCTCGTTTGCCTTCTGATCTTGCCTTCTTCATCTTCTGTATTAGGCTTCTTTTGAGGTCCCTCTGGGCTGGATTCAAGTATTTGTTTATAAATATATTACTTCCTTTTAGCATTTTTGACCTTCCTAAAATTTCATAAATTATATTGGATGTTGCAAATTGTACTATTATTGGTCTTTTCCTACCTTGCCAACCCATTCTGTATGCTTCCACAATCTCCCATCCTATCAGATGCATTTCTAGTTTATTTTAAAATTTCTCTTATTTCTTCATATGGCCATATACCCCTTCTTTCTTTAACTCCTGTGAACACCAAATTGAGTCTCCTCCTCCTTTCATCTATTCTTTCCATTCTCTCTTTAATTCTATCAACTTCTATATTTATTCCTTGCACATCTTTACTTACATTTTCTTTTATTTCTTCAGCCACTTTGTTTAAATTATCTTTTATGCGTTGTTTCATTCCGTTCATGTTGTTGATTTTTTCTACGAGATCCTCCATCATTTCTTGCATATTCTTTGGGCCTGGATTTAATTCAATCCCTCCAATCACTAGGAGCATAAGTATCACACTTCCTGTTATCAACCAATTCATCAACATGTTTTGGTCAGTTTTACATTCAATAACCTTTTTTGCCATAAATAGTCCCAATTCTCATTCTGCATACTGTAATTTCAACTCCCATTGTCCCTTAATTCACGTTTCCTCTTAAGCCACCAAGCTCCTTACTAGCACAACCTTCCTCTTCCCCTGCTCACTTAGCACTTGAGAACTATACTAGCAACAGTAAATAAGAGACTTAAAAGTAAAGTAGAAATTTCAAAAAATAACTCACTAAGAATAATAACAGGAGCTGTAAAAACAACACCAATTACTGTACTACAAAGCTTCAAAAAAACATGTCTATAGAATTGGAACACGAGTTGAAAGCAATTACTCTAGCACAAAAACTGCAAGCCAATAGAAACAGATACAAGTGGTACCACACAGCAGATACTATAAGTAATTTTAAAAACTCAAATAAGCTTCAGAACACATATTAATAACTTAAAATACAAGAATATAATTACAACAGAGGTAACGAGTCCAACAGAATATATTGATATACAATACACAAACACAATATACCAGATGAAATGAGAGCCATAGCATTAGCTACGGAAAATGAAAGATACCCAGAAAAAGAATGGTTTTGAATATATACAGGTGGATTCCTCATCAATGAAAAAAATGCCGGTGCAGGAGTATACTGTAAACATTTTGCACAGTATCTAACGTAAGATGAAATGTCAAACCACTATGATGGAGAATTAACAGCTATAAAAGCAGCATTACAAAACATTTTATATAGACCATACATAAAACAAAAAATAGTCATCTTATCAGACTCAAAATCAGCCATAGATGGAATAGTAAATTACAATAATAAAACAACAAGAAATATTAAAGAAATAAGAAGCCTAATTAAAGCAGTTGAAACTAGATATCGTGTCACTCTAGAATGGATCCCAGCTCATGTCGGACTTTTGGCAATGAACATGTGGATCAATTAGCAAAGAAAGGTGCAATACAACAAATAAAACCTGTAGGACAAATAGAAATAAATAAATAAACAATTAAATAATATTAAACAACATTTCAAAAGACAGCAGAGACTTGATGAAGAAGATAAATTAAAAGATAAAGATTTTAAGAATATTAAAGATACAGTTGATACACAAAAAATGCCAAGGAAGACTGCAGTGGCCTTATTTAGGATGGCAACTGGCCACGATTGCCTTGCAGAACATCTCTACACCCAAGATGTGAAGATGTCATCCTGAACAAACAACATCTCGCCAAATGCAAAGGCCTTAAAAGTGATAACTTACAGACTATATATTGGGAAGCCAGAGGGAAAATGATGCAGATTAATTAATCCCCAGTGCCATTGGTAAACAACAACATTTACATTTTAAAAGTAAGGTTCATTTTGCAATAAAGCTCAAACTACTAAATATTTTCCGATAGTTTTATTTTTTTACCCTGACACTACTTTTCTACCAGTTATCAATGTTTTTCGAATATTTGTCTTAGCGCAGCAAACATTTTTTTAGAACCTCATCACAGATTTCCACTGCCAGTTCACCTAGGAAACGTGTAGCTGTTTCTGAAATTAAATTTTTCCATATTGAAAATAGCTGTAATAATCTCTTATGGGACATATGCAACACATAAGTATGAAGGCTTTTTAAGGACATAAATAATGAGTTGTTTGCTTTGGCTAACACCACACTAACGCACAGATTCACAATTGTTTTTTTTCAGCTACTCTGTGATAAAGATCTGACTTTCGGACCACTAGTTTCAATCGCCATCTCCTGAAACCAAGAAACTAATAACGTAAAATACCATAAAATCCTAGACAGGGAAAAAAATGCATCTTAGAAGCTGTACGATTGTTTTATGGACTGGTGGTGAACTTTTATTAGGAGTCACTAAAATTTATTCTGCACCAGTAAGAATGTAATTGATTGTGAAAACTGTGTGGAAAGAAAGCTTACGTTATAAAGAATGAAATAGCAAACTAGTTAGCCAAAATATTCAGTAGTTCTTATTTTATTGCATAACAGACCCTACCTTAAAAACATCCCTCGTATTATATCTACTTGTTTGTATCATTATATCTTCCTCTTGTTCATAATTCCACAAATGTTTGGAAATAATTAACCATTTACTTTCTGATATGGGATTTATAGAGTGTGCATCTCTTTTTGTTTAGTTGTTGCATAATTTTATGCCTTTTCTTATCGTACATATTAAGTTTCCTTCATAGGTGCTACTACTCTCATGCTTTCTTTTTTGAAATACACTTTTAAAATTATATTTGCGGGTTTAGATAAACGTTTGATTTACACTTTTTCTTTTCTTTTATTAAGAGTTTCCATATCTGTATTCCTCAGTTTGAATGCTCAATTTTTATACTAATTGTAAGTATATAGACAAAGTGTTGTTAACAATATATTACAAATTTACATGTGCAGTAGAAGGGAGAGATGGAAAAGGAACAGACTTTTCAATAGCTTAATGTGAAAGGAACCCAAGTCAGACAAGTAATATAACAGTGGACCAAGGTCATCTTGTAATTACAATTATGGTTAAGGGGACAAGGGACTCTGAAATGGTCAAAAATCACAGTTTTTTGTTTTAGGCACTAATAAAATCTCTTATGATTTCCAGTTTCAGAAATTATATACTTTTTGGGGGTTAAGAAGTTTTTAAAACATTTAAATATCATTTAAATGCTAATCTGCATTCCTTTAAAGCTGTCGTGCAACGCCCCTTTTTTAGAATGCCCAGCGAGCAGTTCAGAAATTAACAAAAGAGGCCAGGACCAAGAGAAGGCAATCAGAAAAGCTGAAGCAACCCAGGAATGAAGGTGCAGGTGAATATGATCCTGGAAAGTACTGAAGTGTGTCAGAATTTTAATGTTCAAACTTTAAATTCAGCTTTCTCAAAACAACATTTTTGGATATTTATGTACCTTTTTTTCAGAAAGTATGAGAGGTAAAGAGCTGAGATTTTCAGTACATGCATGCAACACATATAGTTAAACTTTCTGAAGCACAATCATAATTTTATAATGTATATTAGTGATATTAAAAAAGCAGTAACATGGCAAATTTTACACATTTTTACTTTTTTGACTTTGCAAATAATTTTTTTTCTATTTCTAGTGAAATGATATACATATCTAATTAATTGAAGTTCAGAAGATAGCTGATATACATGAACAAGCATTTAAAGTGTGATTCTGTATTGCAAGTATATCAGAGAAAAAGGTACATGAATCCACATGTTTAAGAGTAAATTTTATTAATTTTCTATTGAATGAAATAATTTTTACGGACTCAACTACATAAGCTATCAATGCAAACCACCACTTGAAATAATTATCATGATTTATAGAATAATTCATAAAAATTTCCAGAAAAACCATTGGGAACTTTAAGAGCAGTGGTATTTTAACACACTTAAGGTAATTTCCATGTGTTCAGAGTACCTTGTCCCCTTAAATGCTCATGGAAGTACTTGACTTATTTTTAATGGTTATTTATAACTTATTATTGCTCTGGAACTGTTCTGAAAAATAACTATTTTCCTTGCCTCTAGTTCTTATTACTGTACTATTCATATCTCTTGAATTTAAATTTCCATAAAGTTAAAGTCTTTTTAAAACTTATTTACTGTTGAGATAGGAAAAATGTTGTTGTTTTTTTTTTTCCAGTAGCAGTTCCAAAAAAATACTAGGTTCTAAATAACTATACCAATATCAGACATTTACATCTCCGAGTATTTATTATTTATGTATAACCATGACAGGAAAATACCCTTTGGTGTGCTGTTACTTCCCTGAGTTGCGTTCTTTTGCATCACATCGTAATTCTTAATTATATTTGAAGACATCCTCTTATTAACTTTCTGCCAGTTTACAATATTCATAAGTTAGCTAATATATGCAGGAATAAGAAAGAATCTTGCAGTATCTTAAGTCGTAATCATTTAGAATGATTGATGGGATAGACATAAAGATGTGTGCTGCCTTCACATCCTACAATCATCCTTACCCACACAAATTTGTAACATACTGATAACAACAATACACATTCATTACATCTAAATATTTGTTATCGTATCTGCTAATTAAACCAGCATAAAACAATTCAAGTCCATCATTGTTGTCTATCTTGTCTCAGTTACCCTGAAGATTATAGTTATCTTTCCCATGGTATCTCAACAGTATAATTAAATTTGATTGGCAGATTTCTAGTAGATATTATCACTGTCGCTGTACATCCACAGCCATCCAGGAGTTGTTACACTTTAACACTTTAGATTCTTTTTAAATTAAATGAAAAATTTGTGTATTAAATATTGAGTGCTTCATATGGTATGCTGTATATGCTACATAATTGAGTATAAGAGACCTCTATTGAAACCTGGAAGCACTACTGCAGGGATAGTTCCAAGGCCTGGTAGCATAAACATATTTGTAATTAATTTGGGAAGAATTTGAGCCAATTAGTGACCTTTATATACCACCTACACCAATAACTAACGTTTTAACATAAGGTAAGAAAATTTTCCCCTATATGTAGATAATTCGTGGCCTTGAGGTGATGTCTTTTTAGGGTGAATTGCTTTGTTAAAATCTTTGTTCGTAAATCCGTTTTGTAACATAGCCGCCTAAGGTGCTGTATCTCCTCACTTAAGTATTACCCTGTACAAATACGTTTGCCTCAATCCACTAGGGTTTTGATTATTCCTCTCTTTTGTTGCGGGTGGTGATTGGAGCATTTATTTAATTATCTGTCGGTATGGGTGGGTTTCCTATAAACAGTGTGAGACAGTGATCCGTCCGCATTTTTTATTACCAGAACATCTAAGAAGGCTATCTTATTGTTATTTTCTGTTTCCATGTTAAATTGAATCTTGGAATTCATAGTATTAAGATGTTCCAGAAGGTTTGCGAGTTGTTAGTTTTAGTTTTATTTATGGATGCTCTTTAACTACTTAACGAATAAGTCCTTAGCATCCCATTCTATACTGGGCGTGAAAGACCGGAAATTTTGCTCAGAGGCCTCTTATCAGGCTTGAGGTTTGCCGTAAATCTACGACACGGGACCACCGGCTTTACTTCCCTTCTGAAGGAAGTCATGCTAAGAATTTTTACGACCGAAAAAATCCATCGCCCTCCGCCGGGTTTGAACCAGTGACCCTGGGAACTAGAGGCTAGCACAGTACCACTAGTCCATGGAGGATGACCTTTGCGAGTTGTTGTTTACCGTGAGACCACTAGAGGAAAGCATCGTCAATATACCGATAACAACAGCTAGGTTTTAACGGAGCAGTGTCTAGAGCTTTAGCCTCAAAATGATCCATAAAGAAGTTAGCAATGGCGAGCCCAAGAGGATTTCCCATAGCGACACCATCTTGTTGATAAAATGTTTCATTCCATTGAAAATAGGAAGTCGTCAAACAGCGTTAAAACGTTCTTGCCAAAGGTGAAAATTTTGCTCTTACATCCATCACATTGCCTGTTGAGGACATTATTGCTAATGTAGCTACAGGATTAGTTCATTTACCATCGAGTGTGGCCGATGAAATACGATCCGAAACATCAAGAATTTTACGTAAAGCTAAGCCTCCAGTAAGCAATATCTCCTCCAAAGAAAGGAGGGCCCTCAAAGATTTGAGTGCCGACACTAACATTTTAATTCTTTCCGCGGATAAACGAAATGCCACCGTGATAATGAATAAGTTGGACTATAAGAAGAAGATTAGTGATCTCCTTGACCCTCAGCTTTATAAAACGCTTGCGAGGGATCCAAGTGGGTATACTTAGAAAAACAAATAAACCAATTAAAGAGTCTACTTCAATAAACTCAGATACAAAAAAGGTACTATGTACATCAGAAGCTTATGCGCCACGTCTATATGGACTGCTGAAGATACACAAACAAAATATTCCTCTTCGTCCTATAGTAAGCAAAATTGGTTCTCCAACTTATGCTGTTTCGAAACATTTGACGGCCTTACTACAGCCTCACATTCGACAATCTGGCAGCTATATAAAAAACATTTTGTGGAGAAGTTAGATTCCTTAAATTGTACACCATCCGACATTTTAGTCAGTCTAGATATAACTTAACTTTTTACTAATGTACCTTAGATGAAGTTTTAACTCAGATTGAGAGCATTTTTCCTACAGATATTTTTAACCTTTTTAAACACTGACGACTTCCTATTTTCAATGGAACGAAAAGTTTTATCAACAACAAGATGGCATCGCTATGAATCCTCTTGGGCTGGGTCATTGCTAACTTCTTTATGGATCATTTTGAGGTTAAAGCTCTAGACACTGCTCCATTAAAAACTAGCTGTTGGTATCGGTATATTGACGATGCTTTCCTCCAGTGGTCTCACAGTGAACAACAACTCGCAAACTTTCTGGAACATCTTAATAATATGAATTCCAAGATTCAATTTAATATGGAAACAGAAAATAACAATAAGATAGCCTTCTTAGATGTTCTGGTAATAAGAAATGCAGATGGATCACTGTCTCACACTGTTTATAGGAAACCCACCCATACCGACAGATAATTAAATAAATGCTCCAATCACCACCAACAGCAAAAGAGGAATAATCAACACCCTAGTGGACCGAGGCAAACATATTTGTACAGGGCAATACTTAAGTGAGGAGATACAGCACCTTAGGCTGGCTATGTTACAAAACGGAATTACGAACAAAGATTTTAACAGAGCAATTCACCCTAAAAAGATATCACCTCAAGGCCACGAATTATCTACATATAAGGGGAAAGCTTTCTTACCTTATGTTAAAACATCACAGACCGCATTGGAAAAATACTTAAAAAGCACAAAATAAATACAATATATAAACCAACCAGAAAAATTTAACAAACTTTAAAATCTGCCAAAGATAAGAGACCCCTTATGTGTTCCAGGTGTACATAGAATACCTTGCACATGCAACTCTGTTTATATCGGAACAACAAAACATAGTATAAATACCCAAATAACAGAGCATAAATGTCACATTGCAATAACAGATAAGTCTGCAGTCACTGAACACTTTGTTACTATGGGTCATCGTATCCTATATGAAGACACGCAAGTACTATCTTCAACAAAATATTATCACACTAGACTTCATAGAGAAGCAATTGAAATTTATAAACACTCCAACAACTTTAATAAAAAGGAAGAAAAATTTAAGCTCAATCGCACGTGGATACCAGCGATGACACGCCACTGCAGACCCACTAATCATGTGGCAGTTTTTACCTTGGCGTGAGCTATAAATTGCGGAACATATGTTGCCTAGTTGGCAGTCGTTATCAAGCTGTCCTGTGTGTTACACTCTTGAAGATGGCAACCAGAGAGTTGACCAAAATGTCGGGTGCTAATAATTTTACCCTTAGACCATGGCCTTCCAGCCCGGAAGATTTTAATATTTTATCGTATTGGTTATTGTTATAATTTGCATGAGAAATCTGTGGACTATGGATGTCTTGACTCTGCTGGCAAACAGCGTGCTTTCCAGCTTCAAGAAAATTACTGTAAAGGTACTTGTCCATGATGCAACATGGCTTGCAACTTCGAACTGCGCAACAAAAGTGGAGTTGCATCGTGTAAACTGCCAAGCAAGCAAGAAAATTGCACTCGCAACTCAAATTCAGCGCAACTTCTAAGTGGCGTGCAACTTAGGAAGTTGCTTTGTGTACGCAGAGAAAAAAATAAAGTTGCGCCATCTGAAAGTGGTTTGAACAGTTTAGAAAACTTTTGTGGCATATTCCGTGCAACTTTGTTATGTCGTCTGTTGTGATAGTAAATAGCTGTTTGTTTGAGAGGTAGGTACAAGGATTATAATTTGTGTTACACTAAATACAGAATTAAGACAGATACGTGCATTTTATTTCCTTAACAATATGAACAATTTATTGTAGTACGGTGACAATTTATTTCTCCATAGCTAATAATGTCCTTTACAATAAATGGACGAGGGAAATGACAAAAAGGTTTATTGAACTGATTGAGACCACAGATTGCTTGTGGAGAGTAGACACTGCGGATTACAGAAATAAACAAAAGCGACAAAATACGTTACATGATATAGAAATAGAGTTCTACATGTCAGCAGAGGAAATTAAAGTAAAAATCCACAGGTTGAGAACCAAGTTCACCAACGAAAGGAACAAAATAAGGCAGGGAAATCTGGAAGTGGTGCAAAAGACAAGTATAAAACAAAATGGGAATTTTATGATGCACTGCAGTTTATGTTTTACCACAATGATGCAGTAGATGAGTATTAGTTCTCGTTGTGCCAAATATAAGAAATAAATACATCTTTGACTGATGGCTGCTGCCTAAAAAAATCACATTGATTATATAGTTATAAATAATGACAGCCGAACATGTTATATATTAAACTCGGTAATGTTGCCGCTCCATTATTTTAGGCCGAATTACCTGTGGCTAGAAATCTCACTGTCAACACAAGACGTTCTGTTGCTGATATTGACCTTCTCATTATTGTATCTTGCTTTTGTATTACAGGTGCTATTCTTCTAAGCAGATAATTAAAATCAACCACTGACATGCGTAGGAAATTCTAAATTTTGATCTCCATCATAGAGCTCTTGCAGCAAGTTGTTTACAACCCCACAATATTCGTGACTTAAAATCCACTCTCTTACTCAACACTTTCTGGCCGTCCTTTTACGTTTTTCTCTATGTCAACGAAGTAAAATAAGAGACAGGCATGCTACAGATAAAACTTCATTATCAGACGACATATTCGCCATACCAAGCACACAGGTGACTAGAAAGTGGCATGCAGAAAAATTACCACCACAAATATAGCATCGTGTAAACGCTCGGTGCAACATTTCTGTGGACATGCCACTTTTATAGTGGCGCAACTCGAAATCGTGCAACTTTGCATGCTGTGTGTAAACAGAATGTGCCACATTTGTGGCCCGCAAGAAAAGTGGCATGCCATAAAACTGGCATCATGGACAAGTACCTTTAGGCTAGCCACATGTCCAAACGAAGTATCTGTACTTAGGAGGCATACCATTACTTATACAAATATTTTTATTTTTTTTGTTTATTTTCCTGTTTTACAACAGAATCACTCATAATCTTTAATACCTCTTCTCAGTGGCCAGAGCCAACAAATACAAAACTCACCTGCATAGTTAAATTCCGGCAGAAGACGTCCCTGGTCATCATACCAACATCGCATGCTGATTGTAGCACAGTTGCATTCATTTGAAGTACAAGTATCCACGCATCTACAAGACTGTAAGGAGGTAATTGTGCGGTCCATACTGATGTTCGATGTGAAGCAGTTCTGACTCACATAAACAAAGTCCATGGGTTCATCTTCCTCATCCTTTCCATTCACACACTGAATGGGATTCTGCTCTTGACCCTTTGAGATATCACTATAAAATAACATTCCATAATGGTATCAGTTCAAGTAAACACAATGAAGACAGCGCTGCAAATCAATTCAAAAAATTTTTAACTTTCAAGATACTAACACATGAATTAACAATAGCAGTTACAGACTGCCTTTATAGACTGTATGTTAACCTGTAAATACAGAAGTTCTGGGTTTCATTGCTGGCTGGAAGGAGGGCAGTTACCTTTAATGGGTAGTATTCTCTGTTCTACTTGCAGCCAGTTTCAACAACCCATTTTAAAAATACAATATACTGTTAAAACTCTTGCATTTCATGAAACTTTTTCAGCAAATTGCTAGCTAACATCATGTCATCGTCAAATGCTAACAACAGTTCAAGTAGGCAGTGACCAAACTACATGGCTTCTGAATGTGTTCCGATGAACTTTTGTCCATTCATCGCAGTGCTCTCTGTTTCAATAGCAGACAACTAATTAAGTTCATTATCAAACAATTACCATCAGATTTTCCTGATTGAGGCTAGAATCATGATGTCAAATGAAAACTTCATGTACAGAGGAACTAATGTTTCGCCATTCGAAAAGGTTTTAATTATAGAACTGCTTACTAAGAACAGACGTATTAAGTGTAAAAAAACCAACGGACTTAAATTAAAGGAGAAGGAAACAGCCTAGGAGAAAATTCACAAGCAATTTATTTGCAATTAATATGCTTCTTGCAGGTCCAACAAGCAACTGAGGCCAACATAAAACACAGCACCAAAAACTCCAGCTTCGAAGAGCATTTAAAACAGTTTAAAATTGAGTGGTTAACAATATATTGAAACTAAAATGGAAGAAAGTGCATTATCACTGATTAAGAATTCACAGACCTGAACAAAAATACCCTTCATTTCTTGATAAACCCACAAACAATAACTTTGGAAATGTCAACACAATCACCTACCATTAAATACAAAATAGCATAAAATCTTCAAGCAATTAATGCTTGTAGCAAGGAGAAAGAGGCAGGTTTCTGTTAATAGTAATCTAACCTCTCATCTACAACCTAACGCTTGTAGCAAGGAAAAAGATGCAGGTTTCTGTTAGTAGCATTGTAACCTCTCATCTACAACCCTGCTCACAACCACTTTGGACACTTTAAAAGTTCCTGCTTTTGCAGGTTTTCAAATTATTATAACACATGGCTCTTCTTCAGTTCATCTCAACAGTTTGTTTTGCAGTAGCCATTTTCCAAACTCTAACATTTGTTAAGTGCCTTAACAAAAGGGTATGGCAATATCAACAGTTAATACAAAGTTTAACACAATGCTACACCTAACATTGTGTGATGAAACAAAATTTCCAGAACTTCAATGTTAAATCACTTAGGGCCGATTTCATCAACGGATGCTAAATTTTAACACAGTGTTAAACTGATTTAACACTGAAGTTAACACAAATTCTGTTTCATCAAACAATGTTAAAGTCGGCATTAAGTTAACATCGCCGTACCCCTGTTAAGGCATTTAACAAATGTTTGAAGTTGGAAAATCGCCGCCACAAACCAAGCTGTTGATGCAAGTTTGCTACAATTGGCATTTTTGAATGCCATTCTTAATAGAAGAGCAGTCGAACATCATAATAAATTTGAAATCCTGCAAAAGGAGACATTTTTAAAGCGATATAGACTGCCCAAGGGGTCATGAGCATGGTTTTATGGGAAGTACGAGAGGTTAGAACACTACCAACAGAAGCATGCCTCTTCCTCCTGTGCTACAAGGGTTAATTAGGTACTTAAATTTTATGCCAGTAATATTTTTCGCTTACTTGGTGGATGATAATGTTGGTATTTCCAAAGCTATCTTTTCTGGGTTTATCCAAAGGTTTCCAAACAATTGCTTCAAGAAGCAAACATATTTTTTTCGGATCTGCTTGATTAATCAGCGATAACAAATTTTCGTCCACTTTAGTTTCAATACAGTGTCCACCACCAGTACCATCTTAAACACTCTTCACACCTAACGTTTCTGGCACTGCCCTTTTTATTAGTATAAAACTGCTGCAGTTGCTTACTGGACTTAGGAGAAATGCATTCATTCTAATTAAATTACTTGGGGATTTTGTCCCATGCTGCAATCTTATCCTTTAATGTAAGACCGTCAACTTTTTCGCACTTGATAATATATCTAAACATATTAATGCGTTTCAAACAGTGAAACATTTACGTTGATATTGTAATGAAAAGAAGCTAGAAACAGTGATGTGTATTGAATTTATTTAAAGGTGAAACATTTATTTTAGTTCACATCGCGATTCTAACCTCAAACAATTGGGAACATCACATGGCAAATGCCAGGAATATAAATAGTTGGCTGATACTGACACAGAGACCGCAGCGATACTTAGACAAAAGTGCATTGGAGCATGTTCAGAAGCAGTGTAGTTCGGCCACAGCCTTCTTGAAAGCTAGAGTTCGCAGTTGTCTTAAACGTTAACAAAATATTAGCTAACAATTTGCTGTAAAAGCTTGATGAAACACAAAGTTTTAGCATTATGTTAAACTTTGAACATAATTGTTAACAAACAAGATGTTAAGAGTATTTTTAACATCAGTTGGTGAAACTGGCCCTTAACATTGTATTAAAATTTAACATCAGTTGGTGAAACCAGCTCCATATTCAGTAACTTTAATGAAACCAGCAAATATCAGTCATATTAGCATAGCTGGTATGCTAGAATTTTGTTCTATAGGAGCTTTTACATGTTGGTAAACCTGTTTTAAGACTGTCAAATTTAAGTGAGAATGTGTGTGTGCATGCGTGTGTATTTGTTTTTTTTTTTTATTTTTATAATGAAAAACTAATAAAATCCAACTATTATAACCAAAAGTAAAATGAGTGAACATCATTGCAAATGAGCAATGGGTATTTTATTCAGCAATTTATCAAAATACAACAAATGAATAAAATTTCTTTTATTTAGAATTTTATAGAAAAGACAAAGATCTAACTTAGCTAATTTTCATTTATACACATAAAAAAGAATGCTACATCATAATTAATATTAATAGCAGCATCCATAGCAAGAGTAACTGTTAAAACAGTATCTAGATTATATGCTGCTAGATAATGGCAACACATGCCTCCAATATCTAGCTGCAATCTCTTGATTCTAGTGAAAATTATGACCTATACAAAATACAAATGCAGAATTGTGGTGAAGAATGTGAATGGGTCCATCCTTAATTGTTCAGTATTTGAATTAGGATTCCACAAAAGTGCACAACCTTAAGAATTTTCTGCTGATATATCTAGTCTAAGGCTAAAATATAGCTAAAGTATAGCTTCTAATCATCTCTATGCATAAAACCACCTCCATGTAATTTATTTGAACATACATTTATGATTCATAGATATTAAAGTTGTTACAAACTTACTTGCAGAGAATGCGGATGGTACGCGTTCGTGGCTTCACAGACTTGAGCTGAATGTTGAAATTTATGGCATTGTAAGATTCACTGCTAGGAATACAGCAGTCCAATGGCCTATCCCCTGCTTTGTTAACAGTATCTACTTGAGCACCTCTTGCCAAGAGCAGCAACACACAATTGTACATATCCTGACGAGCCCCAATGTGCCTAGGGGAAAAAGCAAACCAATAAACCAAACAAAGATTATTACTATTTCATGCATTAAAAATTCAAAGTAACTCAATTTAACTACCATACTTCATTCCAACAAATGCATTTGTGGTTCCTTCATCTCAATGGAATCAGCTTTTTATGAGGGTTATGAGATTTCACCAGAAATATATGTTTTGAGACCCCCCTGAATCCAAAAAATCATTTTTGGAAACATGTCTGTGAACACCATAACTCAGAAACAAACAGTCGGATAAACATCAAACTTGGTATTTAGGTTCAGTATCTTCCAGAGATGCGACACGAAGGTTTTCAAGAAAATTCCCCCACCCCAGATTACCCTTTACATGCAACATTTTTCGAAAATTTTAATTTTCTCAAAAATGGCTCTAACAATTTTGATTAAAACATCATATGTTTAAGATATTTTCATGACAAATGAAATGTATATCTCAAATTTTCTGGGAATGTCTCCAAAAGTATTCTTCATTGTGAATAACTTTTGCATAACTGGTAAACCATAAGAGATAAGACAAAATTTTACTACACAAAAAATGTAGATCGCATTAAAATACACAATGTCATATACTTTTTTTTGTTGAGTGAACCATTTTTGAGATATTTCTTGTTATTCCCTTAAATTTTCCAATAGTTATACTTTTCTCAAATGGGAATTCGTTATTCGTTTACGTCCTGGTAATGCAAAGGGAATGAAATGCTCCACATAGCAACCAGCGCTTAAAATATTTGACTATCGCTTAAAACCTACCATATTCCCCTTGCATCTACAAGAAAATTAGCAATAAGATTAACATCTTGATTAACATGAAGCATATGGAGAATAAGCATTTGTAAAAATAGTTTGTACAAGAGTAGAGAAAGTCATGTGAGTGTAACACATCAGATTTTTTTTTTTTAATTATTATTTTATAGACAAACTATGTGCATCATCTTAATTTACAAACTTTTCTGTCACCTTTCAACATAGTCTCCATTTCTTTGCACACATGTTTTCCTCCGTTTTGTAAGTTTGAAAATTCCCTTATGGTAGAAGTTTGTTCCGGCTGTCTGATAACACACACAAACCACTTTCCAGATTCCTCCAGCATCTTGTAACATTGCCCTCACAGCTGTTCCTTCACAGAACCAAAAATATGGTAGTCAGAGGGTGCCAAGTCGAGACTGTAGAGAGAGTGTGGAAGTATTTCCCTTCAAATGTACTAGTTTTCTTCATAGTGGCATGAGCAAAGCGAGGCCACACATTATTGTGCTGCAGGTGACATGTCTGTCCTTCCTTGTTGCCTATCATGGAGGCAGTTCAAAGGTGACCACTATGATGCTCATCTTGGATGCTCGTGTTCTCATCTGTGAAGTGTTTCATCCATCTCCTAACACTGATGGTGCCTATGCACACATCTCCATATACGCATTGAAATCTGAGGTGAACTTCAGCAGCAGCAGATTTTTCCTCTCTAACAAGAAATTTAATGAAAGCCTGCTGTCAAAGTGAAACACTGATGTCGACCATTTTGCAAATACTGCCTGAAGCTAATGATATCACAATGTGTCAACACATAGTGCAAGCTCTGTAGATTACAACATGATGCAGTAATTTGTGTCACAAATTATTTAAATGTAAAGAGTGATTATAGTATGAATATGCATTTTTATGTGACATTGATTTGAGATGTTTGTTGATTGTAATTATTGTTGGGAAGTAAGTTTATACTGCCTTACTGAAACTGACAATAATAGCGTGCAATAATGCAGCGAGGGGGTGAGCTGTTTATCATTATTGGAAACGAGGAAGTTACGTAATGTTGGCGCATTTTCCTTTAGAATCTTCTGGAACATTTCCCTAGAGCATATGTATTCATAATTTTCATTGGATATAAAAATAGACGCTAATGTTGGCGCGTTTTATTAGCCAATTGCAGCTCAGTTATAATCTTTAGGCATATCTGGGTGTAGGAGTATAAAAGGTAGGTTAGAGGTAAAGACCCCGTCAGTTCATCAAAAATCTTTGTACACTACACGTCATCTTCAGTCCGTCAGTTCGTCGAAAATATTTGTATGATACACGTCGCCTTCAGGCCAGCAGAAATATTACACGTCGGCTATCGATTTGCAAGTTACGCGTAGCAGAGTTAGGAAAATTCTCAAGTGTTGTAAAGTTAATTATACAAAAGGTTGAAGTACGTGAATTAAAAGTGATCAGTAAGAAGTTATTATAACAGTTTCAGTTTGGCGAGTGTCAAGATCAATGTGTAAATGTGATAGTGAATGTGTTCGACAATAAAAAGTGTAAAACAAATTCTTTCATCAGTGTTATCTTTGGATAAAAGATTCCTTTCCGTTTACACAACCTGTATAAAGAGAAGTGCTTGACCAAAAGATCATAGCTAGCCAGAGGATAGTGAACAAAAATTAAATAAAATAAAAGTAGCATTCTTTCAAACAAAAACTAATACTGCCGCAAATTGCTAACACCAGATGGAGCTACAAACCTAACAAAGAATCACGTCACAAAATGGCTTCACCATGTTGAGTGAACACATACACAAATAACATTATAAATTTACCATCGCAAATTGGCTCCCAAATGTGGGGGTAACAAATACAAACATATACAAATAATGTTACTTCAAATTGGCTACCACAACGTGGGGCTACAAAAATGTTAAACACAAATACAACATTAAAACACACTCAAATTGGCTCCCAAACGTGGGGCTCAACAAATTAAATAAATAACATTTAAAACACCCGCAAACAGTGCAGTCATTTTTATTACATGGTTGTAATTGCAGTTGTAACAAAGGGTTGCTAATGACTTTCAGTATGACTCCTGCAATTATGCTGTGTAAGGTTCATTATTTATTTTCCCACTGTACAATAGACATGCAAGTTTTCTATTATAGTTACTAAAAGAGTAGAAAAGAAATGAGTTGAAATAAACCTTCTTATGGCTTCACTAATTTAAGTTATTACCTAGAACATGTTTTGCAGTATGTTTCCTGCATTCTCAGATACAGAGCAATAGATTCAAAGAATTACTTTTAAATCGGAAGACATAGTGAAAAGATTAAATATAATATATAGCAGTGGTTCCAAATATACAATTTCACTAAAATAGGCTCAATACATCAGAATTAGTTTCGAGGAATCACTTCCTCATCGTCAACTGATTGCAACTGGTTGGCTTTCCTCTGATGGTTACAGATGTCTCTTTGTCCCTCTAGTGGTGGTTCTACAAGTTTAGTAATCAAATTTTTGTCCATAGGGATGTCGAAATTCATTAACCTTGGATGAAATTCCCAAAGAAATATTTTCTCCCAAATGTTTAATCTCGTAGGTTTTTGTGCCTGCTTGATAAGTGATACTGTGTCCTCAATTTCATGTCCCTGTATCCAAAAATGTGCTGCAACTGCTGATTTTTCTTCTTTCCTGGATTTGATGTTTCAAAAATGTTCCTTAAGCCTCATTTCTATGTTACGCTTAGTTTGACCAATATAGATTTGTTCACAATCCTTGCAATCTATTCTATACATCCCGGATTTTTTATGAGCTGGCATTTTTTCTTTTTGGTTTGCATTTATAGGAATTTTATGCTGAATTTATTTTCGGGGATGAGTGCCACATTGCTATCATTGAAACTTTTCTTCAATTTGTTATGTGCCCATGGGTGAAATGTGACTTTTTTGTATGTCAGATTTTGTTTGTGTGGTTTGAGGGTTGTATTTTCTTTTATCATTTTTTTATATAAAAAACCTGGGATTTATAAAATAGATTGCAAGGTTTGTGAACATATCTATATTGGTCAAACTAAGCGTAACATAGAAACGAGGCTTAAGGAACATTTTCCAAACCTCAAATCCAGGGAAGAAGAAAAATCAGCAGTTGCAGCACATTTTTGGATACAAGGACATGAAATTGAGGACACAGTATCACTTATCAAGCAGGCACAAAAACCTACGGAATTGAACATTTGAGAGAAAATATTTCTTTGGAAATTTCATCCAAGGTTAATGAATTTCGACATCCCTATGGACAAAAATTTGATTACTAAACTTGTAGAACCACCACTAGAGGGACAAAGAGACATCTTAACCATCAGAGGAAAGCCAACCAGTTGCAATCAGTTGACGATGAGGAAGTGATTCTTCGAAACTAGTTCTGAGGTATTGAACCTATTTTAGTGAAATTGTATATTTGCAACCACTTCTATACATTAGATTGAAAGAACTTTGAAAAACTTAGGAAACTGACAAATATTCTGTGGTCAACCATTTTTTGAAAGACCATCACATTGAAGAAGAGGTACATTTAATTAAAAGTGCTCATCAACATGCACTATTAAAAACTTGGGAAAAAATTTGCATGAAGTTAGAGCATTACTTAATGAATTTTCAAACAAATACAGAAAACCCTAGTACCCTACTATATAGTATGATCGCTAAATCTAAAAAACTGTAGTGTATACAAAAGTTGACAAGGGCAATACCATTATCATAATGGGTAAAGATAAATACATTTTAATTTTTTTATTCATTTAATTATTTATTTAAGTGCTAAGTTCATACATGGTTATGGACTGATGTTAACCCTAGTTAATAAATACATAGCATGAATTCTATTCTACAGAGTGACAAATTTATTGAAGTCAAACATAATCCCTTAAATAAATTTTCACAGGAAGTCAACACAGCTATCAAAGATAGTAATATTATTACCAAGTCAGAAAAATTCAAAATGAAAACCATCAATCCTACATTAGTTACCATACATGGTTTACCAAAAATCCATACAGTAGGAAATAAAATGTGACCTATCATAAGTTACATCAACACTCCTGAATATCAGTTGGCAATATGGCTTAATACAAAATTCACCTCTCTCCCTCCATTCGAGAGCCTCAGCATTAAGAATTCTTTGGAACTACTGGAAAAAATTAAAGACATTCAGTTAGCCAGTGATAACATTTTGGTATCACTCGATGTAGTGTCACTAGTTCCCAGGGAAAAACTTTTAATCTGTTTGGAAAAATGGTTATCTTTGGTAAATTTCAGCCTTCTTGAAATACAAGAACTTAAAGACCTTACAAACATCTGTATGGAACAGTTTGTTTTTCAAGCAAGGTTTGGGGCTAGCAATGGCAAACCAATTATCATCTCTTTTGGCCAACTTGTTCATCAGTCACTTCGAAATGCATATTTAAAAAAGCCTTCAACTATACAGGGTGGAAGTCCTGCAGACTGGGGGAGATGGAAGAGTGGATGTAGATGAACAAAAACCTCCAACACTTCTTTCTAATTAAATGCACCATTTTCGAGAAAAAAATGCTTTTTATCCAAAAATTTATCATCATCTTGCTGAATTGCTGTTGATTAAAGTTCTTGATTTATGACTATATTCATAGAAAATTGAATAAACGACAACCTTTTCCTTTGGCATATTTCAATAGAATGGTTGTTGTGTAAATTAAATTTAAAAAGTCCATAATTTGTTGCCTCCTTAGTTCTGCTAGAACTGGCAACATCGCATCAACTTCATTTACTTTCTTCCAATATCAGTGTAGATCGTGGGAAATGTTTACTTAATCACATGCATATTGTCTTTTTGTCAAAGCCATAAGTTAAGATCTGAGCAGTCAAAGGAAACACATGACTGAAAATCTTGTTAAAGAACATACACAATGCCGTGATTTTCAACATCCGAATATCTGGACATGATCTAAATTTAAGGAGAAACGCAGTGCAGTTCTCAATCTGCTCAACCGTTCTTTGCTGAAAGATTTCCTAACAAGATTGTGCCAAGTGCAGACACAAGTGCCAGCAGGTCCGTGATGCAGGTAGTGTAATTGCGAGTTGTCGTAATCGAGGGCATATGGAACACTTCCTCTAAACTCTTATTTCAAATTTACATCCAGGAGGCAAGTTCAGATATTTTTAATTAATTCTAATGTTTTCGCATCTTGTAAATGCTAATAAATGCTAGTGATTAAGGTTATGGTCACTTTTTTGTTTCTAAAGCTACCAGTAAACAATGGTCGTCCGTGACTGTAGAATTCATTAGGCACGAAGAGCAGTGTCAATTTTGTTTACCTACCTTTATTTTAAATATTTTGATATCTGTCTCATGATTGTTTACTCATTGGGAATCAAATTGTAATATTCTCTTTAATATTTTGTTCACTGAGTAATTGTTGTATGGATACAGATCAGATCTTTAATACTATCTTGTCAAATGCCGAAACAACATTAAATTCCCCAACTGATTCACATGGTTGCTCTGTGGTTAGAGCAACCAGACAGAAACCGAGAGATCCATGATTCAAATCCCGGCGATGGCATTGAATTTTTCAGTCATGTGATTCTACTTTTCCAACCTTGTCCAACACATGGCTTGTGTGGAAGAACAATTAATTCCAGTAATTGACCTAGCAGCGCTTGAAACTATGAAGCCGGGACTTAAAAGTACAGCACTGTAAGTCACCATTGGGGCATTCCCAGAAAATTCAAGATATACATTTCATTTGTCATGAAAATATCTTAAACATATGATATTTTGATCAAAATCGTTAAGAGCAGTTTTTGAGAAAATTAAAATTTTCGAAAAATGTTCCATGTAAAGGGTAATCTGGGGTGGGGGGATTTTCTTGAAAACCTTTGTCATATCTCTGGAAGATACTGAACCTAAATACCAAGTTTGGTGTTTATCCGATTGTTCGTTTCTGAGTCTCTCACTCGCTCGCTCGCACGCACGCACATGGACATGTTTCTAAAAATGCTTTTCTTGGATTCAGGGGGTCTCAAAACATATATTTCCGGTGAAATCTCGGTATCGAATTTTTGGGGGAATATAGTACTTCCCCTATTTACTATAAGTAGTAGAGAAAGTAAAAATGTGAATCAATTGGGGAATCTAATGTCGTACCAGCACTTGCCATGGTAGCTCTGTGGTTAGAGCAACCAGGCAGAAACCAGGAGATCCATGGTTCAAATCCTGGCAATGGCATTGATTTTTTCAGTCATCCGATTCTAGCTTTCCAATCTTGTCCAACACACAGCTTGTGCGGAAGAACTAATTCCTTTAATGCTATCTGTCCAGCCATTTTCACATTATTTACAAATAAAAACTATTGGATTTTATGCAACTTTTGGCTTGTTCATTATTTAAGCAAACAGTTTTAAAGATGAGGTAAAACAAAATTTATGCTAGCTAGAATTAATCTATCAATGCAACATACAAAAAAACAGAAAAGGAAAAAAAAAATCATAACTACTAAATGTAACTAAACTTACAGAGGAGTATCCCCATGGACATTTGGACTATTCACATCACAGCCATAGTTGAGCATCATTTCAGTTACATCTATGCTTCCAGAAAATGCAGACCAATGCAATGCTGTATTCTGCTCTGCATCCAGAATGAGAGGATCTGCTCTATGCTTAAGTAAGTACCTGCCAAAAGTAAATAATTCCAACATCAGCAAGACACCAATGTTAAACATTACAATAGTTTTAATATGCATAGTGGATTTAGACTGGTTTTATTAATGTTGCTATTATTAGAAAATAGCTAATGAGGTTAAAAGACATACTGTTTACACTACATATAAAATTATTAGTTTCATTGGTCATAATGCATACTTCACTGATGATGTGCTAAAAATGGAAAAACAAACATGGAAAATAGCGGTTATTTCAATAATGTTTTTAATACAGATGCAAATAACTGTAAATATACATTTACAGAGGGAGCTTCTATAGCACCATTCATCATCTACAGAAAATTACCTCAGTATAACTTTTTTTTTCCTTTCTTTCTTCTGGTTTATCTAAAGTTCCTCATAGTTTTACATGTCAAATTAAAATGTTTTATTTCAGGAAGAATACAAAGTTTGCAACCATTTTTCTTAATTATTTTAGGTCGCTTTAGCAATTTAAGTATTATTGCAACCATACAAGTACAATGCACAGTAACAATGACAATGAGTCAGTATAAATACAGTGGAATCTCGTTAGCACGTTCCTCATTAACACGTTTTCCTGTGTATTACATTGAATTATAAAAGTCCCGGTACCAAATCACCAAATATAATAAATAACGTTTGCTTAGTGCGTTTTCCCGGTCCCGCTTACTACGTTTGAAGTTTGATGTCCTCATTTGCTGTTTTGGCCAATCCTTGATCGGTACAGTGGGAGTAGGCATTTAACACATTGATAGTTTGACGTCCTCATTTGCTACTTTGGTCAATCCTTGGTCACGGGGTGGATATCGGCAGCCAATCACATGCATGTATGTAAATATTTGTGTGACATGATTTCTGTGGGCGAGATAGAGAATGCTTTACCTTAGCATGGTAAACGCTAACGATAGTTTCTAATGTTGAGTGATGACCAAACATACATAAATTGTATTTTTACTTTTCATTTACAATTAAAAAAAAAGAAAGTGTAGTAAATAACCAACAGTGAAAAACTGAAAATCCTTGATGTAATCACAATCCAAATATAAAACATGTTGATATAGTGCGGAAGTTAAACATTCCTCCGTCAACCTTAAACACAATTGTTAGCAAACCTAAATTGATTGAAACTGCTTTTAAGGAAGGGAAAAATACTAAAACAAAACTTTCCTCTTGGAAAATAGGATCAGAAGAGGACCGGGACGAAATTTGTTGCATGGAAACACCTCCCGTATTCAAATCGTATTGTATACACCAAAGATACTATCGTCTATTGTGCTCGTAACACGATGCACGGTCATAATTTTTTTCTGTTTTGGCAGAAATTGTGATCAAGTGTGTAATAAAACACACAGCAAAGCCACTATTGTCGCTTCCACAATTCGCAATTTATTTTCTCAAAAACATTCATAACCTTAAAAAATTCAAGTTGACCAAAATAAAAGCTTGAATTATTTATTCTCAGGCTTTGTGTATCCAAATCCATTTAAACATATTGAATTTAACATGGAAACGCGGATCGTATTCAGTATGAAATTGTACTCAAAATCGATTTAAATTGCCCTTGGAGACGTAGTAATTATTAGATTTTTATTACCTGTGTTCTTAAATTGCAGATTTTGCATTTTCGTTAACACGTTTTCCCACCTATGACGTCCAAATCCTTAGGTCCCTGCAAAAACGTACTAACGAGATTCTACTGTATATAAAATTAACAATAAAGGTAAACATAACATGGTTGAATACAATCACAGAGATATTAAAAATAGAAATAACAATACAAACTTTTAGAACTCCTTATATTTTACTATAAAGGTTTATTTTCTTAAAATAATATAATGTACTTTTTAACAGATGTAGGTCATTAAGAACACCAGGTAGATTGTTAATTGCAGTCTTTGTATTCAGTGGAGTACTAAGAGCAATCCACAAGTATATGTTTCACTGTCAGTGGTACGTTACAGCTGGTGCAGAGTAAAGGTGGATCATGGGAGTACAGATAGGAGTGAGTCAGCTTACAGTGACCAATTCTAAGGCAAGAAAGAACTATCTGGTTTCGTTGGAGTTTCCAGAGAGGTTTGTAAGTACTTGTGGAGCTGCAACAGACATCTTGTAGTTCGGTGTTCAATGTTCGGCCATTATGTCTTCCAGTTTTCTATAAGCTGGCTTTTAGTGTATGTTGTGACAATTTTGATGCGTATTTACACTCCTTGTTTACAAAAATGACCACTTTATTTTTATGATCCATTTTTAGATATCTTGTTGTTTCAGAACTTGGTGTTAACACTTATCTATACCATTTAAAGGAAGACAGTCTCAGAAATTACCAAATAAAGCTTTAGCACATAACCTTTGCTTTTCTGAGTAAATTAATGAAATTTATTGCAGCATTCCAGAAAATGTATTCTACCTTAAAATTAAAAGTTACATCTTAAGGGTGGCCATCATCAAAATAAAACAATCTCAAACACAAGAAAGTGTCTGTTCATGAAAGATTATCCATTAGCACAAATTCAAGCCATATTATAGCAGTAAATGATGATATCAGAAAGCAACCTGCCGTTAACATGTTTTCAAAACTTAACAATTAAAGTCCAACTAACAACTGACGTGTCTCATATAATACAATTCTAAGAATTAAAAGAAACCTACGAGGCTAGTTCGTAAAGTTCTCAGTGTAACACAATGATGGTGCTGACAGTATCAAATAGCAATTACAGTTCTCAAAGGTATATTGTGACTTTAGATAGTGCAACGTGCAGTTTCATGCATGTGTTTTCACTTGTTTGGTTGTTATAGTGCTGCAAAATAAATAAGCTGAGATTTCTTTCAAAAAGGCATGGTCAAATACTGTGCAGTGATTAAATACTTCATATTAAACAGTTTAACACCAACCAAAACAAAAAGAGAACTGGATTCTACTTTGGAAGACTCATCACCATTTTCTACATGAAGAAATGGGCTCCAGAATTTAAATATGGCTGTTCTTACACTTTTTATGATAAATGTACACTTCATCCACAATGCTGTGTTAATGACAGAGGAATCAAGGTACCTGAACTTGATGGCATAGCCAAGATTTTGTTAGATAATATCTGAACATTTTGCACAAGTATTTGCACATGAAAAAGTTAGCATCGCAAGGGTATCACATTTGTAAATCAAAATTAAAAGTTAATCCAAATGAACATCTCACAGAAGTGCTTGCACATGATCAGACACAATTCAACTAATTTTTTGGTGCATTACATCACTGTTGAAGAAACATGGATTCACCAACACTGGACAGAGATGAAGCTGTGGTCCAAACGATGCGTGCATGAGTATGAAAGCCTTCATATATAGACCTAGAAAGGCTGGTGGGCAGGTTTAGGAAGAGAGTTGAAAAAGATAGAAATGGGGGATATTTAGCAACTAGAGGGAAAAAATGATAACAGATTCTGGAAAGTAGCGAGAAATAGGATAGAAGATACAGAGAAACAAGAAATCTGAGGAAGCCTTGAAAATAATGACTCCTAAGTTTATGTAGAGTAATTAAGAGAGATTGGGGGAGAGAAAGTTATGACATATGTAGTAGGAAAGGGAAGGTTTAACATGAGTAAGAACAGAGGCAACTTGGTAAAATGTAAAGATTCAGAGAAGTGGAGACAGGATGTTTGGGATACAAAAAGGGACAAAATGAGCAAGGATATCTTAGCTACAAAAACATTAATAGTAAGGGAGGAAAAAAGATCAAGGATATGGAAGAGTTTTCAAGAGAAATTAAGGAAAAATGGTTAAGAAAAGTGAAAAAAGGAAGGGGAAAGGAGCAGGAAGGGCAACATAAAGGAGAATAATGAGAAAGTAAGAATCAGTGAAGTGGAAAGGGAAGGAAAAGAATAAGAGCTAATCAAAAGCCAAAAGACCAGGGTGTAAGGCCCAAAGTAGTCCTTAAAAGAAAAAAAACATTGGACTCAATTGGTACTACTGTCCATTCCAAACCAGAGTGCCTTTCACTGAAAACAAACTCTTTGTATTATCTGCGCAAAAGTAGTTCGCAATCCTCACCCCTAATGGCTGCTTGTTCGCCTCTCACGTGCTTGTTGCTATTTAAATCTATAAAAACGTGCCCTGCATGAGAATCATAGTTCAAAATGCAACTTGAGATAACAATCAATTTTATAAGATGCGGCAATGAACATTTTACTTACGTTAATCACAATCCTTGGGCAAAAGTGCAACACCCAAATCCGAATCCTCCGATGATGACTGTGTCAAGTGTCGGGTACTTTTCTAATAGTGAGTTCAATATATGAAGTGTTGTTTGTTTTTAGCCACTTTTTAATTGTTTCCCGCTTTTGTGTTTGAACAGTTTATTCGCACTACAAGTTCCTTCCTCTACCATGTGAGCTCAAATACCAACTGACTAAATCACAAGATTTGACCTGAACTGAGCATACATGTGTTAGCATATTATGAACGACTGTTAGCCTATCATATTTCCTGTGTTAAGTAAAGTGTTTATTCGGTACTCCGATAGCACCTCTGGGAATTCATTGCTGCATTTCTTGTATATGTAAGAGAGTGGCAGTCATGCATACAGTTGGTATTAACAAGCAAAATGCTCTCGGCGTTCGCGCAATAGCAGACAAAAATCATATTTTGTAATCTCTTAACAGCTAGTATCTATCCATTACCCTTAACAATGAGTTCTTATGATAACTGCAATAAAATGTGCAGTTCTATACCTTTCCTGCTCTAATATTTCATAATACAATACACGTATTAAAGAACTATTTACATTGGATAAGAGTGTGTTCTTGGGTTCGGGACAAGCAGAAGCACGTGCTTCTGTTTAAATCAGAGGGAACTCAGGTTTGGAATGGACAGTAGAATGTTAGCAGCTCTCAGACTTGACATAAAAGTATCTAAAATGTTTGTATGATGTTCAGTACAAATAAATATTCTATTCTGCAAAGGCCAACTGAGTTCCTTCAGCAGGACAGATGATGGCCACTGTTTTTTGGGATGCCTAGGTTGTGATGTTAGTAGACTATCTGAAAAAGGGAAAAACCATCAACAGAGCACTATGCAACTTTGCTGGAGCTTAGTACTTTGAAGAATGCAATGAAGCCCAAAGTACGCATTTGTTACAGAAAAATGTTCTTTCCCACCAAGACAAGCCTTTTCCACAGGCATACCTTCATCAATTATAAACACAATGCACTTTGAACTGCTACCACTATGCACTCTTCTAAAATCTGAAGAAAGAAAAAAAAGTAGCTCGCTGGAGAGAGATTTACCTCAATGCAGAGATCATAAATATTCATAATTTGCAGAGTTGGACAAATCGTTTTATACTAAAGGTAAAGAGTATTGTTAGTCCTTGTGTATAGAATTGAAAGATGACTTAAAAGTAAACAAAACAAAACAAAACAAAACAAAAAAAAAAAAAAAAAAAAAAAAGGAAAGAAAGAAAAGAAAAGTTGGTTAAAATCTGGTGTTTGCTTTCTCAAGCCGAGAACTTCCAAAAATCCTGGTATATGACCCACAGTTTAAAAGTACCTATATCTTCTCAAATTTTTGGGTGGAATATAGCACTTCCTCTATCTACCACAGATATAGGTGTATGGTAGGGAAACTAAAACTGTGAGTGCACTAAGCAGTATAATAAATCTAAATCTAATAAATAAATATAATAAGTATAATAAGCATAAGCATAATACTGCTAATAAGCAGTATAATAAATCTAATGGCAACCACTAACTAAAAACTCTCTTTGTGGTCTCTGTCCTTCTCGTCCTCGTCAATCTCAATGTCCGCATCTCACTCATCCTTGTCTTCGCTGTCATCCTCCCCATCATCATTGCCCTTGAAGCCTCATAGTCATGATCATTGTACTCCTTGTATCTTATATTTGTTGACACTGCTGACAATGTGGTCGTCTTTGTCATGGTATTTGTTTTCGTCCTGCCATCATCCTCTATGCATCAATGTCATCGACTTCATCTAATTAGTTCTAATCTCCTCATCAGCATTAGTATCATGACCACGCTCTTCATTCTCAATGTATTCATCATTGTCCTCGCCTTCATCCCCAACTTTGTCATTGCCTTCAACATATTCCTTATGGACATGCTCTCATCGCTCTTGTCCTCGTAGTCCTTCCCTTCTCATCTTTTGTTCTCACCATCACTGTGGTCCTCATGGTCCTTTTCGACCTGGTTGTCATCACCCTCTTAGCATCCATCACTATTGTATTCATATTTGTCTTCGTATTTGTTTTCGTAATCATCCTAATCTTCGTCTTGCTTGTCTCCATCATCCCCGTCTTCGTTATATTCATCCTCATCCTCCTTATCATTGTGATCTTTGTCTTCCTCTTAGTCTTTTGTGCATCGCCATATTCTTCGTCATCTTCATTTTGTCTTTTTCAATGTTTTCATTTCTCTGGTTATTCCCATAGTTCCCTCATGGTACTCTTTGGCTTCATCCTCATCTTCATAGTCGTCTTCATTGCTCTTCTCCTATTCATTTGTACTCATTCTCGTCATTTACATTCTCCTCGTAATTGCCCTAGCGGTACCCCACATCATCTTAGTAGCTGTTGTAGTCTTTGTCTTCTTCATCCTACTCATCATCCATCATCATCCTCATCCTAATCACTCTCCTCTTCATCTTCTCCCATCATCACCCTCATTTTCCTCATCTTAATCTTTGTTGCAATGCTATTTTGTATTTAATTTTTAAACATTAAGTAACTGAGTCTTATTATTACTTTCTCTACTACGTATAGTAAGTAGGGGAAGTATTGTATTCCACCCAAAAATTCGATAACGAGATTTCACCGGGAATACATGTTTTGAGATCCCCTGAATCCAAAAAAAAGCATTTTTGGAAACATGTACGTGTGTGTGTCTGTCTGTGTGTGTGTCTGTCTGTGAACAGCATAACTCAGAAACGAACAGTCGGATAAACACCAAACTTGGTATTTAGGTTCAGAGTCTTCCAAGGATGCGACACGAAGGTTTTCAAGAAAATCCCCCCACCCCAGATTACCCTTTACATGGAAGATTTTTCGAAAATTTTAATTTTCTCAAAAATGGCTAATGATTTTGATTAAAATATCACATGTTTAAGATATTTTTATGACAAATAAAATGTATATCTTGAATTTCCTGGGAATGTCTCCAAAAGTATTCTTCATTGTGAACGACTTTTGCATAGCTGGTAAACCATAAGAGATAGACAAAATTTTACTACACAAAAAATGTAGATCGCGTTAAAATATACAACTTATGTCATATACATTTTTTTTGTTGAGTGAACCATTTTCGAGATATTACTTGTTATTCCCTTAAATTTTTCAATACTGATTTTCTCAAATGGGAATTCGTTATTCATTTTTTTGTCTTGGAAGTGCAAAGAGTATTAATCTGTGGCAAAGGGAATGGTGCTGCACCTAGCAACCAGCTATTAAGAGATATGTATGTGCTTAAAGGCTACTGTATTTCCAAATTGCCCTTGTAAATATATATTCCCCTTACATCTACAAGAAAATTAGCAATAAGATAGACTCTGCAAATGTTTATCTCGATTAACATGAAGTAGATGGAGAATACGCGTTTGTATAAATAATTTGTACAAGAGTAGAGAAAGTCATGTGAGTGTAACACATCAGATTTTTTTTTATAGCATGCTAAATTTCTAACAGAGTTCAGGTAAAGGTGAGAGGGTGGTCTTGCATTTAGGATCATCTTCTATTAAGTGAGAGACGTCTTTATGGCTTCAGGATGTTTAGATCAATAACTGTTTCAATAGAAGAGGGCACAGCAGCTAAGTTAGTCATGCACCAGTATGGTAAACTGAAGATCCCAGGTTAAATTCTTTCTATGACAGACTTCTTCAAATCTGACGTGCTCTTCCTATGGGCAGAATTTTGGAAACCTCTAGGGAAGCTTGAAATTACTGGCAAGTTCCAGTCATTGAGCAAAAGCAGCTTTTATCAATGAAGAGTTTTATGTTTGGAGTGATATCATGGTTTGAAGACCAGAAATGATGTGCTACTGCTGATTTATCTGGCTGCTTTTGGTAAATGCATCTCATATGCTCTTTAAGTCTTATTTCAAGATTTCTTTTGTTTCTTCCTATGTATACCAGGTTACAGTCATTACAAACAATTTGATATATACCAGCTGATTTATTGTTGGGGATAAGATCTTTCGTTGTGTTGCATAGTAGTTTCTGTATATTGTGGTTATTCTGTGGAGACAAGGTGATGTATTTCTTGAAAATCCTTTGAAATTCATGAGATGTCCAAAGGCGATAAGTGAATTTCCTATATGCTTGTGGTTTTTATTGTTTGAGTAAAGTAGTCATTTGTTGGATGCATTTCTGTCTTTCAAACTTTTTTATCTTTTTATTTATTGTTTTTTTCTGGTATCCATTAATAGTGGCTATGTGGATAATGTGTTGGTATTCTTTCTGGTATTCCTCTTTCTCCAATGGTATTTGTACTAACCTGTTTGTAATGCTATTTAAAATTGCATGTTTGTGGCTTGTAGGATTGTAGCTATTGTTTTTAATATAATTTTCTGTGTGAGTTGATTTTCTGTAAATGCTGAACGTTAGCTTGTTGTGTGCATTACTTCTGATGATCCTTTGGAGGTTTATCAGCCCAGCACCAGATAACACCACTAGCCACACACATTCCCCAGACAATAACCAGAAAATCAGTTGAAAACATCCTGACGATGGGAGCAAACCGTCTCCCGAAATGCGTTCAAGTAAGAACATTTTAGTGCTGTAGTGTGACAACCTTTAACTCACTTTATTTTAAATTATGACACATCATGTTACTAGCTTCTAAATCTTCAAAATTAATGTATAGAGGATGTTTAACTAACCATTTATACAATCTATCTTTAAAGGGTTGAACATTTGCGTTAGTTATTTTTGAGGGAAGTGAAGTGAAAAGTTTCATGCCTACTATGTTGTAATACTGAGGTCTTCTGCAATCTGATACGGCATATCAACTTTATTCCTACTAGCACAAAATCTATGTATGTATCTCTAAAGAAACTATACAGGAAATGTTTAGCCATTAATATTCATATACTTCAGAGTAAAAACACCAATGTATGCATGACATTTCTCAAGCAAAACTTTAAATGTAATGTATTTTATTATTCATGCCATGTATGCCTTCTAAGTTTCTAGTGAGGGCATGTCATTAGGCATGTTTTTGCCAATGCTTAATGCAGTGGAAATTTACAGAAACACACCTAATGATGCACCCCTCACCAGAAACTGAGATAGAATATTTTACAGACAACAGCCTGTGCATCTATAAAAGCCATGTTTATATATACCTTGCTACGTCTACATGACAGTGTTCAGCTGCCCAAACAAGAGGAGTCCATCCTCCATCATCAACACTGTCAATGTACATCCTGCTTACGTTGGATACTGACAGCAGGTGGTGACAGCCTTCCAGATTGCCACATTTAGCTGCCAAATGGAGTGCAGTCATGCCATCTCCACCCTTTAACATTAAACAAATCTTACAGATCATTTATAATTTTTAATGTGAAATTAGCAGATGTGCTACAACATTTACAAGATAAGCAGAGGTCATTCAGGTTTTTAAACAGAACATTTTGACAATGCAATACAGCAGAAGTTGTACAAAGTGAATATAAACTATACTGACCAACTTTCAGAGGTTATTCAGAGATGCTGGACAAGTGTTTTGATATAGGGAACCCATGGACTTTGTAATTTGATACTCATGTTACTTTTAAATCAGAAGACATAGTAAAAAGATTAAATATAATATATAGAAGTGGTTGCAAATATACAATTTCACTAAAATAGGTTCAATACCTCAGAACTAGTTTCAAGGAATCACTTCCTCATCGTCAGCTGATTGCAACTGGTTGGCTTTCCTCTGATGGTTACAGATGTCTCTTTGTCCCTCTAGTGGTGGTTCTAAAAGTATAGTAATCAAATTTTTGTCCATAGGGATGTCGAAATTCATTAACCTTGAACGAAATTTCCAAAGAAATATTTTCTTCCAAATGTTTAATTCCGTAGGTTTTTGTGCCTGTTTGATAAGTGATACTGTGTCCTCAATTTTATGCCCCTGTATCCAAAAATGTGCTGCAACTGCTGATTTTTCTTCTTCCCTGGATTTGATGTTTCGAAAATGTTTCTTAAGCCTCATTTCTATGTTACGCTTAGTTTGACCAATATAGATTTGTTCACAATCCTTGCAATCTATTAATCCCGGATTTTTTATGAGCTGGCATTTTTCTTTTTGGTTTGCATTTATGAGGAATTTTATGCTAAATTTATTTTCGGAGATGAGTGCCACATTGCTATCATTGAAAATTTTCTTGAATTTGTTATGTGCCCATGGGTGAAATGTGACTTTTTTTGTATGTCGGATTTTGTTTGTGTGGTTTGAGGGTTATATTTTCTTTTATCATTTTTTGTTGCTTGAATTTTTTGATTAACCTAGAAATAATGGCTACAAAACAGATAGGGTGGACAGGTTAATCAAAAAATTCAAGAAACAAAAAATTATAAAAGAAAATATAACCCTCAAACCACACAAACAAAATCCAACATACAAAAAAGTCACATTTCACCCATGGGCACATAACAAATTCAAGAAAATTTTCAATGATAGCAATGTGACTCATCCCCGAAAATAAATTTAGCATAAAATTCCTCATAAATGCAAACCAAAAAGAAAAATGCCAGCTCATAAAAAATCCGGGATTAATAGATTGCAAGGATTGTGAACAAATCTATATTGGTCAAACTAAGCGTAACATAGAAATGAGGCTTAAGAAACATTTTCGAAACATCAAATCCAGGGAAGAAGAAAAATCAGCAGTTGCAGCACATTTTTGGATACAGGGACATGAAATTGAGGACACAGTATCACTTATCAAACAGGCACAAAAACCTACGGAATGTAACATTTGGGAGAAAATATTTCTTTGGAAATTTCGTTCAAGGTTAATGAATTTCAACATCCCTATGGACAAAAATTTTATTACTAAACTTGTAGAACCACCACTAGAGGGACAAAGAGACATCTGTAACCATCAGCGGAAAGCCAACCAGTTGCAATCAGCCGACGATGAGAAAGTGATTCCTCGAAACTAGTTCTGAGATATTGAGCCTATTTTAGTGAAATTGTATACTTGCAACCACTTCTATATATTATATTGATACTCATGTGTTAAGACAAAATGCGTATCAGCTAACTACTTCAGTAAGGGCCAGTTGTAAACTTAGAATAAGTCTTCAAATAGTTGAACTTGAAACACCATAACAGTATGAATAAAACAACAAGTTGTACCTATGAATTAGATTGCTATTCCACTGTTGGCTACCTATATTGTATGTCCTTCATGGCCAGTTTGATAAATAATCATGGCTGGTTTGAAGCTTTGTTTGGCTGAAACTTGTGCAGCAGTTTGCATTTGTTTTCACTATCAGCAGTTTTTATTTCTTATTTGAACTCTTTGCTGTACTTAAAAATTGTTACGATTGTGCCCCTAGAATGTTTGGATACAAAATTAAAAACTCTGCAGATACCTTATGAAAATTCAAGCATATGACTTCTGTCAAAGAGGTTAGACTATGGAAGTCAATGGCTGCCAACAGAACCGCAGTAACAGTAATAGCCGTTATGAGTGGCGCAAACTACTGTGGTCATCAGCACCACCCTCTGGCTATAGATTTATTCATGTCGAATACATAAGCAATACATACAAAGCAATTAAAGGATTAAGCAACTGAGAGTACAGAACTAGAAAAAAAAATCTGATGTGTTACACTCACATGACTTTCTCTGCTCCTGTTCAAACTATTTTTACAAATGCTTATTCTCCATATGCTTAATGTTAATCCAGAGATGTTAATCTTATTGCTAATTTTCTTGTAGATGCAAGGGGAATCGGTAGGCTTTAAGCGATAGTCAAATATCTTAAGAGCTGGTTGCTATGTGGAGTATTCCATTCTCTTTACATCATGACAAAAAAAAAAAAAACTGATGTGTTACATTCACATGACTTTCTCTACTCTTGTACAAACTATTTTTATAAACACTTATTCTCCATATGCTTCATGTTAATCGAGATATTGAGATGTTAATCTTATTGCTAATTTTCTTGTAGATGCAAGGAGAATTGGTAGGCTTTAAGCGATAGTCAAATATTTTAACAGCTGGTTGCTATGTGGAGTATTCCATTCTCTTTGCATTACCAGCAAAAAAAAAATGAATAATTAATTTGAGAAAAAGTACAAGTATTGGAAAATTTAAGGGAATAACAAGCAATATCTCGAAAATGGTTCACTCAACAAAAAAATGTATATGACATAACTTGTGTATTTTAACACAATCTACATTTTTTGTGTAGTAAAATTTAGTCTATCTCTTATGGTTTACTAGTTATGCAAAAGTCGTTCACAATGAAGAATACTTTTGGAGACATTCCCAGAAAATTCGAGATATACAAAGAGGTTTTCATTTGTCATGAAAATATCTTAAAACATATGATATTTTAATCAAAATCGTTACAGCCATTTTTGAGAAAATTAAAATTTTCTAAAAATGTTCCATGTAAAGGGTAGTCTGGGGTGGGGGGATTTTCTTGAAAACCTTCGTGTCGCATCTCTGGAAGATACTGAACCTAAATACCAAGTTTGGTGTTTATCCGACTTCGTTTCTGAGTTATGCTGTTCACAGACAAGACACACAGACAGACAGACAGACACACACGGACATGTTTCCAAAAATGCTTTTTTTGGATTCAGGAGGTCTCAAAACATCTATTTCCGGTGAAATCTCGGTATCGAATTTTTGGGTGGAATACAATACTTCCCCTACTTACTATACATAGTAGAGAAAGTAATAAACAAAAAATACGTAAGTTATAGACACACAAAAAAAAACCTCACAAATCAATATACAGTAAAATCTCGTTAGTACGTTTTTGCGGGGACCCAAGGATTTGGACGTCATAGACGGGAAAACGTGTTAACGAAAATACATAATCTGCAACTTAAGAACATATTTATGTAATAAAATCTAATAATACATCTTACCTCAAAAACGGATGTGAAATATAGACACTATTTACATTGGTTTGAAATACATATCGATAGTTGATTGCTTTGTTGGTTTTAATGCCAAAATTTTACTGTCCATCTTGTTTAGTAAAGTCATTACATCATCATCAACTTCGAAACTGCACACATATCGCTTCACTATGTCCATTGCCTGCATGGCTTCTGACACTGTAGGTACTGGCTAGGATCTGGTTCATCGTCACTTTCGTCTCCCACTAATGCTTCATCTTTCACTTGTTCTTCAAGTATTTCATCTATCGTCGCTGTTTCACACACTGGAATTTCATTGTCAATGTTTACATAGTTTTCGAACGACACGCCGGCATCGTCTGCTATTTGGCGCCATTCTTCACTCTCGGAAAACTCGTCTTCCTGCGTAATTTCATCACCAAGAACCCGGCAAAAACCGGCTTTATTAAAGCAGTTCCTAATGGTATCTTGCGTCACACAATCCCAAGCAGTTCTAATAAAATGCATGGCATCTAAGACGGTGATTTTTCTTGTCGTCGATTTCAGTGCAGCCAACCTTCTCTGTACCAGCCTCTTACGATACGCATGTTTCATGCACCGAATTATGCCTTGATCTAAAGGTTGTAGCTTACTCGTGCAGTTTGCTGGGAAGAAAATGATCTTTATGTTTCTTAAATTTGAAACAGTTGGTGGATGAGCAGCACACTGATCAATAAACAGTGCAATTTTCCTGCTTCTTATGCCCAGTCTTGCGTCCCATGCTCGTAAGAAATTTTCAAAGACGGCAGAAGTTATCCAGGCTTTTGTGTTGGAAGTGTACTTACATGGAAAAGATCTCACATTCTTAAAACATCGCGGATTGCGTGCTTTTCCAATAACCAGTGGTACCAATTTCTCCGTTCCGCTTTCGTTACAGCACAACAAAACTGTAATCCTCTCCTTGTTAAGTTTCCCACCGTGGCACTTAGTGCCCTTAAAATCCAGGGTTTTGTCTGGCAAAAGATGGAAAAATAGTCCTGTTTCATCTGCATTATACACATCATTGGGGCTATAGTCTTTCAAAATTGACGGGAGCGTTGTATTTTTCCACATTTCTATGTTTTCACACAGTGTAGCGTCAATATCTACGGCAGCAGCCTCACCTCGCAAACATCTGTAGACTAAGCCATGTCGATTCTTGAACCTTTCAATCCAGCCATTGGACGCTTTGAAATCATCCAGTCCCATCTTCTGTGCTAAATGTGTTGCCTGAGCTCGAACCACAGTACCGTCTATTGGCACATTTGAAGCTCTAGCTTGTGTAAACCACTTTAGCAGAACATCTTCTAATTCTGGAAACTGGCCAGGGCGATTACGTTTTCTTTTAGCATTTTTTCCTTCTTCAAAAGCAGTTTCAATTAGTTTACGTTTGCTAACAATTGTGTTTAAGGTTGACGGAGGAATGTTTAACTTCCGCGCTATATCCACACGTTTCATATTTGGATTGCGATCTACTTCCTCAAGGATTTTCAGTTTTTCACTGTTGGTTATTTGCCGCACTTTCTTTTTCTCCATTGCGAACAAAAAGTTAAAATACTTTTACGTTTCGTCAACACTCAACAGCATAAACTAACCACACCAAGCCACTGTTAAACTAAAGCGTCACCGCAGAACACCAAAGAGCGTCACTAAAGCATCCCCCTCCCACACACACACAAAACGCGTCCCACAAATACGTACACACATGGTATTGGCTGCCGGTTCCACCCCGCCTGGTTTGACCAAAGTAGCGAATGAGAACGTCTAACTTTGAATGTAGTAAATCTACTCCCGCTGAACCGTTACTTTTATGTTCTCAAAAATGACTATTAATACCGACCGACCAAGCATTGGCATTGGCCAAAATAGTGAATGAGGGCATCAAACTTCGAACGTAGTAAGCGGGAGCGAGAAAACGTACTAAACGAACGTTATTAATGCATTTGATGCATTTTGTGCCGGGACTTTTATAATTCAACGCAATACACGGGAAAACGTGTTAATGAGGAACGTGCTAACGAGATTCCACTGTATACCAGAACTAATGTTCAGCAAACACAAGTAGTTAAGTCAGTACAGGCACAGTTTGAAAGCCAGTAACACAGCAGGAACTACACAATTAAATTTTTGTAAGGAAACCATTAAATTTAACATGGTAAAAAAGCTTGGCGATACGGACAGAGTCATCACTTAAAACTGTAATTAAATTAGGAGAGAGTCCAAGTCGTTCGCGAAGCATGGAATGTAACGACATACCATGAGGAAATGCTTTACCATTAAGGGACATTGCAATGGAAACAGCGAGACGGATTTACCCTTAAGGAGGAAGTCATGACTAAAATAACAGTGGCCAATACAAAGCTGAGCAAGTACGGTCTCCTCGGAACACGATAGACAAAAAGAACAATGCCAAGGGAGCATTGTAGCCTTAACCTCTCAGAGTTTGGTGGTAGATGTAAACCACTCCTCATCCATTGAGAGAATATCTTCCTTCACAAAAAAACCTTCAAATCCGTACATAGGAGAATCCGTTCATCAAACTGTAGAATCGCAGCCTTCACTGGCTGATATGCCCTGTTCGTTTCCTACAACACCACAATGTCCAGGAACCCAGACAAAGACCACCCAAAAGCCAAAATGGATTTTCTGAACAAGTGGGTGTTGGCTATAGAGATCCTGTAAACTAAGTAAAGCACTGAGAGAATCAGAACAAATGACATCGGAGTGCAGGGAAAAGGAGCAGATGAAAAATGTGGCTTTAGCCAACAGAACAGCTGAGCAGCTTTAAAGGAAGCAGCTGATTAAGGGCGACTTCAAATGGCGTCCGTTGAAAATAACAACAGATGCAACCTCACCTTTTCTGCAAAGTTCTCTCTCTTCAATATTCACTTTATACGTCATCGCCAAAGAAGATAGTGTCACCGGGGAGAGAGGAGAGGGAAGCCGCACGTGTCCTTGCAGAGAAGGGGAAAGAGGCGTGACCACAGTGTGTAATGAGTAATGTTAAAAAGCATGTGGCGGGGAAGGGAAGTGGTGTGAATCGCTGGAAAAGCGTGGAGTATTCGGAGGAAGAAGGGGAAGAAAACATTATTGTGTTACCGGGGAAAGATGAGAGGGAAGCCGTACGTGTCCTTGCAGAGAAGAGGAAAGAGGCGTGGCAACAGTGTGCAGTGAGCAGTGCAAAAAAGCATATAGCGGGGAAGGGAAGGGGAGAGAATCGTTGGAAAAGTGGGGAGTATTCAGAGGAAGAAGGGGAAGAAAATATTATATCATCTCCGCATGGAAGTATATTGGTGCTCCAGAAAAAAATGCAAAAATCAGTGGAGGGAATCAAACTGAGAAGTAAAAAAACTTTAGAGAGGTTTACACCTTTCCGTAACAGAATGGGATCGCAATAGTGGCTAATAAGGAGATTGGGATTTTGGAATTATTGTGAAGGCCAAACCGGCTGCTTCACAATTTCACAATCTTGGACTGTACCATCTTTTAGAGAAAGATATATAAATGTTAAAGGATAAATATACGAACATAGAAATTATAATAATGGAGATTTTAACGTAAGAATAGGGAAAGAGACAAGCAGAGAAAGTGACTAAAATTATTAGAGAAAATAATGTCAGTAAAATATGGAAGGGTATAAAATTATGTATCTAAAGAAATAGAGATTAGGAGAAAAGAAAGTTCATGGTATGGAATGAATAGGAATAAATGGATATGGATGGTTAAAAGAAGAAAATAATGTAAATTCAAATAAATATAAGAATTATTAATTGTATTAACATGTAATAGTAATCCGAGAAGACATCTAATATGTAATAACTTAATGATCAATAGATTAAAATAATAATAATAATAATAATAATAATAATAATAATATTATTATTATTATTATTATTATTATTATTATGACCAAAGGAGGGGAGATGACTATAAAATGGCCAGGGCCAGAAGCAGTCACTTCCAATATTATTGTAATTATTTTGGCACTCAATAAATATTACATTACATATATATTCACTTTATATTTTGTTTTGTCAATAACTTAACCTCACTGTTTACATCACTGTGCCTCATAATAATACACTCCTGCACTGTATAAATGGTAGTAATTAACCTCTGTCTTTCCATAAACCTATGTATTATGGTATTAATATACTATCTGCATTATTCTGTTTTAAATAATAAATTTTTTATTTCAGATTTATCTTCCTACCTGTCATAGGTTGCAAATAATCGTTGTTGAAGCCCAAAACTCAGTGCAGCATTCTTTTTCTATCTAAATCTCACAAAGAACTCATTATCATCATATTACTTCATAGAATCAAAATTATTGCCTTCTGTTTCTGATTCATGTTTATGTTGGAAAAATTTGCATCCAGTGCCCAAGCAGTCATTTTCCTTTTATACTCAGAGAAGCACATTATCACTGCATGAAAGCATGGAATAACTGTTTTGGATTAAACCCTTGAAGCTCTATTCTGATTCCATACAACACAGTTTAATGTCTAACAGAATAGCTCAAACAGTAGTTTATTCCATCATACAATTGGCCCTAAAGTACGAAGATTACTTATTTTGAGTAAACTCAGTTATACTGTATGTACTGTATCACTACTGGCTTACACTGCAAAAAAGCAGACCTAGAGAACACAAAATGCATTTGCATTGGCTTACAATAGTAAAATTTCATAGTAAGATGCAAGACCAGGTAGAAGGGGTATAGATAATTAATTCATAAAATATACTATGCTATTTGGTCAACTGTTTACATTCAAGCTTCTCTTATACTTTCAATTTCTTCAAGTGGTTTCACAAACAAATTGCTTTTATTGTCAGTGCTTCATCGACTGGTGATCTTCAATGAGTTTGTAATAGAAGTAGTGTTGCTCTCTTGTGGTTGACTATGAATTTCATGATAGAATCTATTGCTGAAATTTCAAAATTCATAATAGTGTTGTGTGTTTAATTATGAAGATCTTTTTCATGTGGAGTGGTACCTATTTGAGTAGTTCAATTTCGAAAATAGTTCAAAGAAATTGAAAGTGTAAGTGAAGATTTAAGTATAAACAGTCAACCAAATAAGATAAGCATATTATGTAACTTTAACATTAAAAACTTAGAATTTTAATGATTTTATCATTTTTAACAACAGTTCACAAACGTTTATAGAACAATAGTTTGGAAATAACTGGCAGAACATCTTATGCACTAGTGCAAGAATTGTCCAATAATTTTACACAACCATAAGAAAACGTGTACAGAAAATAGTTTCCACAAAACCATCACGACAAGATGAGTTTCAAGAAAAAAGTGCCTATGATACTATGCTGCATTCCATACTTAACAACACAATGTTGTAAAAATTAAATGAATAGACAAATATAAAATAAGTTCATGAAGGCAACACTGAAAATTTTTTAGAAAATCAAACAAGGATTAGTTTTAAAAAATGTTAATGATTTTATTCTTTTCCAAAATATTCCCCTTCAACATCAATACATTTTTGCAATCAATGAAACCAGTCCTTAAAGCAATGATGCCACTCTTCCTAAGGCACTATAATGTTCCACTGCCTCATCTGAAGAGGAAAAAGTGATTCCACACATTTTATATTTAAGTTTTGGAAACAAAAAGAAATCACAAGGTGCTAGGTCACAGCTATATGGGGGAGGGTGCATGGTGCTGACCTTTAGGGCACCCAGATACTCAGTTGTTAGTTTTGCTGTATGCGATGATGCATTGTCATGATGTAACATTATCTTTCCTTTTGGGCATTTTTCACAAATTTGTGGTAAACAGACATTTGTGTACCAATCAGCAGTTACAGTACGCCATCTTCTAATGCTATAGTAGCAATATTGTCATTTTAGAAAAAAAAAAAAAAACTAGCAACTGTCTTCTGCGAGTGTATTAATGTTAATGTGTTTAACATTATTGTAGCCCCACGTTGTGGTAGCCAATTTGGTGCGGTATTACTTATAATGTTTGTTTACATCAGTGTTGAAGCCATCTTGTGACGTCATTCATTTGTTCGGTTCGTAGCTCCATCTGGTGTTAGCAATTTGCATCAGTGTTAGTGTTCGAAAGAATGCGACTGTTATTTGATTTAAATTTTGTTTACTGTCCTCCGGCTAGCTATTATCTCTCGGTCGAACATGTCTCTTGATCAGGGTTGTGTAAACGGAAAGGAATCTTTTATCCAAAAATAACACTGATGAAGAAATTTGTTTTACACTTTTATTGTCGAACACGTTAACTATCACATTTACACATTGATCTTAACACTCACCAAACTGAAACTGTTATAATAACTTCTTACTGATCACTTTTAATCCACGTACTTCAACCTTTTGTATAATTAACTTTACAACACTTTAGATCTTTCATAATTCTGCTGCGCGTAACTTGTGAATCTATACCCGACATTTGCCGTACAAATACTTTCGACGAATTGACTGACTGAAGATGACGTGTAGTGTACACAGATTTTTGATGAACTGAGCAACTGAAGGCGACGTGTAATGTACTAAGAATTTTGATGAACTGACCGACTGACTGACTTTACCTCTAACTTGGCTTCTATTTATACTCCCACATCCAGATACGCCTAAAGATTATAACTGAACTACAATTGGCTAATAAAACGCGCCAACATTAGCGTCTATTTTAATATCCAATGAAAATTATGAATACATATGCTTTAGGGAAACATTCCAGAAGGTTCTCAACGGAAAAACGCGCCAACATTATGTAACTTCCTCGTTTCCAATAATGATAAACAGCTCACCCCCCTCTTTGCATTATTGCGCTATTATTGACAGTTTCAGTAAGGTCGTAGAAACTTACTTATCAACAATAATTACAGTCAAGAAACATCTCAAATCAATGTCACATAAAAATGCATATTCATATTACAATCATTATTTACATAAGAGCACTGTGAATTCATTGAACTTTTGGAGGCTTGAGTTCTATTTGAAAGACCCATTGAGCCGACTGACTTTTCTTTTCAGGATCGTAGCAATAAATCCAATATTCATCACCAATAAAGATATTCCAAACCAAATTTGAAGTGCCACCTTGGAATTTTTCCTGAGCTTTTCTCCAACAATCAATGCCTTGTTTTTCATCGGCAGTCAGTCTATGTGGAATCTATCGACACAGTTTTCTCACCTGTAACTGTTGATGTAAAATGTTTTGGATTTGATTCACACCAATGCCCAATGTCAACCGAATAAACTCATAAGATGTCTGTCAATCTTCTTCTAGCTATGCTCGAACAGCGGCAATACTTTTATCAGTAACAGTAGTTCTTGGGCATCCTTCACAAAATTCATCACTAAGAAAAATAACTGATCTCTCTTGAACTCGCTGTACCAATTATAAAGTGTTGCCCTAGAAGGGGCTTCTTTGCCAAATGCATTTCTAAGCCGATCTTCACATTGTTTACGCATTAATGACGATTTACAATCATAAAAAAATCTTAGCCTCGAAATGTTCTCTAGTCAAATTCGTTTTTGGGTGAACACAAAATCTTTAAATGATAATCAACAAACTAATAGAGCAAATCTAACAAACTACATGGCAATCAACTTACAAAAAATTAGAAAGTAACTGTCAAATAAAAAAGAAATTTTAATCTCTTCTTGGAAACATGGCATTCTAAAACTTTTCAGTAACCCCCTCATATTTCTTCTTTTCCTGAAAAAACTTAATTAATGATGCTTAAGATGTTCTTGCTTTCAACCAATGGATCATTAAGTTTAAAATGTATGTATATCATTCCTTACCTTAAGGGTTACATCTGCTCCAGCTTTTACCATATATTTAACAATTTCATTATGTTTGGCTTGCGCAGCAAGCATTAGAGGTGTATTTTGATCTCTATCCAACACATCCATCTGTGCACCTGCCTGAAGCAGTATATGAACAACTGCAAGATGGCCACCAGCACATGCTGCATGCATTGCAGTACCCAAGGCACATTCTCGGAACACATGATTTGGATTTAATCCACAACCTATAGCAAATTAAATATCATATATTCACTGTGCAAAACTGCAAATTATTTTAAAAAATTAAATTAATAAATAATAATTGTAGCCATGTTATAAGTTATATCTAGAAAATCAGATTGTTGTAATTATTACTATTATTGTTGTTCTTACTGTTATTCTTTTTTTTTTTGTTTACTCTCTCTAACACACACCTATGGGTAAACAAAGTATGACACTCCACCCAAAAATTTGCTATCAAGATTTCACAGGAAGTACATGTTTTGAGATCCCCTAAACCCAAAAAATCATCCTTGCATGTGTTCTAATGGGCGAGTGTAAACAAAACAACTCAACAAAGAAATAATGTCAGGTGGTATTTAAATTCAGCAACTCCCACAGAAGCAAACCAAAGACTTTCAAGAAAATCTTTTATGTTTTATCTTATGAAAAATGTCACTTGATTATTTTAATTAAAATATCATATGTTTAAGACACTTGCATGACTAATAAATGTATATCTTGAATTATACACAAATAGGCTGCAAAATCCTCTTCATTAAGAATGAACTTTGTATAATTTTGGTGTAAGTGGCAAACAGTGTCGTCTCTAACATTCCCCATATATGACTCTCAGGGGTTACCTCATTCCACCAAGTGATGATTTGACCCATTTCTGAGGTGGAGACACCCAAAGAGCAGAGTCTGTTACCTCCAATGATAGGTGATGATGGGGATGGCAGTGGAATGAGAGGATCTACAGCTTTTCCTGTGGACTCAACATGTTTGACCTTGCGGATACTCTACATGAGCAAGTCGGAGGCGAAGGCATGGATACAGCCAATTTAAAATCACCACCCAGAGCCAGGAATCAAACCCCAGACCTCAGAACAAGAAACAGCAATTAAACCACTGCGCTAACCCGGTGCCCCCATTGGTAAATATAAGAGATAGATAAAAACTCCACTTAACAATAATTTAATTATTTGCTTCACTGTGTGGAGGTTCCAATGAGTTTAAATTTGAAGATTTAAAAGTAAATTTAAAAATAACTTCCTAAACAAAAAATTTAGATTTTGTTAAAACATAATACGAGGGTGATTAAAATATAAACGGTAATTTTTTTATACGTTTATTGATTAAACATATACACAAATGACACCTTTTCTATTTCTCTACATAGCTTCCTTCATGCTCTACACATTTTTGCCAATGATTTGGAAGTTTGAATATTCCTTGTTCAAAAAAAGTTGGGGGACATGTCATCAACCATTTGCGCACATGCTTCTCAACGTCTTCATTGGTTTTGCCCTCCAAGCTTTTCCTTCATGGGTGCAAACAAAAAATAGTCTGGAAGGGGGACAAGTCTGGACTATAGGGAGTGTGTCTTGTCAAATTTGCAGTGTGAGGCTTAGCATTGTCTTGGAGAAGGATGACATCTCTGATGGGCATACGCCTTTTATGCCAGTAGGCGGCTTTTACTGACTTCAACAATTGGCAATAGTAAGCCGCATTCACCGTATGTCGATAATGCAGAAAATCAATGAGTAAAACTCCTTTATAGTAAAAAAAAACTTGTCTCGAACGCCACGGATGTTGTCATCAGTGAGACTTGACCTTGGACGTCGAGCATGACTTTCATTCTCTACAGTTTCATGGCCACCCCTAAATTCTCTGGCCCAAGTAAACACTAGATTCTGGGACAGTGTAGTGTCCCCAAACTGTGCCTTCAAACGAGTCAAATTCTCCAAGGGTTTGACCCCTTCATTGGTTAAGAACTTTATAATAATGTGTTGCACAATTGACAAAGGAACCTCTTGTTCACTCATGGTTGTACTGATGCCGAAACTTAGCGAAGCAGCTAATCAAGCTGGTTCTCCCTCCCTAACACACCGACCATCAACCCTCCATTCCACCATCCCACTCGGAACTGGCTGTGCAGTACTCTTGTGCAATTACCGTTTATATTTGAATCACCCTTGTACATTATATTTTTGATGGCATTAACTCTTTCCATGATATTCATTGATGTTTTGTTTTCCAAACCCCTTTTATTTTTTTGAAATTTTTTTCTCACAATGTTGTGCAAAAGTGGAATTTCACAGCCAGCAAAGCCAGACCATCTTGTTCAGAGAGTACTGAACAACAATCTTTATATGCTCCTGGTTCTGCTGGCAATTCATTTCACTAGCAATGTCTTCTGGCATTACCTGTGGGTTTATGCATGCCATGGAGTAGTGCAACTTAGAAGGATTAAAAACCATACCAACACAATCTATGAATACAACCTCATTGATTTTTTATTGATAAAGTTAACAGTCTTAAAAATGAATCAGGCTGAACACTGGCAAAAATGTAATTCATTCCATCATTGTTCCCCAAGAAAATTACTTAAGTGTTGAGGAGCACATAGCTTTCAAACTTTAGGGGATGGTCTCCTCTTGTTATTCAGGCTAGGAATATCTACTCTAACCCACAACAAAGTTCAGAGAAATTACTGGCACTGTCATCGTATTATTCCATATCCTGCAATATTCTGTCTCATGCTTGATTTCATTTAAAATTAATGAATGTAGCAAATATTTATAAAACTAGCAGGCAATCTTGGTACTAATGCGCATTTAAAATGGTTTGTATTCATATGGTGTGGTTCATAAGCGAGACCGTTATTTACAGATGAGAAAAATAAATTTATCAGGCACTGGAAGGAAAATGATGGCAGTGGTAACGTCTGTAGCAGTGGTGGGAAATTAAATCTATGACCACCTGCATGAATGAATGGTCCATGCAGTATCTCCATGCAATAAACTTAACCCACAGAAAATATACCTTGTGACAAAAGCCTACAATGCAGTTCTACCTTATTGGAAACAAAACAGTTGTCACTTTTTGCATGGACAATGCATTTTATCAAATTTAACCTAAGACCCATTAGAATTGCAAAACTTAATGGGAAATATTCAGATTCAGAGACGCAAATTGTTTTTTTCCTTTCTTCTTTTTTTTTATCACAAAAAACCATGCTATTTTTCAAAGCAATGAGAGATATTCAAGTACTTTTCAATTCAAGCATTGTTTTTCTCTTCTTTTTACATATTCATTAGCCAACAGATAGGAATTAAACATACCTAATGCGTGCACTAACTTTTCTGCATTTCCTGTTTTTGCAGCTTGATACAAGCTCTTCAAGGAATACCTGTCAACAGAAAAAAGAAACAATAAATCTGATGTAATATAATTTCGTCCCACATATATTGAACTTAGCTTTCTCCACTTTAATTTTGAGAATTTTAAGCTAGTGTGGATAAAACTGAATGAGAGGATCATTCAAAGAAGTTTTAAATAGAAGCATACATAGCTGCATTTAATTTCTCTACAAAGTTCCAGGAATGCCATGCCCTAATATGACTCACAGTCTTAAGAAATGCCTCAAAATTCATATCCCTGAAAATATGTTTCTAAGCCCACAAGAGTTAACATAATACTCTTAATTCTTACAAGAAACAAGTTTCTATTATTGTACTACAGAAAATTAATTCTTAATATTTATAGTCCAAGAAGAGCATCAAAATAATAAAAAAACAAGCAGAGCACATGAACAAATACTAATTGTTGCAGAGCTAAAATATAAACAATATTAAATAAAAACTATATTGTGGTTGGATAGTCCATGTGTAAAGAGTAAGGTGCATAAGAAACTGGATATGATAACCAGAACAACAATATTAAATCTAAAGGTAAGTCCACACACTTCAATATATGAACAGTTAGCATTCAAGAATTAACAAAATATTTCATTCAACGTAAGTGTGAACCTTTAACATTCCATCCACACCAGTTGACTTGCAAGGGCAACAAAATCTCTCCACTAAAAGCAAAATCCACAGATTAGGATTTGGTTGTTGCTATTTGTATCCGTGCTTGGTATGTAATAAAAAGAAAAGTAGATGGTGATGAGGCTCTATCTTGTTAATCTGCACAGGAGTGAAAATATTTTGAATGAGTTTAAAATTCAGGGCAGGTTTGACTTCAACAATTTCTTGAGAACATATCAAAGCGACTTCAACTTTGTTTTGAGCAAGGTTTCTAACCTATAATTCACAAAAATGACACACATTTGAGAGCAGCTATTCCAGGTGCCAGACTTGAGCCTTTTTTGCAAGCTGGTTTATTTTTTTCTGATATTGCCTCTGAACAACAATAAATTGCACATAGTTTGGTATAACTGTCCATCCTTTTTATTACATATATTACAATGCTCAATAATGATAGGCCTCAACAAAGATTTTAGTAATGAAAGTGTCTTTTCTTTTGTCCATTCGATTACTTCACATGTAGTAAACCAACTCGAGAGCACAGAACAAGTCACACGGAACTACTGAACACAATAGCATGAAGGAATCAGAAGTACCCGATGCCATTATTACAGTCTAGAAACTTCCTAAGTTCACCCAATCACATACACAGACAGCGAATTGAATTGACAAGTTTTCCATTAAAAGCGAAAAACATCCAACATGTCAAGCACAACTCTTTCGGTTAACATGTTAAGTCAATTCTGCGATCAAAATTTGGCCAACATGCACACTGTTAACTTGTTGCACTATGTTAATCAGTGTGGACAGGGCTTAAGGATAATAATGCTATCAATTTTTATTCAAAGTAAACCTGAAACTGCGAGACAGTAAATATAAAAACCAACATGGAAAGTGGATTAACACAATTGCATACCATATGTTCACCAAAAACATTTATTTACAACAATGACCAAAAAAACAAAATCACGGAATATAAACAGTTTCAAGTGCAAGAAATACTGATTTTTCCAATGCAGTATCCTAAACATGAACTTCCTCTTTAAGAAAAGTTGTGCATGCTATTCAATTGTTTATGCTCAATATGAGCCCTAAACTTAAATCTCACAATATATTTTCATTTTGATTTTACAAAACTGACTGATTTTTGTTATGGTTTGTAAATCATATTTGCAGTTTGCAGAATGTAGGACCTTTTTACAGTCGTGGAATTTTCATCACTTGCAACACTTTGGATGAAAATCTCTCCACTCATAAAAATATCCTATTTCAGTCACAAGTTGCTTAAAGAGCTATTTTCATTTACTTGATTCAACCATTGCAGTTAACAACTTTGACATTCATAACATCACTTTTATAAACAGCTTGTGCTTGATTTGTGTATAAATAGAGCATTTACAATAGGCAGTTATAATCTCAATGTTACTCTGAATTTCCAGCTAATTAAAAGCAATGGAATAAAATAATTATATTTGCATTCGTAACTTTGGTACTGAATTCCACCATTTCAATCTTCATTCTTTTAATTTTTTAACACTCGTGACATTTGTGATGCATAAATTAAATCTCCAAGTATAATTCATAAGTAGTTTATCTCATAAGACAACTCAAGACACTTGCAATAGTATGAATGACAGCAAATAAACGGTTTCTATTTAAATCACTATTAATAGCACTAAAGGAGTTATGAATGCATAGAAATGTGAAGATTAAGTATAGTGAATAACAGTTAATTCTATTGCTAAACATTATATGGGCATAAATAGGTTCAGAAAAGTGCCTACAATAGGAGTGCGCAAAAATTTAATACCAAACCATTCAAACCAATAATAAAAACAAAAATTTTTGAAAACGTTCCTCCTCAAATATAATCAGCACTAGCATCATTAAGATGCTGCCACACTAAGACAGTTTCATTAATTTTGCTAATCAAAATGTTCATATTTCTTTATGCCCATAAACAAAACAGCATCTTTATAAGTTTTTTAGCTATGTTTAACAGCCAAATTTCTGTAACTTTTGTGAATGAAATTATTAGCTTTTCATTTTTTCTCTTAGACTAAAGCTTGGACATTCAACCACCGCATGGAATATGATTTACCTTAATTTTTTTTTTTTTATTTAAGGGACGTGTATTGTGAAAATTTGGCATGGAAATACGAGGGCAGATTGATATGTTCATGACTTTGACGAGAGATAGCGTTCTAATCACAGGTTTCTTGTTTGTACCCAAGTCTTACATCTATTCTGGGTATAATCACATAAATTCATTGTCATTTGTTTCTTAGGGCATTATTGAGAGCGTCTAAAATCTCCAGATAGAAAATGGAAAAAAGTGAATTTTGTGTTCTGATAAAGCACTACTTTTTGCATGGTAAGACGGTGAAAAAAACAGATAAAAAGCTGAACAAGTATTATGGGGACTCTGCTTCATTACATGGCATGATTCACAAGTGATTCACAGAATTTCGATGTGGCCGTTCAAGCACAAGAGATGCTGTACAGGACGGCCGGTTGTCACAATAGAAGAAATGGTGAACAAAGTTCACGATATTGTGTTGGAAGACCAGCAAGTGAAAATCCATGAGATAGCCGTAAACATCTCGAGTGAATGGGTGTATAACATTCTGAAAGAATCTTTGGATATGAAAAAGCTGTCAGCAAAATGGGTGCCGTGACTGCTCACAGTTGAGAAGTGGAATCGTGTGACCATTTCACAGGGATGTTTGAACATGTTCCAGTGCAACCAAATGAGTTTTTGTGGCATTATATCATGGTGTCAACCTGAAACCAAACAACAATCAAAGCAATGGAATACCTTCGGTGAACATGCTCCAAAGAAAGTGAAAACCATTCCGTCAGCAGGAAAAATCATGGTAGCTGTCTTTTGGGATTCACAAGGGGTGATAGACATCCACTACATGGAAAAGGTTAAAACGATCACAGGCTCCTATTATGCCACAATGCTGGATCAGTTTCACAAGGAATTGTTAAAGAAACAATCCCATTTTGTGAAGAAAAAGGTTCTCTTTCACCAGGATAATGCACCCACACACAAGTCAATCATTGCCATTGAATTTTGTGGAATTGGGCTACGAACTGCTACCTCACCCACCATATTCTCCAGATTTTGCTCCGAACGACTTCTTTCTCTTTGCAAACCTGAAAAATTGGCTCGCTGAAAAGAAATTCGCGTCCAGTGAACACATCATAATAGAAACAACCTCATATTTTGCAAACTTCGAAAAATCATATTTTTTGTAAGGGTTAAAAAAATTGGAGAAATGTTGAACATGTATTGAATTGAATGGGGACTATGCTCAGAAATAAAATTGATTTTTTGGAAAAAAATTATTTTCTTTAAAAAGTCACTGACTTATCAATCCGGCCTCGTACAGCAATATCAGCATGTGATGGTTAATACAGATACAATGAAATGGTGGCAGCAAAAATGTTATCGTGTTAATCGAGCTTTATCGAAGTATCTGCTTTTGTCAGCCTCCAAATCAAGGACAGTAATGCTAGAAGTGATGAATATATAAAAATAAACTCCTAATATAAGTTACAAATCAGAATTTTAAGTTCAGCATCTCTGTCCAGCTTTCAGTGTTTTAGAGGAGAAAAAGACCTTTCACTTTTAGGAAGCATATCATGTTTTGCTACCAGACATTAAAATGTGTCATTTTGTTGTTGAGTTTGCAAATTCACTTTTGTTTTCATACATTTTCATATGATATGTGACATAAAATACATCTGTTCTTCTGGTTCAGACCAACCACTTAAAAAAATATCTGAAAATGACGAAGTGAACTTATATATGTTGATTTTCAAAAGTTAACTCTGCACCCCTATCAAATATGTGTCTTTGCCACCTTTAATGCCTGCAGTTTTGTTTACTCTTACTACAATACTGAATGCTGCACCAATATTTTCTTCTTCCTTATATTACGAGGGTCATCCAGAAACGTAAGTCCCGATCGCGTCTAGAGATGCCACTACCTCGGATAGGAATGTGCATGCGCAGGAGTAGAGAGGAAGTATGTGGGAATAATACAATATAGTTTCAGTCTTGTAACAGCAGTGGTTATCACACAGTGCTCCGAGAAAATGGCCGCTCCAATATTGTCTCCCGCCAACTGCGAAATGTCTGACCGCAGCATTGACATTCCTACAGTGATATGCAGAGAAAGGGGACGAGTTTCTCGACAATATTGTCACTACTGGGGATGAAACACGGGTGTCATATGCCACACGAGTCAAAGCAACAGTCAATGCATTGGCGGCATAGTGGCTCACCTATGAAGACCAAATTCAAGCAGACAATCTCTGTCAAAAAAATCTGATGTGTTACACTCACATGACTTTCTCTACTTTTGTACAAACTATTTTTACAAGCGCCTATTCTCCATAAGCTTCATGTTAATCGAGATATCGAGATGTCAATCTTATTGCTAATTTTCATGTAGATGCAAGGGGGATATGGTAGGTTTTAAGCGATGGTCAAATATTTTAGCGCTGGTTGCTATGTGGCGCATTCCATTCTCTTTGCATGTCCAGGACATAAAAAAATGAATAACGAATTTGAGAAAAAGTATAAGTATTGGAAAATTTAAGGAAATAACAAGCAATATCTCGAAAACGGTTCACTCAACAAAAAAAATGTATATGATATAAGTTGTGTATTTTAACGCGATCTACATTTTTTGTGTAGTAAAATTTTGTCTATCTCTTATGGTTTACCAGTTATGCAAAAGTCGTTCATAATGAAGAATACTTTTGGAGACATTCTCAGAAATTTCGAGATATACATTTCATTTCTCATGACATTATCTTAAACATATGATATTTTCATCAAAATCGTTAGAGCCATTTTTGAGAAAATTAAAATTTTCGAAAAATGTTCCATGTAAAGGGTAGTCTGGGGTGGGGGGATTTTCTTGAAAACCTTCGTGTCGCATCTCTGGAAGATACTGAACCTAAATACCAAGTTTGGTGTTTATCCGACTGTTCGTTTTTGAGTTATGCTGTTCACAGACACACAGACACACACACACACAGACACACACACACACACAGACACACAAACGGACATGTTTACAAAAATGCTTTTTTTGGATTCAGGAGGTCTCAAAACATGTATTTCCGGTGAAATCTCGGTATCGAATTTTTGGGTGGAATGCAATACTTCCCCTACTTACTATACGTAGCAGAGAAAGTAAAAATCATGTGCACTGTCTTCTGGGATCGACATGGTGTCCTCCTGTGTGAGTTTTTACCACGAGAGGAGACCGTAAATGCTGATTGGTATTATCGGACATTGCTTAAACTGAAGAGGGCAATCCAGAACAAGAGATGTGGGATGTTGACAAGAGGCAATGTGCTATTGCATGATAATGCAAGAACCTATGCCACATGAAATGTGTTGAATCAGTTTGGATGGGAGATCTTTCTTCCATCTCATGAAGCATTTTCTGGCAGGAAAACGTTTCCAAAATGAAGCTGAGGAGCAGAATGAAGTAACTTTATGGCTCTGGATATTGGCGGCAGACTCCTATGACTTGGGCATACACCGTTATGATAAATGCCTCAACAATGGTTGTGACTATGTTGAAAAATAGTCAGTGAATCTATGTAATTATTCCAATAAATATCGCTTACTTAGTGATGATTTTATTCACTTCATCGCTCATCAGGACTTAGTTTTTAGATGACCCTCGTATCTACTCTGACCTCGATAACAGCATGCTCCACCGTGGATATATTGTTTGGGCTCATCATTAGCATTGTGATAACAAGAATTGCTTATAAAATGAAGTTATTTTTTTTTTGGGGGGGGGGAGGATTTTGACAAAACTGCATAATGGGCATACCAGCATTTAGTGATGTTGAATTATAATAATTATGCTTAGTTTCTCAAATTGCCTTTTCATTAATAGCTCCTGGAAGTATTGGCACCATAAAAGGAAGTAAGGATTTTTCTGCAATTTCCCAGCAAATAGGAGCATGATAGTACAGATTATGAAGACAACCTAACTGGTATATTGAAGAAAGAGTGAGCCGACTTAAGATACTCTTTGCTCCACTTACTACATATTACATGCACGAAATGTTTCATGAGGCATTCCCCACATCTTCCGCTGCTATGCGTCGACTGACTTCGGAGTAGGATTCCAGTTCTCTGGTGCCATCTGTTGACCGATTGGTGAACTTAGTGAAGAGATCTCTTCCCGGTGGTATTTCAAAGTTCATCAGTTGCTCTTGGAACTTGTTGAAGTATATTTTCTCCCACAAGCTTAATTCTAGCGGTTTCTTGACATACTTTAGTCATTTTACTTCCTTTTCTACTGTATGGTTCTCTTTCCAAAAATGGTTCCCTACAGCAGACCTTTCCAACTGTTTATATCTGATGTTGCAGTAGTGTTCCTTTAGCCTGGTTCCAATGTTCCTCTTGGTCTTCCCTATGTATATTTTGTCACAATCTTTGCAGTTTATCTGATATACACCTTGTTTCTTTTCATGTGGAATACTATTAGTAGTGCTAGATTTTAACATCTTTCCTAAGCTGAATTTATTGTATGGTGCCAGGGTTATCTTGTATTTCTTGAAAGTCTTCTGGAATTTGTGGAAGGCCCAAGGATGGAAAACAATTCTCTTGTATCTCCAATTTTCTTCAATTGGTGCAAATCTGTCTGATTTGCTTTTCTCTGCTGAACTTGTTGATTTTTCTGTCTATCATGTGTTTGCCAAATCCGTTGACTTTTGTTGTTGTTACGATGTGTTTGTATTCATTCTTGTATTCTATTTCTTTAAGAGGGGCATTTATCAGTCTGTGAATTAAACTGTTGAATATTGCATGTTCGTGTGATCTGGGGTTAAAACCTTGAGCTTTTATGTAGTTGTTTGTATGCGTGTTTTTCCTATGTATTCCATATTCTATCTTTTCCCCATTGCGGATTATTTTCAAATCTAAAAATGGTAAAGTGTTTTGGTCCTCTATTTCAAGTGTGAATTTTACTGTTGTGTCCTGTAGGTTAAGCAACTTTAGTGCGTCTTCTATCTGCTTCTTGTTCACAATGGCGAAAATGTCGTCGCAACTGATGAACTTTGAAATACCACCAGGAAGAGATCTCATCACTAAGTTCATCAATCGGTCAACAGATGGCACCAGAGAACCAGAATCCTACTCTGAAGTCAGTCGACGCATAGCAGCGGAAGATGTGGGGAATGCCTCATGAAACATGTCCTGCATGTAATATGTAGTAAGTGGAGCAAAGAGTATCTTAAGTCGACTCACTCTTTCTTCAATATATTTGAATGCTTCACTGTGTGTAAATTCCAATTTTTCAAGAAACTCTGAAACCTAACTGGTGTAATTTCTAAAATTAAATATTGCATTTATTTCCTAAGACATTCATTTCTTTTCCAAAATTCCTATTTTATTGTAACACATACAAATGTTGAAGGAAAATGCATAAATAGTGAGATTAATGAAAAAAATAGTAAAATCTTCACCTCTTTCTGCTGGATTGCATGTATCAGAAAAAAAATGCATTTTGGCAAAGTTTCCATTATTATACACTATTTTATATGTACCAGCATAAAAGGCAGGATGTTTCTTTTGCAGGTCCTGGACTGTGTGGCCTAGTGCATTAAACACAGCAGAGCAGCATATTTTACACTGTTGTCAACTTGTTATGTTCAATTTCTTGTAAATTAATATTGAAGGCTTATTGAACTTGGCCTGCTTTGCAACAGAAAGATACAAGGTTCATTCAATAAATAACCAGTAAAGTTATATAAAAAATACAACATTTTGACAACGTTTGTACATCTGTTATGTTTTGCTGGTGTTCTAAAACTATTATCAGATGGGCCTGGCATGCCTGCCTCACAAATGGAATGCTGGGAATCAGTGAAACAAGATGGCGGTGCCCTTGCACCAATATGGAGCAGCAGTATCATTAGATTTCTGTTAGCTGAAGGGTTGAAACCAATCAAAATTCATCATCAGATGGCAGTGCAATATGGTGAAACTTGAATCCAACACAAGTGTACGAGTGGGTAGGGAAGTTCAAACGGGGTGCAACAAGTGTTGAAGATTGCCACGCTTAGGACTTCTGTCCGTTCAATCACACAGAACAACATTGCAGAGTTGCTACGGAAAACAGGCATATTGTAACAGATTAATTTGAGTGCTGGGGATGTGGTAACTGAGCAGAAACTGTCAAAACATGGCATATACAGTATGATGCAACTAATAAATTATAAATGAAGCTTCATCAGGTCTCATGTTAACATTTTTTGACTATTTAAATGTAAACATTTACATTTAAAAATGTGTTATCTTCAACATTTTGCTACGGTTGTTTTCAATCTGATTACCATTCCCAGTTTATTATGAACCATGCTCAAACATAATTAACAATATCTACATTCAACAGCAATATCACTAAGACATAAGCAATTGCATTGGCAACTAGTGCATTCAGGATCATAACTATATCTTTTTACTTTACTACGTATAGTAAGTAGGGGAAGTATTGTATTCCACCCAAAAATTCCATACCGAGATTTCACATGTTTTGAGACCCCCTGAATCCGATTAAGCATTTTTGGAAACATGCGTGCATGCGTGCGTGTGTGTCTGTGAACAGCATAACTCAGAAACGAACAGTCGGATAAACACCAAACTTGGTATTTAGGTTCAGTATCTTCAAGAGATGCGACACAAACGTTTTCAAGAAAATCCCCCCGGCCCCAGATTATCCTTTACATGTAACATTTTTCGAAAATTTTAATTTTGTCAAAAATGGCTCTAACGATTTGGATTAACATATCATATGTTTAAGATATTGTCATGACAAATGAAATGTATATCTCGAATTTTCTGGGAATGTCTCCAAAGGTATTCTTCATTGTGAGAAATGTAGATCGCATTAAAATACACAATTTATGTCATACATTTTTTTTTGTTGAGTGAACCATTTCTGAGATATTGCTTGTTAGTCCATTAAATTTTCCAATACTTATACTTTTTCTCAAATTCGTTATTCATTTTATAATACTCTTGTACAAACTATTTCTACAAACGCTTATTCTCCATATGCTTCATGTTAATTGAGATGTTAATCTTATTGCTAATTTTCTTGTAGATGCAAGGGGAATTGGTAGGCTTTAAGCAACAGTCAAATCTTTTAAGAGCTGGTTGCTATGTGGAGCATTCCATTCTCTTTGTATGTCCAGGACATAAAGAAAATGAATAACAAATTCCCATTTGAGAAAAAGTATTGGAAAATTTAAGGGAATAACAAACAATATCTCGAAAATGGTTCACTCAACAACAAAAATGTATATGACATAAATTGTGTATTTTAACGCGATCTACATTTTTCTGTGTAGTAAAATTATGTCTATCTCTTATGGTTTACCAGTTATGCAAAAGACGTTCACAATGAAGAATACTTTTGGAGACATTCCCAGAAAATTTGAGATATACATTTCATTTGTCATGAAAATATCTTAAACATATGATATTTTAATTAAAATCGTTAGAGCAATTTTTGAGAAAATTAAAATTTTCGAAAAATGTTCCATGTAAAGGGTAATCTGGGGTGGGGGGATTTTCTTGAAAACCTTCATGTCGCATCTTTGGAAGATACTGAACCTAAATACCAAGTTTGGTGTTTATCCAACTGTTCGTTTCTAAGTTATACAGACACACAAACACACACAGACACACACACGAACATGTTTCCAAAAATGCTTTTTTTTGGATTCAGGTATCGACTTTTTTGGGTGGAATACAATACTTCCCCTACTTACTATACATAGAATGCAAAGAATTAGCAGAATGGAGACAAGAAGTATGGGAAGAAAAATGGGAAAAAATGGATAGGAAAATAGTAGCAATTAAAATGCTAACGAGAAAAGAAGAAACGCAAATTAAGAATATGGGGGAGTTTTTAAAGAAAGTAAAAGAGAAATGGAGTAGAAAAGTAACAGAGATAAGAAAGGTAGAAAGGCAAATGGAGGAAGGAGAAGATGGGCAAATAGGGATAAAAGGTAGTAAGGAATGTTTAGAGGAGCCAGAAGGCCAGGGTGCCAGGCAAAAAGAGCAGCATAGCTGGCAAGGAAATTTGTACATATGTTAAGTTAGTTTATAAGTGGAACATTGTAAAAAGAAGTATGTAGGAAAACGTACAAATAAATTATCTATCTATCTATCTACTATACATAGTAAAGTAATATACAGAAAAACAAATTAACATATGTTTAACGGGTTCGGTAACCTAAATCCAAGTTGACCAACATAAAGCTTGAATTATTTTATTCTCGAACTTTGTGTATCCAAATCGTTCTCAATACATATTGAATTTAACATGGAAACGCGCATCGTATTCAGTATGGAATTGGACTCAAATCGATTTTAATTCCCCATGGAAACATAGTGATTTTCTCAACACATTGCAAACGTACACTGGCGGCAAAGTACACCAGAAACAAACTGCAGCACCTATGCATAGCCTCTTAAACCCTCTGCTATAACAGTTCATTTAGCTATAGGTGAATTTGAACAAGCACATTTAGTTTCATAAATTGAACTGTTATAATAATGGATTCTTTAAATTTCTCTGCTCAAGAATAACCACAAAATGTTGCAATCCAAACCAAGCTGTTTTTTTGTAGAGGACGAGACGACATGCTAAGCGGGAAAGGTTGTAGTTGGCCACCACCAATGAGGTGCTCTCTTGTCGAATGGCTTTGTTTACTTCTCCTTTCAGCTTATAGTGAGACAGGTTTAGCACTTTACAATTTTATTTCATGAATATGACACAAATTGCTGACATGATAATTAAAAAAATACTAAACATCAGGTAGTAAGACTCTATTTGAGGCAATTTGCCAGTACAATAAAATTTGGTATAATGTTGGATATAGTAAGGTAAACTTACACATATTGCCAGTATTGATTGTTTTATCTTCAGTTTTTGTTGAACATGGAGAGATAACCTTAAGACACTAATTACAAGGGTAATTCAGAAAGTAAGTTTTGTTAAATTTTTTAAGGAATACAACTTTAGTTTTTGAACTTCTATTATAAAACTACTAAATTATTTTTAAACATAATTTTCATTTACATTCAGCATACTGTTTCACAAGCAATGAAATTCCCTCTGCGTAGAACTATGCCACCTGTAATTGCAGCCATTTTGTGGTGCTCTCTTGAGCTCTTCATTCATTTCAAAACTATGTAACATAAGCCATTTCTTCATGTTTAGGAATAAGTAATAGTCAATCAGAGCCACATCAGGACTACATGCTGAATGAACTAAAACCTCCCACTCTTAAATATTGTAGTAGATTTTGAGCATGTGTAGGCAGAACATTATGATGCAAGAAAACAATCTCAGAACTCGACATACCATGTTATTGTTCAATGGCACTGGGGATTAATTGATCTGCATCATTTTCCCTCTGGCTTCCCAATATAAAGTCTGTAAAGGTACTCGTCCACAATGCCAGTTTTATGGCATGCCACTTTTCTTGCGGGCCACAAATGTGGCATGTTCTGTTTACACACAGCTTGCAAAGTTGCACAATTTCGAGTTGCGCCACTATAAAAGTGGCATGTCCACAGAAATGTTGCACTGAGCGTTTACACAATGCTATATTTGTGGTGGTAATTTTTCTGCATGCCACTTTCTAGTCAGCTGTGTGCTTGGTATGGCGAATATGTCGTCTGATAATGAAGTTTTATCCGTAGCATGTCTGTCTCTTATTTTACTTCGTCGACGTAGAGAAAAACGTAAAAGGACGGCCAGAAAGTGTTGGGTAAGATTTTAAGTGGATTAAGTGGAGTGGGGTTGTAAACAACTTGCTGCAAGAGCTCTACGACGGAGATCAAAATTTAGAATTTCCTATGCATGTCAGCGGTTATTTTAGAAGAATAGCACCTGTAATACAAAAGCAAGATACAATAATGAGAAGGTCAATATCAGCAACAGCATGTTGACACTGAGATTTCTAGCCACAGGTAATTCGGCTTAAAATAATGGAGCGGCAACAACATTACCGAGTTTAATATATAACACGTTCGGCTGTCATCTATATAATCAATGTGATTTTTTTAGGCAGCAGCTATCAGCCAAAGATGTATTTATTTCTTATATTTGGCACAACAACACTTTGTGCCGTTGCAAAGAACTGTATGAATCCTCATACTGCAGCAAAAAACGTTAGGAATTCAAGAAGTATTTTTTGCCATGAAGGAGAGGTTCCATGGCAATATCGCTACATTTAAAGTGAGTGTGTTGGTACTTACCAAAGAATCTACTCATCTACTGCATCATTATTGGTGCTGATGTGGTAAAACAAACTGTAGTGCATCGTAAAATTCCCATTTTGTTTTATACTCATCTTTTGCACCACTTCCAGATTTCCCTGCCTTCATTTTGTTCCTTTCATTGGTGAACTGGGTTCTCAACCAGTGGATTTTTACTTTAATTTCCTCTGCTGACATGTAGAAATCCATTTCTATATCATGCAACGCATTTTGTTGCTTTTGTTTATTTCTGTAATCCGCAGTGTCTACTCTTCACAAGCAATCTTTGGTCTCAATCAGTTCAATAAACTTTTTTGTCATTTCCCTCATCCATTTATTGTTAAGGACATTATTAGCTATGAAGAAATAAATTGTCACCGTACTACAATAAATTGTTCGTATTCTTAAGGAAATAAAATGCACGTATCTGTCTTAATACTGTATTTAGTGTAACACAAATTATAATCCTTGTACCTACCTCTCAAACAGCTATTTACTATCACAGCAGACGACATAACAAAGTTGCACGGAATATGCCACAAAAGTTTTCTAAACTGTTCAAGCCACTTTCAGATGGCGCAACTTTCTTTTTTTTCGCTGCGTACACGAAGCAACTTCCTAAGTTGAACGCCACTTAGAAGTTGCGAGTGCAATTTTCCTACTTGCTTGGCAGTTTACACGATGCAACTCCACTTTTGTTGCGCAGTTCGAAGTTGCAAGCCATTTAAGTTGCATCGTGGACGAGTACCTTTAGTTATCACTTTTAAGGGCTTTGCATTTGGCGAGATGCTGTTTGTTCAGGATGACATCTTCTTCACAGAGAGTGCACTTGGGTGTAGGTAGGCATCGTATCTTGTAGAGATGTTCTGGCGAGGCAATCATGGCCAGTTGCCATTCTAAATAAGGCCACTGCAGTCTTCCTTGGCATTTTTTGTATATCAACTCTATCTTTAATAGTCTTATAATCTTTATCCTTTAATTTATCTTCATCAAGTCTCTGCTGTCCTTTCCAATGTTGTTTAATGTTATTTAATTGCTTATTTATTTCTATTTGTCCTACAGGTTTTATTTGTTGTATTGCACCTTTCTTTGCTAATTGATCCGCATGTTCATTGCCCAAAGTCCAACATGAGCTGGGATCCATTGTAGAGTGACATGATTTCTAGTTTCAACTGCTTTAATTAGGCTTCTTATTTCTTTAATATTTCTTGTTGTTTTATTATTATAATTTACTATTCCATCTATGGCTGATTTTGAGTCTGATAAGATGACTATTTTTTGTTTTATGTATGGTGTATATAAAATGTTCTGTAAGGCTGTTTTTATAACTATTAATTCTCCATCATAGTGGTTTGACATTTCATCTAATGTTAGATACTGTGCAAAATGTTTACAGTATACTCCTGCACCGGCATTTTTTTTATTGATGAGGGATCCATCTGTATATATTTGGAGTCATTCTTTTTCTGGGTATCTTTTATTTTCCGTAACTATTGCTATGGCTCTCATTTCATATGGTAAATTGTTTTGTTTGTGTTCTGTATATATCAGATCATTCTATTGGACTCGTTACCTCTGTTGCAATTACATTTGTTGTAATTATATTCTTGTATTTTAAGTTATTAATATATGTTCTGAAGCTTATTTGAGCTTATATGTTCTGAACATGCTTCCCAAGTCAACATACCATGTTGTTTGCTCTGAATTGCTCCAAGGTGAGTTAGTGTCAAACAGTACACATCAGAGTTTACTGTTGTGCCTTGTTCCATCAACTCCACCAACAACATACCTTGCTTGTCCCAAAAAAACAGTTGCCATGCGGTTCTTTGTTTGAAAATGTTTGGAAGCATTTTTGTAGTTTTGTAGGGGAGTTGGTGTGACCCCATGCCACTGACCGTAATTTTGTTTCCACACTAACATGTCCAACCCACATCTCCCTTCGGTGACAATCTGATTGAGTAAGCTTTCAACTTCATTCTCGTAGCATTGAAGGAATGTTAGTACTGCTCCCATCCTCCCATGGTATTTTGGGCTTCAGACAAAATTTTTGGCACTCGCTGAGCATAGTGATTTGCGGAAAATGCTCATGGAGTTCTGAAAGTGTGAAACCACTGAATCTGTCTGATCACATCATTCATACTTACAACACATGGCACCCACTTCTTTCATCATGGATGTTCATGCATCCATCTTAGAACTGAGACACCAATATCAAACAATACTCTCACTCAACGTTCTTGTACACTGTTCCTGTAATGTTCCTTCCACAAAAATTATATCACTGCACGTGCCTCACTCTTGGTGGGAGCTTATGTTGCTGCACACATTTTATAAACTGCCTTGATGAAAGAAACAGTCAACTGCAACCTTGCACAAACAATGCCAGGAGCATATGAGGGTGATACTGAAAATTTTTAGAATGCCATGTTTCTAAAAACAAATTAAGTTTGTTTATATCTAACAGCTACTTTCTAATGTTTTGCAAGTTGATTGCTGTGTTTGATTTGCTCTAGTAGTTTGTTAATCATCATCATTTAAAGATTTTGTGTTTACCCAAAAATGAATTTGACTACAGAACATTTCCGTGCTATGATTTTTACGATTTTAAATCGTAATTAATGTAAAGATCAGCTTAGAAATGCATTTGGTTAAGAAGCTCCATAGGTAAAAATTTATAATTGATACAGAGAATTCTTCTTAGTCATGAATTTTGTGAAGGACACCGAAGTACTGCTGTTACTGATGAAAATATTGCTGTTATTCGAGCAATGCTTGAAGAAGATCAATGGATATCTTATGAATTTATTCAGATGATGGAGATAATTGAGTAGTATTTTATACAATGGAGCATGTTGTTTTATAAAATCTTGAAATGAGTCAAATATTTAAACACAATAAACCCCATTTACATTTTGTAATCACAAGACCATTTCAGGGAGCGCCCTCCCTATCCTCAGTTGCCGAGTCGACTAAAGCTCCCATGTCATGCTGGTTTCCATCAGTGGGTGTAACATTACCTATCTTCTCTACTAAGCAAATGACGTCATCTACTTCCGAAATCTCAAAATTCATAAGGTGAATGAATATTGTTAATTTTGAGATTCTGAAAGTAGATGACATCAGAAACCAGATTTTCATACTGCTTCATCTGATTACAAAAAAGTGTTTCCATGCGTTTTATCTTTAATTTTTGGAAACAAAAAGAAATCACAAGGTGCTAGGGGCTATATGGATGGGGGTCCATGGTGCTGACGTATATGGAGTTCATGTGCTTTTCATAAATTGTTTGAACTGCTTCCCCATGCAACTTATTTGCCAGACTTAGCCCCTTGGCTTGGTGGTAAAAGAATTGCCAACAATGAAGAGGTAGAGTTTGCAGTTGATGGCCATTTTGCAGAACTCAATGGTTCTTACTATAAACAGGGTATCAAAGCTATTGAATATCACTGGGAAAAGTGTATCGAGCTGAAAGGAGACTATGTAGAGCAATACAGAAGTGTTTTCCCAAAATTTTTGTGTTTTCTTTGTTAGGTCGGGTACTTCTGGGACAGCCCTCGTATCTGAGATAATTTTGCAAGCACAGTTTACTATGTATCTATTACAGGAGAATGTGCTGTTCATTGCCCTGAAGTAATGGGTTGTAACTGTATTGCCTTCCTTTTCCAATAATTAAACAAAACAAAAAATTAGAATGTTAAAAGGTGTAGAATGGCAAATAAAAACAATTATTTGTATGCATTTCCAGTTTAATGAAAATATGAATTAACGAAAAAATATGAAATGAAGAAAAAGACAAAATGGAGGGAGGGTGCAATGGGTAGGTAGAATAACTGCATTATTGACAGATATGAGCTTATGAACTCAACCACCAGGTTATGTCAGACGGCTGCATTATCGATGTGTGCAAGTTTACAAATTCTGCCAACTTAAAGGACAATTGAGCTTCAAGCTATGCATGATATGCACAAGTGCCCTTAAAGTGTGAGTCAAGTTTAAGCATGTGAGGTACTCTCCCACCTATTTCAAACATCATAAAGTTAATATATAGATACATATTACGAACTTCTTGAAATTAAAACCCAGAAACTCAACTAGCAACACATAATGCAATGACATGACATTCATTTGGCAGAGAAGATAGGTAAACATTACACCCACCGATGGAAACCAGCATGACATGGGAGCTTCAGCTGACTCAGCAACTGAGGATAAGGAGGATGCTCCCTGAAACCAGTCTTGTGATTACAAAATGTAAGTCAAGTTTATTGTGTTTAAATATTTGATTCATTTCAAGGCTTTATAATTATTCAGGGCACTTGGGCATTGGTTTAAGTCAAATCTAAAACATTTTACACCAACAACTACACATGAGAAAACTTTGTTGTCAATGGATTCCACATATACTGACTCCCAATTAAGGGTGAAACTCAGGCAAAAATGATGAAAAATCCAATTTTTCGTTTTTTGCCTTAAAATTATGTTTATACTTTGTACTTTCAGAATCTATTGTAGTTTACGCCGCATTGCCATTTAAAAGGCCATTACGTCATAATTTAAATGCCCATGTGCGGGTGGGTGTGGCTCCTAAAATGCACTCATTACCTCGTACAAGCAAAATCGCATACAATTTTGAAGTTTAAATCAGGTGGTCACATTCAGTGCTGGTAAATGATAGCAGAGACATCTTCTGGGATTTTCTGCAAACATTCACCCCAGGAAGGCATGTCTTCAGTTCATTTGTTTGTCAGTGAGTGAACACGTGCTCATGTTTTCAAAAAATTTAGACATGATATACACCTTGTATAAGAGAGAAGTCTTCTTTATAGTGACCTACAAATAGATAAGTACAATTTAGAATAAGAATATGTATAATATAGTAGAAAATACGGCAGGGAATATCAAATAAGTGTCTTATTGTAAGAGAAAATCTGGTTTGTTGTTTGTAAACATGCAAGTACCTAATTCTCTTTTCACTGTCAGAATCTACTATAAGGTTGTAAAAATTGTATGTTAGGTGGACTAACTTTCCATAAATTTCTTGTTATTAATTCGTATAACATTATTACAAAATTGTTAGGCCTAGTAAGAGAAGACAGACAAAGAAATCTCTTGCAGCAAGATAAAATATAATGTCCAGATGGCAAATCTGAGGGGGGAAACAAACAAAGTTAGGCCTGCAGTAGATCTTGAAGAACCAAGTTCAAGTGGTAAAAAATTTCAACATTTCTTCAAGGATGATGAAATGAAATGAATGTGGAACTACCAAATCCAGGTTATGTACTTGTGCTCAATGAAGTTTGGAGTAAAATATTTAGCAGTTTAACATGCACAGATTGTGGATTGCAAGGTTTAGAAGCAAAATTTAGTGGTAAAAAAGGATTTGCCAGTAAAGTAACTGTACAATCTTCTTCTTGTCATTAAAGTTATGTGGATACATACACTAGTCCTAGAGTTACCAATGAGCACATTTTGATGTAAATAGCAAACTGGTTGATGCATTTCACCAAGCAGTTTGAAAGCTGAAACCATTGTAAAGCTTCAAAATTATTTAGATATGCAATTAGAAACAATCTTCCAAATGTAAATCAGATAAAATCTGCAATATTTGCAACTCTCTATCACTGCATGTCAACTGATGAGAAGCAATAGCACTTTAAATGTCCTGGAGGTGAATCATCTTGGTAGTTTTATAATTGTCTGTTGTTAAAAGTGAGGAAATCCCTAAATCTGAAGGGAAGAGAACATTTGTTTCATCCAATGAAGTTAGTGCAATTATGCCATTACAACAAAGATTAACCAATACTAATTTATTAGAGGTGTACAAAAGGAAAAACTCTAAATGCAAATGAGAGTTTACATAGTTTAATATGGAGTAAATGTCCCAAAGAAGTTTTTGTTTCTAGAAAGAATACAAATTGCTGTGACTTCAACTATCAGTGAATTCAATATGGGTTGTGAGAGTGCTCTGTATGCAAAGGAAAGGGTCATAGCTAGTAAAGTAAGTCCAGTCAGCAAAAGAATTAGTAGTGTCAGGGATAGGCGACAATTAAAGCAGAGTGCACTAAGTACATTAAATACATTCAAATCAGCAAAGAAACAGTTAAAAGTGTGAAAACTTAAAGAAGAGGAAGCTAAACAGTTATCTCAAGGACCTTTATATGGTTCAGGGGAATTCTAAAGCAGTAAATATGTGTTGTTATACATTTAAAACTTTAAAGTCATTTTTCTTCGCTTTCTGTTTTTCTACATTTTTTAATGTTCAAAATGCTCCTTGCAATGCAGTTTTTGATGGATTTCTTTGAAATTTTGCACACATGTTCTTAGATAACTGATACATAAAACTTGGTAATTTAAATGATCTATATGGAGCAGTTTAATTGTTATTGAATTTTTATTTTGAAAATTATTAATAATTTGGAAAAACAAAAAAGGTAATCTATGTATTCAATAATTTTTTTCTCCAAAACTATTTGACACATCTAAAAAAGAGTACCAAGTTTTGTAGACATAATCAAAAGAAACATAAAGCCAGAGTTTAGTTTATTCACAACTAATAATGTTATGCATGGAGCATTTGTTATACTACACTAAAACTGTGGCAAAAAAACAGTAAATAATTTTTTTTTTGCAAAACTATCTTAGATGGAAAAGTGAAATTTAGTATACCTACTAGATATTCTTTGGCACAAATACATACAAAATTTCACATCATTATGACCAAAACTATGGATTTTAGCAATTTTCACAGATGCCTCCCCTTAAAAACAACAAAGCATTGATTGCTACAGAAAAACTCTGGAGAAATTACAAGGCAATACTCCAAATTTGGTTGGAAATACCATTACTTGGATTTATTGTTATCATCCTAAAAAGAAAAGTCAATTAGCTCAATAGGTCTTTCAAACAGAATCTAAGCCTACGAAAGTACGACAACTTTACAGTGTTTATAAGAAAATGGTTGCTACTGTCCATTCCAAACCAGAGTGCCTCTCACTGTAAACAAACTCTTTGTATTATCCACGCGAAAGTAATTCGCAATCCCCGCCCCTAATGGCTGCTTGTTCACCTCTCATGTGCTTGTTGAACATTGTTTAAATCTATAAAAATGCACCCTGCGTGAATCAAAGTTCAAACTGCAACCTGAGGTAACAATCAATTTTATAAGTATGCGGAAATGAACATTTTACTTACGTTAATCACTCCTCGGGCAAATGTGCAACACCCAAATCCGAATCCTCCGAAAATGACCCAGCTGCCATATCGGAATCAGAACTACTCTCCAAAATAATGACAAGCTTATCCGCAATTCCACAGCACTGTCGCGCACAAAACAAACTCCCACATTTTATTCTCCTCTTCTATGTTCTATTATGTCTGTTTATATTCCCTGTGCGCTTTGGTTACACTTCTCACTGAAACGCCTATAAAATCGGATATTAGTTTCGTAATGTGCACTAGTGCAAGTGTCAGGTATTTTTCTAATAATGAGTTGAATATATGACGTATTGTCTGTTTTTCGCCACTTTTTAACTGTTTACAGCTTTTGTATTTGAACAGTTTATTCGCACTACACACACACCTTCTTTTGCTATGTGAACTCAAATACCAACTGACTAAATCACAAGATGTGACCTGAGTGAGCATACGTGTGTCTGCATATTATGGGTGACTGTTCGCTTATCATATTTCCTGTGTTACGCAAAGTGTTTATTCGGTACTCAGATAGCACCTCTGGGAATTCATTGCTGCATTTCTCGTATATGAAAGAGAGTGGCAGTCATGCATACAGTTGGTATTAACAAGCAAGGTGCTCTCAGCGTTAGCGCATTAGCAGACGAAAATCATATTTTGTAATCTCTTAATAGTTAGTATATATCCATTACCTTTAGCAATGAGTGCTCATCATAACCACAATAAAGTGTGCAGTTCTGCACCTTTCCTGCCCTAATATATCATGATACAATACATATATTAAGAAACTATTTACGTTGGCATAGGACTGTATTCTTGGGTTCGTGACAAGCAGAAGCACGTGCTTCTGTTTACATCAGAGAGAACTCTGATTTGGAATGGACAGTAGTTTCTTTTCTAAACAGATATTATTGCTAGTATAGTACTAGAAGATAGACATACAGTCACTGCTGATCGGTACACAAATGTCTTGAAATAAAAATGAAGTCATTATTAACAGTGGAGTTATATGATAAGCATTAACACAAATTATTAAAAACACATAACCAAGTAGTTAAAAACACATTTCGAGAAGCATGCTCCTCATCATCAGTTTGTTGACTGAGCTTGCAGCCGGAAAATTATTGACAGAGACGTTTTACTTTCTCTACTACGTATAGTAAGCAGGGGAAATATTGTATTCCACCCAAAAATTCGATACTGAGGTTTCACCGGAAATATATATTTTGAGACCCTCTCAACCCAAAAAAATCTGATGTGTTACACTCACATGACTTTCTCTACTCTTGTACAAACTATTTTTACAAACGCTTATTCTCCATATGCTTCATGTTAATCTAGATATCGAGATGTCAATCTTACTGCTAATTTTCTTGTAGATGCAAGGGGAATATGGTAGATTTTAAGCGATAGTCAAATATTTTAAGCGCTGGTTGCTATGTGGCGCATTCCATTCTCTTTGCATGTCCAGGACATAAAAAAAATGAATAACGAATTTGAGAAAAAGTATAAGTATTGGAAAATTTAAGGCAATAACAAGCAATATCTCGCAAACGGTTCACTCAACAAAAGAAATGTATATGACATAAATTGTGTATTTTAACGCGATCTACATTTTTCGTGTAGTAAAATTTTGTCTATCTCTTATGGTTTACCAGTTATGAAAAAGTCGTTCATAACGAAGAATACTTTTGGAGACATTCCCAGAAAATTCGAGATATACATTTTATTTGTCATGACAATATCTTAAACATATGATATTTTAATCAAAATCGTTAAGAGCCGTTTTTGAGAAAATTAAAATTTTCGAAAAATGTTCCATGTAAAGGGTAGTCTGGGGTGGGGGGATTTTCTTGAAAACCTTCGTGTCGCATCTCTGAAAGATACTGAACCTAAATACCAAGTTTGGTGTTTATCCGACTCTTCGTTTTTGAGTTATGCTGTTCACAGACACACAGACAGACACACACACGGACATGTTTCCAAAAATGCTTTCTTTGGATTCAGTGAGTCTCAAAACATGTATTTCCGGTGAAATCTCAGTATTGAAATTTTGGGTGGAATACAATACTTCCCCTACTTACTATACGTAGTAGAGAAAGTAAAAAGCATTTTTGGAAACATGTCCGTATGTGTGTGTCTGTGAACAGCATAACTCAGAAACAAACAGTCGGATAAACACTAAACTTGGTATTTAGGGTCAGTATCTTCCAGAGATGTGACACGAAGGTTCTCAAGAAAATCCCCCCACCCTAGATTACCCTTTACATGGAACATTTTTCGAAAATTTTAATTTTCTCAAAAATGGCTCTAACGATTTTGATTAAAATATCATATGTTTAAGATATTTTCATGACAGATAAAATGTACATCTTGAATTTTCTGGGAATGTCTCCAAAAGTATTCTTCATTGTGAACGACTTTTGCATAACTGGTAAACCATAAGAGATAGACAAAATTTTACTACACAAAAAATGTAGATCGTGTTAAAATACACAATTTATGTCATATACATTTTTTTTTGTTGAGTGAACCATTTTCGAGATATTGCTTGTTATTCCCTTAAATTTTCCAATACTTATACTTTTTCTCAAATTCGTTATTCAATTTTTTTTGTCCTGGTAATACAAAGAAAATGGAATACTGCACATAGCAACCAGCTCTTAAAATATTTGACTATAGCTTAAAGACTACCAATTCCCCTTGCATCTACAAGAAAATTAGTAATAAGATTAACATCTTGATATCTCGATTAACAGGAAGCATATGGAGAATAAGCGTTTGTAAAAATAGTTTGTACAAGAGTAGAGAAAGTCATGTGAGTGTAACACATCAGATTTTTTAATACATTTTTAACTACTTGACGTATATGGAGTTCATGTGTTTTTAATAAATTGTGTTAATACTTACACAAATGCCTGTTTACCGTAAATTTTTGAAAAATGTCCAAAGGGAAAAATAATGTTATATCATGACAACACACCGTTACAAACAGTAAAACTAACAACTGAGTATCTGGATGCCCTAAAGGTCAGCACCATGGACCCTCATCCATATAGCCCCTAGCAACTTGTGATTTCTTTTTGTTTCCAAAAATTAAAGATAAAACGCGTGGAAACACTTTTTTGTAATCAGATGAAGCAGTATGAAAATCTGGTTTCTGAAGTGTGTCAAAAAGCGTGGCATCATTCCTTTAAGGACTGGTTTCACCGAATGCAATAATGTATTAATGTTTAAGGGGAATATTTTGAAACACAATAAAATCATTTAATTTTTTTTTAAAACGAATCCTTGTTTCATTTTCTAAAATTTTTCAGTGTTGCCCTCATACTGAACCAAGCTACATAGCAAATCACGAAATGTGCTGTTGCTGCCTCTTCTGCTCATGGATGACAAAACGGAACTTACTTTCTGAACTGCCCTCGTATAATTATGCTCATTTCCATTATCATTCATTCATCCTTCAAGTAATTGTTGTACCATAACAGTTTAAAACAGACAAAGTATTTTATCAAAGGATCAAATTTCTTTGTTGCCATTTTATCTAATCATGCATATATCATACTAAAAGAGACATGCCTAATACAGTTTTTAATTTCAATTTACTCACAGTTTCCAATTTGCCACTTGATTTCCAAATGGATATGCTCCTAACTATAATCTTGTGTAGGGCAGTAATTTTAACTTAAGTCCAAAACGGCAGTAATCATAAACAATAAGAGTGCAGACACAAAACAGGCAGGAATGTAAGAGCTATTAACCAAATTGCTCTAACTAGCAAAACACATTGTGCAAACAGAATCGTTCTGTACTGAATTCAGAATTTTATTAAAATATTTGGAAGAAGGAAACAGAACTAAATATACATCAGCCTGGAGCAAGTTAAATACATAAAAATTATTTCTACAATCTTTAAATTATAAACTTTAGTCTCTAAAAATAGTTTGTTTTATTTCAGTGTAAACGTTAGGAAATCACTTTTAATATGAATATTGTAGTAAACATGAAAAATGGAATTCCCATTTGGAAGTTTCCATTCTATCTGATAGGTGAAAAGTTTAGATTAAAATGATTCAGTGGGTCACTGAATTAAAATCTCCATGAGCCACAATAAAGGGAAAAAAATACTGTAGCATATAAGGTCTTTCATAACTGATAGCCCTGAATGAAAGTATGGGTAATTCCAAAATACCAACCATATATTGTGCTTTCACATGTATTCCTTGTACCTTATCTTTCCAAAAAAAAGGAAAGGTTAGGTCGGGTACTTCTGGGACAGCCCTAGTATCCGAGATAATTTTGGAAGCACAGTTTACTATGTATCTATTACAGGAGAATGTGCTATTCATTGCCCTGAAGTAATGGGTTGTAACTGTAATGCCTTCCTTTTCCAATAATTAAACAAAACAAAAAAATAGTAAGTTAAAAGGTGTAGAATGGCAAATAAAAGCAATTATTTGTATGCATTTCCAGTTTAATGAAAATATGAATTAACAAAAAAATATGAAATGAAGAAAAAGAAAAAATGGAGGGAGGATGCAATGGGTAGGTAGAATAACTGCATTATTGACAGATAAGAGCTTATGAACTCAACCACCAGGTTATGTCAGATGGCTGCATTATCGATGTGTGCAAGTTTACAAATTCTGCCAGCTTAAAGGACAATTGAGCTCCAAGCTATGCATGATATGCACAAGTGCCCTTAAAGTGATGAGCCAAGTTTAAGCACGTGAGGTACTCTCCCACCTATTTCAAACATCATAAAGTTAATATATAGATACATATTACAAACTTCTTGAAATTAAAACCCAGAAGCTCAACCAGCAACGCATAATGCAATGACATGAAATTTGGAATGCATAAAATATTCAGTGCAATAAATGCACAGAAAGTCTGAAGACCTGGTAGTACTGCTTCTTTGTCACACATATTGAAATTGTTCTTTCTGGTAACACAGTAAATGTGTTTTAAAACAAATAATACCACTTCCCAGACTACACACAGATTTCTAGTTGTGTGTAAACAAAAGCCATCACAAAAATTGAGAAGCTTGTCATGCAGCCACAGAATATGAATAAGGTAAACAATTTATGTGAGGTTGCTGACTTTACAATTCACATCGTCCATTACTGAAATCTTCATGCCCATTTACGGGTGTTTATTAGACATCACTATACTCGGCCCCAATAAAGAAGGTGATTGACAGTTACTAACTACATTGCAGAAAGCTTTAAATGAATGGGAGGGGATGAATATGTCACAGCGGTCATTATAGCAACCATTAGAAGGACCAATTAGAACTAAGATGTTTCCATAGCAACGAGAGACGCAAATGCCTTGTTCCGATATCGTAACATGTGATTGGCATGATGTGCCGGGCGAGCGACCGTTGCAGTAAACATGAACAGCAGTCTTATCTTCTACTGTCGCTGCAGTTATAAACAATGTCTTCCTTTTAGCCCCAGCTTGCTTATGTGTTTGTATCAGTTTACAGATTAACTGCATACTGAAAAGTTCTTTTGCATCGTACTATTTGTGTGGTATTTGCCTTGTGTTACGCGTATTGTGCGTGCGTGTGTTGTGTGAGCATTTATAATTGTGTTAACACGTTTAATGGATATTTAACAATGTCCAAAAATAGTGACAAAGATAGCTCAGCCAACCGAAAAACTGAGCGCACTCGGGAACCGAATAAAACTGTATTTGTATAGGTATTCCAATTAAAGGACAGGCTTGGGAAATAATATGCTCTGTGAGAGAATATTTGGAAGAGCATAAAATAATTCGGTGGCTTGTTCACCGCAATGTACCGATGAAGGAGGGACTGAAGAAAAGTGAGATACTGGAACTTGTGAAAGCAAACAAACCGCGGCTTCCAAGTTATGTAGTCGATGGCATTGCTGCAGAACATGGTCACAAAATAGTTAGGCTTCCCCCTTATCATTGTCATTTTAACTCGATTGAATTAATTTGGGTAGAAATAAAGGGTTATGTTGGGCGAAACAATAAAGGTTTCACTGTGTCATCAGTAATAAAGCTTAAAGAAGAGGCACTAACAGCAGTAAACCCTGAAAACTGCAAAAAAGCGGTGACTCATACAAAGGGCATAATAAGTGCAGCTTGGGAAAATGAAGGAGTTTTGGAAGAAACTATAGAACAGCTTGTCATTTCCGTGGGGAATTCTAGCAGCTCTTCAGATGATGATGATGATGATGACGGTGGTGGTGGCAGCATTGTCTATCAAACGAGCAGCAGCAACAACAGCAGTGATGCAAGTTCATTCGGAAATCAGTGGCATTTTTCCATTAGAATAAGCATCAATATTTCATAGGTATGGCTCTTCTGTTAATGCAGATTTTTACACTGATATATTCTTGCATGTTGTATCCTCTGCACGTAGATTCATTATTTTACAATTGTCTTCGTATATGAATATAAGTAATACCCGCTCTACAATGCAGGCGCTACCCAGTCGCCTTCGACACAGTTCTAACACGCTTCCACAAGGTCGTGATGAGCGGCAACGTTGCCTCTCTCTCTCTCTGCGAAATGTCAATCACGTTCTTGATTGGCGCCAAGTATAATTAGCAACACACATTCAATATGTAATCTTAAGTTACAACATAATGCAATAGAATATAATACTTTGTAATGTCCGTGGTGAAAATCTGTAACACTTTGAATCGGTCCACAAAGCCATAAAAATACCTCCTTTGCCATAAACTGTAAGGAGGACTGCTCCCATACATTTTAGGCAAATCATAAAAGTTGGAAATATGCACAATGCAGATAGTTAATGCAAACCACATACTTATTTCTTGCATGCTTGCTAAAAATATGTTCTTGAGATTCGTCAAAGTATCAAGACAAGTAATTGTTTTAACTCATTTATACCAAACAAGCAGGTATGCATCTAGAAGCCAATAAGCATGTGCTTTTGCTGGCATGCAGAGTAAAATAATGAGAAACTGGGTGTGTTGCTGACCGACATAAATATTTTTAAAATCAGGAAAGAAAAGATCCTGTAGGCCTGAATTCTGCACTGTCTAATTCTTATATGAATATAATTTTCCATAGAAACTCTAACCTGTTCAAACTTCAACTATTTGCAGATTATGGCAATTGTAAGTTTTAACAATATTATTTAATAATATTTATGGCTGAAAGTTTACAGTACTGTGCTCACATAATCTACTACAGCATCTATGGCAAGTGCAAAGCAACAACAGACCTGGGAAGGGTAGTGCCGGGTTTGTGCATGCTGCAAGCTACACTCAACAAGTGGTCTAACTTGTCCTTTTCCAGATTTGTCAGGGTGTCTGATGTTGGTATCTCTGGAATCTCAAGTTCTGGAGGCAGAAGGGGAAGAACAGGTACACGTTCTTCTGTTTTTTCTGTGACTACATCATTGTGACTGCCTCCAAAGCTCATCTTTGCTGATGGTCTGCAATAATATAAATAACATGAATGTATTAAACATTAAAAACAGAAGCATTATTAACAGTGAAGTACTCATCATGATGTAGATTGAGTCACACCATCCCAAACGCATTAAAATCCAGAATTTACCAGATTAGTTGTGAGGAATGTGAGAAATACTACATAGGAAAAACTAAAAGAAACTAGGAAACCAGACTTAAGGAACACCAAAGAAACATAAAACTAAAACAAATAGAGAAATCCACTGTATCATACCATTTTTGGACTGAAAACCACAACATTGGCCAGTATAAGGTTGTTAAAACCCCTCACCACACCAATAGAATTGAACATCTGGGAAAAAATACACATCGTCAAAAACAGCAACGTCATTAATTTTGAAATCCCGCCTGTAAGCAATGTGTTAAAACTTTGTGCCCCCAACACCAGATGGCAACAGGGTCAGAATTCGCAGGATGAGGAAGAACGGGAGAAAGCGACCCTTAGTCACCCAGTCACTGACGATGAGGACGAATGCCCTCGAAAACGTTTCCTGTTTTATATAACTTTAATTAGTGAAGGTGAGTGTAAAAAAGTGTGACTCAATCTACATCACAACATAAATGTAACTTAAGAATTAGAAATGCGCTACAAATAACTAAAGAGATAATTAAAATTATTTCATTCTTATGAATTTAATAAAAATCCAAATCAATAAAGAAGCATCACACAGCCAATTGAGTAGTTCTATTTTTATTTGTTGTAGACATATGGTTGAAACTTTAAAGGCTAGCCTCAATGTAAAATTCTAATACTTTTATTGCAACATTAAGTTTAGGTTTGACATATAAATTACTAACTATAGAAAAAACATTTAAGCTCTAATAATTTATTGAAGAACTAGCTTATATACTTGAACAAGCAACCTAGATGCAAACAAAACAAGAATGCAGTTTATGGTAACATTTGAAAAGAGTTACATATAATTGGGTAACTTCGTTTTTTGCATTTGTAATTACTAGACTTCAGATATTTAGGTTTATACCTATTGTTTTCCTTTACAGCCTATTGGCCTAACATAGATAATTACACATATAATTGACCTATAAAGGATTAACCAACTGTTATAGTGTCTATAGGCACCTATTTCAACATAAAGCCTTTGGGTGCCTATAAATGCCTTTTTTTTAAATTCCAATGAATTTATTTGCTACACTGTTGTATTCAATAAATAATTACTTAATCAACAACAAACCTTTCCATTGACTGCATACTTATTTGATTTCTGTTTGATAAAATGTGGTGTGGTGTCGTTGTTAAAAGGCTTAGCGCAACAATAAATAAAGCAACAATTAGTGAAATCTTAAGGTGCTGCATGCGAAATCGGCACTTCGGCAATGGAATACAATAACAACAATTGGCCCACGTCTGGTTCTCAGAAACAGTTCTTTGAAAATAAGGCAAAGTGTCGGTTCGTTTCATAATATAACTGTATTCAAGTCTTTGGTTGCTGTGATAATTTTTCTGCTAGTGCTGCAAAATGCCTAAGAACAAATCTACCAAAAGTGCATATATAAGACTGGATTTTGGATTTCCAGTCTTATACAACAAATGGAAACATAATCTTGTCAGGTTTTCAATAAAGAGGTAAGCTTTTTACTGTATTTTTTGTCATTTTTGTTATTCACATGAGATCACGTATGTTAACTACCGCGATTAATTGTACTGCATGATTTTTCTTCTATCTGAAAATAATCTCAAATTTGTTTGATGCATTTTATTAAGTCCAATATTGGGGTTTAACAGTACAACAGATCAAGATGAAGCTGGTTATCGAGACCCAGGAGAAATAATAATAATAATAATAATAATAATATACGATCGAACATAGCGACGAAAATGTGCTGAATTCATATTAGGAATGGGTTTTGTCGGGAAGACAGAGAAACAAAGTTTGTTCCCTCGAAGCAGAGGTATTTTACCTGCGATGGTCAACGAACCTGCATACCGGAAGTCTCGCCTTTATACTTTTGGCTCGGACAGGGTTTACAACGGTTCTCAAGGCTTAAAAGGGTGAGGAAGTAGATGTGCCTTATCTACGATCTAAGAATGTTCGGGGGAAGATTTTAAAACTCAAAATAAGCTGTGAGAAGCAGATGTGAAAGTTGTCACGTGGGGGTAGCCAATAACAAAAAAAAATCATGAAACAAAAATTATAGCCAATCGAAAGATCGCGTAGGCATCACATGGTACGTTTTGAACTTAAAACAGAACGAAACTTAAGAAAGGGAGAGGGGAAAATTGCAGAGTTTGGCGAAAGGCGTGAAGGAGGAAAGACACGCCGAGACAGTCGGGTACAAAACTAACCATGACAACGGCCGAGGCACATTCCGGTACAAATTAACCACGAGGACGCGACGAAACAGAATTAGAAGAAAATAATCAGAAGATTTATAGCGTAAAAGTGAAGTTGTGAAATCTAGGCAATTCGAGGCTAGTCGGAGAAACACATAAGTAGCGACTTCGAGAGTAATAAGAATAACAGTGGTTTCGACGACGAAGGTGGCGGGTTGACCAGATTGGAATCTACGTAACAAAATAAAGATATCACCCAAACTTCTCCGGCAGTATTATTAATCTCATCAAGGCAGTGTCACCACCCCTGAAAAACAAGAACCTCAGCTCTACCGAATCAAATCCCAAATCCCTGTCATCCAACCAACGAACCCAGGACTCTGAGTCCATTGAAGCAACTGCCAGGGACAACACAGATGCGTCAGAGGTCAGCGTCATTTGGCGCCCAACGTGGGGCCCGAAATACTGCCAGCGGATAACGCACCCGGAGAACCGACAACGGAAGGAAGACGACGCCGATGACGACATCAGCAACCACCAGCAGCAGAGTGTACCGATAGACGTGGGGCAACAAACGACATCGACGCCGCTCCATTACAACAAGGAAGCAGACATTCAGCGCAGACATCATCAGTGTTCAAAAAGTGTGTAAGTGTAGTGAAGTGTTTTGTGAACTATTACAACACTTCGCAGCAGCTCAACCCAGCACCGAGTAAGTGTTAACTGCATGATACATAGGTTAATAAAATTTTGGAGGGGAGTGTATATGCAATAGATATAAGTAAACTGGGTTATGTATGTTTGTAAATGCTGTTAAGAAACAAGAAATTAACCGGCAACGATATGGAAGGTAATAGCAATGAACAAGGGGAAAATTTCACTAACAATAGCACGCGGGTAGGTGTAGAAAATGGAGATAGCGAAACATTAGAAAACCAAGTTACCGGATCGCTTAACACGAGCGAAATGATGCAACAAATGTTGGCTCAATTGAGCCTCCTCAACACTAAAATATCAGAACAAGAGCAAACAATAGGGCAAACTTTGACTCAACGATTATCAGAACAAGAGCAAACACTGGCTCAACGATTATCAGAACAAGAGCGAACAATAGGGCAAACTCTGACTCAACGATTATCAGAACAAGAGCAAACACTTGGGCAAACACTGACTCAACGATTATCAGAACAAGAGCAAACACTAGAGCAAACACTAACACAGCGATTAACAGTACAGGAGCAAACACTAAAACAACAATTGTCCACCCAAGAACAAACATTGCAGCAGCAGATAGCCTCACAATTAAGCATCCAACATAAGGAAATCAGCCAGGGCTTAGAAAATAAAATACAGGGTGTCTTGTTAGAAATTAGAGCAAGTCAAAATGTAATCTACGAGGATGTAGAATATATAAGAAACGAACTAAAAGCAACACAGAATAGTGTAGAGGTAGTAAGGAAGGAACTTGTCGTGGAAATAGACGCCATCAGGGCACAACAAATTGTAAGCAATGAAAACTTAATATGTACAATTAGTGATAAGGCAAGGGAAGAAGCAATGACAGTCTGTGTAGCATTACAGAATAAGCAGCAGGCAGTGGAAGCAGGGGTAAATGATAAAATTAACAAAATAAGGGAGACCATAGAGGCACAGAGTAGCTCGCAGATAAGCGAGATCGCTAAATTAAGGGAGGAACTGACACAGACCGTCAATGCTCGCAGGGACGCACTAGCGGAAATCGAACCGCGACCCCAGGGAGCCACGGACGCGCGAATTACCTCTCAGGTTTCCGCGCTTTCGTCGTTCCAGTGTAACAACCCGAGTAGCGAACCGAGGTCGAACGAACCTGCCTGCACTCCTTCGGCCTCACCGCACCCGGCAAGTGAAATGTCAAGCACCGTAGGGCCCCTGCAACAATGCAATATACCTATACAATTTTTGAATGAACTACCAATCCCCAAGTTCAACAGTGAAGTTGATAATGCGAAGCAGTTCATTAATGACCTCGAATCTTATTTCGCGCTTAGGGGAATTCCCGACCGTTTCAAAATGGTAATTATAAAAAGGAGCTTGATAGGCCCGTCCCTGAGTTGGTTTCGATTGACGGTAGGCGAGCATGCACAATATGAACATTTTAGGTCTGCATTTTTGGAAAAATATTGGAGTGGCGTTGCACAGTACAGAGTGCGCGCAGAAATAAATAATGGCCGATACAGGGATGAGAAGCGTGAGTCGATGGTTGACTACTTCTTGCGACTCGGCCAATTAAGCCAACTCCTGGACCCACCGATGCCCGAAGGTGAATTTGTATCCCTCCTGACACGACACTTCCCAGACGTTATACGTCATCACCTCGTGGTAGCACGCCCGAGGACGCTGAGCGAAGCCATTGAACTACTTACCGCTCTGCAGGGGTACGGAACGCGGGAAGAAGATAGGCCCAGAATCAGGACTGAAGGCAGACACAGTGATCGGATAAATTCGCATCGTAATGATGGGACGAGGGCACAAGGTGCGTTGAACAACTACCCCACAGTCCGACAGCGTTATCAAGAGCCATTTGCAAGAAATCGGGAGAGAAGCTATAGGCCCTGGAACCAAACGGGCACGGGTAGGCCACCGAGGCAACATGAGGAGTATCCCGTTCAGTACATGAGACTCTCCAGGTACCCGGCGAATGGTAGGCAACACCGGGGAAATAACCTTCACGGTGGAACAGCGGAGAGGCCAAGAACGCCTCCGAATCGCCCAGAAACTCCCCCGAACCTTCCTGGAAACACCCCCGAACAGGCCAAGAACACCTCCAAGCCGGCCAGCGACCCCACCCCGTAGGGATGAGAACCACGAACTCTTAAGCATGCCGACGTACAGTCACGCTTTGGCGCCGAGCGGGTACCCATCACAGACACGACAGCCGCAAAATGTCCATCGCGAAATGGATGACGCGATAGGTCACCTAAGCGGGGCAATGGCAGGACAAAGCATAGGCCAAGGGAGAGGCCCCAGTCAAGGATCGTGGCCACGACGGTCGGAAAACTAGAGACAGGAAGAGTCGTAGCGTTCCCAGGCTCAACCTCAGAGAATGCGAGCAGGTTCTCGCATTACACAGGGAACGAAAACAAAAATACAGAAGCAAATAGCGTAGGCCACAATATCAGCCGAAACCGGCATGACAAGGAATTCGGATACACGGAGATAAGTCAAACACAGGAAATAACAGAATCTCCGAGAGTAGCGGCAGTAATCGGAAATGAGACGTACTTGGTAACAATAGACAGTGGAGCCATGATCTCGGCGTGCAGTAAAGCACTATTCAATCACCTCAGTGAAAAGAATAAGAACTTACAGACACTACCCGTAAAGAACGCATACTGCATAATGGCTGTAGGCCGCGCGAAACAAAAGATATCGCAGCAGGTCATGATTAATGCTTGCATAGGGGATGTTGAACTTGAAATAGTGTGTTTAGTAATAGACAAACTGGTAGTAGACATACTGATGGGAAGCGACGTGCTAAATGCATTCCAAGCCACTATTGACTATGGACGAGCGCTATTGACGCTTACAGTAGACGGATCGCTAAGAAGAATACCGTTCATTCAAACCCCGAGTATGGAATACACGGTACTAACCGAGATAGAAGAGCAAATACAACAAGAACAATTTTTTATTGAATATTTGCACATTGGGGGAGGCATTAACGTGGTAAGAATTTTTACGCAACAACTGTGCGAAGGGAGAGATCTTAATGACACGCCACTGCAGTCAGCTGATGAGTCAGAAGTAGGTCAAGCACCCCAATATTGTGAGTTAAACACAAAAAATGGAAATGTTTATTTCGGTGAGAGACCGGACGACTCGCAGGTAGTGGGTAAACAAAACATGTCCCTATCAGGTATACACGAATATGTAGCATCAATAGCCTGCTTAAACCACCAACAGAAAGAAGACTTTTACAACATTCTTGTAAAACACAAAGATGTGTTCACCCCAAGGACAGGAGTATACCATGACTATGAATATACATTTGAAATATCTGACGTCACGCCTTTCAAACATAAGTGTAGGGGAATCCCACTCGAATTGCGAAGTGCGGTAGACGAGAAAATCCAAGAACTGCTACGAGAGAACATTATTGAACTGTCAGACTCGGTGTATGTAAATGCATTATGTATAGTACGTAAGAGAAATGGGAGCGTTCGGCTAACTATCGATGGCCGACATGTAAACAAGTTTATCCGTCCCGACAGGTTCTGCACGCAGAATGTAGAGCAAATCTTAGCAAGTATCGGGCGACAAAAATGGTTTACTTCATTGGATTTGACAAATTCATACCTGCAAATCAAACTGGCCCCCCACTTGCGCAAATATACGGCCTTCTATCATTCTGGATGTTTGTATAATTTTACGCGCTGTCCCTTTGGAATAAATGTTAGCGGTGGTGCACTACTCCGGGCATTACACCAGATTTTAGGCACACAAACTGAAGGGTATGTGTCACAATATGTGGACGACATCCTAATACATGATTTAGACATAGAGTCACACCTCCAACACCTTGACGAAGTTCTTGGAAGACTTGCAAACGGTGGTTTGACATTAAACTGGGATAAATGCGCTTTCTTCGCTACATCAGTGAAATTCTTAGGTTATATAATTTCTGGAGAAACCGTCTCGCCTGACCCCGAGCGCGTGGAAGCAATTCAGAAAATTCCCCGCCCCAAGAACCCGAAGCAGGTGCGAAAGTTCCTAGGTGTACTTGGTTATCAAAGTCGGTTTGTAATCAGATACGCCGAGCATACTGCCCCATTACGAGCGTTACTAGAAAAGAACAGGAAATGGAGGTGGACCGAAGCCGAGGAAAATGCATTTAACAGGCTAAAGCAGCTGTTCAGTGAATCGATACTGTTAAAACGCCCGCGTATGGACCTTCCTTATCATATTTATTCTGACGCCTCGTCAATTGCTTACGGGTGTGTACTAGCCCAAGTTGACGAAAACAAGGAATTACATGTAATAGCTACAGCTTCCAGAGCATTAACAAAAGCCGAAAGAATCGCTTGTGTTAGCCAGCAAGAAATAGGGGCCATCTTCTTTGCCCTGCAAAAATTTAAACACTTTGTGTACAACAGGCAGATTATCGTATTCACAGACCATATAAGTTTGTCATTCATCAAGAACTGTAAATTAACGAGCAGCAAAATTTCTCGATACATACACGAGATAATGGCTTACAATATAGAAATCCGCCACATACCAGGGCGCTTGAATACGTTCAGTGACATGTTGTCCAGACTAAAGAGAGGGGGGCAGTTCCCCGAAACGCAGGGAAATACACAAAGAGAGGTTTGCGTGATGAAACTAGACCTAACGTTAAACAAACGCTTAGCAGACGAAATGAAGAGGCTGCCTCAGCTCCAAAGGGCAGATGAGAAGATAGCCGAAATAATGAAGATAGCCACGCCGATCAGTAAACAAAACACGGGGAAGTACGGCATTCTAAACGATGTGATATATAAACTGTGTGGAAGAGAAAGGCCGACATGGCGAGTGTTCGTACCTGCTGTATTGGAAGAATTAGTTATGGATGCATATCATCGCGCACTCATACATGCCGGAGTGGAGAAGACAAACCTGGTCATTAATGGGCACTTTTATATTCCAAGGCTTGGTAAGAAGTTGAGGGCCTTTGTTGCAAATTGTGCAATGTGTCAGAAAGCTAAGCCGCTGAACGTCCGATATGATTTACCACCACAGACGATTCTGAGGGATCTCCCTCTGCAGTTAATCACGGCCGACGGCCACGGCCCCATGCCCACCGGAAGAACAGGATTAAAATATGTTTTTGTATTAGTCGACGTGATGAGCAAATTTGTGAAGCTATACCCAGTCAAGAAGCTGACCAGCGCTATCTGCGCGAGCAAAATAGTTGATCACTACGTACCAAATTATGGAAAAATGGCGGCGATCTTGGTGGACAATGCACCGGCACATAAGGGAAGGATATTTCGGGAAAGACTACTCGAAGCAGGCATAAAAGTGTACAATATTAGCGCTTATCATCCAAGTTCAAATCCTTGCGAAAGACAGATGCGGGACTTGAGTATCGCGTTACGGATTTTAGCGAATCAGAAACATACTAGTTGGCCCGGATACATTGAATACATCGAGAATGTATTCAATAACAGTCTAAACTGTAACCATGGATACACGCCACTGCAACTACACACAGGGAATGAACCAAATAGTATTATTCCGGGTGTACCACGAGCGATTGAAACTATCGTGGAATCGGACGCGGAAAGGATTAAGAACGCCTTTGAGAAATTAAAAGCCAAAGCAGAGAAAAGGAGACAGAAGGCCAAGAGATACACACGTACCTGGACTCCGGCAGCAGGTGACCTCGTACTAGTGAGGAACTTTGACAAATCTTCGCTAGTAAAAAGGGAATACAGACGTATGCATATGTGTTGGAAAGGTCCTTATCGGATATCACAAACCTTCGGGGACAGGGTATTTCAACTCCAACAATTAAGGACCGGGAAAATAATCGGTAGGTACCATCTATCATTGATTCGTCCATTCAAGCAGGATCAAGGAAATTTAGTAGAGTCGGATAGGGAAAATGTACAAACGCACTCGGAACACGAGTAAGGAAAGTCAAATATGCGAACATTTTTTACAAACAAATTGGTAGCTTCGGGATAGCAATGTCCTGTTAAAACAGTGTGCTTGACATTCACGATGTTAATGACATACAGTAAGAAAACCGGACAGAACGTATACCTGGCAAAAAAAGGTATCAAAAGGTGTCTTGAGTGTGGAGGCTGCTAATAGCTTCAAGAAAAACAGTATTGTATGTAAAGTGCAAGAGAGAGAGAGAGAGAGAGAGAGAGAGAGAAAGATGGAACTAAGATGTGTAATTAAATTAAAAAAAAAAATTTTGTTTGCAGAATGTATTGTGTGTATAAACAGATTTCTTAAATGTAAATGTTTTGTAGCCTGGTTGTTGACGGCCAGATATTATGTAGATTGTTTTTCTTTTACTTGGTGAAAATACTTGTGTAAATTTGAAATTGTATTGTGTACAGTGATTGAAATGTATTGTGAACAGAATAAATGTGTAACGGTGGGCTCGCCATCAAATCGTCGTAAGCCACTGACTAAAAAATGAATGAATAAATAAATAAAATGATAAATGAAAGGAATAGAGGGAGAGAGGGACTTTAGATTAGCTTAGATGGGACATTAACGATAAACCCATCATCCAACCTAAAGGTCCGATGATAAGTTTACCGTCAGGGCATATGAAGCTGGTTATCGAGACCCAGGAGAAATAATAATAATAATAATAATAATAATAATAATAATAATAATAATAATAATAATAATAATAATAATAATAATAATAATAATAATAATAATAATAATAATAATAATAATAATAATAATAATAATAATAATAATATACGATCGAACATAGCGACGAAAATGTGCTGAATTCATATTAGGAATGGGTTTTGTCGGGAAGACAGAGAAACAAAGTTTGTTCCCTCGAAGCAGAGGTATTTTACCTGCGATGGTCAACGAACCTGCATACCGGAAGTCTCGCCTTTATACTTTTGGCTCGGACAGGGTTTACAACGGTTCTCAAGGCTTAAAAGGGTGAGGAAGTAGATGTGCCTTATCTACGATCTAAGAATGTTCGGGGGAAGATTTTAAAACTCAAAATAAGCTGTGAGAAGCAGATGTGAAAGTTGTCACGTGGGGGTAGCCAATAACAAAAAAAAATCATGAAACAAAAATTATAGCCAATCGAAAGATCGCGTAGGCATCACATGGTACGTTTTGAACTTAAAACAGAACGAAACTTAAGAAAGGGAGAGGGGAAAATTGCAGAGTTTGGCGAAAGGCGTGAAGGAGGAAAGACACGCCGAGACAGTCGGGTACAAAACTAACCATGACATCGGCCGAGGCACATTCCGGTACAAATTAACCACGAGGACGCGACGAAACAGAATTAGAAGAAAATAATCAGAAGATTTATAGCGTAAAAGTGAAGTTGTGAAATCTAGGCAATTCGAGGCTAGTCGGAGAAACACATAAGTAGCGACTTCGAGAGTAATAAGAATAACAGTGGTTTCGACGACGAAGGTGGCGGGTTGACCAGATTGGAATCTACGTAACAAAATAAAGATATCACCCAAACTTCTCCGGCAGTATTATTAATCTCATCAAGGCAGTGTCACCACCCCTGAAAAACAAGAACCTCAGCTCTACCGAATCAAATCCCAAATCCCTGTCATCCAACCAACGAACCCAGGACTCTGAGTCCATTGAAGCAACTGCCAGGGACAACACAGATGCGTCAGAGGTCAGCGTCAAAGACAATATTAATTTTGTAAAAGACATTTTTAAGTTATACTAATTTTTATGTAAATTATACTGGTTATTCATTTAAAATTTTAATTATTTTAACAAAATATGATTTACCGACATTAAAATATATTCTCCCACTTAAGGTTTCTGCCAAAAAAAAGGAGTCACTTGGTACAACACGAGAAAACTTCAATGCATCAAGCAAATTCTAAAAAGAAAGATTCTCAGACGCAAACTTTACTTACACAGCCCATGCCCTCAAAAATAAAATCCCAGTTCTATTTTGATATGTGTAAAGCATTCACTGCAGCCAACATTCCTTGGAATGTAGTTGAAAATACAACAATGAAGTCATTTTTAGAAAAGTATTGCAGAGAAAGAATACCCTCCGAATCGACACTTACAAAAATTGTTTTGAGATGGTTATGAATCACAGCTGAATGAAATAAGGTCCGAAATAGGAGATTCCTACATCTAGATTTCCATAGATGAAACCAAGACGCCTTGGGGCAAAGTATATCAAAGTTAATTGTAGGGAAATTAGATGAAGAAAATTATGGAAATTCACATTTGATTTGTTCGAGGTGTTGGAGAAAACTAATGCTCAATCAGTTGCCTACTTCGTCAACTCCGGAATAAAAGTACTGTACGGTGTAACGGATGAAAGGGTGTTGTTACTGTACTCTGATGCAGCACCATATATGATAGCAGCTGGGAAACTTTTGAAGGTATTTTTTCAGCATTTAACACACGTTACTTGTCTGGCTCATACACTTCGAGTAGCAGGGGAGGTTCAAAACCAGTTTCCCAGAATCAATGATTTAATATCCTCCATAAAGAAAGTAGTTTTAAAGTCAAATTCTAGAATTGCAGCTTTCAAAGAGAGATGTCCCAATCTGCCTTTGCCACCAGCGCCTATTTTGACAAGATCGGGTACATGGCTGCAGGCTGTAAAGTATTACAGTGAGAACATTGACAGTGTTGAAGACGTATATAGTTTTTCGGAAGAAGAATCGCAGTGTATTAAGGTTGCCCAGAATGTCCTACAAGAAAAACGTTTGAGACAGGATCTGTCATATATTCGTGCTAGTTTCACATTTTTAGCAGATACTAGAGCAATTACAATCATCAAAGCTCAAACTCACTGAATCAATCACATTATTAACAAGAGCAGAAAGTCAGTTAAACAAAGCTGTTGGTGAGCTTAAGAAAATTGTTTCAAAAAAACTACAAATGATGCTCGCCAAAAATCCTGGATATACGGTTCTGAAAGGAGTATCAGATATTTTAAGTGGGCGTGAGGCAGATCTCCCTACAGGATTTAATCCACATATGGTTTCTCTTTTCAAATATGTTCATCACACCGCAGACGAGAGATCTTTTTCAGCATTTAAGCTAATTCTGACCAACAAAAGACATCTGGAAATGTTTCTGGACAAAATTACAGTCAAAAGTGAGATTGAAGAATCTGTCATTTAAAAAATAACAATGTTGCATTCATTTTTAAAATTCATATAAGACATAATTCTATCCTTTATATTTTAATTAACTGACGACACAGATTTTTTTATAGAATGATTGTTCAATTACTATAATATCTTATCTATTTTACTGTATTTAAGTGTGTTTTGAAATAAAACATTAATCACTGTGTTTTGCATTGGTGATGCATTTGTTTATTTACTTGCCTATTAAAGATCTATTTCCCTACTTTTAGGACCTTTTTAGGAGCCTAAAATCACATTTTTTAGGACCTAAAGATCCAAAGTCTAGTAACTACACAAATTTTTGCATGAATTACATTATGCAAATAATGCAATTTTCACTGTTTTCATGCATCTGCTTGCCCACCTGAGCATTTTAGGAGTGATCTTTGTGTATATAGGCAAACTTTTTTTAATTCTTCAACAGACATCTGAATCAGTGCAAGATTTTCCTTTAGATAGGACCATGCCAGTTGTCACACTTTGCAAGGTCAGGACTTCTAGGAGGCCATGTGAGACATATTTCGTCCAATTCAAATAGGAAAATTGTCACTTAATAGTTTTCGAACAGGACACCATCTTGTGGAACAGCGGAATTAAGAAGGTCAACTCTGTCAAGCTCCGGAATACAGAGAGACAACATTTGGACGTATCATTTGGCAGTCATAGATGTATCAAAGAAATATGGCCCAATGATAACTTCATCATAAAACAAGCAGCTTCTTCAAAGCAATGAGAGTTATGTTAAGCTTAGATATAAACATTACAAGAACAAGAGCTGAGGTATTCAACATACTCATCTCTCATCATGATGTTAAGACGAGTAGCTAAGTTGGAAAAATATCAAGAATGTTCACATATGTGACATCATACATCTATCGCTTAATTCTTTCACATAAGTGGGCCAATATGCACAATAATCTCCTTTGTTAACCAAGACACATTGAGGTTCTTGGAATCTGCATTTTCACTGCATGCTTCCTTGTTGATTTCTTCAGTGAATATACCATTCATTCATATGGTCACCGAGAGCATTATTGTGATATTTTTTAGCTCTTCCATGCACTTAGCATCCAATACAAAACCACTTGCAAATGTCTTCCTCTGCAGTTTCCTGTCATCCTCCATGGTCTGGAGGTACCATGCTAGCCTCTAGTTCCCAAGGTTGGGGGTTCAAAGCTGGCAGAGGGTGATGGATTTATTTTGGGTGTAAAAATCCTCAGCATGGCTTCCTTCAGGAGGGAAGCAAAGCCAAGCCGGTAGACCCGTGTCGTAGATTTACGGTACATAAAAAAACCTCAAGTCTGATAAAGAGGCCTCTGAGCAAAATTTCCGATCTTTCATGCCCAATATAGAGGCACGACGTTAAGAACCATAGTAGTTAAAGAGCATCCATAAATAAAATAAAACTCTGCAGTTTCCATATACTAGCTTCAGTTACAGCAGCTGAAAGAAGTTTTCTCTGATTTCTTATACTTCACCAGTGCACTTTCTTTCATGAACCCATACGCTTATGATAAAATGTTCCTCAATTGTGTATCTGCTTGTATTCGCCATTACTTACACAAGAAAGACAAAACAGCATAGCATAACAATGAGAAACATGCACCAGGAAAATCTTGCTTGTAAATACAACATTAACACTCACAGAAATCTTTCAGGAAAAAGACCAACCATTACCAACCAGGGTATTTGAAGGCAAAATCTCTCTCAGCTTAGGAATAGTTGTAAGTTAATTTGCACTTGCAGCATATGTTCTATTTCAATACAAAATTAACCTGATTCTGATTAAAGGCTGTTTCACAACCAACGAGAACGGTAACCAGAACGAGAAAAGTTGAAATACATGTATTCAAATGGGAATGTTCACAACCGACGGGAAGCCTCCCCGGGCCCCGGGAACGTGAAAGAAGAGTTGCCCAACTTTTAACTTTCTTGTTCTCGTTCCCGGGCACGGCATATTAGATCCCTATTGTGCATATTAGACTCTTCACTTTCGAGGTTGTTTTAGGCAGCCGTGACATGAAACAGCCACTAGTGCTCTCTATAGTCGCAAGCTGGAAACATGAAAGTGGAAGGAATTAGTAGTAAATGTCCTTCCTAACCTCATCCCGACACCCGCAAATCTAATCAGCGTTGGTTCCTCTGGTGAAGGGATCATTTGTAGTTTGTTTATATGCAACTCAAAACTCGCTATTACCTAAAAAACATTGGCAAAAGCTACAAAGAACAGCTAAAACTGGTGGAAATGAAAAAAGAACAACAAACAATTTTAATGTATGCCATTAAATAAAGGAATGAAAGCTTGGCATAAGCAGAGGGATCGGAAATGTAATGTATATACATTTAGATAATGTTTACTCTATCGAATTTTGACGTTGGCTTGGCTAAATTGGAAGTAGGTGAAAAAATGTCATTGGTCAGTTAAAAACAAATGAAATCCCAATGCGCAAAATCGACTTTCACTTTGTGATCGATATGCATTCCCGTTCTCATTACCGGGCTGTTGTGAACCAATATCTTGCATGGTGCATTGCTTCCCGTTCTCGTTTCCATTCTTAGGCGGTTGTGAACCAGCCTTTACAGTCCACCCTGTATACAAAACCACTATGGTCTTAAGTTCCATTCCATTTCTAGGTTAATTTATTGCAAAACTATTTTAAGCTTACATACGTAAATTTCTTGAAGGTTACTTATGGTTTGCTAATAGGTAGCTTGTTTTAATTCAAAAAAAGAAGTGTATAATTTAGTCACAATGGCAATTTCATTTGAAAGCAAATATTTTTCAGTTTGATATAACCCATATGAACTAGATACACAAGTTCAATGATGCATCTTGAGTGAAATTTATTGCTTGTGTCTGATTATTGCATCCTATCCCATCCCATTCCCATTTATATTCCAATGTATTGCTGAATAGCATTTAGGAATTTAAGTATTTACTTATTTACTACATTATTTTCATGCTTTAAGGATTGGTTAACCACTTTTCACAAAAAATAACCAACAATGATGCATGTGCTAGAACTAATATAGGCATATATTGCTTAGGTGCATTTCACAGTGGGCATGTATACAAATTGCGGCATTATCTTGACAATTCCCATATCACATTATATGTGATCAGTGGAAGATGAGAAATTCAATTCTATCTTTGCCACAGTGCTAGTAATCAGTACCTTAAGATTTGGTAGTGATTACATAAGGAGTTCTGCACATAATCTCCTCTTTCCTTTGGTTTGCCTAGAACTGTTGTACTTCGAAGCAACGGGACTCACCTCTGAGCCTGATACAAGGCCAAAACTAGGCTTTGCAGCTCTCTGGTGAGACCAGCCCAATCACATGGTTTTGTGAATTTTTCAGCTTTGTCATACCACTCAGAACTTGAAGGGAAATGTGACTATTAACAGATTTAGAATGAAAGTAATAAAGAGTACAGGGTAGCGAGAGAATGTATATATCTAGGAGTTAAAATAGACAATGGTGGTAATTGGGAAAAACAAAAAAAAATTGCATTGGCAAAAGGAAAAGGAGCTCTATCATCTATTAGAAGTTGCAAATATAAAGTACCTAATATAAATATTAAATGGTTAGAAAAAGTATATGATATGGTGGTTGAGGCAAAAATGCTATATGGGATAGAAGTATGGGGATTAGGAGGAGGATGGGAAGTCATAGATGAGGTACATAGGACATTTTGCAGAGAATTGCTTGGGCTACCAATTGCAACTATTAGACAGGTAGCACAATTACAGTTGGGTAGAGTGGATAAGGGAAAGATTATGGAAAGGGCATTGAAATTCTGATATAGAATATTGAACTTGGAAGAAAGGAATTTCTTGAAACAGTGCCTAATATATCAAGAGAAAAGTCTGAAGAACAAGAGATGGGTAGTTTGTCTCAAAAATAATTTGGAAAGTAGTGGGTTAGGGGAAACGTGGAGGAGGAGAGAGAATAATGTGAATAACTTTTGAAATCGGCAAGATAAAGATTTGAAATAGAAATACAAAAAATATTTAGTGTGATCGCTGAAAAGAGATCATTAGTTTTCTATATACCACTGTAAGATTCATGGAGAAGGGAAAAGTACATAGACCTGACTAATAAGGAGGAGCAAGAAGGTATTGCTTGGATGAAAGCAGGAGTATGGAGGTTAAAAGGTTTAAGGAAGGGCATCCCACAAAATCAGTGTTCTGTATGTGGTGGAAATGAAGATATAGAACATATAATATTTAAATGTCAAAGGACGGAAGTTTGTAGAAAACAGTATGTTAATAAGAAATGGTTCAGATAGATAAAAATATAGCTGTAGTGGAAATGTTTCAACAAGATAGAAGATTGGGCAATTTTTATATAAAGTTAAAAATAAATGGTATGGACAGTAAATAGAGTTAAACAACAAAGTATAAATGACGTAACAAATTAGAAATAAGAAATTACTGTAAAATATAAGTATAACTGGCAAAGAGCCAGGGGTGAACACCAGACAGCTATATACAGCTTAGCAAATAAACAAACAAAACTAATAAAAAAACTCTGATGTGTTACACTCACATGACTTTCTCTACTCTTGTACAAACTATTTTTACAAACTTTTATTCTCCATCTGCTTCATATTAATCGAGATAAACATTTGCAGAAACAATCTTTCGACATGCAAAGAGAATTACATTTTACACATAGCCACCAGTTCTAAAAATATTTGACTATCGCTTAAGGCATACTATGTTCCCCTTGTTTTGTAATTGCAAGGGCAATATAGAAATACAGTAGCCTTTAAGTATAGACATATATCTTAATAGCTGGTTGCTATGTGCAGCACCATTCTCTTTGCCACGGATTAATACTCTTTGCATATACAAGACAAAAAATGAATAACAAATTCTCATTTGAGAAAATAAGTATTGAAAAATTTAAGGGAATAACAAGCAATATCTCGAAAATGGTTCACTCAAAAAAAAACTGTATATGACATAAATTGTGTATTTTAACGTGATCTACATTTTTTGTGTAGTAAAATTTTGTCTATCTCTTATGGTTTACCAGTTATGCAAAAGCGTTCACAATGAAGAATAGTTTGGGAGACATTCCCAGAAAATTCGAGATATACATTTTATTTGTCATAAAAATATCTAAAACATATGACATTTTAATCAAAATCGTTAGAGCCATTTTTGAGAAAATTAAAATTTTTGAAAAATGTTCCATGTGAAGGGTAATCTGGGGTGGGGGGATTTTCTTAAAAACCTTTGTGTCGCATCTCTGGAAGATACTGAACCTAAATACCAAGTTTGGTGTTTAGCGCGCCCACACGCACACACACATGGACATATTTCCAAAAATGCCATTTTTTGGATTCAGGGGGTCTCAAAACATGTATTTCCGGTGAAATCTCGGTATCAAATTTTTGGTTGGAATACAATACTTCCCTACTTACTATACGTGGTAGAGAAAGTAAAAATTAATAGATTTGAAGTGCTGCTGTGGATTTACATCTAAATTCTAAGTTTATATCTTTGCATGAAATCTACGACTCAGGTAAAACTTTCCTTTTATATTAGATGTAGTAGAATAAGTGCAGAAGGTTGAATGTATGTAGCAGGTATTTAAGGATTCTGATAGCATACACAAGCAATGTCAATCTTTTCAAGTTATCAATATTTTGACAGATTGACAGTCCAGCTGCTTTGTCTACAGTTCTGTTTTGTGCAATCAAGAAACACAGTGTTGCCAGTTCTTACCACAACTGTGAATATGAATGTAAACACGCAATCATTACAATTTTCACAGTTGTTTTGCCCACCTTCAATGCATCACAAACTCTACTCGCCACTTTTGTCAAAGGAAGAAAAGGTTCTCACTCCTTCTCAAAGTACTTACATTGCTTGAATATAAATTCATGACTTTTACTCTAGCAAGACCTGTTTTTGTTTCTTTGATTCTGATGAATCACTATTATATGGTCCAAATCTCTTGACGTTTGAGGCATGTCGACTAATAAGGCACTAGCGAATAGCAGCAGTGCTGCATTGCCTTTTACGGACAGTACCCCTCGCCGCTGGTAAAACTCTAATTAATTGCAATATCATCTGCAAGCATGCGTATTTCATGATGTTTAAACGAAACCTTCTTAGTTATGCTTGTAATTGTAATAAATCCATTGCTGTCGTAGTTATTTTATATATTGTTATGTCATGGCCATAATTATCACTTAATAATGTGCAATTCTCAATTTTCTAAATAAACTTAGAAATAGTTATCCCACAAGGTTTTCTAAGACAGCTACAAACTCGCCATGAAAATCCTCTCAAAGTCCTTTTTTTAATAATCATCATATATGGTTTTGTTCCACAGAGTAATACCATTGGAAAACCAATGATTAAGTGCATTTTAATGGTTATTATTCTTACTTCTGCATAATGCTGAATCCTAGAACCAAGCATGTATCCGTTACATGAGAAGAGCGTGTTGTGTGTTTTACAACATTCAACACCTCGTTACTTGGAAAGCGCTAACCTAACCAAAACAAAACAAAGCCATATAAAGGGTAATCCATCGGAGAACTTTAAGAAAAGAATCAGCAACTGTCATCACATTCTCGAGGAAGCATCAACAATGGAATTCATTGCACCATTGACGCAATAGCTCAAGGTTAAAACATTGACAAAGCAAGAACCAATGCAGTGTGTATGCATGTTGTGCAATAATACCTGTGAAAGTTGATATATACTGAAATGCAAGAGCAGGTCAAGTCTATAGTGGAATACGCCAAAGAAGATTAAAATAACATACATGCAGAAATGTGCGAATTTCTCACATAAAAAATACTGCTGGTGTACTTTTAACAGCACGCTTGCTGGAAGATTGAGCGAGTCAGTTGTGAATTCAACCGCAGTGTACTCAGTTCTTACAGTAATAGGCTTTGTCCTAGCATTTATAAAGTTAACTCTTTCATGAAAATGTCGCTAAGTAAGCCCAATAGTTCCAATGGATACAGCAGTAAGGTCAGGACTGTTGTCTTCAGTGTGTATAATTTCTTTAAAAAGTATTGCCAATGAAAAAAATCACAAAAATCTTAACTTCACAAAATGTCAAGAACTTACAGCTGAGGCGTGTTCATTAAGCACATCAACTGTTTCACGTGTGTATAGGGAAGCAAAAAAGGTGCACCAGAGGGAGCCGCAAAATTGTTTACATTGCCGAGAAAGCATATTTGCTTACCTAAGAGAGCGACAAGCATGGACAATTTCTAAAAAGATGTACGGTAGTGTTTGTTTAATTTTATGACAAACATGATATCGAGGACAATGAGGATATGCCATTAGCCGTGCCACTTGAATAATAAAGGATGAACAGAAAGGTATGGTTCTTATTTCTCTATTGGTATATTACATTTCCATTATTGTGTCTGTTCTTGTTTTCTTGTAGTTTTTAAGTGCACATTGCAATGGCATTTTAACAAACTCATAACATTCTGCTGAAGCAAAGTGAAGTTTGGCAACCATGTGGTTACTCGAATTGGTTGTCATGAAACATCAAGAGATTTGGACCGCAGAATAGCCATATTACTATAACAATAATGCAGTATTTTAAAATAGAGAGAGTTGAAGGTTGTTACAATACATCACTAAAATGTTCTTACTTGAACGCGTTTCGGGAGAACGGTTTGCTCCCATCATCAGCATGTTTCCAACTGATTTTGCCGGTTATTGTCTGGGGAATGAGTGTGGTTAGTGGTGTTCTCTGTTGCTGGGCTGATGAACCTCCAAAGGCTGCTGGGTAGTGATAGTTCAAAATTCATTAGGTGATTCCTGTGTTTGAAGATATGTATTTTTTCCCAGATATCCAATTCATTGCTGCTGTTGATCAGTTTTAAGAGTTTTATATTTGGAGTGATTTCAAGGTTTGAATGATGTGCTACTGCTGATTTATCTTGGTATATATCATTGGAGAAAGAGAAATACCAGAAAGAGTACCAACACATTATCCCATAGCCACCATGAATGGATACCAGAAAAAAACAACAGATAAGAAGATAAAAAAGTTTGAAAGACAGAAATACATCCAACAAACGACTACTTTACTCAGATAACAAAAACCACAAGCATATAGGAAGTTCACTTATCACCCTTGGACACATCATAAATTTTAAAGGATTTTCAAGAAATACAGCATCACCCTGTTTCCACAGAATAACCACAATATACAGAAACTACTATGCAACAGAAAAAAAGACACTATCCCCAACGATAAATAAGCTGGTATATATCAAATAGTTTGTAATGACTGTAACCTGGTATACTAGGAAGAACCAAAAGAAACCTTGAAATAAGACTTAAAGAGCATATGAGATGCATTTACCAAAAAACAGACAGATAAATCAGCAGTAGCACATCATTTCTAGTCTTCAAACCATGAAATTACTCCAAACATAAAACTCTTAAAACCGATCAACAACAACAATGAATTGGACATCTGGGAAAAAATACATATCACAAACACAGGAATCACCTAATGAATTTTTAACTACAGCCACCCAACAGCCTTTGGAGGTTCATCAGCCCAGCACCAGAGAACACCACACACATTCCCAGACAATAAGCGACAAAATCAGTTGAAAACATGCTGACGATGGGAGCAAACCATTCTCCCGAAACGCATTCAAGTAAGAACATTTTAGTGATGTAGTGTAACAACCTTCAACTCTCTCTATTTTAAATTATGACACATCACTGTTACTAGCTTCTCAATCTTCAAAAATTAATAATGCAGCAATTTGCACATGCAAAAAAGAAACCTACTTCACCTGGTGGACTAAAGCAACTTATGCCAAGTGTTCCACTTACAAAAGAGTTGGCATTGCAAACTTGCAGATTTTGTTTTCTTTCTTTTCTTGTAATAAAGCTCTAACCAACAACAGTAAATTATATTTCTTAAAACCATCACAAGAAATCAAATCAGGTTGCTGATTTATGCGTTGAAACAAATCAGGATAGCCTTGTTTACTGTGGAAATTAACAGTACTATTTTTAATGTGGAAATTAGAAGTTGGGAGCAGTGAAGTGAAACAATATTTTAAGTTAGCCTATTCTTGCTTAAGGTGCTATCTCTTTCTTTACTCTCACAAAATATCCGAGCCAGACAGTACAACAGACACTACGAAAGTATACTGCTGGTTCAATAAAAAGTTGTGTTGAAATATCAAGGTATCCTGTTCATTCTTAAGAAAGGATAAGTATTCTCTTCATTCTGGTAATTATCATTCTTTCTGTAATTTGATAGTTATTTATCACCTATTTCTCAATTAATGTTTCATTTTTATTAAGCTTTGAGTTATACAAATTCTATGTCTATAACTCATTCTATATTACTTTATCATTCAGTATTATTTTGCTTTTAATTGTTATGAATAGCAGTTTGTTACTGTGACAGTGCTTCCCCAAATTCTCAATCTCCAGATACAACCTACTACAGATAGTTCCAAAATCTTAACCTGAATACCAATGGAAAAGAATTTAACAAACAAAAGCTCACCACAATGTGCACATTATGAAACATGAAAGATGTTAAAGGGAGAAAGTGACATGGTGCAAAGCATTTAAAGACAAAATACCAATTTGCCCCGCTCAACTCTAAAGCAAGAAATTTCAGCCTCTAGTAACACACAATTCCAAAAGTATGTGTTTCAAGGCAATTAAACATTTGGTTATCTTCTGTTGAATCATGCAAGTCAATGTATTATAACATAACAGGAGCAAAGGAACTGTTTTTATTTATATTCTTTTTGTCCTAAACTTTTACTATAATCATATTTTCAGTTATTTCCAAATACAGTAGAATCTCGTTAGCACATTTTTGCAGGGACCTAAGGATTTGGACATCATAGGCGGGAAAACATGTTAACGAAAATGCAAAATATGCAATTTAAGAACATAGTTATGTAATAAAATCTAATAATTACTAAGTCTCCATGGGTAATTGAAATAGATTTTGAGTACAATCCATGTTGAATTCAATGTGTGTTCAAATGGCTTTGGATACACAAAGCCTGAGAATAAATAATTCAAGCTTTTATTTTGGTCAACTTGGATTTTTGAGGTTATGAATGTTTATGAGAAAATAAATTGCAAATTATGGAAGCGACAGGAGTGGCTTTGCTGTGCATTTTATTACACATGTGATAACAATTTCCGCTAAAAAATAAAAAAAAATTATGAGTGTGCATCATGTTACGAGTACAATAGGCGAATGTATCTTTGGCGTATTCAATACGATTTGAATACATTAAGTGTTTCCATGCAACAAATTTCGTTCTGATCCTCTTCTGATCCGATTTTCCAAGAGGAAAGTTTTGTTTTTGCATTTTTCCCTTCTTTAAAAGCAGTTTTAATCAATTTAGGTTTGCTAACAATTGCGTTTAAGGTTGACGGAGGAATGTTTAACTTCCGCACTATATCCACATGTTTCATATTAGGATTGTGACCTATTTCAAGGATTTTCAGTTTTTCAATGTTGGTTATTTACTACACTTTGTTTTTTTCATTGCAAATGAAAAGTTAAAATACAATCTACGTATGTTTGGTCAACACTCAACAGTAGAAACTATCATTGGCGTTTACCACACCAAGTTAAAGCATTCTCTATCCTGCCCACACAAATATTTACATACATGCATGTGATTGGCTGCCGGTATCCACCCCGTGACCAAGGATTTACCAAAGTAGCCAATGAGGACGTCAAACTTTGAACGTGTTAAGCGCCTTCTCCCACTGGACCGATCAAGGATTGGCCAAAACAGTGAATGAGGACGTCAAACTTCAAACGTAGAAGCGGGACCAGGAAAACGCACTAAGCAAATGTTATTTATTACATTTGGTGATTTGGTACCGGGACTTTTATAATTGAACGTAATACACAGGAAAACGTGTTAATGAGAAACGTGCTAACGAGATTCCACTGTATGTAAATTCAGATATTGTATACCAAATACCTCAAATTAATGAAGTTAACATACAATAAGCAAAGAGCAATACTATCAACATCTGCAGCCGCCACAGAATAAAAGTAAGAGGGGTATGATTTACAAGACCCATTCTCCACCTAGACTACAATGCAAGCACATCCAAACCCTTAAGCCCTAAAATCTCCTAAAATACATGTTAAAATTCAAATACAATTAACTTAGCAATTAAAAACAGACGCACTACAAACAGTGAAGTTTACTTCATGTTGAATTTGGAATTGGTCACACTATCTTAACACAAACTTTCATACACGAATTTTTTAAAACTGAAATGTTTTCAAGGGCAATCGCCCTCATCATCAGCAGTTAGGTGACTTAAGCATGTTCCTACCTCTTTCCTCTTCTCCTGGCTGGGATGGATCCTGCTGCCATCTACTGGTAAAGTAACAAAGCTTTAACAATCTACTTGTGGTGGGATGTCAAAATTTACAATATTATTGATTTCTTGACAATGAATATTTTCTCCCAAATAGTCAGTTCAAATATGAGGAAACTGCTTTTAACCAATGTTGTGGTTCTCAGACCAAAAGTGACACAGCAGATTTGTCTGTTTGTTTGTTTCTGTTTTATACTTCTCTGGTGCTCAAATTTCTCTTGGTTTTTCCTTGTTTCCTTGGAAACGTTGCAGTCTTAAAACACTTTGTAAGTGAAGGTTTGTGTAAAGACAGTATGACTCCTTCCAAATTCTATAATTAACTTGTAAATTTGTCTACAGTAATTCATTTAAACCAACTCACGTGGTCTTAACAGGCTTCTGCTGAGGCAGAAAGACTGGAGTTTTTGCTGGTTTGGCCTCTAAAGTTTTTTCTATAACTGGAGAATCCAAACCACAATGAGGACAAAGATGGGAAGAATCAACCACCAATTCACACTCACGATGATACCAATGCTGTGATGAACACTCCACAAATTTTCCCTGAAATGATATGCATTCATGGCACATTATAGTTGGGAAATTTTGTAAATTTTTTCATTATCATAGGAGTAACAGATTATAATTTTTAGTGACCTGAAAGTGGTTGAAGCAATACCGTTGATTAAAAACATAATAATACATAACTGATACAGCATATCACTTATACAAAGTAATTATGGAGAAATTGCCAATCAATGAAAAAACTTGAATCGCTCTTTAGCTTTTTTCTGATAATTACTTTCTCTAAACCTTATTACACAGAAAGGTCAAATATTTGTATCAACATTAAGGCAGGCATTAATGGTAAATGTGCCTTTTACTGTTTCCAATGACTGATCTAACATTTGTAGAAAAAGGATTAACATTTATCAACAGTGTGTAATATTCATGATACTTTTGTAACAGAAGCTTGTAATATTCACCAATATTTAATGAACCGGAAAACTCTTATCCAGAAACAGCAAAATTTCTTAAATAAAACGTAAGATTCTTGTATAAAACTGAAACATTCATGAGTAAAAGCTGAAATTATTTGATTTCACTTAAATCATCTAGGGCTATTACTACTATAAGAAAAACAAATACAATTTTTTATTTACAACCATAACAAAAACACAGCATAACAAAACAGTTTCAAATATAAGAAGTACTGATTTACCAAATTCAGGTGTTAAACAGGAACTTCTTCTTTAAGACACGCTGTATATGCCATTCAATTATTTATGCTCAATACAAGCCTAAACTTAAATCTCAGAATATATTTTCATTCTGATTTCACAAAACTATGTAAATAAAATCATGTACGCATCTTGTGGAATGTGGGATTTCTTTATACTTGTCGAATTTTCATTCCATTCTCTTTGCATTACCAGCACAAACAAAAATTAATAACGAATTTGAGAAAAAGCATAAGTATTGGAAAATTTGAGGGAATAACAAGCAATATCTCCAAAATGGTTCACTCAACAAAAGAAATGTATATGACATAAATTGTGTATTTTAGAGCAATCTACATTTTTTGTGTAGTAAAATTTTGTCTATCTCTTATGGTTTACCAGTTATGCAAAAGTCGTTCACAATGAAGAATACTTTTGGAGACATTCCAGAAAATTCAAGATATACATTTCATTTGTCATGAAAATATCTTAAACATATGATATTTTAATCAAAATTGTTAAGAGCCATTTTTGAGAAAATAAAAATTTTCGAAAAATGTTCCATGTAAAGGGTAATCTGGGGTGGGGGGATTTTCTTGAAAACCTTCGTGTCGCATCTCTGGAAGATACTGAACCTAAATATCAAGTTTGGTGTTTATCCGACTGTTCGTTTCTGAGTTATGCTGTTCACAGACAGACACACACAGGACATGTTTCGAAAAATGCTTTTTATGGATTCAGGGGGTCTCAAAACATGTATTTCCGGTGAAATCTCGGTATCAAATTTTTGGGTGGAATACAATACTTCCCCTACTTACTATACATAGTAGAGAAAGTAATTATGACCTGCTTATTTACTACAAAAACACACAGAAAAGTACAAAATTCTCTTACCTGAGTGCAAAATATGCCACATGTAGGACAGCAGGTATGTCTCTTCAAAAGGTTCACATGGACATCACAGAAGATGAGATAAGGAACTGATCGGCTGGCCCGCAGCAGAACAGTATTCTCTGTAGTCACAGAATTGCAACAACCCACTCTTTTCCCATCAATAGACTGCACTGCTTGGCAATAGAGTTCATGAATACCTGTCTTGGAAGCATAGAGCTGTGATCTTGACTGGCAGCAGCATAGCGCAGCTGTCCCAGCCTGGAAAGTAATAACAGAGATTTAGAACAAGTGATGGACAAGTTCCATTTTGATTAACCATAAACATCATCTGTTAAAACAGAAGTTTTATGTTCATATTTGCATACTTGTCAACTTCCTGAAACTGAAACCACGAAACTCGTACAGCAAAGTGTATTAATGTTGCAATGATAAATTTAGAATGCATAAAATGTTCAGTGTAGTAAATGTACAAAAATTATATGAAAAATAAATGGGAATTCTATTTTATAAGCATCCTTGAAGACCTGATACGAGAGGCACTATTTATATTTGAGTCTTGGCAACCCTGAATGTTGTAGGTGCCATCTGACGTTTCCAATGTAAAGTTTGACATTTTGACCATAATCTACTTCAAACATTTTGTCAATAGAGCGTCATTTGTTTACTTTACACTAACTTGAAAATTATGTGTCAATAAAAAATGGAATTAACTCTTGAAAATGTTCGTGCAATGATTTATTACGACTTTCGACGTGGATTATCAAGACAAGAGTGCATCGATCAACTAAGTTCCGCATTTGGGGACGAAGCTCCATCCTTTGCCGCTGTGAAACGCTGGTATAACGAATTTAATCGTGGCCACCGTTCGCTCAATGTTGAAGTTCGTGAAGGTCGTCCAAAATCAGTTGTTGTGCCAGAAAACATCGATGCTGTGCAAAAACTAATAATGAAAGATCGTCATACGACATATTGTGAGATTGAGGCAACCCTAGGCATTAGTTGCACCAGCATATATAAAATACTGCATGATCATTTAGCCTTGAAAAAGGTTTGCTCTTGTTGGATCACACATAATTTGACGCAATCTCAAAAAGATGTTCGTGTCGATTGGTGTACAAAAACGCTCAAGAAATACAATGGCGGTGCCTCAAAAGACGTATATAAGATTGTAACAGGTGACGAATCATGGATCTATGCATATGAGCTGGAACGTAAACAGAAGTCAGCTGTATGGGTGTTTCAAGATGAAGCAAATCCAACAAAAGTTGCTCGCACTCGAAGCAAATGGTCGCCTGCTTTTTCAGCAAAACTGGCCATGTGGCAACAGTGCCTTTAGAGGAACGTAAAACGTTCAATGCCGAATGGTACATAATCATTTAAGCTCAATTTTTGAAGATTTAGAAGCTTGTAACAGTGATGTGTCATAATTTAAAATAGAGAGTTGAGGGTTGTTACACTACATCACTATGATAAACTTACTTGAACGCGTTTCGGGAGACGGCTTGTCCCCATCGTCAGCATTCTCTCTCAACTAAAGAGAGCAGTTGAGAGAGAATGCTGACGATGGGGACAAGCCGTCTCCCGAAACGCGTTCAAGTAAGTTTATCATAGTGATGTAGTGTAACAACCCTCAACTCTCTATTTTAAAACATAATCATTTGTTTGCCGGAAGTCTTCGATGAAGTAAGGAAAACCAACAAGAACCGTAGGATCGTTCTTCATCAAGACAATGCGAGCGCACACACATCTCGTCTAACAACAGAGTATTTGAAGGCTCAAAAAAATCAAATTGATGGGTCATCCGCCATACAGTCCTGATTTGGCACCCAATGACTTCTTTTTTGTTCCCGAACATTAAGAATAAATTGCGTGGACAACGATTTTCGTTGGCAGAAGAAGCCGTTGATGCCTTCAAAAACCATGTTTTGGAGGTGTCTCAAGAAGACTGGAATAAATGCTTTGACAAATAGTTCAAACGGATGCAAAAGTGTATTGATCATAAAGGAGAATATTTTGAAAAACAATAAAGCAGTTTTAAATCAGAAATTACTTTGGTTTAATCATTAGGCTCAAAATTGTGCCCCTCGTAGTACTGCTTTTTGTCCAGCATCGTGGAATTCCTTTTTGCACCACAATAAATACTATTAAAGCTAAAAACACCACTTCCTGGACTATACACAGATTTCTACTCCATATTTTTCACTTCATAACATGAACTATAAATAAAACCTGTCACAAAAACTGGGATGCACTGCCATAGAATACAAATAAGGTAAAAACTTTACATGAGATTGTTGACTTACAATTCACATCATCCATTACTGAATGTTCCTGCCCATTTACAGCTAGATAGTACAGGTTACAAGGGTGAAATCATATTTTAAATTCATATGTTATGCATTTTGTTGCAGCCTGTGAAGGGTGCCTATGATGTGATGAAGGATAAATACACAGATAAGTTATGACCTACCACAGCAATGTAATCTTACAATATGATATAATGCAGCAGAATTTAATGCTTTGTCATGTCCATGGGGAAAACTTGTAACACTTTGAATCTGGCCACAAAGCCATAAAACAGGTAGTCCTGCACCGTAGATTTACAGCACATTAAAGAACCTCAAGCCAATAGAGGCCTCTGAGCAAAATTTCCAGACTTTCATGCCCAATACAGAATGGGACACTAAGAACTATAGTAGTTAAATTGCATCCATAAATTTAAAAAGAAACAAAAATAAAAGGTCGTAAAAACGCTTTCTTTAACAAAGTTGTGAACAGGCCTCCGCTTCTATAAATAATTCAGGTAAGTATATATTTGCAGTGAAACAAAGAGTACAATGACAGCAATTCATTACGGATGGTTCGTAATCAATCGGGAAGAGATTTTTAGAACAAAAAGGGAAAGCAAACAGACGTAAGTTTGATTCATAACATAGTGAGAACAGACATAGAAATCTTCATCAATAGCAAAAGAAAAAGGAATATTAAGACAGCATGTGCGAAGTTACCTATGGACCAGTGGTGCCAAGCACCTCCCGGCTCATCTACCCAAAGGTGGGCTGGCTAAGGTCCATCCCCTTCAGAACAATAACCCATTATGGCCAACTTGCCCAGTCCAGAGGATTTCTTTGTGCCATTTCGAGTAGATTTCTATTCTATAAAGTTTCGCTTTGTATGCAAGGTCTATATAGGGGACTGCTCTGTCCAGCGAGTTCAATAAGTTAAGAAGTTAAATGCTGTCAAGAAGTTGAAGAGTTTGCAAGTGCAGAGTAGAGTTCAGTTGTGAGTCATGGCTCCACAGTTTAGTTGTTAGCTGTGAATCAGCAGTTCAGCTGTGATTCGACTCAACGGATCAGTTGTGTTCAAGCTGTGCCTCAAGTTTAAAGTCTGCACTATGCTGAGCACCTAAGCGACAAACAGTGTACTTAACAACAATTGGTTTTCTCAATTGTTACAATATGGTTGGTTGGTATGTAATGTTGCACTGTTGGCAATGAAGCCATTCGCTCTTTAGCACTCCAGTATTTTGATGGTTGGTGTATTGATTGAAAGCTGGGCACTAGAGTAGGTTTCTTCTTAAGTTCACAGAAAGGGCATAAAGGAAATTGTGCTATGGCAATCCTGTATAGATGTTTGTTAAAGCAGTCATTGCCTGTTAATAATCTAGAAACTGCTAATATTTAATATTTGTTACAATATATAAAATCAAATGTTAATACTGCAGCAAAATCTAGTAGGGAAGACAAAAAGAAACATTGTCACCCGTCTTAAAGAACACATACTAAATACAAACAAGTACAAAAATCTGCAGTATCGGCACACTTAAGAACAATAACATAGAAAATAATACCTATCTTTTAAAGCATGTTAAACAACAAAATGAACTCGACACATGGGATATGATATTCATAAAGAAAAACAAAGCAGATTTAATGAATTTTGAAATTCCGGCCAAGAACATACTCTAAAAGTTCATCAACGAACTCAGCAAAGAAAATCCTGAGATCAGAAGCCAACATTTCCAGCAGTCAATTATAGCCGAGGATGCAAACAACATGTCTACAAAGCATGTTGTGTAGCAAAGATCAGATTAGCTCGTTAAGTGTAAATTCAACTCAAATAGTGTTCCATAAAACGATCATTTCATTTCACTGTGAACTACTTCGAGTTTTAATTCATATATAACTAATTTGGAGTCTTTTTTTTTTAGAAGGTTTGTAACAGTGAAGGCAAAATTCAGTATTTAAGCATTAGGAGTAGAATTTGGGACACATTTGCTTCACTTACTCTGTAATTTATACCAGACATGTTTCAGAAGCTTTCACTTCCATCATCAGCTGTAGGTCGACTGGCAGTGCTGGTATCGTCTTCATTCTGGTCTCTAGTAGATGATGAAATTGGTATAGGTGTCCGGAGGCAGGATTTCAAAGTTCATAACTCTGTGTTTGCATTTTTTGGATAAAAATTTTCTCCCATATGGCAAGTTATAGAAATTTATTTACTTCTTTTAGTAGTTCAAAGTTTGTGTCTATTTTGTGACTGGCTTCACAAAAAAGTGCTGGGATGGCTGGTTTGTCTGTTTATATTTTATGTTCCAGATATGTTCTTTGGTGCAGATGTTAATGTTGCGCTTGGTTTTTCTCCGTTGTATATTTTATTGCATTCTTGGCAATTAATCTTGTAAATCCCAGGTTTGGAAGTTTTTGGCACTTGATCTTTGAGAGGTGCCCGCAACAGGTTTTTCAAGCTGAATTTATTTTGAGGGGCTAGGATTATGTTGTATTTTGAAAAGACCTTTTGGAACCTGTTAAGTAAGTGGAGTGTGAATTTCTTAATTTTTTTTTTGTCTTCCAAGGGTGTTAGGATAATGATATGATTTCCTTGTTTCTTCTGAATTTTTGTTATCTTTCTGTCGATTATTCTTGGGTTAAATCCATTAAAAGGTGTTATTTAGATGATTTGCAAGTATTCTTTGTTGTATTCATCTTTGCTTAAAGGAAAGTCAATTAACCTGTGTACTAGACTTGAAAATTGCCTCCTGGTGTAAATTTGGGAAAATATTGCATTTGATGTAGTTATCAGTGTAGGTGGGTTTTCTATATATCCCAAAGAAAAGTCTGTCATAGACCAGAATAAAGATGACACCAGTTCCACAGCCAATGATGGAAGTGAAAGCTTCTGAAACATGTCCTGTATAAATTACAAAGTAAAGCAAACATGTCCCAAATTCGACTCCTAAATACCAATTTGGAGTCATTGTTTTGATCATCTGGTCACCCTGTATATGTTGGTATGCAGCACGAAAAAGCAGCAGAATTTAAAGCACGTTTATCTCAAAATTAACAAATGATATATACAACATTGCTATTCTAAAGTTATATTCACAGGTGTGTTTAAAAGGTTTACTTACCCCACTTGATATGGCTGTAGATTCTGGCTTTGCTGGACCTTGGCTGCTGTCTGCTGGACTTGGTGAAGGCACATTGCCATGCCGGCTTCTTTTAGCAGCATCATCTGCAGATGGTTCAAAATTATAGTTAACAGGCTTAACCTAAGATAAACATAATTTAAGTTGAACACTGCAACTAAAGCATATAAAACTCCTCAGAACTTCAGTTGTGCTTCCAGAAGTTAATATTCAAAGCTGGCCATTGAATGTGTATCACAATAATAGGAGCTTTGGCACAATTAGCAAAATATTTTGAATCGTGGGGTTTAGATTATCCGATTGAGATTAAAACCGTTGCTCGAGACTTTTCAAGTGACATAAAATTTCCAATTAGTAACACTCATGAATGAAAAGAGATATGCCTTGATGTCAAAAGTTAAACTTTTTAGGGATTAAAAATATGTAACTTAACTAGAAGAAAATATGGTAAGTGATTATGAACCGAAAACTGAAAATTAATGGTTGGAGAAGTAGAGTTTTTACAGTTCATGCATAATTAAACATGATTGTGAGGTAATCAGAATATTAGGACACCTTCAAAGATTTACTCCAAAATACACCTTAGCTATATCCAATTGCTTCCTTTAACAAGATCCATAGCGATTGTAACATTACATTATATGAATGTACACAAAGAGTCAATATTCCAAAACACATTGCAAGCATATTTTCATGCTACAAAAAGCAATTTGTTGGCTATATATAGGGTTATTAATAAAATTAATGGCCGGTAGAGTGCGGCTACTTCCCCATGAAACAATAACATCTCGCCCGCCAGTGCCAGGCTTGCATTTATCTAGTTAGTTGGAGCACATGATTTTCAAGCACTGGCCATGTTACGTGCACTTCTCTGTTTACGTTGTATATTAGTTTACATATTACCTAGCATTATTATTGTTCTTTGTTAATTATACCGCCATTCAGTGTTGAACAAAATGTGTTCATGTGCGATAACTACGTGAAAATTGATTCTTGCAGAGAAGTGATAAGGTGCTTTGCAAGCGAATATGCAGTATGTTGCAGTAAAGGTGAGTCCACACTGTTCAACATATCAACAGTTAACATTCAACAATTAACAAAATGTCACATTAAACATGTTAAATGCCTTCAACATGTTGTAACTGTGAACGTTTAACATTCTATCCACACCAGTTGACTTGTTGGGACAACAAATCTCTTAACTAAAAGCAAAATGGGCTCCAGTGATTAGGATTTGACAATTGCTATTTGTATCTGGCATGTAATAAAAAGAAAAGTGGAAGGTGATGAGGCTCTATCTTGTTAATCGGCACAGGAGTGAAAATATTTTGAATTAGTTTAAAATTCGGAGCAGATTTGACTTCAATTTCTTGAGAACAAGTCAAAGTGATTTCAACTTTGTTTTGAGCAAGGTTTCTAACCTATAATTCACAAAAAGGACGCACATTTGAGAGCAGCCATTCCAGCTGCCAGACTTGAGCCTTTTTGCAATTCTTTAGCAAAGTGAGGTTATTATTTTTTTTTCTGATATTGCCTCTGGAACAACAATAAATTGCACATAGTTTGGTAAATTTGTCCATCCTTTTTATTACATATATTACAATGTTCCATAATGATAGCCTTAGCAAAGATTTTAGTAATGAAAGTGTCTTTTCTTTTGTCCATTCCATAACATCACAGGAAGCAAGTCAAATCAAAGATATAAGCACAGAACGAGTCAACATGGAACTACCGAACACAATAGCATGAAGGAATCACAATAGCTGCCATGTTAACAGTCTGAAAACTTACGAAGTTCACCCAATCACATACACAGAGAGCGAATTGACTTAACAAGTTTTCCATTAAAAGTGGAAAACATCCAACATGTTAAAAGTGTCAAGCACAACTCTTTCGGTTAACATGTTAAGTCAATTCTGCCATCAAAATTTGGCCAACATGCAAACTGTTAACATGTTGCACTTGACAAGTTTTGTTAAATGTTAATCAGTGTGGACAGGGCTTAAGAGAAACTGAGAGACAAGATCTGTGAATGAGATGAAACGGGTTAGGAGGCCCATGTTTTTACTGAAGAGAAATTAGACACAATTGGGGAACGTCTCAAACATCACTCCGTCGTCCTCTTGCCCAGGTCATGAGGAAAGTGAGGAGCTGTGAGGAGGCAGCGGTCCTAAGATACGTGGGCATGAGGCTAGCAGTCAGGTTGGTAGGCCCAGGCCCCTCACAGGCTGTAGTGCCACAGGATTTATTTAGCTTGCTCAAGAGACAGGGGTGTCAATATAGTCTACCAGAAATGCAACCAAATTACTTAAATTAAAACCATATAAAATTACCAATGTCTACGTCATCAATGTATTTTAGATCAGGCAGATCAACCATTGATCATGTATTTTGTTTACAATAGATAATAGAGATGAAAGCAGTTTGAACACAACCCCTCCATTTGGTGTTCATTAATATAGAAAAAGGCTATGATAATGTGCCATTATGACAGTTATGGTTAGCTTTAAAATTGATGGAAATTAGACCTGTTTTAAATAAGAGCAATTCAAAATTTATACAAAAATGCATATGTAAAAGTATAAATGGTAAAATATTTGTCAAGCAGATTTCATGTTAATAAAGGATTACAACAAGGATGCTGTGTATCTCCTACATTATATGGAATTTACGCGGAAAAAGAATGAAAATAGGGAAATTCCAATAGATGACGACTCAACAATATACTCCCAGTAATTTGTGGATGATTAGTTAATTCTGGCCCAAGAATATGAAGACATAGAATATCTTACAAGGAAATTGATTCAAGAATACAACAAACGGGGCCTAAAAGTAAATATGGTTAAATCCAAATACATGGGCACTGGAGATGTTAATCAAGATTTGGTACTGGAAAATGAAATGGGGATAATTAAACACACAGGGTAACATAAATGCCTGCGAGCAAAGATTACACAAGATGGGAAACAAGAAAAGGAAATAAGATCAAAGATAAACTCAGAAAAGTATGCTATATCTACTTTGAAATGTATATTATGGGATAAACAGGTCTCAAAAGAAACTAAAACTACAATTTTTAAAACAATAGAAGTATTATAATCTCCGATGTGTGGACTCTTGAACTATCAGTTAAAAAGAAAATTATTGGCAACAGATATGGATTATTGGAGGAGATCTTTTAGGATATCTAATAAGAGAAAAAATTAGAAATGAGATTATATAAGAAAATATGAATGTTCAAAATTCAATTTTAGATTTTATTCAACAGAAACAGTGGTATGAACATGCTAAAAGAGTGGAAGATGAAAGATTACCCAAAAGAATAATGGAGTGTATGCCACCAGGAAGGAGGATTAAAGGAAGACCACACAGCATGGGAATTCAAAAAATTTAAGGGGCAATGACGGTTTGGGAAATTGAGAAAGATTTATGGTTCAACAGGCAAGAATGGAGGAAAGTGATAAGATGTTAAAAACTGTACTCTTGGGTTCTGGAAAAATGTTTGTACATTGTAAAACCAGAAATATATTATTGTTATTGTTGTTTTCAGTAATGCACTCAGTAAACATTTTACACCCAATGATTCGGTGTCTCTTTCTTGTGTAACCATACTGCCTCCGCCAGCCACTAGTTTTATTAACAACCCTGTAGTACATTTAAAATAGAGCATTGAGGGTTGTTACACTACATCACTATGGTATTCTTACTTGAACGCGTTTCGGGAGACGGCTTGTTCCCATCGTCAGCATTTTCTCTCAACTGATTTTTGCCGGTCATCGTCTGGGGGATGTGTATGGTTTGTGGTGTTCTCTGGTGCTGGGCTGATGAACCTCCAAAGGCTGTTGGGTGGCGGCAGTTCAAAATTCATTAGGTGATTCCTGTGTTTGACAATATGTATTTTTTCCCAGATGTCCAATTCATTGCTGCTGTTGATCGGTTTTAAGAGTTTTATGTTTGGAGTGATATCATGGTTTGAAGACCAGAAATGATGTGCTACTGCTGATTTATCTTGCTGCTTTTGGTAAATGCATCTCATATGCTCTTTAAGTCTTATTTCAAGATTTCTTTTTGTTCTTCCTATATATACCAGGTTACATTCATTACAATCAATTTGATATATACCAGCTGATTTATCGTTGGGGATAGGATCTTTCGTTCTGTTGCATAGTAGTTTCTGTATGTTGTGGTTATTCTGTGGAGACAGGGTGATGTTGTATTTTTTGAAAATCCTTTGAAATTTATGATGTGTCCAAGGGTGATGAGTGAATTTTCTATATGCTTGTGGTTTTTGTTGTCTGAGTAACGTAGTCATTTGTTGGATGTATTTCTGTCTTTCAAACCTTTTTATCTTCTTATCTATTGTTTTTTTCTGGTATCCATTCATAGTGGCTATGTTGATAATGTGTTGGTATTCTTTCTGGTATTCCTCTTTCTCCATTGGTATATGTACTAACCTGTTTGTAATACTATTTAAAATTGCATGTTTGTGGCTTGTAGGATTGTAGCTATTATTTTTAATATAGTTTTCTGTGTGCGTTGGTTTTCTGTAAATGCCAAATGTTAGTTTGTTGTGTGCATTATTTCTGATGATCCTGATGTCTAGGTAAGGTAATTGGCCATTTTCTTCTTTTTCCATTGTGAATTTTATAGATCTTTTTTGTAAATTTAATAATTTCAAAGCATCTTCTGAAAGTTTTTTTGGAACAATAGCAAAAATATCATCTACATACCTATACCAGGTTTTGAATAGATGTGGGAAAGATTTAGTAATATGGGATTCAAAATGGCTCATATATAGTTCTGCTAAAAATGGTGAAAGGGGGTTTCCCGTAGTTAGGCCTGAGGTTTGTTTAAAGATTTTGTGATGGAATGAAAAGAAATTCTGGTCCAGACATAATTTTGTTAGTTTCAGGTAATCTTCTGTTTGTGCTCTAGGTGTGCCATTGTTTAATATCCAATTTTCTAGGAGTGGTAATAATTCTTCTTTTGGTATGCTTGGGAAGAGTGCAGTGACATCAAATGATACCATCATGTCTGTGGGTGATATATTTATATTTGAAAGGTGACTGGTTAATTCTAAAGAATTTTTTATGCTAAGACTTTTGAACATAGGCATGGAGTTGAAGGTATTTGAAAGCCATTTTGCTAGTTTATATGTGGGAGAGTTTATGTTATTCACTATGGGCCTCATTTTGTTGCCGAGTTTGTGTATTTTTGGTAGTGCATATAACCTAGGTATGATGGGAAAATCTGGTTTAATTCTGGATTTTTCGGCTTTTGTTAATGTTTTGGTTTCTATCAATGTATTCTGGAGTGACTTGGTGCATTCTTTTAATGGAGCCGTCTCCCGAAACGCATTCAAGTAAGAATACCATAGTGATGTAGTGTAACAACCCTCAACTCTCTATTTTAAATTATGACACATCACTGTTACAAGCTTCTAAATCTTCAAAAATTGAACCTGTAGTACATGTTTTTCAGAAATAATTTTATATTATGCAGAAGTTAAACAGCACAGTAGACTGACCCAATATATTTTTAAAAAACAGTTCTTTTACGTATAAATTCAGAGGATTGTATTCTTCCACAGGAAAATGCAGATTTAATAGAGCAATTAGTATTTTACTTTCTCTACTACGTATAGTAAGTAGGGGAAGTATTGTATTCCACCCAAAAATTCGATACCGAGATTTCACCGGAAATACATGTTATGAGACCTCCTGAATCCAAAACAAGCATTTTTGGAAACATGTCCGTGTGTGTGTCTGTGAACAGCATAACTCAGAAACGAACAGTCGGATAAACACCAAACTTGGTATTTAGGTTCAGTATCTTCCAAGGATGTGACACGAAGGTTTTCAAGAAAATCCCCCCACCCCAGATTACCCTTTACATGGAAGATTTTTCGAAAATTTTATTTTCTCCAAAATGGCTGTAACGATTTTGATTAAAATATCATATGTTTAAGATATTTTTATGACAAATAAAATGTATATCTTGAATTTCCTGGGAATGTCTCCAAAAGTATTCTTCATTGTGAACAACTTTCACATAACTGGTAAACCATAAGAGATAGACAAAATTTTACTACACAAAAAATGTAGATCGCGTTAAAATACACAATTTATGTCATATACATTTTTTTTGTTGAGTGAACCATTTTCGAGATATTACTTGTTATTCCCTTAAATTTTTCAATACTTATTTTCTCAAATGGGAATTCGTTATTCATTTTTTTGTCTTTGAGATGCAAAGAGTATTAATCTGTGGCAAAGGGAATGGTGCTGCACCTAGCAACCAGCTATTAAGAGATATGTATGTGCTTAAAGGCTACTGTATTTCTATATTGCCCTTGTAAATATATATTCCCCTTACATCTACAAGAAAATTAGCAATAAGATAGAGTCTGCAAATGTTTATCTCGATAAATATGAAGTAGATGGAGAATAAGCGTTTGTAAAAATAGTTTGTACAAGAGTAGAGAAAGTCATATGAGTGTAACACATCAGATTTTTTAATATAATCACATTTCATTAGTCTTTGTTTTGTATTTTTCACAGTTTATTATAAAACTTTGACTGAGATTACTTAGCATGAAAGAATGAAAAAACTGAACCAAGTTGCACATTTAGCTGCACAGAATAAAACTGATTTAGGCCTATTGCTTATACTTAAGACAGAAAAGTACAAATTATAAAGTGATTAAAGTTGCCTTTTAAACTGGAGGCTACTCCTCTTTGTCAACCAAATGAGCAAACATCATTTGATTTTTAAAGTCTGATCTGTCTATCAAAACAGAATCTTTAGGACATAAACAGCAATTCTTATTTTTCAACAAGGAACACACTGATATGTACTTGGTATTATTTATTCCAGATATTGAAAGCAAGTAACACACGGTTTCTGCAAGGTCTTGTACTACTTGCATTAGACCTTATTCAGGTGTGCTGCTATCTGATGACAAATTTGACAGACTTAACCCCGTTATACTGATTCATTCTTAAACACAAAAAGCAGGAACATGGCAATAATGCTGCTTTCTTTCACATAAGTACTCAAATGCTGAGATAAGGATGTAAAATTCCCTCATAATTCTGTGGTTATTTATAACAGTTCTAAAAGAAGCTAGCTTTTGTATACCTGTTATAGTTGTTTAGGCAAACTGGTAACAGTTTATATATACCTTCTGATTAAAATGCAGAAGAAACATGATTTAGAGAACAAAAATGCATATATTACACAATTTAAAAGGAGATGTGAACAGTTGGAAAGGCTACAATCCATCCTCCCTCCCTTAATAAGACACATTCTTATATATGAAATAAATTGCTAAATACCATCAAAGTACTCCATTTTGTTACTACTGTGCATGCATGGAAGAAGTGCTAACCCATTAGTAGCAGCAAAATTCACAAAAATAGCAATATTTTTAGTTCTTCCATACACACACATTACCTGCCATATCTATCCCAACAAATAAAGTGCCATAATTTACTTCTCTGGAGTTTAGCCTCAGAGATCCTATGGCTATGCCCTGTCATTGGTCTGCAGTTGCAGCCTTTGGTTACAACTGGTTCACTCCCCTACTTATAAAAAATATCCCTCAGCTACGCTTTGCGGCTTAGGGCCCTTAACCCTAGGCTACGCTTTGCAGTTTAGGGCCCTAAATCAGTGCTTCGTGTAAGGCTCACTGTACTTTTTCCTTCAGATGTTGGCGGCTCTTCCGTATGAACAGCACAGCCACAAAGTGCCTGCTACCGACCAAAGCATGAACTAATTCTGGAAGGTAGACAAAGCTGGAAAATTTTTTGGTACGTCGCAAACAAATGGTATTGATTTTAGCATTGAATTAATAGTATTAAGACTGAAGAATTATTGTTTTGAAATTCCATCGTTTTTTTCCGATTTTTATTTGAGAAAGCAATGCTCTATTCGAATCTTTACTAGAACTGTTTATGGATTTTCCTTTATTATTTCAAATGTAATTTATTTATTTAACAGGTTTTAAATGTAATACTTACCATCACTGTCCTGCTGCTCTGGCTGAAGTTTTCGTTTTTGTTGAACAGTTTGACATGCTTCAGCAACAACAGGGCTGGCACTGCGGCTACCTAATTTAGTAAACACCAATGTTACTCAACCAAACTAAAATTATAAACACTGAAGATCATTCTTGTAAAACATACATTTCTGCTTTACAAACTTCAAAAACGTAACTGAATTACCTGAACTAAGAAACTACAGTATTTAATTCAAGTAATATAAGTGAATTAAATTTTCCAGTCACGCTTCTGCAGGCACTTCACAATTTTACTTAGAAACCTCCAGGTTGTTTACGAGGAAGATTCAATAAGTATCTTCCCTAACATTTCAATATTTGCACAGAAGATAATCCCATCTATTCTCTATTGTTGAAGACATTAATTCGGGTATAAGTGAAAAAATGTATGCAGAAGGACAAGGCTTAGATAACTTTTTAGCATCATAAGCAATAACCCATGTCGGGTTATGAAATTTATGGTAGCATAACTTTATCACAATTCCAAAGAAACCAATATAGTTATATAGTACAATAAGGTAGCAATTTTATGAAACATTTTTTAAGGGAGGGATGGAGGAGTCAAGCTTCATATGCATAGGTATGGCAACATTATCAACTATAAAAATCAGTCTGAAGCACCAGAACTTCCTCAGGTTTAACACACAAAGAGTTAAGAACTTAAACTAAAGGTCTCGGCACATTCTCAATTAAAAATATATCCTGAAAAAGGCTTTGAAATTTTTTAAAAAAACCATTAAAACTTGTTACACTGAAAATAAGACTCTTAAGGATAAACTCCGGTCTGAGTCAGAATCAAGGCTGATCTTGACAACTGCCCAGCATTTGGAAATCCCTCCATTGAAAGTCATAAATTCATAATCTTAACTTCAGATTTCGACAGCTATATGCATGCATAAATTTTGATGTGAGAAGACATACCACCCCAGTCTTTAAGGTGAGTTTTGACTTACCATGAAATTAGGAAAGTGAATACCAGCAATAAACTAAATTATTTGGAGAAAACGAAATGCAAAGAATTTTAGCATATGATGAGCTTTATAGTTTTAATGGGGGTTTTGTTCCTGGTCTGATCAGTGCAAGAGGTAATAAATAAAGTGATATTGCAGATGAAAGCAAAATACAGAGCCTTAGTTTGGACGGATGGCCACCCTAACAGGAATATTCTTGGCACCAAGAAGCGCACTGTTTGCTGCCGGAGTTGGATATTCATAGCCCCTTAAATTCAAGCACACAGATTTCTCATGTAAATTGTAACTACAACAATCACATGTTGATGGAAATGATGTCCTTGTGTCACCAAACATCTCAAACTTTTAAGAAAATTTGCATTAACACTCATTAATCCATGGCCATGTAAATAAAACCATGTTTCATCCATGAAAAATGTTAAACGTGGGTCAATAGGGTAATCATTAACATTATTCAACACCCAAATGCAGAAATTAACTCTCCTCACATTATCGCATGGTTAAAATTTCTAAACTACAGTTCTCTTACAGGGTTTTAAATTTAAAAGTTCAGTGGTATTCCTAGCGGAGGTTTGTGAAACTCCTCTTGTGTAATAACCTTTGTCAAAAATTTCTATGGACCTTTTTCTAACTTTTCTTCAATGTCATTGAGGTTTTCCTTGTAAGAACACGCAATTATCTGTTCACAAGATTACAAACTATTTCTCTGTTGAGGTGCACAAACAGCAAGGACTATCTATAAATCTGTCTCACTTCTTTACAAGAAGTTATCGCCACATAGAATCTTCATTAATGAAGATTCTGTGTGTTTAAATATGCAGCACTAACACTGAAACACATGGTCTCAAAATGTATCAATCTCTGTACAGCACAGACTTCACATCTACTGATTAGCTGACACACAGAGAGGAGGGAAAGTGCAAGGAAAAAGAACAGTGCAGGACAAGCAATTCCCTGTAATACAGCCACGCATCAAAACAAAGGCTCTGTAGAAGCACCACTAACAAGAATAATTTTCATCTTATCCCACATTTCCCTTCATTCATCCTTTCTTGAATCCAATTTTTCAATACCCTTTGCTTCCCATGCTGGTTACAGTAATGCAGGAACACACTATAAGCTACTCAACTACAGTGAAAATTTAACCTGAAATTGTATTGCAAGCATAAGAATTTAATTAATCCTAGACATGCATCTACCTTGTATCTCTGTAGGTGGAAACTCAACTACATCCTTCGAGTCATCAAACAACTGTTTCTCTTCCCCAACAAGAGCATCGTTCTGCTCCATTACTTCCTCTTCTTTCTTCTCACTTGTCTCGGACACTGCTGGACTTCCATTTCCTGGTTCTTTAGGTGGTCGACGGACAAATCTGCTTCTTTTTATTGGATTTCCTGTAAAGGAGTACCTCAGACCACGAAATGGCTTGTATTTTCTTTTACCTGTTTTTGTGTATGAATGAGCACTGGTCACTGAAACATGAGAATGAGGTTTTGTTGCAACTTTTACTACATTTTCAGTTTTAAGAGGATTTTCCAGCTCAGGTAGTGCAACAGATTTGGATGCTTCCTTAGCTGGTTTATTAGTTGATTCAGTTGATGTTACTGTTGTTGCTGCTGCAGCTGCTTGCAGTTGTGCCAGACGTGGAGATTTTGGTGTGGAAAGATGCGGTCTGGTAGGGAGTGACTTAGACAGGGTTTTCACTGGTGGCTGAACGGGACTGAGCCTTGGAGAACGATGTACAGCTTTTGCATTTCGACTAGATGCAGATTTGTCAAATTCACTCTGTCCTGCTAAATTGCTGAATGATTTTTCTTTTCGTGCAATAGCACTCTGTAGAACAGATTCTCGTGGAGAGTCCTTAGAACGACGCCGAGCAGAACGTTTCACTCCAGGAGGTTCCTCTTCTGGGGCTGGGGTCCTTGTCTGGCTTCGTAGTGATCGTTTTCCTTGCGCCTGGGATGAAGATTGGTCATTACTAGCACTTCCATCCCCAGTAGTTGCTTCTGTTTTTATAAATGTCCATGAATCATCTGCAACTACTTCCTGATGAGTGTTTTTACATTTCGGATTTTTCTGAACTTCTGTTTGTTCCTCATCAGCCACAATTGTGACCAAAATGGTTGATTTACCATCATCATGGGCAATGACTCCCTCTTCGGATGCTTCATTCACAATTCTGCCAACTTCCTCTGCTTTGTCTTGATCTGAACTAATAATAAGCTGCTCTTTACAATCTTCCACATCCTGCTTTTGATTGCTGCAACCTTTATCTTCCCCACTAACTGTATTGCCAGCTAGTTCGGCTTTTACAGATTCTGTGTCACTTGTTACCGATTTGCTTGAACGGAGAATCTTTTCCTTTTTTCCAGTTTCAATTTCAATGACTTCACGATTAAACTCGCTTTTCATTTCCCCCAAAATAGTTTCAATCAATGCATTATCCACTCTTCCAATATGCTTAGTATCACAATTTTCCTTTGCTGTTTCTGACTGGGCACTCTGGTTACTAGTTTCATTTTCGCTTACAATATGGCTCATTTTATTTAAAATATAACCTATGGTTGCACAAAAAGATGTCTAATGCTTCACTTAAAAATATCAGTCATTTAATAATCACAAGTCCTGTCCAAACTTAAGATGCAGACACCGTGTTAAAGGGTTCTTCGTATACCGGTTTCTTTCTTGCAAATGTCAATAATATCCTACGTTGGGATCCTAAAAAGAAAATGATATATTATTTCACAGTTGTTACAGTATCTACATAACCTATACTATTTATAAATAGTGCTATTTAAAAGAGAAAATAGATAATCAATCTTAGAAAACTGATTACAGTTTATGCACTAATGCATACAAATAAATACATAAAAACTACGCTGTCATATGCTCTTCACTTTTAAAAACAAGCGTCAAACCTGCAGAACTAAGAAAAAAAATTTAAATGATACTACCCTACACGTAAACACATTTTTTTTTTTCTTTCTTCAGCTGAATAGGTATATACTTTTACGGACAACTGTAGCTTGACTGATAATTAGTTGCTTGAATACATATCTATCTCGCTAAAGGCCACTGACTCACTAATCGCTTGTTCAAAATCTGTTGTGGGATTGGCCACCGGCATGACCTTAAACTGTGGATTTCGCGCTTTGATGCGGTCAACCAGTGAGTTCAAAGACAGACGTTCAGCAAAAAGGAATTTCAAGAAAATTTGCTTCCATATTTACATTCTTACCTTAAATTGCAACATTTATGAAGCTAATTAGCCCTTAGGCTTGCAATACTGTTATCTAATGGTTTGAGAGCGCATGAGATGCTTGTTTTCTTCTGCTTTTATTGGAACAGTTTCCCTCGCTATATGAAGACGCGCACTCTAATCATTGCATGCTTTTGCGAGATGCGGTTGATCAATGTTGCCAACAAGTTCTTGAAGCTGCCACCGCGAGGAATGCCTGGAGAAGTTGAAAATGTCGAATAAAATAACGGTCTGCTGATGGACTAAGGTTGCTGCTCTTATAGCAAAATAAAGGATGGATAGGATACCAATGCGTTTAACGTGGTATATTCAAAATGAAATGCTCTGCAATTTTTTTCTCTCATTTTAATGAATTCCTTTTACAAAAACCAAGCTGAGATCAATATAAATCTCTTGATGCTCTTGTGCATTCCTTAACTTTTGTATATATCATTTGCCTCTTTCAAAATTAAAATGAAATCCATAAATAAATTGTATTGGATACAAACTGCTGTGTACCTATTCTTGAAGGGAAGCTTTGTTCTAAATGTTATAATATTAAGTTCGTGATACTACCAAGTAAGCGGAATAAGCACCACCTACAAAGCATCCTAATATCCCGTTCAACAAATAAAAAAAAATAACAAAGAAAGAAACGATATGGACCTTATAAGTATAGGTTTTACTATTTCTCATTCGCAGTGCATCCACTATGGAACGAACATCGCCTTAGCTGTTTCTTAAGACTGCAAAAGTATTCATTCCTCTTACAATATAGAAAGATTTCATTACTTTGCTGCTGGCTGATTTTCTTAATTCATGATATTTAAGGTTGTACAGGTAATTTATGCCAAAGCAGATGAAGGCACATTACACAACAAAGTCGTTTTAAAAATTAATGCAAAGATTAGCGCAGAATGCCTTGATTATAATAAAATGGGTGCCACTGCAGAGCTTCCCATAAAAAAAAAAACTCAGCGTAGCCTCCCTGGTCTCCCATTCCTATATTTGAACTTTCGGAACATATCATTGTCGTTGTTGCTTATTACTTTTACTCTTACTTTGAGCAAATATTTCCAGCGATTAACAATAGAAAGAGTTGTAAAAATTACTTTCCTAATGGATGCATGCAATTAAATACGTTTACGTCCGAGATAATGTATAATTTACAGCACAAGGGACGTATATTACATAGAAGGGCACACAATATATACCCATAGTTGAACCAGACTTGAAAAATTAAATGCCACGGCTGGAACTCAACCACGGATCTTCTGCTCTCGGTGCCGACGCTCTTATCGCTTGAGCTACCATGGTGAGATGACCATAGTACATAGCATTAAATCTCATCTTATCAAGTCTTCTGGTAAACCTTAAGGCGTACTCAAATATCAAAGCTATCATCTTCAAAGACGAATTGCAATGTTGCAAGTACTTTAAATTTCCGGACTTTATAGTTAACTACTAAGGGTTTGAAAAAATGTAACAAGCACTCTGGTAGCTCAAGCAGTAAGAACAAAGACACGGACAGCCAAAAATCCATGGCTGGAGTCCCGGTGGTGGCAGTGAATTTTTAAGTTTGATTTAACCAATTTTTTTATGCAAACTGTGAGATATTTGAAAAACGAAGGAGCCTAGCAGGTACCGCCTGCAAGATGGCAGATAGCTATGGTTTTTTATGCTATTTTAAAAGCATAGTTTCAGTTGCAACCCATCACTCTAATTGCATTCTGACTTGTAATATTAGAAAGGAATAACAGGATAAACAGAACTAAATTATTTTCATACATCAGTCATACATGTGTACTCATGAGATCCACATCCAGCCTATTCTATTCCCTAAATATCTGTTGACTAAGTGCATCAGGAAAATGCTGAAAGTTGCATGCTATTGTTGCTTGGTATAACAAAATACTCATAGCATAATAGTTGAGTGAACAGTTAGCATGGTAATTGTTAATACAAAATGTCACAATGCAAACTTCAATTATCCAATACCTTTGAACAATTATTTTAATTTAAATATGACCTACCTTTAGTTGACATAAATGTGTAAGGTTTCAAAAGGCAAAATGTCTCATTGAGAGCAAACCTAGTAATCCTGTGTGGTATCAAAACATTCCCTCAAAGAATTGTGCCACAGAGGCAAGTCAAGGCTTGCTTCAGAGCTGTCTCAACTTCATTGTTTCTTATATGGACCTTAAGGAAGCACTTCAGTGGTGGTGATGATTATGAACAAGATTGTTTTTTCTTAAATGTTTTGGTATGTGTTTATATTGAGTTATTACGTTTGTTACCAAATAATTGTATCACTAATAATTTACACTAAATATAAACTGTTATTTGAGACAAAACATTTTCATTTATTTAAACAAACTGATTAAAGGGAAGGAGGGAGATTAAAATTCTATCCAGTGACCTTCCAATATATAATTTATAGAAAGGGGTGAATTTGATCAGTTGTGTTATAAAATGATAAATTTTATCGAGTTTTGAAATTATACTGTTCCTGCATCTTAAATATTAACCAGACTGGAATTAATTGTTCTTTCACACAAGCCGTGTGTTGGACAGGGTTGGAAAGGTAGAATCAGATGACTGAAAAATTCAATGCCATAGCCGGGATTTGAATCACAGATCTCCCGGTCTCCATCCGGTTGCTCTAACCACTGAGCTACCATGGCAACATGCCAACATTACATTAAATTCTCCAACTGATTCGCATTTTTCCCGGTAAACCACAAGATCTCAAATTGTATTGAGATCTCAAATCCCGGCTATGGCATTGAATTTTTCAGTCATCTGATTCTACCTTTCCATTAACCAGAGTGTTTTAATTAAGCTTTATTAATTAAAAACAAATATATGTTACTTTCGTATGACTTTCCCTATTCCTGTTCTAAAACTATCCTTACAAAAGCTTAGTCAATCCAGATAAACCCTTATTAGTACTCATTTCGTTGTACTCGTAGATATAAGGATACAATAACCTGGTGATTGTCGAATCTTTTCATAGCTGGTTGCTATGTAATGACTTTGAAGTTCTGTTTTCTTTGCATGAACACAAAAAAGAAAACACACAAACCAAAACAAGCAAAATTTAGAAATGGCTAACCCCACTAAAAAGCTTGACATAAATTGCATGCTTCGACAAGACATAATTTTTTTTTTTTTTTTTATGTATGGTAAGATTTTGTCTATGTCTTACGGTTAACCAATTGTAAAAAAGTGCTTCAGTATAAGGAAGACTTCAGAGGCTATTCCCAGAAAATTCAAGATATACATTTTGTAATGAAAATCACTTAAACATATAGTATTTTAATAAAAATCGTTAGTCATTTTTGAGAAAATAAAAAATAACAAAAAGTTTTCCAGGTAAACGGTAGTTTAGGGTGGGGGGGGGGATTTTCTTCAAAATCGTGTCGCATCCTTGGAAGGTCCTGAACTTAAATATAAAGTTGCTTATTTAACCAACGTTTTTTTTAGCCTCTCTCTCACACACACACACACACACACACACACACACACACACACACACACACACACATTTTTCTTTTCAAAAAATACTTTTTTTGGTTCAGGGGGCCTCAAAACATGTATGTCCGATGAAATCTTGATACAAAATTTTTGGGTGGAATACAGTATTTCCTCTATTTACTGCAAGTACATAGTAGAGAAAGTAAAAATATACAGAATGGTTTCTTGTTCTATATATTTATAATTGTATAATGTAATGCAATAAGTTCATACAGGAAAGGTCGCAGTGTTGAGAAGTTGAAAGGCTTATACTACCCCCTATTAATCTAATCTAATCTAAGTTCGCACATACTGTACTTTTCAAATAACATCAAATACAACGAAAACAATATTAAAGCAAACTTCCTGATACAATTTAATTGCAATGCTCCAGAATTAAAACTTTTTTGTTTTTAGTTACATTTATACCCCACCTTTAACTACATTGGTCTTATCAGCGGCCTTTCTTTTGGAACTTATTGCCTATTCGCAATGGTGTTAACTCGTATTCTCTTATAAAGGACAGAAGTATTGTTAATTGTGATGTTATCATATAATAAATTGAAGTGAGTCGTTACATATTAATTCACATCACAATGGCACTTGCTATTAACTGACAGTTGGCCAGGGCTGAAGATGAGAGAAACATGTCTCTCAAAAGCGCTTCTCAATTAATATTGTGATGCGAATTAATATGTAACGACTCACTTCAATTTATTATTGTATTCTCTTGTTGTTGGGTTTCTAATCATTGGATCACACACACACATTCACACTCTCATTCATACTTCCAGACTCTGGGTAGGATAGGAAATAATCTTGGCTAAAGAAAAATTCCCACCCCTTAGCCGGGAATCAAACCCGGGACCCCTCGCACAACAGGCAGGTGTTCTACCAACTGAGATTAAAGCTTTAGCAACCTAATAGTTGCCAGATTATTCATTAGAGAAATGTGGTTGGGAAAGCTGCTTGTTGATAATTTGTGAGGATCAGAACTAAGGTACATGGAGCCAAGTGACAACAGAAAGTTAATATCTTTAATAAATCTAGGCCAATAGGAAGAGGAAGTTGACAGACCCTAATCTGCTGGATTTAGGTGTTGTGGCTCTGGGCTGTCATCTCTTGCTATAGAAACAATCTCTTCCATTTCATTTAAATTTATTTTCGCTTTATCATATATACAAAGTATATGACATAGTAGTTTAAAATTTCAGTACCGAATGAATATACATAATTGATCTATGATATTAGATTTATATTGCTCAACACTATTAAAAGCATGTTACATAACTTTTTTTTTTTTTAAATAATTTTGGTAGTTCAGTTTGCAATCTTTATGTGAATTAATGATTTCCTGCACATTACTTTTATGAGGAATTCCAATTGGTGGTTAATAAATTTTCCTTGAATATAGTTTTAAACGCTTTTGTTTATTTGATTTGCAATATAACCTTCTATTTGAAGTTGCCAGAGCAAATGCTTAGAAACTATTACCATTAAAAAGTGTGCAAAGCATGCCTCTATAAAAGATCTACATTACATTTTATATTATGTGACTCTTTTTAAGATCAAAATTTACTCAAGCTGTATTTATAGCTCATATCACCACATTTAGATTTGAAAAAAAAAAAAAAAAAGATTCTATAATTTTTATAATTTTGTTTGCTTTATTTACCAATCCCTATTCTGTTTATGCTTTAAAAATTAAAAGAACCCAACAATTATAACCAGAGCCTCTGTTCAGGGAGGGGGGGCTTTCAAAGAAAATTAGGTGATATAAAGAACACCACATGCAGGCAAACAATAAATTAATAAAATTAATACATATAAGGGATTCAGATTGATTTATTTTATCCTTGTGATCAATGCAATATTTTTGGGCACTTCAAAGTGGAATTTAAATTACAGTAGTAAACACCTACCTACATATGGTAATTAATTGTTTTTCCACACAAACCGTGTGTAGGACAAGGTTGGAAAGGTAGAATCAAGATGTCTGAAAACTTCAATGCCATAACTGGCATTAACATCAAATCCTGGTTATGGCATTGGACTTATCTACATATCCACACTATTATACTATCATGTACAAAACGTTAAACATTAATTAAGTGAATAAAAGGATTCAAACTATTTTTTAAAGAGACATTATTTAGCTACTTTATATTCCTTGATAGCTTGTTTTAATTCTCACAGTTTCACATTATTTTTGGATTAGTTCTAAAAAAAATGTGTATGGTGGTGAAGATTTTGGTCTATTTAAGAGGTCTTTGTACAGCTGTTTAGTATCAATAATAGTCTCTAGAATAAATACACATATGCATGAGGAATTACTTTTAGCTTCTTAAAAACTAGTCTGCACGATATCCTTCTGTTTTTTTGTTACACATTAATCGGATTACCATTTTCTACATTTTAAATATTTGCTCTTTCACTAGTTGCACAGCAAAGGTTAATACCATATTGTATTAAGACTATGGTCAAGAATAAACTTTTTTTTAATAACTCAAATCTGTATAGTCTTTCATGTATGTTGTTATTCTTTACCTTTGTGTTTTAAAATTTTGTTGAATCTTATATCTCTGCATTCGTGGTATATTTTCTTTGTATTTTAAACTGACATGTCATATAATGTATGTATTATGTTTTTTATGGATGAAATAAATACAATACAACTACAGAAAATGCAGTCGAGGTTTATCAAGAACTGTAGTCCAGCAACTCTTTGGTAACACGTGCGAGGCAATAATGTGAAGTCTCAGCTCCTTTCATTCCCTATCTAGCATAAAGTTAAATACAAAAACTTTCAATAATGCAACACTTAAAAGTTTAGAAGTATCAAAGGCTTATCTCAAAGTATTAGACATACTTCGATACCGAGTATCACGAGTATCGAGGTATCAACAGTATTGAGGTCCCATCCCTAATTATAATTAAAGAAGAATTCACTCACCCAAGTCTGGAATTAAACCTGGGATTTCTGTGTTGAGAAGTCAGAATGCTGACCACTCAACCACAGAGACAGTCTAAAATTATTTGCCCCAATCTATAACACCAATAAGTATGTTACCTGCTGTCTCAAATTTCTTTTAGAAAAAATGAAAGAAAGAATCTTAAAATTCACAAGCAGCACACATAAAATTCTTTGTAATTCCCAAATTGGATTTATAAATATTCTAGCACTATCAACAGTGTTCCTAAAGTAATAATCCATCTACAAAATGTTCTTGGCAAAGCTATTTAGGAGCAGGTCTCTTTGAGAGCTATACTGTCTAGTTCCTATCTTACAAATTGGTTTCAGTATTTCACACTAAGTCAAAAATGCATAAAACTAAATGTGGTGTACTGCAAGGCTCTTCTTACATACTTATTGTATTTATAAATGTAGAAAAACTAAAAATTTATGGTAAACTAGTCATGCCTGCTGAATCAGGACATAAATGAAGAAAGCATGCCACTAACTATGCAGTCAGATATTGATATTCAAGTCAAATATTTCTACAATGGAATATATGATCTTCCATTAAACCAATTATGTTATAGACAGTCAACAGTGATGTGTTACAGTTGCACCTTCTTAGGGCTATAAATAGATTTTATACTAAGAGAGGAAGTGCATGTGCAGTTTTTTTTTAAAATATATATATATATTATCTGAGGGATGTTTGAAAGATGAAGGAGCCTGAAGAATGGGGTATAGCAGATATCACCCATGAGATTGGAAGGTATCTGCAGTTTCTGAGGATATAATTTTCAATACAGACATGGATGCTGTTGTAACTTGTGAATGCAATGTTTGCGGCAACAGTAAAATTAGGAAGCGGTAGCAGGGTAGAGCAAAACTAATTCCAAAATGAAACGATCATAGCTGTTGATTATGTACATGTATACTGCAAGTAAACCAGAGACCTATTGGAGTTAAGCGAAATAAAGACTGCAATTGTTGAAAGCAGAGATTTATTTATCAAGAAAGTTCATACACTTAATTGTACAGTACTAACACAAAATAGAGTAAATGTCCATTCACAACTTGATCTGTAACTATGTTAACAATATACACACACCAAAAAAAAAAAAAAAAAAAAAAAAAAGACATTTTAAAACTTCTTTTTTAGGTGGATAAACATTTGGTGACATAGTTTCCAATGTTGCGATCAATGTACCAGTGGTAAATAAACACCTTCTTCTGTAAGTAAACACTGCAACAAAATATAAGTGGCTATAAACTTAAAACAGCAAGCTGCTGTGAAATCGATGCATATTTTGTAAATATTTTGGCCATTAACAAAGTAATTTTAGAATTTAATACTTTGCGACATTGTAGAGCCTGAGCAGTTTCAATTGGTACACTACTCCTCTTAGTTCAGACTTTTAAGATTAATGTATAAATTCATTAACAACATATATATATATATATATATATATATATATATATATATATATATAAGGTGAGTCAGAATAACAAAATAATTTTAAGGCATGATTCTGGGAGTTATATTTGAATATTTTCTTGTATGGAATGTATGCTCATAAGTGTCTTGTTATTGAGCTGGAGAACAGTTTTCAAACCCTGCGTCAGGTTACATCAAATTCTGTCAAATAGATCCCTGTACCACCACATCATTGGAATATCTCTCATGTTTTGTTTTGTTTGCATTTTGGAACATTGTTTGTCACCATTAACCTAACCTGATTCTGTTATTTAACTGGTAAGGGATTCCGTCACATACAGCACTTTGTGACTTAGTGGTTCCTACAAGAGATATAAGTTATCAATCTCAGCCATCAGGACATACTAAAATGCTCTGTTTACTGGAAGGACTTTTACTTTTACAGCCTATTACAAAAATAATCTACTTTACTTATGCAGAACTAGCAAACATGCATTACGTTTATGGTGCAGCTTGGGGAAATGCAGAAAGGGCACAAGATCTTTATGCCGAGTTTTACCCAAGGAGACATTTACCTGATCACAGGACCTTTACTGCTGTACATCAATGATTGCAAGAAGCAGGAACTTTCCAAAAACAATTGTTTGGGAGTCCAAAGAAATGTGGGAACAGTGGCTCTAGAAGAGGAGATTCCTGACCAGATCCCTAAGTCTCTATCCACAAGCAAGAGAGCAATAGCGCATGCCATGCATATAAGCCAGTCTTTGGTTGCCTGAATTCTGTGCAAATAGTAATTACGTCCGTATCATCTTACGAGTTCAAGCACTGAGGCCAGATGACTTTCCACCCCAACTATAGTTTCTCCAGTGGTTTCTTCATAAATGATTGATCAACTAGATTTCTTACAATCATATTGTGGCTGGACCAGGTTTTTACCAAGAGAGCATGTTTAACATGCATGCATAAGTCACATCTGGGCACAGGAAATCCCTAGAGCTATTAGAATTACAAATTACCAACACCGGTTTGCAGTGAACATTTCAGTTGGCATTGTGGATGACACACTCAAAGGTCCCTGGGCCACATTACCTAGCTTTTACAACATACTTTGCCATGGAAGATGTTCCTTTGGGAATATGCCAGTTAATGCACTTCAAAGGCGATGGGACACCTGTGCATATTCCGTGATGTAAAGTGTAACATATCCTAAGAGTAATGTATCCTGATCCATGCCCGCACCCAGAAAAAAATTTTGGCGGGGGAGGTTCCACAAGTAGATCTAAACTTAACAGTACCCCATACAGTTACCATGTATCTACACCATACATGGATAAGAAAATTGCTTGGATGCATTGTAGAGACAGGAAAAACTCACCAGAATGAGGATATTCCACCTTACAGCACAAGACATGGAGACTACTTTGAAAACTGGGATGTATACCTATGTAAGGCGACAATATTAAGTTACCCTTTTTCTTCTAAATGTGCTACTAGCAATAGACCTACCATTATCTAATGACATTTTTCCATATTGGTTTGCTATGAATTTAAATAAATAAAATTGTCAGAATTTTTGGGGTAGGGGGGTGTTTGAACCCTAAAAACCCCCCTCTAAATACGGCTCTGTCCTGATCACTGGATCGGTAGAAAAGCACAGAAATCATGACCAGCACATTCACCAGATCTAATCCTTTTGGATTTTTTCCTTTGGGGACATATTCAGACTCTTGTGTGCAAGATGCTGGTTAATAGTGCAGAGGAGCTGATGGCCAGGATCTTTGTAGCATTTGATGCTATTCGTGGTATACCAGGTATTTTTGCAAGAACTTGGCAATCATTACAACGATGCTATCAACTATGCTCCAAAGTAAAAAATCTGCATTTTGAACACCTTTTATAAGCACTTATGCACTTGTTCAATTCTTGTTTTGTTCTCAGTTTAGTTATGTTTGAAGCCTTTTAAAAACATATGTTTGCATCTTGTAACATTGTTTTAACTTTTCTCAAGTAATTTGTATAATGGTGGAGAAAATTTGACCAACAATAGTATTATTTGCATATGTTATTGACAATAACCTGTACTGGCAGTTGCAGATATATATTAAAAAAAGTTCTGACCTACTTCAGAACACATGGATTAAGTGCCTATAATTGAATAAAGATTCACAAATTACTAAATCAATTTAAGAGAGTTTTGCATTACTTAAAATTAAAGACATCAGCTACTCTTATTTCAAAACTCTCCCAATGGCTTATGGCAAAACATGCGTAGCAACCAGTTCAGTGGAATTTCATCAAACCCGACGACCAGATGTTTAAAACATATTAATGTCCTCTAGCTCAATAACAAGACATTTATGGACATACATTCCATAAAAGAAAATAGTGAATTGGCCTTAAAATTATTTGTGATTCTGAGTCAGCCTGTATACAGACGTTTGGCCATTTCCAGCCTACTGTATTCCTCAAACAAAACAAAACAAACAAAAAATCTTGTGGTACATTCACACGACTTTCTCTAAACAAGTCTGTTTTTATATAGCTTCTGTAACTATTCTCACACAACCTATTTTTCTTTCTGCTTCATGTTATCAAGATAAACATTTGCAGAATTAGTTCCATTACACATTTCATTGCAAGTGCAAATGGGATGCATGAAACCAAAGCGATAGTCAAACGTTTAAATGCAGGACACTCTTTCCACTACAATTGCGAAAGTCAGCTGAATAGCAACAGCACTTCAAAATATTACAAAGCACTGAAAACTTAAAACCAATAACCAGAAACATTTCGGAAATAGCTAATTCCACAATAAGTTATTTGAAATAAATTGTGTTTTAAAGAGAACTACATTTTTTACATGGTACTTTTTGTGTATCTGTTGTAATTTACCCATTATACAAAATTCCTTTCAAATGAAGAGGACTTCACTCAACATATACATTTTATTTGTCATGCAAATATCTTATATATATATATGACATTTTAATAAAAATCGTTAGTGCCATTTCTGGTGCCATTTCAAAAACTTTTCCATGTAAAGGATAGTTAGGGGTAGGGAGGATTTTCTTGAAAATCTTTGTCTCACATGTATACCAAGTTTGGTAACTATTTATTGACTTTTAGTTTTTGAGTTATGTTGTTCACACAGACTTTAAAAATGCCCTTTTTTATTTGGGGGCCTCAAAAAATGTATTTCTGGTGAAATCTCAATATCAATTTTTTTGGGTGGAATACAATATTTTCACTATCTACGAATACATGGTAGAGAAATAAATAAACCCTTAGCATTCCCCTGCAGATATAACACTCTATTGATTAAATAGAACAATCCTCAAAGTTATTGTTGTTCACCAATGGCACTGGGGATTAACTGATCTGCATCATTTTCCCTCTGGCTTCCCAATATAAAGTCTGTAAATTATCACTTTTAAGGCCCTTGCATTTGGCAAGATGTTGTTTGTTCAGGATGACATCTTCTTCACAGAGAGTGCACTTGGGTGTAGGTAGGCATCCTATCTTGTAGAGGTGTTCTGCGAGGCAATATAAGTATATACTTACAACAAATATAATTGCAACAGAGATAACGAGTCCAATAGAATATATTGATATACAATATCAGAATGATCTGATATATACAATACACAAACAAAACAATATACCTGATGAAAGGAGAGCCATAGCAATAGCTATGGAAAATGAAAGATACCTAGAAAAAGAATGGCTCCGAATATATGCAGATGGATTCCTCATCAATAAAAAAAAATGCTGGTGCAGGAGTATACTGTAAACATTTTGCACAGTATCTAACATTAGATGAAACGTCAAACCACTATGATGGAGAATTAACAACTATAAAAGCACCATTACAGAACATTCTATATAGACCATACATAAAACAAACAATAATCATCTTATCAGACTCAAAATCAGCCACAGAGGAATAGTAAATTACAATAACAAAACAACAAGAAATAGTAAAGAAATAAGAAGCCTAATTAAAACAGTTGAAACTAGAAATCATGTCACTCTACAATGGATCCCAGCTCAGGTCGGACTTTTGGGTAATGAACATGCGGATCAATTACCAAAGAAAAGGTGCAATATAACAAATAAAACCTGTAGGATAAATAGAAATAAATAAACAATTAAATAGCATTAAACAACACTTCAAACGACAGCAGAGACTTGATTGAGAAGATAATTTAAAGGATAAAGATTATAAGAATATTTAAGATAGAGCTGATATCCAAAAAAAATGCCAAGGAAGACTGTAATGGCCTTATTTAGGATGGCAACAATCCTCAAAGTTGTATGCATACTGCTGCTTACTATGACACCAGGAGTGATACTGGAAAGGATATTAAAATTTTGGTTTAGGTGCCTGAGAAAATATAAAGAGGAAATTTTAAAGATATGCATGGAACAACAAAAATGTATGAAACATAAAAATAGCTGGTGGACAAGGGTAGAAAAAATTATGGAGAAGATAGGAATGGGAGATATCTGGAGAATAGGAGAAAGAAATAGCAATGGTTTCTGGATAGCAGTAAGAAACAGAGTGGAGGACATAGAAAGACAAGAGATTTGGGGAAGCTTAGAAAATAAAAAGTCACTAGGGTTCTATAGATTAGTAAAAAGGAAATGGGGAAGAGAAGGGTATGTGGATTATTGTAATAGAGCAGGAAAAGAAGCGTTTGCATGGATGAGAACAGGAGCAATGTACTTGAGAGGGTTAAGAGGTAAAAAAAATGGAATTTGTAAATTATGCAACGACAGCGAAAGCACAGAGCATTATATGCCAGAATGCAAAGAATTAGCAGAATGGAGACCAGAAGTATGGGAAGAAACATGGGAAAAAATGGATAGGAAAATAGTAGCAATTAAAATGCTAACGAGAAAAGAAGAAAAACAAATTAAGAATATGGGGGAGTTCTTAAAGAAAATAAAAGAGAAGTGGATTAGAAAAGTAAGAGAGATAAGAAAGGTAGAAAGGCAAACGGAGGAAGGAGAAGATGGGCAAATAGGGATAAAAGGTAGTAAGGAATGCTTAGAGGAGCCAGAAGGCCAGGGTGCCAGGCAAAAAGAGCAGCATAGCTGGCAAGGAAATTTGTACATATGTTAAGTTAGTTTATAAGTGGAACATTGTAAAAATAATTATGTAGAAAAATGTACAAATAAACTATCTACTATGACACCATGTTCAAAGTGTGCTGATTGAGAGAACAGTCAGCATAGGGATTGCATATATAAAATGTTCAAAGGCAAGCTAAAATTATTCAATACCTCTGAAGGGAGGTATAAAGAATATTTTAATATGGAATTCTATTTTATATAAATATATATTTTAATATAGGAACGATCTATCACTTTTAGCTGATATAAATGCTGTAAGCATGGTTTCAAGAAGCAAAATCATTGAGAGCAAACCTAGTTAACCTAGGTGTGGTACCAAACTATACCCTCAAAAAAAAATTGTGCATGGTCTGCTTCCAAAGAAAACAGATCTAAAGTTCATTGTTTCTATGGGAATAATAAATCAGGGCAAGGTTGAATGTGACCTTAACCTAAGGTATAATCGGCGCAACAGTTCTAGACACGTGAAAATCTTAATGAGAGCTATGATGCGAGTTGCTTACCGATAAGGTGGTGACCGCTCGTCTGCATGCGTGGGACAGTCATCGTCAAATATCCACACCAGTTATGCACTGCTTTGCGCTGATAAACTTAGTTATATACAGTATATTAAAATCCACGCTGTAAAAAGTGCTTAATATAAAAAACGCTGTCAATCATTGCCTCCAATTCTTCCACATCTAACAACCCTTCCTCTTCTGCGGAATCACTCACATTATTGCTGTCATCACTGCTGTCACTACTTTCTGCATCATTATCCTGGATGAGAATTATTTCTATTTGATTTTCTGCAATTCCGTATTTTTCGGAATAATGATTCTTAATTTATTCAGCATGTCGCCATACATTTTCCCATTCTGGCCTTCCAATTTCAGCAAATTGCTGGCGTTATAACTGCTCCACATATTTTAATTTAAAGTGATATTTCTGCATGCCAGCCATTTTTTGATATCAGCCCAGATTAATTCGATTGGGTTTAGATCTGGGCGATACGATGACAGTCTAAGTACATTATGGCGATGTTGTATTACTATCTGGTCAAGTATGTATGACTTCTGAGGCTGTTTGTTGGCTTTAATTAAGTTATATAGCTTTGTTTTACTCATGCTTTCATCTAAAGCTTTATTATGTCTAAGTAACCAAGCTCTCATTTCTTCTTTCAAGGAAATTGAGGTAGGTGGTTTGTGAATTTGAGTGTTGACGCATTGTGAAGCATTGTCGATGACCAGAACAGACCCAGCAGGCATATTAGGTTGATTCACTTCATGTAATTTTCTGTATTCATTTCTTGATGAAAATCTCCTGTTGTTTGTTGCGACTTGTAAAAGAAGGGCATTTGGAACGAAGCCGATCTTTCCAACAGCATAAACGATAATAAGTATTTGCCCTTTGGCAACAGGTGCCTGCAAACCTAATTCGCTATCGTCACTCCAACTTTTAGATGCTGTATGACTGCTGTGTATGTATGACTCATCTTCATACATTATAGTATTTTTCTGAAATTTGTAGCACCACCTTGAAAATTGATGCTGATATAAGTACACACTGATATAAGTACATATAAAATTATAGTCATTTGGAAAGGTAGAATCAGACTGAAAAATTCAATGCCATAGCCGGGATTTGAACCACGGATCTTAGGCTTTCCGTGCCGTTGCTCTAACCGACTAAGCTATCATGGCAACATTTACTTTTTATTTTTTTTATTTTATTATTATTTTTTTATTTTATTTATTTATTTTGCTTTTCTGTTAGAACTCTTCTATTTGATTTCGGTTTCTTCCATTTGAACCCTAAATCTTTAATAATTTTTCTGAGATTTGTAGCACCACCTTGAAAGTTTCTGCTGTCTTTCAGCTGGATGAGCAATCTGCTTATTGTTAGCACAGTTTTTTCTTCCACATAGGAATTGTGAATCGTGCGCCGAATGACGCATTCGAAATAGTCTATTTCTGTAATACGTTTAGGGACCTTATGTTTCTTCCCAGGTGTGTCAAATGGTACTCTTTCATCCATATGTTTTTTTCTCTTATCTTTGAGAACTCTGGAAACGGAACTCGGTGAAACACCAGTTGCTTTGACTACTCTTTCTTTCACTCTCTTAAGGCTTTTGTGGAACTCGGATATAATTTCTTCCTTCATCTCTGCTTCTTGCTTCATGAAGTCGATGACATTTGCAATTATTTCCCTACTTTGACTATGTAACACCTTACCACTTAACTTTGAAAACATAGGAGCCATGGTTATAAATATAACAAATATAAAATAAGTACTATTTAGATACTGCTCTCTTTAAAATTACAACCAGATGCAGACACTTTCCATGCAGACTGTATGTGTTACGCACTGTGAGTAAGCAAAGGTATTATATCGCTTTCGTTGATAAAGCTAAACATAAACCATTCCTAGGCTCGGCAGCTGGGTTGGCAATCAAGGTCATGATTCCAGAAGTTTTGCGCGAGTAAGTGAATGTTAAAGAAACTTTCAGTGGTGGTGAAGGTTATAACAGGTTTCCTGTAATCAGTTTCTCTTAAATATTTTAGCAAATATAGCAAGCAGTATCCAAGTACATAACTGCATCACTATTAACTTACACTTAATATAAGTTGTTATATGAGGAAAGTATTTTCATTTATTTAAAAAACTGATTGGAAGGAAGTATAAAGTAATCATCCAGAAGGGGTCAATCTTCCTGTCTGACATATTTAGAAGCTGGGGCAGTCTTGGCATTGAAGTTTGCATACTCCTGTTTGGTTACATTTGTGTCGTGAGGTACATTTTTTTTAGTTGTAAGCAATCCTTATATTCAGTTTCTGAACAAAGTGTTAGACCTGTAAGGTTTTAGCTGAAGTGGGAGTGTGTAATAAACCTGTTTTCTTCTTGTGCTGTGAATTTTTTGTTTCTTTGTGCTTTTTTTACTTTCTCTACTACATATAGTAAGTAGGGGAAATATTGCATTCCACTCAAAAATTCGATACCGAGATTTCACCAGAAATACATGTTTTGAGACCTCGTGAAGTATTTTTGGAAACATGTCTGTGAACAGCATAACTCAGAAACGAACAATCGGATAAACACCAAACTTGGTATTTAGGTTCAGTATCTTCCAGATGTGCGACACGAAGGTTTTCAAGAAAATCCCCCACCCCAGATTACCCTTTACATGGAACATTTTTCGAAAATTTTTATTTTCTCAAAAACGGCTCTAACAATTTCAATTAAAGTATCATATGTTTAAGACATTTTTATGGCAAATAAAATGTATATCTTGAATTTTCTGGGAATGTCTCCAAAAGTATTCTTCATTGTGAACAACTTTTGCATAACTGGTAAACCATAAGAGATAAGACAAAATTTTACTACACAAAAAATGTAGATCGCATTAAAATACACAATTTATTTCATATACATTTTTTACTTTCTCTACTACGTATAGTAAGTAGGGGAAGTATTGCATTCCACCCAAAAATTCGATACCGAGATTTCACCGGAAATACATGTTTTGAGACCTCCTGAATCCAAAAAAAGCATTTTTGGAAACATGTCCGTGTGTGTGTCTGTGTGTGTGTGTGTGTGTGTCTGTGTGTATCTGTGTGTGTGTGTGTGTCTGTGAACAGCATAACTCAAAAACGAACAGTCGGATAAACACCAAACTTGGTATTTAGGTTCAGTATCTTCCAGAGATGCGACACGAAGGTTTTCAAGAAAATCCCCCCACCCCAGACTACCCTTTACATGGAAAATTTTTCGAAAATTTTAATTTTCTCAAAAATGGCTCTAACGATTTTGATTAAAATATCAAATGTTTAAGGTATTTTCATGACAAATGAAATGTATATCTCGAATTTTCTGGGAATGTCTCCAAAAGTGTTCTTCATTCTGAACGACTTTTGCATAACTGGTAAACCATAAGAGATAGACAAAATTTTACTGCACAAAAAATGTAGATCGCGTTACAATACACAATTTATGTTATATACATTTTTTTTGTTGAGTGAACCGTTTTCGAGAGATTGCTTGTTATTTCCTTAAATTGTCCAATACTTATACTTTTTCTCAAATTCGTTACTCATTTTTTTATGTCCTGGACATGCAAAGAGAATGGAATGCGCCACATAGCAACCAGCGCTTAAATATTTGACTATCGCTTAAAATCTACCATATTCCCCTTGCATGTACAAGAAAATTAGCAATAATATTGACATCTCGATATCTCGATTAACATGAAGCATATGGAGAATAAGCGTTTGTAAAAGTAGTTTGTACAAGAGTAGAGAAAGTCATGTGAGTGTAACACATCAGATTTTTTTTGTTGAGTGAACCATTTTTGAGATATTGCTTGTTATTCCCTTAAATTTGCCAATACTTATACTTTTTCTGAAATGGGAATTTGTTATTCATTTTTTTGTCTTGGATATGCAAAGAGTATTAATCTGTGGCAAAGAGAATGGTGCTGCACATAGCAACCAGCTATTAAGAGATATGTCTATGCTTAAAGGCTACTGTATTTCTATATTGCCCTTGCAAATACAAAACAAGGGGAACATAGCACGCCTTAAGCAATAGTCAAATATTTTTAGAACTGGTCACTATGTGTAAAATGTAATTCTCTTTGCATGTCAAGAACATAAAAAAAGAACAACGAATTCTCAGCTGAGAAAAAGTGTAAGTATTGGAAAATTCAAAGAAATAATAAGGAATATCTTGAAAATGGTTCACTTTACAAAAAAAAAAGTTTGACATATGTTGTGTGTTTTAACGGGATCTACATTTTTATGTAGTACAATTTTGTCTATCTCTTGCGGTTTACCAGTTATGCAAAAGTCGTTCAGAATGAAGAGGACTTTTGGGCACATCCCCAGAAAATTCAAGATATAAATTTTATTTGCCATAAAAATGTCTTAAACATACGATACTATAATCAAAATCGTTAAGAGCCGTTTTTGAGAAAATAAAAATTTTCGAAAAATGTTTCATGTAAGGGGTGGGGGGAGTTTCTTGAAAACTTTCTGTCGCATCCCTGGAACATATTGAACCTAAATACCAAGTTTGGTGTTTATCCGACTTTTCGTTGTTGAGTTATGCTGTTCACAGACATGTTTCCAAAAATGCTTAATTTTTTTTATGTCCTGGACATGCAAAGAGAATGTAATGTTCCATGTAGCAACCAGCTCTTAAAAGATTTGACTATTGCTTAAAGCCTACCATATTGCCCTTACACCTACAAGAAAATTAGCAATAAGATAGAGTCTGCAAATGTTTATCTCGATTAACATAAAGTAGATGGAGAATAAGCGTTTGTAAAAATAGTTTGTACAAGAGTAGAGAAAGTCATGTGAGTGTAACACATCAGATTTTTTAATACCGTGTTCTTTACTTCTAGGTCTACCCATTTTCTTGGGCCAAATAGTCTCTTTTGTCTGTTGGTATGTTTATTGGTCAAGCTACATGTTTGTGCTGTAAGGGGTGATTTTTTGCACTTGTGTGAGAGTTGTCATGGTTGTGGGCTTCAAACAGACTTGGAATTTCTGTTTCTTTTTTAAAAATAAACCCTCTAGAATGGTTTGGAGTTAATTAACATATCAATCTATTTCCAGATTCCATACAAAACCACCACCTCAACTTCACATATCACCCTTATTTGATACCATAACACATCTTGGGCAACCTATGCCACAGTGAATCTAAGAAGATTGTATTCATGAAGAGGGCTTTCACAATGGCTAGGTACAAGCATGGCTTTGGTAGAAGTTCAATCATTTCCTCCTTAATGCTTAACTTTAGTGATTAGCGACCTTAAAAACTCAAGTTTTCATGTTGACAGTGGTATGTCCCAGAGCAGAGCAACAGTCTCATCCCAGTCCAGTTTGTTGTTCTGCCTCTCCTAGTTTCTTCTTTCTTTTTGGTTCGTGAAGTTTCCTGAACTTAGTCACAGTTTTGTTGCAACTATTTAGGTTTTGTATTCTTATACAGATAATTTTAGTTTAGCGTTTTATTTTAGTATTAGGTTATTGTAAGCAGTACAGTAGTGCATAATAAAAGCTGCACATAGCTGTATAGGTTAGGTTGGATAAGAAAAAGCTACCTCCAGTGAGTAGGCTGGAAGGAATGAGGTGTTTATAGAATTAGTGAGGAAATAGGAGTGCATTTTTGGAAACAAAATAAATGCCCATTAAGGAAAAAAACAAAACATAGAGGGTATAGGTGTAATGACAATACACGTGCTAGAAATGCACTCCAGTTAATGCAATTAGCAGTTGAATAACTGGCAGAATTGGCTGGCCTTTTCAAAAACTTTGATCATGAGCAAATAACTCCCAAGATAAGCATGAAGGCTTCTTCATTGAAGCGATACCGCACATAAAATTTCCTACCACTATAAAATTCTATTGGATTGTGCTCAACTATATAGTTTACTTTACAGGGAAGTTGAGACATCTACTAGAAAAGGTAGATTTTTTAGGGGTGGCAGAAACCTGGCTAAGGGAGGTAAATATAGAGGTTAAGGATTATACATATGTTGGAATAAAAGGGGAGGGGTTAGCAAGGAAGGGAAGAGCTTCTGGGGGAGTGGATCTTTTTGTAAGACAATCCATAGGGAAAGTACTAAGAAATACTTGGTCCAGGGTTAAAAATGTTTTGTGGATTATATTGGAAGATAAACTGCTAAATGAGAAAACCATATGTTTAAGTGTAGTGTACAATGCACCCGCTCCCTCGCAATACCATAATCCTGAATTGTTGAAGGCGTTAGAGAGAGAGATATAAATAGGTTAAGAGAGAAGTACGGGAATACAGAAGTAATAATAATGGGGGATTTTAATATCAGAATAGGTGAGGGGATGTGAATATAGAGTGTGATATGTTTGTTGGAAATGAAACACGTTCCAGAAGGGAGCAGTACAGGCGAAGTAAAGATAAGTGTATTGATAAGTCAAGTGATGGTTTTATCAAATTTTGTGAAGTGAACGCTTTAGATATATTTAACGGTAAATATGGAGATGATTTGGAGGGAGAGTTTACTTTTGTTAATATGAACGGGCAAAGTGTCATTGATTCTACAGTTACGGAATTTGCTCTAATTGAAATGCAGAGAGTGGGGGGAAAAGGGGTAATAATGGAGAGGAGCTTAAAGAAAAATGGGTGGAGTTATAGTATACAAACTAATTTGGAAAATAGTGGTCTGGGAGAAATTTGGAAGAGGGAAAATAATGTTAAGGGTTTTTGGAAAGAAGCTAGGCAGAGGTTTGAAGATATAGAGATACAAAATTTATTTAGTAACATTGGGAAGAAAAGTTCCTTGGAATCATATATATTAATAAAAAATGTATAGGCTAGAGAACAGTATGTGGATAACTCAAATAAGGAACAAAGAGAAAGTATAGCCTGGGTACGAGCAGGTGTATGGAGACTAATAGGAATGAGAAATGGGTTCCCATAGAACCAGTGTCCAATATGTGGGGAAAGAGAAGATTTAGAACATATCGTTTTTGATTGTAAACGTACACAGCATTGGAGAAAGGAAGCTATAAATGGGAAATGGTTCAAACTGGACAGGAAAGTAGCTTTAAGCAAGATTTTTAACAAGGATAGTAAAAAGGTAGGATAGTACCTGTCCAAAGTAAAAAAGAAATGGTTATGGACAATAAAAAGAGATGTGAATTAATTTCATGTGATGTTAAGTTATGTAATTATATTATTATTATTATTATTATTATTATTATTATTATTATTATAAGATTATTATTTTGGTATCATTACTATTATTCTTTTTATTATCATTTTTATGTTATAATTAAAGAGTGTAATATGTGTAGAATATGGCAAGATAACAGCTTGGGCTGATGTATAGCCATATTCTAAGGAAAATTAGTAACACAAATAAATAAATAAATAAATAAAATATATAGTTTATTCCCTCAGATCTTCCACTATTTCCAGAATTCAAACACTTCCATTCTATCGACAGTCATTTTTCTATTTACTTGAGGAAAATTGACTTTAAGAACTAAAGTGTTCGTTATCTGCAGCTTTGTAACAAAAGTCTCACAAAAATTTGATTTTGGTTAAGTTTTGTTTATGATGATTTAGATTGAATCACACTTTTTTACACTTAAATTAACTTTAATTAGTGAAGGTGAGTGTAAAAAAGTGTGACTCAATCTAAATCATGATGAATACTTCACTGTTAATAACACTTCTGTTTTTAATCTTTTGTTTATGAATTTTAAAAGCTTAACTTTCCTCCTTATAAAGTCAACTTTGAACTAAAGCCTTGTTCATGAATACAATGCTAAAAGTTTAGCCCACCAGCAAGGATGCATGAATAAATCTGTAAAACAGCCATCCAGTCATGTTCATGTATTCTCGGTCAAACTAACAGTGGCCAGTCTCTTGAGCAGTTTAAATTTTTTCAAAATCCCTTCATGCGAGCGCACGATTCACAACCATCAATTTCTGTGCAGCTATGGCTAACTCTAAAATACAAACCATAAGGTTCTGATTTGAGCTACCTCCACATGATGCTTGGTGTGGTGCAGTGGTTAACCTACTTAACTTCTATGTAAGTGTGAAGTTTCTCTGTAGTGGATTGTTATCTTTTATTTATTATAACTCGTTTTACTGTAATATAGTTAAATAATATTGCTTGTGTCAACTTGTTTTACTTACAAATATATTACAATAATGGTGAAATTTGTGGGAGGCAGTTGTCAGAAAATGAAACTATTTCCCATGAATAGTGAACTCCATGGATAACAGTCTCAGAAAAGTTTTAAATGCAGAAGGCTACTGAGGTGGATATTGAGAATGTGGCATTTTCCTTTTATTTTTATTTCCTCTTTGGAAATATAAAATTAACAATTTTGTTTTTTATTTTACAAGTTAAATCTTTTATTTCATGCTACAAATATAGGATTGTAACAAATCATGTGCCCTCTTCCTTTTAGTTTTGTGTTTGCCAAAGGTGGGAGCCAAAATAATAAAGCAAAAATTATTTTAAGGATAATAATGAAGAAAACTTGTTATATTTTTACTTATATATTTAAAATCAAAGGGGAAAAAAGCTGAGTAGCCTCACAGAGATTTGAACTTGTAACCTCAGGAACAGTAAGCTAACTTTCTACGACTAAGCCAAGAGTGCTGCAGTAAGCATGGCATTGTGAACTTTAGTTATAACCCAAATGAGGAGCATAAATCAATAAAGTGTCTTTTTTTGTTGCAAATATTCAGTGTTGAAATACTCTGAAACATCTGTGTGTTTGAAATCCTGTACACAAAGCCCTGCTACCAAAACAATGACACGTAGCTCCTAAAGTATTAGAGAAAGAGACATGCGGTTCATTGCAATGTATTCTACATCTCTCAAAGTTTTGTTCACATTTGTTGCAGATTGTGATTTAAACAACAATGACAACCCAACAGGAAAAGGCCCAATGTGTATGGTGGTATGCTGAGTCTGGTAAATCACCAGTAACTGTTCAGCGAAAATTATGCCAGCAATATGGAAGAGATCCTCCATCCAAATCATCCATAATTAGATGGAGCACAAAATTTCTAGAGACTGGTAGAGTAACGGACTTGCCACGGAGTGGATGACCAGGTGTGAAGCAAGAAATTGTCAACAATGTGCAACACACATTTCAACGCAGCCCTCAGAAATCACTTCGTTGTGCATCTGCATCAGAACTGCATCTGCCAAAAGCAACCATTCATAAAGTCCTCCATAAGAGGCTACATCTGTGGGCCTATAAATTGCAACTTACGCAAGCTTGGCAGCCAACTGTCCTCCCTCGGCGTGCTGCTTCCATGTTGACGGCAATTGAAGAAGAAATGCGTACCTGCAGAGGGGGATGTTCTCTGATGAAGCAACTTTCTGTGTGTCTGGAAATGTTAATTGCCATAAAGTTCAGGTATGGGGTTCTGAACCTCCTCACAACACACGTGAACATGTTCATGGTAGACCAAAAGTCAACATTTGGTGTGCTCTTATGCACGATAGAGTAATCGGTCCATTTTTCTTTGCCAAGAAGAGGTTACAGTGGCAGTTTACTATGACATGTTTCAGGTATAGAAACTACAGTCAACCATAATGTTCCAACAAGACAGAGCACCTCATTGGTCTGCAGGTGTTAAGGACCTTTTGAATAGACATTTCCCTGGGAGATGGATTGGCCATGATGAACCATCACCTGGCCACTGCGCTCCCCTCCCCTTTTTCCTTTGGGGGCTATGTCCAGGATCGTGTTTACGAAATCCCTGTTCCAAATATTGACACGGATTGTTGCGATTGTGCAAACAGTGCATGTTGCTATGCTGCAATGTGTATGGGCAGAGGTGGAATATCGACTCAACATCCTGAGGGCCAGTAATGGGGCACATATTGAAACTTGTACTTACAAACATAACTTTAAGAGATATAGAATACATTGCAAAAAAACCACATGTCTCTATCTCAAATAGTTTACGAGCTATGTGCCATTGTTTTGGTAGCAGGACTTTGTGAAATCCTGTATATGAATTATTTTCTAAGAAGATCTTTGTGATTATAGTTGTGTTCCCCATTATAACTACTACAAGAATATACGCAGTCATGTGAACAGAGCCTGACTGTTCCGAGCATTCATGAAAGTACCCAATTTGAGTTCCCTCTCTCAGACACTGACCAGTTTTGAAATGATCAAGTGTACATGTAAAGTTTCAACTTCTCTAATCATAAGTACAGTTCAAAATATGAGTAAATAATTCATTGTTAAGAACTTCTATAACTTTTCTTCTATGTCTGTGTTGTTGAACTACTTGTACTCTCCTCCTCTGCTTCTGTATGATTGGTATAAGCTGTCCTCCAGCACTGAATATTTCAAAATACCTGCAACAGAATAAAATGAGTTTCTGTTCATTTTTAAACATCTTATAGTTGAATTCCAGTGTAGTAGAGTAGGAATAGATCAATAGATGTTCTTGCGCTATCTTGACCAGCCTAGGAAGAGGGGCAATATCATACAAAATGTATTCCTGATTAATAGCATTTTAGTGGCTATTAAGCAAACAAGGAATGAAATAATCAGCACTGTGTTTCCAGGTAGTAAGAAATGTGTATTACCCATTTTCATTTAATATTATAATATGGTATAATATGCTGTGGTAGTGGCAGTAAAAGTAAACTGTACTTAAAATTACAAAACGGGTTCAAGGTTCACTCAGAAAGTTTTGAGAACAGACTACAATGACTTGTGCTATGCTAGTAGAAGTATTCCAAGCTTTAGATTGAAATTTAGGTAACAACAGGAGCAAAACTGAGCATGCTCCAACAATGTGCAGTGTCATACGGATGTTCGCTAGATGCTAAGGATGGATCTCAAGCAAGAGCCTTTCCGTGCTATGATTTTCTAAAAATTTAAAGTCAATTTAGCAGGTAGAGAAATCTTGGAAGTATTGCATTGTGTGCTTCGTGATGGTTTGTAGAGTTCAGAAGAGGAAGGGATTCCCTCAAAGATGAATGTACAGATAACCTACTACAGCAACTGAAGAAACTGTGATGAAAGCACAGTGTGGGAAAATAATCGCTGCACACATCATTGCATTCAAAAGTCCCTGAATATTGGATTTTCAGTAGTGAAAACAATTCTTATACAAAAACTTTACACCAGGAAGTACTAGTCATTGGATGCTCCAACCCTCACAGATGGGTAAAAGCATGTATGGATCGGTACAAGAAAATGTTGGAAAAACTTGATGGGGTAAGATCAAAAAAGATATTTTACATGATAAAAGCTAGGGCTATACCTGTATTATCCAGAAACTAAGTGGCAGTCATTGATCCGAGTCCTACCAGTAGAAGATACCTCCCAGAAAAGTGAGGCAAACAACAAGTGTTGGCAAGATTATCTGTTTTCCTGGCATCTACCACCACACTGTGACAGTTCCACAAGATTGTTCCTGCTTGATGGTACACCATAGAATCTCTACCTCAAGTCTTCAGTGCTTCTTAAGACTGAACCTGTACAAACTCTGTTAAGACTCCCTAAACAGCTCAATTTCTGCAAAACCAAGAGGCAGATGCTTATCCCATCCTTCCTACAGTCCAGATCTCACTTCATAAACACATTTACGAAATGGTTTGAATGGATGAGACATTGTAAAGGTTCAATGATCAGATCTCATTTTTTAAGATTTTGTGTTCATTCTCAAAACTTTCAGGATGAACCTCATGGCGATGAGTCGGGAATTATACAGGGAAATGTTTAAATGCAAGAATGCATTTACATACATATAGCTGAATATATTTAATATGAATACATTTACATATAGCTAAATATTTATTTTGGAAATTGTATGTTTCACCGTACTGATTTGATTTAGAGAAAATCAATACAAGAACTTCAAAAATACAGTCAATCACTTTTGGGTACCGCTTTGATTTTGCTGTAGTTATGTTAAGCTGCTGGGCAAGATACAACAACCTTGTTCAGGGATTTTCACAACTTTTATATTGCATCAATAGTTGCGCCAATACAGACCTCAGTGACTGCATGCGCACTACAAGATGCAAATCATTACTCTTACTTTAAAACGTACTATTTAAACATATGTTTTATATTCCTTAACATAAACAATTCAGTTCTTTGCAAATAAATTTAATAACTATGCTGACAAACCACGTGGCAAAAAGGTTAACCAACTACTGCGACAGTATCTATACGTTGCTCACAATACGTGGGTTATGCAAATACGACGTGAAATTTTGCTTTTTAATATTATTTATTACCACCTTACTTAAAAGGCTGCAACAGATCTGAACACAATCTGGTTCACATTTTTGTTTGTACGCCATTTCCTAACTTTTTTTTTTTGATAGTGCTGCCAACATCAAGCCAACAACTTGTTAGCTGAATTTACCTGCTCACCTCAAAATTTACCTGCTTACCCTTCCTTTAAACTTTTCTTTTAACATTCCTGTATCACTGATACATGCACACAGAATCCTAAGGTTCAGTTTATCAATTGGTGTTAATGATTTTCTTATTCGTCATATAAAACATTTCCTATTCATGTATCTTACAGAGAGTATAGCGAAAGCAATATACTCTCTGTGCATGCAATGGAAGCATCATCGACCCTGCTTTCAAGCAGAAAGTGAATCATACTTACTTAAACGTTCTTTTATATTACATGAAATAGACGTCGGAATTATTTTGTATAACAAAAGTCAATATAATATTGTCATGTCTCTATACATTTTTCTCTCGTATTCATAATAATAACTCGTCTCGCCAAAAATATATTTGATACTTCCCATTTTAACTCGAACCACTGTTATATGAAGAGCTATGCGTAATGAACTCTCTTTAGTGCAAAAGAAAAGCAAAATTTATTGAGGAACAAGGAATATAAAGTATTAACGTATAATGAGACAAAATAAATTGCTATCTTAATGTTTTGGGTAAGTTTTTTTACTTTTTAGATTAATTGTTGCTCTAGGTACCAAAATTCAAACTATATATATATATATATATATATATATATATATATATATATATATATAATATATATATATATATATTTCACGTAAACGGCTATAATACGTACTTCTTTGAAAATTATTGCATTATGCTAATTGTTGAAAAGTTCCACATAATGCAGAAAATCGGTGACATTTTAATTTATTACTAATAAAGAAAATCGGCATATGGGATGTTTGTCACCCATCTAGCTGCTTTAGGGAAACGATACTAAACTTATAAACATCGTTTACTCGACAATTTATTCTTAATGGTCAAATTAGTTATGCAATATCCTGGGAAAATTAAAACTGTAGCAAAATGATATGCAATTTTGTAATTTATCATTTCTATGTTTCCACTTAAATTTAGAAAAACTGGTAACCAGAACCGCATGGAACATTTTTAAAGTGCAAAACTGAGCTGAGGAAAACAATTTATACAATGTTCGTTTGGAATTTAGCTGCTCGCATGATTGTTTTCATCTGCTTCGATAGCTAAAGGTTTAAAAGAAGTTTTAAGCATAAAAACGAAAAACTCGCCTTTGAACTTTTTGCGTGCAAACGAGATTAAAACTGCAATGCTAGATTTCCGTGATCGCATTTTTCGATATTGTTCTTCAGTACTATATAAATAATTTTCTTTAGATCACTAGATGCCTACTTTTGCCTCATTGTACGAAATTTCTTACTTTATTTGTTTCTCAATAAAGAAAGCGTGTTTTTGTTTTGCACTAAGGAAGACTTCATTAGGTACAGCTTCAAGTTACACCGACAGAGCGTGCCCATTCACACCCTTCAAGACGTTTCCAGAAATACTTGAGCACAAGCTGTAAAAGCGGATCAATAGAGCATCTGTGACCAACATCAGAAGGGGCCAATATTTTTTAATATATATCATAATAACTGTCAAGAAGAGAGTGCATGCATTTAGTGTCGTTTGATCTTTCTCCTTGAAATGAGGCAGCTCATGAATTATTATTATTATTATTATTATTATTATTATTATTATTATTATTATTATTATTATTATTATTATTATTATTATTATTATTATTATTATTATTATTATTATTATTATTATTATTATTATTATTATTATTATTATTATTATTATTATTATTATTATTATTATTATTATTATTATTATTATTATTATTATTATTATTATTATTATTATTATTATTATTATTATTATTATTATTATTATTATTATTATTATTATTATTATTATTATTATTATTATTATTATTATTATTATTATTATTATTATTATTATTATTATTATTATTATTATTATTATTATTATTATTATTATTATTATTATTATTATTATTATTATTATTATTATTATTATTATTATTATTATTATTATTATTATTATTATTATTATTATTATTATTATTATTATTATTATTATTATTATTATTATTATTATTATTATTATTATTATTATTATTATTATTATTATTATTATTATTATTATTATTATTATTATTATTATTATTATTATTATTATTATTATTATTATTATTATTATTATTATTATTATTATTATTATTATTATTATTATTATTATTATTATTATTATTATTATTATTATTATTATTATTATTATTATTACTACTACTACTACTACTACTACTATTAAAGCTTGTCAAAACCCTTAAACAGCCTGATAAAATATAAGGATAGAATCAGACGACTGAAAAATTCATTGTCAAGCCGGGATTTGAAGCACGGATATTTCGACTAGCGGCCGGTTGCTCTAACCAACTGAGCTACCATACTAGCCTGCTGGTACGGTATTTAATGGAACAGAAGATTCGTGGTTCAAATCCTGGCTTGGCATTGAATTTTTCAATCGTCCAATTCTACCTTTCCAACCTTGTCCTACGTGGCTATCTGGAAGAACAATTAATTCCAGCCTGATAAAACATCTACCTCACAGAACTTTCTCTACCATTATCATTTCATAGGTAGTCTTTATATTATGTTATACCTATCCAAAGTTGCATGCAAGATGTTAGAAAACAGTCAGCTGTTTACACCAAAAATTGGTTTTAATTGACATGTTTTCAAGTGAAAAAAGGGTAATGTCTCAGTTTCAACACTTCTTAGACAACATGTGGATCTCGGCTCGGAAAAACATACATAAAACACCGAATTCTCGTAAACGTTTTGTGCTACGAAAATGTTATTTCATGCATCATAGTTTAATGAGTTCCCCACTTTTGATTTCCCAGGTTTTTTTAGATTTATTACTGTTTCCCAGTTATATAAAGTCAGCAGAATTCAGAGGATTTACACAGGCTACTCAGAAAAAAACTGAAGGTATAAATTTATTCTTTATGCCAATATGTCAAGCATATGATCAAAATCATTATAGATATCTTGAGAAAATAAAAATAACGAAATGTCTTCCGATGTGTGGAGATGGGAAGAGGAAGAGATTTTCTGAAAGTCTTCGCCTGGTGTCCTTAAAGGATGTATTAACACAATTATAACATTTACGGGATCTCAAGAAGCATTTCCTGTGAAATCTTGATGTCGAAGTACAGTAGTTCCTCTGACTAAGGAAATGACACACTCCATACAACGTCTTTCGCTAATCTCTTCCTTAACTTTTCCTTATTATTGCTCTCGGAATCTGCTTCTTGTTAAAAGCTTTCTTTGCCTCTGTTTCATATCTCGATAGATGTTACCACTTACACTACGTCCCAACTTCCAAGGAACTAACATATCCAACTGTTATCGAATTCACAAATATATATTCTTTGCTTTACTTATGATACTCATAGTCATCGTCTTTTCGACGTTTATTTTCATTCCGTATTCCACACTGCTGTCCCGTGTCTTCATTACTAAGCTGCTCAGAATCTTTTCCTCCTCTCTTAGCAAAATCGTCTTCTCTATAGCAAACCTGAAGCATTTTAATCTTCTTACTCCTCTGGAAACAATTCTTCAGAAAGCCCTCTAAGCATATGTTGGTCAGGGTGAGTGATAAGAGCACCCCTATCAGGTACTTTTCTCAATTTCACTTTACTCTTATTGCCTTCTTTTATTTAAACTTTAACAAGCTGTTTCAGTAAGATATTTTTATGGCCCTTCTCTTTTTACAACTCAGAATCTCCATAAGTTTCTTCCAGTCTACTCTGTCAAATGCTTTTATGAAATCCGCTTCTTTGTCTTTCTGTAACTTTCGTCGATTGCTCGTAGCAGTCCAGTTTGTATCCTTGAAGCTGAACTATTCTTCTTTTAGATGTTCAATTTTGCAAGCGCCCCGAACATTTCAGGGAATGTGATGTCTCATACACGCGTGAAAGTAAGGCAGTTTTATTTAAAGTATTTTACGATAGAGTTATTACATGTAACGTATGGTCAGCACGCTCCCCAAAACCTCATCCCTTGTCAGTTTTATCTGTTGGGAAAGTTAAGCTATAGAATGTACCTAGCAAACCCGCACATGGAGAAAAAGACAAACATTCGCCATGACATTGTATGCATTTCTGAAGACGAATGCACCAAATCAATGGAAAGTGTATCGGCAGAAGTCAGCAGCGCATACAGGTCAAGAGAAAACATTCTAGCACCTTCTGTAAGAGGTAAATACCGTATATTTCACAATATTGCGTTCTTTCACGTCGGCCATGCCACAAGCAGCTGAACTACAGCTGGCGCGCCTGCCGGTTAGCAGCCTCTGAAATGTTCGGGGCTCTTGCCAAAATTGACCCTGTAATTCGCCCTCCATCTCAGAATGTAGACATTGATTTAGCGTTATCAGCAGAATTTTTGCCGAATAAGCTATCAAGCTGAAGTCCTAAAATCATTGCACTTCTTCATTGACACCTGTCTCCGTGAAGTCCTCCGCATTAACTTATGTATCACCGCAAAGAAAGAGTTTTATTCTCTTCTCCCAGGCATTTAACTGCCGCAACGGGGATTCCCTCAGCTCCTGTTGCTTTCCCTTTCTTATTTTGTCTACAGGCACTTCTTGCATCAACAACTGGTAATCTGCTTCATTTCTATAATAAGCTATCTGGACGATTTTCTATGAATTTCTCAGACCTTTTCGGAATTCTCTGTTTTCCGTTATATCATTGCTATTTTTGTCTTGCATTAGCCTTGTTGAATTCCAGTTCTTCTTTGAAAAGTCCAAACTTTCTATTCCGCAGCACATAAATTTGTATCTCCCTTTTCTCCTAGATACACTTTTCCTTTATATTTCTCACTCATTCATTCGTATTTCTGCTTGTCAGCTTCTCCTCTTAGTTGCTTCTTTGACCCTCTTCTCGTATAATACCTATGACATTCCATTTTGTCCTTCTTTCATATTTTCCGAAACATGTTCTGTGATCCATGTTTTTTGTTATTGTTACCTTCTTTTATTCTATCGTTTCTTCTGCTGATGTTGAAATATAGCTTTTCAGCTCATTCAACTCATTATGTATTTCATGTTAAAATTACGCCTCCCATATTATGAGTAATTGTCCGTTAAATAATGCTAATGTCTTTATTTTATGGGAAACTCATCCCTTTAACCGTTTCATTTTACACTCGTTTAATAATTGATTAATATCGATAATAAACCACTACAATCGTTTCCACTTCTTCACTTGTTACAAATATAATGTTTATTTTGTTGGGCGTGTATTTTAATAACGTAAAATAAGTGGACTATTACAGGAAACAAGTTTAAAGGTCTCCATCCAAAAGTGTATTCATGGTTGCGCTATGTGCATTGTAAATAATTGCATATTATGATCAGGACAGAAATTAACTTTTAAAGGAACAAAATCAAATTTTGCATACTCTTGGAGATGTTAGATTTCCCGTTATTTGTAATATAATTTATTAATGAAACCTACTAGTAACAGTTTTCTGATAGTTACGTTATTTATAAAAATAATATAAATAGAAGGGTAGGTCCGTGAACATGAAATTAAAGATTTTCCAATTTTTTTGAAATGTCTCGTATTCTGAGTATACGTATGTGCCTAATTTCATCTGTTCAAAGGTAGCAACTTTGCATTCCAGTGTTCATTCATAATTCAACTGTAGATTCTAACTTTCGGGCCTTCTGTTTAATGTCTGCTTTCAATATTCCACTTTTATTTTTATTCTTCAGTCTTTTCTTCCATTCCAAAACACCGAAATTAAATTGAGTTTTATTTATGGACGCTCTTTAACTGCTGTGGTCCTTAGCGTCCGATTGTATATTGGGTGTGAAAGACAGCCAATTTTGCTCAAAGGCCTCTCTATCAGGCTTGAGGTTCTTTTACGTGCCGTAAATCTACGACATGGGACCACCGGCTTGACTTCCCTTTCGAAGGAAGCCATGCTAAGGATTTGTATGCCCGAAAAAATGCATCGTCCTCCGCCGGGTTTGAACCAGAAGCTAGCATGGTACCCTAGACCACGGAGGGCGACTCAAAACACCCAGCGAGATGCCTCCGTGGTAATGTGTGAGGCTCGTATTCGGGAGGACGCTGATTCGATTCCCGCCCACTCTGACTCTGTTGTTGTTGTTTTTTTTTTTTGTTTTTTTTTCTGGTTAACAAAGGCGAATAATGAAGTGGCGTATTCTACCACGGTTCTCCTCTCTCCCCCATTTCCTCTAATTTCATTTCCCTTTCATGTTTCAGGTTGACTCCGGGGCTGAGGTTCGGTCGGTGTCGGACTGATGGCGCAGAGGCTTGCGCTTTGGAAATGTTTTCCAGTTCCCACTGGAGGGACGTCTAAAGAACGGCCCTACCGTGACAGGGTAGTCTGAGCGTCTTGGTCCACTTGCGCCGGCTTCGCTCTGCAACCCATGTGTCCCCTGCGATTCCCTCACAATAGATCCCTCGAGGATCGAAGTTCTAGATGTTCCCTCCGTTCCTGTCCAGTCCATTTCAAATATTTCCTATACTTCTCTTTACTTATGTTCATCAGACGAACATTTGCTAAATGAACGTTTCGTGTGCTAGTCAATCTGGTATTTCCTTTATAAACAAGCAAAAGAAATTGAAATGGACAGTAAACTGTGAGAAATAGAGATAAATCTATAATTAAATAAGAAATGTACAGTGAAACCTGTCCAAATATGACACCAAATAAGCCGAAATTCTATATATTTCGGGAAAAAATGTTCGAACCCGGTGGAAATCGTACACTTTTTGTGTAATTTTCCTGCATAATATAGAAATTGCTCAACGTGGAAACGGAAACCACCTATAAACTGTTTAAAACGGAAATGTGCAGTATTAATATGCATTTGTTTTTGTTGTGCTTCCAAGGAAACTGCAAATGCTTTAGTATTTTATTTTGGAATGTACTGTACTTTCGACGAAACTGCAAATGTTGTAGGTGATTAAGGTAAATGAGATTTCTGTGTATTTCTACGAAAGAAAGGGGTTACAGTTGCAAATGTGTCTTTTTCCTTCAGTGTTGTTTGTTGCTTGGACCGGTATAGTGAAGAAAATCTATGCATTTTGTGATAAATGATATTGCGTAAAAAGTGGCACTTTCATTAAAAGTTAAAGTAAAAATGATCAAATTAAGGGAAAAAGAGAAACGCACTGTGAAAGAACTAGTGCTACAGTTCAATGTGACAAAGCGCAAATTTACGAAAGTTAAAAGAATAAAGAACAAAAAGTGAGTGGTTTGGTATCTCTTTGTAAAGACAAAGAGGCTCCAATATATAGTGTAAACTTTCTTAATTGGCGTGGTGATGAACTTGTAGGTGAAAGGACAGAGAGACTGAAATAATTTATGTATAGGGTATACAACTGAGGGGGACACCCTTTGCACTGCGAACTGCGGTTGATTTGCGGCTATTACCCCTCTAAGAGGAAGGAACGAAGTAAAGGAACCACAGGAGGCCATAGGCCGCAGGCAGACAGCCTACAAAGACGCGTGGAAGTCCCTAACATTTCCTCTCTCGAAGACTCTACAGTACTGTAGCTGTCCTGAGAGGCCGATGAACGACCCGTCAACCAAGCAGCCTTGTAGTGTCCATGGGAAATAGTCCTTCCTTTGAGCAAGCATCCGTGACATCTGTCCGGCACCATCATACACCAAGAAACCTAGAAGCACGTCGAAACATGAGAAGGAAGCGGAATGAAAGGCAAAAAAGTGGTTGATGAGAAACCACCCCAGCATTCGCCGACAGACCAAGGAAAGCCACGAAAAACCCAAGGTCAGAGTAGGTGGTTGACGGGAATCTAACCCCGGACATCCTGAATATGAGCTCACACGTTACCGCGGAGCCATCTCACTCAGTAATAATGTAACATGCATAATATGTACTGCATCATGCAGTGAATATAAAACTATATAAGGTGGGTGCTTTCTAATAAAATGCATAATATTGAGACTATTGGCATGTTTGCGATTAATCATAAAATTATGCATAGGAAAAAAATCTGATGTTACATTCACCTAACTTTCTCTACCCTCTATCATTGATTAGTAAGTATAAAAATTATTCTTAGGAAAGCTTATTTTTTTAATCTATTTCGTTTTAATCAAGATAAACCTTTGCAGAAATAGCTACATTACACATTTCCTTATAAATACAAAGAGAACAGCGATAGTCAAATGTTTAAGATCTGGACGCCATATGCTGGCCTTAAAATTCCATACTGTTTCAATGGGATCGCGAAAAACAACTGGATGTCGGCAGGACTTGAAAAGAATGTCAAAAGTGTTAAACGATGCGAACCATTAATAACGAATATTATCGAAAATGGTTTATATCACACAAAAAAAGTTATTTGAAATAAATTATTTTTTATTCTTATTTTTTTAACTTCCTTCCGAATGAAGAGGACTGTAGACTATTTCCAGAACATTCAAGATATACGTTTTATATATCATGTAAATATATTTAATATTTGCCATTTTAATAAAAATTATTAGAGCCATTTTTTAGAAAATAAAAGATTTCAAAATCTTCCATTTAAAGGGTAGAGTTTTAGAGTTATGCTGTTCACAGCCACATATGAACCTTTTTCTAAAAATGATTTTTGAATTCAGAGGCCTCAAAACATGTATTTCCGGTGAAATCTTGATATGGAATATTTGGGTGACATGCAATACCTTCTCTACTACAGGGTGAGCCAAACGACTCCGAACCGCCTGCGCGGTGTTTTTCCTGTCCGCCTCTTCGGCGCTCGTTGCCGTCTCCTGCTATCATAGAGAGGCGCGGATGAAACCATACAATATTTTAAAAACTACTTTTAAAGGCTTTACTTACCAACTTTATGAAAGGAGATGCTGAAACTGACCACCGTCGTTGTCCATACATTTTTGGCACCTCTTTAGGAAACTATCCATCATAGAATTTTTGGGAGGAATTTTCCAAACGATGACCAATGTCGTCTAAGGTTTCTTCGGTAAGAACCGAACACCGTCTTTTAGATTTCTTAGCTTGAACACTTCCTCTGGCCTGAAATTTACTGTAAAGTTCATGGATTGTTGTACGGCCTGGAACTTTACACCTGGAAATCTTTCTGCAAATCGTACTTTCACTTGGCGAGCTGGCCGAGTTAACACATACGAATCATAAATAAATACACGCTGTGCAGTAGAAAACATATACTGAGCCATGTGACTAAATACAGGACAAAATAAAATAACTCGTAATAACTGAACTAAGTCACATTACCGTCAATTCAATACTGCACTTCACACTGCAAAGCAAAACCATAACAGCGTGACTTTGTTTATAGCAGCAGTGCGTTATCATGTTTTTACCATATTTCCACACGCCCATTGGAAAAATACCGCGCAGCCGGTAGTATTGTTCATAAAATACCCCTCCTGGGTAACTTAAAACATAATGTGTACAAGACAAACCCACACAACCTGGAAGAATTAAAACAAAATATCCGCCAGGAAATTTCTCAACGTGAGCTACGGCGAGTGATGAATAGTTTCCTAAAGAGGTGCCTAAAATGTATTGACAACGACGGTAGCCAATTTCAGCATTTCCTTTCATAAAGTTGGCAAGTAAAACTTTTAAAAGTAATATACCTTTTTTATCGCACAGGTAAAGCCGCATTTGCGGCTAGGTACTGTGGCGATTACATTCCGCCCAGGTGAACCTGGGCGACCTGTTCTTGATTGCGATTGATTGATTGATTTAAAAATAGTTTTAAAAATGTTGTATGGTTTCATCCGCGCCATTCTATGATAGCGGCAGACGGCAACGAGTGCCGAGGACTCGGACAGGGAAAAAACCGCGCAGTCTTTTGGCTCACGCTGTACTATGTTCGTAGAAAGTAAAAATCCGGAATATCTGAATAATACAGAAACCTCGCCAAAACGAAAAAATAGGATCATGTCACTTCCGTTTTGAACAGGTTTCACTGCATTATAATTTATTATCTATTTCATTTATTTGCAACATTGAAAGTGGATGTAAATTAATATTGAAGGTCTGATCGTAAGAATAGCCACTGCTTGTGAGTATTTCAGTAATCGTCCTCCAATAATGTATTTCAGTAGTACAACCCCGTTTAATATTTTAGGGAGATAACTAATTTGAAATAAAGTTATGGCAGCCACATATGGAGCACCTGTTATTAAATGTTAGTTAGTGATGCCATTTCTTTTCTAAGTTGGCATTTAGAGACATGAAAAATAAACACGGTGGGTCTGCTGTCGCCTCCGGTTTTTAATTCAGATTTCACAGAGAAGCAAGCAGCGGCAGGGTTACCAACTTAAGACCCTCTTTCCCAATTAATTACACCTCTTCACGTCGGCATTCCTGCTCGGGAAGCACACTACATTTTTCATAGTCACTAATCATCAAGTTCATGGCCTCGCGGCTGGCTGGCTCGTCATTCAGGATATCGGCAGCCAAAAACATGATGCATCATGGGAAGGGTGGAAAGGAATCCGGTCGTAACCGGGTTCACAACATCTATGTCGAATAACAATAACGTAAGGCACGTTTTCTGATTTCAGTCACCAAATTGACACTTTTTTTTATCTAATCAAAGGAGTACACCTTATTGTATTCCTGAAATAAAAATAGGATGTGTTACATTCACATGACTTTCTCTACCCTCTATCATTTCTTATTGGGCATAAAATTATTCTTACGAAAGTTTATTTTTCTGTCTAGGTACTTTGTTTTAATCGAGATAAAGTTTTGCAGAAATAGCTCCATTACATATTTCGTTATAGATACAAAGAGAACAGCGAAAGTCAAATGTTTAAGAACTGGCCTTTAAATTCCATAATGTTTCTACGCAATCGCGAGAAACAACTGAAAATCGACAGGACTTAAAAACAATGACAAATTATTGAACAATTCACACCATTTATAACGGATATCTCGGAAATGACTGATAACGCAATACAATTATTTGAAATAAATTCTGTGTTTTAAAAATATCTATATTTTTGGTGTAGTATGTTTCCGTCCATCGTTTAATGTTTACCAGTTATTCAATATTATATAAAATTCCTTCCGAATGAAGAGGACTTCATAGGTTGTTCCCAAAAATTTTAAAATATATATTTTATTTGTCATGTAAACATTTTTAATGTATGGTATTTTAATCAAAATCGTTAGAGCCATTTGTTTAGAAAACAAAAAATTTCTAAAAATCTTACATATAAACGATAGTTTGAGGTAGAGGGATTTTCTTGAAAGTCTTCGTGCCGCATCTTTGGAAGGTACTGAACCTAAATACCAAGTTTGATATTTATCCGACTTTTCGTTTTTGAGTTATGCTGCTCCCCCCACTCGAACACACACACACACACACACACACACACACACACACACACACACACACACTACTACAGATAAAGAAAGACCACTCACACGAAACCTTTTTTCTAAAAATGCTTTTTTTTATTTAGGGGCCTCAAAACATGTATTTCTGGTGAAATCTCGTATGTGGTAGAGAAAGTAAAACAGCTGACAGAGAATAATTCTAATAGGTAGTCCTCACAAGCAAGTCGGTACCTCAAAGTGTTAAGTTCGTGCGTGCTATGGGTCGAAATAACTGCATTTACTGTTCACCATTAAATAGCTAACGCCGGCCCTAAAATTAATCCATTAATCTTTTGCTAAGCCCATGCGCTATAGATCAGTATCGATCTCAGTATACAAAAAGCCATCAAAGTAGAAACGCCGAAAGCATGCCACGTCTTAGGGGGGGGGGGGCATAGATGCAATTCCTTGAATTTATTAGCGAGGATAATTTCTTTCACAGCGCTGCCAGTTATATCGCCTTGGATATCAAAGAATATTTATGTAAGAGCAAAGAGTGCATTTAGCAAACTCCGCCCTATAACACACTTGCTTTGTTTGCCTGAGGCAGAAGGTTTTATAATGCAGCTGCAGCTAGAGCGGTAGATCCGTGGTTCGAATTCCAGTTGTGACCAGTGATTTTCTAATCTGAGTCATCGTTTTTAATGCAACTGCAAACTCATGCCCTTTGTTATTGCTTTGTTTGAGAATTTCCTCTACAGGGAAGGAGTCCATGTACGATCAGGAACTCTCAGCAGTTATTTCGGCATATTTCAAAGGTACAAAACAAATTTCAGCATTTTAATGGTTATTTATTACACAAGTGTTAAAATTGGAATTTTATTTTGCGAGTAAGAATACTTGTGAACGAGGCTGAAAGCCTACGAGTGATATAAAATCACGTTTAACATCAGTTATTATGACTAATTTGTGTGGAAATAACAGTATACATTTGGACATGCGCACTGGTGAGCTCTAGTCTGTTGTTATTTTACCTTCACAGCACCAGTGCTTACAACATGATGAATAACATATACAATTATAACATTCTATAAAAAGCCTGATTGTCACATTCACAGAACTTTCTCTATCCTCTATAATTTTTTTATTATTAAAAAGGATATAAAATATTTTTACTTATTTTTCTGTCTGCTTCATTTTAATCGAGACAAGCCTCTGCAGAGGTAGCTACATTTCCTTATAAATGCAAAGGGAATAGCGATAGTCAATTGTTTAAAAAATGGACGCTGTATACTGGCCTTAACATTCCATATTCTTTCCATGCAACCGCGAGGATTTTAAAAGAATCATAAAGAATTCAACAATTCAAACCACTAATAACGGATATCTCGGAAATGGCTGGTGCCATAAAAAAAAGTTACTTGAAATAAATTGCGTGTTTTAAAGAGATCTATATTTTTTGTATAGTAGGTTGAATTCGTTAACGTTTACCGGTTATACGAGATTATACAAAACTCCTTCCGAATGAAGAGGACTTGACAGTCTATTCCCAGAAAATTCAAGATGTACATTTTATTTGTCACGTAAAAGTCTTTAATATAGTATTTTTTATCAAAATCCTGCCACTTTTTAGAAAATCAAAAATTTCGAAAAGGTTTTATGTATAGGTTAGTTAGGGTGAGGGGATTTTCTTAAATATCTTCGTGTCACACCTTTGGAAAATGCTGAACTTAAATACCAAGCTTGGTATTTATCCGACTTTTCGTTTTTGAGTTAAGACACACACGTGGAACGTTTTTCTTAAAATGCTTTTTTTGTATTCAGGGGTCTCAAAACATGTACTTCTGGTGAAACCTCGGAATCGAATTGTTGGGTGGAATGTAATATCTTCTCTACCTTCTAGGTACGTGGTAGAGAAAGTAAAAATCAAATGTGTTGCAATAAGTAGAGCAGGTATTGCATTCCACCCAACAATTCGATACCAGAAATACATGTTTTAAGGTCCCTGAATAAAAAGAAAGTAAGTTTTAGAAAAGAGTACGTGTGTGTGTCTATGATGAGTATCACTCAAAAACGAAAAGAAGGATAAATACCAAACTTGGTATTAAGTTTAATATCTTCAAAAGATGCGACACGAAGACCTCCAAGAAAATCACCATCCCCAGCTACCCTTTACGTGGAATATTTTCCGAAACTTTTGTCTTTCTCAAAAATGGCTCATTATGATTAAAAGATCATGTATTAATGACATTTACATGGTAAATAAAATGTGTATCTTGATTTTTCTGGAAACAGCCTGTGAATTCCTCTTCATTCAGAGGGTACTTTATATAATCTTGTATAACTGGTAAACGTTAAGCGATAGATGAAAACGTACTACACAAAAAATATGGAGTACGTCTTTAAAAACATACAACTTATTTCAGATAATGTTTTCTATTTGTGGCATCAGCCGTTTCCCAGATATCAATTATTAATGGATCGTTACTTGGTCATTCTTTTAAAGTCCTATCAACTCATTTGTTTCTCTTGGTTGCATGGAAGGGGTATGGAATTTTAAGGCCAGTACATAACATCCAGTTCTTAAACATTTAACTGTCGCCATTCCCTTTGCATTTTTACTTTCTCTACGACGTATAGTAAGTATGGGAAGTATTGTATTCCACCCAAAAATTCTATATCGAGATTTCACTAGAAATACATTTTTTGAGGCCCCCTGAATTAAAAAAAAACATTTTTGAAAACATGTCCGTGTGTGTGTGTGTGTGTGTGTCTGTGTGTCTGTGAACAGCATAACTCAGAAACGAACAGTCGGATAAATACCAAACTTGGTATTTAGGTTCAGTATCTTCCAGAGATGCGACACGAAGGTTTACAAGAAAATCCCCCCAACCTAGATTACCCTTTACATGGAACATTTTCGAAAATTTTAACTTTCTCAAAAATGGCTCTAAAGTTTCTGATTAAAATATCACATGTTTAAGATATTTTCATGACAAAATGTATATCTTGAATTTTCGGGAATGTCTCCAAAAGTATTCTTCATTGTGAAAAACTTTCGCATAACTGGTAAACCATAAGAAATAGACAAACTTTTACTACACAAAAAATGTAGATCGCGTTAAAATACACAATTTATGTCATATACATTTTTTGTTGTTGAGTGAACCATTTTAGAGATATTGCTTGTTATTCTCTTAAACTTTCCAATAAATATACCTTTTCTCAAATTCGTTATTCATTTTATTTTGTCCTGGTAATGCAAAGAGAATGGAATACTCGACATAGCAACCAGCTCTTAAAATATTTGACTATAGCTTAAAGCCTACCAATTCACCTTGCATCTACAAGAAAATTAGCAATAAGATTAACATCTCGATTAACATGAAGCATATGGAGAATAATCGTTTATAGAAATTGTTTGTACAAGAGTAAAGAAAGTCATGTGAGTGTTACACATCAGATTTTTAGTTTCTCTACTACGTATAGTAAGTAGGGGAAGTACTGCATTCCACCTTAAAATTCGATACCGAGATTTCACCGGGAATACATGCTTTGGGGTGCCTTGAATCCAAATAAAGCATTTTTAGAAACATGTCCGTGTGTGTGTGTGTGTGTGTGTGTGTGTGTGTGTGTGTGTGTGTGTGTGTGTCTGTCTGTCAGTGAACGAACTCAAAAGAGAAAAGTCGGATAAATACAAAACTTAGTATTGGTATCTTCCAAGGATGCGACACGAAGATTTTCAAGAACCTCCCCCTCCCCAGACTACCCCTCACATGGAACGTTTTCGAAAATTTTGATTTTCTCAAAAATGCTCTAACGATTTTGATTAAAATATCGTATGTTTAAGATAGTTTCATGGCAACTGAAATGTAGGTATATTTTGAATTTTTTGGGAATGTCCACAAAAGTCATCTTCATTCTGAATGACTTTCGCATAACTGGTAAACCGTAAGAGATAGACAAAATTTTACTGTAGACGTCGTTAAAACACACAATTCATGTCATATACATTTTTTTTTGGCCGAGTGAACATTTCCAAGATATTCCTTATTATTTGTTTGAATTGTCCAATACTTATACTTTTTCTCAAATGAGAATTCGTTATTCGCTTTTTTATGTCCTGGACATGAAAAGAGAATGGAATGCTTCACATAGCAACGAGCTCTTAAAAAGTTTGACTATCACTTAAAGTTTACCATATTCCCTTGCACCTACAAGAAAATTAGCAATAAGTTAGTTTCTACAAATGTTTATCTCGATTATCATGAAGTAGGTGGAGAATAGGCATTTGTAAAAATAGATTTACAAGAATAGGGAAAGCCATGTGAGTGCAACACATCAGATTTTTAACGAAATGTGTATTGTACTACTTCTGCAAACGTTTGTCTCTATTAAAATGAACTAGAAAAGTAACTTTTCGTAAATATAGTTTTTATATCCATAACTAAATGATAGAGGGTAGAGAAAGCCATAAAAATGTGGCACATGTTGTATATATTTTTCTAAACTGTCTTTTTGGGTTCAGGAATGTATATTTTTTGTGAAATCTGGATGAATCTTTGGGTGGAATGCCGTACAGGTAGAAAGTAGGAAAAGAGATCAAAATTTGAGATGCAGTTTTTGCGATCACTTAGCCCTCTCATATAACAAGAAGCATCTTCACACGAGGTACATGAACGGACTGGTCGTTCTCGCCTTCACATAAACGTACCTTGCATCCGGTACACGATGCACTATAATTAAGTATGTTATTCTCCCTACGTAATGCTATGGTACTGAATAACAATATTAGTCAATATAAAAATAAACAGAAAAAAAGACTCAAAGGTAAAAAGCTCATACACTGAAGATAGTATTTTCTTATGCTTAATGGGGATAATCTGTATACCCTTCCACCTCTTAGGGTTAATTTTCGCTGCTTTCAAATAGGTTCTACGTGATACGTTTTCATCGCCAACCGGAAGTGCCGGTATGATGTGTCACCCATAAGCCTTAGATTTGTATGCGCTAAAAGGTTCTAATGTGTTACATTCACATGATTCCTCTACTCGCTCTTATTCTAATTACTTATTGTTAATCGCGTTTACACATTTCGTTGAAAAAAATCTGATGTGCTACACTCACATGACTTTCTCTACTCTTGTACAAACAATTTTTACAAACGTTTATTCTCCACATGCTTCATGTAAATCAAAATATCGAGATGTTAATCTTATTGCTAATTTTCTTGTAGATGCAAGGGGAATATGGTAGGTTATAAGCGATAGTCAAATCTTTTAAGCGTTGGTTGCTATGTGGCGCATTCCAATCTCTTTGCATGTCCAGGACATAAAAAAATGAATAACGAATTTGAGAAAAAGTGTAAGTATTGGAAAATTTAAGGGAATAACAAGCAATATCTCGAAAATGGTTCACTCTACAAAAAAAAAAAACCTTCACGACAAAAATTGTGTAGTTTAACATGTTTCCAAAAATGTTCTTTTTGGATTCAGGGGGTCTCAAAACATGTACTTCCGGTGAAATCTCCGTATCGAATTTTTGGGTGGAATACAATATTTCCCCTACTTACTATACATAGTAGAGAAAGTAAAAATGAGCACTTCCCATCTGAGAAAATTATAAGTATTTGAAAATTCAAACAAATAACAAGGAATATCTTGAAAATGGTTCACTCCACAAAAATATATGTATGTATGTTTCACATACATTGTGTGCTTTAACAAAATCTACATTATGTGTAGTAAGATTTTGTCTATTTCTTACGGTTTACTAATTACGCAAGACATTCGGAAAGAAGACTTTATATGCTATTCCCAAAAAATTCAAGATATACATTTACTTTGTCATGAAAATGTCTTAAACATATGGTATTTTAATCAAAATTGTTTGAGGTATTTTTGAGAAAATAAAAAATAATAAACATTTGTCCTTGTAAATGGTAGTTTGGGACGGGAACATTTTCTTCAAAATCTTCGTGTCGTATCCTTGGAAGATGATGAATTTTAAATACCAAGCTTAACAAAATGCGTATCTTGAATATTTTGGGAATAGTCTGTGAAACCCTCTTCACTCGGAAGGAATTTTGTATAGTTTTGATAAACTAAGAAGATAAGAGATAGACAAAAATGTATTCTTAAAATATGTATGTCTTTGTAAGATACATTTTAATTCAAATAACATTTTTGCGACTTCAGCCATTTCCATTTGTTGTTATTGGTTTGAATTTTTCAATATTTTTGTCATCTTTACCTTCTCTACCACGTACATAGCAACTAGAGAAGGTATTGCATTCCATCCAAAAATTCGATACTGAGATTTCACCGAAAATACATGTTTTGAGTACCCTGAATAACAGAATTTAGAAAAAGGTCCATGTGTGTGTATGTGTGTGTGTCTGTGTGTGTGTGTGTGTGTGTGTGTGTGTGTGTGTGTGTGTGTGTGAACAGCATAACTCAAAAACGCAACGTCGATAAACACCAAACTTGGTATTTAGGTTCAGTATCTTCCAGAGATGCGACACGAAGGTTTTCAAGAAAATCTCACTATCCCAAACTACCCTTCGTATGAAACATTTTTCGATTTTTTACTTTCTCTACTACGTATAGTAAGTAGGGGAAGTATTGCATTCCACCCAAAAATTTGATACCGAGATTTCACCGGAAATACATGTTTTGAGACAGCCTGAATCCAAAAAATGCATTTTTAGAAACATGTCCAAATGTGTGTCTGTGTGTCTGTGAACAGCATAACTCAGAAACGAACAGTCGGATAAACACCAAACTTGGTATTTAGGTTCAATATCTTTCAAGGATGCGACACGAAGGTTTTCAAGAAAATCCCCCCACCCCAGAGTACTCTTTACATGGAAGATTTTTCGAAAATTCTAATTTTCTCAAAAATGGCTCTAACGATTTTGATTAAAATATCATATGTTTAAGATATTTTTATGACAAATAAAATGTATATCTTGAATTTTCTGGGAATGTCTCCAAAAGTATTCTTTATTGAGAACGACTTTTGCATAACTGGAAAACCATAAGAGATAGACAAAATTTTACTACACAAAAAATGTAGATGGTGTTAAAATACACAATTTATGTCATATACATTTTTTTATTGAGTGAACCAATTTCGAGATATTGCTTTTTATTCCCTTAAATTTTTCAATACTTATTTTCTCAAATGGGAATTCGTTATTCATTTTTTTGTCTTGGATATGCAAAGAGTATTAATCTGTGGGAACGGGAATGGTGCTGCACCTAGCAACCAGCTATTAAGAGATGTATATGCTTAAAGGCTACTGTATTTCTATATTGCCCTTGTAAATATATTTTCCCCTTACATCTACAAGAAACTTAGCAATAAGATAGAGTCTGCAAATGTTTATCTCGATTAACATGAAGTAGATGGAGAATAAGCGTTTGTAAAAATAGTTTGTACAAGAGTAGAGAAAGTCATGTGAGTGTAACACATCAGATTTTTTTTAAATCGGCTTTAACGATTTTGATTATAAAACCATATATTAAAAATATTTATATTACAAATAAAATTTTTATCTTGAATTTTCTGGTAATAGCCTGTAAAGTCCTTTTCATTCGGAAGCAATTTTTTATAATCTTGTAATACTGGAAAACGTTAACGGATAGAGAAAACGTACTTCACAAGAATGTAAGATCCCAACTTATTTCAAATAAAATTTTTGTGGTATAGGCATTTCCGAGATATCCGTTAGTAAAAGTTCGAATTGTTCATTACTTGGTCATTCTTTAAAGACCTTTCAACTGCCGAGCGGAATGGCTCAGGCGGTAAAGTTCGGGAGGTCCCGGGTTCAAATCTGTCTGAAGTTTTTTCGTGGTTTTCCTCAGTCGCCAAGGTAAATACCGGATTGGATATTTAATACCACGACCCAAAGTTCCATCTTAAGTCTTAAACCATAGTAAAATGAAAAATAAGTGGTAATAGCGAATGCTATGCCATCTATCTACAGACAATGTAAGCAGTTAGACTGGGCGGCACCCTAATGCCATCTGCACGGCATGAAGCAGGGGTTACAGGCACAAGAACTTGAGGGCTAACTGTCCGCCTTTCTGTATGAGGGCGGCGGTTAGACTGGACGGCACCCTAATGCCATCTGCACAGCATGAATCGGGTGGTTACAGGGATGAGACCTAGAAGGCTTACTGTCTACCAACAGATCCGTCGCGATATTACCAAGGAGTTAAAGCGACGTAAAATAAAATAGAATAAAAAAAACATTCAGTTGTTTCTCGCGATTGCATAGAAACAGTATGGAATATATAGCGACCATTTAAAAAAAATCTGATGTGCTACACTCACATGATTTTCTCTACTCTTGTACAAACTATTTTTATCTTATTCTCCATCTATTTCATATAAATCGAGGTAAACATTTGCAGAAACGATCTTTCGACATGCAAAGAGAATTACATTTTACACATAGCGACCAGTTCTAAAAATATTTGACTATCGCTTAAGGCGTACTATGTTCCCCTTGTTTTGTATTTGCAAGGGCAATATAGAAATGCAGTAGCCTTTAAGCATCGACATATATCTTAATAGCTGGTTGCTAGGTGCAGCACCATTCTCTTTGCCACAGATTAATACTCTTTGCATATCCAAGACAAAAAAAATGAATAACGAATTCCCATTTGAAAAAAATTATTGAAAAATTTAAGGGAATAACAAGCAATATCTCGAAAATGGTTCACTCAACAAAAAAATGTATATGACATAAATTGTGTATTTTAACGCGATCTACATTTTTGGTGTAGTAAAATTTTGTCTATCTCTTATGGTTTACCAGTTATGCCAAAGTCGTTCACAATGAAGAATACTTTTGAAGACATTCCCAGAAAATTCAAGATATACCTTTTATTTGTCATTAAAGTATCTTAAATATATGATATTTTAATCAAAATCGTTAGAGCCATTTTTAAGAAAATTAAAATTTTCGAAAAATGTTCAACGTAAAGGGTATTCTGGGGTGAGGGGATTTTCTTGAAAACCTTCGTGTCGCATCTCTGGAAGATACTGAACCTAAATACCAAGTTTGGTGTTTATCCGACTGTTCGTTTCTGAGTTGTGTAATTCACAGACACACACACGGACATGTTTCCAAAAATGCTTTTTTTTGGATTCAGGGGGTCTCAAAACATATATTTTCGGTGAAATCTCGGTACCGAATTTTTGGGTGGAATACAATAATTCAATAAGCTTTCGTAAAAATAGTTTGTATCAAAATAAACGATATTGGGTAGAGAAAATCATATGAATGTGACACAATATTTGTTAATGTCAAACGAATGGTAGGTATATTATCGCGTCGTCGTTATAAAGAGCATGCAAATGTGTGTGTGGAATTTAACGAGAGATTTATTGGAATCGAATTCCAGGCACAGACCCGGAAAGTTGCGTGGTAGACATGGCCAAGTTAAATCCACAAGTCTGAGAGACGGTATCTAGACAATAAGAGGGGCTTGCCAAACATCTCCACTGGTCCAGAGGCGGATGCTGGGCCATATGATTACTGCTCATCATCCGCCATTTGTATGAACAAACCCTATACGTGTTTCCGTGCAGTGTTTTTGCGTGTACGTCGACTTTTTGTAGAATCGACGAAGGAAGCCAAAAAGAAAGCAGTAAATTACAGATAAGGCAATATATCATGCAAGTGTCGGTCATTACCAGCAGCTGAATAGCCGTTTTGCAGTCGCCGAAAAGATGGAGGTCATGCAAGCGAGACTGGTATCTGTGCAGAAAATAGCTTCAAAATCGCACCTTGTTAGCAGGCTAGATGCAACTCGGGTGGGGCGTTAGAAAACACAGGATATCTCAGGTGATCCTACTGAGCTGTAAATTAGGGAAGAGAAATAGGAACACGTGTAACGATGCTGAACCTTTGGTCCCACGGTCAATTAGCAGATAAACAATAATTGTGCTAGCTTTTAATTAACTTCCTTTTTATGCTTGAACTTCAAGACCCTTTGTCTTTAAATTAAATTAAATTGAGTTTTATTTATGGACGTTCTTTAACTGCTGTGGTCCGTAGCGTCTCATTCTATACTGGGCGTGAAAGATCGGTAATTTTGCTCAGAGGCCTCTTTATCAGGCTTGAGGTTCTTTTACGTGCCGTAAAACTACAACACGGAGCCAGTGGCTTTACATCCCTTCCGAAGGAAGCCATACTCGAAAAACTCCATCGCCCTCCGCCGGGTACGGAGGATGACATCCTTTAACCTAGTAGGTCATATGAGACGATGAATAAATGAAATGGGTGAAATGATGATCAAACGAGCCCGGGGTCCTGAGAGTTTACAGTTATCCGACATTCGTTTTCTCAGAATAAAGGAAAACTCTGGAAAAACCTTATTCGGCTAACTCACTAACCGAGATTCGAACTTGGGAGCTTTTGGATGTGACGCAGTCACGCTACCCCACACCATGGAGGAGGGCAATTAACTTTATTTTCGATTACTATTCAACTTACCTAAACTATTAGCCGGCCCGATATAAGTGCGCTAGGAGGAGGTGCCACTGTTTTTGTTGACAATGCGTAATGTCAAGGCCTGGGATCAGAGGGGAGTGAGGGGCAGGCGATAGGGGAAAGTAAAGTTCCCAATGAAAACAATACTACATTTGCAGGCCACAGCCTCGCTAGTAAATACAACTCGAAACTGCGGGTGTTTTCTTTACCTGACTGTCGTTGCCGTAACAGTTTAGTTCCTTGCACTCATATCGTGGCCGACTAGTACCTGCCTACCTCTATGAGTGTGTGTGTTTTTCCTCATAGGCTACTACATCCTTGCACCACCGAGCGAGATGGCTCCGCGGTAACGTGTGAGTTCTTATTCGGGAAAACGCGTGTTCGTTTCCCGTTGCGCCAGCTAATTTTAACATGTTTTTTTTCGTGGTTTACCCGGGTCGGTAGACCAAAGCTGGGGTAGTTCCTCTTCTACTACGAATTTACTGTCTCCATTATTTCCCTTCATTTGTTTCAGGGTGGAAGGACCAGGCGACGGCGTTCGGTGTGTTTTGACAGGACGGTGGATTGTGCTCGCTGGAAAAGTTTCTCCCTGTAGTTCGGCGGGTCTGCTGAGGACCTCCTTCCTGGGAAGGCTCGGGTCCCTGGGAGCCCTTTCTCGGGCGGAACGGGGCTAACGAATGGCTAGCTGTGCCAAAATGTGCTCCATCTGGAATCATTTGGGACCCCGTCCTTGCTAGCGCACATCTCGTCCGGATAATGGTAGTGCTGTGGATCTCTCGCTCATCCCTCCCTCCCAGGGGTACGTTAGAAGCAAAAAGGGCCGTTTTGGCCTACTTGCGGTGCACTGCTCCAGGTTTCTGGAGGCTCCTTCGTTAATGTGCTCTGACTCCTACACCCTTGCACCGATTTCGATCAAATTTGTCACGCGTATTCTTTAGGACAAGAGCAAAAATACTGTGGGGGTGCTATCACAAAGAAAAACACCTTTATGGTACGAAGGCCCAATGTGCTCGGCGGGAAGCATTTTTGAGGTACGAACGAGTACGAAGAAGCCTGTTTTCTGATTACTTTCGACATATAAGTAAAGTTCTCTTCGTTATTTATGGATGATTAACAAAAACCACCCCAGAGGGAAAGGAGGTGGAAAATGTTCTGTTGAGGATATTCAACACAAGCAGACCGGTTTTCTCAATAATAATTCTCCATTCTTTTAGGCCTGATAATGCGACAAACAAAAACAAAAATATCACCTAACGGGAAAGAGGGTTGAAAAATGTTTGTTGGGAGGCAATTTGGAGGACATTCAGTACGAATGGGACACTTGAATAATGAAGGTGAGGCGATAAAGTTAAAAGAATTGATTACCTATAATATTGTAAATTCTTCAATTCATTTGGTAGAGATCGCAGGGTATTTCTGCCCTTTTTCACAATTGAAAGAAAGCAAGTTTTCTCTACAATTACACCATATAGGACAATGAACTTTTTACTGATTATTATAGAACATTTTCTGAGTATATTAGTATCAAGAGTTTTTATCTAGCTTTAAATATTTTAATCATAAACATATTTAAAATGCAGAAATATAATTTCTAAAAACATTTCATTTATAAGTACACTTTTCTCTGAAAATAGGAATCAGAACTCCACCAGATTTTTATTATGAGTTTAAATAGGTAGCTTAAAATATTCGGTTAACTATTTTTTCTTTTGAGGGACTAATTTAATTTAAAAAAAATAGTCACAAGAAAGTAATTTTTGAAGTAATTGTTTGGTGGAAATCATGTAATTTAGGATCAAAATCTTTAACCTACTAAGTGCAGCTAAACATTCTGTACAACCACAAAAAATTCCAACTTCTACGTCAAATAGATTCTGAGAAAAGTGTACTTGAAGTTTAAAGAAACCTGATGTATTGCACTCACATGACTTTCTATAGTCTTGTACAAACTATTTTTACAAACGCTTATTCTCCATCTAATTCATGTTAATCGAGATTTCGAGATGTTAATATTATTGCTAATTTTCTTGTTGGCACAAGAGGAATATGGTAGTATTTAAGCGATAGTCAAATCTTTTAAGAGCTGGTTGCTATGTGGAGCATTCCATTCTCTTTGCATGTCCAGGATATAAAAAAAACGAATAACGAATTCTCACTTGATAAAAAGTATAAGTATTGGAAAATTCAAACAAATAACAAGAAATATCTCGGAAATGGTTCACTCCACAAAAAATGTATATGGCATAAATAGTGTGTTTTAACGAGATCTACATTTGTTGTTTAGTAAAATTTTGTCTATCTCTTTCGGTTTACCATTTATGCGAAAGTCATTCAGAATGAAGAGGACTTTTGGGGACATTGCTAGCAAATTCAAGATATACATTTCATTTGCGACGAAAATATCTTAAACATATAATACTTTAATCAAAATCGTTACAGCCATTTTTGAGAAACTCAAAATTTTAGATAAATGTTCCATATAAAGTGTAGTTTGGAGTGGGGGGTTTTCTTGAAAATCTTCGTGTCACATCCTTGGAAGATAGTTAACTCAAGTACCATGTTGGTATTCATACTACTTTTCGTTTTTGAGTTATGCTGTTTACAGACTGACAGACAGACACACACACGGACATGTTTCTAAAAATGCTTTGTTTGGATTCAGGGGACCTCAAAACATCTATTTCCAGTGACATCTTGGTGGAATGCAAACTTCCTCTACTTACCATACGTAGTAGAGAAAGTAAAAATAAAAGATTTTTTTATTTTTTTACTGTTTTCTTTACCGCTTATTACCACAATTACATACACAAACACCAGCCCATGACACGACCCCGCGACCCTCAGCTTGGCGAAGCGCCGAAGTTATACACTCCAGCGCCCACGGCTACGAGGGCTGGCAAACTTAAAACAAGGTGAACTCATTGTTATATACTAATATACTATAACATTTCTGAACCATGAGTCATTTAAACGTTCAAATAAAAGTTTATAATCCAGTACAAAAATAATCAAGTGTTTTATCTCGAATCTCTACCAAGTGTCCTTAGGTGTAAATAAATAAACACTTGGAAATCTGTTACCAAAACCATCAAAGTCCTGGGTAATGCTGGATATATCTGCTAGTAGGGAATAATTAAAATAAAGCATATAGTAATTGCAGATTATTGAATGTCGTACAAACGTATTATTCACCACTTAAAACTAAAGAATAACATTGGTTTAGTTATATAAATTGATGTAACATGAATTTTTTATTCGCTTTCGTATATTTTTCTGTCTATTTAGTATTAATTGAGATAAAGCTATATAGAAATGGTTTCTGGTGGACGCACACCCCAGTTTGTGAACCACTGCTATATACAATATCTCTTATGTTCATCCTTCTACCCTACTCAGTTTTATGGTCGTTTTCATAATAAGATTTTGACGATAGGAAGGGTTTGTAACACTAGCACTATTTGATGCATGTATAAGAAATACTGCCTCGACTTACTGCATCTACACTTAATGGTAATTAGATTTGGTTGTTATCTGATTTGTTTCTTACCTTATTATTATACGCTAAGCAGATGGCTGTTTCCCGTTCAAGGGTACTCAAGTTGACTAATAAATAACATCTGTCAGCTCTCTTGCCCTCATTTCGAAGAAATGAAAACACATGGGTACGGGATTACTTTGCAGTTTATCTTTCTGCTTTCATGCCTGCGTATTAGAGCCTCATTTCATTAACTGATATTTCAAAAATGAGATTTTGAAGCTTTTGGACGTTGTGTTAGATATTAAACTCGATAAGTTCAATGCCAACAAAGTTAAATGCAAATTGGGAGTAGCCAATGCTTTCACAATGAAGTCTTCGTGACGTCATGCTATGAGGGATGTTTAAGACTGAGATATAGGATACTTGGTGAAATAATTCTGTGTTAAATGTCTAGTATGACGAAAAAAATTATGTGTGAACAAACTGCATTTTGGAATGGTACAAGGGCTGTCCCAGAAGTACCCGACCTAACAAAGAAAACACAAACATTTTGGGAAAAAGAATCTTTATTTCTCTACATAGTCTCCTTTCAGCTCGATACACTTTTCCCAGCGATGTACAATAGCTTCGATACTCTGTTTATAGTGAGAACCATCGAGTTCTGCAAAATAGCCATCAACTGCAAACTCCGCCTCTTCATTGTTGGCAAATCTTTTACCACCAAGCCATTTCTTCAACTTTGTAAGCAGAAAATAATCAGAGGAGGCTAAGTCTGGCGAAAAGGGTGCATGAGGAAGCAATTCGAACTTTAACTCATTATTTCGGCCATGGCGATAATGGATGTGTGAACTGGTGCATTGTCTTGATGAAACAGAACTTTCTCTTTCGCTAAATGCGGACGTTTTTGCTTGATTTTATCATTCAAACGCTGCAATAAATTTGTATAATATTCGCCATTGATTGCTTTTCCTTTTTGAAGATAATCAATGAAAATTATCCCACGCGCATCCCAAAAACTGACGCCATGACCTTGCCTGCAGATGGAACTGTCTTCGCCTTCTTTGGAGCAGATTGTCCCCTTTCAATCCACTGTTTTGACTGTTCCTTCGTCTCAGGTGTGAAGTGATGGACCCATGTTTATCGGCTTTATTGAAGCGAAACATCGCCAAACACTCGATTGAAACATCCTCATGACGCAGCTTTTATTCCATTGTGAGTAAACGCGGCACCCATCTTGCGCACCGCTTTCTCCTGTCTAAATTTTTAGCTAGTGTGAGATGTACAGCACCTTTGAAATGCCTACGATGTCTGCTGGTTCGCGCACTTTCAGTCGACGGTCATCCAATACCATTTTGTGGATTTTCCTCACAATTTCTGGCGTGGTCACCTCATTTGGTCGACCACTGGGATGTTCGTCTTGTCAGCTCGTACGGCCTCGCTTAAACTCTGCCACCCAATATTTTACTGTTGTAAACGAAGGAGTAGACTCTCCCAGAGCAGAATCTAGCTCACCTTTAATATTAGTTGGACTAAGACCTTTCAAATGAAAGTATTGTATCACATAATGATTGCCAGTTTTATCCATGTTTACAAATTCGCTGAGAGTTCACTATTAATTGCCGCCAAACAATTAGTAAGCAGCATAGCGTCGTCAAACTTCAAACTTAAGTTTTATAAGGGTGGTGCTTTATACCGTAGTCATTTGTTTGTAACAACAAGCTATATATATATATATATATATATATATATATATATATATATATATGTCAGGTCGGGTACTCAGGGACTGCCCTCGTAGAATCTACGACTGAAAATTTCAATGCATAGCCAGAATTAAAAATACGGATCTTCCGATTTCCGCCCTGTTGCTGAAAAATCAATTGAGCTACCATTAAATACCGCAGCTGATTCGCATTTGTTCCGGTAAACCACGAGAGTAGGATATATAGGAGAGAGCTGGCGCAGTTTTTTGCGTTTATATGGGAAAGGATAGGGAAAACGAGGCTAGATGCGACGGTTCAAGCAGGAAAATGCGTTTATATGGGGGAGATAGGGAATACGAGGACTGACGCTAGGCTAGACAGTGGTAGGAGGGGGAGTGCGCTTTATATGAGACAGATAGGGAATACGTGGAGAGGTGCTAGGCTAGACAGAGGCTGAGTAATGTATGGTTTATATGAGCGGTATAGGAAAACGATGAGAGGTGTTAGACTAGACAGGGCTTGAAACGTAGTGCATGGTTTATATGAGAGATATAGGAAAACGAGGAAAGGTGTTAGGCTAGACAGAAGTCGAGGAGTAGAGTATGGTTTATATGAGAAGTATAGGAAAACGAGGAGAGGTATTAGGTTAGGAGAATTGAGTTTGTGTTTATAAGGAGAGACGAGAAAACGGAGAGAGATTCTATGCTAGGATAGACAGGTGTTAAAGTTAGGTTAGATAGGAAACCAAGGAGTGATACTCAGCTAGAGGGGTGGCAGGAGGGAATGAGCTTTTGAGAGGTAGGGGATACGGGGAGTGGTGTTAGACTAGACAGGGCTTGAAACGTAGGGCATGGTTTATATGTATGAGAAGTATAGGAACAGGAAGAGGGGTGCTAGGCTAGACAGAGGTTGAGGAGTAGAGTATAATTTATATGAGAGGTATAGGAAAACGAGGAGAGGAGTTAGACTAGACAGAGGTTGAGGAGCAGAGTATGGTTTATGTGAGAGTCATAGGTAAACGAGAGAGGCGTTAGGCTAGACAGAGCTAGAGGAGTAGAGTATGGTTTATATGAGAGGTATAGGAACAGGAGGAGAGGTGTTCGGCTAGACAGGTAGTGTAGCAGTAGGAATATGGACTTATATACAGGAGAGATAGGAAATAGGATGTGCTAGACTTGAAAGCGGCTTTAGACGTGAACTTAGTGGAAAACTGTTTCATGTCAATGTACTAGACATGCCCATCACGTAACCTATTCAGGGAAAAGGTGACTCGTTCAGGGGAAAAGGTGATTGCTCAGGGAAAAAGGAGGGCCACAAAGGGAAAAAGTTGACTAGCAAAGGGAAAAACGTGACCAGCAAAGAGAAAAAGGCGACCAGCAAAAGGGAAAAATGTGGCCAGCAAAGGGAAAAAGGTGACCAGCAAAGGGAAAAAGGCGACATGCAACGGGAAAAAGGTGACCAGTAAAGGGAAAAATGTGGCCAGCAAAGGGAAAAAGGTGACCACCAAAGGGAAAAAGGTGAGCCATAAAGGGAAAAAGGTAACCTGCAACGGGAAAAGCTAACCCACTCACACTAACAGGTAAGTAATTCAGCTAGTATTGCAAGAGGTTGACTGCATCATAGCAGTGTATGATTTCACAGGTAATTCAGCTAGTATCGTATGTATTTAGGCTAATTCATCTAGTAACACAGAATAGATTCCAGAGGCTAACTGCATCATGGCTCTGCATAATTTCACAGGTAATTCAGCTAGTATCGTAGGTATTTAGGCTAATTCAGCTAGTATCACAAGAGGATAGATTCTAGGGTTGGGTATAGCTTAGTGTCGTATTTCACAGGTAATTCAGAGGGTATCGTAGGTATTTAGGATAATTCAAGTAACATAGGTGTTTAGAGTAATTAAGCAAGTATCACAGGAGGCTAGATTCCAGGGTTGGGTATAGCATAGTTTCGTATTTCACAGGTAATTCAGAGGGTATCGTAGGTATTTAGGATAATTCAAGTAACATAGGTGTTTAGAGTAATTAAGCAAGCATTACAGGAGGGTAGGTTCCAGGGGTTGGTATAGTTTCGTATTTTACAGATAGTTCAGGTAATATCGTAAGTATTTGGGTAAACAGCATAGTTTCACAGATGCTTGAATCTCGATTCTGATGTTCACAGCTATTTAAGGTAAATGCAGGTGATTCAGGTAGTATCATAGGTGTTTAGAGTAACTCAGCTAGTATCACAGGAGGCTAGATTCAATGATCAGGGTTTCGTATCAGAGCTATTTAATGTAATTTCACTTGATTCGAGTAGTATCACAGGTATTTAAGTCATTTTAACGGGCAATTCAACTAGTATCACAGGTGCTCATGGTAATATAGAGAGTAATTAAATTATAAAACATTTCTCATCCAACGTTACAACAATTTATATACTTTTTTCTAAATCTTACAAACTTATTATATGTTAAACAGTTATTGTACGATGCGGAGAGGGATAAACTGCATATTGGTTCACAAATTGAAAAGCTTTACGTCAACATACCTTTATTTTAGTTCGTTGTAGATGTCTCTCCCCTTTTATCTAGGCTTGAGACTAGCACTAGGATTGCTCCTAATGGCAGGGTTACCACCTTCCCTTCCATCTTCTTCTTTCTTCGTCAGGCGTCAGCTATCTGCATATACAGCACACAAATAACCTTCTTTTTAAGATTGTAGACTCACGAGAAAATCTTTATCTTTAACTTACATTCTTTTAAGCACTGTTTGTAATGGCGTAATGTCCATACGCATATGTTGTTATCCCGTCCTCAGCAATAATTCTTTTATCATCAAACGGAGTCAATGCAATTTTATTCACTTGCACTGTAGCAAGAGCATGCTTTCGTGATAGGATCAGATTCATAGGTGTTCTGATGATTTCACTGGTTTTAAGACAGTCTGTATAGCTGTCAAACGAAATGTACTGCATAATAGCGCTACGTTTTATACCTTTAATCTTTTTATCATTGACCCTTGAATATCTAAGGCATACATCTTAGGACGTAGTCCAACAAAGCGTAGGATGATTTTGCTATTAGCCTCATCTTTAAATTTTCCCAATACCTTCTTGTTCTGAGTAGAGTAACATATATGGTCAACAGGGTAATCAGCTGTATCGAGATGCTCAAGAAAACGTATTTTATCCTGGTACACATCTTCAGTTGTTACACGATGAATGAACGAATCAGTGTCCATATACATAAGCTTCAGGTTTTCAGGTCCATAATAAGGCAACAAAACGTCGTAATGATAGTTATACATTAATGTCTTGGAGATATCCAACACACTCATACCAATGTATATAGGCTTGTTGAATACAATCTGACGAGAGGCCATATGTACAGCAGCTAGATTATCAGCATATATCGTCCTGTCGATAAATGTAGGCTTGGCGATCAGCTTCTCTAGAGTTTTTTCATTGGTCACCAGTCGTATATCCATACGGTTACGCAGGTTCTCCATAGTTTTTCCAAACATAGCGTTGTTAAAGAGCTTGTAGAGATCCTTCTCGAAATCATTTGCAGCTTGTTGTCGTGGCCTGTTGTTAAATTCCACATAAGGTTTCAACCACTGAGACTGTCGGAATTGAAGCACACGATGGAGTTTTGTTAGTCGTAGTCCATGACTAAGAGCTTGCTTCAAAGCCATGTGATGCACTACATACTTCTTTCGAGGTCCAAGATGAGGTATCAGTTTCTTTGTAGATGATTCCAATGGTTTCATACACTCTGGCAGGAAAGGAAGATCGTTGTGTAGATCGTGAAGTTCAGCAGGATACTCGATGTCGACTTCTAATATGTACCCATGAGGATCATCTTCTTGTAGTGTTTCTAAGTAGATTTCTTCAGGTGACATCCACTGAAATCCACCAAAAGGAAGGGCGTGACACATTGCCCACTTATATTGGTTATTAGCGTCCTCGTATGTGATAAATTGGGTTGGTCTCGACGGATCAAGCTTATCCATATAAGTGTTATTAGCCTCAGCATACCGATGGGAAACTTGGCATAAACCTCCTCTTATACCTGATTCCACCATGAGTAGTTGATCATAATCTTGTAACAGCTCCAGCTTAATTCCAGTATACAGTAACATGGCGTCCCATGTAAGACTTGGAGAGGTAAAATAATGGGCAGGATCAACTTTGTGTGTTTTAAGGGTTTGCTCTCTGAACGTCTCAAAGACATCAGCTAGGAGAAGTACATCCGAAGTTAAGTAGAGATCGCTGTACTCTCCCAGGTTTCTCACATTAAACAGCTCCCATACATTTCTAGCATGATCGTAGTCAGTATCAGTAATTTCTTCTTCATTTAATCTATTGTAGAAGTAGTCCTTAGGAGGCAAGCAGGTCTCGTTCAGGACATCCCATGACGTAACAAAATCATAGGGAAATACACCCTTACGGGTCATCAACTTCAATTTGTCTTCTCCAAAGTACTTTAGCGTTTCAGGATACGAGGTTAGATTTTTTACTAACTTATCCAAGCTTGTACTGAGGAATCGGAAGCTATCCACAAATCGAAGCTTTATATCTCCTACATACTTGGTGAATGAGATATAGCTTTCTTCAGAGTTAGGAATTACCTCCACACGTTCACTTGTACAACCCAGCTCCTTAACAATGGAATGAGAGTCATATCCGCTAAGGTTATGCATGAAGACTGGTATATATTTAGGTGTTTTACAGGCTAAATTACATTCATTATGAAGACTTCCACGATATTCACCGCTGATGTGATCATGGTCGCGTACTTTGTAGTTTTCTCCTGTAAAGCCTTTTCCACACAAGTAGCATGCCGTAGAAGACTCAAAATCCTTTTGCTGTTGTTCCGTAAGTTTCAGATGCTTAGTAGATTTGTATATGTCATCAATCATTTTTGCAAGAGATGTCAGGTACAGCATAAACTTCTGGGCAGCATCAGCACCACGATACACATAGGGTTGCTTAGGAAGACCAGTTTCGAGATGTTCAACACTGGATGTAGGCTTCACGTAAACACAGAAGCTCATTGGTGTGTGCTCTTGATAAGGGGTTGTATAGGAAGTTTCAGGATTGGGTATACACGTATGGCATGGAGTGAGAATACTCTCAAAATCAGCATAGATGACATAAGGTACTTTCAGCATCCTCTCAACATTTTTAAACTGAACAATTGATTTCTCCTTGCTAGGCATAACTACCCTCGCAACACCATGTTGAATACAGACGGCTACATGTTCTTGCAGTTTTTCCTGTCCATTTAGTCCATATCGATCATCAAAATGTGTAAAGCAGCGCTTACAAGTATAAACCCGTCCATTATGGCTAGTTTTCTGGCGTCGAACGAGTTTCTCAAAATTCTTTATATATACGTAGTGATGTTTTCCACTACTATCATTCAATAGTAGCAGGTCGCGATGTTCAGGTGGTTCAATATCAACAACCTTTATCGGATACACTTCATGCTTCTCATCCAGCCCGAAAACGTTAATAGATATCTTGTTAAACTTCTCAAATTTTGGTATTTGAGAAAGTGGAGTAGGATAGGAAACACAGCTGAAGTCGTACTTATCTTGAAGTTGTTTGTATTTGTTCACACGCTGTGCATCCTTCCCTATGAATTTAGCTAATATAGAGTACATGAAACATTTCTCGTCGGTAAAGTTCTGAATGTTTATACATGCTTTCCTTGCTTCAACAGCTGACGGTAGTGGTATGTAGCTACTTCCTCGCAACGGATTGTACTTGTTGATACGAAGTCGAACTCCTTCCACTGCAAGCAAAACCCAGCTGCTACCCTTAAGCTGAGACTCCTCCATTTCAGTCACCAATTTCTTGAATTTCACTTCCATCGCTGACTCCAGATCAGTTTCCAGGAAAACAGCTTGATTCCGTGTTTTAAATGTTTTGTCACAGGTTTCACCAATACTGTTAACAAATCGACACTCAGCCAGCAGATTAATTTTAACACTCTTATGAATGCTAAGCTCTTTATGCACAGCCTGGATTATCCGTTGTTTTGCCTCTTGCAGATACATATTCAGGTCCTTAGGTGACTCGCATCGTATAAAATACGATTTCAATCGTCCTTCGAATGAAGTTTTGTATTCTTTCATATCACAGTCCTCCATTGTTGACAGCAACTGATGTTTAGTTGGCTCCAATCTTCTTTTCTTCTGAGGACTGCTTATTTCACATATATCTTCGTGTCGCTGCCCCTTATAACCATCTTTGAAGGTTACATTACAATGTTTACATTTGAAGAGCTTCTTGCAGCTCATCTCGTGTCTTCTCTTGTCATAACCTCGGAGGAACTTCTTCCCACATTTTCCGCATGCATATCCAGTAGCGCTTGGAATAATATCCTTATACGCTGAGTTATTCATCTTTATTCTTGATGTAATAACGTATTAATCACTGATCAATGAAATGTAGACCTCTTCACCTTGATACCACTTTAGAAAGCTGATTATTCTTGGAGAGAACACGATTTTAACACCTCAAGACTAATTAGCACAATGAAGGCCAATGCCCTAGATCACCATATTTATAGAGGGAGCACGAACCGTTTAGATCAATCATAAACTCGTTTCATAACCAGATGTATATGATCGCTCAACGTGTATTAACCCCCCGCTCAGCCATATAACCTCAAGTCTAGAGACAGGATGTTTATGACGTCACACCCAGAGACAGAATGTCTGACAGCATCAAACACGTTTAAACTCGTCTAATAACTACCTCTTATGCTGTCACACCAGCAAGAGAAGCATTCTCCCACGCTCATTCAGACATATATTTCAAATTCAAAGCCTACCACCACCATCACCACCTATTGTACCAAGGTTAATTCCAGCTGTATTATCACAATACTTAAAGTAAAAGCTTAAAAGGTAAGGAGAAGTTGTCCCCCTTATTTACTTAATTATCTCATGTTTTCATTCCCTTTTTCAATTCTTCCTTTCCATCTTCTCACAGAAAGCCCATTACATTTAACTGCAATCACGAGAAAAGCAATTTTTTCATAGTTACACAGATTCTAAGCTTCTAAATCGAACCGGGTAATACTTTTAATAAATGTATTTTAGCTCCCCAATATCAGCATCAAGCATTTAATCTTTACTCGAACCTGATATGATTCATAAGCTTGAAGATATATGAAATCACCCCTTCGGGATTCGATCTGAGTACTTTAAAGTAATATTTGTCATGATAACGATATTTAAGGACTAGATACTCTGTTTACGTTTACCTTGACATGTATATCTAAATTAAATTACGAGTTATTAAATTTTTGCAAGTAAATTTCATTGAATCGGTATTCGAACCCAGAACACCAGGAACAAAATAATTTATAATATTAGTCTGACATGTTAAAAAAAGCTGTATGCAGTTACATCTTCGATCTAAGTGATATATTCTAGTGTACAGAGGAAAATTAAGGAAGTTATTAAAAGATGGGGAATCGAACCAAGCACAACTGATTGACAATTATATACAGCATTAATCACACAGTACAGAACCTATCAATCATGCTTTAGTGCACTCCTCTACCTCACTTAGTTCCCGAGATAATGAAAATTTAAAAATTAAGGATCGACCCCAGGATGTCAGGTATCTAATTACACATCTACAAGATACTACCTAATAACATAAATGCAATAAAGTTTATTTGGTGTCTTTATTGTAATTAGTTTAGGAGTTATTAAATTTATAATTAAAATTACATTTTATCAGTATTCGAACCCAGAACACCAGAAACAAAATTATTTACAATGTTAGTTTGATATGTTTAAAAGAGCTGTATGTAGTTACAGCATCAATGTAAGTGATATATTCTAGAGTATAGAGAAAAATTAAGGAAGTCATTAAAAAATCGGGATTCGAACTAGAGACAACTGATTGAAAATTATATACAGTATTAATTACACATTATAACAGCTATCAAACATGCTTTGGTCCATTCCTCTAGCTTTCTTAGTTTCCGAGATAATGGATATTTAAAAATTAAGGATCGAACCCAGGACACCAGGTACCAAAATATACATTGAAAAGAAACTACCTAATGACGTTAATGTAATAAAGTTTATTTGGCGTCTTTATCTTAATTAGTCTCTGAGTTATTAGAAGATAAATTTGTAATCACTCCTAGGATTCGAACCCAGGCATCCCGGTCAACTACGTCCTAAGATGTATGCCTTAGATATTCAAGGGTCAATGATAAAAAAGATTAAAGGTATAAAACGTAGCGCTATTATGCAGTACATTTCGTTTGACAGCTATACAGACTGTCTTAAAACCAGTGAAATCATCAGAACACCTATGAATCTGATCCTATCACGAAAGCATGCTCTTGCTACAGTGCAAGTGAATAAAATTGCATTGACTCCGTTTGATGATAAAAGAATTATTGCTGAGGACGGGATAACGACATATGCGTATGGACATTACGCCATTACAAACAGTGCTTAAAAGAATGTAAGTTAAAGATAAAGATTTTCTCGTGAGTCTACAATCTTAAAAAGAAGGTTATTTGTGTGCTGTATATGCAGATAGCTGACGCCTGATGAAGAAAGAAGAAGTTGGAAGGAAAGGTGGTAACCCTGCCATTAGGAGCAATCCTAGTGCTAGTCTCAAGCCTAGATAAAAGGGGAGAGACATCTACAACGAACTAAAATAAAGGTATGTTGACGTAAAGCTTTTCAATTTGTGAACCAATATGCAGTTTATCCCTCTCCGCATCGTACAATAACTGTTTAACATATAATAAGTTTGTAAGATTTAGAAAAAAGTATATAAATTGTTGTAACGTTGGATGAGAAATGTTTTATAATTTAATTACTCTCTATATTACCATGAGCACCTGTGATACTAGTTGAATTGCCCGTTAAAATGACTTAAATACCTGTGATACTACTCGAATCAAGTGAAATTACATTAAATAGCTCTGATACGAAACCCTGATCATTGAATCTAGCCTCCTGTGATACTAGCTGAGTTACTCTAAACACCTATGATACAACCTGAATCACCTGCATTTATCTTAAATAGCTGTGAACATCAGAATCGAGATTCAAGCATCTGTGAAACTATGCTGTTTACCCAAATACTTACGATATTACATGAACTATCTGTAAAATACGAAACTATACCAACCCCTGGAACCTACCCTCCTGTAATGCTTGCTTAATTACTCTAAACACCTATGTTACTTGAATTATCCTAAATACCTACGATACCCTCTGAATTACCTGTGAAATACGAAACTATGCTATACCCAACCCTGGAATCTAGCCTCCTGTGATACTTGCTTAATTACTCTAAATACCTATGTTACTTGAATTATCCTAAATACCAACGATACCCTCTGAATTACCTGTGAAATACGACACTAAGCTATACCCAACCCTAGAATCTATCCTCTTGTGATACTAGCTGAATTAGCCTAAATACCTACGATACTAGCTGAATTACCTGTGAAATTATGCAGAGCCATGATGCAGTTAGCCTCTGGAATCTATTCTGTTACTAGATGAATTAGCCTAAATACATACGATACTAGCTGAATTACCTCTGAAATCATACACTGCTATGATGCAGTCAACCTCTTGCAATACTAGCTGAATTACTTACATGTTAGTGTGAGTGGGTTAGCATTTCCCGTTGCAGGTTACCTTTTTCCCTTTATGGCTCACCTTTTTCCCTTTGGTGGTCACCTTTTTCCCTTTGCTGGCCACATTTTTCCCTTTACTGGTCACCTTTTTCCCGTTGCTAGTCAACTTTTTCCCTTTGTGGCCCTCCTTTTTCCCTGAGTAGTCACCTTTTCCCCTGAACGAGTCACCTTTTCCCTGAATAGGTTACGTGATGGGCATGTCTAGAAGATTGACATGAAACAGTTTTCCACTAAGTTCACGTCTAAAGCCGCTTTCAAGTCTAGCACCTCCTATTCCCTATCTCTCCTGTATATAAGTCCATATTCCTACTGCTACACTACCTGTCTAGCCGAACACCTCTCCTCCTGTTCCTATACCTCTCATATAAACCATACTCTACTCCTCTAGCTCTGTCTAGCCTAACGCCTCTCTCGTTTACCTATGACTCTCACATAAACCATACTCTGCTCCTCAACCTCTGTCTAGTCTAACTCCTTTCCTCGTTTTCCTATACCTCTCATATAAACTATACTCTACTCCTCAACCTCTGTCTAGCCTAGCACCCCTCTTCCTGTTCCTATACTTCTCATACATATAAACCATGCCCTACGTTTCAAGCCCTGTCTAGTCTAACACCACTCCCCGTATCCCCTACCTCTCAAAAGCTCATTCCCTCCTGCCACCCCTCTAGCTGAGTATCACTCCTTGGTTTCCTATCTAACCTAACTTTAACACCTGTCTATCCTAGCATAGGATCTCTCTCCGTTTTCTCGTCTCTCCTTATAAACACAAACTCAATTCTCCTAACCTAATACCTCTCCTCGTTTTCCTATACTTCTCATATAAACTATACTCTACTCCTCAACCTCTGTCTAGCCTAGCACCCCTCTTCCTGTTCCTATACTTCTCATACATATAAACCATGCCCTACGTTTCAAGCCCTGTCTAGTCTAACACCACTCCCCGTATCCCCTACCTCTCAAAAGCTCATTCCCTCCTGCCACCCCTCTAGCTGAGTATCACTCCTTGGTTTCCTATCTAACCTAACTTTAACACCTGTCTATCCTAGCATAGGATCTCTCTCCGTTTTCTCGTCTCTCCTTATAAACACAAACTCAATTCTCCTAAACTAATACCTCTCCTCGTTTTCCTATACTTCTCATATAAACCATACTCTACTCCTCGACTTCTGTCTAGCCTAACACCTTTCCTCGTTTTCCTATATCTCTCATATAAACCATTCACTACGTTTCAAGCCCTGTCTAGTCTAACACCTCTCATCGTTTTCCTATACCGCTCATATAAACCATACATTACTCAGCCTCTGTCTAGCCTAGCACCTCTCCACGTATTCCCTATCTGTCTCATATAAAGCGCACTCCCCCTCCTACCACTGTCTAGCCTAGCGTCAGTCCTCGTATTCCCTATCTCCCCCATATAAACGCATTTTCCTCCTTGAACCGTCGCATCTAGCCTCGTTTTCCCTTTCCCTTTCCCTTTCCCATATAAACGCAAAAAACTGCGCCAGCTCTCTCCTATATATCCTACTCACGAGGAGATCTCAAATTGTTTTGAGATGACATACCCCAATGGCGACTTACAAAGTCGTAAATCCCAGGCTTCATAGTTTAACCAATTATTAGGTCAATCAATTGAATTAATTGTTCTGTAAAAATTCAGTCGTGGTTGTTGCGGGTTCAAATCCCGGCTATGGCATTGAATTTTTCAGTTGTCTGATTCTAACTTTCCAATCTTGTCCATCACACGGTTTGCCTGGAAGAACAATTACTTCCAAACTGCATTTACTTCGGATTCTGCGATTTCTTACAAAGTTGTAGTTTGTAAGAACATTGACATGCGAATTCCTGCAAAGACTAAATTTTACCACCCGCGTAGCACAGACTTGGTACTGAGCAGTCTTAATACAGGCTGTGTGGTTAAAGATTTTATCTTTGTTCAATGTATAAATTTATAACTTGTCAAACAGCTAGGAATAAACGTCTCAGTCAAAACACTGTTTACAATAAATATATCAAGCTCTTCATACTTTTACTTTCTCTATTACGTATAGTAAGTAGGGGAAGTATTGTATTCCACCCAGAAATTCGATACCGAGATGTCACCGGAAATACATGTTTTGAGACCCCCTGAATCCAAAAAAAACATTTTTGGCAACATGTCCGTCTGTGTGTCTGTGTGTCTTGGTATTTAGGTTCAATATCTTCCAGAGATGCGACACGAAGGTTTTCAAGAAAATCCCCCACCCCACATTACACTTTACATGGAACATTTTTCGAAAATTTTAATTTTCTCAGAAATAGCTCTAACGATTTTGATTAAATTATCATATATTTGAGACATTTTCATGAAAAATAAAATGTATATCTTGAATTTCCTGGGAATGTCTCCAAAAGTGTTCTTCATTGTGAACGACTTTTCCATAACTGGTAAACCATAAAAGATAGACAAAATGTTACTATACAAAAAATATAGATCGCGTTAAAATACACAATTTATGTCATATACATTTTTTTTGTTGAGTGAACCATTTTCGAGATATTGCTTGTTATTCCCTTAAATTTTCCAATACTTATACTTCTTCTCAAATTCGTTATTCATTTTTTTTGTTCTGGTAATGCAAAGAGAATGGAATACTCCACAGAGCAACCACCTCTTAAAATATTTGACTATCGCTTAAAGCCTAGCAATTCCCCTTGCATCTACAAGAAAATTAGCAATAAGATTAACATCTGATATCTCGATTAACATGAAGCATATGGGGAATAAGCGTTTGTAGAAATTTTTTGTACAAGAGTAGAGAAAGTCATGTGAGTGTAACACATCAGAATTTTTTTTAATGTTTGTACAAATCAGCAACTTCAGTCTGAGTATCCTTAATTCAAGCTGAATGCGCACTTGGATTCAGGTAGATCTTTTCTCTACCAGTTTTCCGAAAATATTTTGGCAACCTTCGAACCAAACTCAAAATCAGACTGTGAATTAATTTCTACATAATTTTCTTCTACTCGTCTAACTAGTCTAGCATTCGTTTTAACCGAACTTGAGAACTTTCCAACAAACAACTTCACCTTTTCAGGACAAGAACTTGCTGTCATGTGATCCATTCTGGTGAGCATTCATTTACTTATATTTCCATTTATGCCAAGGAGAAGCAAGAAGATAAACTGCGAATACGTTTTAACTTTTTTATATCCACTTCTCCCACTCTTTCCTCCTTTCTCTGCCATTTATAACTGGATAGTTGTAGTGTTGGTAAGAGAAAACAAGCATCCTTTTCTTGCTTCACAGGAGAAACGATCCGGAAGTTAGGTTGTTATTCTCGACCAAAGGCATGTGCTCCTACGGTGATACTACAAGGCATGCCCCAAAGAATGGAGAGAGGAAATATGGAATAACAAGTGGGATAATTTACAGACAGAGACTATTTAAATATTAATGTAAACAATAACAAAAATTCTTATGTGATACATCCACATGACCTTCCCTACCCTCTGTCGTTTATTAGTGGATAGACAAAATTTTCTTACTAAAGCTTATTTTGAGGCAGTATTTTTAACACTTAAATGATTTCAGTCTAATTACATAATATATATATTCAATAACAGCCCGCCTTAAAGCAATATGTGTATGTAACAATATATAAAAAGTGTATATTACAGTCATTGTATATGGTTATATTATGGTATACACGTGTAATAATGTTATGTGAATATATTACGTAATTTAGTAATGTAGGAGCTGTGAGAATAATATGTTAAAAGTTGCTAACAATGAGGTAACCTTGAGGCAATAAAGAGTTTGAAAGTTTAAATGATACTTGTGATTCTTGGATCAACAATAATGTAATTTTTGTGACAGTTCATAAAATAGCCAATCAACAACCAGAAAAAGCTTTAGTCAAATGAAGGTATTCTATTGGACTAGGATTAGCCAATCAGAGACTTGAAATGCAGAAATTTACAAATTTAGGCGGTAGAAATCAAGTCAGTTGCTTGTAGACAGCGCTCATAACTGGACGCGTTGGTTGTTGACAGTGTTCCTAATTGGACGCGAGATGCGTCCTCGAGAAATTTAATACGTATTCGTGCGAGACAAAAATAATTTACTGTTAAAGAGTGCAAGTAATTAATAAAAGAATCTCACAGCTCTCTATATCAGTGAAGTGTTATTTAAATTGTGTCAAGAATTAATAAAAAGGAGTGAATTAAAAATTATAATCTGTATAAGCCTACATTCTTCAACCGCACTACGCCCTGCTAAGACATCCACGTCCCTAACAAAAATACTGACGCAGCCGATGCAAACATAAATATATAATATTTAAAGAAACAGTCAAATTACAAAGTTCATATTTTTTAAACATTTGGGGCAAAGGCCACCGGAAAGTACATTTGGGGCGAAGGCTACCGGAAACTTTTTACCATGCGTGCGGTTGCAACTACTTCAAGTTCGGCTCCACAACAGTTGAACTATAATACAACTCCTACTTCAAATTGGCTTTCCATACGTGAAGCAACAACCTACTTCAATTTATCTGTCTGCTAGATTTTAATCCAAATAAACCTTTGCAGAAATAGCTACATTTTGTTACACTCGTAGATACAAAGGGAATAGCAACAGTCAAATGTTTTAGAACTGGACGCTGCACGCTGGCCTTAACTCTTTCCATAACATCGCAAGAAACAAGTGAAAATTGAGAGGACTTGAAAAGAATGGTTAAGTATTGAACAATTCTAACCAGTAATAACGGATACCTCAGAAACGGCTTATGCCAAAAAAGACTTATTTTAAGTAAATTGTATGTTTTTAAAAGAGATCTAAATTTGTTTATGTAGTACGTTTTCGTCTATCGCGTAACGTTTACCAGTTATACAAGAGAATACGAAATTCCCCCCGAATGAAGAGTACTTCATAACATATTTCCCGGCAATTCAAGATATACATTTTATTCGTAATGTAAATATATTGTATTTTAATCAAAATCGTTAGTCATTTTTTTTAAAAATAAAAAAATTCGAAAAATGTTCCACGTAAAGGATGGTTTGCGGTGGGGGATTTTGTTGAAAATCTTCGCGTCGCATCTTTGGAAGATACTGAACCTAAATACCAAGTTTGGCAATTATTCGACTTTTAGCTTTTGAGTTATGCTGTTCACAGTGACACAGACAGACACAGACATTTTCCAAAAATGCTTTATTTGGATTCAGGTGTCTCAAAACATGTATTCGGTGAAATTCGGTATCGAATTTTTGGATGTAATGCAATACTTCCCCTACTTAATTATACGTAGTTGAGACAGTATTTTTAACACTTATATAATTTCAGTCTAATTATATAATATGTAAATTCAATAAAAGCCCGCCTGGAAGCAATATGTGTATGTAATAATTTGTAAAATGTATGTAACAGTCATTGCATATGCTTATGCTTCAACAATGTTATGTGAATGCATTACGTAATTTAATAATGTAGGAGCTGTGAGAATAATAATTTAAAGCTTGCTAACAATGAGGTAAACTTGAGTCAATAATGAGTAAGAAAGTTTAACAGTACTACTTGTGATTCTTGGAGTAACAATAATGTAATTTTAGTGACAGTTTATAAAATAGCCAATCAACAACCAGAAAAAGCTTTAGTTAAATGAAGGTATTCTATTGGACTAGGATTAGCCAATCAGAACTGAAATATAGCAAAATTTTAAAATGCAGAGTTCAGTTGCTTCTAGACTGCGCTCATAACTGGACGTGTTGCCTGCAGACAGCGTTACTAACCAGACGCAAAAAGTGTCCTCAAGAAATATAATATGTATTCATGTAAGACAAAAAAGTAAGTTTACGTGTTAAAACAAGTGTAATTAATTAATTAATTAAAGAATCTCACTGCTCTCTATATCAGTGAAGTGTTATTTAAATCGTATCAAGTATTAATAAAAGGAGTGTAAAATTATAATCTGTGTAAGCCTACATTCTTGGTCGTATCACAACCCTACCTAAGAGAAACGTGTCTCTAACAAAAATACTGACGCAGCCGAGGTAAACATAAATATTTAATACTTAAAGAAACAGTCAAATTACAACGTTAATATTTTTTTAAACTTGGGGCAAAGGCCACCTGAAAGTACATTTGGGGCGAATGCTACCGGAAACTGTTTACCATACGTGCGGTTGAACTACTACAAGTTCGGCTCCCCAACAGTTGAAATACGATACAACTCCTAAAATACTCCTTTCTCATAGTAGAGAAACTAAAGAAACAATTAGGGAGGTATGTATGGAAGGTAAGAGAGAAGGTGGAGGAAAAGCATTAAAGAAAGAGAAGAACATAACAACACAGGTGAAGATGTAGGTAATTCATAGAGAAGGTCAATTAACTTAAGTCTGGCATTGTGATTAGCACTCGATGAGAACGTAGACAGTAAAATGAAAGATACTACAAACAACCAGGGTGTTAGATGTATAAAATGCCTATCTTAAGCAACTCCTAAAGATCAGTACAATTAATGTACGCTGTTTGTAATGCTTGATATGAAGAAATAAATCTATTCATTCATTATAAAACATGTCAAATCTACAAGAATTTACAAGAAATGTTGCCGAAATTCGCATAAGGATATATAGGTTATAAAACACACCTCACGAACTGTAACCTAGATAGATCTATTGTGGCTAAAACTTCCAGGCGGAAAAGGTGAAGTAAAGGAACTATAGGAGGCCACAGGCAGACATGCCACAGAGACACGCGAAAGTCCCTAACACTTCCAGGCTCGAAGACCTGGCACACTGCTGGAGCTGCTTAGAGAGAGCGATGAACGATCCGTAGACCACGCTGCCCTCTAGTGTCCATGAGGAGTACTCTTTCCTTTGAGCAAGCATGCACGCTATCTGTTCAGCACCGCCATATCTCACTAAACCCAGAACTACACCTGAAAGATGAGAAGAAAACGGAATGAAAGGGAAATGATGGAAAGGAAATCGTGGTGGATAAGAAGTCAACCCAGCATTCGCCTATCGACCAGGGAAACCCACGAAAACCAAAGGTTAGAGTGGGCTGTCGACGGGAATCGAACCGGGACCTCCCATATGCGAGCCTCACACGCTACCGCGGAGCCATCTCACTTGCCTGACATAAAGATACAAATAGCTAACCAAAAGTAACCTTTCGAATATAAAATAACGAAAGGTATGCCGTAAATGTAGTTTCAAATAATATTCTCTCAGCACTTCATTTCGAGTTTAGAAGGGGTGTCAACAAAAAACGACTGCATTTACCCTCACTAGTAACATTAAATAAAAAGAAACTGCTGCTGAGAATGTTTTCTGATTTGGTTGAAGCGCTTGACAGCATAGATTATAAATTGTTGCTGCAGAAGATTTACTTTCCTGTCTTACATAAAATCTCCTAAATTTTATTTACTGTATCTAAAGAATGAAATAAGTTTAAAAGAGAAAGAACAATTTAATTGTATTCTGATATTATAAAACAGCGAATTCCGCAGGGCACCATACTAGGACCGTAGCCATTTATTATATGAGCAGACCATTAGCAGAACCTGCTTTGTACATTAAATTTGAAAGCGACATATTTGCCTTCCTTAAATCTTTTTTATGCTGATTTCTAGTTTTACTGGTTTTCGGACCCAAAACAAGCTATAAATGCTTGGAAATGTAAGTAGAAAAACCAAAAGGTTGCGAAATCTATTATATGTACGTATGTCAAGGATGCAAAACTGAGACACTCAGATACCTTCATTACTTTTGCAAAGAGCAAATTAAGTAAATTAGTCTTCTTCGCTTCAGAGTTGCTGTAGCTGTTTGTGTCACCATTACAATAATAATGGAATCCTCTCTGGGACAAAAAAATATTTTCATTCAGTAAGACACATTGCATAGTTGAAGCATTCAATTTCCTTTCTGATAGTATTTGTTTCGTTCAGTGTGTTAGATTTTTTTTAAAAAAATATGGACATGTTGGTGTAAAAATACAAGCACGACGCCATGGCGTGTAGTTTAATTCAGTTTGGAATATTCATTACTACACATAATGAGATACGGAAACCTTTATGAGTCAAGGCATGACACACCGCGCCTGATTGGCTGAGGTTAAATAAGTGACACATGAAAAAATCCAAGTATTTTTAACAAACTCTCAATATAAACTACTTTTAAATTTCTATCGATTTCAAACAAATTGTATGCATGAAAGTTCAGTTGGCATTTGTTAACATTATTTATCCGCGACCATTTAACAATGGTTATTTACCCATCGTAATAAATAAATGTATTTACATGACATGCATAACATTCAAAACGCCTCCTAAAATAAAAAATCTGATGTGTTACACTCACATGACTTTCTCTACTCTTGTACAAACTATTTTTACAAACGCTTAATCTCCATATGCTTCATGTTAATCCAGATATCGAGATGTTAATCTTATTGCTAATTTTCTTGTAGATGCAAGGGGAATTGCTAGCCTTTAAGCGATAGTCAAATATTTTAAGAGCTGGTTGCTATGTGGAGTATTCCATTCTCTTTGCTTTACCAGGAAAAAAAAAGTGAATACCGAATTAGAGTAAAAGTATATGACATAAACTGTGTATTTTAACGCGATCTACATTTTTTGTGTAGTAAAATTTTGTCTATCTCTTATGGCTTACCAGTTATGTCAAAGTCGTTCACAATGAAGAATTGTTTTGGAGAAATTCCCAGGAAATTCGAGATATACATTTCATTTGTCATGAAAATATCTTAAACATATGATATTTTAATCAAAATCGTTAGAGCCATTTTTGAGAAAATTAAAATTTTCGAAAAATGTTCCATGTAAAGGGTAGTCTGGGGTGGGGAATTTTCTTGAAAAACCTCGCGTCACATCTCTGGAAGATACTGAACCTAAATACCAAGTTTGGGGTTTATCCGACTGTTCGTTTCTGAGTTATGCTGTTCACAGACGCATACACAGACACACACACACACACACACACACACACACGGACATGTTTCCAAAAAAGCTTTTCTTGGATTCAGGGGATCTTAAAACATGTATTTCCGGTGAAACCCCGGTATCGAATTTTTGGGTGGAATACAATACCTCCCCTACTTATACGTAGTAGAGAAAGTAAAAATATATAATGTGATACATTCATATGTCCTTCTCTACCCTCTATCGTTTATTAGCGCGTAGGCATACAAACTAGTCTTACTAAACCTTATTTTTATATCTACTGCATTTTAATCTAAATAAACTTTAGCAGAAATAACTACATTACACATTTCGTTATAGATAAAAGGGGAACAGCGATAGTCAGATGTTTAAGAACTGAACGCTATACGCTGGACTTAAAATTCCATACTATTTCAATGGAATCGTGAGAAATAACTGAAGTTGACGGGACTAAAAGAATGGCTAAGTATTGAACAATCCTTGAAATATAAGGAAACAATTAGGAATCACAAATATATTAGAAACGATAGAAAATAAAAGAGATTAATTGTATACGCACCTTCGTAGAAGGACTCGCATCATAGTCCTCTCCAAGTATTACATTACCGTCCAACTGGTAGAAGAAGCGTAGGAAGACCCAAAATGCGATGGAGAGATCAGCTGTAACTCTGTACAGCCCGAACGGATATTAAATTCCAAACCGTGTACTTTATGATGATGATGATGATGATGCTGATGATAGTTCTTTTGTTTCTAGACCAACTTTACGATCAACGGAATAATATTAACTTTAATTTACTCTGAATCACAGACTGTCACAATGTTTATTAAATTATTATGCTGTTATTCATAAATCAACGGGATCTCATGATCGCCGATAACCATTATTAAACGCTGCGGATAAAATGATGTATGCAACCAGTGGGATGAGAATAATAACCGCTCTCATGTAATTACAGAACTCGGATTACGCGTCGTTCTTGCAAAACACATTCAGTGGTAATGATGCGCATATCCTACTAGTTGCATAAATTACTATTAACACCTTCACTTGTTCCCACGTCATTTAGATGGTACAATCGCTTCCGTTTATGCCGTCCCCGTAGCTTTGTGGAGCATTCTACTGGCCTTCCCAGATGAGAGTGTATAGCAAGGAGATTTTTTACTTTCTCTACTACGTACAGTAAGTAGGGGAAGTATTGTATTCCACCCAAAAATTCGATACCGAGATTTCACCGGAAATACATGTTTTGAGACCCCCTGAATCCAAAAAAAGCATTTTTGAAAACATGTCCGTGTGTGTGTCTGTGTGTGTGTATGTGTGTGTGTATGTCTGTGAACAGCATAACTCAGAAACGAACAGTCGGATAAACACCAAACTTGGTATTTAGGTTCAGTATCTTCCAGAGATGCGACACGAAGGTTTTCAAGAAAATCCCCCCACCTCAGACTACCCTTTACATGGAACATTTTTCGAAAATTTAATTTTCTCAAAAATGGCTCTAACGATTTTGATTAAAATATCATATGTTTAAGATATTGTCATGAGAAATGAAATGTATATCTCCAATTTTCTGGGAATGTCTCCAAAAGTATTCTTCATTGAGAACGACTTTTGCATAACTGGTAAACCATTAGAGATAGACAAAATTTTACTGCATAAAAATGTATATCGCGTTAAAATACAGAATTTACGTCATATACATTTTTTTTGTTGAGTGAACCGTATTCGAGATATTGCTTGTTATTCCCTTAAATTTTCCAATACTTGTAATTTTTCTCAAATTCGTTATTCATTTTTTATGTCCTGGACATGCAAAGAGATTGGAATGCGCCACATAGCAACCAGCGCTTAAAAGATTTGACTATCGCTTAAATACTACCAATTCCCCTTGCACCTACAAGAAAATTAACAATAAGATTAACATATCGATATCTCGATTAACATGAAGCATATGGAGAATAAACGTTGGTAAAAATATTTTGTACAAGAGTAGAGAAAGTCATGTGAGTGTAACACATAAGATTTTTTTAAAAATCACTCTAACGATTTTGATTAAAATATCATATGTTTAAGATATTTTTATGGCAAATGAAATGTATATTTTGAATTTTCTGGGAATGTCCCCAAAAGCCTTCTTCATTCTGAATGGCTTTCCATAACTGGTAAATCGCAAGAGATAGACAAAATTTTACTACACAAAAAATGTAATCTCGTTAAAACACACAATATATGACCATATATATAATTTTTTGAGTGAATCATTTCCGAGATATTTCTTGTTATTTGTTTGAATTTTCTAATAATTATACTTTTTCTCAAATGCAAATTCGTTATTCTTTTGTTTTTATATATATTTTTATGTCCTTGACATACAAAGAGAATGAAATGCGCCACATAGCAACCAGCTCTTAAAAGCTTTGACTATCGCTTAAAGACTACCATATTCTCTTTGCAGCTACAAGAAAATTAGGAATAAGATAGTTTCTTTATCTCGATTAACATGAAGTAAATGGAGAATAAGCGTTTATAAAAATAGTTTGTACAAGAATAGAGAAAGTCATGTGACTGCAACATATCACAAATAATATCTTCATAATAAATACGTAAACTACTTCCATTCATTTGTGGTTACCCTGTATTTCATTGCAGTATTTACTTTAGATAGCAAAGCCTCAAAGCCTTTAGCCTCGGAATTTTGAGCTGCAACCTCGATTCTAAGACTCTTTGTTTTAGGTACCCTGAATTTTGTACTAATTTCTACCAAATTTGAAAATTATCGAAAAACTTGCCGCAACTCTTGTGAATAAAATTCCAACTCTACTGAAGTGAAGTTGAAAACTTGTAGGAGGCTCTCCATCTAAACTGCCCTTAATTTTGTCAGATTTCAACCTAAATTGAAATTGCGACGATAATTTTCTTTAAACTCTTGCATATAAAATGTTAACTCCGCACTTCCAGCGGTTGGCAAGTTGTTTCATCCATACGGGCAATAAATCAGAATCATACCTACCTATATCTAAGTGTACTTTGAAGAAGTTGGTTTGTTGCTGCTACGTATGGAAAGCCAGTTTGAAGAATGTGTATTATATTTCGACTGTTGGGGAGCCGAACTTGAAGTAGTTGCAACCGCACGTATGGTAAGAAGTTTCCGTTAGCCTTCGCCCCAAAAATGTACTTTCCGGTGGCCTTTGCCCCAAGTTTAAAAATATTAACTTTGTAATTTTGACTGTTTCTTTAAATAGTATATATTTATGTTTGCCTCGGCTGCGTCAGTATTTCTTTTTAGAGACGTGAATGTCTTAGCAGGGAGTGGTGCGACTGAAGAAAGTAGGCTTACACAGATTATAATTTTACTTCACTCCTTTTATTAATACTTGACACGATTTAAATAACACTTCACTGATATAGAGAGCGCTATGAGATTTTTTTATTTAATTACTTGCACTTTTTAACACGTAAACTATTTTTGTCTCAGATAAAGTACGTATTAAATTTCTGATGACGTATCTAGCGTCCGGTTAGGAATCTTGTCTACAGGCAACGCGCCCAGTTATGAACACTGTCTACAAGCAACTGAACTCTGAATTTGAAAATGTTGCTATATTTCAGTTTCTGATTGGCCAATCCTAGTGCAATAGAATACCTTCATTTAACTAAAGCTTATTTGGTTGTTGCTTGGATATTTTATGAACTGTCACAAAAATTACATTATTGTTGCTCCAAGAATGACTAGCAGCATTATTAAACATTCTAATTTATTATTGCCTCAAGGCTACCTCATTGTTAGCAACTTTTAACCTATTATTCTCACAGCTCCTACATTATTAAATTACGTAATACATTCACATAACATTATTGTACATGTATGCAATAATATAAACATATACAATGACTGTAATATACACTTTTTATATATTGTTATTGCACATATTGCTTTAAGGCGGGCTATTATTGAATTTGTATATTATATAATTAGACTGAAATCATTTAAGTGTTAAAAATACTGCCTCAACTGTATCTAAAATCATTTCCATGTACATATTTATCTTGACAATGAAGACAGAAATAAACTTCTAAAGAAAATCTATGCAACATTTTTAATGAAATGGCGCAATAGTCAAGGAGCACTATGTAAATAGTAACGTAAGGTTGTTTTTGTTTGTGTGCATATTAAAATCTCAAAGGCAAAATTAATAAGTTTACTTTACGGTGAAATTCCTGTTTTACTTTAAAACAAGTCCGTAAACTATGTAAGTTATAATTTGTGGAAATATTAGAAACTTCAATTCCTTAAGCGCTTCTAATTATAAACCCGGGAGTCGAGCACGCGTATTCAAAAGGAGGTTCGTTAGTGGTATGTCTGAATGCTAAACGAAAACCAGTAGTTGAAATGGAGCTCTTTAAGATTTAGTGGATAATCTTTCAGTAGAATTAATCTGCCAACAAACCGGATTTGTCTACATGAATAAAAACAGAAGGATAGCATAACTGATATACCCGCTCCTTGTTCCCAGAACTTAAAGCAGATACACGAGAAAGCTAGCAAGGACACATTTGACAACACAAATCTTCCAAAAGTTGCCGAAAATTCAGCATTTAACGTAGATAAGCAGTTTATCTTTACCTCTGTTTACTAAATACAACCCTATCACTAACACCACTAACGATAACACCACCAACACTAACACCACGAATACCACCATTAACACTAACACCACCAACGCCACCACCACTAACACTAACACCACCAAAGCACCACCATCACCTCCACCTCACTACCACTAACACCATAACGTTAACCACTACCAACAACGTAACCGCCACTACCACTACCATTAACACCACCACCATCATCAGTACCACAAACACCACCACCATTATCACTAACACCACCACTACCTCTAACACCACCAACACCACAACCATCACTAATACCATCAACCCACCAACGACAGCGTCAATACAACCACCACTATCACCACCAACGCCACCGCCATCAACACTACCACTAATACCACCACCATCACCACTACATCTAACACCACCGACACTACCACAAATACCACTAATCTACCAACACCACAACCATCACCCTACCACTAACACCACAAACGCCACCGCCACCACTACCACCAATACCAGCACCACTACTACTACCACTAATACCACCACCAACACCACTACCATCACAATCACTAATACAACCATATCACCAACACCATCTCCACCAAGACCACAACCACCAAAAAAACACAATCACCACCACCGCCAATACCATCATCAACACACCATCACTATTACTACCACCACCAATAACTACACAACCAACACCACCACCTCCAACACCACCAACACAACCACCACCATAATCGTTAGCATCATATTCATAGTTACATTTCTCCCCTCTGTACCGCTTACCTATACTAGGTAAAGGTATTATATTCCTCTCAAAAATTCAATATGCAGATTACAGAGGAAATACATCTACATTTCGATATTCCCTGAACCTCCAAAAACTACATTTTTAGAAACGGTTTTTATATGTATGTCCATTTCCTACTTTCTCTATACAAAAATTCGATGTCGAGATTTCACCGGAAATATGTTTTGTGTGTTTTGAGTCCCCCTGAACTCCTTCCCAGAAACATTTTCAGCAAAAAATCTGCACACGTGTTGTGTGTGGGTGCCTGTGCCTGTGAGCAGCATAACTCAAAAACAATAAGTCGGTTAAATACCAAACTTGGTATTTAAGTTCAGCATCTTCCAAAGATTGAACACGAAATTTTTCAAAAAATTATCCCACACCAAACTAATCTTTACATAGAAATTTTATTAAAATGTTTGATTTTCTCAAAAAACGCTCTAACGATTTAGATTAAAATACCATATATTTAAGAAAAATCTAAGGTAAGAGTGGGCTGTCAATGGGAATCGAACCCGGTAACTCCTGAATGCGAGCCCCAGAGGTCACTGCGGAACCATCTCACTCAGTTAAGTCAGGACTCTAAAAATCTGTAGAAATATTCCTTCAAAATAAGTGAAAACTTGAGATTTATAAATGTTTCACTTCAACCCCATATCTGCACCTACATTCCTGATGTAGGAAATGTCCCTAGCAAATTTTAGATTCAAACCGCTGCACTTTCCTCATGGGCTTCAAATCGCAACCTGCGTCATAAATTCAGGGAATAAAAAATACCCGGAAACGCTTCCAGCTTTAGGTATTTCTAGGAATTGAAAAGAAAATTATTCATTGCCGTTTATTACTCATAGTATAATATGCAAGACAGGAATTAGAAAGATAACTGAGCTCAAGAGGTTGAGTGAAAAAAAACAATAAAGATATCTTAAACAAATTATATTTTAATCAAAATCGTTAGAGCCATTTTTGAGAAAATAAACATTTTTGAAAAATGTTCCATGTAAGGGGTAGTCTAGGGTGCGGAATTTTCTTTAAAATCTTCATGCCGCATCCTTGGAAGATACTAAACTCAAATACCAAGTTTGGTGTTTATCTGACTTTTCGTTTTTGAGTTATGCTGTTCACAGACAGACACACAGGTAGACAGACGGACATGTTTCCAAAAATGCTTTATTTGGATGTAAAACATGTATTTCGGTGAAAACTCGGTGGAAACCAATACTTCCCCTACTTACTATTCGTAGTATAGCAGGAAAAACAGTTGTAAAACTTTACGTGCTATTTGCACGCAACTGCCCACTCCATTTAAACGTCAAGGTTGGGTATTTAAATATTCAGAAAGAAAAATCGTATTTGGATATTGATTCTTCATTATTTGATGATTATTTCTTTAAAAATGTTTAAAAAGTGTTTTTTTTTTAAATTTTGTAAAAAGGAATTCCGTAACGGGTAGGCAATGTTTTAAAATAATTAATATTATTCATTGTCTTATTTCATTACAAAATATAGCCCAAATCCAGAGGCCCCGGCTGGAGGGTGGGAATTTTTCTTTAACCAGGACCATTCACCCATTCTTCCTAGAGTCTGAAAATGTGAGTGGCAGTGTGAATATGTGTGCGTGTGCGTGTGTGTGTGTGTGTGTGTGTGTGAATTTAATGTAATAACCAAAAAGTAATACCAACCAAAAGATAACACCCCTGTAAGCGAGGGAACATCATTGCCAATGGGCAATTACTCCAAAGGTAAAAAGACCGCCAATATTACCTTAGATGTTAAAGGCAGCATATAAATGGAACACAATATTGTAATAATAATAATAATAATAATAATAATAATAATAATAATAATAATAATAATAATAATAATAATAATAATAATATAGGCATTTTAAAGAATGCCATGCATCATTCATCGTTTATTAGAAATAAAATTATGCACGTAGAAACCGGTTAATAGTTTTATCAGTCACCATTTTAAATACCTAAAATTGGCTTAGACGAGAGTTTTGATCACCTACAATAACAGAAACTGTTGCACTTGAGAATTTTACGAAAAAATTAAGCAACAATTATCATAGTACTTTGAAGCAACATACAATACTAGCCATGCACAAACTGATGCGATGGCGCATTAAGGTAATAAGATATCTAATCCACAGCTTCCCAGCGTCAACTGAGGGAGTATTTTTAACACTTAAACGATTGGTTGCTAACAATGGGGTAACAATGAGGTAACCTTGAGGCAATAATGAATTAGAAAGTTTAAATGCTACTGGAAATTCTTGGAGCAACAATAATGTAATTTTTGAGACTGTTTATAAAATAGCCAATCAACAACCAGAAAAAGCTTTAGTTAAATGAGGGTATTCTATTGGACTAGGATTAGCCAATCAGAAACTGAAATATAGCAAAATTTACAAATTCAGAAGTCAGTTGCTTGTAGATAGCGCCCCTAATCTGACGTGTTGCTTGTAGACAGTGTTTCTAACCGGACGCAAGATGCGTCCTCGAGAATTTTAATACGTATTTTGTGTGAGACAAAAATAGTTTACGTGTTAAAAAGTGCAAGTAATTAATAAAAAAATTACACAGCTCTCTCTCTCTATCAGTGAAGTGTTATTTAAATCGTGTCAAGTATTAATAAAAGGAGTGAAGTAAAATTATAATCTGTGTAAGCCTACATTCTTCAGTCGCACCACTCCCTGCTAAGACATTCATGTCTCTAAAAAAAATATAAATACTGACGCAGCCGAGGCAAACATAAATATATAATATTTAAAGAAACAGTCAAAAATAAGAAGTCAATATTTTTAAACTTGGGTCAAAGGCCACCGGAAAGTACATTTTTGGGGCGAAGGCTACCGGAAACTTTTTACCATACGTGCGGTTGCAATTACTTCAAGTTCGGCTCCCCAACAGTCGAAATACAATACATCTATCTCACAACACATTAATACTTTCTTTCTTTAATATTTTGTTCTAAGTTTTATGCGTTATGTATTTTTTGCTAATATTGTACGTATAATGTACAAGGATGTTAAAAACACATATATTCATAATGTACACATGGTAGAGAAGAAGTATATAAAGTTATAACATATAAAATATATATGAGAGGGAAAGGTCATTGTTAGCTATATAACCAGTAATTCAAATACGTACGCTAAGAAAACGGTTGGAGGGAACGCTAACAGAAGCTTGTCAGTCTTCGAGCAGGAAGGTAGTGCATAAGCTCGTCTCTAAATAGACGCTAAGCTACGTATTTAAAGTCTACCAGTTATACATATTCTAACATGACAAAGTAATAGTGAATTGTGGTTTATCTAAAATATAAGTGAAATATTTAACAGAATACGTGTGTGCAAAATATTTTAACCCTGACAATGCACAATTGCTCTCCGACTCAAAATACAGCAGCCGTGGCATAATTATAAAATAATAATTACTACATACTAACACAAACACACTCAAGGACACTGATATACATCATCAGATTCCAGTCAACGAGAACATCATTATACATCACAAGAGTACAGGCATCAAGACGACCTACAGGTACGTAACACAGAGCCATTATCTTGCTACGGGTTCAACACCATCAACTTAGTGGAGGCCTACCACGTAGAAACCGCTACCACTTATAATACGAAGTTCGACTGATGCATAGACCTGAGAGTGAATGAAGACAATGTACTATATCCTAATATCTTCCAAAGATGCGTGCGACACGAAGATTTTCAAGAAAATCCTCCGACTCCAAATATCATTTACATGGAACATTTTACGATTTTTTTTTTTATATTTTGCCAAAAATGGCTCTAACGATTTTGACTAAAATAGCATATATTTAAAATAATTAATGACAAATAAAATGTATATCTTGAATTTCCTGGGAATAGCCTGTGAAGTCCACTTTATTCGGAAGGAGTTTTGTAGAATCTTATATAACTGGTAAACACAAAAACTTACTGAAGAAACAAACAAAAAATCTGATGTGTTACACTCACATGACTTTCTCTACTTTTGTACAACCTATTTTTACAAACGCCTATTCTCCATATGCTTCATGTTAATCGAGATATCGAGATGTTAATCTTATTGCTAATTAAACTATAGTCAAATATTTTAAGAGCTGGTTGCTATGTGGAGTATTCCATTCTCTTTGCATTACAAGGACAAAAAAAATCTGATGTGTTACACTCACATGACTTTCTCTACTTTTGTACAACCTATTTTTACAAACGCCTATTCTCCATATGCTTCATGTTAATCGAGATATCGAGATGTTAATCTTATTGCTAATTAAACTATAGTCAAATAATTTAAGAGCTGGTTGCTATGTGGAGTATTCCATTCTCTTTGCATTACAAGGAGAAAAAAAATCTGATGTGTTACACTCACATGACTTTCTCTACTTTTGTACAACCTATTTTTACAAACGCTTATTCTCCATATGCTTCATGTTAATCGAGATATCGAGATGTCAATCTTATTGGTAATTTTCTTGTAGATACAAGGGCAATATGATAGGTTTTAAGCGATGGTCAAATATTTTAACGCTGGTTGCTATGCGGCGCATTCCATTCTCTTTGCATGTCCAGGACATAAAAAAATGAATAACGAATTTGAGAAAAAGTAAAAGTATTGGAAAATTTAAGGGAATAACAAGCAATATCTAAAATGGTTCGCTCAACAACAAAAATGTATATGACATAAATTGTGTATTTTAACGCGATCTACATTTTTTGTGTAGTAAAATTTTGTCTATCTCTTATGGTTTACCGTTATGCAAAAGTCGTTCACAATGAAGAATACTTTTGGAGACATTCCCAGGAAATTCGAGATATACATTTTATTTGTCATCAAAATATCTTAAACATATGATACTTTAATCAAAATCGTTAGAGCCATTTTTGAGAAAATTAAAATTTTCGAAAAATCTTCCTGTAAAGGGTAATCTGGGGTGGGGGGGATTTTCTTGAAAACCTTCGTGTCGCATCCTTGGAAGATACTGAACCTAAATACCAAGTTTGGTGTTTATCCGACTGTTCGTTTCTGAGTTATGCTGTTCACAGACACACACACGGACATGTTTTCAAAAATGTCCCAAAACATATATTCCCGGTGAAATCTCGGTATCGAATTTTTGGGTGGAATACAATACTTCTACTTGCTATACGTAGTAGAGAAAGTAAAAAAGAGGAATGGGCTAAGAATTGATCCTTGTGGGACTCTATATTTAATTGTCACTCAGTCAGTTATGTTTATGATGTGAAGCGCTTATCTGAACTTTCTGCCCTGTTATCCAGATATGATAGAAAACATGTAAATTCTTGTGTTTTTTATTCCATAAATCCTTATTTGTTTTTGCTAAGGCAGGTATCCACTGCCTCAACAATAAACACACAACACTCAACCCTAAACATAAACAACTTTAAATACATGTAGTGCAAAACATGTTGAGTCATACGTGTAGTTATAATTTCCATTAACATTCCGTCTCCACCGTATTTAACAAGTGAGGCAAAGTGTAAACTCATTGCATTTATTAATATTAACAATCACATAGATTCTAATTATGAGGTCTTTGTAGTCACAATATGTGCTTGGTAAAAGAGGAACAAGAATAAAAGAAGAAAGTTATGGATGCGCTGTTTTCTTAGCAATAGAAACAATGTAAAAGCATCTTGTCTGAAATGAAAGTTAAAACTAGATTCGGCCTCAGAATTTTCTAAGAATGTCGAAAGTAGATTCCAGTTTGTTGCTGACTATAATTGCAGTAGCAATTTCGAAACAAGAGATAATTTTGAAGAAGGTAAATTTATTAGCCCCACGTATTGAAGCCAATTTGAGAAAGGTAGTTATTTGCACCACGCGTTCGGCGTCAATTTGAAGTAGGTCGTATTGAAGGAGTTGTATTATAGTTCAACTGTTGGGGAGCCGAACTTGTAGTAGTTGCAACCGCACGTATGGTACCCGCTTTCCGGTAGCCTTCGCCGCAAATGTACTTTCAGGTGGCCTTTGCCACAAGTTTAAAAATAATAGCTTTGTAATTTGACTGTTTCTTTAGATATTATATTTATATTTGCCTCGGCTGCGTCAGTATTTGTTAGAGACACGTTTCTCTTGGCAGGGTTTTGATTTTTACTTCAATCCTTTTATTAACACTTGATACGATTAAAATAACACTTCACTGATATAGAAAGCTGCGAGATTCTTTTTATTAATTAATTACACTTTTTAACACGTAACATATTTTTTTTACTCAAAATACGTATAAAATCTCTGAAGGACGCATCACGCATCCGGTTACAATCACTGTCTGCAGGGAACTGACTTCTAGATTTGTAAACTTTGCTATATTTCAGTTTCTGATTGGCTAATCCTACTCCAGTAGAATACCTTCATCTAACTAAAGCTTTTTTCTGGTTGTTGATTGGCTATTTTATAAACTGACACTAAAATTACATTATTGTTACTCCAAGAATCACAAATTGTACTGTTAAACTTTCTTACTCATTATTGACTCAAGGTTATCTCATTGTTAGGAACTTTTAACTTATTATTCTCACAGCTCCTACATTATTAAATTACGTAATGCATTCACATAACATTATTACACATGGATACAATAATATAAGCATATGCAATGACTGTTACATACATTTTACAAATTATTACATACACATATTGCTTCAAGGCGGGCTGTTATTGAATTTACATATTATATAATTAGATTGAAATTATTTAAGTGTTAAAAATACTGCCTGAATTTCAGAGCAGCCTCATCAGCTGAATTGAGATTAGGATTAACCTCCTTCTTCTTCTTTTTCTTCTTCTTTATTTTCAGTCACAAAAATACGGACAAGCTCACGTAAACACCCCCCCCTTTCTTGATTTTATTTCCATAGTCTTTTAGGGATATATCCCAGATGACACGCTTGCATAAATCTCATTAATTAACTGTGTTGTCTTTACTTTAGTCCAGTCAGTTTTTCTCAATAGTAAGTAACGAATAATACGCATGGTCCAGTTGTCGACATATCATGTCTGGCGACAGTTGGTTGGGTCTGCACAAAGTGAGCCGAGTCCATATCTCACTCACTATGTTTTCCACTGCCAATGAAGATTTGCTTAGTCAAGACTTGTTGAATCAACATGTTACGCAACATTGGTCAGAGGAGACAATCGCTTACCGCCCAAAATTAAAATTAAATTGTTTTTTATTTATGGAGGCTATTTAACTGCTGTGGTCCTTAGCGTCCTATTCTATATTGGACGTGAAAGACCGGTAGTTTTGCTCAGAGGCCTCTTTATTAGGCTTGAGGTTCTATTACGTGCCGTAAATCTACGACACGGGACCACCGGCCTTATTTCCCTTCCGAAGGAAGTCCTGCTAAGGATGTTTACACCCGAAAAACTCCATCGCCCTCCGCCGGATTTGAGCACGCGACCTCGGGAACTCACCGTCGACATATTGAGTTGAACATATTGAATCAACATGTTTTGTTGATAGTTGAGGCAGTGGTCACCGGCCTTTAGAATTTCATGGTTAACACAGTCAAAAGCTTTGAATAAGTCACAAAATATTCCTCCTACATATACCACCTACATGGCTGACAGGGTTTCATTTGTAATCACATAGACTCCATTTACTGTTGATATACCTTATCCAGATCCAAAATCTATTCACAAGAAAGTGTTGGAAGTAATGCGCAGAGATCTATAAGCATTACTAATAGTAATGACAAGGTTTAAAACAAGTGAGGAATGGCGGAGGTTACAAGAAAGGAAATCTACCAGTGTTGAATATATCTCATACTACAGACTATGGTTTGCCATTTTACATCTTTAAATGTTCACTCTCGCCAGCATGATTCATGCGCTCCTTTGTTATTTTGTGTGTACCCGCCGCAAAATATTTATCTTCCAGACTTCGCTTTTGGAATGTTGGCTGAGTTATAGGTTTTTCTGGAGAAATAACGGTATGTGTTAGACCTTCACAGTCTGGACGAAATGAAACGTGAAGATTTCTTTGTGCACGCCACGGTGACTTGTGAGAATACGGCGGCGCTATGAAAGGAAAGGGACAGCAGGCAGGTAAACGCGCGTGAATTGCCGGAAATTGACGGGTTCTACCTATGCGTTTAACACAGCACAGCCTGTTTCCAAAACTGTGTCAACCCTTCTACTACCGCTTGTGTTCCAGGAATTCTAATTGCGCAAGGCTTCTGTGTTGGAGTTTCATCTCATATTTTCCTTAATCAAAAGCTTCTCAACATCCTTGTGGTTTCGTCAGACGCCAGACCCTGATATTATAAACTTATTTATTATCTTCTCTACCGCCTACTGAAAGTAGAGGAAGTATAGCATTCAACAAAAATTCGACATCGTGATCTAACCGGAGTCTTCATTTTGTTTGAGTTGTGTGTTCTCTGGGAGATGTTGAGCGATAAGCAAAAACTTAGTAAAGTGAACATGCACAACTTAGTGAAATATGTAACTTATCTGTGTTACAGATAAGTTGCAGTGGTGTGGCAGTTCGTTTATAACAGCGATTACACCTTTAGTATTATTGCAAAGAATATTAACAAAAACATTTCTGAGAAAAACTATCGATTATTACCCAACACGACTTCTGAGGCAGTATTTATAACACTTAAATAATTTCAGTCAAATTATATAATATGTAAATTCAATAAGAGCCCGCCTTGAAGCAATATGTGTATGTAATAATTTGTAAAATGTATGTAACAGTCATTGTATATACTTATATTATTGTATCCATGTGTAATAATGTTATGTGAATGCATTACGTAATTTAATAATGTAGGAGCTGTGAGAATAATAAGTTAAAAGTTGCTAACAATGAGGTAATCTTGAGGCAATAATGAGTTTGAAAGTTTAAATGCTACTTGTGATTCTTGGATCAACAATAATGTAATTTTTGTGACAGTTCATAAAATAGCCAATCAACAACCAGAAAAAGCTTTAGTTAAATGAAGGTATTCTATTGGACTTGGATTAGCCAATCAGAGACTTGAAATACATAAATTTACAAAGTTTATGCGCTTAAAATCAGTCCAGTTGCCTGCAGACAGTGATTATAACTGGATGTGTGATGCGTTCTCGAGAAATACGAGTATAATACGTATTCGTGTGAGACAAAAATAGTTTACGTGTTAAAAAGTGTAAGTATTAAGTAAAAGAATCTCACAGCTCTCTATATCAGTGAAGTGCTAAAAAGGAGTGATTAATAAAAAGGAGTGAATTAAAACTTAAAATCTTTGTAAGCCTGCATTCTTGTTGCACCAAAACCCTGCCAAGACTTCCACGTCTCTAACAAATACTGATGCAGTCGAGGCAAACATAAATATTTAATACTTAAAGAAACAGTCAAATTACAAAGTTAATATTTTTTTAAACTTGGGGCAAAGGCCACCTGAAAGTACATTTGGGGCGAAGGCTACCGGAAACTGTTTACTATACTGCGGTTGCAAACACATTTCAAGTTTGGCTCCCCAATAAAAGAACTACAATACAACTCCTAAAATACTCATCTTCTTCAAACTGACTTTCAATACCTAGCAGCAACCACCTACTTCAAATTGACGCCCAAAGCGTGGTGCAAGTAATTAATTAATAAATTATCTACTTCACATCTGTTCCTGAATTCAACCTACTCACTCTATAAATGATAACTACACAAACTATTATAATATTTTACTAAATTACGTTCACACAAATCAGAACGAATTCCCGGTGTATCACCGTAATCAAAAGCTATACAATTTGATTGTGTGATTGTCTAAATCTAAATGTTTAACAGCTGCTGGCTTTAACCACGTAGCAATCTTGGTCTTAAGTTATGCAATATAGAAATAAAAGAATATGCAGGGTAATTATTTATTCTTTCGCCAAACCGTTTGTAGGAAAAGGTGAAAAACGTAGAATAAGACCGAAAAATTCAACACTATAACCGGGATTTGAACCGATTGCTCTAACCAGATGAACTGGCATGGCACAATGCCGATGTGATATTAAGTTCTACGACTTACTCGCATTTTTTCCTGTAATCCATGAGGCAGTATTTTTAACACTTAAATAATTTCAGTCTAATTATATAATATGTAAATTCAATAACAGCCCGCCTTGAAGCAACATGTGTATGTAATAATTTGTAAAATGTATGTAACAGTCATTGCATATGCTTATATTATTGTATCCATGGGTAATAATGTTATGTGAATATATTACTAAATTTAGTAATGTAGGAGCTGTGAGAATAATAAGTTAAAAGTTGCTAACAATGAGGTAACAATGAGATAACCTTGAGGCAATAATAAGTAAGAAAGTTTAACATAACTGCTTGTGATTCTTGGAGTAACAATAATGTAATTTTAGTGACAGTTTATAAAATAGCCAATCAACAACCAGAAAAAGCTTTAGTTATATGAAGGTATTCTATTGGAGTAGGATTAGCCTATCAGAAACTGAAATATAGCAAAATTTACAAATCTAGAAGTCAGTTGCCTACAGACAGAGTTACTAACCACACTCAAAAAGTGTCCTCAAGAAATATAGTATGTATTCGTGTGAGACGAAAAGTAAGTTTACGTGTTAAAAAGTGTAATTAATTAATAAAAAGAATCTAACAGCTCTCTATATCAGTGAAGTGTTATTTAAATCGTATCCAGTATTAATAAAAGGAGTGGAGTAAAATTATAATCTGTGTAAGCCTACATTCTTGTTGCATCACAACCCTACCAAGATATCCATGGCTCTAAAATAAATACTGACGCAGCCGAGGCAAACATAAATATTAAATATTTAAAGAAACAGTTTAATCACAAAGTTCATGTTTTTTTTAAAAGCTTGGGCCAAAGGTCACCTGAAAGTACATTTGGGGGCGAAGGCTACCGGAAGCTGTTTACTATACGTGCGGTTGCAACTACTACAAGTTCGGCTCCCCAACAGTTGAAATATAATACATCATCTTCAAACTGACTTTCCATACGTAGCAGCAACAAGCATTTTTCAAATTTGGTGCCCATACGTGGGGCTAATAATTATTAATACAACTCCTCCTAAAATAAATCATACTTCATGCACAAGATCTCAAATTAATTTTGAGATGGCATACCCCAATGGTGACTTACAATGCTGTAAGTGCTTTAAGTCCTGGGCTTCATAGTTTAACCAACTATTAGATCAGTCAATGGTAATTAATTGTTTAATCGTTCTTTCACACAAGCCGCGTGAGGACAAGTTTGAAAAGGTAGAATATGCAACTGCCAGCACTTTAACATTTTTATATTAAAACTATTATTATTATAATTATTATTATTATTATTATTATTATTATTATAGATTATACAACGGAGGGGGATACCTCGCACACTACGACCTAAATAGATCCATTGCGGCTACTATCCCCAGGAGGAAGAAATGAAGCGAACAACTACAGGAGGCTACAGCCCGCTGGCAGACAGGCCACAGAGACACGCGGAAGTACCTAAAAATTCCAACCTCAAAGATCTGTCCCACTCTGGAGCTGCCTAGAGAGGGCGATGAATGACCAAGCAGATCCACGCCATCCCTCCGGCACCGCCATACGCCACGAAACCTAGAACACACCTCGAAGAGAACAAGGAAACGGAATGAAAGGGAACCGATGGAAAGTAAGTCGTGATAGAAAAGAAACCACTCCAAAATTCGCCTACCGACCAAGGAAAACCACGAAAACCCAAGGCCCAAGTAGGCGAACGACGGGAATCGAACCTAGACCTCCGAATGCGAACCTCACAAGTTGCCTGATTATTATTATAAGTATTACTTTAACATGATATCATTTCTACTTTTTTAAACTTCAGCATTAGCTACTAGAAATGTGTTCTACTACGAAATTAGATTTTTACTTTCTCTACTACATATAGTAAATAGAGGAAGTATACCCAAAAATTCGATACCGAGATTTCACCGAAAATACATGTTTTGAGACCCCTGAATCCAAAAAAAAGAATTTTTGGAAACATGTCCGTGTGTGTGTCTGCGTGTGTGTGTGTGTGTGTGTGTGTGTGTGTGTGTGTGTGTGTGTGTGTGTCTGTAAACACCATAACTCGGAAATGAACAGTCGGATAAACACCAAACTTGGTATTTACGTTTAGTATCTTCCAGAGATGCGACATGAAGGTTTTCAAGAACATTCCCCCACCCCGAATTACCCTTTACATGGAACATTTTCTGAAAATTTTAATTTTCTAAAAAATGGCTCTAACGATTTTGAATAAAATATCATATGTTTAAGATATTTTCATGAAAAATAAAATGTATATATTGAATTTTCTGGGAATGTCTCCAAAAGTATTATTCATTGTGAACGATTTTTGCATAACTGGTAAACCATAAGAGATAGACAAAATTTTACTACACAAAAAATGTAGATCGCGTTAACATACACAATTTATGTCATATACATTTTTTTGTTGAGTGAACCGTTTTCGAGATATTGCTTGCTATTCCCTTAAATTTTTCAATACTTATTTTCTCAAATGGGCATTCGTTATTCATTTTTTTGTCTTGGATATGCAAAGAGTATTAATCTGGTGTTGCACATAGCAACCAGCTATTAAGAGTAATGTCTATGCTTAAAGGATACTGCATTTCTATATTTCCCTTGTAAATATATATTCCCCTTACATCTACAAGAAAATTAACAATAAGATAGAGTCTGCAAATCTTTATCTCGATTAACATGAAGTAGATGGAGAATAAGCGTTTGTAAAAATAGTTTGTACAAGAGAAGAGCAAGTCATGTGAATGTAACACATCAGATTTTTAACTTACCGTCATGTAATGTCGACTCGTTTTTATCGTTTAAAATAGTACTTAGTTCATTTCTTTCAAAACTTAACTTCTTCATATACGTGTACACTATGTTGTCTATTTTTGAAGATCGCCCCACCCCACCCTTGAACACGAAAATTCCTCATTCAAGTGGTGCTAGAAATTAGCCATGATTGCTTTGCTATTATCAAGTAATTTTCTAGCAATAAGTTAAATTAAAAATAAATCAATTTTAAAATATTAAAAGTAGCGATATCTTTTTAAAAATATTTCAAGAAATTCCACCACCTCAGACTACTCTTTATATGGAACATTTTTAAAACATTTTGATTTTCTCAAAAGTGGCTCTAAAGGTTTTAATTAAAATATTATGTTGAAGATACTTTCATGACAAATGAAATGTATACTTTGAATTTTCTGAAATCTCCCCAAAAGTCCTCTTCATTCTCAATGACTTCTGCATAACTGGTAAACCGTAAGAGATAGATAAAATGTTACTACATAAACATGTAGATCTCGTTAAAACATATAATTTATGTCATATGCATTTTTTTTGTCGAGTGAGTCATTTCCGAGATATTCCCTGTTATTTGTTTGAATTTTACAACTTTTTCTCAAAAAGGAATTCCTTGTTCGTTTTTTTAGGTCCTGGACATACAAAGAGAATGGAACGCTCCACATAGCAACCAGCTCTTAAAAGATTTGACTATCGCTTAAAGCCTGCCATATTCCCCTTTCACCTACAAGAAAATTAGCAATAAGATAGTTTCTGCAAATGTTTATCTCGATTAACATGGAGTCGATGGAGAATAAGTGTTTGTAAAGATAGTTTGTGCAAGAATAGAGAAAGTCATGTGGGTGCAACACATCGGATTTTTTTGTGTACTACGGTTTACTAATGATACTCGTGCAAAAGTAATTCAGAATAAGAAAGACTTAGCAGTCTATTCAAGAAAGCTCAAGGTATACATTTTATTTGTCACAAATATCTTAAACAGATAGTATTCTAATCAAAACAATTGGAGCTATTTTTGAGAAAATAAAAATCTTCAAAAATATCATCTTGGTATTTAACTGACCTTTCGTTTTGAGTTATGCTGTTTATAGACACACACAGACCCACAGACTATTTTTTATCTATTCAGAGTATCTCAAAACGCGTGTTTCCAGTGAAATCTTGGTATCGAATTTTTGGATGGTATGCAGTACTTCCTCTACCTACTATAGGTAAGTAGTAGACAAATGAATAAGTATAATTATTTGAAAATCAAACAGTAACAAAGAATATCTGGGAAATCGTTAACGCCACAACATTTTTATTTGAGATTTATTGTGTTTTTTTAGCAGATCTACATTTTTTGTGGATTAAGATTTATCTCTTGGAGTTTACTAGGCATAGAAAAGTAATTCAGAATGAAGAGAACTTCCCGGGCTATTCGCAGAAAATTCAAGATACAAACAGTATTTTCTCATGTTAACATCTTAAACATATGGTATTTTAATTAAAATCGTTAGAGTCATTTTGGAAAAAAAAAAAAAAGTTGTCCATGTAATGGATAGTTTGGGATGGAGTGCTTAATCAATTTTTCATTTTTGAGCTATGCTGTACACAAACACACACATACCTTTTTTTCGAACAATACTTTTTCGGATTCAGGGAGCCCCAAAATGTACATTTCCGGTGAAATTTTGGTATGAATCTTTAGCTAGAATGCTATTTACTATAGGCAAAACCGAGTGGGATGGTTCAGGCGGTAACGTCTATGACCTGTATCCTGGAGGTTGTGGATTCGATTCCGTGACCAAGGGTTTTTTAAGGGAGTTTCGCCGGGCCACCAGGCGAATGCTGAGAAGGATCATTATATCCCCCGCATTTTCTGTCCCTCCATTTCATCCCCATTCTCATTTCATTTCACCTTTCATCTGCTTCGTTTCTTTAAGGATTGAAAAGTTCGGCGGGAGGTCTCGGTGTGTGCTCTGAGGAAACGCTCATCCTCCGGATTGCCAGCGGTCTCCAGGTCCCAGCCCTCCCAGGGGATGTGTAAGCCCACAGGGGAAGGAGAGGAGCCGACTGTACCAACCACCAGTTTAAATCAGTAAACAGTAGGGACCCTGCACCCTGCCTGTCGTGCCTCCTGATCCGGCCGCCCTCTGTCTCCTCTCACCTCATCCGTGTTCCCGGGGGCGTCCTGTCAGGGGCTTATGTACAAAAGATCCTCGTAGGTCGAGGTACTAAGTGCCCCTCTGCTTCTAGTCCTATCCTATTCTATAGGTAAATAGTATAGAAGGTAATTAAAACAAATTCAAAAATAAAAAATCTGATGTGTTACACTCATATGACTTTCTCTACTCTTTTACAAACTATTTTTACAAATGCTTATTCTCCATATGCTTCATGTTAATCGAGATATTAATTATAAGATGTTAATCTTATTGCTAATTTTCTTGTAGATGCAAGGGGAATTGCTAGGCTTTAAGCGATAGTCAAATATTTTAAGAGCTGGTTGCTATGTGGCGCATTCCATTCTCTTTGTATGTCCAGGACATAAAAAACTGAATAAGGAATTCCCATTTGAGAAAAAGTATTGGAAAATTTAAGGAAATAGCAAGTAATATCTAGAAAATGGTTCACTCAACAACAAAACAAAACAAAAAAATGTATATGACATAAATTGTGTATTTTAACGCGATCTACATTTTTTGTGTAGTAACATTTTGTCTATCTCTTATGGTTTACCAGTTATGCAAAAGTCGTTCACAATGAAGAATACTTTTGGAGACATTCCCAGAAAATTCAAGATATACATTTTATTTGTCATGAAAATATGTTAAACATATGATATATTAATCAAAATCGTTAGAGCCATTTTTGAGAAAATTAAAATTTTCGATAAATGTTCCATGTAAAGGGTAATCTGGGATGGGGGGATTTTCTTGAAAACCTTCGTGTCGCATCTCTGGAAGATACTGAACCTAAATACAAAGTTTGGTGTTTATCCAGCTGTTCGTTTCTGAGTTATGCTGTTCACAGACACACAGACATACACACACGGACATGTTTCCAAAAATGCCCTACTTTCCCCTACTTACTATACGTGGTAGAGAAAGTAAAAATTGTGGCATCATTTTGTAGTTCAATCTGAAAATTTTTCAAACGACTCTCGTACTTTACGTTACACCTTACGTATTTATATATTTCCAGCAGCCGTCTGATTCAAGTTATTTATTATCTCAAGGCAGTAGTATGAAATTATGAACTAATGTAGTATGTTACGGAGGGCGTCAAATTCACAGGTTTTGCTTAAGCAGTTATTTACAAGAGTTCTGTTCTCGTCCGACAGTGCCCTCTGGAGAACCTGCTCCACTGACCAAGCTAATCATCAGAACCGTTACAGCTTCTTGCTGTGACCACAACATTATGAAACACGCACGCCTCTGATCTCCTAAATATCATGTTCGATTACAGGTTATTATGCCAGGGAAGCCCTCTCTTCATATCCTCCACAATTAACAACCAGACTTCTTGAGGCTACATTTCTTTTCATCTTTGATTGGTGGGTTATTAGTTTTCAAGTGAAACAGCTTTTTACTTTCTTGGCTGTATGAGCACAAAATTATAGATAAATGTTTATGTCAGCTTGAGGACATTACTGTAATTCTGAACAACAATAATAATTATTATTACTACTATTATTATCACCAGCATCATCTGGGACAGAATACAAGCTGAGGCCAGGGCTGCAGCTTACTGGTTAGTCAAATGGAACTGGAGAATTAGCTGTTCAACAACTGGACACACCTGTATCCTAAATTTCCTGGATATCTCAGTATTCAATATGCGTCTGTCGTAATGAATACTCAATATTGCTCTTTCTCTCCATTTAAAGTAACTCTCTAGTCTCGAGAAGACTGGATGGAAGGAATTACTCCTGATAAAGAATGTGACCAATTTGTATGGCTCAGATTGAGAAGGTTTGTTAGCTCCACGTATGGACGCCAATTTGAAGATGGTTTGTTACGTTATTTTTTACCACGCTTTGGTCGTCAATTTGAAGTAGTTTGTATTGAAGGAGTTGTATTATATTTCAACTGTTGGGGAGCCGAACTTGTAGTAGTTGCAACCGCACGTATGGTAAACAGTTTCCGATAGCCTTCGCCCCAAATGTACTTTCATGTCGCCTTTGCCCAAAGTTTAAAAAAAATATTAACTTTGTAATTTGACTGTTTCTTTAAATGTTATATACTTATGTTTGCCTCGGCTGCGTCAGTATTATTGTCAGAGACACGTATCTCTTGGCAGGGTTATGATGTGACAAGAATGTAGGTTTACACAGATTATAATTTTACTTAGTTCCTTTTATTAATGCTTGATAGGATTTAAATAACACTTCACTGATATAGAGAGCTGTGAGATTCTTTTTATTAATTAATTACACTTTTTAACACGTAAACTTATTTTTCGTCTCACACGAATACATATCAAATCTCTAGAGGACACTTTTTGCGTCTGGTTAGGAACACTGTTTGCAGGCAACTGAACTGACTTCAAGCTCCTAAACTTGTAAATTTCTGTATTTCAAGTCTCTGATTGGCTATTCCTAATCCAATAGATTACCTTCTTTTAACTAAAGCTTTTTCTGGTTGTTGATTGGCATTTTTATAAACTGTCACTAAAATTACATTATTGTTGCTCCAATAATGACTAATAGCATTATTAAGCTCTCAAACTTATTATTGCCTCAAGGTTACCTCATTGTTAGCAACTTTTAACTTATTATTCTCACAGCTCCTACACTATTAAATTACGTAATGCATTCACATAACATTATTGAACATGTTTACAATAATATAAGCATATGCAATAACTGTTACATACATTTTACAAATTATTGCATACACATATTGCTTCAAGGCGGGCTGTTATTGAATTTACATATTATATAATTTGACTGAAATCATTTAAGTGTTAAAAATACTGCCTCAAGATACATCCCGTATAGAGACTCAACCGGGCACAGGCATATATGGATCATCTCCAAGGACAGATATTAGTATAAGCCTTAGGCAATATTGCATAGTTCAGAAGTATTTCCTATCCTGAGCCGTGCTCAAAGGGGACTTGAGAAAGGTTAACATGGTAAACGAATTCTCATCCTCACAGATTGTCAAAATGCTTTAGAAGCAATCTCCTCAGACCAGCTAAAATCAAAACTAGTATGAAATGCCTAGTGGCCGTGTGCACCATTCTCGATTAAGATTTTAACATAGTAAAATATGGAATTTACCGCGGCGAATGATCATTTGTGGTGCATCGACGAGGATTTTACCGCGGTTAAATCTGACCGGGCATGAACGACCGGTTTTCGTCGATTATCTCCAACTTCATTTGTATTGAAATGTTAAAATGGCGATACGGTGCAGGTTAGAATTTCCAACACTCCTTTTTCGTCAATGAATGCATACTGATAAAGTTACTTTAATGTGCTTTGTAATGTTAATGCCTTAAAGCTTTTTGTGTGACAGATGCCTTAAATTATCCTGATCCAAGATGTGACGAAAATCCATACAATCACAGCATTTCATATTATAATTATATTACTTTAAGTGTAGTTCCAAGAATCAAGACAGAAATAAGGAGAGCAATAAATAGATTTAATGTAATTAGTACATTTTCAGGAATATTAGGTACATTAAGTGCACAGATAAAGGATCCTGTAATCTAAGGGGTCAGAGCCGAAGAGGCCAATCTGGTATGTTTATCATAGTGTAGGGTTAACATGTGAGCCTCATATTCAAGAGGTTCCAATCTTGTCCAGTGATAGTTTGATTGATTTATTTATTTATTTATTTATTTATTTATTTATCCGCCTCTCTTTCAGTAGCTAAATGTCGGCTAAGCTAAGTGGAACTTAAGTGTGAAATGATAGGTAAAATATACCAGGTGAGTCAGCTGCGCCTATTTATTTTTGAATTTATGCAACGTGCTAAGCGACATATGTGACTTATGCCTTTCTTGAATGCCTTCTAATCACTGATTTGCGTAACACTTTATAGAGGGGAGATACATAACTCAGTGCGTAAGTGTTTTATAGGACAGAATGCAATCGCTATGTATGTCGATGCGAAAAACATCCTACCCTGACACTGAGAGCTCCAGTAGCAATTTTAGCCAATTTTACAAACATCCATGCACCCTATGAAAACGCCCCTGAAGGAACAACCTATCACATGCATCGGTTGACAAAAGCATTTGAGAACAAAATGGCAGGTCTACACAGTGCGACCAATTGGATTTAAGCCGTTAGTCAATGTACAGCCTTGTCAAAAAATGCTAAGTATTAGGTAGATAATTTCTCTTATTTCACAAACATACAGCATTTGTAATGACTGATGCAATTTATTTGTTTGAATTAAAACTACCAAACCGATCTCAAAAGACTGTATGACGCTGCAAAAAGCGTGTAAAGATTCGAGGTGGGATCTAGTTCTGCGATTATTAATTCGTATAGGAACCTCAAGTCGCAAGGTAGCATTGGTCGAATGGTATTATCATGGTTGCTTTAACACTGTGCCACTTTAATTCGGGTTCAACTCCTTCAGGTGAATTTCAAGCTTTTTATTACCTTTTATTTTATCTCTTTGGGCCTATATTTTTGATATTATAATATAAATAACATTTTATAACATTATGAGTGTGTACAAAATAGAATATTCGTCATGTTTTCCACCGCAAAGCCCAAATCATATACGGGCACACTCATATATGAAGAATGCAGGCAGATTACACCGCGCATGTTACAGCATGCAAGAAGGTCTCTCCGGCAACGTACACAAATGCGCATTGATGAAGGGGGTCGTCATTTTGAACATTTACTTCCTTGAAATCCACGCTGTTTAACAATTTATTATTTTGCTAACCCGTGAACTTGGCATATTTACAATTCCTTTGTCGATAGAAAAAGTGAAAAATAAGGTTTAAACATGAAACAAAAAAAGTTATATTTAATATCGTCGATATGCGCCCAAGTGAATGAAAGCTAACTACGTAACACGGTTTACAACACCAGATACGGTACAAATTATTAGGGTAAACATGATACACAATTATCTGATTGTAATTCCTATGTCTTTGGCTCACAGGCGAGCCATTAACAAAAATAAATACATTAGTACACAAAAATACAGAAAATAAACACAAAGAGAGAGAAAAAAGAACCAAAACAATTCTATGTTTGTATAAGATTCGAATCTCCGATGCCAACCTTTGCTTCACCACATTCCCGCAGCTAAACCACTCGGACAGAACCCACGTAGTTTATCCCGTTCTTTGGGAAAAGGTTCCTATATCTCCTTACAAGCATTATATCCATGAAACGCCGCCTTTTTTAAGGCTTTCGCAGTTCTTTGGTTCTCATTCAGGCCTTTAATCATTAACGGAAATTGCGTATAGTACCAAATAGAAGGACAGAGCTATAATAACAGTTTGTTTGCTAAAAGGGTCGATGTTTCCACATTAGACTGTGCACTGCGGGTTGCATAGATACGAATATCTAGGGGCAGCTGACTCATCTGATATATAATGGTTCAGCATAGTTTTCTAATCAATTGCAACGCCAGATTTTCCCACGTGTCCTTCAAGTTATTGCTTCTATCTCTGTGCATTCTAACTTTTCTTAAGAATTGCATGTTAAATTTAATAACATATTAGAGAAACTTTAGTCTGCTTTTGCGCCAGGTAACCACGGTCACTTAGACTGCGGTGAACATAGGTGCACCGCTGTGTGATGATTACCCCGGTCAAATTCTTACCGCGGTAAGCTGAAGGTCACCGAAGGATTTGTTTAACGAGAATGGTGCACACGGTCATAAATGTCCTGATCGTCCTGTAATCTCGCAACAGGCTCGAAATGCCTGGGTGGCGGGCATCTCTGGAAATGAAAAAGCCGATCAGCTGGCTAAAAAGGTTACTGAGATACCTCGGTAAAAGCATGGATTAGGAAAAGCTATTCTGGACAAAGACAAGCCAGGAAGTTGGATTTAGGCCATCAACACTCTTTCTTCATCTCTTCTGAGATTGGGTAGAACAGGAATAAGGAAAGTAGTTGCCTTAATTTCAGAACATTGGTCACTTCAGGAAAAATCTACGTAAAATAGGGCTCTACTAGGATGAACCCATGTAGAATGTGCAAAGCGGATAAGGAAATTGCCTTGCATATCTTGTTTAGCTGCTCATCCCTAGCAAGAAAGAGACATTCCTTTTATAACTAAGGATGCTGATGTTGAACCAAAACACTACAATCTGTTCAGGAAACAGATCTGGAAAACAATAAAAGCATTGTTTCAAATGAGGTTGCACAATAAGCCTTTTAGGCTGACGTGTGGAAGGTCGATAGAATTCAAAAACAAACAAAAAAATCCCCTGTTATTTAACTGTCTATGACAGAAACATTCTGTGTAGATAATATATGAGGAGCATCGTTTCAAGTCGTATTATGTCCAAAAAACTTAATTTTACTTAATTTTACTCCTAACCTGAGAAATTTTTCACAAATTGTAAAATGTGAAGTTATTGCGTTTGAAGCTTACTTTTAGAAACATGAAAAAAAGAAAGAAATTTGCAATTGTGTTCTTCAAATTTAAGGAAAATGTATTGGACTTAATATGCTTTGATCCCATAATTGGTAAAACATGCAAATAAAAAACGATTAATAAAGTAAATACATAATTGATCAATTATTTTTGTTATTATTATAGCAGAACACTATCTGTTGATACAAAATTAAATTTTTCATGATAAACTTCCTGACGTATAGGGTGTTTATAATGTCCTCCTTGCTGCCAATTGACTTTACATCAAACTTGTAAATAAGTTATTATTAAGGCTTATACACATATTAGGATGTTTATCGGAGTTCCTACAAAAAGAAATTGGAAGAGAAGCATAAACCTGAATGTTGAATAGTACTGTATTAAATTATAGGATTTCAACGATCATTTAAATTTTGGCAGCGTCTTTTTTTTTATGGACGCTCTTTAAATGTTGTGCTCCTTAGCGTCCCATTCTATAGCGTGAAAGACCGGTAATTTTGCTCAGAGGCGTCTTTATCAGGCTTGAGGTTCTTTTGCGTGCCGTAAATCTATTGGCGTTAACGTTTGTAGCAAGACTTAAATCCCGATATTCTTTTTTAAAGTTTATTTTTACATACCTTGCTTCTTATTTAAGTTGATGGGCATTTGGTTTTCTTTTGCCTCTTTCGGCTTCCTCTTGTATCACCAATAACAATAATTCCTTCCTCCATAGCTGAAACAGCTGCTTCTTCACACACAACTCACAAGTAAACGATAACTGTCATTACTGAGCGTGTAGCTTGTCCAGAAAAGCGCGCTGGTTGTCAGTATAATCAAGTGATCAAAATAACTAATCATTTTCATGCAGTATTAAAGTTGGATACAATACGATTTCAAACACGCACTTTAGAAGACTAAAAACGATTTGAAACAACAGTTAGCTTTTAGCAGCTATTTATACTGTCAGTGAATCAGATTTGTTAAAATCTGACTTCACAGCATCAAAGATTGCTTCGGAAATTATACGAAAATCTATCAAATTCAATTTTGTCCATTGGTGGAATAATACAATTTGAGACGATGCTCCTTATATGCTTCCTAGAACCATATTCACATTCATTTACAGGAGACTAAATGGTGAAAATTGTCAAAAAATTACATTTTGGTTGTTGTTTGTGCAGTTTTTAATTTCCTCTTTAATTTGACACGTATTTTATCATTGTAGACTTAATACACATTGTGACTGTCCAGTTTCTACTGTCGCTTCAGTAAGTTGTTGTCACCGGGCTAATGTGATCTAATTCAACTTTCAGTGTCACTTCATTTAGTTGTCGCTGTCACTTCACTTTTCTTCGCGAGTGTCGTAATGTAATATGCGAGAAGTCGCCTCTTCTTCGTCCGCTTCACTTGCGCAGTCGAACACAAGACCTCTCTAATCTCGAAGAAGTAGCACTAACTGTACCTCGCAACTGACCTCACTCAGCAAACGCGCTTTATGTCGCATCATAAATTCACTCACTAACTCACTTACTTTGTTACTTACTGATTCGCGAGAACGCTCGCTTATATAGCCACTGGAATTTTTCACAGAACATTCTAGAATGTTCTGGAGGCGGGAAGTGGGCAAACGTCCAGAAGATTCTGATTATCTGTTGATAGCGCGCTACCAGGTCTACTTATATCTATTTATCTCTCCAACTGCCCTGTGCCGACTTCCCGATAAGCCTGGGTCATATCCACTGCATTACAATGTATTTTAAACATACTTTTCAAAAGCTGCTGCATCTGTCATTTTGTACTTTGAATTTTGCAACAGTTAGCAGGAAGAAATATATGATGTGTTACGAACCTTTCTACTCACTTCTGACTATTCTTAAAAAGCTTGTTTTTCCATCTACTCCATAATACACAAACCTTCATTTTTCAATGACACATTTCAATGTGGGTATAAGAATAAATTAAACTAAAGCTATAGTCAAATCTTTACTACGGTCGATATGTGATGGGCTTGAAATTGTGTTCTCTTTGCATGAACACGAAAAAGAAAGAGAGAGAGAAAAAAAAACCAGAAAAGAATAGCGATCGGAGCTGAGCAAAGTATAAAGAAATTCAAAGAAATAACAAAGAATGTCTAAGAAATGGTTAACGCCACAAAACATTTTGCCTGACACAAATTATATTTTACGATATCTATATTTTTGTGCAGTAAGTTTTTGTGCATATCTTACGGTTTACCAATTATACAGAAACCATTGAATATAAAGACGATTTAATAGGCTATTCCCAAAACATTGAAGATGTGCATTTTATTTGTCATGAAAATAGCTTAAACATATGCCTTTTTAATCAAAATTGTTAATACCATTTTTGAGAAAATAAAAAGATGATGAAAAATTGTACATGTAAAGGGTATTGAGGTGGGGATTTTATTGGAAATGTTAGTTGCATCCTTACGAAACTGATATTTAACCAACTTTTGGTTGCTCACACATACACACACAAACAGAAAGAAAGACACACATACATACATATGGAAGCTCTTTAACTGCTGTGGTCCTTACCTTCTTTGGAGTTGGGAAGAGTAGGTAGCAAGGGCATGATAGTAGAAAGGATACTTAAATATTGGCATAGAGTGAAATCGTTGGACGAGCATAATATCTTAAGGCAATGTTTAATAATACAAGAAAAATCCAGTGATGGGATGAACTGGGCTCAAGCAATAAGAAGAATTTTACAGGAAATAGGAATGGTTAACTTATGGGGGGAGAGAGAGGGGTTAGTTAAAGGTTCTGGAAAGAAGTGAGGAACAGAGTAGAAGATATAGAGAAACAAGAATTATTTCAAAGTCTGAAAGGAAAGAAAAGTTTGGAACTATATAGACAATTAAAGGTGGACTGGGGAAGAGAGAAGTATGTGGATGTAGGTAATAGGTTAGTGAGAGAAGGGTGGGCCTGGTCCAGATTAAGTGCATATAGGCTAAGGGGAGATAGGAAGGGAGCGAATTTGAATAGGTGTCCTCTTTGTGGAGAGACAAATAATAATTTGCATTATATAATTGAATGTGAAAAAACTAAGTTTTGGAGAGATCAGTTTTTACCTAAAGAATGGGAGAATGTTAACGAAGTATTAAAAGTTAAGATAATGAAAATACAAAAGAAGAGGGATATAAAAAGAATAGGGGAATGTATGTGGAGAGTAAGATAAAACTGGTTTAGAAAAATAAGCAATATGAATTTGTTATGACCCACCATGCATAAATAACCACGGTGTTAAAATGCATGATGGACCAAAGAAAGAAAAAACAGCAACTCAAAGTAATGTATTAAAAATTGTAAGAATTTTGTATAGCATTATCGAAATAAATAAATATACATATACATATTGAGCGTGAAAGGCCGTAATTTTTCTCCGAGGCTTGAGGTTCTTTTACGTGCCGTAAATCTACGATACGGGAACCACCGGCTTTACCTCCTTTCCGAAGGAAGCCATATTTTACGCCCCCCGCCGGGTTGAACCCGCGACCTGGGGAACTAGAGGCTAGCATGGTAATCACTGCACCACGGAGGACGACGCTGCGGGGCCGGCGGTGCGTGCAAGCGCGCTGGAAGGATTTCTCTCCGTGAACGCCAGAGTGAACTGTCCCGCCTGTTAGGGTCGCTGCGTCGTCCTTTTGGGATTCCTCGTCACTAGTGCGCGGGGGTTAAAACTGGAAATGTTACAGACTTCTACGCGACTCTGGGGGCCTGTCTACCTGCGGACCTGGGGCCTCCTACGGCTCCTTCACCTCATCCCTGCCTCCCGGGGGATGTAGCCATAATAGATCAAGACGGTCGCAGTGCGCGAGGTGACCTCCTCCTGCATCATCCTACTTTAAATACGTGGTAGAGAAACCAAGCGGAATGGCTCAGGCGGTTACGTCTGTGGCCCGCAAACGTCCCGGGATCGATCCCCGGCGACCATCCACTCTGGCCCATGAGTTTTCTGTGGTTTCCCCGGGCCAGGAGAACGCTGGGGTGGTTCATCTTCTACCATGACTCTCCTTCCTCTCATTTCCTGTACCCATCATCTTCCTTGTCATCTGTTTAAGGGTTGTAGGACCAGGCGATGGTGTTCGCGGGTTGCGGCTGGGCGGTGGCTTGCGCTCTGTAAAGGATTCTTCCCTGGCGTCGCTGCGGTACCACTCAATTAGGTCTCTCCGCAGCGAGGAGCTATGCTCTGGAGGTTAGTGGCTTATGGGCAGGGACCGTGCGGCGTCGGAAGCGTTTTATCTGGAAACGTTAGGGACCCGACCATGCTTACGTCCGCCGGAGCACAATAGGTCGACTTGCCTGCATGCGGTGCTCTGCCCCGATTCCAAGGGCCCCTCCGTTATGCGTACCTTTACCACTTATGTGGTAGAGAAAGTAAAAATAAAATATTTCACCAAGCATCCTTTAGCTCCTATCCCTCTACGCGTTACGTCTGGAAAACTGCCCTGCGGTCTGATATTACGATCACGAAGGCAGTGGTAATTGTCACTGACTGCAATCGTCAAAGAGTGCAGTTGGCGTGACACGCGTGACAGGCCTCTCGCGACAGCTTGTTGGTCCTCAAGTGATGCTAACAATGCAGGGTCTACTTATTATGCAGAGTCCAGGGCAGGTGAAGTAAGCAATTTGGGCTTGAGAGGAATTTCCGAACACGCTACCTCTACCAAAAGTCACGAAAGGAACCGTAGCCTCTCGGCGCCCCAACACGCACGCACTTATTGCGTGTGAGCAGTCATGGCACGCATGCTGTCAAAACAGTTGACGCTCCTGTCCGATCCCTATCGGCGTCTTTGTTCCTTTCCGCTTTTGTTTTATGTTTTCCTCGAAACAAGGTTAATTTAATACATAGGGTGGTCCAGAGAACCTGTCAAAGGCGATTACGTAAACAAACTCAGCGATAGCAATCAGGCACGTTCGCCGGTCAAAATTACAGTTTTGTGTTTGTGTTCAGTCATGGGCAGAGACTATGCGAAATGATTTCAGATTATGCACCTTCGATGAGCAAACCAAATTGCAGTCATATTTCATTGTTGAGTTAAAATAAACATAAACTAACATCCTGAGAGACTTCAAGACTAGGTGCACGGATCCCATAAGCTGCAGAGTTAAGATTAGGCATAAAAACAATCAAAGGCTTCTCAATTAATGTAGTTATCTACAAGAAGACCAAGGAATTCAATATAAGTCATTTTCTATATTATCTGTGAATTTGGAGATCTAGGGATGTTGAATCTCATAAATTTTGGTTCATCTTTACTTAAATTCAGCACATTTACTTTAAAGAAAGAATAAAAAACTAAGCAATTCACACGACTTTCTCTGCCCTCTATCGTTTATTAGTGGATATACAAACTATTCTTTAAGAAAGCTTATTTCTATATCAACTACACTTTTACTCAAATAAACCCTTGCAGCAATAGCTACATTATAAATTTCCTTATAGATATAAAGGTTTACTGGACGCTATATGCTGGTCTTAAAATTCCATACAGTTTCCATGCAATCACGAGAAACAATGAATGTTGAAAGGACTTTAATGAATGACCAAGAAACGAACAATTTGGACCATTAATAACGGGATAGCTAATGCCACAAAAAAAAAACTTATTTTAAATAAATTATGTGTTTTAAAGAGATCTACACTTCCTGTGCAGTACGTTTTCGTTTATCGCTTAACGTTTACCAGTTATACAAGATTATATAAAATTCCTTGGGAATGTAAAGGACTTCAAAGGCTGTGCCCAGAAAATTTAAGATATGCATTTTATTTGTCATGTAAATATCTTTAACACATGGTATTTTAATCAAAATCGTTAGAGCCATTTTTTAGAAAATCGAAATTTTCGGAAACTGTTGCAGTAAAGGATATTTGGGTTTGGTGGATTTTCTTGAAAACATTCGTGTCGCATCCTTGAAAGATATCTACTGAGCTTAAATACCAAGTTTGGTACTATCCGACTTTTTTACTTTCTCTACTACGTATAGTCAGTAGGGGAAGTATTGCATTCCACCCAAAAATTCGATACCGAGATTTCGCCGGAAATACATGTTTTGAGACCTCCTGAATCCAAAAAAAGCATTTTTGGAAACATGTCCGTGTGTGTGTCCGTGTGTGTGTGTGTGTCTGTGTGTCTGTGTGTGTGTGTGTCTGTGAACAGCATAACTCAAAAACGAACAGTCGGATAAACACCAAACTTGGTATTTAGGTTCAGTATCTTCCAGAGATGCGACACGAAGGTTTTCAAGAAAATCCCCCCACCCCAGACTACCCTTTACATAGAACATTTTTCGAAAATTTTAATTTTCTCAAAAATGGCTCTAACGATTTTGATTAAAATATCATATGTTTAAGATAATGTCATGAGAAATGAAATGTATATCTCGAATTTTCTGGGAATGTCTCCAAAAGTATTCTTCATTGTGAACGACTTTTGCATAACTGGTAAACCATAAGAGATAGACAAAATGTTACTACACAAAAAATGTAGATCGCGTTAAAATACACAACTTATATCATATACATTTCTTTTGTTGAGTGAACCGTTTTCGAGATATTGCTTGTTATTTCCTTAAATTTTCCAATACTTATACTTTTTCTCAAATGCGTTATTCATTTTTTTTATGTCCTGGACATGCAAAGAGAATGGAATGCGCCACATAGCAACCAGCGTTAAAATATTTGACTATCGCTTAAAAGCTACCATATTCCCCTTGCTTCTACAAGAAAATTACCAATAAGATTAACATCTCGATATCTCGATTAACATAAAGCATATGGAGAATAAGCGTTTGTAAAAATAGTTTGTACAAGAGTAGAGAAAGTCATGTGAGTGTAACACATCAGATTTTTTTATGTCCTGGACATGCAAAGAGAATGGAATGCGCCACATAGCAACCAGCGTTAAAATATTTGACTATCGCTTAAAAGCTACCATATTCCCCTTGCATCTACAAGAAAATTACAAATAAGATTGACATCTCGATATCTCGATTAATATGAAGCATATGGAGAATAGGCGTTTGCAAAAATAGATTGTACAAGAGTAGAGAAAGTCATGTGAGTGTAATACATCAGATTTTTTTTGAGTTATGCTGTTCACGACAGACACGGACATGTTGAAAAATGCTTTATTTGTATTCAGGGGTCCACAAAACACGTATTTCCGGAGAAATCTTTGTATCGAGTTTTTGGATGGTATGCAATACTTCCCCTACTTACTATACGTAGTAGAGGAAGTAAAAACGGTGAGTTCAAAATTGGATTTAATTTAATTGCACAATTTAAGGTATTAACATTATCAGTATGCTTGTGTCGACTGAAAAAGTACAGAATTAGGTACTCTTTGATGGGGAGATCATTTATATACAAGTAAATTAGAAAAAGAAAGGGGTCTAGAACTGATGCTTGAGTAACTGCACGTTGAATTCCGCACTCTGGCATACTTTCCTTTTGTATGTGGGTATTTCATCATTACGTTTTGTTTACTTTTATCAAGTTAGGATGAAAATAAATTATGTTTTCATTTTTTTTGTTTTATTCCATAAGACTTAACAGTCAAAAGCTTTCGCCAAGTCACAAAATGTTCCTCCTACTTAACCTCTAAGAGAAGGCAATCAATATTTCATTAGTGAGTTTTAAAATTGTATTTTCCGTTTAAATTCTTATCCCAGGACTCAACTTATGTCTAATTGAAAATATTGTAACTTACAAGAAAATTATAAATCCTATTATACACAATTTTTTCAAACATACATGGATCAGTAATTGGAAATACTTTAGTTTTCTCCGTTTTTGAACAGAGGTGTTACACTATCAATACTTAAATCTTACAGAAAATACACCTGGTTTTTACATTACCTATACACAAATCATCAATGAAGTATTAATTTCCTTCTTATACAGCTTTATGTTCTGCTCTTAACGTCATCACAATCAGAATATATACAGAGTGGACCATTTAATTTGAAACTGTACAATATCTCCAAAACTAAGCGTTGTAGAAAGAAATGTCTTTAATAAAAGTTGCTTGATATTATGGGGGAAAGTAAATGCAATTAGTCGTGTTTTGTTTGGAGGACATTGTGACGGTCAGTTTAGGGTGAATTTAATTGTTTAAATGCGAACCTAAAATTTAAATTGACCCTAAAATGACGATCATAACATCCTCCAAACAAAACACGACTAATGGCATTTGTTTCCCCCCATAATATCAAGCAAGTTTTATTCAAGACATTTCTTCCTACAAAACTTTGTTTTGGAGATATTGTACAGTGTCAACTTAAATAGCCCACCCTATATATTGTCACGACTATGGATTAATCAAGCAACTTCCTGAGCCTTCCCGTACATACAGTCATGACAACGGGGACGAAACTTGCTAACCATGCAAAACTAAGGATTACAACAGAAGGATACTGGAATATGTAAAGAAGCCTAAAAGAAGAAATTATTAAAATTTTAACAAATGACAATTTTATTAACAAAACATGTTACCTTAACCTTACATGCTGTTCACAAAGTCGTCCAAAACTCATCCTTGCCACGAGGCAGGTGCAGAGACCAAACTACACTGTTCCTTAAATTTACAAGTTTTTCTGCCTAAAGAGGCTGAACAATTAATCCCCTTTTATATGCATTCATCCCCACCCCTACTTCCTCAAGCGTCATCGAAGCCAACAGAACATTCTGGACTAATCTGGAACAAAATCAAGCTACCAACATTTGAGTTGAGCCTTCCGGTCTACCAAACTTATTCCGGGAGGCGGACTCCATGCTGGGCGTACCAACCTAACTATACATGTGCTCGCCACAATATATAGCTTTGTTTTAGCTTTTTTATCGTATTAATGATTCCCACCGAGGTAATAGGGCATGCTTTGATCCAATGTGTTGATCGGAATGTAATAATTGCAACATCCTTGGTGCATATTCTTTATTGTAGAATATACGTTTAGATTGTTGCATTGAGGAATGTATCACATCTGGAGTGTGTTATATTTCTCGATTGCTAATGTTAAGAGTTATTCCTTCATAACACTCTGTATTTCTGTTGCTTGCTCTATTTTATATGTGTAGCTTTATTTTGTTGCTTCCTTACCAACTGTTATAACTGGGAGGGCTTTTGCTGTTTTTAATATTTGTGCAAGAATCTTACAATCTTGTTATTCTTCCTTCATACTTTAGAGATGTCTGCCTATAACAATCTATACAGCTTGCCGACTGATAGGATGCGAGGGGAAGATAGATCCACAACGGCTGGTACGACTCGACAGCTGTAGAGGGCGGAAGAGAGAGATGGCAGCACATCACCAGTTTAACCTGCACGGCGCTTGTGATGCGGCCAGGGGATAATTAATGAAGGCCTACATGTCATAAAAACCTTATAATATTTTCTAAAATGTAATTTTAAATTATTGTCTCCGCCTCATTTAAATTAATTGTACGGTTACATTTTATAATGATTGTTTCTTAGGGCTAATCACTCACTGTTCACAATGTTACGTTTTTTTTTCTGAACAATTTTTTACAAATTGTTTAAGAATTTTTCTAATTGTTAGCGGAAAGCATTAAAATAGCAGAAAATTGTTGAGTTTACTATTTACATCACTTACGCTATAAACGTTACTCCATGATTCCTTTTGAAGTACCTTCACTATATTATCTATGTTTTCTTCATTAGAATCTCTAAACTTTTATAGCTTTCACATATGTTAAGTTTTATTTTAAAGTTATTTTAACTACCTGTACACCACGATCAGAGGGGGGCATTGATTAAAGGGAATACAGAATATATATACAGTTTTGGGGTATTGTGTATTCAATAGAAGGAAACACCTCACGCACTGTTACCTACACTATATTCACTCTTAGGTTGATCCGCGGCAAAACAAACCCAGTGGTCAGTGCACCGTGATGCAACACGGTAGCAATGCGCCCAGGAAAGTAGTCCTATGCTAATCTCTGAATTTTAGAATGAATTTATCCTTAAATAGTATGATATTCTATACAAATACCTAAAGTTTTATTTAATGCTGATTTATACCGTAAAACAGGGCTGCAAGCCCCATGACGGAATTCGTATGAGTTACCTGACATCTGGGTAGGCGCAGAATATTGTTTACAGCCAGAAACCAGCAGTTGTGTTTAGTATCATGGCGGACGGTGAATTTGCTCTTGTGTTTTCGTCGAATTACGTAAAGCATTAGCCGCGCAAACTATTTACTAGTGGTGAGAAAACAAGTGTTAAATCTTTATTATAAGTTAATGTGAGAAATATCCAACACTTTCCGCGAAAGAAATGGTGAAATTAACTTCTGAGTTCACTGTGTTTCGAGTACAAGTATAAACAGTGCTTGTGCAGAAAAATCTGAAACGAGAAAAGTGGTTACACCCGGAAAAAAAGAAAGCATATGAAATAAGCGATGCAAGAATGTAGTGATTTTAAGAAGAATGCAATTCGCGTAACAGTGCACAATTTCTTTTTTTAAAATGACCCGCCAACAGTTAATAAAGTGCCGCTTCCAGAGAGCGAATAAATTAGGTTATCGCATACCTGTTACTTTATTTTTCGCCTATTTATTTTAGAATTAACTATTGTTATATGTGCAAACGTTTATTTTATCAATCTTATCACCTTTAACCCTTAACAGAATATGCTAGTCACCGTTTCAGTTGTCGAAATAAAGACTCTGTTCTTTTTTGCACTACGTGCCGCTTGTACTCGCCACATGGTCTGAAAGTGTGACAGTATTTCTAGTGCGAATGGCGGAAGGATATATTATAGCGGTGCACTGGTCACCTGGGGTTTGTTTTGACGCGGATCAACCTAAGAGTGAATACAGAGTATATGAGATCATTGCGGCTACCACGAGGAAGGGATGAAGTGAAGGAACCATAGGAGGCTACAGGCCACAGAGGCGCGCGGAATTTCCTAACAGTTTCTGGCTCGAAGACGCGTCCCAATACTGGAACTACCCAGAGAGGGATATGAACGACCCGTTCAACCAAGCAGCCTTCTAGTGTTTACGAGGAATGCTCTTTTCTTTGAGCAAGCACCAGCGTCATCATTCCGGCATCGCCACACACCATGAAACCTAGAAGCACGCCTGAAAGATGAGAAGGAAACGGAATGAAAGGAAAACGAGGGAAAGGAAATCGTTGTAGTTGATAAAACACGGTATTCGCCTACCGACTATGAAAAACCATGGAAAATACAAGGTCAGAGCGAGCGGTCGACAGGAGTCGAACCCGGAACCCGCAACCTCTCTAATGCCAGCCTCACACGTTACCGCAGAGCCAACTTCCTCGGTGTAAACATAGTTTACTTGAATATACAAAAACATAATAAATTCCTGGACTTTGATATATATTAACCCTAATGGAAGAATTAAACTGTGTGTGCCGCATTATAGATGGCAAGAAGGGAGCTTAACCGATTCTTCCTCCACTCTGCGGCGGGTGTACACGTAGGTTCTTGCACCTTATGGGTCGCCGTTGTTTTCTAGACGTTCTTGCCGGTTGCCAGTCGAAGAGCTGAGGAAAAAATTCCTATCCTATCCAGTTGGATAATACCTCTGGGATTTTGTGGGTGAAGACAAAATAATAACTGATTTTCCCATAACCTTGATTTATTGAAGAGAATTAGTCTATTCAGGCGGCTAGCAACTTTCCTTTATTGAGTGCTTTGTAAATCTTACCGCTATAATTTTATATTATTCTGTGGATCTAGCTAATTCGTCACTTTTCCAACCAACGTACACAGCATCTTTTACCTGGTTGCACAATTTAATTACATCACCGATTCTAATATCGGTTACTACGATAGTAGCACGCAAACTAATGCCAAGAGGGTATCTCAGAGAGTCTTATAAACTCGGGGCTTCCCTCCCTTTTTATCTGCTTTCCTATGATTCAGAACTTGCGCCTTTATTTGTTACAACAGTTTCCATTGGTTCTTAAGTAGCGTTACTTGGCATGCTATGACAATAAAATGTGCCAAATTTCTGAAGTCACGCGTCCTGCTGACTTATCCGGCAAAACCCAAGGTCTCTGTCCTCTTAAGTGCATGTTTCCTTTTCTATTTTACCAACTCCCTCGAGTTCCGGGAAATGAACCACGTTTCTATCTCTTTCTATTCTGTACCCTCGCTTTCTATTTTCTGGTGTTAAGACTGATCCCTGTGCACATTAGCGCGTGTGTTGATGAACTTTCACCTCTCATTTTCTAGCTCGGCTGTTCTAATTACAGCTATGTTACAAGTTAGTTTCACAAATTATTCCCAATATTTTAACACTGATTCTTAATCCTATTTCCAATATTTTATATGCCGCTATTTCCTATGCTTATTTATTATCGGGTATGTCCCCTTACAACTCGTAATTAAATGGTCAGTTTATATGTCACAGGAATTATTTCATATTTAGGCTTAACAACAACTATAAGGTTTGTTTTAAGAACATTTCAAAGTTTCTTATAGGGTCATACTTACGATTTGTTGTTAAGTTGAATTAACGTGCCTGGTTCTAAATAATAACAATCAAATTATAAGTTCCTGTAATTCTAAATCATGTTAGACAGCCAGCTGTATGTGATTTCATATTCTCATACGTTATACTTATTGTAATTCTACAGCTTTATGTTTTAATGTCCTGTAATATGCTAGCGAAATAAGTTAAAGCAATCTTTTCTGATGAATACTCTTCAGTTTCCCTTTTTACTTTCTCTACCACGTACATAATAGGTAGAGAAGTACAGCATTCCACCCAAAACAATTCTGAAATGACTTTCTCTACAGTACAGGCCAGTATATAGTGTTCAGTACGTAAACATTTGACTATCGCTATTCCCTTTATATTTATAACGAATTTATAGATATTTCTGAAAAGCTTTATCTCATTAAAATGAAGAAGATAGGAAATTCAACTTTCGTAAGAATAATTTGTAGACTGTGTGGTCTGAAATTGAAACAGCCTATCATATAATATGCTCCTGTGAAGCGTTACCATCAGGAAGATATAAAATCTTTGGGAACATTTTTATGAAGCCAGAGGACTACTACCCCAATTCTCTATTGAGCCTGTGTAATCTGGTGAGGGACACAGGATTAGTGTAAAGGGGAGCATCCATTACAGGGTTAGCACAATAAGCCTTTAGGCTGCAGTGCAACTGGAGCTTTTGCAGACAGGCTCAAACCCTAAAAAAAGGTGATAAACAATCACGAGCGGGTCATTCTCCGCTAGTGCGCTGAGGAAAATTATCGAGAATACTACAGTGAAAGCGAACAACGCAAATACGCGGTCTATGGCCCGACTGTAAATGAAACACATATCTACAACGAAATTTTCGGTGACGGTTTATCTGTATAAGCAAGAAATAGATAGAGGAATAAACTTAGTAACAATAGGTTTTAAAAGATCAGTAGATAGAGTCATATGGGTTTAACACATCAGATTTTTACTTTTTCTACTACGTATAGTAAGTAGGGGAAGTATTGTACTCCACCCAAAAATTCAATACTGAGATTTCACCGAAAATATATGTTTTGAGACCCCCTGAATAAAAAAAAAGCCTTTTTGGAAACATGTCCGTGTGTGTGTCTGTGTGTCTGTGAATAGCACAACTCAGAAACGAACAGTCGGATAAACACCAAACTTCGTATTTAGATTCAGTATCTTCCAGAGATGCGACACGAAGGTTTTCAAGAAAATCCCCCCACCCCAGATTACCCTTTACATGGAACATTTTTCGAAAATTTAAATTTTCTCAAAAATGGCTATAACGATTTTGATTAAAATATCATATATTTAAGATATTTTCATGACAAATGAAATGTATATCTCAAATTTTCTGGGAATGTCTCCAAAAGTATTCATTGTGAACATCTTTTGCATAACGGGTAAACCATAAGATATAGACAAACTTTTACTACACAAAAAATGTTAGATCGCGTTAAAATACACAATTTATGTCATATACATTTTTTGTTGAGTGAACCATTTTCGAGATATTGCTTGTTATTCCCTTAAATTTTCCAATACTTATACCTTTTCTCAAATTCATTATTCATTGTTTTTTGCCCTGGAAATGCAAAGAGAATGAAATACTCGACATAGCAACCAGCTCTTAAAATATTTGACTAATGCTTAAAGCCTACCAATTCCCCTTGCATCTACAAGAAAATTAGCAATAAGATTAACATCTCGATTAACATGAAGCATATGGAGAATAATCGTTTGTAAAAATAGTTTGTAAAAGAGTAGAGAAAGTCATGTGAGTGTAACACATCAGATTTTTTCATTTAACTTTGTACATAGTATAATAGATAAACTGACTTCATCTGTATATGCCGAGTTTATATTTTTGGTTCTTCTATAATTCATTGATATTTTGCTTGGATTGACAAGAAAAATATCCCCTGTAAAGCCGTTTGCTTCAAATGTTGATGCTGCTGTCTCGTACATGCATCAGTTTAGATAATATTTAACGTTACCTTCTGTTGATGAGTTCAATGATGTCTCATCTCTTTCTGCGTTGTCTCGTGCGCCAGCTACTCTAGTGGTACAGATATGAGTTCTTTATCTCAGGATATGCGCGAGTGTATTTTGAAAGGATAACACCAGTTTAGGCGGCGCCGTGGCCGAGTGGTTCGACCGCTCGCCTCCCACCGAGGCGGCCCGAGTTCAATCTCAGGGACCTGCATGTGGGATTTGTGGTGGACGAAGCGGCGCCTGGGCGGGTTTTCTCCGGGTTCTCCGGTTTCCCCCGCCATTCATTCCACCAACTGCTCCACCATCACCTTTCCTTTCATCCATTTCACCAACATTCCGTTTCATCTACTTCCTTCATCGCATACCAGGCATCGGGCTGATCCCCCATCCTGGATGTTCTGTCTGATCCATGAGTGTCTGCTCCTCGACGGGCCTCTGACCCCAGGCACCCGCCTGTAAGTCCTGGGGGGTGTAAGTCCTACATAAGAGGAGGGTAAACAGATAATGAATGAATGAATAACACTAGTTTAGTTAGCTATAAATTTTACGTTGACTGAAATGTTCCGTTTAAGAAGAATCGCTGACTGTTGAATTTACGAATTAAATTACTTCTATAACGTCAGTTGCCGGAAGTCGCAGAAATGTTACTCGGAAAGAAGCCTCTCAATAGCCGCTAAATCTTTCTAACGTTGGCGCGTTCGTGTGAGCTACACAACTTAAAAATCTGATGTGGTACATTCGCATGACTTTCTCTACCCTCTATCGTTAGGATACTTAGACAACAGCAATTGTCAAATTTTTAAGAACTGGACGCTATATGCTGGCTTTAAAATTCCTTACTGTTTCCACGGAATCGAGAGAAACAACTGAATGCTGAAAGGACTTTAAGAATGATCGAGTAATGAACAATTCGAACCTTTAGAAACGGATATCTCAGTAATGGCTTATACCACAAAAAAACTTATTTGAAGTAAACTGTGTTTTAAAGTAATTTTACATTTTTTGTGTAGTACGTTTTCGTCTATGTTAACGTTTAGTACTTGTACGACATTATGCAGAATTTCTGAGTTGGACTTCACAGGCTATTCCCAGTAAATTCAGGATATACATTTTATTTGTTATGTAAATATCTTTAATGTTTGTAGTTTAGTAAATCGTCAGTCATTTTTTAGAAAATAAATAATTTCGAAAAATGTTCCATGTAAAGGGTAGTTTAGCGTTGGGGGTTTCGTGAAACTCTTCGTGTCGCATCCTTGGGAGGTACTGAACCTAAATACCAAGTCTGGTATTTATCGGAGTTTTCATTTTTGAGTTATGCTGTTCACAGATACAGACACACACACACACACACACACACACACACACACACACCGGCCTTTTTCTAAAAATACCTTTTTTATTCAAGGGGCTTCAAAACATGTATTTCCAGTGAAATCTCGGTATCGAATTTTTGGGTGGAATACAGTACTTCCCTTGCTTACTAATCGCAGTAGAGAAAGTAAAAATTATACACTATTCATGAACGAAGAGGCGGTTGTCAGAGTCACGAATGTGTTCGCGAATGTGTGTCTGATTTAGAATGCACGAATTTTTCTTAAGCTCCGCCTACATATGGCTAACCCTACCAGCATTCCTAATCACGTAATCCAATCTTAAAATCCTGCGTATGCGTCTCTTAACTTATTGCTAAGCCGCACCTTGTTAAACTCTAAGAAGTTCCTTTTACTTTTCTAATTCACGGAATTCTGGTCTACATGACTTTTTAAATGTGCTGAATTAAAACTTAACTGCATTCCAAGAACCTATGAGTTAATGCGTTCCGTACTCGGCTGTTACTGATGTCTTCCTTGCATGACTAGCTAATTACCTTTTTCTTTCCGGAATTAACTTACCTACTTAAACCTTTCAAAGAAAACTTTTAACCCAAAATAAAAAAACAAAAAATTTAAATAAAAATTTTAATAATCAATTTGGAAAAGCTTTATTAAATCGAATTAGTAAATATACTCTAGCTTTCAGCTTAGGCTTATTACATTGTACATTGACTTAATATACTGAGATTATTTATTGCAGTTATTTCTTTATCTTATTATCATTTCTTTATTTAATCATATACACATTCCCGTCAACAATTACAGCATCACTTGTTATTGTCTCTCCATTCTTGGTATGAAACATTAAGCACCGCCACTGTCGAGAGCCGAAAGCCAGTGTACACAGTTCAGTACTGCAATGCAAATGTTAGTTTTTTACCTTACTCATATTTGCTGTATTCCGAGACAAAACCCGCGACTGTTTTCTCGACTCTTGTTTGACGTTTACAGTTCTCTCTGTTTGAAAGGTAATAATGCTATTTGCATACACGTTTTGACATTTTCCCAGAAGAAAACCGGCTTCTCTCAGGGTCGTTATGAGTCCACCTGAGTCACATGACGCTTCTGTATTCTCAAGCTTGCAGCATCCAATTCGTGAAGACAATCTGCATAATTTATGACACGTTGCTGCAAAAACCACAGCACTTTCTGGAGAAACAGAAAGAGAGGTGTTATTGGGAAAAGCTGAACACTCATTTGCCTCATATCTGTTGCAGATTGCTTAGCATTTTTATAAACATAATAATCATCACGATTAAGCCTTTTGGCCTGCTGCATAAAAATTACAATTTTACAGACCATAGAAAAACTGTCTGACAGGCAGTGGCGGCTGGTGCGCATATTAGTTGGTGGGTCACAACTTATACAAATCTGACTGATGTATACATATGACTTTCTCTACTCATTCTTCTACAATTTCTTAAATCTACTTCTTGTTAACCAGGATAAACTTTCATGACATTTACATGTTTGTAAAGATACAGTAGGTAAAGCGTCAGTTAGATTTCTAAAAAGGGTGTCGCTATGTGATACCTTTGGAAAGTAAACTGTAAAGATACATATCACGGAGGAGCCCTCGGAACCGGGGCAGAACACAGCAAGTAGACCGTAAACGCTCTTTTTGCTTCCAACGTGGCACCTGGGAGGGAGACAAGAGGGAAGAGACCGGAAGGGCGACCACATTCGGATGGCGACGGGCGCAAGGGGTCCCTAACGTTCCCAGATTGAATGCATCCGGCGGCGGTTGGTCCTACCCACAAGTCACCAAACCCCCGGCACTCCCCTAAGGGCGCTGCGGACCCTTAGCACTCGTGGTACTTCTGACGTTACTCGAAGTACCCCGGGCCGAACATTCGAGCCCCTCCCGAAAGGGAGTTGTTCGGATTGGGTTGGATTTGGCGGGGCAGTGGTTCCCGATACCCATGGGAGATTGGGTACGCTTGGCTGATTTATCCACCCAGGCGGGGTTGTGAGACGCCTCGAGGTTCTCCGGCACCAGCCATGAGGGATAGCTGGTAGACGGTTGCTAGAAACTGTCGGCCCCACCGAGGTTGTTCGGTAGTCTCCCCCAGTAGGGTTTGCCCTAGTGGCCTGACGCGCGTAAGTGGCGTATCAACTTCCGATCCTGTTTGGAAGAGTGGGCAGGACGAGTCCTAGCCTAAAATCGACCAGATAGGGGCGGTATATAAAATAGGTACCGCCCCTAATGGAAAGGGCCCACGAGCAATCCTAGGTCATGCGAGGGTGTGGTCTCTGCGTAGGCGGACCCGGTCCCGTGTTTATAGTCCCCTAAGGGGGGAGTTTCCGACCCCTTCAGCTGCCGTGAAGCGGGCGCTACAAACCCTGAGTACTCGTGGTACTTCTGACGTTACTTCCCTCTCGATGGGGAACTGTTCGAATTGGGTTGGACTCGGTGGGCAGTGGTTCCGGGTACCCTAGGAGACTGGGAACGCCTGGTGGTTTATCCGCTAAGGTTGGTTGTGTGATGCCCTGATGTTCTCCGGCACCATCCATGAGTGAGAGTTGGTTGACGACATGCTAGATTGCCGTTTTCCCCACCGTGGATAACGGTAGTCGCCCCGTTTCGGGATGACGCGCGTAAGTGGCACATCCACTTCCATCCTCGTGTAAGCGTGGGGGCCGTTTTAGACTCTAGGTATTGACCTCATGGGAAACCCCCACGGCTGGAGAGCCACTCGGCTGGCGCTAGCCCTAGGTTCTGGAGGGAGGCTTGGGCTAAAGCTCTTGCCCTCGTAGACCTTCTTCAACAAGTCTCCTATAGGCTGGAGCCCACTCGCGGGTGCAGCGACGCCAGGAACCACTCCAGCATTTGCCTGTCGACTCTGGGAAACCACGAAAAACTCATGTATCAGAGTGAGCAGTCGTCGGCGATCGAACCCGGAACCTCCCGAATGGGGGCTCAGACGTTGCCGCTTGAACCATCCCGCCTGGTGATAGCTTTCAAACTCCATGCTCTTTGCATAACCACGAGAAAAAAAGAATAGCGACTTTGATTAAAGTATAAAGTATTTGAAAATTCAAACCAATAACAAATAATAACTCGGAAATGGTTAATGTCACAAAACATTTTGTGATTTAATTGTAAGCTTTATCGATATCTACATTTTTGTAGCAAGATTATTTTTGTCCATCCCTTGCTGTTACAAATTATTCAAAAGTCATCTAGAATGAAAAGGGCTTCAAGGTTTGCGTTTAGTATTCTGTTATCTCTTTTTGGGTTGATGTAGAAATTATTTAAAGGTATTGTAACGCAACGGCTATGGCGCCGAGCGGTCTGATTAAACAACGATAACACCGCTTGCCAGCGTAAACATTGGACGCGCTATCGGAAGATAACTAGAACTTTCTGGAAGCGTTATCTCCCCACTCCTTCAGAAAGTGCGTCGAAATAATTATAGAATGTTCGAGAACATTCTTCGGAAGGTTCAACTGCGTATATAAGCGAGCGCCCTCGCTGACTCTCAAGTGCGACAGAGTGGAGCTGAGACTGTGTGTCGAGTGGCGACAGTAGAGAGAGTCGCGTCGGTCAGTCGGTGAGCAAGCGAATTGGCGGGTGAGTTTACCGTGCACATCAAGAGCAATTCTCCGAGCGAGTTGGTGACGGATTCTGTGACGTGCAGCGAGTGCTACCGCAGAGACACGGTTGTGGAGCTCTTGTGTTCCACTCCGCAGCGAAGTTAACCCGCCGGCATGAAGAGATTGCGTCAAGAAGGAAGTGAAGTGATGGAGAAATGAACTAGTTCACCTTAGTGAAATTATATTTGTGAAGTGAACTCCCAGTGAAGGTGAACTACATAAAAACGAAACAGTAACAGTTGAAAAACTGGACAAAACTATAGTATTTATCCCGCATTCGGGAGGTCGCAGAATCGATGCCCGGCGACTGTTCACTCTGACCCATGGGCTTTTTTTTGGTTTTCCCGGGTTGTCAGGTGAATTCTGGAGTGGTTTACTTCATTCCCCGAATTTCCTGTCCCTCCAATTTCGTTCGTCTTTCATCCGTTGTCTGTTTCAGGATTGGAAGTTTCGGCGATGGTGTTTCGGTGCAGAATGGCGGAGAAAAAGGAAGCTGTTTGTGACTCCGACCCTCGTCTTTCGGTTGGCTGCTGGGGTGTCCAACCCCCTTGAGGGGCATTGGACCCCCTCTGTGAGGGGTGAAGTCCTGTCCGTCTGCCGGGGTGTCTCTATCTGGAAACTTAGAGACCCTGTCATTGCTGTGCCCTCGCTCCTGGTTCCGGTGGCCCGGTGTTTCCTCTCGCCTCATCTTTCCTCTCGGGAACGCTCCATCGTGGGGCGCAGGTACAATATTCACTCTGGATCGGTGTCGATTCCCCTCTGTAGTCAAACCTATCCTATCCTATCCACAGTATTTATGGCTAAAAATTGATGGAAGTGCACGTATCCGTATGCGTTTTAGCGCGAGCCGCCACTGCTATTAGGTTTAGCTATTGACAGGATTTCATAAACTTTGCAACGTTATCGCGGCAATCGGTATGAAAATTTCACACAGTTTTATTTCGAAAAACTTTTAATTGACATGTGACAGGTCTTAATACTGGTCACATCTTACTATATCCGCTATTTTATGAAACGGATACACTTAGGACGTATGTACATGTACTTACTAAATGCCGTCTTCAAAGACCAGATAGTAACACACCACGTCAAAGCATACGTAAATAAAGTTAGAAACCAAAATGCGAAAGTATTATTCCAGCGAGTAAAACACAGATTTAAGCTTGGGTTTTAACTTCCACTTGTCCTCGTCGAGCATTCCACATTGATCTTTCTACCGCGCACGTATATTTGCTGGGATTAAGGCTCCAACAGACATGCGCGGGAAGGTGGCGAGGCGCATTTTTCGTAAAAGGCAATATGATACAATGCCATCTTGTAAGATTCTCAAAAACGCGGTCGGCATACGGTCGATATACAGGATGATTTATGAATAACTGACACATGTATTTCTTTAATTGTTTCAAAACGAGTTACGCTAGCGACAACTTATTATACCTGAAATGCACAGGAATTTTGGGAGATTATTTACCTCTATAGCAAACGTTGAAAATGCCCATCATCTTCCATAAGCCACAACTCAGCACGTCGTTCCATGTTGCTGGCCCCCCGTTGGAGGACTCTGTTGTCAGTAGCTTGAATCTCCTGTGTAATGTGCTTCAGATCCAATGTCTGGGGACGCGTAGCATAAACCCTGTCTTTTAAGTAACCCCATAGAAAGAAGTTCGGTGATGTCAAATCCGGAGATCTCGGTGGCCATAGGTTCTTGGAAATTATCCGATCGTCAAAGAATCTTGCAATTAGTGCCATGGATTCATTTGATGTATGACATGTAGCGCCGTCCTGCTGAAAACATCCTTGACTCAGCTCTACATCGTCTAGTTGCTCAGCAAACTCCATGAAAATCCGACGGTGCTCTGCAGTGTTCACATCGTTTTAAAAACAAATTGGTCCCACCATTCTCTGTGCGGATATTGCGCACCAAACTGCGATTTTAACGGGTGCATAGGTTCATAGCCGGATAAATGGAACCATGCTTCATTTGTGAATCATGTGATGGACAATATGGCAAGTTTTTGCACAATGAACGCCTGAAACCAACGACAATAATTCAGTCGTCTATCCTTATCTGGTTCTGTAACTGATGGACAACCGTAATCCTATACGTCTTTAGGCCTGCACTTTTTACAGCTCTCTGACATTTTGTGAAGCTGTACTCTGTCTCCTGCGACAAACGTCTTAATGATTTTTTGGGTGACTGATTCTATCGTGCTCTTATGTCAATAACAACCGTGGGAAGCCTAGATGAACGAGTTTTGCCTTTTTCATTCACCAGAGATCGAGTTGTTTCCAATTTGTTTACCAGTCTCAGTATTGTGTTTCTTTGGGGAGGATTCCGAGGATTCTCTGGTATGCCCTTTGAGTAGCTGTAACTGAATTCTAATCTAGTATTGCTTTACAAGGAAGAGTTCTTCATTTAATGTGTACTCCATTTTCAGGTTGACTAGAACAAAATCTCAAAAACAGTTGCCGACAATAAAACTAATAATTATTAATAAAACATGAACATCTGTGCATCTAGGGACAGGCAATCGAAACTCCAGAACATTCTGCTTAATTTGGTACTAAAATTGAGGCATTGGGTGAATTTCAAACAGAATAATTAAAGAAAGAATTGAGCCAGTTCTTCATAAATCACCCTGTATAACAGAGAGCTAAATGCTGAGTAGATGCCGCTTGTGAGATATTTTCTGGAAAAAAAAGGAAAAAATTAATGTGATACACTCACATGATTTCCTTACCCTCCATCGTTTATTAGTAGGTATACAAAGTATTCTTACTAAAGGTTAATTTTTCTAACACTACATTTTAATCCAAATAAACCTTTGCAGAAATAGCTACATTACACAGTTCGTTATAGATACAAAGGGAACAGCGACAGTTAAATGTTTTAGAACTGGACGTTATAGGCTGGGTTTAAAATTCCATACTGTTTCCATGACCGCGAGGAACAGCTGAAAGTTGACAGGACTTCAAGAGAATGACCAAGTATTGAACAGTTCGAACAATTAACAACGGATATCTCAAAACTGACTTATGTCACAAAAACGCGTATTTTAAATAATTCTGTGTTTTAAAGAGATATGCATTTTTGTGTAGTACGTTTTCATCTATAATTAAGTTTACCACTTATAAAAGATTATACAAAATTCCTTTCGAATGAAGAGAACTTCACAAGTTATTCCCAGAAAATTCAAACTTTACATTTTATTTGTCTATAAAGATACGACCAGCAGGCGCATGGTGATCGTTTATTTATAAGATCGCCTGTAATGCCGAGATTACGATGAACTTTACTTAACGTGACATGAAGTTAAGAAATACTGGTAAACTATGTAAAGGTCTAATTAGGATACACTTGATTGAGAGTTTTATTTATTACTTCGAGTTTGATATTGTTAACTCTTAAGTTACGCCACGTTAAGTCAATCCTAAATATCCCCATTTAATACATGTTAGACTGTTACGTTACGCTAAATTCATGAAATACCGGTTTAACTATCTGAAATGTTTCGGTACGAAACACTCGCAGGACACATAACAATAATTGCAGTGGATTATAGAGCTGAATTCCTGGATGAGTTTTGTTGTAAATGCTCCCCAAGCAGGTTCAAAAGGCTTGTAAAAGATTCTTTCCTAATACCTAAACGTTCGTTGAACTCTCTCTCTCTTTCTCCTTCTCTCCCTCTTTCTCTCTCTCTTTGTATAAGTTGAGGCAGTATTTTATATCACAACACTGTGAATGATTGTATGACAATGATTTTA